>BSBM01001493.1:2561516-3842275 GCA_027924585.1 Larix kaempferi | reverse complement strand
CATACTCTGGCTGCCCCTCATCGTAAACCATAAGGTGTCAAGATAATTTACCATGACAACAAAATCTGTCCCTTCTGAGGATTTGGTCATATGTTCAATCCTTTGAGGCCGGATAGTGTCAATCATTTCCCACTTAATCGCTTCTCCAAATTTCCATATAGCCAGTGGAGAAAGGTCAGAGTGATGTTCCTTCAGTCTTCCAACCAATATATATCCAATATAATGCGGTAACATAGCGGGTAGTGCACCGTCATGGTTTTCGATGTCTACTGTTGGTGGGATATTTATTAACATATTTCCGTCTACCGTGGTATCGTTGTTGTCGTTACAGACATACCTAAAGGTTTGGCATGTAGAGGAAATACAGACAATGATATTTGCTCGTCGAAAACTGCGTAAAGGAGATGGAAAACTCGTGGAGGAAAGAGGAATACCATGGAGCCAAATTGGTTGCATTGTCCAGAGTTCTGCAGTGGAAGAATACCGAGCAAGGTGGACACAACTGTTACGTCCATCATGAAAATCACCGAACAAATAAAGTGTATAACCACCCGTCCTCCTATCAACATGCATCTCAGCTGTTCCATCAACAATGAGAGACTTAAGAGTAAGACCTCCTAATTCATTGCCTGGTAAAATGCTCGGCAAACTTTGGAATTGTGCTGTGAGAGGATTCACAACAAATAAATTGAAATCAGATCGGGCTACCAAAAATAAGCCCTCACAGGTAGCTTTCACGCCGAGTGTCTGGAAGCCCAAGTCTTCCCAATCACAGGGGATCTTGAAGGGAAACCAATGTTTAGAGGCAAGGCTAAAAGCCCATATATCTAAGTTCTTGTGATTAAGCACAATGAACTGCTCTTTTTTATGATACTTGGCCTGGAATTGTTGGGAGGCAAAAAATGCAGCCCATTCTTCGCATATAGATCGAGAGGCTAACACATCACTCAATGACATTCTTAAAAGAATGTCCTCCGATATATCATTTGGAAAACGAATGAGTTGACCATGTTTTAATTTTGGATCGTCTCCAAATAACTGCGAAGCCTCTTCATTACTGCGATTCTCCATGTTAAGAACTCAATGTCGAACGAGATGTAGCTGATAGTGTTGAATAATAGGGAAATTGATCATTAATTGGGTTGTATGATTGTTATCTATACAAATGCTTCAAGGATAAATCTTCACGTCGGCTGGTTTGTTGAGATAAATCTTCACGCCGGTTGGTTTGTTGAGATGAATCTTCACATCTTCTCGTCGGCTGGTTTAGATCTTCACGATTGATAAAAAATTATAAGGAACCAAGGCTAGGACCAAGCAAAGTTAAAAGGCAAGGGAGGCTAGATCTACTCGAGCTGAGTCAAAGACAATCTCAAACAGTAAAACACATAGATCTGCATAGCAAATCATGTAGGGAAAAATAATAAATTTTGAGCATTAGAACCACACCTAAAGAGTTTCAAGGTTGAGACCCTGTTTATTGGAGAGACAAGCTACAAGGAGACTCATTTTTTCTTCCCTACTCTGTATCCCACATTGTAGACTAGGGGATTTCTCCGTCAATTCATAACATGGGTAGTGGATTTAATGAGTAGACTAGGGGATTTCTCCGTCAATTCATAACATGGGTAGGGGATTTAATGAGGCATGTGAGGATTCATGCGAGACTATTAGTATCTTTTTTGGCTTTAGAGTTATGCATTAGCTTTATGATTAGCATCCAGTCTCCAATTGCTATGAATTGCTATGAAGATCTTAATACAAGAGGATGCTTGTCTTGACATTTGGATGGGTTAGCTTTATGATTAGCATCGAGTCTTCATAGTGCTATGAAGATCTTAATACAAGAGGATGCTTGTATTGACCTTTGGATGGGTTAGTTTTATGATTAGCATCGAGTCTTCATAGTTTGGATGGGTTAGCATAGAGTCTTCATAGTTTGGATGGGTTAGCATAGAGTCTTCATAGTTTGGATGGGTTAGCATCCATGGGTTAGCTTTATGATTAGCATCGAGTCTCCCATTGCTATGAAGATCTTAATACAAGAGGTTGTCTTGGCATTTAGATGGGTTAGCTTTATGATTAGCATCGAGTCTATGAAGATGTTAATGCTATGAAGATGTTAATACAAGAAGTTGTCTTGTCTGAGGTTGTCTTGGCATTTGGATGGGTTAGCTTTATGATTAGCATTGAGTCTATGAATATGTTAATGCTATGAAGATGTTAATACAAGAGGTTGTCTTGGCATTTGGATGGTGTTAGCTTTATGATTAGCATCGAGTCTTCAATTGCTATGAAGATCTTAATACAAGAGGATGCTTGTCTTGGAATTTGGATGAGTGCAAATGATTTTTCATAGTTATTAGTGGTGATTTTTCTTAGTTATTAGTGGTGCAAATGATTTTTTCTAGTTATTAGTAGCTATTCCAAGGTCTCACTTTTGGTTTTATCATAGTTATTAGTACCTATTCCAAGGTCTCACTTTTGGTTTTCTCCTAGTTATTAGTACCTATTCCAAGGTTCCACTTTTGGTTTTCCATCTGGGCCGAGAATCACCCCCCACACCTACCACTCCTTTTTTATTATTTTAATTATTAATAAAAATTAATAAAATATAACATGTATTTATTTAATCAATTTCAGTTTCTTTTTGTTATAAATTTGTTTTTTGTATTTATGTTCATATCAATTTGTATTACTCATGTCGTTCATTCTATTTATTTTTTGAGAAATTATATTTTTTCTAGACTTAGATTCAAGTTTTCAAGTTTTTAGTATTTTCTGCATGTCGGAGTCGTCATAATCAAATATAAATATTCAACCTTCTTAGTGATACTTCTCAAGATTCTTGGAAATCTCTCTACTTTATATGAGTGTTTATTTTATGTCTCATTTATTTTTTCTTAAACGTTTCATAAACCTTGTTGGATACCTAAACTCAAGCCACAACCCCTTAGCACTCAACACACAACCCAAAATCTTCATCATGTGTAGATCTATGGGCCCATGTAATACCTCGATGGTAAGACCTGGACATATGTGACCTTGTCAATTTTTTATGGTGGCACAGCTTCCTAGACCATTGACCATTAATAGGATTATTATTTATCGTATTATGCTATTTATTATTATAATTACCTATAACTAAATAATGCCTCAACATGGACAACAAACGTGGCTAGGGGTATCGGATTTCCACATGTGAAGGGGTTGGGTTTCAGAGGTATTGCTCATCCTATCATCACTCAATGTTTCCTTTAATTTTGATGTTGGTAGACCATGGTGGTCATATTTTTCCTAGTTAATGTTTTGCATGCATTATTGTGCCCTTACTAGAGAGAATATTCCTTAACTAGATGTTTGTAGGGCCCACTCTCACATCACTCATGCCTTATGCACCTAGTTGATTGTTTGTGTCAATCATGCACCTAATATATGTAACTCCATGATAATTGGAGTGTCTTTTCAGTCAATTGGAGTGAATTTAGGTTAATTTGAGTTATCTTTAGTGAATTTGAGTAAATCTAGGTCAATGTCAATTCGAATTGTATTTAGTGCATGGGAGTGATTTAAGGGAACTGAGTTAGTCTGGGTGAATTTGAGTTGTCTCCAGTACATGAGAAGTATTTTTACAGTGAATTTGAGTCAGTGTAGGTGGATTCAAGTTTCTCTCTTGAGAACCTGAATGTTCATCCAATGATTTGGGAAAAACCCTCAATGAATTAGAGTTGCTTGCTAGTGAACCTAAGCTATCCTCTACTAGTGAATTCGAATTGCTATGAGTGGATTTGAATTGGTTTTCATTCATTCATTCTTGGTTTTGTGAGATCTCTGATGAATTCGAATACCTGAGGAGGGGATTCAAGTTTGTATCTGCACCTAGAAAGTTAAGATTTGTTTTGCAGGGAGAAGAGGCTAGTTTTTCTACAACTTTGTCTGGTAGGAGATGGGGACAATCTTGTGAAGAGACTGTTTTGTTGCACTTTGTCTTGTAGGATACGAGGACAATCCTGAGAAATAAATTCTTATTTTTTGTGCTTGTACTTTCAATAGAGGGGGACAATCCTATGCAAGAGATCATGTGTGTTGTGTTTTCCTTGCAAGAGAGGGGAACAATCCCGATCAAGGGATCCTATTTGTTGTGCTTTGTCTTGTAGGAGAGGGGCACAATCATGTACAATATATTTTAGTTGTTGCAATTGGTCTTCTAGGAGAGGGGAACAATCCTATGAACGAGGTCATAATGCTTGTAGATTGACTTTTGGGAGAGGGGGACAATCTTGTGGAAGAGATCTTAGTGATCACAAGTTTTATTGTAGGAATATGTATTCATGTTCATGGTGCCTAAATCTTGATAAATTGATAGCTCACAGAGTAGGTATGCCTTTGTGTTAATCTAGTCATTAGAAGCTAGTTGCTTTGAAAACTATGATCCTTAGGAGGTCTGATTTTAGGGTAGTCCATATGGCCATGTATGGTTGTTCCAGATTATATATTCCATGGGGGTTAATGGTTGTTATTTAATGTGGTTAATTTTGATAAAAGTAGTGATATAATTCTACTACTTGAGGTATAATAGATTGCTAATTTAATTGTTTCTTTAGACTCTAGTTTGCTTATGAATTATGAACATTCAAAGATATGATATTTGGACAGTCCATATGGCCATGTATGTTTATTATGGATCAAATATTATATGGGATTTATGGATTATAATTTTATGCATTAGATATGATATAAAATAGTGGACAATTCTGCTTTAAAGAAAGATAGAAATGTTTATTGTTTACTGTCACAATTTGAGTTCCATGAATGTACATAAATATGATTTATTTAGTTGGTTATATGGCGACAAGTGGCTTCCCATAAGTGTGATGAAATTTAGTAATCATGTGAAATAATTTATGGTCTAAATATAATCATGCTTCATTACACTGCATTATATGTAGAATGGGGAATTGTTGCATTGGAAGGGTCATCTTCCTTGTAGGTGGCTGATTTTTTTAAATAGTTTTGATTTGATTGGCATGTTAGCCTAACCTTGTAGAGTATTATTCCACTATGCATAGCTTAGATTCATCATTCCTCTTTGATTAGAACCTGTAGGAAGGATAATGAGCGAATCATTCATGTGCAAAGGTAAATCCTACAAGGTATGGATAAATTCCAAGAAAACCAGAGATCAAATCCAAGAGCCCGTAAAAAGACAAGATATTATAAATCAGGAAGAGAGCGTGGAAGATCCATATCTTACTCAAGGAAATACCATCATAGGACATATCCCAAGAAGAAGAAGGGTTATTATTCTAGTAGATCTTAAAGAATTCTTGAGGGATCCCAAGTTAGGTATAAGAAGAGAAGGTTTTCTTGGTTTGAACTCGTAGAAGAATTGAGGAGGATCAAACCCCCAACCTTCGATGCGGAACAAAATCAAGGCGAAAGTGCATAAACTTGGTTATTAGGCCTTAGTAAGTTCTTCTAGTTGCACCATTATTCACCAAACATTGAAGCAAAGCTAGCGATGTACCATTTGCAGGCTAAGGAATCTCTTTGGTGGGATCAGCTAGTGAAGATGAAGGGAATTGATGAAGATTGAATATCTTGGAAGAAGTTCAAGAAATGCTTCCAAAATGAATACCTCTCAGAGCACTATTTTGACAGAAAGATGGAAGAGTTATTCAAACTCAAATCAGGTAGCATGATCATGGATGCCTATGAGAAAATGTTCCTAGATCTAATGAAGTATGCATAATTTGTGAAGGATGAGAAGGTGAAGATTCAAAGGTTCCCGAATGGCCTACTAGACTTCTACAGGGACAAGATCCAGTATGACAAACCAAAGAATCTCAAGGAGGTTGTATGGAAGGCAAGACACCTGTATGATCTAAGTAAAAAAAAGGATCCATATGAAAAGAACTGGAAGGATATGAAGACATACAAGCAATATCATAGGAGGAAAGGATTTCAACCTCCATCTTTTAGAAATACTAATCATTGGAGGCAACCAAAGAAGAACAAATCCAAAGGTGAAGAGCCTTTAGACAAAGGAAAAATACCATCGATTGAATGTTGGAACTGCAAGGGGAATCACTATGCAAGGTTCTGTCCACTGAAGGGGGGAACCATTCACAACATTCAAGAAGCTCTAGCAGATGATATGGTTGGAAGCATTCCAAGAATTTATGCATCTTTGGATGGAAGACAAGTTGAGCATCGGTCCATAATGATTGAGGTAGCAAGTAATATTTCCATTGTACATATAACTATTTTAATTGATTCTAAGGCTAGACATAGTTATATTGCACCTAACTTGATCGAGAAATGTTACTTAAAGAAAAGTAATCTTGAGACAAAAATCCTACTGTAGTTGGGTATGGGCACCAGGTAAATGGTCACAAAGGTAGTAAGGAAGTGTCCCTTGGACATGAATGGTCTAAAGTCCAATGCATACTTGGACATATTACCCATAGGATCATATGATATGTTTATTGGCATGGACTAGTTGGATACACATCATACCATACATGATTGTGACATAGATGAAGAGGGAAATCAGATGAATGTAAGAGGTATCCCGAGACCTATATCTTTGAGATAGATCATAGCTCTATAACTGAAGAATTTTTTTAGGAAGGGATTCCATTTATATGCAACTCATGTGGAAGAGACAAAAGAAGGAAAATAACCAAAATTATAGTATTACCTAGTGTTACAAGAATTTGAAGATGTATTTCAAGAAATTCTAGGAATGCCTCCTAAGAGAGACATTGATTTCTTGATTGATTTGGTTCCCATCAAAGTACCCTCATCTAAATATCCTTATAGAATGAGTCCCCCAGAATTGCAAGAGTTACAAATGCAGTTGGAAGATTTAATAAAGAAAGGGTACATACGGCCTAGAGTGTCACCTTGGGGATATCTGGTGTTATTTGTGAAGAAGGATGGGACTCTAAGACTCTGTATAGTTTATCGGCAATTGAACAAAGCAAAAATAAAAAATAAGTATCCCTTGCTAAGGGTTGATGACTTATTTGACCAGTTGAGAGGAGCCAAGGTATTTTAAAAAATAGATATGAGATCAAGGTATCATCAAGTTAGAATCAATAATGGAGACACCAGTAAGACAACATTCAAAACAAGGTATGGGCATTATAGTTTACATAGTACTCTTCATATTGACTAATGCACCGGAAACATTCATGTGTATGATGAATGGAATTTATAGAGAGTCCTTGGATAAGTTTGTGGTTGTATTCTTGGATGGCATCACCATCTATTCCAAGACAAAAGAAGAACATGAAGAACATCTAAGGTTGGTGATGCAAGTACTCTGAGAAAATCATTTGTATGCCAAGATAATTAAGTGTTCCTTTTATCAAAGTAGAATTCAATACTTGGGGAACATCATATCAAAATAAGTAATCTCAATGGATCTTGAGAAGATATGAGATATTATGGAATGGTCAACACCAAGGAATGTGTCAGAAGTAATATATTTCATGGGGTTAGAAGGGTACTACCAAATATTTATTGAATGTTTCTCAAATATAGCTCATCCCATTACATATTTGCAAAATAAGAGTTTGAAGTTAGAATGGAATTCCAAATGTGAAGACATTTTTCAGAGACTCAAGGAGTTACTTAATAGTGCACTAGTTCTGAGGATTGTAGATCTTGATGGAAGTTTTGTAGTATGCATTGATGCATCTAAGCAAGGTATTGGTGGTGTATTGAATCAAGATGATCACGTGATCAATTATGAATCTAGAAAGATGAAAGAACATGAACATAACTATGCCACTCATGATCTAGAGCTTGCATCCATCAGGTACGCCTTGAAGATGTGGAGGGACTATCTGATGGGTAATAAATTTGAGTTAATCACTGATGATGATGGTTTGACATATTTATTTGAGAAGCCTGCTTTGAATGCAATACATGGAAGATGGATGGAGTTATTGTGTGAATATTATTTGGACATCAAACATATCAAAGGAAAAGAGAACAAGGTAGTAGATGCTCTTAGTAGGAAGATGCATGTGATGCATGTAGCAGCTATCAATACGGGTACATTGGATTTGAAGGATAGGATCATTGAAGCATATTCTATTGGTGAGCATTACTAGAAGATAAGAGAGGGAATGTAGCAGCAAATGGTACCTCAAAATTTTGATAAGTATAAGTTGGAAGAGAATGGAATTCTCAAGCAAAAAAGACAGAGTTTATGTGCCAAAATCAGAATAAATATGGAAGATGGTTCTAAAGGAGATGCATAATGTACCTTATGAGGGGAATTTGGGTTATCAAAAGACAATAGCAGCATTGATGAAATAATACTATTGGCCGAGTGTGAAGAATGATGTGGAGGAATACATAGCTAGATGCATGCAATGCTAGAAAGTTAAGGTAGTGCATCGACATCCAGTAGTTGGGTTGTTGCAACCTTTACCTATATCATAGTGGAAATGGGATGTGGTGACTATGGACTTCATCACAAAGTTTCCTAAAACAAATCACATCATGATGCCATTATGGTAGTAGTATATAAGCTAACTAAAGTAGCTCAATTTATCCCACCAAAAATAACTCATACAGTAGCTAACATTGCAGACATATTTATGAGAGAGATTTCCAGACTACATAGAATCCCAAAGATATAGAAGCAGAAAAAGATTCAAAGTCTACTCGTACTTTTTGAAAGGTTTGCTTCAAATATTTGGTACAATCTAAAAATGAGTACATCCTACCATCCACAAAAACATGGTCAGATAGAAAGAGTCAATCAGGTGCTTTCCAGGACATGTTAAGAATGTATGTGATAGATCAACCATCCATGTGGGAGGATTAATTGCACTTAGTGGAGTATGCCTATAATAATGGATATCATGCCTCTATGAAGATGAGTTCTTTCAAGGCATTGTATGGTAGAAAGTGCAACACCCCTATTAGTTGGGACAATCCAATGGACATAATCATCATTGGAATGGAATTATTGAAGGATATGGAAGATCAAATGGTTAAAATCAAATGGAATTTGAAAGCAGCTAAGGATAGTCAAAAGAGTTATATTGCAAATCAGAACATGAATGAAAGGCAGTTTGCAGTAGGAGATCATGTATTCTTGAAATTCAAACCTAGAAAGAGCTCCCTAAAATTAGGAAACTATTCCAAGCTAGCTAATAGATACTGTGGCCTTTTTGAGATCGTAGCTAGAATAGGACCTATTACTTATGAGCTTGGTCTACTAGCCTGTATCAAAGTGCATAATGTTTTTCATGTGTCCTTACTTAAAAAGTGTATACCTGATGATAGTCATGTGATATATCGGAATGTGATAAAGGTGATTGTTTTATTGTCATTATAGTTCTTATATCTTGTTGGAAAATGCATATTTGAAACTAATTATGTGATAGGTTAGAATGTGATGCAAGTGGTAAATTGATTACAATATATTTCATGTATCTTATTAAAATATGTATATATAAATGAGGACCAATAATTTGATCCATTGATTGGATGTGAATCAGGTGGAACCGGAAGGTGATTTTCCAGTACAACTAGTATGCATAAAAAATCATCGATACAACTAGTATGCATATTGGGAAGCAAGGTAAAAATGCTCAAGAACTGAGAGATCACGATCGTCAAGGTTCAATGGACCCATTAAAGACTTGATGATGCTACTTGAGAGCTAGAATATATAGTGAGGGAAGCATATCCTTACATTTTTATTTTTATTTTGAATAAGTGTGCATCGAGGACGGTGCATTCTTTTAAGTGGGAGAGGATGTAATCCCCCGATGGTAAGCCCCAAACATATGTGACCTTGTCATTTATTTTTTTATGGTGGAACTAGGTTCTTGGACCATGGATCATTAATATGATTATTATTTATCTTATTATGCTATTTATTATTATGATTACCTGTAACTAAATAATGGCTCAACATGGACAACAAATGTGGCTAGGGGGTCTTGGATTTCCATATGTGAAGGGGTTGGGATTAGGAGTTGTTGCTCATCCTAAAAAAACTCAATGTTTCCTAATTTTGATGTTAGTAGACCATGGTGGTCCTATTTTTCCTAGTTTTAATGTTTTACATGCACTATTGCGCCCTCACTAGAGAGAATATTCCTTAACTAGATGTTGGTGGGGCCCATTCTCACATCACTCATGTCTTATATGCCTAATTGAGTGGTTGTGTCAATCATGCACCTAATATTTGTAAGTCCATACTAATTGGAGTGTCTTTTCATTCAATTGGAGTGAATTTAGGTCAATTTGAGTTATCTTCAGTGAATTTGAGTAAATCTAGGTCAATTCAAGTCATTCTCTAGTTAAACTGAGTAATTTTGGTTAATTCAAATTATTCTCCAATTAAATTGAGTAATTTTTGGTCAATTTGAGTAATTTTGGATAATTTGAATTATTCTCCATTGAAATTGAGTAATTTTGGGTAATTCGAGTTAAATTGAGTAATTTTGGGTAATTCATATTATTCTCTAGTTAAAATTGAGTAATTTTGGGTTATTCAAATTATTATCTAGTTAAATTGAGTAATTTTGGGTAATTCAAATTATTATCCAGTTAAATTGAGTAATTTTGTTTATTCAAATTATTCTCTAGTTAAATTGAGTAATTGTGGGTCAATTCGAATTGTCTTCGGTGCATTAGAGTGATTTAAGGGGATTGAGTCAGTCTGGGTGAATTTGAATTGTCTGCAGTGCATGGGAAGTGTTTTCCCAGTGAATTTGAGTCATTCTAGGTGGATTTGAGTTTCTCTCTTGAGAACTTGAATGGGCATCTAGTGATTTGGGGAAAACCCTCAATGAATTAGAGTTTCTTTCCAGTGAACCTAAGCTAGCCTCAGTTAGTGAATTTGAATTGCTATGAAGGGGTTCGAATTGGTTTTCATTCATTCATTATTTGTTTTGGGAGTTTCTCTTTGATGATTTTGAATAAATGAGGAGGGGATTCCAATTGGTATTTGCACTGAGAAGGTTAATATTTGTTTTGTAGGGAGAAGAGATTAGTTTTTTTGCAACTTTGTCTAGTAGAAGAGGGGGGCAATCCTATGAAGAGACGTTTTTGTTGTGCTTTGTCTTGTAGGAGAGGGGGACAATCTTGACCAAGAAATTCCTATTTTTCTCTCTTGGACTTGTAGGAAAGGGGAACAATCCTAAGAAATATATCATATGTATTTCTCTTGCCTTATAGGAGAGGGCGACAATCCCGAGCAAGGGATCCTATTTTTTGGTTTTTTCTTGTAGGAGTGGGACAATATCATTCAAGATACTTTAGTTGTTGCAATTTGTCTTCCAAGAGAGGGGGGAAATAATGTCAAGTATACCATAATGGTCGTAATTTGACTTCCATGAGAGGGGGACAATCCCATGGAAGAGATCTCAGTGATCACAAGTTGTATTGTAGGAGAAGGGAAATCATGTGGTGTATCCATCAGGTTGAGTCTTGAGTTTTATGTTATCCTTAGGGATAGAATTGGGAAGAATCCCTTTCCATGTGAAATCCAATACCTCAGCATGAGGGTGACCTACTCAAGAAGCTTGCTTGACAGTGTCTAAGGATGGGAGGAAAGTTGTCCTGTTGATGCCAATTACACCCTATAAAATGCTAAGTATTTATACTAGATAAACCTCCTTATGTATGTAGTTGTACATGTGCCCGTGGAGGATGATATATCTATGCCATTATATTTTTTTCATTTGTATTCATGTTCATTGTGATTGGAAAACTAAATGTTAATAAATTGACAACTCACAGAGTAGGTATGTGGTTGTGTTAATCTAGTTGCTTTGAAACTATGATCATTAGGAGGTTTGATTTTAGGGAAGTACATATGGACATTTATGGATGTTACAGATCATATATTCCATGGGGGTTAATGGCTGTTATAATTTGGTGAATTCTGGAAAAAGTAGAGATATAATTATGCTACTTGAGGTAGAATATATTGTTGATTTAATTGTTGCTTTAGAAGCTAGTTTGCTTATGAATTATGATCATTCAAGGATTTTATATTTGGATAGTCCATATGGCCATGTATGGCTATTATGGATCAGATATTATATCGAGTTTATGGCTGATAATTTTATGCATTAGATCTAATATACATTAGTGTACAATTCTGCTTTAAAGAAATATATAAATGTTGATTCGTTACTGTCGTAATTGGAGTTCCGTGAATGTATATAAATCTGATTTATTTAGTTGGTTACTTGGTGATGGGAAGTTACCCATAGGTTTGATTACATTGAGTAAACATTTGAATAATTTCTATTCTGAATGTATTCATGTGTCATTACACTACACTGCATGTAGAATGGGGAATTGTTGCATTGGAAGGGCCATCTTCCTTGTAGGTGGCCGATTCTTTTAAATAGTTTTGATTTGATTGGCATGTTAGCCTAACCTTGTAGATTATTATTCCACTATGCATATCTTATATTCATCCTTTCCCTTTGATAAAATTCGTGTACCTAACCTTGGTGTGGTGTTCTAGGGTTGGGTATGTTACAATCCATTACAGCACTTCCAACAAAGCAATTTTGTTTTTGTCTTTTGAAAATATGACAAACTTTACTCCTTCATTTCATAGACACCAATGCATAGAAGTTCCACTCTAATATGTAGATTTCATGTTTAATCCATGAAGCATCCATGGCCTTTTTCCACCCTAGCCACGAGTCCCTCTGTCCCATGAAGTTGTTCAACATTATCATCTCTTATGAAAGGAAATGAATGCTATTCTCCACCCTCACTCACCCTCTTGTTATGCACATTCTCTTTTCACCTTAGTTTTTATGAACCATCATCACTAGTGTAGAGAAAGAAAATTGGTTTGGTTGAATGATTCTTACATCTAAAATCTCCTAAACCATATTTTCAATTCCACTCTTTTGTGCATATGGGTACTTGTAGGTTCTAATGTTAGGTGGTACACTTATTGATTGTAAGGGAATAACATGTTCATGATATATAGTAGGTGGAATACGTTTAGATATTTCTTCAAATACCTTGGAATATTTGTCAATAATTTGTTGGATATCCACTGGAATAGAGGGAATAGATGCGTGTACATCTAGTGAGAATAATTGTCCAATTACTCAAGAGAGTCCCTCTTTTAAAAAAAATGTCATCATTTTAGAGATTATCACTTTAGAGGGTTTCCATGGAATACCTCTAATTTCAATTTAATTTCCTTCTAAAGATAATATCATGAGAAGTTCTTGAAAATTAAGATCCACTTTTCCCATTGATTGTAGCCAGTGGAACCGTAGTGCAAATTCAACACCGCCCATTTCAATTGCAATAATTAGACTATCCAATAAATTTTCACCCATTGTAAGATTAATACTATGGAATTTACCTAAACAATTTATGGTACCTCCATCTATAATCATTACATGAAATTCTAGTGTTGGATATCCAAAGTTTGCAATTAATGAATTTATGGGTACTACCATAATAAATCAACATTATTACCTTTTCATTTTCGATATATCCTTCTATCTTGGGAGTTTGAGGAATGCTAATGTTTCCCAATGCATGGAAAGATATGGTTGGAGTTGTATCTTCTAGATATATTTCTTGACACTATTATGATTTTGGATCATTCCTCTTCATAATTTGTGTAAAATAATTTATTTTTGTTGCACTTACGTCTTTTATTGTACTTTTGTGTCATAATTCACATATATTCCTTTTTATCATTTATCCTCCAATATTTTAGGGATCAACCTTGTATGTTGATTGTGGTTGAGAGAGGAAGCACATCCATTTATATAGGTGTTAGTAGCATCCCTTCTAGTATCCATGTGTTTACTTTCAACATCACTTTCCAAAATAAAATTATTATCCAATGATTTAGGTTTAAAGAGATGTACCTCATGCTGAATTCTCTCCTTTAGAGTTCCTATGAAGAGATGCATCAAATTATCCTTAGGAATGTTGTTCATTGTAAGACTCAACTTCTGAAATTGCTTTATTTTCTCTATAACTAGACCTTTTTGCTTGAGATTTATCAATTGAATAAAGAATTTGTTAGTCTTTAAATCCCCATAATGTGCTATAAATTTTCCATAATACACCAAGAAACAATATAGTCCTTTATACGGTAACAAATCCATTAGTACCAGACAAATTGATTAGTTCCTAAATATAAGAATGCAATAGCTACCTTTTGTAAAGTTAGAACTTGGTACATAGATAAAATAATTGAAATCTATAATACCATGTTATTAGATCACTTCCATCAAAATATCTCATATCAATCTTGGCAATGAATTAGTTCGTTGGTATTGATTTTAGCCAATGATGATGTGATGAATCTTCAAATCTTAGGGACTCAAATCTCTTGTTCACCAAATATTTTTTAATTTTCTTAAATATGTGATTGGGACAAGTCCATATTGTTATCCTTATACTCTTATTTATAGTATGAATTATGAGGAAATAAATGCCTCATCTCATTCAAAATTCCCTTTTTCATAACTTCAAGATCCTCTTTATTGGACAGCGTTTTGAGATCCTCTTTGTTAACACCTAAAAAGTGTTCATTACCTCATCTCCCTCACCACATGACTCATTTGTCTATTTTTCCCACTATCTTTGCCTCCAAAACCTCAAAGAACCATTAAAAAGCCACCAAAAGGCCAAAAAACCCCTTTTCCCCCCAAAAAATAATTTAAATTTCCTCAAAAGATAGCAAAAACCCTCTAAAAGGGCCCTAAATTCCCAAAAATCAAATAAAAGGGAATAAAAAATATAAAAAAGAGGAAAAAGAGGGAAAAAGGAAGAAAAAACGCTAAAACAATTGACCTAAACCATACGGTGCAAAAAACCATGGGTCAACACTCCACCACTAAAAGACCTATAAATAGGTGATGGAGGCTCCCCATTTCATATCCACAATCTATCGTATCCTCACTCTGCCAAAATCACTCTTGAAACCCTAGCTCACCATTTGAGCTAGTTTTCCCATTTGAGTGCCCCGTTTGGCCCACCATCCAAGCACCTTGGAGAAGGAGAAGGAACCCATTGGAGCACGGAAGTAGCCCTCCTGGAATACTGCAAGAACTCGACCAACCTCAACATTTGAGGTAAATGTAACTTTGTTCTCATTTTTAATACAAAAGAAAAATTCCCATTATATTATTGTCTTTTTATTTTGATGCACATGTTAGCTTAGATTTTACCTTGTTTTACTCTCAAGTTTTATTGTTTTACTGAACTACTACTAAGGAGGCCCTTCTCCTTAGTAGGTGTTCATTTGCACAAGCTAGGGCGAAAACCCTAGCTACAGTTTTGGCGAATCCACTATTGGCCTTTGAATTTCTGGTTAAAAATTGAAAAGTTTTTATTTTCTGCAAGTATTTTCCTAATTTCCCTGTTTGCCTGTGGCTTCAGCTAGTTGGGTTTTCTACAGCCGATCACAGTTCTGTTCCTCACACCCGCGACCCAGATCGCAACTTTCAGTCATTTTTCCGTGATCCAGATCGCAACTTTCTGCCCTTTTCCCGTGGCCTTGACCACAATTTCCTGTCGTTTTGCCGTGACCCCACCGCAGCCTTCTGCTCCTTTTCCGCACTCCAGACTGTGCATTTTGGCCCCAGACCCACAATCCAACCATGGCTTTCTGCCCCTTTGCTGCGCTCCAAACCATGCATTGTGGCCCCAAACCTGCGATCCGACCGCAACCTTCTACCCCTTTGTCGTGCTCCAGACCGTGCATTTTGGCCCCAGACCCGTGATCCAAATGCAGCTTTCTACCCCTTTGTCATGCTCCAAACCGCGCATTGTGGCCCCAAACCCACGATCCAACCGCAGCTTTCCTCCCTTTTGCCGCGCCCCAAACCGCGCCTTTCAGCCACAGACCCGCGATTCGACCACAGGTTTCACCCCTACAACCGCGCCCCAGACTGCACGTCTTGGCCACAGACCCGCGATCCGGCCACATGTTTCACGCCTACAGCCGTGCTCCAGGCCACGCATTTCAGTCGCAAACCCGTGATCTGTTTTCTGCATTTTTTACCCTTTTTGAACCTAGAATTTTTCTGCAATATTTTCTGCACCTACACAACCACCTATTCTGTCTGCAACCACAGTTACCTGTAGCCTTTTTCTGCAGTTTGCTTTCTATTCCATTTACATAATTTTTTTAAGTTTAAGCATTTACATTGAAAAAAGAAAATTTTGCATTGCAAGTTAAATTTCTGCATTATTATTGGTTAAAAAAGTTGCCCACGCATGGCACTTTTGATTGGGTTCGTTACCTCACACGCACACACTATGTCACCTAATTCAAGTGAACCTTAAAACACTACTTAACACAACCAACATTCTAACCCCACTTGGGGAACACATAAGAATATTGTAGTTAGGTAGGACAGGGGGGATAGGCATCCGAATAACACCCCTCGGTCGCTTACACTTGAGACATAGTTGTTGTCCTTCAGGATACCAAAATCCCCTAGTATTTTTTGACATGGTCACGACCAGTTTATCAGAGGGCATCTCCCTTAGGAGGGTTGAAGTATCCAGACTGGTTCCGAAGGCCTGAGTGGAATACTGCAATCCACCCAGTACCCGAAGGCTACCTACTCATTGGTCCACGTGAGGTGATTCCTTTTGGGACCACATGGTGATAGGGTCGGAGCTGCAGATTCACATTTCTAGACGTGTCATGAACGGGGCATCTTAGTTGCCTTTCTTCTAGGATTGTCTTACCCGGTGTCCCTCCCGGTAGGGGGATATATTTAGACACTTGGTTCTACTATCCATATTGTCTGACTTGGATTTCATCACCTTGCAGAGGATATGTCTGGTTGAATCAAAATACTATTTAGCTAGCTATTTGCATGCTCCCTTACCTCCTTTTGGTCTAGCGAGTCCACCATTTTTATTTTCAGGCAACCATTTCCATGTTGGTGTTTCGACCATTTTTTCTGATACTCCACTTATTGTAGCACAACTGTTACAGTAAGCGTTTTGAGTTGGTTGTTGGCTCGAGTGTCATATTTTTTGCAGTCTCCTTCTGCACACTCGGCTGCATTATGATTTTTGAGCCTTCGTTCACTCGACACAACCCGCAAATACTTGACACCATCTGTCACCATTGAGTCCTCGAGACACTCTTGACGCCTTCGGGGCGAGGCCCCACAGCATGGTTCACTTGACATCATCCGTCATAGACGTAGAGCTATATCACTCGAGACCACTCATCATAGACCTAGAGCTTCATCACTCGACTCCATTCGTCAACACCATAGAGCTCTGTCCCCTAACTCTGATGCTCCTTATTTCACGTCCGATTCTGAGGTAGAGTCCGAACACCCCACTTATACTGCACCAACCAGCCCCATGGATGGCATGAATTCCAACCCTTTCTTTGTAGGGACCCTCAGTGGAATATCCACAACAACCCTCGCCACCACACCTGCTTTAGGTATGCCCTCGATGGGGCCCACACCCACCATTCCGGTCATTGTGCCAATTCCAGTGGCTAGCATACCCAACCCAACCCCACTGGTGACTCTCACTACACTTGGCGGCACAGGACCCTCACATACCACCTTCGTTCCTCCGTCTAGGGGAAACATCCCCAACATGAACCCAGCTCTCACACTTGCGGGCAGCGGTCCCACCATGGCCGCCCCCACTAGTACGTCACATCCTTCTACTAGTTTTCCATTCATGGCCAGTATCAACCTTCCTAACCTAGCTAGATTGACCAACAATCCCATCAGACACGATCCTACGTGGCCTCACATGCCCACCAAGATCCCATCATACATCCCTAAGTTTGAGGGCAAGGCAAGTGAAGACCCCCAAAATCACATTATGTCCTTCCATCTATGGTGTTCCTCCAACTCCATAGTGGACGACTCCGCCTGCCTCTGTCTGTTACAACGAACTCTCATTGGCTCTACAACCAAGTAGTACATCGATCAGCCCCATGGGACCCATGCCACCTTTACTTCCCTCACCTCGACCTTCCTACGGTTCTTTCAATTGCCTATCCGCTATGACACGGGAGTTGAGATCCTACTGTCTTGCAGACAGAATACGACCACCCACATCACTTACCACATTCATGAGTGGCATCGATGCCGAAGCCTGTGCAAAATCCAGTTAGATGACCGTATCTTCCTAGATCGGTTTCTCAAATCTCTCCTTCCCGTCATTGCCAAGGATGTGGCATCCAAGCGACCCCAGTCCGAGGAACAAGCCATCTTAAAATCCTAGCAGTTTGACCTTATCTACGCCTAGTTTGGTTACTTATATACCATTATACCAGATGCCCCCCACGGAAATTCCTCCCGAAATGATGCGTCGGGGGAATCCTACGCCACCGATGGCATCATTGGCCATGTTGCATCGCATAACCAGCCCTTTTCCATGACATGTACTAGTAATGGCCCTGACCTTTCACGGGCTACATCCCACTCTAGAGAAACCAATTTGTATGCTCCCATGGCGCATAACCACCACTCCCACGGACCCTCATGTCCACCTCAGTGCTTCGGCCATGCATCCCCCTCTTACATTCCCCTGGTTGCACCTTAACCATATTACCACCCGCAAGTCGTGCATGCTCCTATATCCTCTCAAGTCCCCCCCCCCCTCCGCTTATTATCCGCCACAGGCAGTACCTGCGACAAATCAGCCACCCGTCACACAGACGTATCAACAACCCCCACAAGGTCCAGCACCTGCACCGCCTCCACCCCCACCCACTTATTATCCGTCGCAGCCTGCTCCCGTACCTGCACAACCCTAGAACCCACCTGCCGCCCAAGGGCAAGTGTACGCGCAACAAAATCCGTAGCATAACCAAAATAACCAACGCCAACAAGGCCAACAAAACCGCGAAAAAGGATGTAACCGCGGGAACAACCACCCTCCAGACCAAGGTGGCCAGCCACCTAATCCGCCAAACAATAATAACATGACACCTGCCAACCAAAACCCTGACATGCCGCCAAAACAAGCTAAAAACCCTAACTTGCGAAAAAACCATCCTTCTTTTATTTGCGGGGTCTATGGCCATTACACACATGCTTGCCCACATTTAGAGCGGGCACAACAACTCTGGACCGATGATGCCCACCGCCAAGGGCACGCGGCACCTCAGGCGCCACCTAACTCCCCACCACCTCAAACTCAACCCTTGGTGTTATAGAATCCTTTACCAACCCAAGGAGTAGTGAACACTCAACCGTTAGCTCCCCCTCAAGGAACCGTGCCACCACAACAACAAGTCACGTACGCTGTTCCTGCCCACCCCACTTTAGACTCAGGCACCCATCACTTGTTAATGATGTCATCCACTGATGTCAACCTTCAAACCCGCCGGAACCAATATGGCTCCACCCCTGAAACCCCTCCCACTGACAAAACCACAAACGCTCTTCCCACCGATCAGCCATTATGCATCCCTCTAGCCCCATTAGATGGAGCCCCAAAAGCCCCTCGCTTCCCACTTTTCCGCATCAACAATAACCCCAATGGTAGTGCTACATTTAATTACAACGTTGTGGATGAATTAGCTCAGTCCCCTGCAGCCATGTATGTGTTAGAGGTCTTAAAACACTGTCCTACACAATGCAAGACTCTATTATCAGCCATTGGTGCTATCAACCTTACTGATTCACGAACGATGGCCTTTGATTTGGACCAATCTGAACCACTCCTGCCTTCCACGTTAGCATTCCAAGTTTCTTTATCCATTCGGAATATTGTAATCCATCGGTGCATCATCGATGAGGGTGCCTCTACATGCGTTATGTCCACATTCGTTTGGCAAAAGTTTGGATCCCCTACTCTCCAGCTGTCCACCACTGCGTTGTGAGCCTATGACGGCCGTTCGGCTCAACCCTAAGGTCTCTTAGCTAATGTCCCCATCTAGTTGGCTAGTAAAACAGTGCTTATTGACATAGAAGTCATCAATGCCCAACTTGATTATAACCTCTTACTTGGCCGCAGTTACATGTATGCCATGCGGGCGGTTTCCTCATCTGTTTTTCGTACCATAATGTTCCCCCATGAAGGACGAGTGGTCAAGATTGATCAACACACCTATTACAATCCAAATGCCCCCGCTGCACCCAAAAATGTTCTTCCCATGGTTGAACAACTTGTTCGCGGTGCATCTACCTCGTTGGTTTCCTCAGTTGGACCCGGATTCTACTCTGATACGCCGATGACTTCCACATTCCAATCCATTCCACCCCCGTCACTAGCGACCAAAATATCTGACTTATGTACCCTCTCCCACAATACACAAACACCCAACCATCAACCTCCCTTGCTACCCCAACCACCATTGGTACCTAGTCATGTTGGTGTTACACCCATCCATACAATCCCCTTCCTATTCCCCCCTTCGGGAGTAGTGAGCGCCTCGGTTATGGCCACTCTGAGCCTCCCAAGGTTAACTTTAGGACTACATGTGTGCTATCTCACACCTCCTATTTCCCCTTCAACACCAAATGTCATCTTACAACTGGTGCAACCCATTACAACTACTAGTCAACCACCTCCCGGTGTCACTACTCCTTCCTCATCCACAAATTCATACCCTCTTACCAAACACACTGGGGGCAGAGGCCCACAACCATACACCGCTCTACCCCAGCCCAAAATGGTAAAAAACCCTCCATCATTTAGAGCTCCTCCGAAATGCTCTTTGTGTGATGAGTTAGGCCATGCCACACACCAATGTCCACAATTACCCGCACTACAAGAGAACATGCAAATTCTTGACGATGGCCCCAACATCTCAGTTTTCCAGCTCGACCTTACCCCTAAGCCTTGCGATAAATCACTGCATACCAATCACCCTTGTGCAATATGCGGTATTTACGGCCATTACTCACATCACTGCCCTGATATCTAAGATTATAGAGCCACTCTCTACGAGATGAATAACTTGGACCTCGAGACGTATCCTCCCACCATTGAAGAGATCCACCCCCCAGAATCTCCACCAACAGGAGAGATCAATACCATTTATATGCTCTCTACTGCTAGCATCCCCTCGTCAACCGATTTGACTACAAAACATTTCCGCAATGATGAGGAAATTCTCTAGGCTCTTACCACACTTGAGTACCCCTGGGAGGATATGCACCATCATTCCCATTTTCTCCGGGAGGAGTCCTCCCCAACCACAGCCACCCAATTTTCGGTTGAGTCCAAATATTTTCTCCCCACCAAATTCGACTGGTTTAAAGAGCCCATTCCCGCTCCCGATGCCTTCGAGGAAGGTAACATGGCCAATATCTCACCCACAATCCACATTGATATATCTGCCCTAGCCGGTGCTCCTGAACTCATTACATTAGGAGCCTCCTGCACTGAGTATGAGATCGGAGAATACAAGAAACTTTTCCAGGAGTTTCACGATGTATTTTCCTGGTCCCACACCGAAATGCCTGGTCTTGACCCCGCTATCATAGAGCACCACATTGACACATGGCCAGATGTGCCCCCCATTCGCCAAAAACAACGCCCCATTCACCCATCAAAGGTCCCCTCCATTAAAGCAGAGACTGAGAAACATCGTGTAGCAAGTTTCATTCACCCCATCGCATACACCACTTCGGTTTCTAACCTCGTCCCTATTAACATAAAACAAGGCACCATCACGGTATGTACTGACTTTCGTGATTTAAACCACACATGTCCCAAAGACAACTTCCCGACGCCATTTATTGACCAACTCATCGATGCGTGCGTGGGGCACGAAGTCCTATCCTTCATGGATGGTTTCTTTGGGTATAACCAGATTCAGATCCACAAAGAAGATCAATAGAAGACTTCCTTCACCACCGCATGGGGCACCTTTTCCTATCGGGTCATGCCTTTCGGCCTTAAAAATGCTGGAGCCACCTGCCAGCGAGCCATTACCTATTTTTTTCATGACTTGGATCATATTCTATTAGTCTATCTTGGTGATCTCACAGCACGTTCCAAGAAACGATCCAACCACCTTAACGACCTCCAACAAGTTTTTATGCGTTGTCGCAAGTATCAGATCCACTTGAACCCACTCAAGTGTGTCTTTTGCATTCTGGTAGGTCGGTTGTTAGGTTTCATTGTTTCCCACAAAGGAATCACTATTGACCCCCTCAAAGTTCAATCCATATTAGACCTTCCCACACCACGCACGCTCCGGCATCTATAGAGCTTACAAGGAAAACCTAATTTCCCCCGTCGCTTCGTTTCTGATTATGCCACAACAGTTCATGGTTTCTTACGTCTGCTTTGTACTCACATACCCTTTGTTTGGGACTACCAGGTGCAAGCCGAATTTGAAGCCCTTAAAAAATCTCTCACGCAAACCCCTTTGATCTCCCCTCTCGATTTCTCTCAGGACTTCATTCTTTACGTCTCGGCATCCAACCATGCCATGTCAGGGGTCCTTGTTCAAGAAGACATTGCTCACCTAGAGCATGTCATTTATTACATCATCCAAACCTTGTCTGAACCACCCCTACGTTACCTATACGAGGAAAGGATGGCCCTTGTCATCATCCTTTCTGTACAAAAATTGCGACACTACATCCTCCTAAGTCATACTACCGTTGTTGCTGATTCCAACTCCATGATCTACCTCTTGAATCATCGCCTTCTACAAGGCCACGTCACTAAATGGGTAGTTATCCTACAAGAGTATGACCTGACTTTCACAACCTCGAAAAGTACTAAATCCCTTGTGCTTGCCCAGCTCATAACTGACCTCCCATCCCTTTTACTGTCCCCGCCCATCCCCGATGAGTTACCGGACAATCATTTGTTCATCATCTCGTTGGATGACCCATGGTATGGTGACATTCTGATATACCTTTGCATGCAGAAGTTTCGCCCCGATATCGATCGTGATGGATGCCGCCGTATCCGTCACCACGCCTCTCGATACCTCCTTCTAGGAGATGTCCTCTACCGACGTTGTGTTAGGATATTTAGACACTTAGGAGTTAGTCAAGATCAACTTGTGTAATATATCCATTAGGGATAGTGTGTTTCTTTAGTATGCATTAGTATGCATTTGTAAACACTTAATTCGACGGTCACGATATGTTTCTGACATAGAGTGATCCGACGACTCAACTTCTCTTAGATCAAACCTACCCTTGATCTGTGGCTTAACACCCGATTGGTCCATGATCTCTATTTAAAGAGCATGGAGGATCATTGTTTAGTTGATCGATTATGAGAAGCTCATTTGTAACTTTCTTTCTTTGCATAATAAATTGTCCTATAGAAGCTATTTGGCTGGGGCCGTGGAGTGTTTCCCTCAAGAGGGTTTAAACCACGTCAAAACATTAATGTGTTGATCTGTGATCTGTTTGTGTGAAGTGGTTTCTCTTGGTGTTCGGTCCTTTGGTAGTACCATGTGTACCCGAACATGGTATCAGAGCTTTTATGAAGTGCCGCTTCCGGTTATGATCTAGATCTTGAACTGCTATTGCCGAAACTCGAAAGTGTTTCTAGTTCTAGTATTTATGTGCATTTTTGGGCTGTGGGAGGTGTTCAATTGCGTCCGAAGCATCGTTTCCATTGGGAAATAGTTTTCATTTGATCGAAAACGGTTCCCGGTTGCTCCAGAAACGCGTATTTCATCAGATCTGAAGGTATCATGTTACAGTGACGCATTTTTTTATTTTCTTTTTTAAAAGGAAAAAATCTCATATTTCATCATTTTTTACTGTTAGATATTTTTTGGGTTCGGATTGTTTCTTTCCCATCTGCGTATGCTCTTTTCCGTGCACCTTGAGCGATCTCGGCAAATCAGAAACAGAAAGGGAAAGGGTTTTTCTCGGCTGTGTATGCTATTTGCCGTGCACCTTGCACGATCTCGGCAAATTAGAAACAGAGAGAAAACGTAGACTTTCCAGGCAAGTTAACAAGATCTAACTCCACAAGTGTGGAAATTTTTTTTTATTTTGTTTTGTTTCAATTTGTGGTTTGTTTTGCAGGAAAGAGGACAAGCATGCAAACCGAGCAGGAAGAGTAAAAAAAAAATAAAAAATAAAAAAATAAAAGCCCCCTTCCTCATTCCCATATTTTACATACCTTTTAATCTAGCTCACTTGGTTCAAAGTTGCTTTATTCCTTAATAGATCTTGAGTTCAAGTCTTAGGAAGTTACTTTTAAAAGAAAAAGTGTATGCAATTTCTATTTTCAAGTTATTTTATTGTAAAAGTGCATCTCACTTAAATAATAAAAAATAAAAATACAAGTGAGTCACTTATGTTTTTTTTTATTGTTGCACTATTTAAAAGTAATATCATTGTAAAAGTGAAATCACTTATTTTACAAAAATGGTTCACTTAAAGCAACTTTCTTGTAGAGTGATTGTAAAAAGGTTCATCTTGGGAGGAGGGGGTTCTTTTTTTTGCTAGACATTCTCTAGTTGTCACGTCACTATTGGAGACATCTTCAACAGTTTCTTTGTTCAAGCATAACTTCATCATACAGAGTCAGTTTTCAATGCCATTTTTTTTTAAGCCACCTATTTTTTCGAGCTCTTAACATCCGAACTATTGGTTTCTTCTTTTATAGCCATTAATTTACAAATATGGCCGCCCCTTGTGATATTCTACTTAACAGTTCCAACTATTTCTCATGGAAATCTCGTATGGAGGATGTTCTACGAAGTAGGAGACTTTTCAAAATTACCTTAGAGAAAGAAAAAGAACCCACTGATGATGATAAGAAAATAAAATGGTAAAATAGATGTGATGAAGCTCGTGGATTGATTCGGATATCAATCTCTATTGATTTGTGATTCCACATATATGGAATTGATGAACCTAATGCTGCTTGGAACAAGTTGGAATCTGTGTTTGGTAAACACAATGAAATTCGAGGTCACCAACTCGAAAATGAGTTGATTTCTTTAAATCCAAGTGACTTTTCATGCATTCAAGATTATTTATCTAAGTACAAAACTCTTAAACTCCTATGTGCAGAATGTAAGGTTGAGAGGGAAGACAAACAATGCATTTATCATATTCTTTCCAAACTTGGACCTGCATATTCTGTTTTTGTATCTACATTTTACTCCATGAAAGAATCCTTGAATGCAGTTAGCTATCAAGAGCCTAGTCTTGAATCCTTTTGTGATTCCTTGATTAGAGAATAATATAAATTCATTCATCTTGGAATAATCAACAATGCAGATACAACTGGGAAAACCTTATTGTCCCAACAGAAAGAAAAGTCCAAGCCTCCCAAGAAACAAAATTTTCGCAATAATAAGTCAAACAAGGGTCCAAAACCCTCTCAGTCAGCTCCTTCTTTAAAAAATGACAAAGGATCCAAGCCAAAAGGCAAGAAGACTAAGCGTCATTGCAACTATTGCAGGAAAGATAATCATGATGAATCTAAGTGTTTCAAGAAGATGGCATCCTTGGAAGCAGCAATGAAGAAGCACCACATCAACCTAGATTCATCTTCAGAATCTGCCTCTCATGGACAGGCACTTTGTCCTTCTGGTTATTCTTATAATGCATCTTCTTCTTCTACTTCAAATGAATGGCTCATTGATTCTGGAGCATCTTATCATATGGCTAAGGATCAAGCCATATTTTCTACTATGCATGAATGTAACACCAAACAAATATTTGTTGGTGATGATAGATCTCTAAGTGTTGTAGGAGCTGGAACAGTTCCAGTAGATAATGGTCATTTTAGTGATGTACTATGTGTTCCAAGAATTTCCTGCAATTTGTTATCAGTCTATCAGATCACTCATTCTGGTGAAGGTAAAACTGTGACCTTTACACTTCACCAAGTTGTAATCAAGGATTTTAAAGATCCTCAACAGGTCGTAGCTACCAGAATTGTTGATGATATTACCAGGTTGTACAAGTTTAACAACTTTGGGTCATCACCTTTCCCTTCAGTTTTTGTTGCTCATAGTGATAACTTGAGCAAACTTTGGCATGAGCGATTTGGTCACTTAAATTATCACTCATTGCAACAACTATGTAAAGAAAATATGGTGACAGGTCTTCCGATTGTATCTTGTAGGGATGGTGTTTGCTTCGGTTGTGTACTCGAAAAACATCATCGGGACAGTTTTGACAAATGTGCCTCTTGTCATGCCTCGGTTCCCTTGGAGCTTGTGCATAGTGACTTTTGTGGTCCTCTTCCATCTGCTTCCTTTTCTGGTTTCAAATATTTCTTAACATTCATTGATGATTACACCGGACGCACTTGGGTTTATTTCCTAAAACTTAAGAGCGAAGTATTTAACATGTTCTTGGCCTACAAGGCCCTTGTTGAAAAACAATCTGATCATCAAATTATTAAGTTAAGATCTGACAATGGAGGAGAATATGTTAACAATAAGTTCACTACTTTCTGCACTAAACAAGGCATCCAACAACAACACACTGTTCCATATACACCACAACAAAATGGTCTAGCTGAGCGGAAGAGCAGCACTTTAAAAGAAATGGCTAATTGTATGATCCAATCTAAGGGACTAAGTCTTCAATTTTGGGTTGAAGCCATTAATTGTGCACATTACATAGTTAATCACACCCCCACTAAAGCATTACAAGGTATAACACTGGAAGAAGCATGGAGTAAAACTAAACCTGATGTAAGTCACTTCTGTGTGTTTGGTAGTGAAGCATGGGCTCACATTCTGGATGAAAAACGGAAAGCATTGCAGCCTAAAAGTGAAAAGTGCATATTTGTTGGATATTCTGAAGATGTAAAAGGTTATAGACTTGTTCAACCACATTCTCATGATATAATCATTAGAAGAGATGTTAAATTTGATGAAAATCTCTTGGCCTGCGAGCCTAACTCGACGATTGTGCCATCTTTGGCCTGCGAGCCTGATTCGGCGTTTGTGCCTTCTTCTTCTTCTTCCAACCTCCTTGATAGGTTTCCAACTCCAGTTTCTGATGATGACATTGAGGATGAAAATCCACCTCCGCCTGCTCATGTTCCTCTAGTTTCACCAACACAAGTGCTTCCTCGATGGGACCGTTCAACATGTGAAGCAGCTAGTGATCTTGCCGGTGATACTAGAGATCAATGTCGAACACGTTCTCAGTTTCAGCGAGCCTATTCTCTTTTGGCTCAAGTTTCCAAGAATCATGATCTAGAAACTTTTGTAGAAGCTTTAGGGAATCCAGATTGGGATGCAGCCATGGATGAAGAATATCATTCCTTAATGGCGAACGATACTTGGGATCTTGTACCTCTTATAAAAGGAAGAAAACTTGTCAGATGTAAATGGATCTACAGAACTAAGTATGCATCAGATGGAAGTGTTGAAAGACTTAAGGCAAGGTTAGTTGCCAAAGGTTTTTCCCAAGTTGAAGGTATTGACTACAATGAAACCTTTGCTCCCGTCGCAAAAATGAACTCCATCTGCCTTGTTCTTTCCCTTGTAGCCTTACACAACTGGGAAGTCCATCAAATGGATGTCAAGTCTGCCTTCTTACACGGTGATTTACAGGAGGAAAGTTACATGGAACAACCTCCTGGCTATGTTCAGAATAACTCTAGCCTTGTCTACCGCCTTAAGAAATCCCTATATTGCCTTAAACAAGCTCCTAGAGCTTGGTATGCCAAAATGGATAACTTTCTCCTTGACACTGGTTTTTCTAGATGCCATTCTGACCCCAATGTCTATACCAAGAAAGTAGGAAACCATCTCATCATACTTGTTCTATATGTTGATGACCTTATTCTTACTGGTAGTGACCCTAAGCTTATAACCCATGTGAAATACAGTCTTAAACAAAATTTTGAAATGTCAGACTTAGGACATTTGCATTATTTTCTTGGTCTCCAAGTCCTGCAAACCAAAGAAGGAATCTTTCTTTCTCAATCTAAGTATGCTTGTGACCTTCTTCATCGCTTTCACGTGGAAGATTGTACACCAGCCCCTTCTCCCTTCCAGTCTGGATTCAAACTTTCTGCCACTTGTACTTCACTTGAAGTCGATGCCGCCTTGTATTGTCAGCTTGTTGGTAGTCTCTTATACTTGACTCATTCCCGTCCTGACCTTTCCTTTGTCATTGGTCATGTTGCCCGTTATATGCAGACACCTCATGAAAGTCAATGGAAAGCAACTAAAAGAATACTTCGATATATTCGAGTTACAGTTCAGTTTGGGATTCATTACAGTACAGGGGGGAAACCTTTGTTAGTTGGTTTCACTGATTCAGATTGGGTCGACGATCCTGATGATCAAAAGTCTACTGCAGGTTATGTTTTCAGTCTGGGATCTGGACCTATTACTTGGGCTTGTAAGAAACAACAAGCTCTTGCTCTTTCTTCAGCAGAGGCAGAATATCGAGTAGCAGTTAATGCCAGTCAGCAAGCTTTATGGCTTCGACAGATCCTTTTAGAATTTGAATTCGAGCAGCAGCAGCCTACTCCACTTTGGTGCAACAATCAAAGTGCCATCAAGCTTGCCAAAGATCCAGTTCTACATCAACGCAGCAAACACATTGAGCTACATATGCACTTCCATTAGAGAAATTTTGAGGTCAAAAAATGGCCTCAAAACAAAGAAAATGTACTATAAAATACAACCAATCACATTCTAATAGATGACATCATCCCCCTTGGTGAGGTGGCATTGCATGAGTTAAGAATGCTTATTTGTCAAATTTTCTATGGTGGATGAAAACACATAGTTAACCAAAGTAGTGGTGTAAGTACTTTTAAGTCATAAAGTAAAGTACTCATAATGATAGTCTTTTCATAAAATAATATTATTGTCATTTTCAAGTAAAGTACTCACAATGAATGTATTTTCACATTTTCTCATAAAATAATATTATTGTCATTTTCAAGTGAAGTACTCTTAATTCATAAAGAAAGTCCTTTCACATTTTTTTATAAAATAATATATTATCATTTTTATGTTTTTAATTTTAAATTATATATTCACTCCATTCTATTTAATAACATAATGTCAAACTAATAAAGAATAATAATAGATTTAATAAATAATAATAATAATAATAATAATGCAATGTGGATTATAATAATATTATTGACATTTTATATGTAAATAAATTATCAATTAAATTACATTATTAAATTCATAAGAAAAGTACTAAACATAAAAAGTCAACATAAAATTAAAAAAATAGCTCTTAAAAATGATTTTTATTATTTAATTTCATTTGCAAGTTCAAGACAAATAAATGCTAAAGGACAATAAATTTTTGGGAATTTACAATGAATCTTAGTCACATCAATGTAAACTTATTTTATTAATTTTATTTCTAGTGAATTTTGAAAAGTAACTCAACCATGGTTATTTATATTGTGCATAGAAAATAGTGTTGGAGGTGACTTGTCATATATACCTACCCCATAAAACCCCCAATTCATAATATTTTAATATATCTCATATTTTTGTAGTACATCTCTTAGGAGGCCATTTTTTGACCTCAAAATCTCTCTAATGATCAGAAATCTTGTTCATGATCGTGTTCTTGAAGTGCTCTTTTTCCCTATAGATGATCAAGTTGCAGACATCTTCACCAAGTCTCTTACAGAAGCGAAGTTTTCTAAACTTCGATCTATGTTAGGAGTTTAGGAACTTGTCATTAAGGGGGAATAGGCTCTAATGCCTCCTTCCTTCTCCTAATAGTGTCACTTTTGTAAATCCTTCAATCCTATCCCAAGTTGTTCTTAAGGGGGGATGTTAGGATATTTAGACACTTAGGAGTTAGTTAAGATCATCTTGTGTATTATATCTGTTAGGGATAGTGTGTTTCTTTAGTATGCATTAGTATGCATTTGTAAATACTTAATCCGATGGTCACGATATGTTTCCGACATAGAGTGATCCGATGGCTCAACTTCTCTTAGATCAAACCTAACCTTGATCCATGACTTAACACCCAATTGGTCCATGATCTCTATTTAAAGAGCATGGAGGGTCATTGTTTAGTTGATCGATTATGAGAAGCTCATTTGTAACTTTATTTCTTTGCATAATAAATTGTCCCGTAGAAGCTATTTGGCCGGGGCCGTGGAGTGTTTCCCTCAAGAGGGTTTAAACCACGTCAAAACATCGGTGTGTTGATCTGTGATCTGTTTGTGTGAAGTGGTCGCTCTTGGTGTTCGGTCCTTTGGTAGTACCCTGTGTACTCGAACACGTTGTGTCGACACTATCCTCCGCCATTGTCTCACATGAGAGGAGGCTGAGCAAGTCCTCAACGACTATCATACTGGTGCCTGTCGCGGACATTTTTCTGCGATGGCCACATCCCAGAAGGTAATACGCATTGGATATTTCTGGCCCATGTTGTTCACTAACTGCATCACTACGATCAAGCATTACCATAATTGCCAACTCTTTTCCGCGAAGGCACGGACACCACCCATCCCACTCCATCCGGTCGTTACCGTCGATCTGTTTTGTGAATGGGCCATCGACTTTATGGAGTGTAAACCCTCATCCACCAATGGCCATAAATACATCATCGTCTCCGTCGACTACTTCACCAAATGTTATGAAGCCATGCCTACCTTCAACTGTAAAGGCGACACTGCTGCCCGTTTCTTTTTTAACCATGTCATTACACAATTCGGGGTCCCAAAACAGCTTGTCTGGAACCATGGTTCACATTTTGACGATTCCATTTGGCGCAAGTTGTCAACTCTTCTTAAGTTCAAACATCAGTATGCCTCTGCTTACTACCCCCAAGGGAACGACCAAGTTGAGGCCATTGACAAAATTTTGAAAACAATCCTCCAACGCACTGTTGACTGACATAAGTCCAATTGGCATCACATGCTTTTCCCCGCATTACGGGCTTACTGTACATCAACTAAGATCGCCACCATTTTCACACCTTTTCACTTAGTTCACGGTGTCGAATCTATCCTCCCCATCGAGTGTCGGATCCCCACCCTACACATCACTATTGAACTTCTCCCTGACACCTCCCCACTTGAACAACATCTGTTGTTATTAGAACAAGCTGATGAAGACCATCACGCAGCCCTCCAAACAATTGAGGCCGCCAAGAACCACTCCAAAGCTGGTTACGACAAATATGTCCACCCACGCACTTTCCGTGAAGGATATCTAGTCCTTGTTTACGACCAAGCCCATGACAAGACAGGTAAAGGGAAGTTTGAATCCATATGGCAAGGCCCTTACATAGTGCATACCTACCTTGGACATGAGGCATATATTCTAATTGATTTAGAAGGCCACCCCTTGCGCAACACCCGTAATGGGTTGTATCTTAAACGCTTTTACCCTTAAAAATCCAGCAGACCCGCTAGTCCGTCATGTACAGTTTGATTTCTTTTTGTTTTCCAATTTTTTCCCGCAACCTTACATTCGTCATTTTCCTGCATGATCACAGATGGACCATCTTCCACCTTATTACCTTGGCTTCGCCAATGGAGCAAGCCGCTTGTCTCCAAACCTGGCCTCTGCAGCTTGGGTCTTATATTCCTGTTGTTGCAGCAACACCCCTCCCCAAAATTTTGTACATGTTGGGGCCCCTCCTGTATTTTTGTAGAAAGTTTGCTTGAGAAGCCATCCCAGCCGTCAGCTCTGTTTTCAACATAAAATTTTACTTCTCTGCTGAACAGCTTGCCGTCAATCCTTCCATGTTTTCCCCAATGAGCCAAAAGATAACTTAGTTTTTTCCCAAACCTTTTGGAATAATTCGGACATTGTCCCGAAACGGCGGGAGTCAAACGTCCAACCTTTCCGAAAGGAGGACTTAGATTTTCTTTGTCAAAATCCACGGAAGCCATTGGGCAAAACCACCCGAAACGGCGGAAGCTTTCGCTCAAGCCTTCCGCGACCACGGAAAGGTTCGAGTTGTTCTCCCAAAACGGCGGGGAATTCATCAAAGCCACCCGAAACGGTGGAAGCCGCCGTGTTTTACCTCTCCGAAAAGAGACTCTGATTATGGCCATAAGCTGCGGAAACCGTTGGTGAAACCTTGCCGAAACGGCGGAACGATTCAACTCTGTCTCCCGAAACGGCGGAAGCCATTCGGATAAACTTGCCGAAATAACAAAAAGGAATTCATCAACTTCTTCCGAAGTAAAAAGACTTGGAAAATTTTCGATCGTCGCTTCTGCGGAACGGTTCAAGCTCCGAAACGGCGGAGCCTTTCACTCAAGCCTTCCGCAACCGCGGAAAGGTTCCGGCTTTCCTCCCGAAATGGCGGGACACATTCGCCTTAGTCTCACAAAAATAAAAAATAAAAAAAAATAAAAAATAAAAACACTTAGAACGTTTTACAACCGTCCGCGGAGAAATTGGAGTTCCCTTCCCGAAACGGCGGGGACAGTTGGAAAAAACGCTCTGAAACAGCGGAAGAACTTAGGAAGGATGCCCAAAAAGGTCGGATTGATTTGTTATAATTGCGGAAGGTTTTGGTGAAACCCTTCCGAAACAGCGAAAGCCATCCCCATAAGTCCCGCGGAGAAATTCACGATTTCCTTCCGAAACTATGAAAAGGACTTAGAATTTTTCTCGAGAAAGCTGTCGCGGAGGCCTTCAGCCTTTGCTCCCGAAACGCGGAAGACTTCGGGCTACCCTTCCGAAACGGCGGAAGCCAATCGCTTAAACCGCTTGGCAAAGGACTCCGAAACGACCCCGGGTGAATATGCGGAAAAGTATAAGTTTTGCTTCCGAAACGGCGGAAGCTATTCCCAAAAGCTTTCCGAAACTAGCGGGAGCCTTCGCCAAACCTTCCCGAAAAATCAACGAGACTTTGAAATTTTGGTTCGCGGAAGCTTTCGCAAAAGTCTTCCGAAAATACCGGGAGCATTCGCTATATCGTTTCGAAAGGGCGGAAGCTTTGGCGTTACCCGTCCGCTACGCGGCGGTCTCTCACGGAAGGCTTCGAGTTTCCTTTCCGCAATAAGCCCCGAAACGTCGGAAGCTTTCATTGAACCCTTCCGCAACGGCGGATACGATTCGCAAACTGGCCCCGCGAATGACGGTTGCACGAAAACCGATATCGTTCGACGTGACCGCTACGCGCGGTGAATTTAAACCTCGTTTTAATCACACCAACTACCAAATTAAAGGCTCACACGTTCCCATTCTTTATAAAATACGGTAGGGGCTCGACCAATAAACCATTGTTTTTTGAATCGGCCAGCGATGTGCGATACCGTGCAAATCGCTCCAGCTCACCTCGCTCGTCCGTGCTCGCGGCCACCTTGCTCAAGCAATCCCCACGGTGCCAGGTAGGATTCTAACCCAGAATTTCGCCATTGGGTTGTCATTTGTGGGAAAACAACGGGTCTTAGTGGGGTTTTGACGGGCAAAACACCCGTAAAGGGCTATGTTTTACCCGTCAGATACAGTTGAATGTTTATCCAGAATTTGTCGAAACCCCATGGGCTTTCCATGTCCCCGGCCGTAAACCCGGACTTAAAATCCTGGGCCCTTCCATAAGCCTCAGCCCCTACACGCGAGCCGAAACCCGTGAACGTTTAAGCCACGCGAGCCGAAACCTGAAGCCATGGCCTCCCTAGCACTCCCCGTCAGCATATCCCCGGCGCCGTCACCTTCGCTCGGACTAAAGTATCCCGTAGTGACTCGGCGAGTGGCCGCGCGTGACGATAGCATTCAAAGCCCTCACCGAGTCAACCTGCATCTCCGCGCCATCGACCTCTCCAACCGCAGCTATAATGAAAACATATCCTTCCGCGAGGTGGAACCGGAAGCCAATTGCTCCCGCAAACCGCCTATCGGTCCGAAAACCAATGGCTTCCGCAACATAGCTTATCCCCTCAGGAGCATTTCAGACTCGTCTTTTAAAGAGCTTCAAATGTTCAATTTGTGTCTTGTGTTGAAATAATGTTTTGCTTCCTAAATATTTTGCTTCATTGACTTATCTCATTAATATTAAAACGATGTTGCTCTCTGCTAAAACCTTACAGCCTGTTGCTCAAATGATGACTTTGATGTGGATGCTATCAGGAATAAATCAAGATGCCGAAAACCGGTAAGAAGAAGGCGAAGATGACAGAAAAGAAGCCTGCCCCTCCCAAGATTGAAACCTCGCTCCAGGACACCAAGTGCACCACTGGTGTCCCTCCAGAAATCAGATGGGATGACATATATAGAATGATCAGGGACCAAGAGATCCCAGATATGTTGCTGGAGGAGGCACCGATCTATCAAAATATCAGAGCCTCAGGCATAACTAGAGCCGCTACCCACCCTGAGCTATTCCCCTGTGCCGAAGTGATCGGGTGGATACTCCAACATGCAGATGCTGAAGGGAGAGTGATAAATGACAGCAAGAAAGTGGCTATTGCTTCGTTTCAACCTGCGTATGTTGCGGCGGCCTACAGATTTCCCCGTGTCCAACAAGCTCTGACTGACGAATGGTTGGGCCAAATGGATAACGTCGAGATGGCCAAGAAGCTATTTAGGGGAGGGAAGCATTTGAGAAAGAAGGGAAATGATGAATATGACGTGCAGAACCTGAGGGCCCCTTTCAGATTGATCGCTTTAATGCTGTGCAGAATCTTCGGCATGCCCGATGGCACAGTATACAAGATTCAGTGGGTCCCTATCATTCACTATGTGGCATTTCAGGGGACAGTGTTTGACTGGGCCACTATCCTATCGGATAGTCTGGCCTCGATGATAGCTGCTGCTAAGCCAGGACTGGCCGTGAAGAAGGCTGAATTCTTCATGTCTTCATACCTGATAGATTGTATCTTGGCCAAGATAGAGTTCCCCAAATTGGGGTGTACATGGGATAGGGCCACCGCCTTGGTCTACATCGCATTCAAGATGTTGTGGGCTCAGAATTACAAGCCCAGCTACAAACTCATCTGTGAGGGGTTCATCATGCCCCTATACGAGAAAATGTTCAAGGAAGAACCAAACTGCCTGTCACAAAATGCTTTGGAAGTCCTTGGGGATTATGGGGACTTTTACTTTTCAGAACAAGGTACCTACCTGAGAATGTTCGGAGGGACTAAGCCCCCATACATATTGCCGCAGTATGCCACAGACTATGTGGTGCTCAAGGAAGCAGTAAGACAACTCTTCTTGGATGGGATTGGAGCATTCCTCCACAAGCTACACAAGGCTTCCTTCCCCCCCCTACCTTTCTGCATAGGTGCTTACAAGTTTTCGGGGGTGGCCTCTGCCGACGAATTTGTTCAAGAGTTGAAAGCCTTCCACTTCGGTGAGGTCATCTTCCACAGGAACGACAGAAAGGGTAAAGTGGCCGAGCATTGCAAGGGGAACTATGCTAACTTCGAATAATCGCACTACCCCGATGCCGAGGAGGAAGCATTCAGAGGCATCAGCAACATGACTGAGCTACGGATCTGTCGCCAAAGTACTGGAGCGAGCTCTAGTTCAACCAAAGCCCAGAAGACCATCCAGCAAAAGGAGAAAGAAGCCAAGGATGCCCGAGCTCAGGAAGAGCTCAGATTAAGAGAAGAGGCAAGGTTACAAAAGGAAGCCGAGGAAGCAAGAAAGCAACAAGACGCTGAAAATGAAAGACTGCGGAAGGAGGCTGAAGAAGCCCAAAAGCAGAAAGAAGCAGAGACTGAGCAAGCTGAAGCAAGGAAGAAGGCGGAGGAAGAATTGAAGGCAAGGGAAGATACCAAGCCAGGTGGGTCCGGTGTACAAGACATGGAGATAGACACCTCTCAAGCAGGTGGCTCTGGCACCCAAAAGGAAGGAGCAGACCCCACTCAGGAAGTCCGAACCCCACCTATGGAAGAAGACATAGACATCATAAACCGACCAATTGTCCCATACACTCCATCTGGGAAGCGTACGGTGTCCAAATGGAATGAGTTTGTCTATGACAAGAAAAGGAAAACAATGGTCCTCCAATCAGAAGAGAGGATTAAAAGTCCCTTCCATGATGACATAGTTACTCACCGAGAGGTCGCTGTCATGCAGAACACAGATGCAGATCCCATCGCCATGGCATCCGCAGTTATAGCAACAGCACAGGCATCACTTGCCAATGTAGGAGTTATAGTCAAAGAAAATATATTGACAAAGAAAAGAGCACGCACCCTGCAACAAAATGTGGCTAATGAGCAAGCCCAAAGAGACCTGGCAGTAAACAAATATAATTGCTTGTACGCGGGGCATAGGGAGCTGTCAAACAAGTACAGCCAGCTGGAAGAGGAAAAGGACCAGCTAGCACTCCAGATAATGATTGCAGAAGCGGAGAAGAATGGAGCAGAAGAAAAGGCTTCCCAGTTAGAAGCAGACAAGCAGACATTAGCTGAGCGTTTAGAGCAAGCGGAGAGCAGAACCTTGGACATGTCTCCCTTCCACGAGCTGTCATGCAATATCCTGCAGCAATTGTATGGCTCTCAAGAGCTAATCACTGACGAGGTATGCAAACTCAAGGCCATGATGGGTAGGCTAAAAGAGGTCAATACGGAAGCCCACAGGCTCAAAGCTAAGAATACCCGTGTCAAGGCAAATGTCATAAGTCAGATGGCATGGAGGGAAGGGAAAGGAGGTTTCCCCCCGCATCTTCCTTTTAAGGCCGTGGAAGATTTTAATGAAGATATAGCCTTGTTGGAGTTTGGTAGGAACTGTGCCAATAAGCTAATGGCCAGTGTGCAGAGGACAACAGATAGAATCAATAACCTATACCAAAAGCTCAAAGGAGTCCATGACAACTGCACATTGAGTTTCCCTCAGACCCTAGAAGACTTCCCGGAAAAGGAGCAGCGGTTGTCTCAACTGAAAGAAGAGCTAGGCGTCCAGATGGAGTATGTGAAAAGCATTGATGTCCTGGCCATGGATGATCTCCAACATTACATCGGTTCGTCAACACTTCACAATCATCTGTTGAAGGAAACATATCAAGTTGCTGAAGCAGAAGTACAAAGCATTAAAATAGAGCTCGGGAAGAATGTAACTTCTCAGAAAATCATGTTTCCTGCTGCAGCAAACATAATCATAAGGGACACAGGTGTGTGGCACAGCTACATAGAAGAGGAGGTCAGGAAAGCTGCAGCAACAGCAGGAGCAGCATCAGCAGGGGATTCGAGGGCCTCTTCCCAGGCAGCATCAGTGACCATCAACTTGGACGACCCTGTGCCAGCAGAAGCTCGCGCACAGGAATGAAGAGGCTGAATTCAGTGAGCCACTCTCTGCAGCCAAACATGTGCCCAGCAGGGAACGCTTTGATGTTAGCAAATTTCCTGTTATGTATATTTTGAATATGTAAGGCGTAAGCCGTGGGACAGCTTTCCCTAATTTTGTCAAAATATTTTTGTAAAGGAAGTGGCCATTTTTTTGGTGATTGATTATAGTAGAAATCCCTGTAAATGACAGGTGGAACGTGCTAGGTGTCAGCCCAGAGGGCAATTTTGTAACTATAAATAGAAGCTAGGAAAGATTAGAAAGGACTTTTGGCAGGGAATGAAAATTTTGGCAAACGATATGAGCTATCTTGTATCGGGTCTGTAAATTGAATTTTCTAATAGAAGCCACGGGAGATGGACGTTTTGCCTGGAATGTTGGATTGCTCTATATTGGACTATTCTAATGACTGCAATTCTGCAATGTGAGATCATTCTTGGCATCTGAATTATTTCTTTGCATTTATGATTTTGCTCCCCGCTGTGTATGCGTTCTCTCTATTTCGTGAACAATGAAATGTATTGCTGTAAATTTCTTTGTCTAAATCGAACGGCTAACTGTTCTTTCTTCAGGGTAATTCATGTAGCTCATTGTTCATGACTTTAAATTGCTCCTTGCAGGGATCTTTTAGTTTAATTCCAGTTTCGTTGCATCTAGATCTGTTTCTTTATTCTTGTTACGTAGATCAAACAATTTTGCTTTCTTCTGTTCATGAGCAATAGATGCGTTCTGTAAGTTTCATTTTAGATCTGTTTCCTTATCTTTTAGCTTTCCTCTGTTTTCTGAGCAGTAGATGCGTTCCATGTTGAATGAGAGGCTACCTTCTCAAGATCCTCATCTTGCTGTAGCTTTGACCGTGAGAAATAATAGCTATCTGTTCTTTGCTTACGATATCTGTTGCAGCTGATTGCTCTCCCCTTAAGCGCGTTCCCCTGCAGGGATAGATAGACGCATTCCCGTTTCTAGATTTAGATCTGTTTCAATTGCATTTAGATTAAGTATAATTTAGGCATGTGCATCTCATATAAAATACATAAAACCCAAAAGAAAGGTGGATCGGGCCATAACCGGTAGAATCGGATTTAAAGTCCAAAACCATGGTTGCCGGAACCGCTAACCGGACGGATTCCCTACACCAAACGGGAGATAGTCTAATTGGGACCGTCTCTCGGGGAGAATCCCTTTCTGATCGATGCTACGATATCCGAGGCATCAATAGTTTTTGGCGCTAGAAGGAGGGCCTGAAGTGCATGGCTGATAGAGGAAAATCTTCCACGGTCATAGATAACACGGAAAACCCGCTTGAAGAAAACTTTTCAAACAGCCCAGATCTTGGATTAACAGACCAAGAACGCCTCATTTCTGACCCTGAGCCTCAGGAAGCTTTGTACGCTGTTCCTTTTGCAGAAATAGAGGATTTGAGAAGACATACCAGATCCTACGTTAGACAGCTAGGCGGTTTAAACGCTGTCAACTTCCTCCCTAAGAAAACCACACCTAGAAAGGAGCCACAATACACCCGTGATTCAATCCTCGTTCAGAGTTTTGAAGAACTGGTAAATCTAATGTTGGAAGAGATCTCTGGCACTCTTAACAAGACAAACCAAGAAAATCTCGAAGAAATTACCACTCCCAAAAGTACTCCACAGGATTCACCCTACAATTCTCCACCAGGGTCTCCACATCCAAACCCAAACATGGTTGTACCTGCTTGGAGAGCAAGGGGAGCGCTAAACCTAGCTGGACCATTCCATAATCTCCCTAAAAACCCAGAAAAGGTCCTGCCTAAGTACGACCCAGGGAAAGCCATTTCGGCGGAGGATCACCTCAAGAGTTTTTACTTAGCTCTAAACCTTCTGAATGTACAACATGAAGATGTAGTCTGCAGGCTGTTTCCGTACACATTCGAGCCTAAGGTATCATCTTGGTACTTCAGCCTTCAACCCAGCTCAATCTCTAGTTGGGATGATTTCGAAAAGTGTTTCCTTAAGAAATACGGGAACCAAAAGACTGTAGCCACGCTTATGAAAGAACTCTTATCCATGAGAATGGAGAAGAAGGAGAAGGTTCAAGACTTTAATCAAAGATTCACAACGCTGTTAAATAACTTTAGTGGAGCTAACAAACCCGCAGAGGAGTCTTTGATTGAATACTACACAACAGCTCTTGAAGGTCCAATCGCAATGTTTGTAAAGCGATCCAAGAAAACAACCCTGATAGAAAATTTTGAGGAAGCTAGGAAGGTAGAGGAAGAGGCTAATAGCATCGCTAAACATGCCTTAGATGTAGAAACAAAACCAGCAGCTGGCAAGAAACCTTTGCTCCTCACGAGAGGCAAGGAAGAGCCATCTACGGACATGGAAAATGTAGTTAAAATGATGCAAAAATTATCTAACAAAATCATAGATCTCGAGAAAGACAAGGCTGCTAGTACATCTAGGAAACCTTTCAAGCCATTCTGCAAAAGAAGGGAAGATGGGGAACAGTCTCATCCACCAATGAACACTGCCCCTGTTTTAAACTTAAATGATATTGGGATGGAAAATTTCTGCACCTTTCACCAGGAACCACACTCGGAGAAGAGCTGCCCACAATGGATCAATTCCATGAGCTTGGTCATGAACCAAATGTTAGATTCTCAGATCCCAGACCAGGATATTCCTCCAGAGGAGTCGAGCCCTGAGTTAGAGGAACCAACCCCGGACACTACTATTGTGTTGTGGGATTGGGTACCTATGACTGAATTAGTAGAAGAAGAACACTTAGATAGCGCTCCCTCTACCATAAATGTTGCCACTCGCAGCAAGGGCCCAATTGCGGATCATGTCCCAACCACCTCTTCCCATAAGCCTAAGACTTCGAAAGATCCGCCTAGGAGGCATATACCAATCGTCCCACCACATCCCAAAGTAAACCAAACAGCTGCCAAACAGCCAAGCACTGACAACACAGTTCAGCCACCTAAAGTCACGATGAGCAAAACAGATCAGCCAAGTCGAATTGGGAATGAATCCGATATAGGGTATGATATTATCGAAGATATCAAGAAAGTTAAAGCAAACGTATCAATATTTGACATGTGTAGCTTGCCCCATCAACGAGACAAACTACTGCATGTCTTACAACCAAAACCCAGCACTACATTAACAGATTCTCAAAACAATCCTGAAATTAACGAGGCTAGCATCGGTGGGAAATCCAAATCCCAAACTTTGCCATTTCTGTTGACATTTGAAATCTTTAATCATAATGTTCATAATTGTTTGGTAGACTCTGGAGCTTCTTCTAACGTTATGCCACTGTCAATTTGTAAGAAAATTAATGGGCAGCCCGTGCCATCTCCAGCTCAAATCATCCAATTAGACAGGACTGCTGTCAAGGTTATAGGGGAGATGAAAGATGTTCTAATTAGACTGTCAGCCGACCCTAGAGTTTGTCAATTCATCGACATAATGGTGGTCGATATTCCTGAAGCTTATGGGCTGATTTTGAGTAGGGATTGGTCTACCAAGTTGAGTGGCTACTTTGCTACCGATTGGTCTCATCTATGGCTACCTTATCAGAACAGGCAGAATCAGATTAAAGTTCTTAGGGAACCTCATATGAAACAAAACGTAACCCAGCTAGAAGAAAAGAATGAGGCTGTAACTTTCTCTTCCTCGGTTCTGGGAAATTACTTCTTAGAAATGGATCCGGGTAACTATCAATCTGAAACCTTTTGCCATGAATCAGACAAACAGTCCGATCTCCTTCATTTCTCTCGGACTGATGATGTTGATTGTAACATAGTCAATTTAGTTGCTAACATAGACCACAAAGAAACTAACTTAGTTGAATCTGAAGATACCTTTTGGACATTATACTTTGATGGTTCTAAAACTCTGGAAGGATCCGGAGCCGGTTGTGTTCTAATGGATCCGAAACGAAACAAGTATTTTTTGTCTTGTAGACTAGAATTCGATTGTACTAATAATACCGCTGAATATGAAGCTTTGGTACATGGTTTAAAGAAGGCCATTGGCTTAAATGTTAAGTACCTGAAGGTTTTTGGTGACTCCGAGATAGTCGTCAGACAGGTAAGGGACACCATTCATTGTCTCTCACCGCACTTGAAAGGTTACCAGGCTGAGGTATGGGATTTAATCATGTATTTTGACGCTTTCAATATAAAATCAATTCCTAGATTGCAAAATTCTGCTGCTGATTTGTTAGCAACATCTGCGTCTAGATTAGTGCCGTCAAATAATAAATGCTCAATTGAATTGATTTTCAGGCCTTCCATTCCCGATAACATCACAAATTTCAGGGTCTTCGATGATGATGAACAAATCATCAGCTTCCTGACAAACGAAGACAGCTTTCAAGGAGCTGCAATAGATGAAGAAGAACATGATGCTGATTTGATGAAGAAGGAAGAGGAGAAAGGAAATTTCATGCCAAAGGGGGTAAGGTCCCTCGAGATGCTTTTCAATCTTCAAAATAAGTTCAAAAGACCAGCTAATACCAAAACTAACAGCTCATCAATGCAACATGAGTTGGTTAACTTGGGTACCGAGGCAGAACCAAAATTTGTCAACCTTGGCAAATGTTGTTCACCAGGAGAGAGAGACAGGTTCATTAAGTTGTTTAAACAATACAAGGATGTTTTTGCATGGACCTGTGAAGATCTGAAAACATATGACGTCCGCATCATTCAGCATGTTATACCAATGAAAGCGGGTGTCAAGCCATTTCAGCAGCAGTTGAGAAGGATGCATCCTACTCTAGAACCGCTGATCCAAAAGGAATTAAAGAAGCTCCTGGACGCCAAGATAATCTTCAAAGTCCGACATTCTGAATGGGTTGCAAACTTGGTTCCCGTAAGGAAGAAATCAGGAGAGATAAGGCTATGTGTATATTTCAGAAATTTAAACAAAGCCTCAGATAAAGACAACTACCCCGTGCCTTCAATGGAACAAATCCTCCAAATGGTGTCAGGATCCGAATTGTTTTCTCTCCTCGATGGTTTCTCGGGCTATAATCAAGTGTTAGTAGCTGAAGAAGATCGTCTCAAGACTACGTTCAAGACTAAGTGGGGAACTTTCGCTTATAGGAGAATGCCATTTGGTCTGATAAATGCTGGAGCTACATTCCAAAGGGCGATGGATATTGCCTTCCGAGGATTGGGTGGGCAATGTGTTGTTGTTTACTTAGATGATGTGACAGTCTTTTCGAAGAAAAGGGAAGATCATGTTGTTCATCTGAGGCACATCTTTGACCGTTGCCAGAAGTATGGTATTTCTTTGAATCCCAAGAAGAGCGTGTTTGCTGTACCCGAAGGTAAGCTCTTGGGTCATATCATCTCCAAAGGGGGAGTGTCAATCGACCAGGAAAGGGTCCAGGCTATTAATAAGATCCCAATGCCTCACAACAAAAAATCTATGCAGTCTTTCATGGGCACCATCAATTTTGTCCGCAGATTTGTTCCGGATTTTGCACAAATTGTTAAGCCATTGCAACATATGGTGAAACAAAGCATACAGTTCAAGTGGACAGATTTGGAGAAGGACGCATTTAGAGATATCAAGGCAGCTGTAGCTAAAGCTCCTTCCTTAAGAAGTCCAGATTTTGATAAAGATTTCATCTTGTATACCTTCGCTTCGGATGATTCTCTCACGGCCGTACTCACGCAAAAGGTGGAGTTGGGGGATGAATACCCAATCTCGTTTATGAGCACTGGTCTGCAAGGGGCTGAGCTGAATTACCCCGTAGTTGACAAACATGCCTATGCAGTCTTCAAAGCAGTCAAGCAGTTTAGGCCATACATTTTGAAGAACAGAACTAAAGTCATAGTTCCCCATCCAGCTGTTAGATCCCTTTTCGTTCAAAAGGAATTGGGAGAGAGGAGAGGAAACTGGGTCACAGCTCTGCAGGAGTATGATCTGGAATTTAAACCAGCTACAATCATCAAAGGACAAGGTCTATGCAAGTGACTGGCGGGAAACTCGACTAATGAAGAGCACCATTGGAGAAATGAAGCTGAACTCAATTCGGTTGAGGTATGCCATATCTTTACAGCTCCCCAGTCATGGTATAGGGATCTAGTGCACTATTTGCAGCAAGGATATCTACCCGAACACTGGAATTCTAAACAAAGAAGGGCACTCCGCTTGAAATCGGCACCTTATCAAATCATTGATGGGATTCTTTTTAGAAAGAATTATGATGGAGTCCTTCTTAGGTGTTTGGAAAAGGAGGATGCAAACAAAGTTGTCAAAGAATTGCATGATGGCCCCGCAGGTGGCCATTATTCAGGAGAGACGACAGCACACAAGATAATGAGAGCTGGTTATTACTGGCCCACTCTGTTTCGAGATGCCCACACATACGCACGAAACTGTGATGTATGTCAAAGAAGCGCTGGGAAGTTACCTAAGGCCGCAGGCCCATTGCAGCCGGTCATCATCTCTGAGCCTTTTGAGCAATGGGGCATAGATGTTATCGGAGAAATAAATCCAAATTCTTCATTGCAACACCGATACATTCTGACGGCTACCGATTACTTCACCAGGTGGACGGAGGCCATCCCGTTGCGCAAGATCAATGAAGACGCAGTTATCAGCTTCTTGAAAGAGAACATCATAACCAGGTTTGGGGTTCCAATTTCCCTTGTTTTTGATAATGCTACTTATTTTTCATCTTGCAAGATAAATGAATTTGTTTATGAATGGGGAATTAAGTTGCATTATTCAGCCAATTACTACCCTCAAGGAAACGGATTAGCTGAATCCTCAAACAAGAATCTGATTCGAATCCTCAAGAAAACTGTGATAGAAAACCAGAGAAGTTGGCATGTGGCTCTCCCAAACGCCTTATGGGCAGATAGAGTAACCCCGAAGAATGCTTTAGGTGTCTCCCCTTTCACTCTCGTCTATGGCAAAGAAGCCATACTTCCCCCAAACATCTTACTGCCATCCTTGCAATTGTCCCAAGCCTCTCGGGGTTCTGGTAGCCAAGCCTTACAATCCAGGATCAACACCCTGCTTCAACTGGAAGAAGCCCGACACAAAGCTAAAGATCGATTCCATCAACACTAGGATATAGTTAAAAGCTGGTTCGATAAAAGGAAATCCGGCAAAAGGGATTTTGAAGTCGGGGATCTAGTCTTGAAATGGGACCATAATCATGAAGGCAAAGGAATGCATACGAAATTTCAACATCTATGGGTAGGCCCGTACCAGATTTCTGCAAAATTAGGCCCATCCACTTATAAATTGACAAATCTCGAGGGAGAGGAAGTAGCCCTTCCACTCAATGGCCTCGCCCCGAAACAATATTTCGCATAGTCTCCTCGAGACTTCCTGTACATAAATAAAATTGTCTCTTCGCTTTCGCTTTTAGCTGTTTTATTTTTCGGCCATATTGATTCCTTCTTTGTTATTTGAACTTTTCGATAGGTTTTGTTTTCTAAAGCCCCTTTTGTTGAGTTTCCCGTTGAAGATATCTCTCTCAAAGAAAACTTGCAACCCATGGGTCTGGAACCCTGCTCAGTAAACCCGGTCTGCTGTGCTCTCGCTGAAATATTCAAAAAGGGGGAAGCCTACCCTGCTAGTCACACTAATCCTGTTCAATAGCATAGACCCATGGCCATCTTCACTACTATCGTTGGGCTCCACCCACTCTCACACTTTAAAGGCATCTCAAGAAGGTTACCTAAGTTGGACCCATGGAAAGTGGCACCTCTCGAGGACATGGGGTATTGAAATGACTCCATGCTGCTGATTTAAAAGCCAAAATGGCCTACATCCAAGAGTCTGTTTTCCAGGGATTCTCGCCTCAATTAAAGCATGGCTGAGACAAAAGCAAAAGGGACATGTAAAATCAAGAAGGCTGTCCAAAAGGCCCAGCTCAAAATAGGCTCCTCTCCGTCCGTGAAGTTTGATCAAATCAATAAAACCTCTAACTCACACAAAAGGACATTATGGATTGAGGAGCCCAAATCAAAGATCTGTCCAAAAGAAAATATCCCTGGAAGGCTCAAACAGCTAAGCTGTCCAAAGTACAAGCATCCCAAAGGGTGCCAGCAGCATGGGAATGAGGAACAAGAACAATAATGTCCATGAGAAAGTGTTGCAAATCCTGTGGAGTCCGGCAGTAGTGACCATTTGAGGGATGACCCTCCTAAAATGAATCTCATATGCTGGTCCTCTGAGAGTGGTGAAGATGCCTCGGTCGAAGCTCCCCTTTCCCCAATGGCTAGCAGGAAAAGTGCTCCTTCCCCCGCATGAGTCTAAAATGACCAGCTGAGTAGTGCACCCGAGACGGATGTTTTAATAAGGTTCCGGACCATGTAGGGTATTTTTTCAGAGATCTGTGTTCGCCAGCGACTCGCCATTGTTGTTGCAGCAACACCCCTCCCCAAAATTTTGTACATGTTGGGGCCCCTCCTGTATTTTTGTAGAAAGTTTGCTTGAGAAGCCATCCCAGCCGTCAGCTCTGTTTTCAACATAAAATTTTACTTCTCTGCTGAACAGCTTGCCGTCAATCCTTCCATGTTTTCCCCAATGAGCCAAAAGATAACTTAGTTTTTTCCCAAACGTTTTGGAATAATTCGGACATTGTCCCGAAACGGCGGGAGTCAAACGTCCAACCTTTCCGAAAGGAGGACTTAGATTTTCTTTGTCAAAATCCGCGGAAGCCATTGGGCAAAACCACCCGAAACGGCGGAAGCTTTCGCTCAAGCCTTCCGCGACCACGGAAAGGTTCGACTTGTTCTCCCAAAACGGCGGGGAATTCATCAAAGCCACCCGAAACGGCGGAAGCCGCTGTGTTTTACCTCTCCGAAAAGAGACTCTGATTATGGCCATAAGCTGCGGAAACCGTTGGTGAAACCTTGCCGAAACGGCGGAACGATTCAACTCTGTCTCCCGAAACGGCGGAAGCCATTCGGATAAACTTGCCGAAATAACACAAAGGAATTCATCAACTTCTTCCGAAGTAAAAAGACTTGGAAAATTTTCGATCGTCGCTTCTGCGGAACGGTTCAAGCTCCGAAACGGCTTAACTCTCGAAACGGAGGAGCCTTTCACTCAAGCCTTCCGCAACCGCGGAAAGGTTCCGGCTTTCCTCCCGAAATGGTGGGACACATTCGCCTTAGTCTCCCAAAAAAAAAAAAAAAAAAAAAAAAAAAAAACACTTAGAACGTTTTACAACCGTCCGCGGAGAAATTGGAGTTCCCTTCCCGAAACGGCGGGGACAGTTGGAAAAAACGCTCCGAAACAGCGGAAGAACTTAGGAAGGATGCCCGAAAAGGTCGGATTGATTTGTTATAATTGCGGAAGGTTTTGGTGAAACCCTTCCGAAACAGCGGAAGCCATCCCCATAAGTCCCGCGGAGGAATTCACGATTTCCTTCCGAAACTATGAAAAGGACTTAGAATTTTTCTCGAGAAAGCTGTCGCGGAGGCCTTCAGCCTTTGCTCCCGAAACGCGGAAGCCTTCGAGCTACCCTTCCGAAACGGCGGAAGCCAATTGCTTAAACCGCTCGGCAAAGGACTCCGAAACGACCCCGAGTGAATATGCGGAAAAGTATAAGTTTTGCTTCCGAAACGGCGGAAGCTATTCCCAAAAGATCTCCGAAACTAGCGGGAGCCTTCGCCAAACCTTTGAAATTTTGGTTCGCGGAAGCTTTCGCAAAAGTCTTCCGAAAATACCGGGAGCATTCGCTATATCGTTCCGAAAGGGCGGAAGCTTTGGCGTTACCCATCCGCTACGCGGCGGTCTCTCACGGAAGGCTTCGAGTTTCCTTTCCGCAATAAGCCCCGAAACGTCGGAAGCTTTCATTGAACCCTTCCGCAACGGCGGATACGATTCGCAAACTGGCCCCGCGAATGACGGTTGCACGAAAACCGAGATCGTTCGACGTGACCGCTACGCGCGGTGAATTTAAACCTCGTTTTAATCACACCAACTACCAAATTAAAGGCTCACACGTGCCCATTCTTTATAAAATACGGTAGGGGCTCGACCAATACACCATTGTTTTTTGAATCGGCCAGCGACGTGCGATACCGTGCAAATCGCTCCAGCTCACCTCGCTCGTCCGTGCTCGCGGCCACCTTGCTCAAGCAATCCCCACGGTGCCAGGTAGGATTCTAACCCAGAATTTTGCCATTGGGTTGTCGTTTGTGGGAAAACAACGGGTCTTAGTGGGGTTTTGACGGGAAAAACACCCGTAAAGGGCTATGTTTTACCCGTCAGATACAGTTGAATGTTTAGCCAGAATTTGTCGAAACCCCATGGGCTTTCCATGTCCCCGGCCGTAAACCCGGACTTAAAATCCTGGGCCCTTCCATAAGCCTCAGCCCCTACACGCGAGCCGAAACCCGTGAACGTTTAAGCCACGCGAGCCGAAACCTGAAGCCATGGCCACCCTAGCACTCCCCGTCAGCATATCCCCGGCGCCGTCACCTTCGCTCGGACTAAAGTATCCCGTAGTGACTCGGTGAGTGGCCGCGCGTGACGATAGCATTCAAAGCCCTCACCGAGTCAACCTGCGTCTCCGCGCCATCGACCTCTCCAACCGCAGCTATAACGAAAACATATCCTTCCGCGAGGTGGAACCGGAAGCCAATTGCTCCCGCAAACCGCCTATCGGTCCGAAAACCAATGGCTTCCGCAACATAGCTTATCCCCTCAGGAGCATTTCAGACTCGTCTTTTAAAGAGCTTCAAATGTTCAATTTGTGTCTTGTGTTGAAATAATGTTTTGCTTCCTAAATATTTTGCTTCATTGACTTATCTCATTAATATTAAAACGATGTTGCTCTCTGCTAAAACCTTACAGCCTGTTGCTCAAATGATGACTTTGATGTGGATGTTATCAGGAATAAATCAAGATGCCGAAAACCGGTAAGAAGAAGGCGAAGATGACAGAAAAGAAGCCTGCCCCTCCCAAGATTGAAACCTCGCTCCAGGACACCAAGTGCACCACTGGTGTCCCTCCAGAAATCAGATGGGATGACATATACAGAATGATCAGGGACCAAGAGATCCCAGATATGTTGCTGGAGGAGGCACCGATCTATCAAAATATCAGAGCCTCAGGCATAACTAGAGCCGCTACCCGCCCTGAGCTATTCCCCTGTGCCGAAGTGATCGGGTGGATACTCCAACATGCAGATGCTGAAGGGAGAGTGATAAATGACAGCAGGAAAGTGGCTATTGCTTCGTTTCAACCCGCGTATGTTGCGGCGGCCTACAGATTTCCCCGTGTCCAACAAGCTCTGACTGACGAATGGTTGGGCCAAATGGATAACGTCGAGATGGCCAAGAAGCTATTGAGGGGAGGGAATCATTTGAGAAAGAAGGGAAATGATGAATATGACGTGCAGAACCTGAGGGCCCCTTTCAGATTGATCGCTTTAATGCTGTGCAGAATCTTCGGCATGCCCGATGGCACAGTATACAAGATTCAGTGGGTCCCTATCATTCACTATGTGGCATTTCAGGGGACAGTGTTTGACTGGGCCACTATCCTATCGGATAGTCTGGCCTCGATGATAGCTGCTGCTAAGCCAGGACTGGCCGTGAAGAAGGCTGAATTCTTCATGTCTTCATACCTGATAGATTGTATCTTGGCCAAGATAGAGTTCCCCAAATTGGGGTGTACATGGGATAGGGCCACCGCCCCGGTCTACATCGCATTCAAGATGTTGTGGGCTTAGAATTACAAGCCCAGCTACAAACTCATCTGTGAGGGGTTCATCATGCCCCTATACGAGAAAATGTTCAAGGAAGAACCAAACTGCCTGTCACAAAATGCTTTGGAAGTCCTTGGGGATTATGGGGACTTTTACTTTTCAGAACAAGGTACCTACCTGAGAATGTTCGGAGGGACTAATCCCCCATACATATTGCCGCAGTATGCCACAGACTATGTGGTGCTCAAGGAAGCAGTAAGACAACTATTCTTGGATGGGATTGGAGCATTCCTCCACAAGCTACACAAGGCTTCCTTTCCCCCCCTACCTTTCTGCATAGGTGCTTACAAGTTTTCGGGGGTGGCCTCTGCCGACGAATTTGTTCAAGAGTTGAAAGCCTTCCACTTCGGTGAGGTCATCTTCCACAGGAACGACAGAAAGGGTAAAGTGGCCGAGCATTGCAAGGGGAACTATGCTAACTTCGAATACTCCCACTACCCCGATGCCGAGGAGGAAGCATTCAGAGGCATCAGCAACATGACTGAGCTACGGATCTGTCGCCAAAGTACTGGAGCGAGCTCTAGTTCAACCAAAGCCCAGAAGACCATCCAGCAAAAGGAGAAAGAAGCCAAGGATGCCCGAGCTCAGGAAGAGCTCAGATTAAGAGAAGAGGCAAGGTTACAAAAGGAAGCCGAGGAAGCAAGAAAGCAACAAGACGCTGAAAATGAAAGACTGCGGAAGGAGGCTGAAGAAGCCCATAAGCAGAAAGAAGCAGAGACTGAGCAAGCTGAAGCAAGGAAGAAGGCGGAGGAAGAATTGAAGGCAAGGGAAGATACCAAGGCAGGTGGGTCCGGTGTACAAGACATGGAGATAGACACCTCTCAAGCAGGTGGCTCTGGCACCCAAAAGGAAGGAGCAGACCCCGCTCAGGAAGTCCGAACCCCACCTATGGAAGAAGACATAGACATCATAAACCGACCAATTGTCCCATACACTCCATCTGGGAAGCGTACGGTGTCCAAATGGAATGAGTTTGTCTATGACAAGAAAAGGAAAACAATGGTCCTCCAATCAGAAGAGAGGATTAAAAGTCCCTTCCATGATGACATAGTTACTCACCGAGAGGTCGCTGTCATGCAGAACACAGATGCAGATCCCATCGCCATGGCATCCGCTGTTATAGCAACAGCACAGGCATCATTTGCCAATGTAGGAGTTATAGTCAAAGAAAATATATTGACAAAGAAAAGAGCACGCACCCTGCAACAAAATGTGGCTAATGAGCAAGCCCAAAGAGACCTGGCAGTAAACAAATATAATTGCTTGTACGCGGGGCATAGGGAGCTGTCAAACAAGTACAGCCAGCTGGAAGAGGAAAAGGACCAGCTAGCACTCCAGATAATGATTGCAGAAGCGAAGAAGAATGGAGCAGAAGAAAAGGCTTCCCAGTTAGAAGCAGACAAGCAGACATTAGCTGAGCGTTTAGAGCAAGCGGAGAGAAAAACCTTGGACATGTCTCCCTTCCACGAGCTGTCATGCAATATCCTGCAGCAAGTGTATGGCTCTCAAGAGCTAATCACTGACGAGGTATGCAAACTCAAGGCCATGATGGGTAGGCTAAAAGAGGTCAATACGGAAGCCCACAGGCTCAAAGCTAAGAATACCCGTGTCAAGGCAAATGTCATAAGTCTGATGGCATGGAGGGAAGGGAAAGGAGGTTTCCCCCTGCATCTTCCTTTTAAGGCCGTGGAAGATTTTAATGAAGATATAGCCTTGTTGGAGTTTGGTAGGAACTGTGCCAATAAGCTAATGGCCAGTGTGCAGAGGACAACAGATATAATCAATAACCTATACCAAAAGCTCAAAGGAGTCCATGACAACTGCACATTGAGTTTCCCTCAGACCCTAGAAGACTTCCCGGAAAAGGAGCAGTGGTTGTCTCAACTGAAAGAAGAGCTAGGCGTCCAGATGGAGTATGTGAAAAGCATTGATGTCCTGGCCATGGATGATCTCCAACATTACACCGGTTCGTCAACACTTCACAATCATCTGTTGAAGGAAACATATCAAGTTGCTGAAGCAGAAGTACAAAGCATTAAAATAGAGCTCGGGAAGAATGTAACTTCTCAGAAAATCCTGTTTCCTGCTGCAGCAAACATAATCATAAGGGACACAGGTGTGTGGCACAGCTACATAGAAGAGGAGGTCAGGAAAGCTGCAGCAACAGCAGGAGCAGCATCAGCAGGGGATTCGAGGGCCTCTTCCCAGGCAGCATCAGTGACCATCAACTTGGGCGACCCTGTGCCAGCAGAAGCTCGCGCACAGGAATGAAGAGGCTGAATTCAGTGAGCCACTCTCTGCAGCCAAACATGTGCCCAGCAGGGAACGCTTTGATGTTAGCAAATTTCCTGTTATGTATATTTTGAATATGTAAGGCGTAAGCCGTGGGACAGCTGTCCCTAATTTTGTCAAAATATTTTTGTAAAGGAAGTGGCCATTTTTTTGGTGATCGATTATAGTAGAAATCCCTGTAAATGACAGGTGGAACGTGCTAGGTGTCAGCCCAGAGGGAAATTTTGTAACTATAAATAGAAGCTAGGAAAGATTAGAAAGGACTTTTGGCAGGGAATGAAAATTTTGGCAAACGATATGAGCTATCTTGTATCGGGTCTGTAAATTGAATTTTCTAATAGAAGCCACGGGAGATGGACGTTTTGCCTGGAATGTTGGATTGCTCTATATTGGACTATTCTAATGACTGCAATTCTGCAATGTGAGATCATTCTTGGCATCTGAATTATTTCTTTGCATTTATGATTTTGCTCCCCGCTGTGTATGCGTTCTCTCTATTTCGTGAACAATGAAATGTATTGCTGTAAATTTCTTTGTCTAAATCGAACGGCTAACTGTTCTTTCTTCAGGGTAATTCATGTAGCTCATTGTTCATGACTTTAAATTGCTCCTTGCAGGGATCTTTTAGTTTAATTCCAGTTTCGTTGCATCTAGATCTGTTTCGTTATTCTTGTTACGTAGATCAAACAATTTTGCTTTCTTCTGTTCATGAGCAATAGATGCATTCTGTAAGTTTCATTTTAGATCTGTTTCCTTATCTTTTAGCTTTCCTCTGTTTTTTGAGCAGTAGATGCGTTCCATGTTGAATGAGAGGCTACCTTCTCAAGATTCTCATCTTGCTGTAGCTTTGACCGTGAGAAATAATAGCTATCTGTTCTTTGCTTACGATATCTGTTACAGCTGATTGCTCTCCCCTTAAGCGCGTTCCCCTGCAGGGATAGATAGACGCATTCTCGTTTCTAGATTTAGATCTGTTTCAATTGCATTTAGATTAAGTAACATTTAGGCATGTGCATCTCATATAAAATACATAAAACCCAAAAGAAAGGTGGATTGGGCCATAACCGGTAGAATCGGATTTAAAGTCCAAAACCACGGTTGCCGGAACCGCTAACCGGACGGATTCCCTACACCAAACGGGAGATAGTCTAATTGGGACCGTCTCTCGGGGACAATCCCTTTCTGATTGATGCTACGATATCTGAGGCATCAACAATTCCCCTTCACATGAGTTGATTCATCTTGACGGAATGTGGATAGGCGCTGCTACCAATAACCAGGCTGAGTACGATGCTGTGACTAGTCTCCTGATTGCTGCTCTTCAGATGGGTATACGTCACCTTCATGTGTTCCTTGACTCCGAGCTGCTTGTCTCCCAACTCAACAACTACTACCAGGTGTGTGATCCTTTCCTCTTTAGAAATTTCCTGTGCACAAAACAGCTAAGCTGACAGTTTGAATCCATAACATTCACTCATGTCCCAAGAGCTCAAAATAGTGCCGTAGATCAAATGGCTAACAACATCCTCGACTGGAATATCAATCACACTATGTAAATAATCCATCATGCATAATCATGACATATCAACACATCAAAAACATAAAAATCCCAAAAAAACTTCATCTACAACAAAGGGCATCCATGTGCGTATCATAACAAATCATTCGCATCCACGTGCAATAACCCACACAAAACAATACAGACGCATCCACGTGCGTACAAAAATAATCACCGCAAAAATGCATCCATGTGCATATCTATATAAATATATCGTCGTCATATAAATGCCATGAGTGTCCCAACACTTAGATATACAAAAATATACATCGAGGAGCCTCAACAACATCCCTGTCATAAAGTACACGCCGTATATACAAAAAATATCGAATTCCCATACGCATCAGGGGGAGTCCCCAGCACCCCCTAATGAGAGTCATATCCCCCATCCGAACCATCATCACTCTCCATCGCATCCGCCTCTTCTACGGACTCATCCTCTCCTCGCTCCTCCTCCAGCTCCTCCTCTGGATCCTCCTCATCCCCCTGTCGAGTCTGAGCCCTCCTCTCCTCGGCCAATATTTCCACCCAAATGAGAATTGCATGCCAATCCTATGGAGCCTCGCGACAGGCCTCAACCACCTCCTGATCAAGCTCCCACCACCCCTCGTCGGAGAGCCCAACTAGTATCCAATGGAAGGTAACTCGCAAGGACTCCAAAGTCCCGTCTGCATCTCGTCGTCACACCTCCCCCCTGTATGGCACGACTGGCAATGCTGTGTGCCCCCTACGCTCCCTATGCCCCAGCGGTGGCTGCGGTCCCACATCTGCATCAAACTAAATCGCAAATGGTTAGCATCATCATATATCTCTAACATCAAAACATCTAATATAAAATAATCAATAAATTATATATATACCATCTGGACCCCAAACCTGACCTGGGGGTCATGGCGCCTCCGGATCTCGTCGGTAGTCCATCTCGCGATACGGGTAGTCATCAAAAGCCACCAACATATGTAGCCACTGCAAATAGATATGCTGCGTAGAATACCACCCCACCTCTCCACCACCCCACCGGCACATCATTTGATCCCACTGGACCATCCGCGGCTCCCTCAACCCTCCGTCCCTGATCGGCACTCATGGCCGCAATGTCGAAACCCGCTCCATGAAGAAAGCACACAAAAATGACCCATAACAAAACCCGTTTCTAGATACCTTCACCTTGCTCAGCTGCTGCTGAACACAAGCGAGGAATATCTGGCCCCAAGCAAAGAAGCTGCCCTGTAATACCCGCTTTACCAACTGCATCTGTCCTCCCGACACCCGGTTGGGCCCCTGTGACCCCAACACTCGGACCACACATGCTACGATCGCCCGAACTGATAGCTCCTCTAAGTCACAAATCAGAAGTGCATTCTTATGCACTCTTACTGCATTTGTCCTCCCGACACCCGGTTGGGCACCTGTGTAAACTTCAATAGCTTGCCTAACCCCAAAGTCCCCCAGACATGTTGATCATCCCGTATGTACTCCATGATATCTTCAGGTATCTCACGCTCTCGCCATAGTACTCTCGGCATCCTGTCAATCCCACAATGAAAACTCATAAAAACATCATCAAATAAAACATCATCCCCCCGAGTATGACTCCACAATCCCGATCCAGATCGCGGCTATGGGGCCCAATGTCGTGATCCCAAATCACGGCTATCGGGCCTACAGTCATGATCGTAGATCACGCCTGTGGGGGCCACAATCGTGATCGAAGATCGTGCCTGTGGCGGCCATAGCCATGATCGCAAATCGCAGCTGTCTAGGCCACAGTCGCGGTTGCAGATTGTGGCTATCCAAGCCATAGTCGCGATCTCAGATCGCGGCTGTGGAGGACACAATTGTGATCCATGACTACGGCCATCGCCTCGAAAACCGCAATCCACAACCCTCATGGACCGTACCACCCTCCCTGAGGACCCACTACCCTCCCAAATCGAGAAAACATTAAAGGTAGAAGTTCAGTGAAATACCTGCAACTCGCAGAAATAAAATCACCCCATCAGATCACCCAGAAATTCCAAATCTGCTATGGCCCACCACACTCTCCTGTCAAAGTCAACTGCACAAATGACACTTGGCATTATGGGTCCACTTACTATTTATAGACAGTTGACTTTTTCTTGATTTGACCATTTTGGATCCATATGGAGTCCATTTTCTAAACTGTTTCCACCACTAGAGTCAGAAGGACGAGACCTTCAGAATGGTCGACTCACTTCCTCGTTTTCTTCGAACCCCCTTTTTTGGAATTTTTATGCACCTCGCCATCTCGATTTGCGTGCCTCATCGACTGTTATCAATTTTTAGCATTCCTTATACCATCGGATTCAGTTTTTCGGGCCTCTGATGATGCTTGAGATCAATTCTTGCTCTCACCCCCATATTTTTCAGGCATTTTTCACCATCCCCTAGTCACCTCGGTTTGCGTGCCACCTCGGTCATTATCCATTTTTGACATTTTTTTATATCACCGGATTCAATTTTCTGCACTCGTGATGATGCTTGAGATCATTTCTCGTTGTCACAGTCACCCCTTTTTTAACATTTTGTCTGTCCACTGCGCAACCACGATCTGTGAGCCACATTGGCCGCTATCACTTTACACTTGCTTTGACACTACAAGCATATCCGTGAACCCTCCGCCCCATTCATACTACAATTCTTTCATTATTTTTCCACCATTCACCATCCTGTAAGGAGGCACCACCACTGTTCCCCCCCAACCCTCGTTCTTGGTTCCCATCGATGTCCCTTGATTGAACACTCTCTCCTTGCTTGGCCATTCCTTTTGTTTGGTATAATTTTATCCCTTTTTCGAGCCAGACAAGTCCTTTATGAAAAAGGCACTTAGGGAGTTTCTATAAAGCTCTTTTCTGACTCCTAAAAGAATGAAAAGATCGTCAAGCAATCTTACTTCCTTTCATGCTCGTTAAAGTACCTGAAAGGGCATCTATTTGGTATAAGTTTAACCCTTTTCCGAACTTGGTAGACTAATTATGAAAAAGGAATACTCTAGTCACACCGGCTAGAAGAGTTCTCCATTGCATCCTTTTATGCTTTTTCAGACCTTGGAGACTAACACACGAAAAAGAAACCCCCTGGAATCTTCTTATTGTTTTCAGACTCTTTAAAATTGAAAGTAACCACAAACATGCACCGTCCTGGGCTCGTACAAATCCACACGACGATACCACTCCATTATTTCAGAGTCTTCTTATCGCTTTCAGACTCCTTAAAATTGAAAGCAATCATGAGCATGAATTGTCCTGTGCTTGTATAAATCCACATAACAATACCATTATGAACACACTTCTATCCCCTCTTCTAGCTCCTTAAGCCATGAAGAAGGCCCCACCGGTGTCTCGCGGCACTATGATCACTCATCTCGGCAGCACCCCCAATAAGGTCGCCTTTGTAAAGAGTATTCTGCGATATACCATCCTTCCAGTCTCCTGTCATCCTATATTAACTTGAGTATCCCTCCTTATAGTCACACTCCCTGATCCTTTAAAAGCTATGATCCCCTTCCCCCAAGTCAGTGTCATATGCTACCCAACCACCCCCACAATAATACTATGAACAAAGGAAGTTTGAGTCCCCCCACCCAACAAACCCATGTTTCCTACCCGCTAGTATTCTAGTTACACAGTCAACCCTATCACCTCTTTTTTATCCACCTCATGCTCCTGTCAAGGAAACATCATTGCCTTGCTAGTTACAGGTATCCCTCTGTCGATGCCAGGCCATCTATTCCAAAGGATAGACCCAGAGGTCCCTATGCCTTGGACTCATCACCATCAGTGGTGAGTGCCTATGGATCATTTCAAAAGGAGTCCTCAGTGCCCCTCTAAATGATTGTTTCTCACATGCTCGACGTCAACACCTTGATCGCATCGTTGAGATTCGTATAGGGTATACATCCCTTCAGTTTTTGGTCGAAGACCCTGGACTTCCCCTGATTCTGGCACATTGGTGAGTCACTTTGGAACACCCAGTTATATGTTCCCGTGGATATTTGGGTTGCGTTGGCGACAGTATTCGGAAGCCATCCACTTGTATGCTTCCTTGAGTACCCAGTACAACTACAGTTCAGTGTACCATTGAGGGGATGAATCCCCATCATTATTATCCAATAGCTCATCAATTCCTCTGGTACCACACTCAGCAACACTATTATCATTCTAGTGTATCAGTTCTTCAGCTCAGACATGGTCAGACCGGCAGCATGTCCCAGATTTGTGTCCCCTCTAGACCCTTATGATGTACACAGTAGTTCTCCATGTATCTTTCAGGTACCCCTTTTTGGGGCCTCATTGTTATTTTATATATCTTGATACGAGCATGGCTATGCCCACCTCATCCATATATTGAGATTATGCCTTATTCATTTTTGAGGTCATGTATTTTCAGTTTTTGCAGTTGCTTCGGGACCACTGTTCCAGTCTCCAGTCTATTTCTTCTCTTCTCCACACCCTAGGAAAACCATAAAAGACCTATGATGTCTATCGTCCATACGACGAGCTCCTACCCTCACACATCAGGGGGCAATCTGTTAACACCTAAAAAGTGCTCATTACCTCATCTCCCTCACCACATGACTTATTTGTCTATTTTTCTCACCATCTTTTCCTCCAAAACCTCAAAGAACCATTAAAAAGCCACCAAAAGGCCAAAAAACCCCTTTTTCGCCCAAAAATAATTTAAATTTCCTCAAAAGATAGCAAAAACCCTCTAAAAGGGCCCTAAATTCCCAAAAATCAAATAAAAGGGAATAAAAAATATAAAAAGAGGAAAAAGAGGGAAAAAAGGAAGCAAAAACCCTAAAACAATTGACCTAAACCATATGATGCGAAAAACCATGGGTCAACACTCCACCACTAAAAAACCTATAAATAGGTGATGGAGGCTCCCCATTTCATATCCACAATCTATCCTATCCTCACTCTGCCAAAATCACTCTTGAAACCTTAGCTCACCATTTGAACTAGTTTTCCCATTTGAGTGCCCCTTTTGGTCCACCATCCAAGCACCTTGGAGAAGGAGAAGGAACCCATGGGAGCACAGAAGCAGCCCTCCTGGACTACTGCAAGAACTCCACCAACCTCAACATTTGAGGTAAATGTAACTTTGTTCTGATTTTTAATACAAAAGAAAAATTTCCATTATATTATTGTCTTTTTATTTGGATGCACATGTTAGCTTAGATTTTACCTTGTTTTACTGTCAAGTTTTACTGTTTTACTGAACAGCTACTAAGGAGGCCCTTCTCCTTAGTAGGTGCCCATTTGCACAAGCTAGGGCGAAAACCCTAGCTACACTCTTTACTAGACTTTTTTTCAAATACCTTTCTGAATAATTTTTTTGCTTTACCAATTGAATATGTGTCACTAGCCAATCATTCACTTCCTTCAAGTTGGCCTCCAAATTGTATAGTTAGTGACCCATTTCTTCATTTTCGTCATGCATTATGGTTGAGATTTTGGTAGGTTTATTGGGAGAAGTAATTTTTAATCCACCTATTTCCATTAGATATCACTTATATTTAAAATAGTGTTTCAATATTTACTCTTTATCACACCTTTTCAATCACCCAAAACAAATATTCCAATAAAAATTATGCAACTTTCTAGTTAACATACCTTTAAAAACCCTAGTTTGGAGATTGTCTCCCTAGTTGACCTTCCAGCTAAGGTAACTCTAAAATTTAATTCATCTAAAATTTTCTCTTATAGTACCCTCATATGTATTAGCTATGATGCCATAGGTCGCACCCAATTTTAATGTTCCAAGAGAGAGTTATGGTGATTTTCTTGAAACATGTTGTTTTTGTGCCTTTTTGAAGAGTGAAAATGTATGGCCTTCCATGTGTCAAATTTTCTAGATATGATTTTGAAATTCTTACCCATAAAATTATGTCATGTTAGACTTATTAATGCAATATGTCTCAATCAATTTGGATCTCTCAAGATCCATATATAACAATTTTACCTCGAACACATTTGAGACTAGTTTTTGGAATGGTTAAAACCCTAACTTCCAGAGATTGTAACTCTGCATATGTAATGAATCGGGACTTGAAATTCGTATCATAGATATATAGACATGTTTATAGTGAAAACATATCTATATATATATGATAGATAGACATGTTTTCACTATCAACATATCAATCTATCATTGATAGATATATATGTTTATACTAAAAAAAATTTATAGTGAAATTGACAAGATGACTCTCTTTGGAAGTGTCCAAGCTCTGATACCAAATTTTATGCACGAAAATCCCAAAACAACATAAAATAAGAAAGAGATACAAATCCAATGATTTAACAATAAATATAATAAATGAATAAGAATCCTCTTCAAGGGGGGAATCTCTTTATATAATGTACCAAATACACAAGACAAGATGAGATGATCCTCAAGATAGGTCTCTTTGGTATATATATAGGAGACAAAGGGTATAATTACAATTATAATTGACCATACAATTACACTTAATCTTCTAGATGATAAATAAAGACAATAATATTATAACAATAGAAATGTAACATTACAATATATAGGGATTAACATCATGGTTGGTGCCTTAGTAGTTTGGCATCCAATGGTAACTCAATATTCATCTCACCAAACTCACCTTGAATACTATCCAATTTGATAAAACTTTCCAAAAACAGGCCTTAATATGCTTTGAGTCAAATAACAATCTCAAATATTATTTTTTCATCCCAATGGTCTCCTTTAGATGTGATTTTGGGTTTCTCTCCTATCCAAACTTTGACTTTCTATGATTGCAATGGTTGCATATAAGTTGCAGTAGAACATTCCTTCTTCTTCCCTTGCATAATCCTATAATGTTATGATTCTATAAATGATAGATGTCTTAGATTCTCTAGGTCATCCACATCCTCCCCAAGTTTTTCAATTTACTTGCAATATAGAGGAGATTCCATCTTATGGACATGTATCTACAAGTTGAGTAGATCAAATTTTAGAACCTATCAGTGAATATAGCTTCTTTGATCATGTAAACATAGCTATATCTTCATAATATTTTCCCACAAAATAAACACTAACCGAGCATAATGGTTTAAAGGTATTGAAGGTTTTAGACATGTTTGAGAAAATCACCCCATGGTCTCCATAGTTGACAAAGGTAGTCGGGTGTGTGACAATGTGGTACAATAGAGTAGAGTTTGAGGTTCCCAATTAGCTCAACCATGCTACCGAGTTGATCGGGGATGTTACACCAAACTCATGCAGTGCTTGGAGGCTAGTCAGGATTAACTAGATAAAAAAACCCTCTATTAGTCATGCACACTGCTGTAGTCCCAAGGTTCCAGTGGTTACCATAGATATATTACATGATATAAACAAGCATACAAAATGATACAGATACAAGAGATGAGATAGATAAAGAGACACACGCCTTTATATTAACCAACAAGAGAAGAATACAGTCATAGAACCAATCTTAACTTGTACATCGGCTCACCAGCCTATATATATATATATATATATGCCAATACAGTTACATGATCGTTTGTTGGTTTATCTAACTGACCCGACCTATACTAGTCGACGCGACCTGTCGACATGTGCTACAGAGTGGTTGGGCAGAGGGCCTAGTCGACAGGCTGACCTAGGCCCCTCCAACATCTCCCCCACCTCAAAATATTTCTTCATCCCAAAGAAATGGAGAGATCAAAATTTCAAAAAGAGTTATACAGACAATTATGACAATGGAACGCTGGAACCAATAGCATCAGGTATCTGGAGACAAGCTTCAAGAATAACTTCAGCAGAAACAGAGAGGTGGTGTTGGAACTCTTCCCAAGTTCGTAGCAGATTCTGGATGTCTACAGTAAGAGTTGTGAGTTTCAACAAGTTTTCCATCTTGTCATGAGTGGATGTAAGTGGATCATGTCGGGGCCAAACATGTTAATTGTTCTTTCGACAGCAGCAAGTAACTGATGAAATCGGGGCTAAATTTCTCCAAGTTTATTGAGGCCTCCTCGGGCTTGGGTCATCCACTAAACTTCTTGTTTCTCTAATTTATCCAATTTCGTGTTTTCCATCATGATTTGGCTATCAAGTTTTTCGATAAGGGCTTCATCTTCAATCAAGCACTGGTGCTGATGCTTGCTTAGCAATGTTCTTGTTTTCTGAAGATCTTTGTAGACGTCGCCATAATATACATACCAATTGTTCAGAATTGCTGTAAGTTTTTTTGCTTGATTATCGTACTGCTTGAGTACTTTCAGAGCTTCTGAAAAGGTTGTAAACTGATTTGTCATGAGGGAAGCTACCTCGACATCTTGATCTGATGTTTCTTGAGAAGCTCATATTGTAGCATCGACATGACAAACTTGAATAAGTGATATGCGCGATCAAGAGGTGATGTCATGTCTGAACTGGATGGGAGCGTGATAAATTGCTGCGCTAAATTTTCACATTTAGCGAGGAATGTAGTCTTTTCTTCCTGAAGCTGTAGTATCTATTCTTCTGAATCTTGTCGATGACGCTTTTGCACTCTGAATACTGCATCTTCAAGTAGATCAAGTTCTTCTTGGGATGCCAACTATGGTTGATAGCTTGTAGCAGCTCTGAATTGGTCTAAGTATACGGAAAGAGTATTTTCTGATTGGTTTAAATGTGTTTGCTGCATTTGCAGTTGCTACTGCAATTCTCTTTCTTTTTTGTTTCTTCTCTTTGTGCTTCCTGCGGCTACTCTTTTCTTTTTCTTTGCTTAAGATTTGTTGTTCCGGGCCCTTATCTTTTCCATTTGTTGCTGGATTCCTGTCGATGATTGCTTGTTTGTTGGCAACAACTTGCTCTACCTGAATTTGTGTACTAGGTACTACTGCTATGATGACTGGAGTCTCATGTTCCACATCTTTGGCACTTCATGGATTTATTGCTGGTATGCTGGAGATTTCCACATTGCCTGTACTGATGTCTGGAGTATTTGTGTGCTCTGATGGTCTTGTCGTGTCGGCTGCAGTTTCTTGAGTTGCAACTGATTCCTTGGTTAGAGTAGAAGTGGCCTCATCTGCTTCTTTCGTGGATGCTTCTTTGTTGTGTTGTTGTCTAACTAGACTAGCGTTGGATCCGACAATAGGGGGACTCGACTGGTTTACTGGGAGTGATGGCAGGACGACAGATGTCAGAGTTGGACTCAATGAAATAGTACCGTTGAGTGGACTCGAACTAACTAGACTAGACTTAATTGTGGACTCGACATGGGAACTCATGACTTGGGGATTTTCACTTCGAACGATTTTTGGTTGAGGTGGATTCATTTGTTGTGGTAATGTATTGATTGGAAGAGGGGTATAGATAGTTGTTTGTTGTGCATACACTAGACCTGATGGGTCAGGATTTCTAATATGATGGGTTTTTGTGTGACCGACAAGTAATGGAATTGACGATGGTAAAGGTGAACTTTCGGTTTGAATGGTGTCGGGGGTAGCTAAGTTAACCGGGACAGTAGACAAAGAGGGAAAAACTGGTTTTTGGATGACCATCTTGCGCCAGTTGGGACAAAGTATCAGAAGGTTTGCAATGAATGTATTCAAAGCATTTTCTGCTAGGTTAGGAGGAGCAGGTAATGCTAACAGACTACTTTCTTCTTCTACTGCAATTGGGGAAGAAGGAGGGGACTGGATAGTTAGGTCGATATCAGGTTCGACTAAAATTTTGGGTTTTTTTAACAATAATTTGAGAAGATGGATACTTATCTGTTTCTAAAATTTTTTTGAATTGATCTTCGACCGGTAGTTTGTTCTTGGCTGCATCTTCAAGGATTTGGGTAGCATTTTCATTTATCTCGATCTCATCTTCTTTTGTAGGCTCTTTAAATGTTGCTTGTCTTTTCCCTTTTCCTTTGGTCGATGTTACTCATTACTGTCGGGCTGAAATGATTTCGGATGCTATCTTTTGTATATTAGCATCTATCAAAAGATGTTCTTGGTTGTCGGACTCTGTGATACTGTCCGAACACTCTCTAGCCTCTGCTGATTCTATGTGCAGAGCCTGGGTAAGTGCTAAGAACTTAGGGTTAGGTGTCATCTCGGGTTGATAGCTGAAAGTGTTCATGTACAACCGAATTTCGCATGCTTCTTCTTGTTCCATATCAGAGAGAGGCTCAACATATTTGAAGTTGATTTTCCTTGCTTGTGCTGGGATGGGTAATACTTCATTAGATTGGCGGCTTAACTTTGTGAAAATTTCGCTTACTGAAGGGTAACAGTCGAGCTGTCTTGCTGGACCTGCTGCTCTCTCCATGTACCATACTGTTGTGTCATCCAAAGATAGTTGGATGTGCGTTGTCGGGGCAGGCTTCGACGAACATTCTGTGGTACCCTCCATCTTGTCGCTATTGAATTAAGGTAAATAAACCATGTTTCTAGCCAAAGTTTGACTGTTGTAGGTCCATATTGGCTTGCTCCAGGTGCAAAACAACGGACGTTTTCGATAAGGACGAGTCGATCTTCGGCAAAATCTTTGTTTCCTTTCAGTTGAAGGTGGGTCATACCAATCCAGATGAGTACAGATGGGTAGCGGATGCTAACTCCCTCCCCCTGGAATTTATGGCATGTGTATTTAAGAATGTCGGCCAAGAAGTTTTCCCAATTGTATACTTTTTCGTTCAGAGCCATATTCTTGACAACTTCTAACATGTCGGGCTTCAAATCTGATCCCCTGCCTATCCGTGAAAGTGCATGTGACACAATCTTGGCGGCGGTTTTGTAATTGCCAAAAACAATCTAGCTCACGACTATACCTCGTGAGTTCTTTCTAGCAGGAGTATCAATGAACACGTCAATCAAGTATGTGCCTGAACTTGTTGGTACAACATCTCCCTTGTGTGAAAGGCCAGTTGTTTTATGGATTATTTCACCATTGATGTCGACCAGGACATCAAAATAAATCTTGCCATTGTGATACCTACTAACGATGAATTGTGCAATGAATTCTTTCCGTCCTCCAAAATTATCCAACAAAGGTGCCTTCAGGTAATGCAAAATTTTGGCTGTCTGTAAATACCATACTTCCTCCCTCCAGTGACCATCTGACTCCTTCCCCCAATCTTCAATTCTCTTCCATGCTTTCTTCCAAGTGGGTTCTATCGCTTTTGCGTTCCGAATCATCTGGAGTCTTGTTTCTAATGGTGTTTGTTCTTTCTCCAGTTCTCTAACTGATGTCGTAGCGGCTTTGGTAGCTGTTAGAGTTTTTCTAGGATCCATGGCGGATTCAGGGTTCAAGAATGTGCAATTAGCTTCAGTGGAGTCAGGGAATTCTGTTTCTTGGAGTTCAGTTCTCGGCAAAAGAGTAGCCAGGAATCCTCGAGCTCCAGATTTATGGTGGAGTTACTTGGCACAGGTGAATGGGATGTAGAGGCCCGCATTAATGGTTGATTTGACGGGGTTATTAAATTAGACTGACCAGATATCGGCACTTTGTCAGATGCATTAATTCTGGCGTCGTAGGTATCTTTATCCTTTATTCCTTTTTCATCATGACGCTATGACACCTCATTCAATGTGTCATGTCGACGGGCTTCTCTATTTGAGTTTGGTCGGTCCGAGCTCCAATGCTTCTATTGTGCCTGATTTTCCTCTGCAAACTATTGATGTTCTTTTCGATGCCTATAATATCGACGGTTGTGCGTCGGACTTCTTTCTCTATTTTTTCCATCCTTCGTCTTCCATTCTCTCGTCATTTCTACTTTTGACGTGTTCTACTATTATTGTTTGGTTTTTCAACCAAGCATGTGCAAGGATGCACCTGCTAACTAGTATCAGCAGTCTCAATAAAATATGTAAAAACTAATGTAATATGATCTAACATTAACATGTGCAAAGAAATAAAAAAAACTAGATTTAAGAACATAAGCAATAAGATCTATGAGAAAAACAATAAATTTAAAAAATTTGATTTTTTATTACCTCAAATGGTGAGGATGGTGAGTTTTGAGATGCTCCAATGTCCAATGGACTCTTCTTCTCCAATGCTTCAATGGGGATCTTCAAACTCGCAATGGGAGGCAATGGCTTTCAAAGGGAATTTGCCAGCATAAGGATAGGATGAAATGTGGATGAATAGTGAGGAGCCCCTATCACCTTTTTATAGTTTTTTGGTGATGGGGAATACCATTATGGTTTTGAGGAAACCAATGGTATTGACCAAAATGGTTTAGGTTTCCTTTTCCCTCTTTTTCCCTCTTTTTTCCTTTTAATATTTTTGGGAATTTTGGACCCTTTTTTACGGTTTTTTTAGGGTTTTTTGAGTTTTTTTGAGAAAAAATACATATTGAGGGGGAAAAGGTGTATTATGGTCTTTTTGGTGACCTTTTGAAGGTTTTAGAGGATCAAATGGTGGAAAAAGTGGACAAATGGATCATGAGAATATGGGAATGAGCCAGTGAGCACTTTTTGGGTGTTAACGGATTGCCCCTTGATGTGTGAGGGAAGGAGCTCACCGTATGGCCGATAGACATCATAGTTCTTTTGTCTTTTTCCTGGGGTTTGGAGAAGAGAAGAAACCGATTGGATATTGGAACAACGGTCCCTTGGAAGCTGCAAAAAACTGAAAAATTACATGTCCTCAAAATGAGTGAGGAATAATCTCTGATAATGGACAAGGCGGGCATACCCATGCTCGTACCAAGACATATACATAACAATTAGGCCCAAGAAGGGGGACCTGAATAATACATAAAAAATATGTTGGTACATCATAGTATTCCAGAGGGGAAATAATGCTAGGATGCAGTCATGGTCATACCATGACTGATCTCAATAACTGATAGACTAGAAAAGAGCAACAACCATTATGAATAAGGTTTCAGAAAGGTTGATGAACTGTTGGAGCTGAAGGTGTCCAACATCTGTAAGGACTCCATGAATGTGAGCCAACTTCTGAGGAATTTATGTAACATTATACTCAAGGGAGTATAAAACTGGGGTACATCTGAAAAATGTCTCCAAACGCAACCCGAATATCCATAGGAATGTGTAACTGGTTGTTTTCTCAATTAGACTCTGAAATGTGGTAGAGTCGGGTGATATCCGGGGTCTTCAACAAATAAGTGAAAGGAATGATAACAGTGTTTAGTGTAGGGATGTGTCTACACTAGCTTAACTATTTTGCTAAGAGATGGTGAGTCTCTATGTCAGAGATGAACAGATTATCACAAGTTTTAAATCTAGATTCATTCATCCATTTAAGACAAGCAAATTTAAGATCTACAGCCATTTAAAATTTTGAATCACACAATACAAGTAACATCCAAACATTATAATGGCAGAAACTTGAATCAATTCATGCTAAAAAATTGAGAAGATACATGATTACTAGGAATCCTAGTGTGAATCCTCCTCCCTTGCCATAAATTCTCCTTCCTTCATCCTTGCTTTTGAAGACTTGGAGCTCTTCTCCTTCCTTCAAAATCTCCTCAGCATGCCTTTGCTCTTTTCATCTCCCTTTACCATGCCTCCCATGCCTTTCTTATATAGCATTGGGAAATGAGACTTAGGTTTCTCTTTCGAGTGTGGGATTATTCATTTTCCTCATTTTGATTTTTTTCAAGTGAAAACCCACTTTTCAATAGTTTTTAGGCTTTTTGCTCCACTTAGGATATTTTAAACACAATTAATGCATTTTAATGCATTTCTCAGAGAGGATTCGTCTCTGATTGAACTTGCATCATGACTTTCTTGTTGCGGGTGCATGGTAAACATATGTTGGTCCTTCACTTAGTTAAGGGTGTCAATTTGATTGTTAACAGATGCCCCTTAATGTGTGAGGTCCGAAGCAGAGCTAAGGACCGAAATACATTACTGAAATTTATACTCGGTATACTGATACTCTTTATATTGATACTCTTTATCGTTCAAAGCAAGGATAAGGGAAGGAAAACTCACATGCGTAGGATTGAGGACCAAACCTGCAAAACATAGCAATTTCTCAAATATATAATATCTTATGGAGGCGGGCATACCCATGCTCAGCAGTAAACAAGCATGGCCATGAACAATACACAGTGGATCCATGTCAAAAGAAAAAAAAATTCTGAAATGTAAACCTACACTTTGATGAGTGTGAGAACAAAGTCTTTATTGAACTTCTAACATGGCAATCTAATCTTGCGCAACTCGGGCAGTGCATCGATGAGTGATACAACTGTCTTTCCCAAGTTCTTCAATACAAACTAAGGATAGTACGAGTTTATATCATGCGAATAAGTGATATGATGTCGAGCATAATAAAACACCATCTGATTACCGGTCATTGATGTATACCGTTAACAGATGCGAAGAGACCCACCAATAATGATGATGGACTATAAGGTACTGAGTACAAACTAGCAAGTGTGAATAGATGTTCTGAAGTCGAACACTTATAGAATCAAACAATCAGGGGTCATTGATGTATACCCATTGTCATTTGCGAGGAAACCTGCCACTAATGATTGCAAGATCCAAGGTACTCTCGGGTTTCTAGATCCATGTCCGAGATGATGATTTGATGTCGATAGGAATAGATCCATTGGAAGGAGGGCATTGATGTATCCCACCTCAACCGATACGAAACAAAGATCAATAGTATGATATAATTTGGTATAAATGCAAGATCCAACACTATATACTGACACAAGGAAGGCCGACATGATTGGTCAAGAATATTTGAGGAATGGCTGACTCGGTTTGGACTTCCCTTGAACACATAACATGATGCAGAAAGGACACTTGGAAACATAGTACTTTGAGTAACCGACCTTAATGAAATTCGCTAATGCCAGATGCATTAACGAAAGCTCCATTGGTGATAGGAAGGATAACCCATCGGTGGAGATCTGTTGGTGACGAGAAGGATAACCCATCTGTGGAGATATGTTCAAAATACTAGTACAGTTTCCTAAAGAAAATGCATATGGTGTACTAAATGCAGATACAATATTATGTTCTGTGTTCAAAGGCAACAAGGATTGATTGTTGCCGTTTTCTTCAGAGTTTATAATATGAAGTGATTCAAGTCTCTCCCTTTTTGGATTTTTGTGTTTTCCATTTTTTATTGTTTTTAACCTTTTTCATTTATTAACTTGAAAAATGAATAAAGCATGCTATGATACATTAGAGGAAACGAGTGTCTCAAGGGCATGTGCCTAAATGTCAAGGGCATGGGTTAGGCCAAGGAAAAGATCTGTATTGCAAACAAGGGTTGAGCTAGTTATGTATACTCTTGCGGATGTTTCCTCCATGGGTATGGGTCAAATATACATAAGAAATGGTTTATAGGCATCTTGTAATAGAAAGTGACTATACAGGCAAATAAGCAACATAAGCAATAAGAACCAAATCAGTTTGCATGGATGTTCAAGTGGATATTTTAATGCAAGCTTATGTAAAATGACAAAAAATTGGGAGCCCATCAAGATATGGTCAGAAATTTATGAAAGAGAAATATGTCGTCTCAAACTCCAAGTCATGATGGGACTAATAGGGCTCCCGGGCCTATGAGAATAACGCAGCATGGGAACCATAATGGCAATGGGGTGCTGACTATGGTGTCCCATGTTTAGTAGGTTCTGCTGTCGGAATGGTGGAAAATATGGATATGAAGAGTTGACCCACCAATTTCCAGCAGGTTCAACCCTATGGTAAGTTTGGGTTGCAGAAGGTTCAAATGAATCTTCACAATGGGATGGCCTAAACCTATATGCAAGTTTCCAAATATACCAAATAAGATCGAGGAACAGGCAGATCATGCTCCTATACTTGGGTAGATTTATATCATGTATGCTCCCAGTGGCCCCACAAAAGATGTCCTTAGGTGGGTAGAACTAAATGTTTACAACTTCAGGGATATCTTCATTTGATGATAATATGTAATCCAAGAAGTCACGTGAGCTGGGATATCTCATAGCCCAAATGGGCCAGGTAACCGAATCATATTCCTCCATCAAGGGAATATTTTGATCCAAATCGATCGAAGCTATTTGAGTAGCTTGGTTTGAAACTTCTACGATAGATAGGGGTGATCCAAATGCTTGCCAACATGGAAATGACATTACACAAGATGAGGTCCCTTCATCCACTATGGTTAGACATATGTTCTTACCATGAGTCGTTACTTTAATTTGAAAAGCAACTTCAGGAAGGATCCTACATATTGAATGGTCTATGTCTGATGTGATCAAAGTCTCATTCGATGGATCAACAACACCAATGGTAGACAATAGTTCCTTTCTTAGCACAGAACGACATTGCAATACCTCCATGGCCGACATGGCACATGGTAATTGAGCTAGGTGCTCAAGAACATTACTGTTCTGAGCAGCTCGCATGTTGGGATTATGCATTGTTCTACATAGAACACCGTTAGGAGGGTGTGGTACTAAGTATATGGTTGGTTTCTCAGTGTAGAGATAACCATCTGGTTGTGATTCCGGCTGATCTGGTGTACTGGGAGAGACATCATAATAATCGAGTCTTGTTTGAATGTTCATCTCAGGATCACACATGAAGACATTGGCATTAGGATCATTGTCCCCTTGCGGGGGGGGGGGGGGGTGGTTGGTTGCCCCCTAGCGGAGGTATCGGTCTAAAATAGTGGGTTGTTGTTTCCCATGGCATTGAAGCATAGTTGGTGCATCTCCCTTCCCAGAGTTAGCATTTTGCTTACTCTTGTACTTCTTCTTCTTTCCTCTAAGGTCTATGGATGAGACTGTGCGGATGTCGGAATTGTTGGAAGGATTAGCAGGTTCCTTCATTGCCTAGCCAGCTGTGGATTGCGAATTCTGAATAGAAACTTCTCCTGAATGTGGGGTAATTTGTTCAAGATGGTTGACGAAATCTGTCAACCCATTGACATGAGGTTCATGTGGCAACCTAGCTGGATCAAACGCAGGTCTTCCAGGTTGGTTAAAAAGATATTGGTTATTTTCTAGAACTTGACCACTCCATGGCAGAATGGGTTTAATGGTTGGATTGCCCCCTTGCGGGGTTAGGCCCGAAAAAGATTGGTTACTTTCTAGAACCTAACCACTCCATTGATTTGATCCCTGGGTGTGATAAGAATTCACAGGTGGGTTTCCCGTTTGCGGAGACTGACCCTAAGAAGTTTGGAAACTTCCTGAAACATGACCATTGGGTGGATTGCCTCCTTGCGGAGGTGGGGTCCAAGAAGATTGGTTATTTAGTAGATCCCAACCATACCACGGCGGTTGAACTTGGTATTGAAAATCATTCCAAGGTTGACTACCTCCTTGCGGAGGTGGAATCCAAAAAGGTTGGTTACTTTTTGAATATTGCCCAGTCCATTGTGAATTAGGTTGCATGTATGGATTGCCCCCTTGCGGGGGTATGTTCCATTGATATTGATGACTTGGTGGAACATTACCATTCCATTGCAGGACAGGATTAATAGGTGGATTTCCCCCTTGAAAGGGTATGTTCCATTGAGATTGATGACTTGGTGGAACATTACCACTCCATTGCTGGTTGAGATTCATGAGTAGATTGATTCGTTGCGGGGATGGGCCCCAATTAGATTGGTTACTAGTTGGAATCGGACCACTCCATTGAATGTTTCCTTGGTTTGGATAAGCGTTCCAAGGTTGATATCCTCTTTGTGAAGGTGGGCCCCAAGAAGATTGGATACTTCCTGAATCCTCCCCACTCCATGGTGGAATGGGGTTGATAGGTGGATTTCCTCTAGTCATTGTGCTAGGATAAATCGAAGGATAACCCTCCGGGGCATTTCCATTAATCAGAGGAGCATAGCCCCAATTTCCATAAATGTTCCATGGTTCATTGTTTCCTCTAGGAATATTACCATTCCATGGTGAAGGGTTGCCCCTGGAAGTAGAATTTGGACTAGTGTTTTGTATACCATGAGGACTCTGATTTACTCCTTGTGTGTGTTGACCCTGATTAGCTGATCCATATGGAAAACCAATGTTTGATAAAGCCATGGTGTCCCTTGTTGATTTGTGCATGTCATTCAAACTTTCAGAAAAAGGTTTGATATCACCCAGTGACTCACGGATAGTAAGTGGAAATGGTTCTGAAAGACTCATCAAAGGAGGAATTTCACGAGCATGTGTGTCATGTTTCAATGTTTCAATTTCAACTAGAGTAAGATTATCAACTATGTCTGTATTCATTTCGTGATGGGACGATGAATTTTTAGTGTTGATTTGATGTTGTTCTTCTCAAGTAATGTTAATTGAGTTGAAAATCAATTATGTTTCCAAGTCATTAGAATGTAGTTTTTGTGTCTGTCTCTACACTGTAGCAGGGCCTTCAAGTTCTGGTGACTCACCTCGCTGCCGTCGTGACTGGTGGATCAGGAGAATATCCACTTCTAAGAAGTTGACTAAAGGATGTGTTTAAAATGATAGTTTGAAACAAACAATCCTAAGGCAGTCTAGACTCAAAAAAATGAAAAGTGTCCACATAGTAAAAATTCCCTAGAGATTTCAAGCAAGCAAACTACTCTTCCAAAGAACCAAAGCTTAGTGAAAACATGGATTGTAGGGCCTTCCGAAACTAATATCTGCTGAGGAATTTCATGTCCTCATACAATTGCTAGGAGCGAAGGTGTGAGAAACAGTTACAATAAAATTTAATCGCCAGGGGTACAAGTGTTGGTTCCTGACCACTCACCCTCCCAAGGAGTAAAAGTTCCAAAGTCTGTCTCAAGTATTGCAAATGTGTCCCACTCACAAAAGCCTATTTGATATCCTAAGAATAGCCACTAAAGTTACCACTTCACAATCGATGGTCGGGCGGACAGTTGTAAGTCGAGGACAAATCTTATTACCAGAAACTCTAGAAACAGTGATGTCACCCCAAGGACTTCTCACTAAACATAGAATCCCTTCAATAAGCTCATGTCCCACTAAATAAGCAAGAAGGGGAAACCACCCTTACTTATCCAGATTGACCTCGTGCTTGACGCATGTTTCAGAAGCGCTTTCTCGACAAGCATTTTTTGCAACTAGTGGATTTACTCTCTTTAATCAATGCTAGTTTCAAAGTTTTGCAGCCCAGGAGTGTTAACTCTCCAAACCTAATCCAGGGCACTAACCTAAACTTGTTGATGTTATTAAAATCAAAAGTTTGTCAATTTTAGATTAAGCGCCAATTTTAAGTATAGTTTACTTAGTCTCAGGAGTGGAAGTGAAACTGGTGGTGTTTCGACTCGAAAAAAAAATGAACCACACAATGCAAGATGCTCACTATGCTATCTTTCAGTTCAATGAATATCCTAACTAAAGGAAAAGTTAGAGGTTCATGAGCTTCTTTCAGACATGCAAAGTTTCTGGTAGATTTCTTATGTTCATGCATAGTTTTTTCTGAAATATGGATAATAATCGATGTTTGATGATCAATGTAACCCAAACAGATATCTCAAGTAAAAGTGAATCTAATTCAATTATACAAAAGTTTTTGCAACCCTTTGGATTCTTTTTTTTGTTTAATGCAAAAATAGAAAGAGTGTAACTCCACTATGCACCACTTTTTGCAAAGTTTTTTGAATTTTTATTAATCCAAAAACGAACCTTTGAATTCTAACTATGCCAAACTTTTTCCAAAATGCACATTTTGAATTCTTTTTAATCTTTTGAATTCTATTTATTTATAAAAAAAATTCATAAACAAATTTCAAATGTAAACATTTTGTTTAGTTCATCCAAAAATCAAAATTAAAAATTGTTAGAATGTTTTAATTCTTTTTGTTTTGTTTTTCGAATCTGAACTATGGCATTCAAAGTTAATCCAAAGTTAATCCAACATCACTCTAGCGTTAGCATTCAACATTAATTATTCCATCATCGCCTTCTAGCTATACATCAACGCTGCTACATATGGACGTTACACATTAGTGCTTCACAACAACGTTGGTCTTCACTGGTTAAAACATGGCAGAGTCTGAAAGCAATGCAGTCAGAGGCGAACACATGCAAAGATCGTATGGAGAGGTTGACATTTAATGCCGAGATTTAGCATTCGACAGAGAGCTAGCATTTGATAGAAAGTTGAACACTCACCTTGAAGAGTTTTAACACCGCACTCTCCGGTCGAAATTACACCAGTTAAATAACATGAAGACGATAGGTGAAAGTTTGATGCCACGTATCGGCATCAAAGATGCGCCACCTAGCTCTCTCGAATTTAATGGAAGCCAACATAACAACTAGAAATCCCCAATGGAATTCACAAAGAATCCACGAGTTATAAAATTTGGCGGATACATTATTATTGAATATCATCTGAGATTAAATAGCTCAGCATGAAATGATAGTCAAAATATTACCATCATTTCCATGCTACAAGATCGCTCCACTTGTATTTGCAGCCAACAGAGGAATTGCATTCATTTAATAGATGCTGATATGACTACAAATGCCAGATCACCTTATAATTGGAAAGGGAATTGCATTGGTCATGCAATTGTGGAAGTAGTTGAAGTCTCATTAAAAATTGCAGCTAAATTGCATCTACATAAGCTACCATTAACTCCGAAAAGTTTGGTCGTCATGAATAAAGGAACCAGATTACTAGTTTTGTTTCTAGAAGGTAGTTAAGATAACAGATTTCGAGGGACTGTTGCCACAACCGACTCAACCGACTCAATGCCTCAACACAGAGGTCGAAGGAAGAGAGCAGGCACGCCGAGGGCTTATCACTTCAATGTAGAGCTTCTAGGATCTTAGACCAAGATTAACGTAGAGTGTAAATCTCCTTCAACACAGAGCTTAATCACGCATCCCGAGATTTAATGGAAGCATAGAGATGGAAAGATCCTAGCAGAATTTTCCAGAATTGTGATAAGGTTTTCACAAACTTTAACGCCTCCAAATGATGGCAAAGGGTAAGCTCACGCAAAGCTTCAACGTGATCAATGCAGATATTGTAGGGTTTAAAAAATTTTGATGCAAAGTTTTGAGATCTGGGAAGAGGTCAAGCCGAAAAGTCAAGGAAGGAGTGCATAAACACATAGAGGTGGAGGATGTGCCCATGGTCCATGCAGAAATGAAATAATTCTTCACAGTTTACAGCCTCAGTTTAATATGCAGGTATCTTCAATGATTCATGCAGCAAAATGAAAGCAAACCTCTATGCAAAGGTTGGGATTGGGATTGACGCCGAGGTTTTCAAATTCAGGCAGGAATTCGGCTAAAAATTGGCTTGCAGATATTTATGAACCTTCGAACAGAGTCTAAGCATCTACAATGCTAAAGATTGGCTTGCAGAGCTTAAAATTTTAGCCCGAGACTCAAGATTCAAGTCCAAATTTTAATCCAAGATCCAGTCACCAGAATTAGAGTTTGAATGCAGAGATTTAAGATTCAAATTTAGTTTTTAAACCAAGACTCAACCGTAGAAATTAAAGGAATTGTTCAGCTCTTAAAAGATGTAAAGCAGAGTTTCGAACGCAAAGGTTGAGTCTGAGAAAATCCAGAGGTTGAGTCTGAGATTAATGTTGAGTTTTGAACGCATCCAAGAAATTGAACAGACCTTTAACATGTTAATGCAGAGTTTTAAAGAGTGGCAGAGATCTCTAAATCGCCAGGGCTTCACAAGGCCAAATCATGGCAGAGTGTAAACCTAATATTCAAGGCAAAGTTTGAAAACTATGCAGAGTTTAAAGAGCCTAGCAGAGATGCATTCACACAGTTTAAAATTCAAAGAAACTCAAAATTCATAGCACTCCTAAATCAAGAAACTTAGATCTGATCAAATTTGACGGTGGTTTGATGGATTAAAAGCATAGTTAGGCTGATCTTGAGCTGTTTAAGCTAGATCTAAGGCTCTTTAATGGATCTTTACAACATAAATGAGTAGATCTAAAGGAACAACACTTAAAAACATGAAGAAAAATCAAGAAAATTCACGAAATTTCAACAAGCAGTATGGTTGCAATTCTGATAACAGTGTTTAGTGCAGGGATGTGTCTACACTAGCTTAACTATTTTGCTAAGAGATGGTGAGTCTCTATGTTAGAGATGAACAGATTATCACAAGTTATTTTAAATCTAGATTCATTCATCCATTTAAGACAAGCAAATTTAAGATCTACAGCCATTTAAAAGTTTGAATCACACAATACAAGCAACATCCAAACATTATAATGGCAGAAACTTGAATCAATTCATGCTAAAACAATGGAGAAGATACATGATTACCAGGAATCCTGGTGTGAATCCTCCTCCCTTGCCATAAATTCTCCTTCCTTCATCCTTGCTTTTGAAGACTTGGAGCTCTTCTCCTTCCTTCAAAATCTCCTCAGCATGCCTTTGCTCTTTTCATCTCCCTTTACCATGCCTCCCATGCCTTTCTTATATAGCATTGGGAAATGAGCCTTAGGTTTCTCTTTTGAGTGTGGGATTATTCATTTTCCTCATTTTGATTCTTTTCAAGTGAAAACCACTTTTGAATAGTTTTTAGGCTTTTTGCTCCACTTAGGATATTTTAAACACAATTAATGCATTTTAATGCATTTCTCATAGAGGATTCGTCTTTGATTGAACTTGTTTCATGAATTTCCTGTCACGGTGCATGATAAACATATGTTGTTCCTTCACTTAGTTAAGGGTGTCAATTTGATTGTTAATAGATGCCCCCTAATGTGTGAGGTCCGAAGTAGAGCTAAGGACCGAAATACATTATTGAAATTTATACTCGGTATACTGATACTCTTTATACTGATACTCTTTGTACTGATACTCTTTATTGTTCAAAGCCAGGATAAGGGAAGGAAAACTCACGGGCACAGGAATGAGGACCACACCTGCAAAACATAGCAATTTCTCAAATATATAATATCTTCCTGAGGCAAGCATACCCATGCTCAACAGTAAACAAGCATGGCCACAAATAATACACAGTGGATCCATGTCAAAAGAATTTTTTTTTCTGAAATGTAAACCTGCACTTTGATGAGTGTGAGAACAAAATCTTTATTGAACTTCTGACATGCCAATATAATCTTGCGCAGCTCGGGCAGTGCATCGATGAGTGATACAACTGTTTTTTCCAAGGTCTTCAATACCCACTGTCATTTGCGAGGAAACCTGCCACTAATGACTACAAGATCCAAGGTACTCTCGGGTTTCTACATCCATTTCCTAGATGATGATTTGATGTCGATACGAAACAAAGAAGGGCATTGATGTGTCCCACATTAACCGATACAAAACAAAGATCAATAGTATGATATAATTTGGCAGAAATGCAAGATCCAACACTATATACTGACACAAGGAAGGTCGACATGATTGGTCAAGAATATTTGAGGAATGGCCGACCCGGTTTGGAATTCCCTTGAACACATAACGCGATGCAGAATGGATACTTGGCAACATAGGACTTTGAGTAATCGATCTTAATGAAATTTGCTAATGCCATATGCATTAACGAAAGCTCCATTGGTGACGAGAAGGATAACCCATTAGCAGAGATCTGTTGGTGACAGGAAGGATAACCCATCGGTGGAGATCTGTTCAAAATACTGGTACAGTTTCCTAAGTCAAATGCAGACGGTGTACTAACCATGGATACAATATTATGTTGTGTGTTCAAAGGTGACAAGAACTGAGTGTTGCCGTTTTCTTCAAAGTTTATAATATGAAGTGATTCAAGTCTCTCCCTTTTTGGATGTTTGTGTTTTCCAATTTTTATTGTTCTTAACCTTTTTCATTTATTAGCTTGAAAAAAGAATAAAGCTTTCTATGATACATTAGAGGAAACGAGTGTCTCAAGGGCATGCGCCTAAATGTGAAGGGCATGGGTCAGGCCAAGGAAAAGATCTGTATTGCAAACAAGGGCTGAGCTAGTTATGTACACTCTTGTAGATGTTTCCTCCATGGGTATGGGTCAAATATACATAAGCAATGGTTTATAGGCATCTTGTAACAGAAAGTGACTATACAGGAAAATAAGCAACATAAGCAATAAGAAACGAATCAGTTTGCATGGATGTTCAAGTGGATATTTTAACGCAAGCTTATGTAAAATGACAAAAAATTGGGAGCCCATCAGGATATGGTCAGAAATGTATGAAAGAGAAATATGTGGTCTCAAACTCCAAGTCATGATGGGACTAATAGGGCTCCCAGGCCTATGAGAATAACGCAGCATGGGCACCAAAATGGCAATGGGGTGCTGACTAGGGTGTCCCATGTTCGGTAGGTTCTACTACCGGAATGGTGGAAAATACAGATATGAAGGGTTGACCCACCAATTTCCAACAAGTTCGACCCTATGGTAAGTTTGGGTTGTAGAAGGTTCAAATGCATCTTCACAAAGGGATGGCCTAAACCTATTTTCAAGTTTCCAAATATACCAAATAAGATCAAGGAAGATGTAGATCATGCTCCTATATTTGGGTAGATTTATATCAAGTATGCTGCCAGTGGCCCCACAAAAGATGTCCTTAGGTGGGTACAACCAAATTTTTACAACTTCGAGGATATCTTCATTTGATGATAAAATGTAATCCAAGACGTCATGTGAGCTGGGAGATCTCAAAGCCCAAATGGCCCAGGTAACCAAATCATATTCCTCCATCAAGGGAATATTTTGATCCAAATCGGTTGAAGCTATTTGAGTAGCTTGGTTTGAAACTTCTACAACATATAGGGGTGATCCAAATGCTTGCCAACATGGAAATGACATTACATAAGATGAGGTCCCTTCATCCACTATGGTTAGACAGATGTTTTTACCATGAGTCATTACTTTAATTTGAAAAGCAACTTCGGGAAGGATCCTACATATTGAATGGCCTATGTCTGATGTGATCAAATTCTCATTCAATGGATCAAAAACACAAATGGTAGACAATAGTTCCTTTCTTGGCTTAGAACGACATTGCAATACCTCCATGGCCGACATGACACATGGTACTTGAGCTATGTGCTCAAGAACATTACTATTCTCAGCAGCTCGCATGTTGGGATTATGCATTGTTCTATGTAGAACACTGTTAGGGGGGTGTGGTACTAAGTCTATGGTTGGTTTCTCAATGTAGAGATAACCATCTGGTTGTGATTCCGGCTGATCTGGTGTACTAGGAGAGACATCATAATAATCAACTCTTGTTTGAATGTTCATCTCAAGATCACACATGAAGACATTGGCATTAGGATCATTGTCCCCTTATGGGGGGGGTGGCTGGTTGCCCCCTGGCGGAGGTATTGGTGTCAAAATAGTGCATTGTTGTTTCCCATGGAATTGAAGCACAGTTGGTACATCTCCCTTCCCAGAGTTAGCATTTTGCTTACTCTTGTATTTCTTCTTCTTTCCTATAAGGTCTATCGATGAGACTGTGAGGATGTTGAACTTGTTGGAAGGATTAGCAGGTTCTTGCATTTCCTGGCCAACTGTGGGTTGTGAATTCTGAATAGAAACTTGTCCCGGATGTGGGGTAATTTGTTCAAGAAGGTTGACAGAATCCATCAACCCATTGACATGAGGTTCATGTGGCAGCCTAGCTGGATCAAACACAAATCTTGCAGGTTGGTTCCAAAAAGATTGGTTATTTTCTAGAACTTGACCACTCCATGGCGGAATGGGGTTAATGGTTGGATTACCCCCTTGCGAGGTTGGGCCCGAAAAATATTGGTTACTTTCTAGAATCTAACCACTCCATTGATGTGGTCCCTCGGTGTAATAAGAATTCCAAGGTGGGTTTCCCGTTTGTGGAGACTGACCCAAAGAAGTTTGGCAACTTCCTGAAACATGACCATTAGGTGGATTGCCTCCTTGCGGAGGTGGGGTCCAAGAAGATTGGTTATTTCTTAGATCCCAACCATACCACAGTGGTTGAACTTGGTATTGAAAATCATTCCAAGGTTGATTGCCTCCTTGCGGAGGTGGAATCCAGAAAGGTTGGTTACTATCTGAATATTTCCCAGTCCATGGTGAATTAGGTTGCATGTATGGATTGCTCCCTTGCGGCTGTATGTTCCATTGAGATTGATGACTTGGTGGAACATTACCATTCCATTGCGGGACAGGATTAATAGGTGGATTTCCCCCTTGAAAGGGTATGCTCCATTGAGATTGATGACTTGGTGGAACATTACCACTCCATTGCTGGTTGGGATTCATGAGTGGATTGCTCCCTTACGAGGGTGGGCCCCAATTAGATTGGTTACTAGCTGGAATCGTACCACTCCATTGAATGTTTCCTTGGTTTGGATAAGCATTCCAAGGTTGATATCCTCCTTGCGAAGGTGGACCCCAAGAAGATTGGATACTTCCAGAAACCTCCCCACTCCATGGTGGAATGGGGTTGATAGGTGGATTTCCGCTAGTCATTGTGCTAGGATAAATCGGAGGATAACCCCCCCGAGCATTTCCATTAATCTGATAAGCATAGCCCCAATTGGCATAAATGTTCCATGGTTCATTGCTTCCTCCAGGAATATTACCATTCCATGGTGAAGGGTTGCCACCGGAAGTAGAATTTGGACAAGTGTTTTGTATACCATGAGGACTCTGATTTACTCCTTGTGTGTCTTGACCCTAATTCGCTGATCCATATGGAAAACCAATGTTTGAGAAAGCCATGGGGTCCCTAGTTGATTTGTGCATGTCATTCAAACTTTTAAAAAGAGGTTTGATATCACCCAGTGACTCACGGATAGTAAGTGGAACTGGTTCTGAAAGACTCATCAAAGGAGGAGCTTCATGAGAATGTGTGTGATGTTTCAATGTTTCAATTTCAACTAGAGTAAGATTATCAACTATGTCTGTATTTAGTTCATGATGTGACGATCAATTTTCAGTGTTGATTTGATGTTGTTTTTCTCGAGTAATGTTAATTGAGTTGAAAATCATTTTTGTTCCAAGTCATTAGAATGTGGTTTTTGTGTTTGTCTCTGCATTGTAGTAGGGCCTTCAATTTATGGTGACTCACCTCACTGCCATCGTGACTGGCGGATCGGGAGAGTAGCCACTTCTAAGAAGTTGACAAAAGTATGTGTTTAAAATTATAGTTTGAAACAAACAATCCTAAGGCAGTCTAGACTCAAAAAAATGAAAAGTGTCCACACAATAAAAATTCCCTAGAGATTTCAAGCAAGCAAACTACTCTTCCAAAGAACCGAAGCTCAGTGAAAAGATGGATTGTAGGGCTTTCCGAAACTAGTAGTTGCTGAGGAATTTCATGTCCTCATACAATTGCTAGGAGCGAAGGTGTGAGAAACAGTTACAATAAACTTTAATCGCCAGGGGTACAAGTGTTGGTTCCTAACCACTCACCCTCCCAAGGAGTAAAAGTTCCAAAGTCTGTCTCAAGTATTGCAAATGTGTCCCACTCACAAAAACCTATGTGATATCCTAAGAATAGCCACTGAAGTTACCACTTAACAATCGACAACCGAGCGGACAGTTGTAAGTCGAGGACAACTCTTATTTTCAGAAACTCTAGAAACAATGATGTCACCCCGAGGACTTGTCACTCAACATAGAATCCCTTCGATAAGCTCATGTACCACTAAATAAGTAAGCAGGGGGAACCACCTTTACTTATCCAGATTGACTTCGTGCTTGACGTATGTTTCAGAAGCGCTTTCCTGACAAGCGTTTTTTGCAACTAGTGGATTTACTCTCTTTAATCAATGCTAGTTTCAAATTTTTGCAGCCCAGGAGTGTTAACTCTCCAAACCTAATCCAGGGCACTAACCTAAACTTGTTGATGATATGAAGATAAAAATTTTGTCAATTTTAGATTAAGCACCAATTTTAAGTATAGTTTACTTAGTCTCAGGAGTGGAAGTGAAACTGGTGGTGTTTCGACTCGAAAAAAAAATTAACCACACAATGCAAGATGCTCACTATGCTATCTTTCAATTCGATGAATATCCTAACTAAAGAAAAGTTAGAGGCTCATGAGATTCTTTCATACATGCAAAGTTTCTGGTAGATTTCTTATGTTCATGCACAGTTTTTTCTTAAATATGGATAATAATCGATGTTTGATGATCAATGTAACCCAAACAAATATCTCAAGTAAAAGTGAATCTAATTCAATTATACAAAAAATTTTGCAACCCTTTGAATTCTTTTCTTTGTTTAATCCAAAAATAGAAAGAGTGTAACTCCACTATGCACCACGTTTTGCAAAGTTTTTTGAATTTTTATTAATCCAAAAATGAACATTTGAATTCTAACTATGCCAAACTTTTTCCAAAATGCACATTTTGAATTCTTTTTAATATTTTGAATTCTATTTATTTATTTTTAAAAAAAAATTATAAACAAATTTCAAATGTAAACATTTTGTTTAGTTCATCCAAAAATCAAAATTAAAAATTGTTAGAATGTTTTAATTCTTTTTTGTTTTTGTTTTTTGAATCTGAGCTATGGCATTCAAAGTTAATCCAAAGTTAATCCAACATCACTCTAGCGTTAGCATCCAACATTAATTAGTCCAGCATTGCCTTCCAGCTATACATCAACGCTGCTACATATGGACATTACACATCAGCGCTTCACAACGACATTGGTCTTTACTGGTTAAAACATGGCAGAGTCTGAAAGAAATGCAGTCAGAGGCGAACACACCCAGAGATCGTATGCAGAGGTTGACATTTAATGCCGAGATTGAGCATTCGACAGAGAGCTAGCATTCGACAAAAAGCTGAACACTCACCTTGAAGAGTTTTAACACCACACTCTCCAGTCGAAATTACACCAGTTAAATAACATGAAGACGATAGGTGAAAGTTTGATGCCATGGATCGGCATCAAAGAAGTGCCACCTAACTGTCTTGAATTTAATGGAAGCCAACATAAAAACTAGAAATCCCCAACGGAATTCACAAAGAATCCATGAGTTATAAAAATTGGTGGATACATTATTATTGAATATCATCTGGGATTAAATAGCTTGGCATGAAATGATAGTCAAAATATTACCATCATTGCCACGCTACAAGATCGCTCCACTTGTATTTGCAGCCAACAGAGGAATTGCATTCATTTAATAGATGTTGATATGACTACAAATGCCAAATCGCCTTAGAATTGGAAGGGAAAAGCATTGGGCATGCGATTGTGGAAGTAGTTGAAGTCTCATTAAAAATTGCAGCTAAATCGCATCTACATAAGCTGCCATTAACTCTGGAAAGTTTGGTCCTCATGAATAAAGGAACGAGATTGTTGGTTTTGTTTCTAGAAGGCAGTTAAGATAGCATATTTCAAGGGACCATTGCCACAACCGACTCAACTAACTCAACGCCTCAACACAGAGGTCGAAGGTAGAGAGCAGGCAGGTCGAGGGATTATCACTTCAATGCAGAGCTTCTAAGATCTTAGACCAAGATTAACGCAGAGTGTAAATCTCCTTCAATGTAGAGCTTAATCACAAAACCCAAGATTTAATGGAAGTGCAGAGATGGAAAGATCCGGGCAAAATTTTCCAAAATTGTGATAGGGTTTTCACAAAATTTAACGCCTCCAAATGATGGAAAAGGGTAAGATCATGCAGAGCTTCAACGTGATCAATGCAGAGATTGTAGGGTTTAAAAAATTTCGATGCAGAGTTTCGAGATCTGGTCAGAGGTCAAGCCGAAAAGTCAAGGCAGGAGTGCATAAACACATAGAGGTGGAGGATGTGCCCACGGTCCACACAGAAATGAAAGAATTCTTCACAGTTTACAGCCTCAGTTTAATATGCACGTATCTTTAACGATTCATGCAGAAAAATGAAAGCAAACCTCTACGTAGAGATTGGGATTGGGATTGATGCCGAGTTTTTCAGATTCAGGTAGGAATTCGGCTAAAAATAGGCTTGCAAATATTTATGAACCTTCGAACAGAGTCTAAGCATCTACAATGCTAACATTGGCTTGTAGAGCTTAAAATTTTAGCTCGAGACTCAAGATTCAAGTCCAAATTTTAATCCAAGATCCAGTCGCCAGAATTAGAGTTTGAATGCAGAGATTTAAGATTCAAATTTAGTTTTTAAACCAAGACTCAACCGCAGAAATTAAAGGAATCGTTCAACTCTTAAAAGATGTAAAGTAGAGTTTCGAACGCAAAGGTTGAGTTTGAGAAAACGCAGAGGTTGAGTCTAAGATTAATGTTGAGTTTTGAACGCATTCAAGAAACTGAACAGACCTTTAACATGTTAATGCAGAGTTTTAAAGAGTGGCAGAGATCTCTAAATCGCCATCACTTCAAAAGGCCAAACCGTGGCAAAGTGTAAGCCTAATATTCAAGGCAAAGTTTGAAAACTATGCAGAGTTTAAAGAGCCTAGCAGAGATGCATTCACACAGTTTAAAATTCATAACACTCCTAAATCAAGAAACTTAGATCTGATCGAATTTGACGGTGGTTTGATGGATTAAAGGCATAGTTAGGTTGATCTTGAGTTTTTTAAGCTATATCTAAGGCTCTTTAATGGATCTTTACAGCGTAAATGAGTAGATATGAAGGAAGAACACCTAAAAACATGAAGAAAAATCAAGAATATTCAAGAAATTTCAACAAGCAGTATGGTCGCCATTCTGATAACACTGTTTAGTGCAGGGATGTGTCTACACTAGCTTAACTATTTTGCTAAGAGATGGTGAGTCTCTACATCAGAGATGAACAGATTATCACAAGTTATTTGGGTGAATCCATGAAGATGGGTGTCTATTTTGGGGGGTTCCGTGAGAAAATAATTCTGAATTTTTCATGTTTTCCATCTTTGGGCGAATAAAAGTGATATTTTTGTTTGGAATTTCACTTTTCACTTAAAAGAAAACTTTTAGAAAATTATGTTAGCTTGCTATCCATATTTTTTTCAATTTTTTATATTGACATTTGATATGTCGATTCGACAAATGTTTGACAGTGTGTTCTTATAAAACGAAAGGACTACAAAATAGTCATGTTTTGTCGTACACCTAAAATCGTTGTTAAACTTGTGTTTTGCAAAAAAAAAATATGCTACAACAATCTACACACAGTATACTACTGCATGACTATAAGTTTGTAGCAAATGGATCTATATACTTCTTATTATATTCATTTGAATTCAATCAATGGGGAAACCCTATCAATTTTCAACATATATTTTGTCGCAACACTTTTCTCTCAACTGAATATAAAACTAAAAATTCTATGAATACCCTTTTGAAGTAGACACACCAATTAACTGCACCATAGTTTTCTCAAATTTTTTCGTGGTGTATTTTTAAAGTTATGGATTTTTCATTTCACCGCATTTTGAAAGAACTGAAACTAGACTCGACACCTGTTAAGAAAACAAACAATTACAAATATCAGATTTTACCTATACATAAAGAAATCTATATATTTGGAAAGTATATTCAATAACGAAACTAATGGTATCAAGTCCAACAGTCGCCTTATAGTGTAACAGATCATTTTTACCTTCCGAAAATGGAGAAATCTGAAAACTGTGAGTGGCAATCAGATTTTCAGGTTTCAGAGGTTATTCGGCCGAATAATTATTCGGCCGAACAATTGTTCGGCCGAATAATAATTGTTTTCCGTAACAGCGACGTCAATTTAACGTTTCGTTATTCGGCCAAATAACCAAACGTAAAAAAAACTCGTCGACCGGAAATAAAAAAATATATATATATATATATATATATATATATATATATATATATATTTTCTACACTTCTATAAATAAAACTAAATACTTCGATTAATTTCGCACATTTCAATTTCGCATACTTTTTGGTCAGAATATTTTGGAAGGGATTTTCTAAGGAGCTTACTTTGCAAAGAGAGTTTTTTTTATGAGGTATTTCTTTTCTTACTTCTTTCAAAAGAATACATTGAAAGAATTTTTTTGCAGAAGGAGTTTTTATTCCAAGTTTTTTGCACTTCTTATTTCTTTGCAATGGGTTTTTTTCCAAGGATTTTTTAAGGAGCCTTTCTTTGCAAAGAAAGTTTTTTTTATGAAATATTTTTTCAAGCTATTTGCACTTTTCATTTCTTTGGAATGAGTAATTTTTCCAAGGGTTTTCTAAAAAGCTTTTTTGTAAAGAGAATTTTTTTATGAAGTATTCTTTTTGTTACTTCTTTCTAAGAAATACATTGAAAGATTATTTTTCTAAGGCATTTTTGCAAAATAAGTTTTATTCTAAGTTTTTATACTTCTTAGTTCTTTGCAATAGGTTTTTATTCCAAGTTATTTTTTCAAAGGAATTGTATTTTTCTTTCTTATTTTTTCAAGTGATTTTTTCAAATGACTTTTTTCAAAGTTTTTTTTTATAAATATTTTTTCAATAAACGTTTCTTTCCTTCTTATTTCTTTGAAAATGGGATTTTTCAAAGTCTCCCAAGCTATTTTTGCAAAAAAATTATTTTGTTGCAAAGGTTTTTACAAAGAATTTTTTTTTTCAATGGGTTTTTCAGCAAATGTTTCTTTCCAAAGTGTGCATTTACAGAGTTTTTATTCCAAGGCATTTTTGTAAATAAGATTTTATTTCAAGTTATTTTTACAAAGGAAATATATTTTTCCTTCCTATTTATTTGAAAAGGGATTTTTTCAAAGTCTCCCATAGTTATTTTTGCAAAAAAGTTATTTCGTTGCAAAGGTTTTTACAAAATCTTTTTCCCAGATATTTTTTTAAAGAAGATTTATTTTGAAAGTGTTCTTATTCTTTTCCAATGGGATTTTTTCAAAGGTGATTTATTGTCGAAAAGTTCTTATTTCATTCAAAAAAGGTTCTTTTCAAAATAAACTTGTTTGCAAAGACTTTTTCTTCAAAAGACTCAAGTACAAGATTTTGATAAGGTGAAGTAAATTTCAATTCATGTGTTCATAAATTTCGTAACTGTTTTTAAATATTCATTTTGTTTATTTACAATAAAATGATGATCTTCTTTAATTTATCATTTATAGATTAAACAATCATGGGCAGTAAGAGAAACCGTCAAAGAAAATATGATCGTAAACGTGTTGATGATGATGATAATAGAGAAAAGAAAAAAATTAAATATCATGCCAACAAAGCAAGCCTTGCAGAAACACAAGCAACGATTATTGAAGATACAAATACAGTTTTACATGATAATGTCGATGAAATGGAAATTGAAAATAGAGTACAAGAGGAACAAATTGAAGTTGAAGAAACCATTGTTGAGGATGTAAATAATGATTTACATACTAATGTCGATGAAGTCAATGTTGAAGATCGAGTTCAAGAACCAAAAATTGGACCAGGTATGTATATATTGAATGTATTTTCCAAATTGATTTTTTATAATGAATTGTATTTTTGGATGCATGTTTTAAATTAAATTTATCTTGATGTATAGGTACTTTCACCATTGATAATGAAACGTTAGAAAACGTTGATTGCAATAAATATGGAAAAAAATACGCATACACGTTGCACGATATCGGGCTCAAAAAATTTATGATGATGTTCTGAAGAATTATTCAGCAACAGGACAAGCACAAATTTTGAGATGTTTATTAGTGACCAAGAAGTTAGAAGATGCTACATCATTATTGGGTATTCACAAGGCGACCAAAGAGTCGAAATTAAAACATAATGTGATAGAAAATATAGGTGATGCAATAAAAAAATTTGGAAAATCTAGGAAGAAAGACATTAGTGCTGCACGAAGAACAATTCATACAGCAATTATTTCGACTAGTACTAAACAAAAACGTTTGACAACACAGCTAGCAAAAGCAGTTGGAACCTCAAGAAAGACATTATACAGACATAGCAAATTCAGAATGTAAATAGATGAAAATGATGAACTTGCTTGCTGGGCAATTATTTGTAGATAGCCCTACAAAGATAGAATGGGGGCAGGGGTTAAAGATATTGTACGGAAATATTGGTTGACACATGCTCGAGTGTCAACAGATTCAAGAGATGTAATACGACAAAGAGTATCACGAGGAGTATATGTAAGCAGTCCAAAACATATAATGGATATGACACAAGTACAATTGTTCAATAAATTCAAGGAAGATCATCGTGGAATTAATGTGTCAATCACTACATTTGTGCAACTAAAACCATGGTATGTTAGACCTATTACTATCCGTGACACATGTTGTTGTCGTTATCATGTGCAATTCCAATTATATTACGACACATTTCTTGAATTTGGTAAAATGTTTTGGACAAATTCACCGCCTCCGCCTACAATACGTGAATTCATATCTCAAACCCTATGTGAGAGAAATCACGATGAAGTATTTTATAATGAAAAATGTGTCAATGGAAAACATTGTAATCGTTGTGGAAATTTGGTTTTATACCACAATAAATATCCTATCGATACTGATGATCACTCATTGTCAAATGTCACCGTTGATTGGAAAAGATATGAATACATTACAAGTACTAGTGATGTACATTCCAAAAGGATTGATTTGCGAGAAGATAAAATAGGTGTGGTAGATTTTCTCAAGAAATTCGAAAGTGAAATTTATAAATACACCAAGCATTCACATAGAGCACAATGGCAAGACCTTCAATTCAAACAGTCTCGTGAAGTTTTTCCACCAGGAACAATTTTGTCAGTGGTTGACTTTGCAGAAAATTATACATTTGCTGCACAAAAAGAGATACAGAGTGAATACTATCATTCTGACCAAGTTTCAATATTCGTCCATGTTTTATATAGACATTCTCAACAGGATGTTGATGGCATTGAAAGCACGTGTGACAATCGAGATGTGATTAAAGAATATCACTTTTATATCAGCGACGATCGTACACACGATACACATTTTGTTCAGCATTGTATTGAAAGTATTTTATACAATTCACTAAAGGAACGTAACATTAAATTCAATGAGCATTGGATATGGTCAGATGAATGTGCCGGACAATTTAAATCTTCGCGATCATTTTATTGGTTATGTCGACTTCATAAAGCATTGAACATTAAACATCACTGGAATTTCTTTGAAACTGGTCATGGAAAAGGTGAACATGATGGTGCTGGAGCATGCGTAAAAAGAGCACTTCGAAGATGGCAAATGAGCCATAGTTCTGCACTATTCCATTCAGCTGCAGAGGTTGTCCAATGGTGTAAATCACATCTAAACCATGATTATAATCAACAATCAAAAAATGTGCGCAGGTATGTACACACAAATATTTTAATTTATATTTTATAGTCAATTTAAAAAAAAGTATATGTACCTAACATCAAAATTTGTCATTTGTTTACTAGGTTTTTTTGGCATGTTGGGATCCAAGATATAAATAGATCAATACCCTACGATGCTAGCACCATACAAGGAACTAGAGATTTTCACTCTATTCAAACAAAAGCCTTCCAAAACATTTATGCATTTGACAGTAGAAAGCAATCATGCTTTTGACATATTTGCACTGAAAATATTGAATCTACAGAAGCTTGTGAAAACATAACGAACAGCTACGTGAAACATTGGAAACACACAGAAATTAATCCTAAAGGAAAAATGCCACTAGCAAGCATAGAAGAATTAGAATCAAAAGATATAGCAATATCATCTGACGGCGACAGAATTTCAGATCTCGTTAGAGAAGGTAATGATCAAATACCACTGTTTTATCGATTATTCATTCTTGTCATTCGCTTTATACACATGTATATTAGTCAATTTAGTTGAATTAAAAATCCTGACATCAATTGTAATTTGCACAGGAGATGTTTTTGCTGTGATTGCACCTGTCGACAATGACGAAAATGTGAAGTATTATTTGATGCGATGCAATGAAGGAAAAATGAAGTTATTGGAAGACTACAATGACAACGGATATACATACGCGAGAGGATCCATCATTTTAAAGGGCTACTTTTTTCAGCAAACCCATATGACTCAAAATTATGTCTACTTTCAGGATTATGAAACTGATGTCATATGTTGTCAATATAGCCATTTAGTATGTGCATCTCGAATAAAATTGGTTCAAGTTCCATCGAAAAAACAATTAAAAAATAAAAATGGAAAATGTCCAAATATGACCATGAACAGATAATTGAAGACGGCATTCCATTGTGATGTTTTTAAAACTATATATTTAAAATTAATAGATCAATGATTTTGTCGATGTCATTGTCAAATGTGTACAATATATTTTTTTATTTTTATGTTTATAATCTTGAAAAGAACTATAATATATAAAAGTTTAAATAATTGTATTCTAGTATGCTGAAATTTGAATTCAAAAATTATTTGATAGAGAAAACTTCAATGTGTAAAATTTTTGACATAATTCTGTTTGAAATTTACTTTATTCGGGTCCCCATATGTATATTAGACCACTTAAGGGATGAGATAATGGATCTGTGGTTGTCGCCACTCTCCGCCCCGAATTTTTAATTTAAAATATGATCACTTGTATAAAATTATTTGGTAACGAAAACCTGAATGTATAAAATTTGTCTTAATTAGATGTCTCAAATACTTTATTCACGTGGACCCATATGTCTATTAGACCAATTAAATGATGAAATCTAACAGATCTATAATTGTCGCCACTCTCCGCCCCAAATCTTTAATTTAAAATATCGCTTGTGCAAGTTCACATAACTGAAATCATGGCAAATGAAGACAACGATCATTTGATTTTTAATCACAAGAAAAAATTTCAGGATTGTGAAGCTTATGCTAAATTAGAGAAATGATTACTTACAACAAATCGATCAAAATTCATCAAATTGTTGTTTAAAATCATTGCTCTAATTTAACACAAACTTCACAATCCTGTAATCTTCGCTTATGATTAAAAAACAAAAAACCGTTACCTCCATTTGCCATGATTTCAGCCACATCAAATGTACCTAAACATTGAAAATAAAAATTAAATTAATTAAAAATCCAGAATATCAAAATTTGAACTTAACATGTATTCGCTTTTAAACTTCCTAATTCATCCATATTTCTATCAAAATTTTTAACATTCATAAACTTTTTAACATTTAAATATAACATTTGAATATGTTCTTAACATTCATTTTAAACTTCCTAATTCATCCATATTTTTATCAAAACTTATATAACATTCATAATCTTCCTAACATTCCTAAATTTCATAACCTGAACCTAAACTTTCTATTTCATCCATATTTCTATCAAAACTTCTATCATTCCTAAAACTTTATAACATTCAAAATTAACATTCATGTTCTTAAATTTCATTTTTAAACTTCTTAATTCATCCATATTTCCATCAAAACTTCAAACATTCCTAAACTTCCTATCATCCTTGAAATTTAAACTCAACATATGTTTACTTTTAAACTTCCTAATTCATCCATGTATCTTTTTCAAAACTATAACATTCAAAAATTTGACATTCATGTGTTCTTTGCATTCATTTTAAAGTTCCTAGTTCATCCATATTTCCATCAAAACTTATATAACATTCACAATCTTCCTGACATTTCTAAGTTTTGTAAGTTTACATATTCATTCATTCATTTAAACATGCAAATACATAGTTTAAACCCTTTAAATCACACCAAATATGTCAAATAAGCAAAAATAAACTAGATCATCTAAAAACCAAGATTCACGAAATATGTACAAGTTCAAAAAACATGTATATAATCTCCAAAAAAATACTCATGAACATGCAAGTTCAATGTATCCATATATGTATATATCTGGTCCAAAAATAAAATCCTCCACATGTCCAAAACAAATGTTTCCAATCTAGATGCATATCAACAACAAAAAAATTCTCCACCATGCTATAAAAATAAAATGTCCGTGCCATGCTATCCTCCACTCGGGCCTCCCCCTGGACTCAACCCACCTTGCAACATGTGTAAAAAAAGATTATGTTCATATCATTTAAATTATTTAAACTATAATCAAAAAATTAAAATATTAAACTTATATATCAAAAAACAATTCAAATATTAACAATATTACATCAAATTCTCCAAATGCTTGTCCACCACCATCCTCCAAAGGAGTTTTTCTCTTGCCTTCAAAAGATTTGAGAGACCCAAGCTGCAACATATATAAAATCAATTTATGAATCTCATAAATCTAAATCCACAAAAATTAAAATATTAAAACAGTAAACAAAATTAAAGCACTTAATGAAATTACCTCTCTACCAATATCTGCTGCATTAAGCAAAGAACCTATATCTCCACCCTAAAATTTAAATTGTATTAATAAATAAAACATATAATGCAAACCAAAAAAATTACTATACCAATTAACTTAAAACTAAAACAAAAAAATTAAAAAACATTAGCTCACAATAGATGGTAAATCATTTATAAAGTTCATATCTAAAGAAACCTGCATGGATAAGTCAAATTAACAATAAGATGCATAGTTAAATTAACATTCAAAAAATAATTTTATATATATATATATATCAAATTCAAACATAATTACAAATATGTTAATAATAAATATGTACCTCTCTCTCTAGATTTTCGCTAGTTGAAATGTGGAAAGAATGTTCATTCATCATTCTTGAAAACTGCAACCAATTTAAACATTTACATAATGTACCTATTATAATGTAACAAAAAAAATCAATTCAAAATAAATCAAATATTTAATTAAAATCAAATCATATCATAGTCAACAAACCTCTCCCAAACTCGATGTGTCATTGGATATAACATTTGCCGCTAAGTCACGACAAATATTTGCATATGCCCTGAGATCTTCAATGCTCATTCTATCTATCTCATCATCAGTTTTATAAACAAACTTTTGACGAATAGCAGAACGAGCCCTTTCTCTAACCAACCCCACATCTACTCCCACTAATACTGACGATAAACCATCGCCAACAAAATTCCTTGCGGTTGTCCCAAGTTGAGATGTGGGCTCCATCTATGATTTTAATGCCACCAACCTAGGTGGACGAGATATCTGGGGTGGAGGTCGAAGAGTTGCAGGATCTCTAAGCGTACCTTCTCGATCATATATTCGACCCTTTCCAACTCCATAAAATTTTGAATGAACATCGGTATAGTCTGGCTTCATATTTAAAAAAAATCAGCATAAAAGAATCTAGCAAAATATTGAGAAACCTCATCGTTCCATGGAAATCGACCATAGGCTGCAAGAAACCGATCATAAAGTAGATGTGCCAGATGAGGATGCTTGAAATATTGCACTTTTAACATTTCTTTTTCCAAACCTTCTTTGAAATTAAACATTGATTTGGCTTGCTCTTTTGTCACTCTCTCTTTCACAACATCCCATTTTTCTGGACCCATCACTTGATCCATTCGTCTTCGCATCAAATCTACAAAACCATCTGTAGTTGGTCCGAGATTCTCATATGCCTGAATGAAGTTTTGCAATGATCCCAAAACAATCTCCAAACTTTGTTTACTCTCCGGAGGAAGATCCATAGTAGACAAATCATTTTGCAACTTCTCATAGTGGGATCTACATCTTTCAAGAGTCATTTGATGATCACCACCTTCCCATGGAAGCTCTCGAGGTAGATCAGATGGATATGTCGTAATGGGTGTACAACCCTCGATTAATTCAACATATTGCGTCCTAGCTCAACCATCATCACCTCATGTAGAATGGTGAGCCTCTTGAGAACCTTGCTCTGCACCGTCATCCGTCTCCCTTACTTGCCCTGTCTCCCTCCCTATAGAATTATGAGCATCTTCCGAACCATGCTCTGCTTCAAATGAAATAAAGTTTTGTTTAAACACAACTTCAAATTTTGCACACACAAAAAGACAATTTGCATATAAATGTTAAAAGATTGATATTCATATACCAATAGAGGGTCGAGATCGACGTTCTCCCACAGAAGATACAGGGGAATCATTTGTACCGCTTTCACCTCGTCGATGCGAACTATACAATAAATTAGAGTCCCGAGGAGAGGTTGACAACCTCCGATTATCACTCGTACCACCTACCCCAGAAGATTGTGAAGACTTCCTACGCTTTCGCCTCAAAGAATCCTCTCTTTCCATTTGATATATAATGCCTACACCTAAACACAAATATCAACTAATTACATATTCAAATCCTGCATGTTAATTCTATGAATTCTAAAACCTAACTACTAAAGAGACTAAGTTATTTAACAAGTACCTAGATTTACCTAATTTATAATCTAATAGTTTTAAGAAAGAGTATAGCTAATATTGTTAGATGATGAATTAATGTACCAATTTTCCAAGTGTTTTTGATGTTTAAAATGAATGGAACCAATATAGTTAATGGGTTTATTTTTTTATGTCAAAGAAAGAGATCAAGAATCTGTTTTAACTTCCTAATACCTAACTTAATACCTAAAACATAAATTACATCTTGAAAATATTTTCATTATTGCACAAAATAAAATAAAAATTGACAATTCATGTATCATGTTTTGAGTTGAAATGTTTTCAAATTTGCCATTTTTTATAATCGTTTTCAGTTTCTTAAACTAATAATTTAAACAAGATATTTTAATACTCTAAACATAAATTATATCTACAAATATTCTCATTATTCCATAGAATAAAAAAAAATTTACTGTTCATAGTATTATGATTGAGTTAAATGACATGTTTCCCATATTGGCCATGTTCAACAATGATCTTTAATTTCAATCTGATAATAGTAACGATTCTTGGTATTATGTTCTCCAAGTCTGCCATGTTGCAAACAACAGAAAACATAATACCAAGATCACCACCTTTACTAGAATAAAACTCAAAACCTTTGTGGCATAATATCACCTAGTATTTTATAAAATGACTGCGACTATTATTGTTCAATTACATAAAACTTACTATAGTACATCTAAATTAAAGCCTATTCATGTCTATAGTTCCATTGTACCTAAAGTCCATTTAAATTATTGTTTTATCAAAAATAGAGTTTAACTGTCTAAAATTTGGTTGTATCTAAGCTATCTATCCACACAGTTTGTAATAGAACTAATATATTGATCTCTGCACTCTGTAAACAGACACAGTTCATGAACTCTGTCAACATAGACATGTTGACAGAGTTCATGAACTCTGTCAACTTAGACATGTTGACAGAGTTCATGAATAAAACAAGCATGCATATAAATAGGATATGTTCATTCCAAATAAAATTACTGTCCTAATTTAATTTTCTTTTCTAAACACAACCAAATACAACAATTTGAAAAAACAACTTAACACTAACAATATTCCTTTTATATTTAAATTTACATCATTTTCGACATTCAATATGACCAAACTCCAACAACTCTGCGGAAATGGACAGAGTCCATGGACTCTGCCCAACTGGACAGAGTCCATGGAGTGTGCCCAGTTGGGCAGAGTCCATAGACTCTGTCCAACTGAGCAGAGTAAATGGACTCTGCCCAAATAAGCAGAGTCCATTTACTCTGCCCAATTGGACAGAGTCCATGGACTCTGTCCATGGACACAGCCGACACATAATTAAAACAAAACGATTACAGGAAATATAAATGGAAGATAATTACAAAAATATATCCTCCATACCTCTAAAATGCAACCAAAACAAAAGCAGGCAAATTGAAATCTGCCCGAAGACAGTGCAAATCCGAATTTGAAACACCCGAGACGGCCGTGGCAGACGAAATGAAAGACCTGCATTAACAACATCAACTTCAGTAAGACAACACACAATAACGGTATCAACTTCAATACGAAACTTTACCATAGAAAAACACATTTTCAAAAGCAAAAAACGAAAACTTTTACCTCTGCAAACACCGTGTCGATCGGTCGCCAGCTGCAGCACCTCAACGACGTTCAACCGTCCGCTGGATAACTCTACAACATGAAAACTCCTACAGATGTTATCACGTCCAATGCCCGAAACGATAATACAAACACACAGAAAAGAGGGAACCTCACTTACGTGCAGGTGACAAGAACGGTTGCGTTCTGACAAACAAAAGGCAAAGGGGCGGGCTACGACGAACAACGAACTTACGCACAGGGTGGCGGATCAACAACACATGCCTGCGACCAATCGGGTGGCAAACAAGCGACAGGGTGGACGGATGACAGAGCGGAAGGGCCACTATCAGCGCAACAGGGGTCCACGGGAGCAGAGAAAATGACAGGTGAGGGGCCAGGACCGAGCTTTTATGCCGAATAATTATTCGACCGAATAATTATTCGGCGGAATAATTATTCGGCCGAACAATTATTCGGTCGAACACTTATTCGGCCGAACAATTATTAGGCCGAACAATTGTACACACCGCCGTGAGTTTCCTCCATCCGGCTAAAACAAGGCACATATTTCGAGGCCTCCGTTATGTCTAACGGTGGCCCATTAACGGTTATTCGGCCGAATAAAAACTAAGTTATTCGGCCGAATAAGTTTAATTATTCGGTCGAATAAATAAATTATTCGGCCGAATAATTAAACTTATTCGGCCGAATAACCTCCGCTAGTGTTCTTCCCCCGCCGATTCTCACCAAACTGTTACCACCTTCGCGTTTCCACCCATTTTAAATCTAGATTCATTCATCCATTTAAGACAAGCAAATTTAAGATCTATAGCCATTTAAAAGTTTGAATCACACAATACAAGCAACATCCAAACATTATAAGGGCAGAAACTTGAATCAATTCATGCTAAAACAATGGAGAAGATACATGATTACCAGAAATCCTGGTGTGAAGCCTCCTCCCTTGCCATAGATTCTCCTTCCTGTTAACACCCAAAAAGTGCTCACTACCTCATCTACCCCATTGCATGACTCATTTGTCCATATTTCTTACCATATTTGCCTCCAGAACCTCAAAAAACCATTAAAAAGCCTCCAAAAGGCCCAAAAACCATTAAAAAGCCTCCAAAAGGCCCAAAAACCATTAAAAAAGCCTCAAAAAGGCCAAAACCCTCTTTTTTCCCCAAAATAAGTTAAATTCCTCCAAAAATAGCAAAAACCCTCTAAAAAGGGAATAAAAAATACAAAAAAGAGGAAAAAGAGGGAAAAAATGAAGCAAAAGCCCTATACAGCTGACCTAAACCATATGGTGCCCAAAACCATGGGCCAACACTCCACTAAAAAACCTATAAATAGGTGATGGAGGCTCCCCATTTCACATCCACAATCATCCCTATCCTTATGCTGCTGAAAATTCCCTTGAAACCTTAGCTCTCCATTTGGAGCTAATTCTTGAGAACCCTTTTGGCCCCATTTCCAAAACATCTTTGGAAGAAGGAAAAGGAACAACACTGGAGCTTGGAAGCAACCCTCTTGGACTGCTGCAAAGGCTCCACCAACCTCTACATTTGAGGTAATTTTTAATACAAAAAGAGAGATCTTCACCATAGTTTTATGTCTTGTCATTTATGTTCATGCTCATGCTAGGTTAAATTTCATATTGTTTTACTGCTTTTATTTACTGTTTATTGAACTGCTACTAAGGAGGCCCTTCTCCTTAGTAGGTGCTCATTTGCACAAGCTAGGGTGAAAACCCTAGATACACTTCCTTCATCCTTGTTTTTGAATACTTGGAGCTCTTCTCCTTCCTTCATAATCTCTTCAGCATGCCTTTGCTCTTTTCATCTCCCTTTACCATGCCTCCCATGCCTTTCTTATATAGCATTGGGAAATGAGCATTAGGTTTCTCTTTTGAGTGTGGGATTATTCATTTTCCTCATTTTGATTCTTTTCATGTGAAAACCCACTTTTTAATAGTTTTTAGTATTTTTTCTCCACCTAGGATATTTTAAACACAATTAATGCATTTCTCAGAGGGGATTCGTTTCTGATTGAACTTGTGTCATGACTTTCCTGTCGCGGGTGCATGGTAAACATATGTTGCTCCTTCACTTATTTAAGGTGTCAATTTTATTGTTAACAAGGACCGATACCCTATACGAGTCTCAACGATGCGATCAAGGTGTTGAAGTCAAGCATGTGAGAAACAATCATTTGGAGAGGCAATAAGGACTCCTTTCAAAATGATCTGTAGGCACTCATCACTAATGGTGATGAGTCCAAGTCACAGGTACCTTTGGGTCTATCCTCTGGAATAGATTTGGTTGGCGTCAACAGATGGAGACCGGTAACTACCAAGGTAGTGATGTTTCCTTGATAGTAGTGCGAGGTGTACAACTGAAGTGTGATAGTACTGATGGTAGGATTGACATACTGTGGGGATGGGGAATAACTGGGGTCATAGACTAGGTGGACTCCAGCTTCCTTTGTTCAGAGCATGATGACATGGTTGAACTGGCAGCATAGGAAACTAACTTTTAGGTGTGGGGATCATAGCTTAAGGGATTAGGGGTATGTATTGCATACTGGAGTGACTCTGGGGGGACAAGCTGATGGATGCTATTGGGAGACTCTCAGGGTGACATACTGCAGAATACTTTGAACAAAGGCGACCATAATGGGGAAGCTGCCATATGAGTAGACAAGATCTGTTGTGGCATCGAAAAGCACCGTTGGGTCCTTCTTCATGGTTTTAATGAGCTCCAAGAAGGGATAAAAGTGTGCTCTAAAATGGTACTGTCTTGTGGATTTATGCGAGCCCAAAACTGTTCATGCTCGTGAGTGCTTTCATTTTTAGAGAGTCTGAAAACAATAAGAAGACTCTGAATTGGTGGAGGAGTACCATCCTGTGGATTTGTACAAGCCCAAGATGATGATTGCTCATGGTTTCTTTCAATTTTTTAGAGTCTGGAAGCAGTAAGTAGACTCCATTGGTGTTCTTTTTCATATGTTAGTCTCTAAGGCCTGAAAAAGCATAAACTGAGGCAAATGGATAACTCTTCTAGCCGATGTGACTAGAGTATTCATTTTTTGTAATCGGTCTACAAGGTTTGGAAAAGGGGTAAACTTATACCAGGTGGACGCCCTTTTAGATACTTTTAGCGAGCATTAAAGGAAGCAAGATTGCTCTGTGATCTTTTCATTGTTTTAGGAGTCTGAAAAGAGCTTAACAGAAACTCCTTTAGTGCCTTTTTCATAAAAGAATTGATCGGCACGAAAAATGGATAAAATTATACCAAACAAAAGTAATGGTGAGGCAAGGAGGTGTTGAAATATTGTAACTTCAAAGAATATTATATTTGTACTTTATTATATCGGAGATGTTTCATTCCTCCATGGAGATCTTATTGTATATCCGGAGATGTTTATTCCTCCGTCAAAATGTGATAACTTGGGTTATTAGAATTCCCTAGTGGGGGTCATCCCTATATGTGTTATGTGGGTCAAAGGGTTGTTAGACCACCCTAGAGGGGTCGACCCAGTCATTTGTAGTGGGGTGTTTAACCCAATGGTAAAGTTGGGGCTGACCTAGTTAATATAAAGTACAAGTCGGAGATGTGTATAAATAGAAGAGGTGTGTTCCTCATTATACACACACTTCCCTCACTCAGAATGTATCGCACTTGTGGAGGAGAGGTCTACTATGGTGGAGGAGGATATCATGTCTTTGGTTTGCATCTTTGTATATTGCTGTTCATTTATACTGAGGAAGCTTTGCTAGGTTTTCTACCCCATGAGGGTTTCCCAGGATAAATCTGTGTCTCTTATGTTTATGTTGTACTTGTTGTTTCATTAGTGATCCTGTATATGCTATTATTGTGAAATGGAATTTAATGCTGCTATTTTCTGTCTTATCATATTAAATCTCAACATGGTATCAGAGCTAACCTAAAGGAAGGCAATGTATGGCACTTACGACACTTGCTCCACTTGCGATAATTTCAAGGTTTGGGCTTTGTATAGGAAAAACCAATCATTGTGGAACTTCCACTATAAATCCATTTTGGCGGAGGTTCAGGATTTGAAACCTTTACAAGTTGTAGATAACATCCCCAGGTACCTTGTGTCCAAAGGAAACCCTTAGCTTCATTGTACTTTGTGAGTTATGATCAGTACAAGTTAGGATTTCTGCCTCTTCCAGATCTCAGTCAAAATCAGGTGACCTAGGCCAAAAGGTCATAACTTGGGCTAGAAAGATCCAAAAGAAATTTCGTAAAAAGTGACAGGTAGTAAACAGAATGTAATATCTCAGGAAACGTTTTCAGAGGCTGAAGTTGAACCAGTGACACGTGGAACGCCGTACAAGCTCACTCTCATGTTTTATCCCATAAACAGGTCATGTTGCGATACTTGGAATAACTCTCTCTCAGAAAGTCCAATTGAGGTCAGACCTATCAGGATGAAAAGATGACACGTTAGGATACCACAAAAAACGTTTTTAGACCCTGTGGATCGAAAAGTTCATAGTTACAGCAGAAACAATCAGGTACATATTTCTGTCAAAACAGAATTATTTTTGGGGCATCTTCATTCATGGCTTCCGGAATTTAGGGTTTTGGAGAAAGTTAGAATTTTTGGAATTGGAGTCCACGGCTGAATGCTACTCAGGAAAATCGAACTCTAGAGACCAAGATCGAATTTTTGGTTGGGTAGAAGACCGGGCTTGATCAAACTCCAGTTCGGGATTTTGATCGGAAAGGTGGGAAATTAGGGCTTCAACAAAAGTTGGAATTTTTGAAGTCTGTGACCACGGCTGGAAGCTCCTTAGAAAAATAAGAGTTTATAGCCTTGGATTGAACCTTTTGATTGGGCAGAACGGTGGGCTTCATCAAACCGTAGTTCCGGATCATGTCCAGAAGACCCAGAAGTTTCGAAGGCAATTTTGAGGGGTCAAATTTTGGAGATTTCAAAATTGAAGTATGCTAGTTTGATCAGCTCAGCAAGACACATCCTTCCATCCATTCAGAAGTGTGAAAGTCAAATATTGAATTTTTAGGGTTTCTCTAGAAAACCCTAATCAAGCTCCAGATCAAGTTTCAGGGGGAGTTGAGGCTAAGGCCTTACATAAGAAGACTACAAGAAGTCTCGACAGGTATGACTTAAGGAGGTTCAGGTATGTCTTGAAATCTGATTCTTGATTAAGTTCATAATATGTTTCTCTTTTATTAGTACAATCTTGATTAATATTAGAATTGTCTTATCACCCTAGTAAAAGTATGTGAATGATAAAATACATTCATTGATTAGGGCTATATTATTGTACTAATGCAATGTGGTGTTGTATGAGGTTGATGTTGTCTGCTAACAAGATACAGGTACATCACGAAAGACAAATCAAGTTCCATGACCATGACAACATGAAGACAAAGAGTCCTCCATAATCTTTGATCACAAAGAAGTTCTACTTACGAGGTATGTATGACTTTGTTCTATTATGCTTAACCTATTAGATATGTAGGTTCCAGCATAGGATCTCTAAATGATTGAAGAGAACAAAGAAGATATTGATTAGGTATGTTAAACAGATATACTAATCCAGGTATGTTTCCTATGAATCTTACCTTATGTTAGGATCCCTTATATAAGTATATTTGGTATGATTGGTTATGCTTATTCATAAAGTTAGTAATCAAGGGTTTATGCATATTATGTCTCTTATCTTGATTGATGATTTAACTAACCAGAAGAGTCCTATGATCAAACAAGAATATGCATGAAGACTTCCCTGAAACCTTGAATACTAATGTTTATTATCTATGATCATGCCTATACATATTCAAGATTATAATATACTAATGAATGTATGTTTGTGTATGAGTTCATGAGGATGACACTAGTGCACACTTGAGCATGCACAGTGGTACAGAATGAATAGAAGTTCAAAATACATATAGGAGATCAAGCAGGAGGCAACCACACAAACATAAAAGATAAGTATTTGAGTTGTTATTTGAAATAGTAAATGATATTACTTGTAATAGGTTGTATGCATATTTGTATTCCTAGAATATATCATGTCGAGTGTAAACATTCATGGAGCATTGAACAATATACTACTAATATGCATATGATCGGTAAGTTGGACAAACATTCCATTGTTGCTTTTCTAGAATGAAACCTCTTTGCTGACGTGTTGAGAGTTGTGCACACTCCCGATAGTATGTTCTGGTAGAGATGGAAGGCATCTAGATAACCACTGTATGCATACAGGATATGGGAAAGCATTGTGCCAAAGTATTGGTCAAAATAGCTGCATAACTATGCAAATGATATCTGTATGCATAATAGGTTATCATATCAATATGATTTGATGATTATGAAGTATTACTAATCATGTACTTAATTTTGATTTGTAGGAAAGATCATGACGAATGATGAACACTGAACAAGCGATGGATGTTCAACAAGAAGATTTACAAATCAAACAAAATATAGAAGACTTGTGGCTAGAAGATTCTCTTAGAAAAAGGAAGAGAATCATGATGAAATGATTGCTCAAGTGGCTAGATAAGACCATTCTCTTAATGGTGTAATTAAAGAAGAAGTGTGAATCAGGTTCTGTATGGGTACCCAGGATCGATAGTCAATTGATGAGCTTAATGATCGCCATGGGTGATGTGGATCTCAACCTTTGCTACAAGGTTGAATATGGTTTCTATACACAGATGACATGGATGAAAGAAGGAACTCACCATAGAGTTCGACTGATATTGAGGCTCATATCAGTAGACCCATCTTACGAGAGATGGCACAGATAGATGGCTGCATAAATGAAAATGAAAGATCTCAGATTGATGCATTACTTCCTAGGTCTGGAAGTATGGCAAGGCTCAGAAGGAATCTTTCTCATCCCGGGAAAGTATGCTGTGGAAATATTGAGAAGAATTGATATGTTGGAATGTGAATCCATGGCCACTCGCATGGGTTCCGACTTGAAATTGTTAGTTGATGACTCCTCAAAGTTAGTGGATGTAACTCTGTACAAACAGATTATTGGTTCGTTGATGTATCTGATAAATACCAGGCCAGATATATGCCTTGATATGAACACCATGAGTCAATATCTAGTGGAAACTATATGTGTTCACCTGATAGTTGCAGAACATGTGATAAGGTACCTAAAAAGTACGATAGACTTTGATCTATGTTATCTTGGAGATCATGACTTTAGATGGCTACATAGATGTTGATTGGGAAAGAAGTGTATCAGACAGGAAGAGCACATCAAGAGGATGTTATTGTCTAGGATTGGCATGATTTCGTGGCTTAGCAGGAAGCAGTCTAGTGTGGCTCTCAGCACAAGCGGAATATATGGCTGCTTGCTCTACTAGTTACGAAGCAGTATGGATTTAGGATTGTTTGACTTAGAGATAGACCCAACTGTGATCCTATGTGACAAACAGAGTTGTATCAAGATGGCAGAGAATCCAGTGTTCCATGATAAGTTAAAGCACATAGAGATCTGACATTTCTGTTCCATGATATGGTGCAGAAAGGAACTATAAAGTTTGAATTTGTAACAAGTTGCCGATGTACTAACCAAACCTCTACCTTCAGTGCACAAGTTGCTAATGTACTAACTAAACCTCTACCTCAAGTGAACAAGTTCCCAATTTACTAACCAAACCTCTACCTCAAGTAAAAGTTTGAATATTTCCGAGACAAGCTTGGTGTAGTTCAGAAGGACCCTCCTCGAAAGGGGGAGTGATGTGGTCACTTATGGTGAGATTGCCTGCATCGACAGTGAGGTCGATGATGTGGATACCTATATTGGTGATGTCGATAGAGAGGTTGGTGGATGGTCCTTAGACAAGGTCTAAGTTGACAAGGGGATTGCATCATCCTTGAACACATGTTCTAAAAGGATCCGTAGACATATGTCTCTGAGAAAGAAGAGGGATTGTATCATCCTTGAACACATGTTCTAAATTGAACCATAGACATATGTTTTCGAGAATGAAGTCCTTAGTGGACAAGTGGGGATTGGATCATCCCTGGACTTCAGTCCTAAAGTGAGCCGTAGACATATGTATCTGAGAATGAAGTCCTTAGTGGACAAGTGGGGATTGTATCATCCCCAGACTTCGATCCCTTGAATTGATCCGTAGACATATGGTCTTCGAGAATGAAGTCCTTGATGGACATGTGGGGATTAATTCATCCTTGGACATAGTACTAAATGTACAGGAAGAGGATTAAGTCATTGTTAGACATAGTCCTAAATGTATGGGAAGAGGATTAAGTCATCCTTGGACATAATCCTAAATGTACGGGAAGAGGATTAATTCATCCTTGGACATAGTCCTAAATGTACAGGGTGAGGATTAAGTCATCCCTAGACATAGTCCTAAATGTATGGGAAGAGGATTAAGTCATCCTTGGACATAGTCCTAAATGTACGGGAAGATGATTAAGTCATCCTTCGACACAGTCCTAAATGTACGGAGTGAGGATTAAGTCATGCTTGGACATAGTCCTAAATGTACGGAGTGAGGATTAAATCATCCTTAGACATAGTCCTAAATGTACAGTGGGGATTAAATCATCCTTGTACATAGTCCTAAATGAATGGTGTGGATTAAATCATCCTTGGACAGTAAATCCAATAATTCTGAAAGGAAGGATAGTCTTAAACATGATTGTGATTCTGAAAGGAAGGATCATGTGTATTGTAGAGTATGCTGCTTCACTGATGAGGATACTTGTATTGATGAGGATACTGGTATTGATATTGATGAGGATACTTGTATTGATGAGGATACTTGTATTGATATTGATGATATGTATTGATGATATGTATACTTTCATTGATGAGGATACTTGTATTGATGATATGTATACTTGTATTGATGATGTGTATACTTGTATTGGTGTGGATACTAATACTGATGACCTAGATGACGATGCTGCTGATCGTGATGATCTAGATGATGATGTTGCTGATCATGATGACCGTATGATGATGATGTTGATGATTGTGTGATGACGATGCTGATGATCATATGATGACGATGCTGATGATCGTGTGATGATGATGCTGATGATCATATGATGACGATGCTTATGATCGTATGATGATGATGCTGATGATCGTGTGATGACGATGTTGATAATCATGTGATGACGATGCTGATCATCATGTGATGATGATGCTGATCATTGTATGATGACGATGCTGATGATCTTATGATGATGATGCTGATGATCATGTGATGACGATGATGATTATCGTGTGATGATGATGCTGATGATCGTGTGATGACAATATTGATGATCATGAGGATCCAGATGTTGATGTTGTTGTAGCTATTCGAGTGCTACAGAAGATAAAGACTCAGTACTGAAGATGTTGATGTTCCAGTATTGAAGATGTTCCAGTAACTGCTTGAGTTACTAATGATGTTGAGAAAGCTTCCAATGATTTATAGATGTATCATGTATGATGTTGATGATTCCTTGCTCGTGCAGATTGTGTTATAATATCCTTCTCGTTAAGGGGGAGTGTTGAAATATTGTAACTTCAAAGAATATTATATTTGTACTTTATTATATCGGAGATGTTTCATTCCTCCATGGAGATCTTATTGTATATTCGGAGATGTTTATTCCTCCGTCAGAATGTGATAACTTGGGTTATTAGAATTCCCTAGTGGGGGTCGGCCCTATATGTGTTATGTAGGTCAAAGGGTTGTTAGACCACCCTAGAGGGGTCGGACCAGTCATTTGTAGTGGGGTGTTTAACCCAATGGTAAAGTTGGGGCTGACCTAGTTAATATAAAGTACAAGTCGGAGATGTGTATAAATAGAAGAGGTGTGTTCCTCATTATACACACACTTCCCTCACTCAAAATGTAGTGCACTTGTGGAGGAGAGGTCTGCTATGGTGGAGGAGGAGATCATGTCTTTGGTTTGCATCTTTGTATATTGTTGGTCATCTATATTGAGGAATCTTTGCTAGGTTTTCTACCCCATGAGGGTCTCACAGGATAAATCTGTGTCTTTTATGTTTATGTTGTGCTTGTTGTTTCATCAGTGATCCTATATATGCTATTATTGTGAAATGGAATGTAATGCTACTATTTTCTGTCTTCGCATATTAAATCTTAATAGGAGGAAGTGTTCGATCAAGGGACAAGTATGGGAACCAAGAATAGTGGTAGGGGGGAACACTTGATGAGGCCTCCTTGTGGGTTGATGAATGATAGCAAAACAACGCCATAATTGCAGTATGGATGGAGTGGATGGCTCATGTATAAGTTGTGATGCACAAAATTGTAAAATTCAATAGTTGTCGATGTGGCACGCAAATCGAGGCAGCAAGGTGTGAGGGAACAATGTCAAAAAAGGTTTCTGGTGAGAGCGAAAAATGATCACAAGCATCATCATGAGCACAAAAAACTGAATCTGGTGATAAAAAGAACGTAAAAAATGGGTAATGGTCGATGTGGCACGTAAACCATGGCGACGACGGACATGTGAAAAGATGCCAGAAAAATATGGTGGTGAGAGCGAGAAATGATCTCAAGCATCATCACAGGCATGGATATCTAAATCCGGTGTTACAAAGGGTGCGAAAAATAGAGGTTAAATGACTTTAGAATGGTCAAAGGAAAAAATGAGGTTAAAAAATGGCTACAAATAAAGGTGAGCCCACCAAGCCAAAGATGCAGTGGTGGGGAGAAATGATGACCCATGGGGGAAGAATACTAAGTGTATCAAATCAAATCAAATATACAAGTGACATGTGACCTAAAAAATTGTTGAGATCACGCATGTGAAGGAGTGAGCAGGGTTAATGATCTGCTCCCATGCTATGTGCATGGGGTTTGTGATTGTGGATCACATATGTGTTGGTTTGAACAATGGGATCATTGAAATACTAAGATATATGTGATGGGGAAGGTTCAAAATGATTGATCATGCCCGCTATCCCAGGGTTGAAGTAATCTATTATGCCCCCTAACTCAAAGGTGTCAATGTGGTGCAGATGTTGTCTCACAGAGGGATCAACAGGGCATTGAGCAACTGCTGGTGGGGGGGTGTACCATGAGGTTGTGGGCCATGGTGGCATACTGGAGTGATGATATGATGATGGGGGATTCCCCTTGCAGGGTGGATGCCTGTAATACCCCATTTTGACCCTTAGGATATATTAGCTTTTAATGTAAATATTGTATACATGTGATGTAAGGTTTCCTAGCGTGGAGCTCAAGGCCAAGGCCTCGCTAGTGGAAGCTCAAATTTTATTTAAAAGGCAAGTACTAGACATTATGTTACCCATGTGATATTTAGCCATGGAACATTGTAAAAATGATGTAAATAAACATCATGCAATAAAATACCAAAACTGGCTACAGACGCAACGAATGAGAAGGGGCCATGTGTATTCACTAGGGAGTGGTGAGGGGGCTGTGGGATTGAACCATAGGCTGCCATATGTCACCTTGAGAACCCATTTGACTTTCCTTGATAACATTTATTTATGTTGTAAGGAAGTGGTTGAAGATTTCATTCCATGGATTCAATGGAGCATGGGAAGCCCAGATATTCGTATGGCAGAGTATGGGCTCTGTTTTCTTGTACCACAAGTCACTCTACCTCATGGGAGTTGCTTCTTCCTCATTCCCATTCCATTGTGGAAGAATCCAGCATCAATTTTCATCCAAAAACAAATTCCTAGTAGTGAGAAAAACCAGAAATCGTAACTGTGAAAGAACCCACGTTTTGAAGATCCATAAACGCCCAGATTTGGTATTTGATAGTGAAATCCAATGGGGGATCTATATGTATGAACCTTGGGGTGAATTTGAGAGCATTAGCTACCCCAAAATCCATTGGAAAACCCAGTTTTTATAGCCCCGAAATCTAGTGACGGGATTGAGTTATTTGTTGACAGAAATGGGAGAAAATCCAAGTGTGGATGTTTGACAGAGGATTAGATTGCTTGACTTCAGCTTGAGATGTCTGTAGCTCTATGGTTGAGCTCACTAGATTAGCATATTCATCTTTTACTTATTGTATGCTTGATAAACCCAGCTGTGTGCTAGCTTAGCATGACCGTTTGAGTGAATCCATGGCTGTGAGTGAGCCTGTCTAGTTCCTCCTTAGTGGATACACAGCCCAGCTCGGGGGTGATCTCTCAGCTGAAAGAATACAGGATGGACAGAGATCTATGTTTGGGTGGAACGTTTCTCTCACGTAGCCAGTTGTTTGGACGTTTGCATTTCAAGATAAGTATTCTCTGTGGTTGAATGATGTTCATTTTGTGGTTTGTCCTGTATGTTAAATTACTCATGTTACTTGGATGAAATGATTATCTTAAGTTACTTGGCATGAAACCTGTGCAATTAGCATGAGAATGAGATTGATTATTCTGTGATTGTTTAACTATTCTGCCTGAAAGAAATAGGCTAATGCATCTCGTTCTGCGTGTATGTTATTATGGTTATCCCGCTGTGTTTATTAATTGAGTTGTGTTAATTCTATGTTCTGTAATGTCTTAATTAATGACTGTTGTTTATATGATGAATGCATGATGAACTATGTGCATCTATAGTGTTTAATTCCACTGTGCTTGTTGAATATGAATATGTATGCACAAGTTTTATTTAACCATGCATTTCTTAGTAAATTGAATGGGGCTGAGATTGCCAATAAGCCCAGTAGATTAGTCACGTTTCCTTCCTAGCATCGGACTAGATGGAAGGGGACACTACAATTCCCCCAGTATCTACGATGAGAATGACGATGATGATGAGTAGGAAAGGTTTTGGGCCTACCCCCATGTTGTGGACATGTGGTTTCCTCATCGATTTGAAAAGGTTGAACATGTGTGTCAGAGGGATCAGTAGAAGGGGTCGACCAGACAGAGGGGTGCCCAATGGAAACCATGTAAATGGTGTTAATTTATTCCAAGGAGGAAGATGTTTGGGGGTATATTTCCTCAATGAGGGGCGGGGATGTCTCTAGGTTAGCATTATTCAATTCATATAGAGCTGCTCTGTAATCTGGGAGATCAGGGCAATGATGTGAGTAATGACCATAAATGCCGCATATCGCACAAGGGTGGTTGGTACGTAGCGATTTATCACAAGGCCGAGGGGGTAGTTCTTGTTTGACAACTAGAATGTTCGTGTTGTGAAAATCCTCACAGCAGATCTAAGAGATGATGTATACCTCACAAGAGTAATTATGATTAAGCAGGAAGATAGAAGAAGAGTGGTCAATGCAGTATAATGAGCAATAGAATAATAATAGAGTAGAACTCGGATAGAAGCAAAAATAATTCACACACACTAATTAATTAATCACAATATGGACAAATAAGTAGTACAATGCATGAGGGTTCGAATGCCAAGGTGGAAATTCGAATTAGCCTTCATGGAGTGATCAAAAGATCACTGGAGTGTCATCGGTGGACAACTAGTAGTTTATATCAACATCGGTGGAGTCATCAATGCACAAGTAACTGTCAACCATCAGTCAAACTGAGTCTAACTGAGTGTGGTAGGTGTAACTGATTGTAATTGGAACATGGAGACACTAATTGAATGAAGGAGGATAAGTGGAGGGCACATGAGGAGCTAACTGGAGTGAGAATGGGCAATCAAGTCTCACTGGAGGTCCATCGAAGTGATACAGTCAGTTGAGAGTCAGTCTAGCCTTAAATCAAGGAAAGAATTGAAGATAACTGAATGGTAGTTAAGGAAGGGCGCCTTCTCAACTGGTAGATGAAAGGAGGGTGCACTAAGATCTAGGAGGGCTGAAAATGAGTGTAAAGAAGCTCTAGGGGCTAGCTAACTAAGGGCTAGGTGCTGGGACTGATGACTGGGATGCATGCAAACCCTAAATAATGCATGCAAACCCTAAAAGTGCATGCATGACTGAAAAATGCAAAGGATGAAAATGCTAGTAGGACTAGGATGGAGTATAGGAATATCCTAACACCCCCCCTTAATCCATCCTGGGCCCTGGTAACTAAGACCAAACGTCACCCAATACAATGAATAACAATAACAGTCAATAAACCAAGGAAATGGGGAAAACCTCATGGGAAAAATACCCCCCCTCAAAATAGATTGTAAGGCACACACAAAAATAAATGCTCCAAACTCAAGCAGGTGTGATGCTTGGTCATATGTATGGAAGTATCTTCTTCTTGGGAAGAAGTGGATCATGCTTAGAAATCATGTGCTTGTACTTGCTCTTCAAATCGAATGTGATGAGAACAAATCCAAAAGTATGAGGATGATCCTTGAACCTGTGATTCGAATCAGTTGAGGTAGGATCAAATCTATGAATGTGCAGATAGTATTTTGTCTTCTCCTTCAAACCATCATGGGTGAGATTATGCCAAAAAAAACCATCAAATGATAATAAATGTTTTGAATCTAAATCAGATCCAAGACATAAAGAATGGTTTCTTAAGATGTCCTTTGAACGAGTAGGGGTGATATCAAAACCATCATATGCATGAGAAATTATCCCAAGTAGTGATTGCTTAGAATCCAAATTAGATCCAAGACTTGAATCATGGTTTCTTGAGATCTTTTTTGAACCATTAGAGGTGAGATCAAAACCAGTAAGTGCATGAGAAATTATCCCAAGCGAATGGCAATGGCCATATTCTTCAATAACCTTCTGAAAGCATGGAATAATGATCATATAATAGTGAATAAGAGGTGATAGATCAAGGAGAGCGAATGCATTACCTCCAATGACTGATTTTACCTCTGAAACATTTAACAGATCATGATGCAAACCAACAAACTCTGGTGCAAGAGAGGATTTAAGACCTTCTGCAATTTCTAGAGTGTGAGTTGGCACATAATTCAAAATAGAAAAAATTTGGAGTATGAGTGTAGAATCTGCAAGTTCTTCTTCTTTGTGGACAACTTCAGTATGAGATATGTTTGATGCTGATTCATGATCAATGAGATCATCAAGGAGGGTGAATGCATCACTTTTCTTTCTCTCGAAGGGGTTTGGACCAAATCCTTCATTCTGTTTGCCAAATTTTTCATCCAGTTGGGCCCATAGCTCTTTTGGATTTTCAACAGAATCAATGAAGAGTTACATCATGTAACGAGACATAGAAAGCATCATTCTTCCAAGGGCTTTGTCACCTTTATTCAACCAGTCAATCTTCTCTTCAGAGGATTCGAACTCTCTTTCAAAACAACAATCAAAGAGATCATGGCTCTTCAAATATGATATCATTTTTGGTTTCCATTCATCATAATTAAATGGAGAAAAGGTAGGGATTTCTTCTCAATTCATGGAAGCTGTGGAAGACCTGCAAAAACAATAGATAATATCTGCAACTGCTACTGCTCCAAAAATGCAGAAACTACTGCACTCAAAATCTTGATAATAACCTGCAAAAAACTCTCAGGAATGGAGATAAACAATACTCTCAACATTCTCTGATACCATGTGAAAATCTCACAGCAGATCTAAGAGATTATGTATACCTCACAAGAGTAATTATGAATAAGCAAGAAGATAGAAGAAGAGTGGTCAATGCAGTGTAATGAGCAACAGAATAATAATACAGTAGAACTCGGATAGAAGCAAAAATACTTCACACACACTAATTAATTAATCACAATATGGACAAATAAGTAGTACAATGCACGAGGATTCGAATGCCAAGGTGGAAATTTGAATTAGCCTTCATGGAGTGATCAAAAGATCATTGGAGTGTCATCAGAACACAACTAGTAGTCTATCTCATCATCGGTGGAGTCATCAATGCATAATTAACTGTCAACCGTCAGTCAAATTGAGTCTAACTGAGTGTGGTAGGTGTAACTGATTGTAACTGGCACATGGAGACACTAACTAAATGAAGGAGGCTCAGTGGAGGGTGCATGAGGAGCTAACTGGAGTCAGAATGGGAAGTCAAGTCTCACTAGAGGTCCATCTCCTTAAATCAAGGAAAGAACTGAAGATAACTAAATGGTACGTAAGGAAGGGCGCCTTTCTCAACTGGTAGATGAAAGGAGGGTACACTAAGCTCTAGAAGGGTTGAAACTGAGTGGAAAGAAGCTCCGGGGGCTAGCTAACTGAGGGCTAGGTGCTGGGACTAATGACTGGGATGCATGCAAATGCATGCAAACCCTAAATAAGGCATGCAAACCCTAAAAGTGCATGCATGACTGAAAAATGCTAAGGATGAAAATGCTAGTAGGACTAGGATGGAGTATAGGAATATCCTAACACGTGTTGTCATCCAACATATTCATATGTTCTTGAAGTGTCAGTAATTGTGGACATAGATGGTTAGCATGGCCTATATCATCGCACAAGGAGCACTTAGGGGGTATACGGATTGTTGGGGGATTCTTTGCTAATTTGGGGGTCGCTGTGGGGGTACGAGTTGTGGGTCCAGTGGTGTAGGTTTGTGGACCTATGCCCCCATTGTGGCGGGATTGAGGGGGGACATAACTAGATGTTGATGTAGAGGCCCCTGTTGGAGGTGGTCGGTTTTGGGGGTTCGGTACACCAGGTGGTGGATGGTTTTGGGGGTTCGGTACACTAGGTGGTGGATGGTTTTGGGGGTTCAGTATGCCAGGTGGTGGATGGTTCGAAATATTGATGGGTTGTACCAGTTGTAAAACAACCATTGGTGTCAATGGAGGGGTTGGGGAAGGTAGGTACCATATAGGTAATCCTAACGTTAACCATGGGAGGTTAAGTGTAGCCATTACTGGCTTGATGACAACTCCTGAAAATGGAAACAAGAATGGGATAGTGTGAATCAGTGTTGTTCCAATATGACTAGGCACTATGGGTGGTTGTGGTAGTGGTTGAGGTTGTGGAGTATCTTGTTGTGTTTTGTGTGAGAGGGTGCACAAATCAGATATTTCAGTTATCCGGAGACGGGGTGGGATAGATGGGAAAGTGGTGGTCATGGGAATATCTGAATATATCTCGGGTCCAACTAAGGAGACAAACGATGTGGGTGCATTCTGAACGGGTTGTTTGAACATGGGAAGAACATTTTTAGGTGTTGCGGGGTTAATGGGATCATAGTATGTTATCTGGTCAATTTTGACTACGTGTCCTTCGTGGGGGAACATCATGAGGCAAAAAACTGAAGAAGCAACAGCTTTCATTTTATACATGTAACTTCGTCCCAGAAGGAGATAATAATCAAGTTGGGTGTTGATGACCTCTATATCTATGAGAACCAGTTTTCCCCCAAGCTGTATGGGCATGTTCACTAACAGACCTTGAGGTTGATTTGCATGACCATCGTAAGCTCACAATGCGGTAGTTGATGGTTGTAGTGTTGGGGATCCAAGTTTCTGCCAGACGAAAGTCGACATAACGCAAGTGGAGGCACCTTCATCGATGAATGACGAGGTTGCGAATGGACATAGAAACTTGAAAAGCTAGAGATGAAGGCAGACGAGGTTCGGCTTGGTCTAAGTTGAAAACCATCATATTGGAGTTGTTAGGGTCTATGACACCAATGGTGGATAATAACAATTTTCTCTGTGTAGGACAAGTTTTTAGGATTTCTAGAGCAGACATAGCAGCGAGGGACTGGGCTAGGTCTTCTACAATGTTATAGTTCGAAGCTGCACGAGTGTTAGGGTTGTTGTTGATTTGTCATCAAGGGAAGCGAGGTGCTTTTGGACCCCCATCCATGGGCATATTAGGTATGCGAAGTGGCTGATCAGTTGGGAGGGTACTTGAAAATGGATCAGTGGGCATGGCCTCCGGTGCTGAGTCGTATTGATTTCGGCGGGTTCGAAGGTTGACATCATTTGATGACATCATTAGCCAATGGTGAGTGCTGGACTCTGTATGCTGGTAATCGGGTGCTGCATAGGTAATTTACTGCTGTGTTGTAGTGGATCCTTGTGGGGGATCCATTGGACAAGTATTTACCACTCCTTGGTTGGGTAGAGGATTTTGCAATATCATGGGTTGTGGCTGAGGAGGTGGTGTTGGTTGTGTAGCATGTCCTTGTTGTTGGGCATCGTCGGTCCAGAGTTAACGCGCTCGATCTAAATGGGGGCAATTATGCATGTAATGGTCGTAGACCCCGCATATGGAACATGGGTGGTTTGTTCTCAAATTAGTATTTTTTCCATGTTTTGGTGGACGATCAGGGTTTTGATTTGCAAGAGCAGCGTTATTGTTATTTGGAGGATTAGGTGGATGTCCTCCTTGGTTTTGTTGTTGGTTATTTCTGCGGTTGCGTCCTCTTCTGCGAGTATGTTGAACTCCTTGATTACACTAGTTGTTATGGTTTTGAGGTTGGTTTTGTTGTGCGTATACATGCCCTTGGGCAGTAGGTGGGTTCTGAGGTCATGCAGGCACTGGAGCAGGCTACGGTGGATAGTAAGTGGGAGGGTTCTGAGGTGTACCTGGTACTTGTTGTGATTGTGGGTAACCTTGAGCTACTGGAAGTGTTGGAGCAAGGGGTGCTACATGTTGAGGATAATAAGCCAATTGGGCTCGTGGGTGAACCCGATTTTGATGGGACTGCTGGTTATAATATGGAGGTGGTGCATAAGTTGATGGTGCTTTCCCATAACACTATGGTGGACATGAGGGTCCATGAGTGTGGTGGGTGTGCAATACTGGAGCATATGAAGTTGTAGCTCCAGAATGAGATGTAACCCTAGAAAGGTCTGGGGCATTGTTTGTACTCATCATGGTGAAAGGTTTTTTTTGTACCACAACCTGGATGATAATACCGTCGGTGGCATGGATTCCCCTGGCGTGTCATTCCGGGATGGATCTCTGCGCGGAGCATCAGGTAATATGGTGTATAAATATCCAGACTGAGCATATATGAGGTCAAACTGCTGAGATTTTAAGATGGCTTCTTCTTCCGACTGGGTTTGTTCAGAAGCTACATCCTTGGCTATGAGAGGGAGGAGTGATTTTAGGAACCAATCCAGGAAGATATGGTCATCAAGCTTTATCTTGCAGAGACTACGGCGCTTACGCCACTGATGGATATGATCGGTGATGTGTGTAGCGGTGTTCTGTCTACAAGACAACAATATTTCCACACCTGTATCATAGCATACAGGTAGTTGAAAGAACTGAAGGAAAGTTGAGTCAAGGGATGTAAACGTGGGGTGCATCCCATGTGGTTGCTCAATATACCATTTGGCTGCAGAGCTAGTGAAAGTTCTTTGTAAAAGTCAGAGTTGAATAGAATCATCTACTATGGAGTTTGAGGAACACCATAGGTGAAACGACATGATATGGTATTGGGGGTCTTCCGCAGCCTTTCCTTCAAATTTTGGGATGTCTGAGGGGAGCTTTGTGAGCATAGGGGGCCAAGTAGGGTCATGCTGGATGGGATCATTTGTTAGCCTAGCCAAGTCTGGTAGGTTAAGGCTAGCCATAAATGGCAAACTGGCGGAGGGGTATGATGTTGTCATGGGGGCATAAGTGCTGGTGGTAGCATTATGTATCAGGCCACTGCCCCCTAGGGGATATTTGTCATAGGAGGTATGTGCCCTCCTCCCATAGGAGTGTGGGATGGGCCCGTGCCACCAAGTGCTACAAGAGTCACAGATGGGTTGGGAAGATGTCCAAGAGGTGTTGGAATCTTAGTGGTACTAAGGATAGTAGGTATAGTCGCCATAGTGGGCATGCCTAGGTTAGGTGGGGGTCTTGTATTGGGCAGGGGTCCCATGTTAGGCATACCTAATGGAGGTGTGGTAGTTGTGGTGACCATGGTGGCCGTTGTGGTGGCAGGGGTGGATGATGTGCCACCAATAGTCCCTGTGAAAAAGTTGTCATAATGTGAACCAGCCATAGGGCTAGTGGGTGCGGTGTATGCAGGATTTTGGATTCTGCCTTAGAGTTAGATGTGAAATGAGGCACGTCAGAATCGGATGACAGGGTTCCGTGCCGATGATGTGTGGAGTCAAGGGAACTGTATTGCGGGGGTTCACCACGAAAACGTCAAGAACATCTCGGGGACTCAATGGTGTCAGTTGTGAATTAAATCTACTAGGCGGTGATGAGTGGAAATCTCGAAATCCCTAATGCAACTGTGTGTGCAAGAGGGGAGCGTAAAAAATAATGGCACTCAGGCCAACAACCAAACTCAAAACATTTACTATAACAGCTGTGCTATAGTAAGTGGAAAAATAAAAAAATGTGGTCAGAAAACCAACATGCAAACGGCTCCTAAAAATAGAAAAATGTGTACTCACTGACCAAAGGGACGTAATGGAGCATGCAAACACCTAACTAAAAAGTATTATGACTCAACAAGGTATATCCTCTACAAGGTGATGAAATCCAATTCAGATAATATAAATTGTAGAATCAAATGCTAGATATCCCCCTACCGGGAGGGACATCGGGTAGACAATCCTATAAGTTTCGCCACTAAGATACCCCATTCATGACATGTTCGGTTGGGTAAATCTGCAATTTTGTTCTATCACCATTGTACTCCCATAAGGGTGGTACAACGAGAACTACAAAAGGTATCCTTTGGTTACTGAATGGATTGCGGTATTCCACTCAGGCTTTCGGAACTATTCTGGCTACTTCAACCCTCCTAAGGGAGAGGCGTTCCCAACGAATTGGTTTTAAACCGTGTCAACAAATAATAAGGGATTTTGGTACCCTAAATCTCAACCACTATGGCTTAACATAAAATGGGTGTTATTTGGATACTTATCCCCTCAGTCCTACCTAGCTACAAAATTATTTTGGTGTTCCCCAAGTGGGGTTAGAATGTTTGTTTAGTTAAGAGGATTTTAAGGCTCACTTGTAATTATTGTGACAGATTGTGTGCTAGTGTGGGTGTATATCAAAACAATTTGTCTCACATGGGAGATTTAATCACAAACTAAGATAAGGATTCCAATTTGTGAAAAAATGAATGACGTTTCAAATGTAAATGCTTTAATAATCTTTTCAAAAAATATGGATTCTTTAAAAAGTTTTGTAAGGTAAAACAAATAGCATATGTAAAAATAAATGGATTTCTAAAGTCTTTCTTGGGCAAAATATTGAGCAATTTTAGAAATATGGTTCTAACCTTGCAATGTATGAAACTTACAATATTAGAAATACTTAACAAATCTTTCTTTCAATTAACTGAAAATTTTCAAAAAGATAAGTGAAGCATATAACCGAATATCAATTAATAATGCTGCAATAATAACACAGTAGGCTGTAAAAAATGGCAAAAATTAATGCTTGATAAAATGGGTTGATTAGGCAAAAATTTCTGGAAAAATTGGCTGAACCAAAACAGGAAATATCGTGGCTATGAGGTCAAAAGCCGCGATGAGCAACGTGGTGATGTGGGTGAAAGCCGCAATGTGAATCGCGGCATAGTGGGCAAAAGTCGCAATGAACTGCGCAGAAAAATACCGAAAAGTCGCGATGGACCGCGCGAGAAAAGGTCGCCTAGCCGTGATGGGTAGCATGGAAAAAAATGCTCGGGCGCGATGTGCCGCACAAAAAAAAGGCTCAGAGACGCAATGGACTATGCAGAAAAAAGGCGCACAGCCGTGATGGACCGCGCGACTGTGGGTGCCGAAAGTCACGATGTACGGACGAAAATTAGCTGACGAAAATCGAACCCAAAAATTGAAATTTTGGGTTGTTTTGGGCTGCAGAAAGGACCAATGGCTAGGGCAACTATCAAGAAGCTGACTAGTATGGCAGATCTAGAGTTTTAAATGGGAAAAACAACTAAAATAAAGATCTAAAGCAAATATTTAAAGTTCGAAAACCAGTGGAGTCGCCAAAAACTGTTGTTTGGTTTTTCAACCAAGCATGTGCAAGGATGCACTTTCTAACTAGTAGCAACAGTCTCAATAAAAATATGTAAAAACTAATGTAATGTGATCTAACAGTAACATGTGCAAAGAAATTAAAAAAACTAGATTTAAGAACATAAGCAATAAGATCTATGAGAAAAACAAGAAATTAAAAAAAAATTATTTTGTATTACCTCAAATGGTGAGGATGGTGAGTTTTGAGTAGCTCCAAGGTTGAGATGCTCCAATGTCCAATGGTCTCTTATTCTCCAATGCTTCAATGGGGATCTTCAAACTCGAAATGGGAGGCAATGGCTCTCAAAGGGAATTTGGCAGCATAAGGATATGATGAAATGTGGATGAATAGTGAGGAGCCCCTATTACCTCTGTATAGTTTTTTGGTGATGAGGAATACCATTATGGTTTTGAGGAAACCAATGGTATTGACCAAAATGGTTTAGGTTTCTTTTTCCCTCTTTTTTCTTTTTGAATATTTTTTATATTTTTATTCCCTTTTAATATTTTGGGGAATTTTGGACCCTTTTTGAGGGGTTTTTGTGTTTGCTTTAGGAAAAATACATATTTTGAGGGGGAAAAGGTGTATTATGGTATTTTTGGTGACCTTTTGAAGGTTTTAGAGGCTCAAATGGTGGAAAAAGTGGACAAATGGGTCATGAGAATATGGGAATGAGCTAGTGAGCACTTTTTGGGTGTTAACAGTTGTATTTGCTTGATTGCTTATAGTACTCTCATTCGGTTATTTCTAACCGTTGTCTCTCTTTTATTATTATTATTATTTTTTATTTTTTATTTTTTATTTATTTGTTTTTTTTTTCAAATATTCATGATTTATACCTTTAAGTCAGGCGCCATTTACCGCTTTCTTGAAAAATTTTCCTTGTAGCGTTTTCAATCGAACTGATCCATTAGGATTTAACGTTTCGACGATATAGGGTCCCATCCATTCTGTATGCAACTTTTTCGGCTTTCCTTTTACTCGGCTATTATAAAGGAGTGCCAAATCTCCAACTGACATATTTTTCTGTTTGATATTTCTATCATGCCATGCTTTTTGTTGTCGTTTTTGCACTCGCTGATATTCTATCACTAGCTGTCGACTTTCATCCAGCTTCGACAGTTGGAGTAGTCGTTCTTGTCGAGTATCTTGGATGTCAATATGTAAAGTTGTTGCAATGGTCGATACCTGTTGTCAAAAGTGTAATGGGACGACTGCTTCTTGTCCATACACAAGTGAGAATGGTGTCTGACCTATCATTATTTTGTATGTTGTTCTATATGCCTAGAGAACAGTAGATATTTTGTCATCCCAATCATCTTTCTCTATGTTGCATATTTTCGTCAGTCCTTTTGTGGGTGTTTTATTGAACGATTCTACGACGCCATTCAACTGAGGATGGTACGCTATGCTTATTCTATGATTGACTGCAAATTCCTTAGTCAATGCTTCAATGGATTTACATACAAAATGCGTACCTTGGTCACTTATCAGTGTTATGGGGCATCCAAAACGCGTTATAATGTTTTCATAAATAAACTTAGTAGCAATTTCGCTTGAACATGTTTCGACTAGTTATGCTTCTACCCACTTGGTAACATATTCGACAACAGTGATAATATCCCGAGCACCTATCCTTCTCCCCACTACTGGAAATGGTCCAATAAAATCGATAGCCCAAATTTCAAATGTTCGGCTAGGGTTAATTGGGACCAATGGCATTTCTATTGTTGGTAGTGGTCAGCCCATGCATTGAAATCTATCACCTAGAATGACATTAATTGATCCAGGAATTCCCAACCACTAGTTCTGACTGACTATATATGCATGAAAATCCCTAAAATCTCTCAATTGAGGAACTTATGGTTTGTTAGGGTTATTTAGGGTCAGTTAGGACATATATTGGTTGAGAACATTTAGTCCTCAACTAGTTACAAACTAAGTCACTCCTAAAATTAGGAAACAATTCCTTGAATCAAGGAATGCACCCTCAAAAATAGGAATGCATATCAAGGGTGTATTAGGTGGTCAATCCAAGTGGGGTTTGTCCCACTGGAGTCATGAGGTCAAGGTCTACTTGGTTTTTTGGTATAGGGTTATTTTCTCTAACACCCCTCCATAACCCTTACTAGGTGAAAAATAAAAAAGTAAAAATGGATCTCATCAATTTATATCCATATTGGGTACCCATGCACACAATATTCTCTGAAAACTCGATAAGAGAGAAAAAACAACAAGGGAAAAAAACACCCATAAAAAGAGAATTTGAAGAGAAATATTTAAGAAGCATGCTTAGAACATGCCTTCACTCCCAAAGAAGCTCTCAACTGGGTGAACTACTTCTTGGTAAATGGATTTGTGAAGATCAATGTAAACATTTGTGAACTCCTCCTTCTTTTGAAGTGAATATGATCATAGTCGCAAGCTAAAAACACTTTCAAATGCTTGAATGGTGGTTCTTGACCACTCCTTGGTTCGAATGGAGGAATCCCCTTGAATTTTTTGTGCAGAACTTGGTGAATTGTAGGAGAAAATGTTGTAGATCCGAAGTATGACAAGACATTATGGATTTCTTCTTAAATTATAACCTGATTTAGGACAAGTTCTCTTGTAGATTTTGAGTATGAAGATACATTCTAGAGGTCTTCTTCAATGGGAACCTTATTTGGAACAAGTTCTCCAATGGATAGTTGAAAATTGTTGATCACCTCTTCTTCTAGGCCTGTAAAAGGGTCTTCCTTGGTTGATTGGTGGATCATGGATGTGCATATATCCTTGTAGTCCATGTTTGATTTTCAGAATTTACTTCAATTTGATGTAGGATCTTAACTGAGAGAACAACATGTACAACAAATCTACAGCATATCATTCATGGAGACAATAATGCAATCACACAAGAGACACAAAGATTTACTTGGGGAAAACCATAAAGGTGAAAAACCCCAATAACTTCCTCAGAGATAGATAGAGCAATGATACAACCCAAACATGAGAGATAGACACATCCTAGCAGTAGATCCTCCTCCTCCATAAGTGCGCCACTCCTCCTTGAGTGCATGAGTGAGAACTGAGTGATCAAATAGAGTGCCTCCCGCACTCTATTTATACTTGACTTAACTTGCCTTTTACATAAATCATGTAGGCTCGAACTTAACCACATAACATAATGCTGACTGGGCCGACCCCCAATAGGGTGGTCTAATAACCTCGACCCACATGGCCGACCCCCAATAGGGTGGTCTAATAACCCTTCGACCCACATGGCCGACCCCCAATAGGGTGGTCTAATAACCCTTTGACCCACATGACTTATACAGGGCCGACCCCAACAAGGTGGTCTAATAACCCATCAAGTATAAGTTACGATATTTACAATATAAATGACGACACCTCCGTATAGAGGAATAATACCATCTCTATAAGATTCCATACAACATACATATATGAAATACATTCCGAAGTTACATATACATCAACACTCCCTCTTAACTAGGAAGGTATTTCTTAGCACAAGTCTTCTTCTCTGGATCATCGTCACTGGATAATCGTCATCGAGACATCATCATCGTCACTGCTGCTGCTATCTCAATCAATCTCTGAATCTACTTGTCATAGGAAGTTCTACAGAGCCAATCCTTTTTCATACTGGATGTAGGCCCACCACCTGCAGGTCTTCATCATCACTGGCCATACTATGGAATCCTCAAGACTTATTACGTGCGTCACAAAACCTTAAAAGAGTCTCTTGACTAGCAAGAACTCTAAAGAGCACCTGAGGCCTTTTTCATCTTGTCCAGATCTCCAGGACTTATTACATGTGACCCCACCACAAAACCTCGCAAGAGCATCCCAGGCTGTTACAAGCACGCAGCTCTACCTATAGGATCTCCCAGGGCACAAATTACATGTGCTCATGGAAAAACCTCGCAAGAGCATCCCAGGATTGATTACAGGCACACAGCCCAACCTATCGGATCTCCCAGGGAAACAAATTATATGCCATAGGACAAAACCTCGAAAGAGCCTCTGCCAGATATCCCAGGGCACCGAATTACATGCCATAGGAAAAACCTCGAAAGACTATCTGCAGAACTCCCAAGGCAACGAATTATATGTCCTCCCAGAGAAAAACCTCGAAAGAGCATTTTCCAGATATCCCAGGGCACCGAATTACATGCCATAAGCAAAACCTCGAAAGACTATCTGCAAATCTCCCAGGGCACCGAATTACATGCTCATCTGCACAACCTGATCCACGGCCATAGAGTATCAACCTGATACTCACCATACATCATCTTGATGTACACATGATCATCCTGATCATCATCACTGCAACATCCTGCTGCATGTCATCTGGAGCAACATCCTGAAGCTCGTCATCCATGATCATCCTGATCATACAATGCATCTACCTGATGCATACCAAGTATCTACCTGATACATATCATCATACATGATCCACCTGATCATACAATGTATCCACCTGATACAAATACAAATACATGATACATATCACCATAGATGATCCACCTGATCATACAATGTATCCACCTAATACATATACAGATACATGTTCCAAGCATCCAACATGATGCATATACAAAAGTACATACACATGATCCAACTGATCATATCCAGCATCCAACATGATGCGTACATACATATCAATGATCCAACTGATCATATCCAGCATCCAACATGATGCATACATACATACATAAAAATGATCCAACTGATCATATCCAAGCAGAAACCAGAACATCATCCTGATGCTCATCATTCAGCGCTTATATCCATAGCCATGTGGAGGATCCCCCTTCCAACAATGCTTGGAATGGCTTCAGTAAATCTGTCCATCACTTCTTCCTCGAAGTGTCCTCGATCTGAAGAATGCCAATACTCTCTCTGAAGTACTTGAACTTCACCCTGGCTAGTGGCTTCGTCAGCACATCTGCAATCTGCTCGTCCGTCGCATCATACAGGAGCTTCACAGCTCCTCTCTGCACCATATCCCTGATATAGTGATATTTTATCTCTATGTGTTTCGACCTGTCATGAAACACTGGGTTCTCGGATAGCTTCACACAACTCTGGTTATCACAAAAGATACCAGTAGCATCCAACGGGAGATCAAATAACTCAGACAGTAGCTTCCATAGCCATACTGCCTCACAACTAGCTGAATAGGCTGCAAAATACTCTTCCTCAACTGTACTCAGTGCTACGCAGGACTGCTTCCTGCTAAACCAAGAGATCACACCTGATCCCATACTGAAGCAGCACCCAGATGTGCTCTTCCTATCTGCAGCACTGCCATCCCAATCTGAATCAGCATAACCCTGCAGGTTAAACTTTTGATTCGCTTCATACTTGAGCCCATAATCCACTGTACCCTTCAGGTACCTCAGAACATGCTTTATAGCAACCAGGTGAACACTCCTCGGATCTGTCAGGAACTGGCTCAATGTGTTCACCGTAAAGCAAATATATGGTCTCGTGTTCATCAGGTACATCAAGGACCCAATCATCTGACGATACGTAGAGACATCAACCGGCTCAGATGAAGCATCACAAAGAAGCTTCAGATTCGATGACATAGGTGTGGCCATGGCCTTGCAATCCATCATCCCGAACCTCTTCAGGATCTCTACTGCATACTTCCCTTGTCCAAGGAAGATTCCATTTGCACTCTTCCACACCTCCATGCCAAGAACAAATAGTGCATCATCCCCAAGTTCTTCATCTCGAACTCGGCAACAAGTTTCCGCTGTGTGTCGGCAATCAATCTATCCTCACCTGATACAAACAGGTTATCTGCATACAAAAGTAGTATCACTGGATTTCCTTCCTCAACCTTGTAGAAAAGGTTGGAATCCGCTTTATTCTGGATAGAAATCTATCTATCCTACCATACCAAGTTCTGCACACATATATGACTACACCATGTTGTCTTGAAATCCATCTGGTGCATCTTCTATTTCATCACTTTTATATTTCTCAATGCTGCCATCTACAACATGCTTGATCTGATAATTCCATATGGAATTCACAACAAACTTCCCTTCAAGTCTTGGGACTACATCCCAAACATCATTCTTCATGATCGATGGATCATGGCATTCTTCCCACATCCTGGGAACTCCAATATCTTCCATAGATAATTTTGTTGCTGAACAAATGTTGTACTTCTTCTTTTGTAGGAGATGGCATACGATCTTTCCTACACAACAAGTTAAATTGCATGATTAGAAAACATCTCATAGTTTTCAGAACAAATTTTTACACATAAAGAAATATGTCATATAGTCATGCAATTATCGTAGCCAATGCTTCAATACAACATTTATCCATATCCCGTAACTTTCTAGATGCCTTCCAATCTCTACCAGAACATTGTTAAGAGTGTGCACAACTCCCAACATGTCAGCAAAGAGGTTTCATTCTAGATAAGTAGCAATGGAATGTTGTACAGTGCCATAGGCTACTTACCCATGTATATTAGTAGTATACTGTTCATCAATGCAACTATTCTAATATGCACAATACATATCCTAAGTTTAGGGACATGAGCATATACATCATTGAACAATTTTATTTAAACAAACAAATATGCAAGAAATGATAACTAAAATACTTATCTTTGTTTGTTCGTCGGGTGGACTCCCTCTGAGTCTTTGCTTCCTTGCAAGAGCTGCTGAAGTAGCTTCTTCTACACCCTTCTGTTATGGAATGTAGAAAGATGGTCAACTCCCTCTGAATATCTGCATCCTTGCAGAAACTACTGAAGTGTGTTCCTTTGCTTTCTTGTAGGAACAACTGGAGTGAGCTCACTCTTGATCTTTGCTTTCTGGATTACCTGTCCTTGAACTTATACTCATTCTCGATCCCTATGCATGCTTGTTAGTATTATCATTGTGTTATCCTCTAGGTCTCATACATAATCAAAAATTCATTAGAATAATCTTAATATTAAAAATGATCTAAAGCATGTATAGTCAGGATCATTTCAAACACAGATAATAAACATTAGTATTTAAGGTTTCAGGGAAGTCTTCTTTTACTCATGCATATTCTTATTTGATCATATGACTCTTCTGGTTAGTTAAATCATCAATTATGGTAAGAAACATATTATGCATACACCCATGATTATTCAAACTTATGACTTCATGAATAATCATTATCAACAACACAACAGTATAAGATCCTAACCCAAGGTAGGATTCTAGCTTGATATAGGAAAAACATACCTGGATTAGCATGCTAGCTAGTTATGTCTAACATACCCGTATAATGTCTTTTGGTTCTCTTCAGTGACTTGTGCTAGTAACCTGCATGTCTCATAAGTTAACAATTGTAGAAACAAGTTATACATACCTCGAGAGTATATCTTCTATGTGATCCATGACAATGGATGAATCCTTGTCTTCATGTCACCATGATCATACGTTCTTGAAGTAGAACATGATTTGTCTTTCTTGGTGTACCTTTTTGTGTTAGTAGACAACATAAACCTCATACAACACCATAATGCATTAGTACAATCATAAGTGTCAACACCCTAACCAATGAATATCTTCTATCATGCATTCATAATTTTGTTAAGGTGATACGACAAATCTAAAATCAAAATTGTACTAACCATAATAACATGAAGACAAACATACCATAAACTTAATCATGAACAAATATCGAAACATACCTTGATGAGTCATACCTGTCGAGATCGCTTGTAATATTCTTATGTAAGGCCTTAGCCTCATCTCCCTCTGAAACAAGAAATTCTTCACTTATGCAGGTGACCAATCCATCTTCTTCTAGGATTAACCCAATCCACTTGATTTGCAAGAACTGGACCTGGAGCTGGATATGGTTTTGTCAGAGAAAACCCAAAAATTCAAACTTTGAATTTCAAACTTCTGAAAAGATAGAAATATGCGCCTTGATGAGCTGATCAAGCTGGTATATTCAGAATTTGAAAACTGCAAAGTTTCACTCCTCAATTTTGCCTTTGAAACTTTCGGATTCACTGGACGTGACCCTGAACTGAGGTTTGATGAAGCCCACTCTTCTGCCCAATCAAAAGGTTTGATCCAAAGCTCTAAGATTCTATTTTTCTGAGGAGCTTCCAGCCGTGATCACAGATTTCAAAAATTCCCATTTTTACAGAAGCCCTAATTTTCCACTTTTCTGATCAAAGTCCCGAACTAGGGTCTGATCAAGCCCAGCCTTCTGCCCAACCAAAAATTATGATCTTGGTCTATAAATTTCGATTTTGATGAGTAGCATCCAGTCGTGGTCTCCGATTACATAAATTCCAACTTTCTCCGAAGCCCTAAATTCCGGAAGCCATGAATGAAGGTACTAAAAAATAATTCTTTTTTGACATAAATATGTACCTGATTGTTTCTGGTGTAAATCCGAAATTTTCAATCCATAGGGTCTGAAAAAGATTCCCGAGATATCCTGACCTGTTCTCTTTCCATCCTGATAGGTCTTACCTCAATTGGATTCTCTGAGAGAGAGTTATGCCAAGTGTCGCAACGTGACCTGTTTATGGGATAATACAGGAGAGCGAACTTGTACGGAGTGCCACGTGTCACTGTTTCAACTTCGACTTCTGAAAATGGGTTCTGAGATATCTTTCCCTGTTATCTTTCCATCCTGATAGATCGGACCTCAATTGGACTCTCTGAGAGAGAGTTATTCCAAGTGTCGCAACGTGACCTGTTTATCGGATAATACAGGAGAGCGAACTTGTACGGCGTGCCACGTGTCACTGGTTCAACTTCGGCCTCTGAAAACATTTAGTGAGATATTACAGTCTGTGTACTACCTGTCACTATTTACAAAATTTCATTTGGATTTTCCTAGCCCAAGTTATGACCTTTTTCCCAAGGTCACCTAATTTTGACTCAAATCTGGAAGAGGCAGAAACCCTATATTGTACAGATCATAAATCACAAAGTAAACGAATTAGAGGTTGTCCTTTGGACACAAGGTACATGGGGATTTAATATTCGACCTGTAAATATTTCAGATCCGAAAACTTTGCCAAAACGGATTTATAGCGAAAGTGCTATGATGACTAGTTTTTTCTATATCAAGCCCTAGCATCGTAAGTGAAACAAGTGTCATACATACCATATCATGCCTTCTTTCAGGCTAGCTTTGATACCATGTTAGATTTTTTCAGAATTTACTTCAATCTGATCTAGGATCTTAACTGAGAGAACAACATGTACAACAAATCTACAGCATATCATTCATGGAGACAATAATGCAAGCACACAAGAGACACAAATATTTACTTGGGGAAGGTGAAAAACCCCAATAACTTCCTCAGAGATAGATAGAGCAATGATACAACCCAAACATGAGAGATAGACACATCCTAGTAGCAGATCCTCCTCCTCCATAAGTGCGCCACTCCTCCTTGAGTGCATGAGTGAAAAGTGAGTGATCAAATAGAGTGCCTCCCGCACTCTATTTATACTTGACTTGACTTTCCTTTTACATAAATCATGTAGGCTCGAACTTAACCACATAGCATAATGCTGACTGGGCCGACCCCCAATAGGGTGGTCTAATAACCCTTCGACCCACATGGCCGACCCCCAATAGGGTGGTCTAATAACCCATCAAGTATAAGTTACGATATTTACAATATAAATGACGACACTTCCGTATAGAGGAATAATACCATCTCTATAGGAGTACATACAACATACAGATATGAAATACATTCCGAAGTTACATATACATCAACAGTCCATATTATGCAAAGCTTATGAGGAATGTTTCATTATCTCAATGGATGTGAATATGTCCTTGTATTGCATATTATGTGAAGCTTCTAGGGCCTTTGTAAAATTAGCACACCAACTATTCAACAACTGAGCTAGGGAGATAGGAAATCCATGGTTGAAAATGAGCTCTTTTATGGATAAAAATGCACTTCTTCAAACTGCAATAACTTGATACATGGATTCAAATGATCTCTTTGATGGCTTCAAATGCAGTTCTTCAACCATCAATAGCTTCATCTCTGACAACAAACACTAGAATACTAACTAGATTAGTACCCTATAGCTCTAATACCATGTAAAACATGGGCATGTAGATATGGGCACTAAAACAAGAGAGAGATATTGTGAAAGAGATATCATTAATCAACAATTCATGTAACACATGTTAATCATAAAAGAAAAATTATTGAACATATCAAAAGACAAAATGATGTATTTCATTAACTTGAATAAATGGAGGTGAACAATATAATTACAAAGTCAGTTCGAATTAGGTCAAAAGGCTATTCAAATTGATCAAGTAGTGATTGGAGGAAGTTCAAGCTTAACTAGAGACAAACACCCTTAGTTATCCATGCACACTCACCTAGATTGAGTTTAACTGACCCACGACTCCCCAATCAGTAGTTCTGATTGAATGATGTACAAGAAACTTATTATAATTGTGCATGTAAATCCATAAAATATCTCAAATGGGTAACTTAGGGTTTGTTAGGGTTATTTAGGTTTTTTTAGGGTTAGTGGAGTGCATCTAGTCCTCAACCAGTTACAGACTTAATCACTCCTAAAATTAGGGAATAGTTCCCCAAATCAAGGAATGTGCCCCCAAAACTAGGAATGCATCTCATGGGCGACTCAAGTGGTCAATTTGGATGGGGTTTGGCCCACTGGATTCATCATGTCAAGCTATAGGTGGCTATATAGAGGGTTATGTTTTTTAACATATCTTGCTAGCATGATTGGGTTTATAAAATTTGTGTATAGATATTTCACAATATTGAATAAGTTATTGTATTTGCAATTAAGGAGTGGAAGTTTTTAAAAACAATATCTCCTAGATAGTCATTAAAAAAATCAAAGAGTGTCAAAGAGTTGTATAGAAATTGTGTTGGTTGTGGAGCCAGATCTTCCAGTCTCATAGATGATATTGTATTAGTCGTGTTTGTACCCTAGTTCTATATGATATGTAGGTGGACTGTACACTCACCCTAGCGGGGGGTTGTGGGGGGGCATCGCCCCCCCACAAGGTTCCAGGGGGGACCATCCCCCCTGGTTGGGGGGTCCGGGGGCAGCGCCCCCGAGAAATTGGGGTTCGGGGGCAACGCCCCCGAAGAAAATTTTTGGGGCTGTTTTCGCCAGCTGTTTTGCGGGCCCATGGTTTTGGGTATCCCGTGGTATTTTCCCATTGTATTTTCCTTATAAAAGAAGGACATTGTAATAAGGCTAGGGTTGATGTATTAGGTTTTATGCATTGTAAAGATCTTTGAGATCTGGAGAGAGACTGTAAAACAGAGAAGAGGAAGTGCAGCGGTTGTGCTGCAGGTTGTATCCCTTCGACTTGCTGGACGGTAATAAGAGAAAGGACTGGCAAATTCAGTGTGGACGTAGCCCAAGTTGGGTGAACCACGATATATCTGTGTCTCTCTTGTAATGTGTATGTGTGATTATATTTGCATTTTTGTTTATTTTTATTGCTCTGCGATCCTGTTTTTCTAACAATTGGTATCAGAGCCAAAGGTCTATTTGGCAGTTAAACCCGCAGGAAGCTAGGGTTTCTGGTTCGAGTGGGAGCAATGGAAGAAGAAGGAAAGTTTAAGGTCGAGAAGTTTAACGGCCAAAACTTCGGGTTATGGAAGATGCAAATGGAGGACTATCTGTACCAGAAGGATCTATTCTTACCATTGGGAGGAAAGGCAAAGCAGCCGACGACTATGAAGGACGAAGAATGGGTGGTTCTTGACAGAAAGGCTCTGGGAACAATACGGTTGAGCCTGGCTTCGTCGGTGGCTTTCAATATATCAAAAGAAACGACAACAGAGGGTTTGATGAAAGCATTGGGTAAGCTGTATGAAAAACCCTCGGCTTCCAACAAGGTATTTCTAATGAAGCGTTTATTTAATATGAAGATGTCTAAAGGTGGATCTGTTACTGATCATTTAAATGAGTTTAATACGGTTACAAATCAGCTAAGTTCTGTAAGTGTGAACTTTGATGATGAGGTTAGGGCTCTTCTAATCTTGTGTTCATTGCCAGAAAGCTGGAATAGCTTGGTCATGGCTGTAAGTAACTCTGTCTCTGGTTCAAACACTTTGAAATTTGATGATGTTATTGGTGTTATTCTTAGCGAGGAAATGCGAAGAAAAAGCACAGGTGAGAAATCAGGTAATGCGTTGACCATGGAGAGCAGAGGAAGACAAAAGGAGAGAGGAAAGAGCCAAGGTAATCGTGGAAAGTATAAAACGGGCAGATCTAAGTCCAGACTGGGAAAGATAGAGTGCTGGAACTGTGGAAAGAAAGGACATCTGAAGAAAGACTGCAAATCTCTAAAGAAGAAAGGAGATGCACAGAAGGAAACTACCCAGGAAGCAAATGTAGCAGGTGATGTGTTACAAGATGCTTTGATTCTTGCATTAGATAATACTAGTGATTATTGGGTAGTAGATTCAGGAGCTTCATGTCATGCTACACCCCATAGGAAATACTTTCATGAGTATGTTCCTGGCGATTTTGGACATGTTTTATTGGGTGATGATGAGCCATGTAAAATTGTTGGAATGGGTAAGGTATGGATAAAAGTTAAGAATGGAACTGATTGGTTGTTGAAAGATGTTAGGCATATTCCTACTATGAAAAGAAATCTGATCTCAACAGGGCAGTTGGGAGATGGCAGCTGTCTATCAACGTTTGGAGAAAAGTGGTGGAATATCACTAAAGGATCAATGGTGATAGCAAAAGGAGACAGAGTAGGTATGTTGTATTTATGTCCTCATAATACTGACCATTCTATCTCTTTAGCTTCCACAGGAACAGATACAGAATTGTGGCATCATAGGCTTGGCCACATGAGTGAGAAGGGGATGCAGATTCTCCACTCAAGGAAGTTGCTGCCGGAATTGAAGCAGGTAAGTTTGGAATTTTGTGAAAACTGTGTTTATGGAAAACAGAAGAGAGTCAGATTTCTCAGGGTTGGGAAACAGAAGAAGAATGAAAAATTAGAGCTTGTGCATACAGATGTATGGGGACCGGATCAGGTACAATCTCTTGGTGGCTCTCATTATTATGTTACATTTATTGATGATGCAACTAGAAAAACTTGGGTTTATTGCATTAGACAGAAATCTGATGTGTTTGCTACTTTTAAGAAGTGGAAAGCTTTGGTTGAGAATGAGACAGGAAAAAGGTTGAAGTGTCTCAGATCTGATAATGGAGGTGAGTACTGCGGCAAGGAGTTTGATAGTTACTGTTCATACCATGGGATTCGTAGAGAGAAGACAGTCCCAGGAACACCACAGGAAAATGGTGTGTCAGAAAGGATGAACAGAACGATCATGGAGCGTGCAAGGTGTATGCGACTGCATGCAGGGTTGCCCTTACAGTTTTGGGCGGATGCTGTAAATACTGCTGTTTATTTAATAAACAGAGGACCTTCAAGTGCTTTGGATGGTGGTATTCCAGAGGAAGCATGGACAGATAAAAAGGTAAACTACTCATTTCTGAGAACGTTTGGTTGTGAAGCATTTGTCCATATTGATAAAGAAAATAGAACAAAGCTTGAAGCTAAATCCAAGAAATGTACCTTTATTGGATATGGGGTTGATGAATTTGGTTATCGTTTATGGGATTATGAAAATAACAAAATCATCAGGAGTAGAGATGTGATATTCAATGAAAAGGTCATGTATAAAGATCAGTTGCAGGGAAATAAACAGGAAAAGGAAAGCACAAAGTACATAGTGCTTGATGAAGTTAAAGAAAATGAAGTTCTGAAGGTGCCAGAAAATCAAGAGCAGCAGCAAGTACCTGAAACTCCTGCAACTGTAAGAAGATCTACCAGGTTAAGTAGACTCCCTGAACGATACTCTCCTTCAATGTATTATTTATTGATGACTGATTCTGGTGAACCAGAATGTTATGAAGAAGCAATGCAGGTGGAAACTAGAAAGAAGTGGGAGCAAGGCATGAATGAGGAGATGGACTCATTGGTAGGAAACCAAACTTGGGATTTGGTTAAGTTTCCTGCTGGTAAAAGAGCATTGCAAAACAAATGGATTTACAGGTTGAAGGAAGAAGAAGGAGGTAAGAAGCGGTACAAGGCCAAACTTGTTGTAAAGGGGTTTGCACAGAAGAAAGGTATAGATTTTGATGAAATATTTTCTCCTGTTGTAAAGATGACTTCAATTAGGACTATCTTAAGTCTAGTGGCGGTAGAAGATTTGCATCTTGAACAATTAGATGTAAAAACAGCTTTCCTCCATGGGGATTTGGAGGAAGAAATATATATGCAGCAGCCACAAGGGTATGAAGTCAAAGGTAAGGAGGATCTGGTATGCAGGTTGAAAAAGAGCTTGTATGGCTTGAAGCAAGCTCCAAGGCAATGGTATCTAAAGTTTGACAGGTTTATGACAGAACGAGGTTATAGTAGATGTCATTCTGACCACTGTGTTTATTTTAAGAAGCTAGACAATGGAAGATATATTATCTTGTTATTGTATGTGGATGACATGCTTGTTGCAGGGTCTGACATGCAGGATATAAATGTACTCAAAGGAAGCTAGCTAATTCATTTGCGATGAAGGATTTGGGTGCTGCAAACCAAATCCTTGGTATGAGAATAATGAGAGACAGGAAAAATCGCAAATTGACATTGTCTCAAAGTGAGTACATACAAAAGGTGTTGGAGAGGTTCAGAATGCAGAATGCAAAACCTGTAAGTACACCTTTGGCTAGCCATTTCAGTCTAAGTAAGGAAATGTGTCCCAAGACACAAGAAGAGACAGATTACATGTCCAAGGTTCCCTATCAATCAGCAGTTGGCAGCTTGATGTATGCCATGGTGTGCACAAGACCAGATATTGCACATGCAGTGGGAGTTGTGAGCAGATATATGAACAATCCAGGTAAAGAACATTGGAAGGCAGTACAGTGGATTCTCAGGTATTTGAGAGGTACAACCACTGAGGCATTATGTTTTGGAGGTTCAGACACTGTTCTACAGGGATATGTTGATGCAGATATGGCAGGTGACAAGGATAGTAGGAGGAGTACCACAGGGTATGTGTTTATCGTAGGTGGAACAGCAGTAATCTGGATTTCGAAACTACAGAAGGTTGTTGCACTTTCAACAACAGAAGCAGAGTATGTTGCCATTACAGAGGCTAGTAAAGAGATGATTTGGTTGCAGAGGTTTATGGAGGAAGTGGGTAAGAAGCAGAAGGATAGCAGACTGTATAGTGACAGCCAGAGTGCCATTCATCTTGCAAAGAACTCAGCATTCCATTCCAGGACTAAACATATACAGCTCAAGTACCATTTCATACGCTCTGTTCTGGAAGATGAACTGTTAAAGTTGGAAAAGATACATACTAGCCAGAATCCTGCAGACATGTTCACAAAGGTAGTGACCAGAGAGAAACTGAGTTCGTGCTCGGTTTCAGTTGGCCTTCTAGCATGAAGGTGAAGAGGAGAAATTTGCCAAGTCCAAGTCCAGCAAGTGCAGCAGCGGTGGAGTTGTTGTGATCAGTCTCCAAGTGGGAGACTGTTGGTTGTGGAGCCAGATCTTCCAGTCTCATAAATGATATTGTATTAGTCGTGTTTGTACCCCAGTTCTATATGATATGTAGGTGGACTGTACACTCACCCCAGCGAGGGGGTGTGGGGGGGCATCGCCCCCCCACGGGGTTCCAGGGGGGACCATCCCCCCTGGCTGGGGGGGTCCGGGGGCAGCGCCCCCAAGAAATGGGGGTTCGGGGGCAACGCCCCCGAAGGAAATTTTTGGGGCTGTTTTCGCCACCTGTTTTGCGGGCCCATGGTTTTGGGTATCCCATGGTATTTTCCCATTGTATTTTCCTTATAAAAGAAGGACATTGTAATACGGCTAGGGTTGATGTATTAGGTTTTATGCATTGTAAAGATCTTTGAGATCTGGAGAGAGACTGTAAAACAGAGAAGAGGAAGTGCAGCGGTTGTGCTGCAGGTTGTATCCCTTCGACTTGCTGGACGGTAATAAGAGAAAGGACTGGCAAATTCAGTGTGGACGTAGCCCAAGTTGGGTGAACCATGATATATCTGTGTCTCTCTTGTAATGTGTATGTGTGATTATATTTGCATTTATGTTTATTGTTATTGCTCTGCGATCCTGTTTTTCTAACAAATTTTATTGTAAACCTTATCCTATGGGATTATGGTTCCACAAGTAATTTAATTTGTAAATATTGTAAATACCTTTCATTTTAACAAACAAAAAAATGGAGAGTCTCCTTGGACTCAAACGGATCTCTCGAAAGCCGAAACCCAAGAGACAATCCCATTGTATAAACAAATGTTTTTGATCAATGGGAAATCAATCTAGGAGTTATTATCTTTGACAATGGTATTAGAGCCTAGTGTAGACTACCATAACTCTTGTTTCTTAGACTTGGCATTCTGCTTGCCTACAAAATATGACATTTGATTCTATGCTCTCAATCCTGTAAGATGCCTGGCATTCTGTCCATGATTTCCCTTTGCAAGTTTTGGTGTACTTTCCTCTACTTGTATTCTTTCCCATTCTATATCGCTAAGTATTCTCTTGGGAATTTACATGCTTAGAGATACCCTAAATTGGCTATATTCTCTTCGATCATTACCTTTGCGCTCTTCCATCTAAGGTGGATGCATTCTCTACGTGAGATCCCTCTACGATTTCTCCTCTTTGCATGTTAGTTTCATCTCAAGCCATGTGAGGGAAATTGTCATTGTGTGCGTAGCTAACATTGACGCTCATTGAATTTGAGTTCTAGATGGAACATAAACCACATATGTGAAAGACTGTGGTGACTTCTTGTTGAATGCTCTTTCACATTTAATGTCATTTCCTAGTGAACACTTCGTATTCCCATGTGTGTGACCAGTTTATGTCTTCCCACTAAAACTATGTGTCCCAGTATGGACTCGACGCACTCATGGTGAGGCTTGTTGGTGAAGATCATCAAGTGATGTGAACCCTATCTATGATCCGGTTTACTACTACATGTTGTGTCTTGTTGTTTGAGAGCCAGCTGCTCCATGGAGAATCTCTAAATTCTTATACTTGACTACATTCCTGTGTAGCTACGAATACAATGAGCATAACTCTATTTATGACCGGTGGTAGTGCATTTGTGTGATGATAACATATATTCGAGTTGTTTTGAATGTTTAGTTGAATTTTGAGACACGGTGGTGAACCCAAGTTGGATTCATGGTGAATATTTTTCCTTTCCATTTTGTGTGGATATGGGTATTAAAACCTAATGTGGAGCTTTCATGGAAGCTAATTCCTCCCCTTTTCATGTGGTGCTTTCAATGAGAGCTACTATACTATGAATGTATAGTGCAACCATTTTAAAGAACATATAGAAGACTTGAAATGCATAGATTTTTTTTGGAAGACCATGGAGTTGTGTTTGTTGAAGTGGTTAGAATACTTCCACATGCTACAATTTGGAATGCCTACATTAGAGTGATACCTGGGTGAGCACTTATGTGAAGATACCACCAAGGTTCGTGGAGTTCTCTTGGTTGTTTTTCAAACACCACACATCTCAACTAGATAAAAGAAGCCTATGTATTGAAGACTAGAAGAGCATGGAAACAAGTATGCCTTGAAGACTGGTATAATTTTTTCATTTTTTTTAGTGGCTTGAGAATATTCGTCAAAATCGGCACATACATTATTTCTTGGTGAAACTAGGGACTATTTGTTTCCTCTCTTGGTTGATGGAGAGCGTACAATGAAAAAGCATGTTTGTAATGTTGTGAAGTACATCCTTTCAATATATATAATTTTTTATGTATATATTGTATTGTAAAGAGATTATTGTAGATAATTCTTTTATCTAGTGTAGCTGAAATGTTTTTGAAAAGACTGTTGTAAAAGGTGGCAGATACATAGACCTACACCTTCCTGCTTTTGTTTTCCAAAATGTTATTTATTTGCAGTTAAAAATTGCAGAAGATACATTCTTTTGCATATGTAGTTGGATCAATAAATACCCTTTTCCTTGATTAGAACCAATCCAAGGAAGAGAGCAGTAGAAGAGGATGAGGAAGAAGAAAGTTCAGATGTAGGGGAGATAGAAACAAATCAAATAGAATACCAAAATTACAATGTAAGTGTTTTGGGAAGAATGGACATGAAGTTGATCAATGTTGGGCCCCTTGTGACTCCATCAAAGAAAAACATAACTAGAAGAAATAAGACAAGAGTAAGAGACAAGAGGCTGGTAAATCTCCTAAATATGCTCATTGTATTGTTGCACATTCTAATATTGGAATAAATGAAATCACATTTTTTCCATCTTACAAATATGCTTGGTTGTTTGATACTAGTGCAACATCCTACATCACATTTAGAAAAAATTATTTTGAAGAACTGAACGACAATGTAAGGCATAAGTGTATTTTGCAAACAAATCTAGCCTCAAACCAAAGGGAATTGGTTCTATTAGGCTCAAACTACCTCGATTCCCTGATTTTTTGTTGTAGAATGTTCTCTATCTTCCAAATTTGTAGAGAATGATGTTGTATTTGTTGCAGGCTTGATAGTAAGTCCATTCCATCCACATGTTCAATGGAATTGTAGAGATAATTAAGTCCTTTAAGAACCAGGTCATCATGACCGGATATGAAGATGGAAAGTTGTTGAAGCTTAAAGGCTCATATGTAAGAGATCAAAACATTGCCTACCACTCTTAGCATGGAGAAGGTAACCTTTCATCCAGTTTTATATGGCATGTTAGATATGTTCATCGAAATTATGACATCCTTCGCTTGTTGACAAAGAATGGTGTTTTTGGTTTTCTGGCCATTCCTAAGAAAATGAAGAAATATGATGCATGCATATTAGGGAAACATAGTAAGCAGGCATTTCAAGAGTCTAAATGTAGAGCATGTAGAAAGCTAGATCCGGTTAACTCTGACTTGTCTGGCCCCATGCCTATTCCTTCTACCAATGGTAATACATATCTCATGACCTTTGTTGATGACTACACCAGAATGTGTAGGATATACTTGTTAAAGACAAAATCTAAAGCATTTCAAATATTCAAAAATTTTCACACATGGATAGAAAATCAAGCACAATATCAAATTGGCACACTTTGTATTTATAATGGAAAAGAATACACTTCTAATGCTTTTGAATATTATCTTATTCAACATGGGATTGCACATCAAGCTTCGGTTCCTTACAACCCTCAACAAAGCGGTGTTGCAGAAATAATGAATAGAACCATAATGAATATGATACACTCAATGAAGTTTTTCAAGAATGTAAAATTGATGTATTGGGGTGATGCAACATTGCATGTAGCCTATTTGAAAAATAGAAGTCCATCTCATGCTCTTGAAAACAAGACTCTGAATGAAATGTGGTATGGCCACATGCCATTGGTGAGGCATCTCATGGTTTTTGGTTCCACCTGCTATGCCTTGATACCAAATGATCAAAGAGACAAGCTTGGTGCTAGAAGTTGAAAATGCATTTTCTTGGGGTATTCGAACACCTCCAAGGAATATTGTCTTTTTGGTGAGTTAAATAAGAATTTTGTTGTTTCCAAAGATGTCATTTTTCTTGAAACTAGTAAAAATGATGAGTCTATTGATAGAAAACTTGATCATCTATAGAAAATTAGACATGTAAAGATATATTATGAAGTTGAGAATGAAATTCCACATCTTCAAGGGGGGGTCACTATCTTGGATCAATCTCTAGAATTTCGGTTCGAAGCACCAACACCCCCTCATGAAGAAACTCATGAAGAAGAATTTCTTGTTGTTTCACCTAAACAAGAGACTCAAATAGATGATGTGATTGAGGGGATTGGAAGACTGAATCTTGAAGAAAATGAAGCACCACCAGCTAATCAACCGAGACCATCATGAAAATTCTGAAATGGGCCACAAATACACTTGAAAGTATCCATCTGAATGAAATTGGAAATACGGGAACAAGGAGTTCAACTAGAAAAGAATATGGATGCGATCCAGATAACTCAGGTGATGACATGGATGTCTCATTTGACTGTGAATTGAATTTATCTTCTAAATTTGAACCAACTTCCTTTGAAGAGGCTATTACTTGTGATGAGTGGAAAGAACCCTTGCAAAATGAGTATGATGCACTCATAAAGAATCCAACCTCGAAGCTGGTTGACCCTCTAGTTGGAACCAAACCAATTGGTTGCAAGTGGGTATACAAGAACAAATATAGATTAGATGGCTCACTTGACAAGCACAAAGTGAATCTTGTGGCGAACGGCTATGCACATAAGGAAGGCATTGACTCTGAAGAGACATTCTCCCACACAGCAAAATGGACCACCATCCACACCTTATTTCCTTTGGCTACATAAAATGGGTGGAAATTCCACAACATGGATGTAAAAACAACTTTCTTGAATGGAAACTTGAAAGAGATTGTCTTCATGTCTCAGCCAAAAGGATTTGCTGTGAAAGGGAAAGAACACAAGGTGTGTAGTCTTGTTAAGTAATTCTATGGACTGAAACAAGAACCTCATGCAAGGTATGAAAATCTAACTAAGCATCTTTTGAAGGTAAATTTCAAACACTATAATCTTGATGATGCAACATTGTTTGTAAAGAAAGTTGGAAGATCGCTTGTGTTCCTTGTGGTGTATGTAGATGACCTTTTGATGACAAGGAACAATGAAAGGTATATTGCATCAATAAAGAAAGATTTGAAGAAGGGATTTGAAATGACATATTTGGGACACCTTCACTACTACTTGGGAATTGAAGTGACTCAAAATACTAAGTACATATCCATCTCTAGGAAGAAGTATGTTGGAGAATTGTCGAAAATATTTTGCATGACAGAATGTGCCAACCCTCTCTCAACTCCAATGGAATAAAAGTCAAAGCTCACATCGATTGAAGGAAAATAATTTGAGGATGTGACCAAGTACTGAAATCTTGTGGGAAGCCTTATCTACCTTACAACCACCAGACCAAATATTTGACATCCTTTTAAGGTTCATGCAAAAACCTTGTGAAGGACATTGGTCTACTACTAAACGTGTTCTAAGATACTTGAAGGGGACTCAAGACTTTGAACTCAAGTACTCTAAGGTGGATGGATTCAAAATTGTAGGGTGCTATGATTCAAACTTCAATGGAAACAAAGAGACAAGAGTGTCTACTTCTGGATACACAATGATTCTTGGATTAACAGCTATCTCCTAGATATCACACAAAAAGTTAGTTCCAATGGATTCGACAAAAGAGGGAAAATATGTTGCTTTTGTTGAAGCAACGAAAGAGATAGTGTGGCTCAAGAAGATTCTTGAATATTTATGGGAGAAACAAGATAAATCCACTCCCTTGTTGATCAACAACACTTCCACAATCAAATTGGACAAGAATATTAGATTCCATGATCAAACCAAGCACATCAACATGAAGTACCATTTCATTTGACATCATGTATATGCCAAGACAATTCATCTACAACATTGTAGCACAAACAAGAAAATTGCAGACATCTTCATCAAAGTACTTGGACAAGAAAAGTTTGAAAGGTTTAGAAACATGCTTGGACTGACAAACACCCCTTCAAATTAAAGGGAAAATGTTGGAAACCTAATCCTACGGGATTAGGGTTCCACAAGTAATTTTGTAAATACCTTTTAGTTTACAAAAGGAAAATGAGAGTCTCCTTGGAATCCAATAGATCTCTTGGAAGCTAAACCCAATAGACGATCCCAATGTATAAATAAATGTTTTTTTATCAATGGAAAATCAATCGGGGAGTTATTATTTCTGACAAATTGCTTAAATAAAAACCAACAAGATGTTATTTTATTTTTATACTATTTCAAGGGATACTATTACTATGGTGCACCTTACTAAATATATCAACATCAAAGATATGCAAAAAAAACAATTCAAAATTTGTCATGATGCTAATCGTTGCATTGATAGTGATGTATGGTCTATAAATAAATGCATAATAAATGAACCTATTAATTATATGTTGTTCAAATGCATGTAATATTTGTGATATAACAATACAATTGATGTATTTGAATCATTATTTAACTATAGAATATTTGAATTGACATTTAATAGACTCAATAATCATGCTTTTGGAATTGTAACTTTTACTTTTGGAATTGAAAGCCACATTTGTGAAATCGAAATCCCACTTTTGGAATTGAAAATCACACTTTTGGAATTGAAAATCACACTTTTTGAATAAAAAATATCACTTTTGCAATCGAAAATCACACATTTTGAATTGAAAATCATAGTTTCATAATCAAAGGAGCACTTTTCAAATAAAAATTTATACTTTTTGAATAAAAAATTGCACTTGTGGGGTTCAAAATGATTCAAAAATTGCACTTTTGGAATTGGAAATCACACTTTTTGAACTTGATTTTGCACTTTTTGAACCCGAGTTTTCACTTTCGGAAGGTTTTTTGGGGGCTTTAGAAAGTGTGCATTTGCACGTTTTTGTCTAGATTCTATTGTATAAGACCAATTAATTAAATGTGTACTTTTTTTCTTAGGAAATGTAGATATGAATGAAATCATGGGTGCTTGTGTTGTCTATTAAGACATTGACCTTCCACCTCTTGATATAGACAACCAGCTTTAACCTTAAAGGATAAAAGAGATCAGTCAGAGCATGAAGGGATTTAAGGTTCTTCATAGAGTTGGTCAAGAAGAAAAACTTCATGAATGATGGAATTGACTTCCTCATGAGGCATGCCATCAAAGTCACCATTACAAATGTCCATAGTTAATTTTTCCTCCTTACCTTTATGCAATAGAGAATATTTGTGTTCATATTTGTAGAAGAGACCTTAGTTAATTTGATATTCTACCGTTTATAGGCATGAAAACTTGTCTATCTTAAGGGTGGGGCAGGTTGTTGATGAGCCACCATATTAGGGAAAGAAGTAAAATAAAATTGTAGCATTTGGACCAAGAATATGATATAACTTGGGTACAACATGTAAGATTAATAACATCCAACCAATCAATAGGGTTCTTCATCTATACGTAGGCTCTAATTTCCTCAATACCACTTATCAACCATCACTATAACAATTCTTTGGTTAGTTTTATTTTCTAACAATTAAACAGTCAAAATCATCATTATAACATTCCACCATACCATTTTGTTTCAATTGGTAAGATGACCCAAAATGTTGGTATCTTTGATGAAATGAGAAAATATGGTTTTCACAAACTACATCCATGTAATGACCCCTGGTTGTGCTTTCTTATACCATTTCCTACACTACCAATGTTTCCAATCCAAATAGAGGAAACCTATATGGATTTGTAATAGCTCATATGATATGACACGAAGGGAAAAGTAGTGCTCCATTTGGTCAACCCAACTGATCAGATATGATCCATCAAACTTATTCAAATAAACTTTAGCAAAGCAGGGCATCAAATCATGGGAAGGTTCAAAAAATGAGTTTAGTTAATATTGAAAATTTATTCCTCCTTAATGTTCTTACCCTTATGGAAACCTTCACCAAATTCATTATCACCCTCCTCGGGCTTGCCATTCAATTTCATAATTTGGTCAAAACAAAGGTTGACTTCTGTAGTGAGAGAATACATATTGTTTTCCATTTTGTTAGTTGACTAGGCAAGAGACTCAATATTTTTCTCTATTTTCTCCATAACTAACATTTTGTGGGTGTTTTGCATGGGACCACTAGGTCCACCAAAGAAGTTAGCCAAGAGTTATCCTAACATTATCAATGTTCAAAGAGGAATGTATTGAGAGAGTCCATAGGCAATGGTACATGAGAAAATTAGTTACTAGTTACAAAGTTAAACCATAATTATTATAATTGTGTAAGGGTTCTATTGAGATATGTCTCTCACAATGTATGTTGAGTATTACTACTTTGATCAAATACCCAATTTTTTATACTGAAAAGTGTGTAGGAATTGTGTTGTTTATGGTGGAAAATATAGGGTTTATAGGAAGAGGCTATGATTTGAAAGGTGATAAGGACATGGGAATGGCGTGTGTTATAGCACTTTGATATAGTGTAGGGTTTTTGACATTTGTATTTGGTTGTATCTTTCACAATACCAACTAGTAAGGATAGATCATACACTTAACCATAATATTGAATTCCATGGTACATGAGAGTGATATCCCCAACAAAGAAACCCAATAGAAAAAAATTTAAGGACCTATAATATTTTTAAAGTGTAGAACCTTGGTGAATCTTACTAATTCTTAAATTCCCAACCATAAAATGTTTGTTGATATTTCTGTAAAAGTATTCAAATTTATATGGATTTTATATAGTTTTTGGACATTTTTAGCAATGTTTAAAATACAATATTTTTATCCTATGGAATATGGGTGGATCATTTATAAAAAAGAAATTAGCAAATAATTTTTTGGAAGAAAACATCAAAAATGAATCCATTCACTAAATTTTAACATTAAAATTTTCTTTGATCCCCAAAGTGTTGTTCTTAGTGTATTATAGAAATAGGATGGCTGGTATGATTAGGTAAGATTGGTTTCAAGTGCACGTAATAGGATTGTAATATACTCAAAGGTATGAAGAAGACAATTGCATATAAAAGTGTTATCTCATGCACTACTACTTGGAGGGGTTCCAACAAAGAATATAAGGTTTTCCAACCTAGTGATGCCTATTGTTATATTTTATTGGCATTATTCCCAAATTGCAAGTTTTCCCATTGAATGAAAAATCGCTCTATTACTTAAAGATGTTGGAACTTGTTTATATCTTAAAAAATTATATTTAAATTAGAGGATATGCTACCACATGAATGTAGTCTAATATCACTTATGTGGTTCTTTCTTCGATGAAATGAAATACTCATAAAATAATAGAGTACAAATAGATGAAAATATAGCTACATAAAGTAAATAATAGAACCGATATTACAAAATAACATAACCAACAAACCTTTATTGGTATTCAAAACTCAAGGGGATGTTGACTTTCCTCTTTAGGATACAACCTTCAAGATAAACAAAACCCCAAATATAATATTGAAAACTAATTACATACTTTCTAATACAATATAAAGTTTCTAACTAACCAAAACTTAATTACATTGATAAGTGTTTATATCTTAGAATTGGGGATGGGATAGCATTTATGTTTTTCCTAAATTGCATGAGCATGAAATAAGTGTACTGTCCAGATTAATTTTATCACAGTTGTTCGAAATTCGAAATAAACAATTAGAAAAAGAAAAAATAATATAAAACATATTTGGTAGTTGATGCACGGATTAACTGGTAGCTAATACATGTCAATTTCCACTAGCTCACTTGGTTAAGCTGTGGGTCTTGTTAGCAAGGCGACCTAAGTTCAATAAAGGCCACTCCTACAAATCAAGAAAATTTGAGCAAAATAAAAACTGATACATGGATGATGCATGAATGTCAACTAATTATCCACATTAATGAGATGGAAACCACTAACTATCTTCTCAATCCTACTTTAAAAGAACTCATATTCTAGTATTCAGATTCATCCCAAGTTCCCAACACACCAAGGGCAACCAAGGGCAAGATGTGAAGATTCATCTCAACACAACGATGTGTCGGCTCATTAATGTAAAAGCCCCACTTCCCAAAAGCATTCATATGATTATTAACACACTGACATGTCGGCTTATTAATGTACAAGCCCTACTTCCTTGAAGCATTCGTATATATAATAATCATAGAACCCAATTAATCATCAATATTTTCTCAGTATTCAGCACCATCGGTTCTAAATCTTGGTGGACATTCAAACAGCTCTCTTAATATGGAGAGTCATAGCAAAGTAGAGACTTCTCATCTGGATGCAGTCTTCCCATCGGTAGAAGATTTTATCTCGCGGGAAATGGGTGAAGATTAAAAATGAGGAAGCAAGAGGAAGATGTCTGTACTAGACCATCCCAATTTAAGTTCTGTGTTCACTCCTCAATGGAGGGAAGTTGTCTGTCACTTTAAGTTCTATGTTCACTGCTCCTTGCCCTTCTTAATATCTTGCAGCTGTATGGTCAGATTAGCCAGCTGCATCTGAATCTGCGACATCCCAGCTGTGTTTTCACCAATTGGTGATGCTTCCAACCACATTGCAATCTCTAGAGCTTCGTTGGGCGTTGTAATGTTCTATTGCATCAGCGTTAGTTGAATGTGCGGAAGCAATGCCGCGATGAACCATTATTTATGCTGGATAATGCTCATATCAAAACTAACCCTTGCCATCAACATTTTGAATCGCTAGTCAACGTCCCACACTGTTTCATTGGGGTACTGCTTAATTTCTTTCAGCTCTGTAATGTACTGTGCTTCCGACTTGGGTTTCTTGAATTCTGCGATCAATTTGTTCCTGATATCATCCAACGTCTTCTCCAAAGCTCCTGTAGGGACTAGAACAAACTTCAGAAACCAGTGTAATGTGCGACCTCGTAGAGTTGTCGCTAACTATCCTTTCTTAGCATTATCATCAGTAATCTGCTTCACGGTCCATACCGCTTCACATAAAAACCAGTATTGTTCTAGGTCATATATATCGTTTCCATGGAACAGTGGAAACTTCGCATCCTCACCTGCCATTTTGGGCTTCCTTCCTACAATTTTTGAACTACTAGCGATCAAGTTTTCTTGACACGGTGGTGTCGAGGTTGTGTTTCTCTCTGGTTGATAGATAGTGAGTGGAGGAGTGGGTACATCATCACTGGGGTTTGGTCCTACCTTTATCCTGGGCGTATCCTGGTTTTCCTTGTCTGGACTGTGAGGTCGCTTCATCTCCTGTGGTCTTCCTTCACGGCCTTGCAGTTCGATCGCAGCAGGACCTTCTCCTATCCTCTACCTCTTCTCATGTCGAAACCTTGCTCCTCCCCTTGTAAGACCACTCTCTTCCTGGACTTTGTTCATAGTCTCATCATGACCTTCCTCCATCTACCCCTTATCATTCCATGTACCACCCCCCTACTATCGCGATACCGATGACCTTCACCCACCAAGTTGTTTACTGATCTAGATGCATCTTCAATATACCCTTCTTGCAAATAAGCATCATAATGGACAGTTGGAGCGACAACAAAAAACTTCCCCGTGGTTCACGGAAGAAATACCTTTCAGCTTAACTATAAGAGTTCTGGGTATCGACCACAAATTCAGTGATATAACCTTCCAATATGTTATCGAGCCAAAACTCGACAGCTCGTGACACCTTGTTATCAACTTCCTGCAACTCCTAGATCAGTTCTAGAGTCCAGGTCGTCGGCTCACCACCTTGCAAGTTCCTCTTCTGAAAAGTCAATTTTTCTAGCCACTCATACAAGATAACTGGGAATTCACACAAAAAAATGCGTGCGGACCGTCGTGAATAGATCTTTCCACCCACTAATCGACTGTCAGTCAAGTGTTCCGACTTTCTTCTTCAGCGAATTCCTACAACTTCCGATCAAACCAGCTTTGTATCTTCGGTTGCGTCGGATGCCACAACATATCCTCCTTTCACTTTGCACACGGTCCTGAAAACGAAACCATTTGTTGACACAAACCCAGTCGACAAGGGTTCCACTCACTGTCGACACATATAGAGCACCACGATCTCTTTGAGCACCGGCCCAGATAGGTTTAACCCCGTCCGACAACACCTGCAGAGCATATGAAGTCTCAGCCGAGATGTTCAAGGGAGAGTTGATGGAACCATGTTTCCGCTGAATGAAGGAGGATGGTTGCATCTCAATCACTTAACTTATTGCGACATTTCAGAAGTGGATCTATGTAATTAACTTCGACATCATTTATATCCATAGCATCATTCAACAAAAATATTCATCTCAACAAATACAATAGTAAAGCATTAATTGCAACAAGAAAACATAACATCATTCATATATTGCAACATGCATTATCATAAGATAACAGAAGATACACAGGGATTTCACGAAACAACTCTGTCATATCATATTAACTCCACAAAATCTAGATACAATATCTCCGCAAAACACAGATCTCGCAGATAACTCTTGATCTCCAATTACAGACACATATATTCCCCAAATCAGCTTATCCAACACATACAACTCTATGACTTTATATAAGCTTCTTCCTTTGCATTGCTTGTCCACTTATTAACAACTTCCTAACCGACGCTTTGAGCAAATGACCTAAAATCTAATTGACATGGTCCAAATGACCCAAAATCTAACTGGCATGGTCCAAATGACCCAAAAACCCGCATACCACGGTAAATTTGACCCAAAATTACATAAAATATTGTCCTTTGCGCCCATCTTTTCGCCTTCCACGATATCTTCTGACTTGTCACAGCATCCGCGATGCTGCGATGCTGACTTACCAAATCACCTACCAACATTGTGTAAGGGTTCTGTTGAGATATGTCTCTCACAATGTATGTTGAGTATTACTACTTTGATCAAATTCCCAATTTTTTTATATTGAAAAGCGTGTAGGAATTGTGTTTTTTATGGTGTAGAAGCTAGGGTTTATAGGAAGAGGCTATGATTTGCAAGGTCATAAGGACATGGGAATGACATGTTATAGCACTTTGATATAGCGGAGGGTTTTTGACATTTGTATTTGGTTGTATCTTTCACAATACCAGCTAGCGAGGATAGATCATGCTCATAACCATCCTATTGAATTCCATGGTACATGAGAGTGATATCCCCAACAGAGAAAATTTTAAGGACCCATAATATTTTTAAAGTGTAGAACCTTGGTGAATCTTACTAATTCTTAAATTCCCAACCATAAAATGTTTGTTGATATTTCTGTAAAAATATTCAAATTTATATGGATTTTATATAGTTTTTGGACATTTTTAGCAATGTTTAAAATACAATATTTGTATCCTATGGAATATGGGTGGATCATTTATAAAAAAGAAATTAGAAAATAATTTTTTTGGAAGAAAAAATCGAAAATGAATCCATTGACTAAATTTTAACCCTAAAATTTTCCTTGATACCCAAAGTGTTGTTCTTAGTGTATTATAGAAATAGGAGGGCTGGTATGATTGCGTAAGATTTGTTTCAAGTGCACGTAGTAGGATTGTAATATACTCAAAGGTATGAGGAAGCTGTGAAAATGGGCAAGATGTGAAGATTCATCCTAAGTTCCCAACACACCAAGGGCAGGATTGTAAAAAACTCATATTCTCGTATTCAGATTCATCCCAAGTTCCCAACACACCAAGGGAAAAATGTGAAGATTCATCTCAACACAATGATGTGTCGGCTCATTAATGTAAAAACCCCACTTCCTAGAAGCATTCGTATGATTATTAACATACTCACATGTCGGCTCATTAATGTACAAGCTCTACTTCCTTGAAGCATTCGTATATATAATAATCATAGAACCCAATTAATCATCAATATTTTCTCAGTATTTAGCACCATCGGTTCTAACTCTCGGTGGACATTCAAACAACTCTCTTAATATGGAGAGTCACAGCAAAGCAGAGACTTCCCATCTGGATGCAGTCTTCCCATCAGTAGAAGATTTTATCTTGCGGGAAAAGGGTGAAGATTACAAATGTGGAAGCAAGAGGAAGATGTTTGTACTAGACCATCCTAATTTAAGTTCTGTGTTCACTCCTTAATGGAGGGAAGTTGTCTGTCGCCTTGCACAAAATAGCCCATGGGGCTGCTGATTCAAGAATTTAATCCAAAAATAGATGAAAATATAGCTACATAAAGTAAATAATAGAATCGATATTGAAAAATAACATAACCAACCAACCCTTTATTGGCATTCAAAACTCAATGGGATGTTGACTTGCCTCTTTAGGATACAACCTTCAAGAAAAACAAAACCCCATATATAATAATATTTAATTGAAAACTAATTACATAACTTCTAATACAATATAAAGTTTCTAACTAACAAAAACCTAATTACATCGATAGGTGTTTATATCTTAGAATTTGGGATGGGCTAGCATCTATGCTTTTCCTAGATTGCACGAGGATGAAATAAGTGTACTGTCCAGATTAATTTTATCGTAGTTGTTCAAAATTCAAAATAAGCAATTATAAAAGAAAAAATAATATAAAACATAATTGGTAGTTGATGCACGAATTAACAAGTAGCTAATACATGTCAATTCCTGCTATCTCACTTGGTTAAGGTGTGGGTATTCTCAACAAGGAGACCTGAGTTCAATTCCCCTTAGGGAGGTGACTGTTAGGAACCCATGTCTTTACTTTGTTAGTATAATGTTGTTGGACGCATATGCTTTGTAAGTCATCCCGTAGTTTTGTTGATCCATAGTTTTTATTGGCCCATGGTTTTGACTCATAGTATTGGCGCCTAGACTTAGCCCATGGTTTGTATTGACACATAGTATTGACCCATGTTATTGGTGCCTAGACTTAGTATATAAGTGTGCGTTGAGGCCTATGAAGGCACCGTGAAGTTAATTGTATTGAGCTTGCTCAAAGGAGGTTCCCCCCTCGAAGTGGCTTGTGATCAATATAAAAGTGATTCTAAGTTCTGTTATTTTTTATATGTCATGTATTGGCATTAATTAATTATTGCAGGTTCATCACATCTGGTATCAAAGCACTTTCTTGGGCTCACTGGGTGAAATTTCTGCCAAATTTTTTTTCGCATCTGTTGCAAGTTCGGATTTGGAAATAATCCTTATCCGCTTAACTGTGGGAAGTACTTGGGCATAAGCCCTAAAACTCATTGTGAGGAGTACCACAGGAACCCCGAAGTAGCTGGCCCATTGAGAAGACATACCAGCCAAAAGGGCAACGACCCCTACCTGATTGACTAGTTCCCACCCATGAGGTAAACCAAGATCTGTCGTTTGTGGCAAAGTGGTTATCAGTTTTACCTGAGCCGTGGAGTGAAGGGTACTATCCCAATACGCAAGCTGTCAGATAGAATTGGTGGCCGAGTGGAACCCGTGAATTGTTAGGAAGCCGCACATAACTGGGGTCCATATCTATTTTCAGCTGAACTATTGTCGATCACTACTACGTCGTTTCAGATCCAGCCGTTTTTGCTCCATTCGATGCCGTTTCAGATCCCTCTGTTTCTGCTCACTTTCGAGCTGTTGCAAATCTATTTGTTTCAGATCCCTTCCATGCTGTAGCCGCTCCATTCTGGAAAAAAAAATAAAAAAATTCAGTTTTTTATCCATATCTCCCTTGTTTTAACTCCGTTTCCCTTGAAACTTCTTTGACACCCCTCCAATCCCATTCTGCATATTTCATTCCTGAGGACCCTATCCCACATTCCACTTTCCAACACCCAAAATCTCACATTTGTCTATTTTTAGGGTTTTCCATAACTTTTTCGATTTTCACCCGATCGCCTTCAAATTTTACCACAGAGTTCCTTTTCTAATTCTGCTTCTTTGTCCCTCTCTGCCAAATTTTCTCATTCTTTCACCCTACTTCTGAAATCCCCCTTTTTTGATTTCTTGTCCTTTCGACAGTGTCCAAAATCTACTCAAACCCCATTTACCCATCAGATTTTTTCCCCAATCCAAATTTCCCTTTACTAAATCAGCTTATGTTTGTGTTTTTCTACCCATTCCCAAAAACAAAAACAAAAAACCCTTGGTTATGGTTGTCACCCATGTAGGAGCACACACCATGGAGGAAGCACTTGCAGCCATCCAAACGAAACTCCAAGATCTTGATGAAAAATTTCTTAGCCTCCATCTTCAGCATTCAGCCATGAACAATAACTGACAGCCAGAATCTTTTGCAGCCACCAAGTTCTCTTCTTCCAGCAATTTTCGTGGGCCGAAGCTTGATTTTCCTCGCTTCAATGATACTGATCCGACTGGATGGATATACCAAGCAAAACAATATTTCAATCTACATAATACTTTTGATGTCCAGAAAGTTCCACTTGCATCCTTTCATTTGGAACAGGAAGCCCTTCAATGGTATCGTTAGTACATCAAAGCTCATCCCGAGCCAAACTGAACAGATTTTTGCCAACTCCTTTTGCCACGATTTGGTCCTAGTGCTTTTGATGACTTCACAGGAGCACTCACTAAACTTCACCAAATGGGCACAGTGAAAGAGTATCAGACAGAATTTGAGAAACTGGCCAATCAAACCGAAGGATTGTCTGATGAATTCTAAAGGAGTTGTTTTATCAGTGGTCTCAAGGATGAAATCCGCTCAGAGGTCAAAATGTTATGTCCCAACACAATGATGGAAGTCCTAGGGTTGGCTAATTTGGCAGAGGACAAGATCGCAACTCATCAATGCTCCAAACCCACCTTTGTTCCCTTCAGAAATATGGGTTCCCAACGACCTCCCATCACGCTTGCTCCTCAACCAACTCCTATCAAGCATTTGTCTGAAACAGAGATGCAAGCATGCTGAGAAAAAAGGCTTTGTTATAATTGTGATGATAAATTCACTTGGGGACATAGATGTGTTCAACAAAATCTCTATCTCTTGGATGTGGACTCTTTGCCTGCCTCAGAACTTGGTGAAGAAGCTACAGATACAGTAGATGATCAGGTCGACATTCAACACCCGCCTGTTGACATCCCATCTCAGGACGACCCACCCGAGATCTCTCTCCATGCTGTAACCAGCGTCACCACCCCATAAACAATGCGGGTCAGGGGATACTTCAAGAAGCTCCCTCTTACCATACTCATTGATTCTGGTAGCACTCATAACTTCATTGACCCTCGGATTGCCAAACAGGCTGATTGTTTTGTCCATCCTCGCTCCAACTTTGAAGTCATGGTTGCCAATGGGGGCACCTTATCTTGCAAGGGGAAGTGTCACAATGTGCGTATCTCTATGGAAGATTATAACCTACGCTCTAACATGTTTTCCTTGTCCTTAGGCGGATGTGATGTGATTTTGGGTGTTCAATGGTTACGCACACTTGGCCCCATCTTATGGGATTTTGTTGAACTTTGGATGCAGTTTTCAGCCAATGGAACACAACACAAAATTATGGGCTTACAACCAAGGTCTCTCCGCATCATCAGTTCACATCACCTGGAAAAGATCCTTAAGAAGAATTCACATGGTGTCATTGCTCATCTCCATTCCCTTCAGATACACCTACCAATGGTCTCCACTACTTCCTTGGATAGATATACAGGTGTCATTGTTGCACTAGTGGGCTTGCTGCCTTTACGAGACCTTTCCGGTAAGCATTTAGCCGCATCTACATCTCAACAGGACATGATGGCTATTTTGCATACAGTACAGAAGTGGCAGCCATCCCTATTGGGGAATTATTTCTGCATCAAGACTGATCTCCAGAGTCTGGAAACTTTCCTGGAACAACGGGTCTCCTCCCCAGCACACCTGAAATGGGCTATCCAACTCATGGGTTATGACTATGCGACCACTTACCAGAAGGGTAAGGACAATATGGTGGAAGATGCTCCTCCAAGCACATTTGATGACCCAATTTCTCTTACAGCTATTTCTCTTCTTGTTCCAAATTGGTTGCAATATGTTCAACGGGGCTATCTCTTCTATGAACTCCATGCTTCTTCATCAGTAGGGCACTCTGGGTTCCTCAAAACATATGACCAGGAACAATGTAACTTCTTTTGGAAAAGACTCAAAAGGACAATTCAACGGATGGTGGTTGACTGTGATACTTTCCAGGTCAACAAGGGTGAAACGACCCTCCTTTCGGGACTGCTCGAACCCTCGCCCATCCCTCCACAGATTTGGACAACTATTTCTATGGATTTCCTAGAAGCGCTCCAGTGGTATAGTACCACATCTCAAAGGACACCATATGAAGCAGTCTCTGGATAGGCACCACCAGTTCTTCCTCCATACACCTTCAGCAACTCCCCAGTCCAGGCAATTAACTCAATTCTTCGAAACCGTGATCAGCTTCTTCTCATTTTGCACGACAATTTTCACATGGCAAGAATTCGACTAAAACAACAAGTCGATCAGCACCGTTCTGAGCGCACTTTTCACATCGCTGATATGGTTCTTCTTCGTCTACAGTCTTCCACGCAATCCTCCCTGAAACTCCAAAGGCACCAGTGGCTCAGAATGCAACCTGAGGATGCTACAGGGGACCCACTCCTTCAGATTCTGCATCAATTTCCACATCTAAAGCTTTGAAGACAAAGCTTTTTCTAAGGGAGAGGGGATGTTAGGAACCCATCTCTTTACTTTGTTAGTATATTGTTGTTGGATGCATATGCTTTGTAAGTCGCCCTGTAGTTTTGTTGATCCATAGTTTGTATTGGCCCATGGTTTTGACTCATAGTATTGGCGCCTAGACTTAGCCCATGGCTTGTATTGACACATAGTATTGACCCATGGTATTGGCGCCTAGACTTAGTATATAAGTGTGTGTTGAGGCCTATGAAGGCACCGTGAAGTTAATTGTATTGAGCTTGCTCAAAGGAGGTTGCCCCCTCGAAGTGGCCTGTGATCAATATAAAAATGACTATGAGTTCTTTTATTTCTGATATCTCGTGTATTTGCATTAATTAATTATTGCAGGTTCATCACAGTGACTTAGTTGGGAGGCGACACCCAAAAACCTAGTCAAGTTGAGGCTGCCAGGTGTGACCTCGGGTGATTTTGACGTCTTAGATGCCCCTAGGCCAGTCCCTGGGTGATTTTGATGGCTTAGATGCCCCCAGGCCGTGATTTCTTAGACCAAAGGCCACTCCTACAAGTCAAAGAGATTTGAGCAAGAAAAAAACACTGATGCATGGATGGAACATTTAACTTAGTGTATCCACTTCACCAACTACAAGTTAAGTCTCTGTGCCACTCAACTAATGATCCATCATTAATGAGATTAATGAGGTGTCAACCACTTTCTATCTACTCAACTAAGTGTGCTACTCAACTAATGATGCATCATTAATGAGATGTCAACCACTAACTATCTACCCAATCCTACTTTTAAAAAAAACTCATATTCTCGTATTGAGATTCATCCCAAGTTCCCAACTGCCTACTTTTAAAAAAAACTCATATTCTCGCATTGAGATTCATCCCAAGTTCCCAACTGACCAAGGGCAACCAAGGGCAAGATGCGAAGATTTATCTCAACACAACGACGTGTCGGCTCATTAATGTAAAAGCCCCACTTCCTAGAAGCATTCGTATGATTATTAACATACTCACATGTCGGCTCATTAATGTACAAGCCCTACTTCCTTGAAGCTTTCTTATATATAATAATCATAGAACCCAATTAATCATCAATATTTTCTCAGTATTCAGCACCATCGGTAACTCTCGGTGGACATTCAAACAGCTCTCTTAATATGGATAGTCACAGCAAAGCAGAGACTTCCCATCTGGATGCAGTCTTCCCATCGGTAGAAGATTTTATCTCGCGGGAAAAGGGTGAAGATTACAAATGCGGAAGCAAGAGGAAGATGTCTGTACTAGACCATCCCAATTTGAGTTCTGTGTTCACTCCTCAATGGAGGGAAGCTCTCTGTCGCTTTGCACAAAATATTCCCATGGGGCTGCTGATTCAAGAATTCCATCGTTATTACAGCATGCCAATTTCCATATGCCATGATTCGGCTGCAGTTTATGCTTCCCGGCCATTCCAGCATAGCTTAAATACAAGCGAACAATTCATTGTTATTAATAACAACAACTTAGATATCTGGGCTTTTAGCACTGCCTCCAAACGTTGGTTTCTGTTGAAGATCCCTTGTGATTGGGAAGAGTTGGGCACGAAGACTCTCGGCGTGAAAGCTACAGCTGACGGTCTATTTTTGGTAGCTCGGTCCGACTTCAATTTATTTGTTGTCAATCCTCTGACAGCCCAAGTCAAAATGTTGCCAAGGATTTTTCCAGACAGCGAAAACCGTGTTGAATTCCTTCAGTCCCTCATTGTTCAAGGAACAGCGGAGATGGAATTTGATAATTTCGCAGGTAATTATAGAGTTTATTTGTTCGGCAATTGGGAAGGTTGTGTCCAGGTTGCTCGATATACTTCCACTACAAAGCTGTGGACAATACAACACATGTATCTCAATGGTGTTCCTCTTAACACGACGATCTTTCCATCTCCGTTATGGAGTTATCGCCATGGCACTCGAATAGTCTGTATCTCCTCTACCTGCCAACACTTTTCTTGTACTCACAGTGGCAATCACGATGTGATGATTATTGGAAGTTTTTATTTGAATATCCCGGCAACAATAGAGTTCCAAAGACATGGCGGTGCACTACCCATTATGGTCAGCTATCCTGTTTCACCTCTTGATAACGGATTTATATTGGTGGGAAGAGTTAAGGAAAATGACTCTGTAAAAGGGATGCATGGAAAGCTACCCGTAGTCAGCCATTTCTCATTGGGTATATGGAAATTTAATGGAGATAATGTGTGGGAAATGATTGATACCGTGAAGGTTGAATTGCTTGAAGAAATGATCAAATCCTCAGAGGGCACAGATTTTCTTGTGGTAGGAACTGGTGATGGTGAGACTATATGGCTTATGCTGAGGGGCAGTGAGAGTATGGTGCAATATGACATCAGACGAAGGGAACTGCTATTTTTGCCGGGTTGTCCAGGAGGCGGATACATGGATACCAATTTGCATTGGAAAGCGAAAATAGGCTCTCTCACTTTTAACGAAATAGATGGTTGACGACCACTCAATTATGGCAATGGGGCCACTGTTGGATGATCTTCATTATTTTTATCATTTCTGCTGTTTTATTTTCCTGTGTTTTTATAATACATGAATTAATATTTCGTAACTGACACCGAGGTAGGAATTTGAAAAAAAATCCACCATCAATTTTGCAGATGTTCACATTATATGTAAACTGTTTTGAGAAATTCTTCCTTTTATTTGACGGTTAGTGTAAAATATAAGCCATATTTAACCAGCAAAATGGCCATGATAGGCATTTACCCCATCAAATTCGAGCCCCAAGGATTTTACATCTATTTAATTGAAATTCCTTTTTATTGTTTGATGAGAGGCCGAAAAAGCAGGTACTAAAACAAGTGGAAGCTCTTGTTTTATAGATTTCACATTGATATGACGTTTAATATGTTGACGAACTTAATATATATTTTTTAATAAATTTTGAAGGAATAAAAAAAATTAATTGTGGAGCTTTTTATATTTTTTAGAGAAAAAAAATAATTTTTGTTATTTCATTGAAATCAAAAAATATAAAGCATTTTGTCTGGACACATATATGAGCTTGCAAAAAGAAACTGATCCAGTCCAATATAATCAACAACTGACCATCTCTCAAAAGCATAATACTTCCCCAGTACAATTACTGAACCATAAGTCTTGCAAAAGATCTACAAAGCTTGGTGTGATAGATCACCAAAAAAAGACTAGTATAATTCATAAAAAAAAGGAGTCATAAGAGCTTGATGAGACAAGTTGATTCTCCACCCATTCTTCCCAAATGAATATACCTGGAACTCCATCAACCACAGCCTTGGACAATGCATCTGCCACATCATTGTTCTCTCCATAAGTATGAGCTTTTCACATTGATATGAAGTGTAATATGTTAATGAACTTAATATATATTTTTTAATAAACTTCAAAAGAATAAAAAAATTAACATTTTTAATCTCAATAAAGGAGAAGGTCTCTCCCAAAGTAATCTGCCAAGATTTAATATCGTATAGGGATGATATAATATAACTACTACAGCTAGCACTCATCCTTTAACATTAAGTATTATGCATGTATATAGCTATTAGACCACAATCATTCTCTATCTATTTAGGGATTAAGCACTATCATATCAAGAACCATGTTACCTTAACCCAAGAATTCAACCGTTATGCAATTGAATCAATCTTAACCAACATCATAATATAACTACTACAGCTAACAACCATCATGATACTCATCCTGTAACATTAAGTATTATGCATGTATATAGCTATTAGACTACAATCATTTTCTATCCATATAGGGATTAAACACTTTCATAACAAGAACCATGTTACCCTAACCCAAGAATTCAATAGTTATGCAATTGAATCAATCTTAACCAACATCATAGATAATGAACAAGAATAAAAGACACCATCCCCATACGATGTAAAGATAATTAGTATTTCAAAAGGAAGTTTAAATCTTCTCCAACAAAACCTAATACCTCATAAGATATAACAAAACCAAATATGTCATAAGTCATGAGACCACAACATGAGCACACTTTAAAACTTAAATAACAATTTAATAATCAACCAATAACTAACATACAATAAAGAAATAGATAACATACACATAGACATCAAAGAATTAACCCTGAGATAGGTTGAGGCCTTTAATTCTATACTAATGCATTTGAAGATGAGAAGGTACATTTAAGATCATGAAATGATTAGCCTACATATTGTTCCTTATGAATGAGTTAATATATGTTTCTACTCTAGCTGAGTATCTTCATGCATTTATAACTCAACTCATCAATCACCTGGAATCCCACTCGTTATTTTAGTTCTTGTCTCCTTCTATGGTTGTGATCCATGTGAACATTAGTGGCAACCCACCTAGTTCATTGGCTCCAAACATAGTTTTCCATCTTGGCAGTCTTTTATGGTTTTTTCAGGTTTTGGATTTTTGTGGCTATGTTGATGCCCTAACCAATTTTTTTTGGCATGCCAACGCCTAATATATAGCCAAAGGCATGTATTGGTCCATTCGAAATGTGTACTTCTTGGATAGACCTTTACAATGGCCTAGCAAGTGCCTTGAATGAAGATCGTATGAAAAAGGTACACCCCCGAGAAGTCGATGTATCAACTAACTACATCTGGGCCCACAAACCTTTCAAGGTGTTTCATCTTCTAGGATGTTTAGGGTTTTCTCATTGATTCTTTATGTTAAAAGGCACTTTTGGCCTCATTGTAAAGGCACTTCTTGCATATTTCAATCATTAATATAAATTTAGTATTATTGTATCTTTGTTTTTGTCATATTTGTGTATTTCATTTTGTTTCCTAATAAATTTGGATCGGGTTGTTACTCATTAATGGTACTAATAGTCTTTGACACAAGTTGTACAAATTATATATTTTATGTCTATTGAGTCCATGTCACCATGCCATCCCCTTCAATTGCAACATCCATTCTATCAAAGTAAAAATGTGGGGCCTAACAATCCCCAACAATAGTTTTTTACTCACCCTAAAGCTAAATTCCACTACCTTGACTTGACTATGCAACCTCCCCAGATGAGGGGTTGAACTTCTGGACCATTTCAAAAAAAATCTCACTAAAATTTAGGAATTTGTCCATTTTCCCAATAGAATGTTTAGACCCACCAAATATACATTGGCTTAGTCATAGTCTGGCACCCAGGGCCAAGTTTCTCGATTGAATGACCAATCAAATTTAGTAGAATTATGTAGTTGTTGCAGTGTAATGTATCTTCCCACCGCAATTGGTACAGATGGAAAAGCTAAGATTCAACCTCCCTAAGTGACTAGAAAAAGTTCTCCAAATCCTCATGAACCCTCTCTATTTATTTCAAATTATCTTCTCACGAGGTTGGGTTCAATAGATGGTATACCTCGAGGTTGTAATATTCCCAGATATTACCCTTGGAGTTAAATATGATTTTTGAAATTAGTTATTAATTTTTTTATTTAAATACTTATATGGCATTGGATATGATGCACCATGAGATATTATCATAATGATGACCTGTGATTATAAATATTTGCAAATATGTTTTTAATAAAAGTAGTCAAGTTTGATTGAGCATGATTGGAATAATGAGAGATCATGATACCACATGTGGGGAAGGTAGTGTAGGTTCTTTAATTTCCAAGAGTCAATCAATTTCATTCTCTCTTTAATTGAACAAGTGGTCAAAAATACCTTCATAAAATATAACCATGTTCCTAAAATATAGTTAAAAGGTGTCTTCCCATTACTTAGGGATAAGAAAGGGTCCACGTTAAGACTCTTGTCGCTACCTCATGTTAAATAAGGCATTCAAATGAAGGAGGGGAATAATAATGGATATAGCGAGTTAACCATAAATTGTAGGTAAGAAAAGTGAATTAATTACCAATGGTTGACTGGAACCATGAAAAAATATCCAAAGGAAGAAAACCAACACTATTCAAGTTCAACTTAACTAAAAACAATTTAGGACTCTCTATGATCATACTAAAGAACACCAGGAAGTGTTGTATGAGGTAGGAACTATGAGTAACTAACATATTTAGTCCTATGGATTAGTAAAAGATGATATCTTGAACAGGTAAAAACAAATGTACAAGACTATTTATGCACATTGTTATGAGCACTATATGTGTTAGGTGTGGCGTGCACACTATTATGAGCACTTAACATTTTAGGTTTGGCAAGTTTTTCGAGCGTACTTGTTTGGAAGAACTGATTTGACTTTTTAAGGGGAAATCTTACCTGGGGGGAAACTGAGAAACCTTAGTTCTACTTCCCCTTAGTGGTATCGTGGTCTAGATCGGGGGTGTCTTTTGAGACAAAAAGGTGAAGTGCCTCAGACAACCTATGGTTGGGTGGTTTGTGGACCTTCCCAAATTAATTTTTCTTTGGATATCCTAAGTTATGGAAACAAGTAAGTCTAGTTTACCATCTATTGTTAGTTCCTTCTTTGAAATTTATATGGAATTATTAATTCATTTTAATGGTCATGTTTTTACTATTAAATTTATTTCTAAACAAATTAAAATGATAAATTTATATTAGAGTAAAGAATATGAAATCAAAATTGTGAAACAAATAGTTGTTTAGATTCTGGAAATAAAACCACCCCCCCCAACACACACATATATATATGGTTTTATTTAAATATAATATTCCTTCAAGCATGTTAAACCATAATTTTTTACAAGAAACTCATATGCATATTATGATGTAAAATGCAAACAGAGAATTCCTTTAGTTTTATGGACATTAACTAATCCTTATTAGTGATTATGCATAATGATCTAATAGTTAGATATACCAAATTTTTAAAATAGCAGAAACATAAACACATAACAGACAGAAAATTATCCTGGAAAACACTATATAGGGAAAAATCAACGAACCAGTGAGCTTTGTCAATCATCTATTATCAACACACTTAAACAATTTTTACAACAAATTATCATTTACTAGATCACAATAGCTCAAGCACAAATTCACTACACTCTACTTCTCAACCCCTACAATTACTTAGCCTTTTACATTACATCTTATTTATAGATGCAACACATACACTAGCTCATGATACTTGAGTTGATTACAGCTAATTGTTCCATTAACAGTGATCCATAACTTCCTAAGTAAATACAACTTTGTGTTACAGTTGACTTGACCAAGTCTTGACTTGACCAATTCAACCTTAGTAGAATTCTTGTTGGGATTCTTAGCGTCCAAGTGTTCTTCGAATTCCTACTCACTTTATGCTCATCGATAATTTGTTGTCATCAACCAGTTGACTATTCCAATCATTCAATCAATTAGGCTTCCATCTATTGACTTAAACTCTAGTTGACTTGTTAACCAACCAACTATCGACTTTGACCATAAATTTACATGCATTATAACATACCCAACATTCTCCCACTTGTTGTTTTCTTAGGATATTTATAAGTTTTGTTTACTTAAGTAGGGATGAGAAGTCCATATATTCCCTAGAATAAGTAAATTTATTGGTCTTGATTAACTTGGTTAATGAGTCTGCAATATTCTTCAACATGCCTACCTTTTCCAGCAACTCTTTCTTATTCGACACCATTTCCCTCACAAAATGGTATTGTACATCAATATGCTTTGTATTTGAATGGTATACATGGTTCTTTTCCTGGAAGATTGCACTTTGACTGTCACAATTCAACCTAATATCTTGTTGTTTAAACCAAACCTCTTAACACATTCTCTTCAACCAAACCCTCTTTGATTGCATGAGAATTTGCCATGTGTTCATCCTAAGTAGTCGATAGTGCATCAAATGACTGCCTCCTACTCATCCAACTGACTACCCCACCAAATACTTTGAAAACATATCCACTAATAAAATGTGTGCAATCAAGATCTCTAGCCCAGTCGGGGTTTATAAAACCACGTACACTTATTGTTTTATCAGTTTCAAATTTTCCTTGGTAGCATATTGCATAATCCGTGGTGACACAAAAATACCTAAATACTCTTTGAATAGTTTTCTAGTTCTCTTTCGTAGGTGTCAACATGTATCTACTCAATACTCCCACTACATGGGAAATATCGGGTAAAGTACAGACCATTGCATACATCAAACTACCCACAACACTAGCATAGGGCACATGCGTCATGTAATATATTTCTCCTTATCTCTTAGGACATTGTTCAGTAGATAATTTAATTCCTATAGGAATAGGGACCTTATACAGTTTTCACTCCTGAATGTTGAAGCATTTCAAAACTATCTAAATATATTTACTTTGATTTAGCGAGAGCCTTCTATTTGATTGGTCTTTTTTTATTTCCATTCCAACAATAAAATGAGTTGCACCAAGATCCTTTAAGTCAAACTTGTAGGACAATTGTAGCTTAACCTTCCTGATTAGATCCATGTTGTTTCTAAACAACATGTCATCAACATTCAAAATTACATACATAAAGTAATCCACGTCTTTCTTGTTGTACACACAATGATCATCTTGACTTCTCACAAAAATCAATTTTTGGATATACCTATCAAAATTCTCGTACCACATATCGGTTGATTTCTTTAAACCGTAGATGGACTTCATGAGCTTGTAGACTATCTCCTTCTCCCCTTCCATTGTGAATCCTTCAGGCTGCTTCATATAAGTTTATTCTTTGAGATCACCATGAAGAAATGTTTCCTTCACATCCATTTGTTCTATTTCAATATCAAATGATGTATCTAAATGCATAAGTATGCTAATGCAAGTTAACTTAGCAATAAGAGAGAATATCTCACCAAACATAATCGGTTCCCTCGACTTGGGAATATCCCTTCGCTACTAGTTGAGCCTTGTACTTCTCGACTTAGCCTGTTGCGTTTAACTTTTTCTTAAACACGCACTTACTATCAATGGGTTTCCTTCCATTTTGAAACGTGACTAGATACCATGTTTCATTCTTTCATAAGGACTCCATTTCTTCTTCCCATGGCCTTTTTCTAGATTTTACCCCTATCAAGTAGATTTCTTCCTTTACTAACTTGGGATCCTGTTTTGTGGTAGTTAATGAAAAAGAAGAGTGGAAATTTGGTGGACTCTAACTTTTAGGTTTTTATTTTCTCAACCAGATCTCTCAATGATTGAATTCTACTACTCCACCTCTTCATCAAATTTAGTTGACTCATCATAATCATGACTTTCACCTTTCCATTCAAACTCTATATTTTATATTTCCTTTCTATTTTATCTTCTTCAATCCTAGAAGTACCTCTAACTTATCTAAATATAAAATCACTTCTTTAAATTGTCTTCCATTTGACCAGATTCCATAGCTTATAACCTTTCACTCAATCTTTGTACTTGATGAAGATGCATTTCTCAGAATTGTTGTCGAGATTGATTCCTTTCTCCTTTGGGACATGCACAAAGGCACCACACCCAAAGAATCTAATATGTGCAAGAGAATTCCTCTCCATATCCCATGCCTCGTATGGAGTCTTGTCAACTAGAGCCATCGATGATGACCTATTCACCAAGTAACATGTTTTGTCGCTGACACCGCTAAGCATGCTCCTTTCTTTTTCCATCAATGCCCTCTATTCATTCTTTCAGAAACACCATTCTTTTGAGGTGTGTATAGAGTTTTTATTTATTTATTTATACCATATTGTTTACAGAACTAGTTGAACGACTTACGACAAAATTATCCTCTATTATCAGTTCTCAACACCTTGATCTTTCTTCCAATCTGGTTTTCTATAAGAGCATTGAACTCTTGAAACTTCTCAAAATCCTCATATTTATTCCTCATAAAATACAACCATGTCATTATGGAGAAATAATCTATGAAAGAGACATAATATTGGGATACCCTAGTGATGGACCAATATTGTTCCAAACACATCACTATTTATTAACTCTAATATTTCCTTGGCCCTTATGGCCCTAATATGGGAAACTTACATGATTGTGTTTACCATAAATATAATTTTCACATTATTCTACTTCTAAAGAACAATTAGGGAGACCGTTGACCATACATTTTTTGTGCATAGCATGAAGACCTTTCTCGCCAATATGTCTCATCTACAGATGTCACAACATGGTAAATTCGACTAGACAAGCAAATAATTGTTGTCAGATTCAAGAAAGACTGTATTCGCACATCCATTGCCATATGTTCTTCCCAATATATGGTACATTGTTGCATTTCAAACTCCTCTCATCAGTACCATTGCTCCTCACACCATTTTTCTCCAATCTTACTCAAATGCACACTGCACACCTGCATTTCCCATATTGGTGGCATATATCATGTATCGATCCAAACTTGGAATATGCAACACCCTTGGAAGAATTCCTATCCTTCCATATTTTATTATCAGACAAAATTTACAACATCCAATAATCATGGTCGATGATTCGAATTATAGAAGAACATCACCACCATCAAATTTATCATATTCGTAGAGCCACTCTCGTTGCGGTGTCATATGATATGATGCATCGGATTCAATCAACGACTATTCATGATATGATTGTGTACTTGTCAAGGAGAAATACACATCTCCTTTCTGTTCGTTCAAAGTCTTACCTTCAATTGATTGTGCTTCCTTAGACCCTTTGCTCTTCTCGACTCATGTTGACTTACAATATCTCAAGCCTTATCTCTTATCATAATTAGGGTAGGTATGCATAGTTTCATTTGAGTTCAGCATTTACCATTACCCATTCATTACAATTGTTATCATTTCATTGTGAGTTATTTGCATTTCATTTTGAACAAGGTGGGATGGAAATGTTTGCCTCCAATGCATTTGATGTCATTGTTGTTAGATGTGTGTGTGGGTCTACAGGTACCAAAATATCTTAGGGGGTTCTCATATAGTCCCAGGAAGAGCATATGTCCAGTAGTTGGGGCCATTTGTTACACCTCAGAGCTATTGCAGTGTTTGAGTAGGGCCAAACCTAGAGCGAGGGATCTAAAAAAATTATTGTAAACGCCTAAGTGGGTTATATTGTATGGATATCTGGATTAGGGGCTATTGTCCCCCTGGATTGGTCATGGAAGGCTCCCTTGGTTTCACTCTTATAATTACTTGGCTTTGTGGTGCAACTAATTGCACATTCGATATGTGGATATCCCCACCATGCAGGGCTTTAATCGCATGGGTTGGTGTCTGGGGCTTCTAGGGTTGACCCACTGGGGAACATGGCCACCTTGGTTTTTATTATGCATAGGTGATTCCATCTTGTAAAGGGTTGTTGTCTCATAATTAGAACACCTCCACCCACTTGGACATCAATCTAGCACAAAGAAACCCCTCCCCTATATCTTTGGCCATTTACGCCATCCTACCAAAATTGAGACTACAAGCATGGAAAGGGGGGCAGTGAGGGATAAACAACACTTCGGGGTTAGTTGGGGCTTGATGTCCCCATTTAGGTCACTTTTTCATTAAGTGATTCCTTTATTTTAGTCTTATTTTCTATTTTAGGGCTTATTCCCTTACTTGTGAGGGATTTACCCTGAAAATATTCTAATTTAATGTTGACTTGTAGGCTCAAAAATTAAAAAGGTTTAGGATGAAATCATATAAATAGATCAACTTACCTCATTGTAAAATCATAATACAAGGGTTCAAGTATGTTTTTTACTCTCTTTCTCCTACTTTATGAGTCATTAATGTGATGCACACTTCTCTTGGGATGAATTCTTTGGCTTGAAGGTGGATGAATGATGATTTAGGGATTCTTTTTCCACATGCAAATAGTTGATGCTAGAATAATTGGAAGAATTCATGCACAGGTGTGACCTAAGGTCTCTTTCCTTGCTCATTCTTGTTAAATTTTGGTAATTTATGCACCTAGCTTAGTTGAATGGTGTTGTTATGGTGCATTTTGCTGATTTGTTAGGGCTTTTTGTCTACATTTTATCAACTTTTGTATGAAGGGAACATCCTCCATAGGAGTTCTCTATTGCTATTTGGGGCCTTGGACTTCTTCATTTTCCCTAGTTAGGCTCTCTTACTGAACCCTAGAGGGTGATGCATTCGCTTGAAAGTGTTAAAGGGCATTTAAAGAGAGGGACTTGAAAGTGTTAAAGGGCAGTTAAAGAGAGGGACTTGAAAGTGTTAAAGGGCATTTGGAATTTAATAATTTTGGTCCACCCAAAAAATTCACCCTAGTGTATTTATCCACAAATTTGTGAGGGCGTCCTCATTGGATATTGAAAAAACCCTAAAAATATAATGTTGTTGGAAAATCCCTAAAAATCTAAATAACTTCATAACTCCACAAATAGTTGTGAATTCGTAATTCTAGTCCACCCACCAAATTCACCGTTGTGTATTTATCGACAGATTTCTAAGGGCATCCCCATTTTCCTTGGTGCATTGGGAAACATGATTTTTCCGTAATTATCTTATATCATACATTGAATTAAGTACTAGTATTGATTTGGATCAGATTGCTATAGTAGTCATTTGGATTTAATTTCTCAAGCATACCGGATAAAGAGTCAAAGTGGCAAAAAAGTCTAAGATGTAGCTCACTAATGTATGAAAAGTTAAAGCATAGACCCCAATGATCTTATGCTTCTTTATGAGCCACATTAATGAGCTACTTCTGGCAGAGGGTCACCTGCAAATGCTTCTGCTCCCTGTTTGCTTTCTCTACTTTTCGTTGTTATTAGATCTCTTGGTTTATTGGGGTGTGCCTAGACCAAGGCTTATCCTTAGTTACTAGTTAGATCAAATCATTTTAGTGTTAGTACTAATCACACCTTATGTATGGCTGAATGTGTTGGTTATGAAGCTTGATCTTCCTAATTTAGAGTTGTTGTTGTTTCAGTCATGTTTGTACCCAGTTTTATATGATGTGTAGGTGGACTGTACACTCATCACAGTGGGGGGGAATTTCCCTCCCATGGGGGTCCAGGGGGGACCATCCCCCCAGCTGGGGGGTCCAGGGGAAGCACCCCTGGAAGAAATTTTTGGGGTTGTTTTGTTGGCCAACGGTTTGCGGTCCCATGGTTTTGGGTAGCCCGTAGTATTTTCCCATGGTAATTCCCCTTTAAAAGGAAAACATTGTAATAAGAATTTGCAATGTATTGTAGAATTGTAAAGATATCTTATTGTGTAAGAGAGACTATGAGAGAGTGAATAGGAAGTTGCAGCGGATGTGCTGCAGGTTTTATCCCTTCATTTGGTGGACAGTATAATAATAAGGATTGGCAATTTCTATGTGGACATAGCCCATCTTGGGTGAACCACATTATATTGGTGTCTCTCTTGAAATGTGTTTTATGTGATTTATATTTGCTTCTTATTTATTGCTATTGCTATACGATCTTGTTTTTCTAACACAATGCTCCTAAGCATTGGATGCTTGACAAACTCGGTGATGCTTTTGTAAGTTAAAAATAATAGAAAATTGTATATGACTATAAATACAAACATTTTCAAGACATGGTTAATTATTTATCATTCTTTGTTGCTAACTATTGTGCTTCTTACTTGGGTTTGTTTTTATCTATGCATGCACCAAAACCATCCCCTGGTCCTCACAAGGGCAGGGAATGCCTTCCTCTTGTGGTTCTTATTAGGAATAGGATGAAATACACTCTTACATAAGGTGAAGTTATAGACATTGTAATGCAAAGGCTTATATATGTTGATGGAAAAGTCAGGACAGACACATGCTATCCTGTAGGGTTTATGGGTAAGTTCTTTAGTAGCCTAAGCATGTAGATTTTGAATAAGACATTATTTCCACTATTATAGAAGATGCAATAATTTTTTTTATACTAAGTGATATTTTTTTCACAATTGGTTGTTTTATGTCCTCAAGATGTCCTGTCAATTGCAAAAACAAATGAGAATTTTAGACTCCTTTATGATGCAAAGGTATCTCATGTTTTGAATTGGTGGTGTTAAAGAATGTGAATAGGGGGCACTTTGGTTATTGCTAGATAGCACTAGGGATTGATGAAAATAATGCATGCTTTTCTTGATGTGTTTAGGTATGAGCAATATGTGCTTGCATATACAAAATGCACACATGGGATTGCACTGGAGGATGGGATTTCCCTTTCTTCTACTTTTGAAGTAAATATGGATATCATGCTTCTCTCTCATTTTTTAGTGCTTACTCCCTACTACAGGAAAACTTCATTGACTCTATTGTGCTAGCAAAGGAAATGTTTTCCCAAGAAGTTAAGAAGTTGCAAAAGGAACAATTTAATCCATTTGAGCAGGTAACCTTAGCACCTTTTGAAAAAGACCATGCATGTGTCTTTGGATCACAAATGTAAAATTATTTAATATATCCTATTAAGGGTGTTATCTCAATGGAAGAGCACCTACCTTATAGGCAGGAGGTTGGTGGTTCAATTCCTCCATACCCTATATTGCTAGCAACTAAAAACAACTAAATTAGTGACCAAAAAATGAGAGATAAGTGACCAAAAAAAATAGATGAGCGACAAAAAAAAATGACCAAAATTCGCATATAAACGACCAAATGGCGGTTTTGATGGCTAACTTTAGGTCTCTTATCACACAACCACAAATGTGGTCATATTTAGTTTGGTCATTAATTGTGCTAATTAATGACCAAATATATGAGCAAATTAATGACCACAAAACAAACTTGTTGGCAGGTGGTTTGGTAAGTTAGCATCGCGGATGCTGCGATGAGTCAGAAGATACCGCGGAAGGCAGAAAGCTGGGTGCAAAGGAGAATATTTTATGTAATTTTGGGTCAAATATACCGCGGTATGCGGGTTTTTGGGTCATTTGGACCATGTCAGTTAGTTTTTGGGTCATTTGGACCATGTCAATTAGATTTTGGGTCAATTGCTCAAAGTGTCGGTTAGGAAGTTCTTAACAAGTGGACAAGCAATGTAAAGGTGGACGCCTATAAATAGTCATAGATTTGTAGATCTTGAAAGAAGGTAGACCAAGATCTAATCTTGGAGATATGTGTCTGTAATTGGAGATCAAGAGTTATCTGTGAGATCTATGTTTTGCGGAGATATTGTATCTGGGTTTTGCGGAGTTAATATAATATGACAGAGTTGTTTTGTGAAATCCCTATGTATATTTTGTTCTCTTATGGTAATGCATGTTGCAATATATGAATGATGCTATGTTTCCTTGCTGCAATTAATGCTTTACTATTGTATTTGTTGCGATGAATATTTATGTTGAATGATGCTATGAATATAAATGATGTCGAAGTTAATTGCATAGATCTACTTCTGAAATGTCGCAATAAGTTAAGTAACTAAGCTGCAACATTCTGCTTCATTCGGCGGAAACATGGTTTTGTCGACTCTCCCTTGAACATCTCGGGTGAGACCTCATCTGCTCCACAGGTGTTGCTGGACGAGGTAAAACCTGTTTGAGCCGGTGCTTAGGGAGATCGTTGTGGTTTGGATGTTGACAGTGAGTGGAACCCCTGTCGACTGGGTGTGAGTTAGCAAATGGTTCCGTTGCCGAGACCGTGTGCAAAGTGAAAGGATGATATGTTGTGGCATCAGACGAAACCAAAGATATAAAGTTGGTTCGATCAGAAGTTGTAGGAATTCGCTGAAGAAGAAATCCAGAACACTCCACTGATAGTACATCAGTGGGTGGAAAGATATATTCACGACGGCCCGCACGAATATTGTTTCTGCGAATTTCCGGTCATCTTGTATGAGTAGTTGGAAAATTTGACTTTTCAGAAGAGGAATTTTCAAGTTGGTGAGCCAACGACCTAGACCCCAAACTTGATTCAGGAGCTACAGGAAGTTGACAACAAGGCATCTAGGCTGTCGAAGCTTTGCTCGATAGCATATTGGAAGGTTATATCACTGAATTTGCGGTCGATACGCAGAAATCTTATAGTGAAGCTTAAAGATATTTTTCTGCAAACCTCGGGGAAGGTTTCTGTTGTCGCTCCAACTGTCCATTAAGATGCTTATTTGCGAGAAGGGTATATTGATGATGCATCTGGATCAGTAAACAACCTAGTGGGTGGAGGCCGTGGGTATCGCGATAGCAGAGGGGAGGTACACGGAATGAGAAGGGGTAGATGGGTGCAGGTCATGACGAGATTGTGAGTGAAGCCGAGGAAGAGAGTGGTCTTACAAGGGAAGGATCAATGTTTCGATATGAGAAGAGGCAAAGGATAGGAGATGGTCCTGTTGTGATCGAACCACAAGGCCACGAAGGAAGACCAGACGGGACGAAGCGACCTGACAGTCCGGACAAGGACAACCAAGCTACGCCCAGGATAGAAGCAGGACCAAACCCCAGCGGTAGCATACCCACACCTCTGCTCACTATCTGTCAACTAGCGAGAAACACAACCTCGACACCACCGTGTCAACAAAATTTGATTTCCAGTAGTTCAACAACTACGGGAAGGAAGCACAGAATGGCGGGCGAGGATGCGAAGTTACCACTGTTCCATGGAAATGGGACAGATAACCCTGAACAATAGTGGTTTTTATGTGAAGCGGTATGGACCGTGAAGCAAATTACTGATGGTAATGCTAAGAAAGGACAGTTAGGGACAACTCTGCAAGGTCACGCATTAGATTGGTTTATGAAGTTTGTTCTCGTCCCTACAGGAGCTCTGGAGAAGACGCTAGTTGATATCAGGAACAGATTGATTGCATAATTCAAAAAACCCAAGTCTGAAGCCCAGTATATTATAGAACTGAAAGAAATTAAGCAGTATCCCAATGAAATGGTGTGGGACTTTGACAAGTTATTTAGAACGCTGATGGCGAGGGTTAGTTTTGATATGAGTATTTTCCAACGTAAAGAATGGTTCATCGTGGCACTGCTTCCACACATCTGACTACCACTGATGCAACAGAACATTACAATGCCTAGTGAAGCTCTGGGGATTGCAATGTGGTTGGAGGCGTCGCCAATTGGTGAAAATGCAACTGGGATGTCGCAGATAAAGACACAGCTGGCTAACTTGACCATACAGCTACAAGATCTAAAGAAGGGCAAGGAGCGGCGCGAAGAAGTATGGTGTAAGCGATGTCGAGGGGAAGGGCATACTAAGGATAATTGCCCGAACTTCCGCAATTATCTAGTTTCAGGAGCACCGAATTCTTTGAGTAGCAATGGCATGCCGTGGTGTCACATTTGTTAGGTATATGGGCACCGCCATGAGGAATGTCCATACATGCAGAAGATGGTCACAAAACCGATGAATCTGTATTGTACATTCTATAAATCTGTGGGACATGACGACAAAGATTGTCAGGCATATGGGTTGCTTCATGAGAGAACGTACGATGCATTCTATGTAAAGGATGACCAGCGTGTCGTACAACAACCACAACTGCAACTGTAGGTATCCTAGTCGCTAGTTCAACCGCATGTACAATTTGTAATGCAGCAGCAAACAAAGCAGTTTATGTCGCAATATGCTCCGATGCAAATAGATCCACAGCAGCCACAGTACATTCAGCAACCGTAGTATGCGCAGCAAGGGAAAGGCATGCAACCGAATCCGATGCAGCAATATTACAATCAACCACAGTACCAACAGCAGGCTGGATTCTGGGGAATATTCTGGGGTGGACGTGATGGAGGATTTGGTCGTGGAGGAGGATGAGCAGGTCGTGTGTCTGTTCTGTGTTATCACTGTGTGGTGTGGGGACACTATCAGCAAGATTTCCCACTATTGCAGGAATAGTGTACATTTTTCTTTATCATGGACCATATAGTAGAAAACTGCCTGCAGTAGATTGGGCGATGGCAGGCAGGAAACGTCCCACAGTTGCAGAATCAGAATCAAGTGCAGCAGCCAGTACAAAATCAAGTGCAGCAACCAGCGCAGAACCAGAATCAACGCCCGAATCAAAATGCTAGTCAGAACGTGAACCAACCTAGGAATCTTCCGCCGAATCAGAATTAGGGTGCGAGTGTTGCGACAGTTTATGCGGAGCCCTGGCCACAAGATGTGGCTGTTGCAGTTATCACTCGTGGAGGTGCAACGATTGGAGAGGATATCTCACAACTGCTTATTGAGTTGGAAGGGCAGAAGAAGGTGTCATTTGATATTGATTCAGAATGCAATACATTCTTTCAGGAACGTCGTGCAATGCACCAGGATCATGGTAAAGCTAATATTTGTGATATTCCCCCTGCTTTTTATGCGACTTCAAAGGTAGGTCCATTGGCGCAGTATGGAACCTTACAAAAAAATTTCGAGAGCTGTTTATTATTGGAAAGAGATCTCATGGCCCTCACTGAGATCGAGGGATTGTTGCAGTGACCCACTAAGGGATGAGAGGAGTCCACAGTAAACTCCTTACAACGACGGAAGACTGGTAAGGAGATGGGAATGAATATACAAATTGGGGACTATGATGTTGATTCGGTTATTCTGGATCTTGGTTCAGATGTCAACATCTTAACCAAAAAGGCATGGCAGAAAATGGGGAGCCCCCCATTGAGTTGGTCTCCTGTACAGCTCCAACTAGCTAATCACGCCAAGGTAACACCGATTAGGAGAGTCCCACGCCTAGTGGTGGACATTGAAGGAATGAAGACTTATGATGACTTTGATGTCATCGAAGTAGTTGAAGAAGGGAGCTCTTATCCAACGTTGCTAGGGATTGGATGGGATAACGATAGTGGAGCAGTAATCAACTTCCACATGCTACAATTTGGAATGCCTACATTAGAGTGATACCTAGGTGAGCACTTATGTGAAGATACCACCAAGGTTCATGGAGCTCTCTTGGTTGTTTTTCAAACACCACACATCTCAACTAGATAAAAGAAGCCTATGTATTGAAGACTAGAAGAGCATGGAAACAAGCATGCCTTGAAGAATGGTATAATTTTTTCATTTTTTTTAGTGGCTTGAGAATATTGGTCAAAATCGGCACATACATTATTTCTTGGTGAAACTAGGGTCTATTTGTTTCCTCTCTTGGTTGATGGAGAGCGTACAATGACAAATCATGTTTGTAATGTTGTGAAGTACATCCTTGCAACATATATAATTTTTTATGTATATATTGTATTGTAAAGATATTATTGTAGATAATTCTTTTATATAGTGTAGTTGAAATGTTTTTCAAAAGACTATTTAAAAAGGTGGCAGATACATAGACCTACACCTTCCTGCTTTTGTTTTCCAAAATGTTATTTATTTGCAATTAAAAATTGCAGAAGATACATTATTTTGCATATGTAGTTGGAACAATAAATACCCTTTTCCTTTATTAGAACCAATCCAAGGAAGAGAGCAGTAGAAGAGGATGAGGAAGAAGAAAGTTCAGATGTAGGAGGGATAGAAACAAATCAAATAGAAGACCAGAATTACAATGTAAGTGTTTTGGGAAGAATGGACATGAAGCTGATCAATGTTGGGCCCCTTGGGACTCCATCAAAGAAAAACATAACTAGAAGAAATAAGACAAGAGTAAGAGATAAGAGGCTGGTAAATCTCCTAAATATGCTCATTGTATTGTTGCACATTCTAATATTGGAATAAATGAAATCACATTTTTTCCATCTTACAAATATGCTTGGTTGTTTGATACTAGTGCAACATCCTACATCACATTTAGAAAAAAATATTTTGAAGAACTGAACAACAATGTAAGGAATAAGTGTATTTTGCAAACAAATCTAGCCTCAAACCAAAGGGAATTGGTTCTATTAGGATCAAACTACCTCGATTCCTTGATTTTTTGTTGCAAAATGTTCTCTATCTTCCAAATTTGTAGAGAATGATGTTGTATTTGTTGCAGGTTTGATAGTAATTCCATTCCATCCACATGTTCAATGGAATTGTAGAGATAATTAAGTCCTTTAAGAACCAGGTCATCATGACTGGATATGAAGATGGAAAGTTGTTGAAGCTGAAAGGCTCATATGTAAGAGATCAAAACATTTCCTACCACTCTTAGCATGGAGAAGGTAACCTTTCATCCAGTTTGATATGGCATGTTAGATATGTTCATCGAAATTATGACATCCTTCGCTTGTTGACAAAGAATGGTGTTTTTGGTTTTCCGACCATTCCTAAGAAAATGAGGAAATATGATGCATGCATATTAGGGAAACATAGTAAGCAGACATTTCAAGAGTCTAAATGTAGAGCATGTAGAAAGCTAGATCTGGTTAACTCTGACTTGTCTGGCCCCATGCATATTCCTTCTACCAATGGTAATAGATATCTCGTGACCTTTGTTGATGACTACACTAGAATGTGTTGGATATACTTGTTAAAGACAAAATCTAAAGCATTTCAAATATTCAAAAATTTTCACACGTGGATAGAAAATCAAGCACAATATCAAATTGGCACACTTTGTATTTATAATGAAAAAGAATACACTTCTAATGCTTTTGAATATTATCTTATTCAACATGGGATTGCACATCAAGCTTCGGTTCCTTACAACCCTCAACAAAGCGGTGTTGCAGAAATAATGAATAGAACCATAATGAATATGATACACTCAATGAAGTTTTTCAAGAATGTAAAATTGATGTATTGGGGGGATGCAATGTTGCATGTAGCCTATTTGAAAAATAGAAGTCCATCTCATGCTCTTGAAAACAAGACTCTGAATGAAATGTGGTATGGCCACATGCCATTGGTGAGGCATCTCATGGTTTTTGGTTCCACCTGCTATGCCTTGATACCAAATGATCAAAGAGACAAGCTTGGTACTAGAAGTTGAAAATGCATTTTCTTGGGGTATTCGAACACCTCCAAGGAATATTGTCTTTATGGTGAGTTAAATAAGAATTTTGTTGTTTCCAAAGATGTCATTTTTCTTGAAACTAGTAAAAATGATGAGTCTATTGATAGAAAACATATCATATAGAGAAATTTACCCATGTAAAGATATATTATGAAGTTGAGAATGAAATTCCACATCTTCAAGGGGGGGTCACTATCTTGGATCAATCTCTAGAATTTTCGTTCGAAGCACCAACACCCCCTCATGAAGAAACTCATGAAGAAGAATTTCTTGTTGTTTCACCTAAACAAGAGACTCAATTAGATGATGTGATTGAGGGGATTTGAAGATTGAATCTTGAAGAAAATGAAGCACCACCAGCTAATCAACCGAGACCATCATGGAAATTCTGAAATGGGCCACAAATACACTTGAAAGTATCCATCTGAATGAAATTGGAAATACGGGAACAAGGAGTTCAACTAGAAAAGAATATGGATGCGATCCAGATAACTCAGGTGATGACATGGATGTCTCATTTGACTGTGAATTGAATTTATCTTCTAAATTTGAACCAACTTCCTTTGAAGAGGCTATTACTTGTGATGAGTGGAAAGAACCCTTGCAAAATGAGTATGATGCACTCATAAAGAATCCAACCTCGAAGCTGGTTGACCCTCTAGTTGGAACCAAACCAATTGGTTGCAAGTGGGTATACAAGAACAAGCTTGTGGTGAACGTCTATGCACATAAGGAAGGCATTGACTCTGAAGAGACATTCTCCCACACAGCAAAATGGACCACCATCCACACCTTATTTTCTTTGGCTGCATAAAATGGGTGGAAATTCCACAAGATGGATGTAAAAACAACTTTCTTGAATGGAAACTTGAAAGAGATTGTCTTCATGTCTCAGCCAAAAGGCTTTGATGTGAAAGGGAAAGAACACAAGCTGTGTAGTCTTGTTAAGTAATTCTATGGACTGAAACAAGAACCTCGTGCAAGGTATGAAAAGCTAACTAAGCATCTTTTGAAGTTAAATTTCAAACACTATAATCTTGATGATGCAACATTGTTTGTAAAGAAAGTTGGAAGATTGCTTGTGTTCCTTGTTGTTAAGATTTAATATGCTAAGACAGAAAATAGCAGCATTACATTCCATTTCACAATAATAGCATATACAGGATTACTGAAGAAACAACAAGCATAGCATAAACACAAGAGACACAGATTTATCCTGGGAAACCCTCATGGGGTAGAAAACCCAGTAAAGCTTCCTCAATATAGATGACCAGCAATATACAAAGATGCAAACCAAAGATATGATCTCCTCCTCTATCATAGCAGACCTCTCCTCCACAAGTGCGCCTTTCTCTCAAGTGAGTGTGTGTATCAAATGAGGAACACACCTCCTCTATTTATACACTACTCTGACATATCTTTTACACAAGTACATGTAGGCTCGTATTTAACCAATGGGTTAAATACCCCACTACAACTGACTGGGCCAACCCCTCTAGGGTCGTCTAATAACCCTTTGACCCATATAACACATATAGGTCCGACCCCCCACTAGGGAATTCTAATAACCCAAGTTACCACATTCTGACAGAGGAATAAACATCTCCGAATATACAATAAGATATTCACGGAGGAATGAATCATCTCTAGAATAATAAAGCACAAATATAATATTCTTTGAAGTTACAATACTCAACACTCCCCCTTAACGAGAATTATATTATAACAGCATCTGCACGAGCAAGGAGTCATCAACATCATACATGATACATCTATAAATCATCGGAAGCTTTCTTCAATTTATCATCATCAGTAACTTGACTAGTTACTGGAACATCAACATCATCAAAGTTGATAGTACTCAATCATCAACATCGTCATCACACGATCATCAGCATCATCATCAGCATCGTCATCACACGATCATCAGCATCGTCATCACACGATCATCAGCATCATCATCAACATCGTCATCACACGATCATCAACATCGACATCACACGATCATCAGCATCGTCATCATACGATCATCAGCATTGTCATCACACGATCAACAACATTGTCATCATATGATCATCAGCATCGTCATTACACGATTATCAGCATCGTCATCATATGATCAATCCTGTTCTCTTTAGGACCTATGTCCATGGATGATGCAATCCTGTCATGTACCTTTTGAACCGAAGTCCAGGGACGATCTAGTCCTATCATGTACCTTTTGAACCGAAGTCCAGGGACGATCCAGTCCTATCAATTTTCGGAGACCTCATGTCTATGGCTCAATTCACAAGACCAAAGTCCAAGGATGATCACATCCTTACCGTACATTTAGGACCACTCCCAAGGATGACTTGATCCTCAACCGTACATTTAGAACTACGTCCAAGGATGACTTAATCCTCCACCGTACATTTAGGACTACGTCCAAGGATGACTTAATCCTCCACCGTACATTTAGGACCACGTCCAAGGATGACTTAATCCTCCACCGTACATTTAGGACCACGTCCAAGGATGACTTAATCCTCCACCGTACATTTAGAACCACGTCCAAGGATGACTTAATCCTCAACCGTACATTTAGGACCACGTCCAAGGATGACTTAATCCTCCACCGTACATTTAGGACCAAGTCCAAGGATGACTTAATCCTCAACCGTACATTTAGGACCACGTCCAAGGATGACTTAATCCTCCACCGTACATTTAGGACCACGTCCAAGGATGACTTAATCCTCAACCGTACATTTAGCACTACGTCCAAGGATGACTTAATCCTCAACCGTCCACCAAGGACTTCATTCTCGAAGACATACGTCTATGGCTCTTCTTTCGGACTGAAGTCCAGGGATGATCCAATCCCCTCACATGTTCACTAAGAACCTCATTCTCGAAGACATACGTCTACGGCTCTTCTTTCGGACTGAAGTCCAGGGATGATCCAATCCCCTCACATGTTCACCAAGAAATTCATTCTCGAAGACATACATCTACGAATCTTCTTTCGGAATGAAGTCCAGGGATGATCCAATCCCCTCACATGTTCACCAAGAACTTCATTCTCGAAGACATACGTCTATGGCTCTTCTTTCATACTGAAGTCCAGGGATGATCCAATCCCCTCACATGTTCACCAAGAAATTCATTCTTGAAGACATACGTCTACGGCTCTTCTTTCAGACTGAAGTCCAGGGATGATCCAATCCCCTCACATGTTCACCAAGAACTTCATCAAAACATGTGTCAATCATGTATCCTCATCATCAAAACATGTATAACAAAACATGTATCCTCATCATCAAAACATGTATAACAAAACATGTATCCTCATTATCAAAACATGCATAAAATCTATCATCAAAAGCATGTATACATCTATCATAAAAAAACATGTATATCTAACATCAAAAGCATGTATACATCTATCATCAAAAGCATGTATACATCTATCATCAAAATCATGTATATCTAACATCAGAAGCATGTATACATCTATCATCAAAAACATGTATACATCTATCATCAAAAGAAAAATATAAGATTCCTAAATCTAAATAATTCTAAGTAACTAGGTGCAGCAAATTGATGGGATAGACTTGTTATCAGATACCATACTACTCCCCCTTTCGAGGAGGGTCCTTCTGGACTATACCAAGCTTGTCTCGGAAGTATTCAAACTTTACTCGAGACAGAGGTTTAGTCAAGATATCAGCAATCTGATCCTCAGTGCTTATATACTCGAGCTTGATAGCTCCTCTTTGCACCATATCTCGTATATAGAAGTATCGAATCTCTATGTGTTTTGACTTATCGTGGAATACAAGATTTTCTATCTTAATGCAGTTTTAAATGTCATGCATAATCACAGTGGAATCCATTTCTAAGTCAAACACTCCATATAATAGCTTCTGAAGCCACACTGCTTCACAGTTGGCAGAGCAGACAGCTATATATTCTGCTTCAGCAGTACTGAGAGCCACACTAGATTGTTTCTTGCTGAACCATGAGATCATGGCAGATTCAAGACTATAACATCCACCTGATGTACTCTTTCTGTCTGAGGCACTTCCTGCCCAATCAGAATCTGAGTAACCATGTAAACGGAGTTCATGACCTCCAAGATAATATAGACCGAAATCTAATGTACCTTTTAGGTACCTCACTACATGCTTTGTAGCTATTAAGTGAACCTTTCTAGGTTCTACTAGATACTGACTTAGGGTATTTGCAGCAAAGCATATATCTAGCCTAGTATTTGTTTAAGTACATCAATGACCCAATGATTTGTCTATATATGGTTAGGTCCACTAAATCCGATGAGTCAGTAACTAATAACTTCAACTTGGAGTCCATGGGAGTGGCCATGGATTTATACTCCAACATATCAAATCTTTTTAGAAACTTCACAGCATACTTACCTTGATTTAAAAGATTCCTTTTGGATCTTGCCATACTTCTAGACCTAAGAAGTAGTGCATTAATCCGAGATCTTTCATTTTCATTTCTGCAGCCATTTTCATGATCTGTTTCTCATTCCTTGTCAGAAAGAGATCATCGTCATACAATAATGGTATGATAGGTTCATCATCCACAACCTTAAGGTAAAGGTTAGGATCATCTTTACTTCTGGTAAAGCCCAAGCTTTGTCATGAAGCTGTCAATTGTCCATTATTCACACTCTGCATTGAGTGATCTTCTGCATATCTATCTGTGCCATCTCTCGTCAGATGGGTCTACTAATATGAGCCTCAAAATCATTTGAACTCTGTGGCGAGTTCCTTCTTTCATCCATGTCATATGTGTATAGAAGCCATATTCAACCTTGTAGCAAAGGTTGAGATCCACATCACCCATGACGATCATTAAGCTCATCAATTGACTACCAATCTTGGGTACTAATACAGAACCTGATTCACACTTCTTCTTTAATTACACCATTAAGAAAATGGTCTTATCTAGCTACTTGGAGCAAAACATCTCATCATGATTCTCTTCCTCTTTCTAAGAGAATCTTCTAGCCACAAGCCTTCTATAGTGTGTTTGATTTGTAAATATTTTGTTGAACATCCATCGCTTGTTCAGTGTTCATCATTCATCATGATCTTTCCTACAAATCAAAATTAAGTACATGATTAGTAATACTTCATAATCATCAAATCATATTGACATGATAACCTATTATGCATATAGATATCATTTACATAGTTATGTAACTATTTTGACCAATACTTTGGCACAACACTTTCCCATATCCTGTATGCATACAGTGGCTATCTAGATGCCTTCCATCTCTACCAGAACATACTATTGAGAGTGTGCACAGCTCTCAGCATGTCAGTAAAGAGGTTTCATTCTAGACAAGCAACAATGGAATGTTTGTCCAACTTACCAATCATATGCATATTAGTAGTATACTATTCAATGCTCTATGAATGTTTACACTCAGCATGATATATTCTAGGAATACAAATATGCATACAAGCAATATCATTTACTATAACATCTCAAATACTTATCTTTTATGTTTGTGTGGTTGCCTCCCGCTTGATCTTCTATATGTCTTTTGAACTTATATTCATTCTGTACCACTGTGCATGCTCAAGTGTGCACTAGTGTCATCCTCATGATCTCATACACAAACATACATTCATTAGTATATTCTCAAAACATTCTAATTCTAAATAATCTTGAATATGTATAGTCATGATTATAGATAATATTCAAGGTTTCAGGGAAGTCTTCTTTTACTCATGCAAATTCTTGTTTGATCTAGTTAGTTAAATAATCAACCAAGATAAGAGACATAATATGCATAAACCCTTGATTACTAACTTTATGAATAAGCATAACCAATCATACCAAGTACACTTATATAAGGGATCATGACATAGGAAAACATACCTGGATTAGTATACCTGCTTAGTTATGTACAACATACCTAAACAATCTCTTCAATGATTTAGAGATCCTGAGCTAGAACATGCATGTCTCATAGGTTAAGCATAATATAACAAAGTCATACATACCTCGTAAGTAGAACAAAGATTATGGATGAGTCTTTGTCTTCATGATGTCCTGGTCATGGAGCTTGATTTGTCTTTTGTGATGTACCTGTATCTTGTTAGCAGACAACATCAAACTCACACAACACCATAATGCATTAGTACAATCATATAGTCCTAATCAATGAATGTCTTCGATCATTCATATGCACTCATACTGTTACTAGGGTGATAAGACAATTCTAACGTTAATCAAGATTGTACTAATAGATAACATGAAGACAAACACATTATGAACTTAATCAAGAATCAGATTTCAAGACATACCTGAACCTCCTTAAGTCATACCTGTTGAGACTTCTTGTAGTCTTCTTATGTAAGGCCTTAGCCTCAACTCCCCCTGAAACTTGATCTGGAGCTTGATTAGGGTTTGCTAGAGAAACCCTAAAAATTCAATCTTTGACTTTCACACTTCCGAATGAATGGAAGGATGTGTCCTGCTGAGCTGATCAAACTAGCATACTTCAATTTTGAAATCTCCAAAATTTGACCCCTCAAAATTTCCTTTGAAACTTCTGGATCTTCTGGACAAGATCCCAAACTAGGGTTTGATGAAGCCCACCCTTATGCTCAATCAAAAGGTTTGATCCAAAGCTCTAAACTCTTATTTTTCTGAGGAGCTTCCAGCCATGGTTACAGACTTCAACAATTTCAACTTTTGCTGAAGCCCTAATTTTCCATCTTTCCGATCAAAATCCCGAGCTAGGGTTTAATCAAGCCCGGTCTTCTACCCAACCAAAAATTCGATCTTGGTCTCTAAATTTTGATTTTCCTGAGTAGCATTCAGCCATGGATTCCGATTCCAAAAATTCTAACTTTCTCCGAAACCCTAAATTCCGGAAGCCATGAATAAAGGTGCTCCAAAAATAATTCTATTTTGACAGAAATATGTACCTGATTGTTTCTGCTATAACTCTAAAATTTTCACTCCACAGGGTCTGAAAAATTTTTATACAATAGCCTGACCTGTCGTCTTTCCATCCTGACAGGTCTGACCTCAATTGGATTTTCTGAGAGAGAGTTATGCCAAATGTCGCAACGTGACCTGTTTTGGGATAATACAGGAGAGAGAACTTGTACGGCGTGCCACATGTCAGTGTTTGAACTTCGGACTCTAAAAACGTTTTTTTAGATATCTCGCACTGTTATCTTTCCATCCTGACAGGTCTGACCTCAATTGGACTCTCTGAGAGAGAGTTATGATAAGTGTCGCAACGTGACCTGTTTATGGGATAAAAAAAGAGAGCGAACTTGTACGGCGTTCCACATGTCACTGGTTCAGCTTCGGCCTCTGAAAACGTTTCTTGAGATAGTACAGTCTGTGTACTACCTATAAATTTTTACGAAATGTCATTTGGAGCTTCCTAGCCCAAGTTATGACCTTTTTTCCTAGGTCACCTGATTTTGACTGAGATTTGGAAGAGGCAGAAAGCCTAACTTGTACTGATCATAACTTACAAAGTACAACGAATCTGAGGGTTCCCTTTAGACACAAGATACCTGGAGATGTTATCTACGACCTGTAAAGGTTTCAGATCTTGAACCTTCTCCAAAATGGATTTATAGCGAAAGTTCCACGATGACTAGTTTTTGCTATGTAAAACCCTAACCTTCAAATTGTCATAAGTGAAGCAAGTGTCGTAAGTGCCATACCTTGCCTTCCTTCAGGTTAGCTCTGATACCATGTTAATATTTAATATGATAAGACATAAAATAGCAGCATTACATTCCATTTCACAATAATAGCATATACAGGATCACTGAAGAAACAACAAGCATAACATAAACACAAGGGACACAGATTTATCCTAGGAAACCCTCATGGGGTAGAAAACCAAGTAAAGCTTCCTCAATATAGATGACCAGCAATATACAAAGATGCAAACCAAAGATATGATCTCCTCCTCTATCATAGCAGACCTCTCCTCCACAAGTGCACCTTTCTCTCAAGTGAGTGTGTGTATCAAATGAGGAACACACCTCCTCTATTTATACACTACTCTGACATATATTTTACACAAGTACACGTAGGCTCGTATTTAACCAATGGGTTAAATACCCCACTACAACTGACTGGACTGACCCCTCTAGGGTGGTCTAATAACCCTTTGACCCATATAACACATACAGGGCCGACCCCCCACTAGGGAAGTCTAATAACCCAAGTTACCATATTCTGACGGAAGAATAAACATCTCCGAATATACAATAAGATCTTCACGGAGGAATGAATCATCTCCAAAATAATAAAGTACAAATATAATATTCTTTGAAGTTACAATATCTGAACACTTTTTGTGTATGTAGATGACCTTTTGATGACAAGGAACAATGAAAGGTATATTGCATCAATAAAGAAATATTTGAAGAAGGGATTTGAAATGACATATTTGGGACACCTTCACTACTACTTGGGAATTGAAGTGACTCAAAATACTAAGTACATATCCATCTCTAGGAAGAGGTATGTTGGAGAATTGTCGAAAAATATTTTGCATGACAGAATGCGCCAACCCTCTCTCAACTCCAATGGAACAAAAGTCAAAGCTCACATTGATTGAAGGAAAATAATTTGAGGATGTGACCAAGTACTGAAATCTTGTGGGAAGCCTTATCTACCTTACAACCTCCAGACCAAATATTTGACATCCTTTTAAGGTTCATGCAAAAACCTTGTGAAGGACATTGGTCTACTGCTAAACGTGTTCTAAGATACTTGAAGGGGACTCAAGACTTTGAACTCAAGTACTCTAAGGTGGATGGATTCAAAATTGTAGGGTACTATGATTTAAACTTCAATGGAAACAAAGAGACAAGAGTGTCTACTTCTGGATACACAATGATTCTTGGATTAACAACTATCTCCTAGATATCACACAAAAATTTAGTTCCAATGGATTCGACAAAAGAGGGAAAATATGTTTCTTTTGTTGAAGCAACGAAAGAGATAGTGTGGCTCAAGAAGATACTTGAATATTTATGGGAGAAACAAGAGAAATCCACTCCCTTGTTGATCAACAACACTTCCGCAATCAAATTGGACAAGAATATTAGATTCCATGATCAAACCAAGCACATCAACACGAAGTACTATTTCATTTTACATCATGTATATGCGAAGACAATTCATCTACAACATTGTTGCACGAACGAGAAAATTGCAAACATCTTCATCAAAGTACTTGGACAAGAAAAGTTTGAAAGGTTTAGAAACATGCTCGGACTTACAAACACCCCTTCAGATTAAAGGGAAAATGTTGGAAACCTAATCCTACGGGATTATGGTTTCACAAGTAATTTTGTAAATATCTTTTAGTTTACAAAAAGAAGATGAGAGTCTCCTTGGAATCCAATAGATCTCTTGGAAGCTAAACCCAATAGACAATCCCAATGTATAAATAAATGTTTTTTTATCAATGGAAAATCAATCCGGGAGTTATTATTTCTGACAAATTGCTTAAATATAAACCAACAAGATGTAATTTTATTTTTATACTATTTCAAGGGATACTATTACTATGGTGCACATTGCTAAATATATCAACATCAAAGATATGCAAAAAAAACAATTCAAAACTTGTCATGATGCTAATCGTTGCACTGATAGTGGTGTATGGTCTATAAATAAATGCATAATAAATGAACCTATTAATTATATGTTGTTCAAATGCATGTAATATTTGTGATATAACAATAAAATTGATGTATTTGAATAATTATTTAACTATAGAAAATTTGAATTGACATTTAATAGACTCAATAATCATGCTTTTGGAATTGTAACTTTTACTTTTGGAATTGAAAGCCACATTTGTGAAATCGAAATCCCACTTTTGGAATTGAAAATCACACTTTTTGAATAAAAAATCTCACTTTTGCAATCGAAAATCATAGTTTCATAATGAAAGGCACACTTTTCAAATAAAAATTTATACTTTTTGAATAAAAAATTGCACTTTTGGGGTTCAAAATGATTCAAAAATTGCACTTTTGGAATTGGAAATCACACTTTTTGAACTTGATTTTGCACTTTTTGAACCCGAGTTTTCACTTTAGGAATGTTTTTTGGGGGCTTTAGAAAGTGTGCATTTGCACTTTTTTGTCTAGTTTCTACTGTATAAGACCAATTAATTAAATGTGTACTTTTTTTCTTAGGAAATGTAGATATGAATGAAATCATGGGTGCTTGTGTTGTCTATTAATACATTGACCTTCCACCTCTTGGTATAGTCAACCAGCTTTAACCTTAAAGGAGAAAAGAGATCAGTAAGAGCATGAAGGGATTTAAGGTTCTTCATAGAGTTGGTCAAGAAGAAAAACTTCATGAATGATGGAATTGACTTCCTCATGAGGCATGCCATTAAAGTCACCATTACAAATGTCCATAGTTAATTTTTCCTCCTTACATTTATGCAATAGAGAATATTTGTCTTCATATTTGTAGAAGAGACCCTAGTTAATTTGATATTTTACCATTTATAGGCATGAAAACTTGTCTATCGTAAGGGTGGCGTAGGTTGTCGATGAGCCACCATATTAGGGAAAGAAGTAAAATAAAATTGTAGCATTTGGACCAAGAATACAATATAACTTGGGTACAACATGTAACATTAATAACATCCAACCAATCAATAGGGTTCTTCATCTATACGTAGGCTCTAATTTCCTCAATACCACTTATCAACCATCACTATAACAATTCTTTGGTTAGTTTTATTTTCTAACAATTAACCATTCAAAAGCATCATTATAGCATTCCACCATACCATTTTGTTTTAATTGGTAAGATGACCCAAAATGTTGGTATCCTTGATGAAATGAGAAAATATGGTTTTCACAAACTACATCCATGTAATGACCCCTGGTTATGCTTTCTTATAGCATTTCCTCCACTACCAATGTTTCCAATCCAAATAGAGGAAACCTATTTGGATTTGTAATAGCTCATATGCTTTGACACGAAGGGAAAAGTAGTTCTCCATTTGGTCAACCCAACTGATCAGATATGATCCATCAAACTTATTCAAATAAAATTTAGCAAAGCTGGGCATCAAATCATGGGAAGGCTCAGAAAATGAGTTCAGTTAATATTGAAAATTTATTCCTCCTTAATGTTCTTACCCTTATGGAAACCTTCACCAAATTCATTATCACCCTCCTCGGGCTTCCCATTCAATTTCATAATTTGGTCAAAACAAAGGTTGACTTCTGTAGTGAGAGAATACATATTGTTTTCCATTTTGTTAGTTGACTAGGCAAGAGACTCAATATTTTTCTCTATTTCCTCCATAACTAACATTTTGTGGGTGTTTTTCATGGGACCACTAGGTCCACCAAAGAAGTTATCCAAGAGTTATCCTAACATTATCAATGTTCGAAGAGGAATGTATTGAGAGAGTCCATAGGCAATGGTACATGAGAAAATTAGTTACTAGTTACAAATTTAAACCATAATTATTATAATTGTGTAAGGGTTCTATTGAGATATGTCTCTCACAATGTATGTTGAGTATTACTACTTTGATCAAATTCCCAATTTTTTATACTGAAAAGCGTGTAGGAATTGTGTTGTTTATGGTGGAGAAGATAGGGTTTATAGGAAGAGGCTATGATTTGAAAGGTGATAAGGACATGGGAATGGTGTGTGTTATAGCACTTTGATATAGTGGAGGGTTTTTGACATTTGTATTTGGTTGTATCTTTCACAATACCAACTAGTGAGGATAGATCACACTCTTAACCATAATATTGAATTCCATGGTACATGAGAGTGATATCCCCAACAAAGAAACCCAACATAAATTTTTTTAAGGACCCATAATATTTTTAAGGTGTAGAACCTTGGTGAATCTTACTAATTCTTAAATTCCTAACCATAAAATGTTTGTTGATTTCTGTAAAAATATTCAAATTTATATGGATTTTATATAGTTTTTGGACATTTTTAGCAATTTTTAAAATACAATATTTTTATCCTATGGAATATGGGTGGATCATTTATAAAAAAGCAATTAGCAAATAATTTTTTTGGAAGAAAACATCAAAAATGAATCCATTGACTAAATTTTAACCTTAAAATTTTCTTTGATCCCCAAAGTGTTGTTCTTAGTGTATTATAGAAATAGGATGGCTGGTATGATTGGGTAAGATTGATTTCAAGTGCACGTAATAGGATTGTAATATACTCAAAAGTATGAAGAAGACAATTGCATATAAAAGTGCTATCTCATGCACTACTACTTGGAGGGGTGCCAACAAAGAATATAAGGGTTTCCAACCTAGTGATGCCTATTGTTATATTTTATTGGCATTCTTCCCAAATTGCAAGTTTTCCCATTGAATGAAAAATCACTCTATTAGTTAAAGATGTTGGAACTTGTTTATATCTTAAATTTTTTTTTTTAAATTAGAGGATGTCCTACCACATGAATGTAGTCTAATATCACTTATGGGGTTCCTTCTTCGATGAAATGAAATACTCATAAAATAATAGAGTACAAATAGATGAAAATATAGCTACATAAAGTAAATAATAGAACTGATATTACAAAATAACATAACCAACAAACCTTTATTGGTATTCAAAACTCAATGGGATGTTGACTTTCCTCTTTAGGATACAACCTTCAAGATAAACAAAACCCCAAATATAATATTGAAAACTAATTACATACTTTCTAATACAATATAAAGTTTCTAACTAACCAAAACTTAATTACATCAATAAGTGTTTATATCTTAGAATTTGGGATGGGCTAGCATTTATGTTTTTCCTAAATTGCATGAGGATGAAATAAGTGTACTGTCCAGATTAATTTTATCACAGTTGTTCAAAATTCGAAATAAACAATTAGAAAAAGAAAAAATAAGATAAAACATATTTGGTAGTTGATGCACGGATTAACTGGTAGCTAATACATGTCAATTTCCGCTAGCTCACTTGGTTAAGTTGTGGGTCTTGTTAGCAAGGTGACCTGAGTTCAATAAAGGCCACTCTTGCAAATCAAGAAAATTTGAGCAAAAAGAAACTCATACATGGATGATGCATGAATGTCAACTAATTATCCACATTAATGAGATGTCAACCACTAACTATCGACTCAATCCTACTTTAAAAGAACTCATATTCTCGTATTCAGATTCATCCCAAGTTCCCAACACACCAAGGGAAACCAAGGGAAAGATGTGAATATTCATCTCAACACAATGACGTGTCGACTCATTAATGTAAAAGCCCCACTTCCCAGAAGCATTCATATGATTATTAACACACTGAAATGTCAGCTCATTAATGTACAAGCCCTACTTCCTTGAAGCATTCGTATATATAATAATCATAGAACCCAATTAATCATCAATATTTTCTTAGTATTCAGCACCATCGGTTCTAACTCTCCGTGGACATTCAAATAGCTCTCTTAATATGGAGAGTCATAGCAAAGCAGAGACTTCTCATCTAGATGCAGTCTTCCCATCGGTAGAAGATTTTATCTCGCGGGAAAAGGGTGAAGATTAAAAATGCGAAAGCAAGAGGAAGATATCTGTACTAGACAATCCCAATTTAAGTTATGTGCTCACTCCTCAATGGAGGGAAGCTATCTGTTGCTTTAAGTTCCGTGTTCACTGCTCCTTTCCCTTCTTAATATCTTGCAGCCGTTTGGTCAGATTAGCCAGCTGCATCTGAATCTGCGACATCCCAGCTGTGTTTTCAGCAATTGGCGACGCTTCCAACCGCATTGCAATCTCCAGAGCTTCGTTGGGCGTTGTAATGTTCTGTTGCATCAGTGGTAGTCGAATGTGTGGAAGCAGTGCTGCGATGAACCATTCTTTATGTTGGACAGTGCTCATATCAAAACTAACCCTTGCCATCAACATTTTGAATCGCTGGTCAAAGTCCCACACTGTTTCATTGGGGTACTGCTTAATTTCGTTTAGCTCTGTAGTGTACTATGCTTCCAACTTGGGTTTCTTGAATTCTGCGATCAATTCGTTCATGATATCATCCAACGTCTTCTCCGGAGCTCCTATAGGGACTATAACAAACTTCATAAACCAGTGTAATGTGCGACCTCGTAGAGTTGTCGCTAGCTTTCCTTTCTTAGCATTATCATCAGTAATCTACTTCATGGTCCATACCGCTTCACATAAAGACCATTACTATTCTGGTTCATCTATCTCATTTCCATGGAACAGTGGCAACTTCGCATCCTCGCCCACCATTTTTGGCTTCCTTCCTGTAGTTACTAAACTACTAGTGATCAAGTTTTGATAACACGGTGGTGTCAAGGTTGTGTTTCTCCCTGGTTGACAGGCAGTGAGAGGAGGAGTGGGTATGTTGTCACTAGGGTTTGGTCCTACCTCTATCCTGAGCGTATCCTGGTTGTCCTTGTCCAGACTGTGAGGTCACTTCGTCTCGTGTGGTCTTCCTTCGCGGCCTTGCGGTTCGATCGCAGCAGGACCTTCTCCTATCCTCTGCCTCTTCTCCTATCGAAACCTTGCTCCTCCCCTTGTAAGACCACTCTCTTCCTGGACTTTGTTCATAGTCTCGTGATGGCCTGCCCCCATCTACCCCTTATCATTCCATGTACGACCCCCCTACTATCGCGATACCGACGGCCTTCACCCACTAGGTTGTTTACTGATCTAGATGCATCTTCAATATACCCTTCTTGCAAATAAGCATCTTAATGGACAATTGGAGCGATAGCAAAAACCTTCTCCGGGGTTTGTGGAAGAAATACCTTTCAGCTTCACTATAAGATTTTTGGGTATCGACCGCAAATTCAGTGATATAACCTTCCAATATGTTATCGAGCCAAAAATCTACAACTCGTGACACCTTGTTATCAACTTCCTACAATTCCTGGATCAGTTCTAGAGTCCAGTTCGTCGGCTCACCACCATGGAAGTTCCTCTTCTGAAAAGTCAATTTTTCCAACCACTCATACAAGATAACTAGGAATTCACACAAAAAAAATTCGTGTGGACCGTCGTGAATAGATCTTTCCACCCACTAATCGACTGTCAGTCGAGTGTTCCGAATTTCTTCTTCAACAAATTCCTGCAACTTCCGATCAAACTATCTTTGTATCTTCGGTTGCGTCGGATGCCACAACATATCCTCCTTTCACTTTGCACACAGTCCTGACAACAGAACCATTTGTTGACACAAACCCAGTCGACAGGGGTTCCACTCATTGTCGACACATATAGAGCACCGCGATCTCTCTGAGCATCGTCCCATATAGGTTTAACCCCATCCGAAAACACCTGCAGAGCATATGAAGTCTCACCTGAGATGTTCAAGGGAGAGTTGACGGAACCATGTTTCTGCCGAATTAAGGAGGACGGTTGCCGCTCAATCACTTAACTTATTGCGACATTTCAGAAGTGGATCTATGCAATTAACTTCGACATCATTTATATCCATAGCATCATTCAACATAAATATTCATCGCAACAAATACAATAGTAAAGCATTAATTGCAACAACAAAACATAGCATCATTCATATATTGCAACATGCATTATCATAAGAGAACAGAAGATACACAGGGATTTCACGAAACAGCTCTAGGTTGAACAGAAAGGTTTTTAGCTCAAAGTCGAGCTTAAACAACATGGTATTACCCTTCATTATACTCTTGTTTTCTGACAGTATGAGAACTAAACCAAATCGTAACTGTAAGGTTTAGTGTGAACTCTAACATTACAGACTACAATTAAAGGTAAATGCTGAGAATTAAGACCATGATTTCATCAACGGCCGTAGCCAAATTTCTGAATATAAGCAATTATAACAACATAGAAATTTAAGAATACACGCGTTCGACAAGCTCAAAGCTTCAGGAGAACTTTATAATAAATTTTATATTATCAAAACACCAGGCAGAAACCATGAACAATTTCCCAGATTCAGAGCAGAAAACCAGATTTTGGAGGCCGTAGCCTCATCTACAGACATGTAGAGAAAGACTCACACCATCTATCTATAATTTTACCCAGTATTTTATCTACAGAAAGCCTTCAACATAAAAGTAAAACTATTAATTACAAAATGAACCAAAGCCGTAGCGACCTATTACAACACAGGGTTAAACCTTTAATATTTCTTTTAATATACAATTAAAAGTTTGAGCAAGACTACTGTAATCATGGTGACTCTCGGATCAAACCAAAAACCCTAATCACCCTAACAACCAGCAAGGAGGAAAAGCCATGGCGAAGGACCAGGCTTACCAGCTTCGCCAATCGACGAGGAAAGTGTCCTGTACACGTTCAAGAGCAGCCAGGTCCTGCAATGACAAAGGGGTATCAGTTATAAAAACATTTATTAAAAACCAAATCTTTAACTGAAATAACAATGAAATAGTTCTGCAGCTTACCGCGCATGGGAGATAGTGTTTAACACGGTAATGAGCATGATAGCCGCGAGCAAGGTAAGCATAAAACCTCTTCTCAAGAGCTGGCAGAAACAAGGATAGCTACCACAATGGAAGCCTCATCAGGACCCAACCAAGAGTATGGTAACGCGGAGACAAGGTTCAATTTGACAACAAAGGGATAAAACCCTAGGTTCATAACCAACTTACAGCGGCTAACAGCAAGTATATTGACTACCCAAATCAATACAATGGACAAGTATGAAGGCTGGGAGCAGCATAGCAACTGCTAGCCCACAGTAACAACAACAAAGGAAACCCGAGATGTTTAATAAACTTATAGAATGCCAATAGCATGGTATACAGACTTCCGAACGATACAAAGGACACGCACGAAGAACTGTAGTAGCATGGGAACTGCTATCTACAGCACTTCAGCAAGAAACTCAGACCAGGAGGTTTTCTCAGAGCAACCGAGCCCGAAGGCAGAGGAGATATGGCCAAGTAGGGTTTGGTCAATTATTTATATCATCAAACACAAGGCTCAAGACTATCCACGTAGCACTTAAATTTAGTAACCTGCCATGGGTCGACGATCCAAAGTCCATGATGCATTTCAATTATTTTTTCTTCAAATTAAAATCATAGCGTGGGTACTTTACAATCAAAGGATAATCAAACATGAATATTTTAATATGGTTGAAGCACCATAATTTCAACACCCACCATATAATCCATGTTAAACAATGCCTTCAAAGTTTGCCTAGTGAACATAATCACTCTATCCTACAACCAACAAAATTATGCATTATCCATAATGTTCAAAGTTACGATGAGACTTTCATCATTGATTGAGAAATAAAAATCATAGCATGAGTAATAGAATTATTCATGGTTATCCATAAAGGTTGAAGTAGCATAGTTTCCATGTTATCCTTTTAACAATAAAAACAATAGGATAAAACCTTCAAATCTTACATTGTATAGATTTAACCTTGATTTAATAATTCATGTTATATAACCATTGATCAAAACTCAGTCTTGAAATATTCTAGACATAGAGAAAGTGTTTTGCATTATGAAAGTTATAAGGATAAGGGTGTAATGTAAGTTATAAGTGATTCATAACAATAATTTACACTTACCCTAGTCTCTTGGGAAGAGACAACAGATATGGCATCTCTTCTAAGTCTCTAAGATAAGGGTGACAATGTTGGGTAACTCAACGTTCTTAATACTTTGACAATCATAGAAATAGGAATAATTTTTCAATCCAAACAAACCCTGAAAGGTCAAAAGAGACCTGTAACTGACAGGATACATTGTAAAGGTTAGAAACAAGCTAAGTATATTTATGGATAATTTCAGTTCTTGCATAATGGAAAGTGTGAATCAAAAATATATTCTGACATAAAATTGGGTTTGATACAATAATTATGGTTGAGTAAAAACTGAATTGGGTATGGTCACTCGTTGTATTTATACAGTGCTAGAAATGAAGTACAATTGCATTACCAGAACAAATACTCATAGAGTTAGTTAATCCATCTGATCTCAAGAAAACATAGCTATCTTATTCTCTAGTAATTCTAATTCTATAACAGTACGATCAGAAGTAAGTCATAGGATGAGAGCTACCTTTTAAAGTTTAATAACAAGGTTAGACCTTTTTACTGAATGCTTTGGTACAACTAATTGACTTATAACACTTTAAAAGATTTAATGGCAGCGGCCCGAACTTACCTGTATATCTGTAAAAGGAAAAGAAACTTGTTGCATTAGCTCGGAAGCTAAGTAAGCCCAGTCTGTCATAGTAATTTCCCCCTTGTGATTGAAGAACATAAAACAATCAGCAACAGTAAAGAAAATCACAACAAATTATTCAGACATATTTATGATCACTTAACTAAAACAAACAGATCAAGGAATGCATTTAATAACATTAATTGCTATTTAAAAATTTTAAATTTTTCAAAATTTTTGACCCAAAATTACATAAAATATTCTCCTTTACGCCCAGCTTTCCGCCTTCCACAATATCTTCTGACTTGTCGCAGCATCCGCGATGCTGCGATGCTAACTTACCAAACCGCCTGCCAACATTGTGTAAGGGTTCTGTTGAGATATGTCTCTCACAATGTATGTTGAGTATTACTACTTTGATCAAATTCCCAATTTTTTTATATTGAAAAGCGTGTACGAATTGTGTTGTTTATGGTGTAGAAGCTAGGGTTTATAGGAAGAGGCTATGATTTGCAAGGTCATAAGGACATGGGAATGACGTGTTATAGCACTTTGATATAGCGGAGGGTTTTTGACATTTGTATTTGGTTGTATCTTTCACAATACCAGCTAGCAAGGATAGATCATGCTCTTAACCATACTATTGAATTCCATGGTACATGAGAGTGATATCCCCAACAGAGAAACCCAACAGAGAAAATTTTAAGGACCTGTAATATTTTTAAAGTGTAGAACCTTGATGAATCTTACTAATTCTTAAATTCCCAACCATAAAATGTTTGTTGATATTTCTGTAAAAATATTCAAATTTATATGGATTTTATATAGTTTTTGGACATTTTTAGCAATGTTTAAAATACAATATTTGTATCCTATGGAATATGGGTGGATCATTTATAAAAAAGAAATTAGAAAATAAATTTTTTGGAAGAAAACATCGAAAATGAATCCATTGACTAAATTTTAACCCTAAAATTTTCCTTGATCCCCAAAGTGTTGTTCTTAGTGTATTATAGAAATAGGATGGCTGGTATGATTGCATAAGATTGGTTTCAAGTGCATGTAGTAGGATTGTAATATACTCAAAGGTATGAGGAAGCTGTGAAAAAGGGCAAGATGTGAAGATTCATCCCAAGTTCCCAACACACCAAGGGCAAGATTGTAAAAAACTCATATTCTCGTATTCACATTCATCCCAAGTTCCCAACACACCAAAGGCAAGATGTGAAGATTCATCTCAACACAACGACGTGTCGGTTCATTAATGTAAAAGCCCCACTTCCTAGAAGCATTCGTATGATTATTAACATACTCACATGTCGGCTCATTAATGTACAAGCTCTACTTCCTTGAAGCATTCGTATATATAATAATCATAGAACCCAATTAATCATCAATATTTTCTCAGTATTTAGCACCATCGATTCTAACTCTTGGTGGACATTCAAACAACTCTCTTAATATGGAGAGTCACAGCAAAGCAGAGACTTCCCATCTAGATGCAATCTTCCCATCGGTAGAAGATTTTATCTCGCGGGAAAAGGGTGAAGATTACAAATGTGGAAGCAAGAGGAAGATGTCTGTACTAGACCATCCCAATTTAAGTTCTGTGTTCACTCCTTAATGGAGGGAAGCTGTCTGTCGCCTTGCACAAAATATCCCATGGGGCTGTTGATTCAAGAATTTAATCCAAAAATAGATGAAAATATAGCTACATAAAGTAAATAATAGAATCGATATTGCAAAATAACATAACCAACCAACCCTTTATTGGCATTCAAAACTCAATGGGATGTTGACTCGCCTCTTTAGGATACAACCTTCAAGAAAAACAAAACCCCATATATAATAATATTTAATTGAAAACTAATTACATAACTTCTAATACAATATAAAGTTTCTAACTAACCAAAGCCTAATTACATCGATAGGTGTTTATATCTTAGAATTTGGGAAGGGCTAGCATCTATGCTTTTCCTAGATTGCACGAGGATGAAATAAGTGTATTGTCCAGATTAATTTTATCGTAGTTGTTCAAAATTCAAAATAAGCAATTATAAAAGAAAAAATAATATAAAACATAATTTGTAGTTGATGCACGAATTAACAAGTAGCTAATACATGTCAATTCCCCCTAGCTCACTTGGTTAAGGTGTGGGTCTTCTCAACAAGGCAACTTGAGTTCAATTCCCCTTAGGGAGGTGACTGTTAGGAACCCATGTCTTTACTTTGTTAGTATATTGTTGTTGGATGCATATGCTTTGTAAGTCATCCCGTAGTTTTGTTGATCCATAGTTTGTATTGGCCCATGGTTTTGACTCATAGTATTGGTGCCTAGACTTAGCCCATGGTTTGTATTGACACATAGTATTGACCCATGGTATTGGCGCCTAGACTTAGTATATAAGTATGTGTTGAGGCCTATGAAGGCACCGTGAAGTTAACTGTATTGAGCTTGCTCAAAGGAGGTTGCCCCCTCGAAGTGTCCTGTGATCAATATAAAAGTGATTCTGAGTTCTGTTATTTCTTATATCTCGTGTATTTGCATTAATTAATTATTGCAGGTTCATCACATCTGGTATCAGAGCACTTTCTTGGGCTCGCTGGGTGAAATTTCTACCAATTTGTTTTTCGCATCTGTTGCAGATTCGGATTTGGGAATAATCCCTATCCGCTTAAATATGGGAAGTACTTGGGCATAAGCCCTAAAACTCATTGTGAGGAGTACCACAGGAACCCCAAAGTAGTTGGCCCATTGAGAGGACCTTCCAGCGAAAAGGGCAATGACCCCTACCTGATTCACTAGTTCCCACCTGTGAAGTAAACCAAGACCTTTCGTTTGTGGGAAAGCAATTATCAGTTTTACCTGAGCCGTGGAGTGAGGGGTACTGCCCCAATACACAAGTTGTCAAACAACATTGGTGGCCAAGTGAAATCCCTGAACTGTTAGGAAGCCGCACATACATGGTGTCCATATCTATTTTCAGCTAAACTATTGTCGATCACTGCTACGTTGTTTCAGATCCAGCAGTTCAGATCCATTCTAAAAGTCGTTCTAGATCAGCCGTTTTAGATCTATTTCAGATCCAGCCGTTTTCGCTCCCAACACAATGATGGAAGTGCTAGGGTTTGCTAAGTTGGTAGAGGACAAGATCGCAGCTCCACAACACTCCAAGCCCACCTTTGTTCCCTTCAGAAATATGGGTTCCCAACGACCTCCCATCACGCTTGCTCCTCAACCAACTCCTATCAAGCATTTGTCTGAAACAGAGATGCAGGCACGCCAAGAAAAAGGGCTTTGTTATAATTGTGATGACAAATTCACTCGGGGACATAGATGTGTTCAACAAAATCTCTATCTATTGGATGTGGATTCTCTTCCTGCCTCAAAACTTGGTGAAGAAGCTACAAATACAGTAGATGATCAGGTCGACATTCAACACCCTCCTGTTGACACCCCATCTCAGGACGACCCACCCGAGATCTCTCTCCATGCTGTAACCGGCATCACCACCCCACAAACAATGCAGGTCAGGGGATACTTCAAGAAGCTCCCTCTTACCATACTCATTGATTCTGGTAGCACTCATAACTTCTTTGACCCTCAGATTGCCAAACAGGATGATTGTTTTGTCCATTTTGCTCCAACTTTGAAGTCATGGTTGTCAATGGGAGCACCTTACCTTGCAAGGGGAAGTGTCACAATGTGCGTATCTCTATGGAAGATTATAACCTACGCTCTGACATGTTTGCCTTGTCCTTAGGCAGATGTGATGTGGTTTTGGGCATTCAATGGTTACGCACACTTGGCCCCATCTTATGGGATTTTGCTGAACTTTGGATGCAGTTTTCAGCCAATGGGACACAACACAAAATTATGGGATTACAACCAAGGTCTCTCCGCATCATCAGTTCTCATCACCTGGAAAAGATCCTTAAGAAGAATTCACATGGTGTCATTGCTCATCTCCATTCCCTTCAGATGCACCCACCAATGGTCTCCACTACTTCCTTGGATAGATATGCAGGTGTCTTTATTGCACTAGTGGGCTTGCTGCCTTCACGAGACCTTTCCGGTAAGCATTTAGCCGCATCTACATTTCAGCAGGACATGATGGCTATTTTGCATACAGTACAGAAGTGGCAGCCATCCCTATTGGGGAATTATTTATGCATCAAGACTTATCTCCAGAGTCTGGAAACTTTCCTGGAACAACGGGTCTCCTCCCCAGCACACCTGAAATAGGTTATCCAACTCATGGGTTATCACTATAAAACCACTTACTAGAAGGGTAAGGACAATATGGTGGAATATGCTCTCCCTCGCACATTTGATGACCCAATTTCTCTTACAGCTATTTCTCTGCTTGTTCCAAATTGGTTGCAATATGTTCAGCGGGGCTATCTCTTTTATGAACTCCATGCTTCTTCATCAGTAGGACACTCTGGGTTCCTCAAAACGTATGACCAGGAACAATGTAACTTCTTTTGGCAGGGACTCAAAAGGACAATTCAACAGATGGTGGTTGACGGTGATACTTTCCAGGTCAACAAGGGTGAAACGACCCTCCTTTCGGGACTGCTCGAACCCTTGCCCATCCCTCCACAGATTTGGACCATTATTTCTATGGATTTCCTAGAAGCGGTCCAGTGGTATAGTACCACATATCAAAGGACACCATATGAAGTAGTCTCTGGATAGGCACCACCAGTTCTTCTTCCATACACCTTCAGCAGCTCCCCAGTTCAGGCAATTGATTCAATTCTTTGAAATCGTGATCAACTTCTTCTCATTTTGCAGGACAATTTTCACATAGCAAGAATTCGACTGAAACAACAAGCCGATCAGCACCGTACTGAGCGCACTTTTCACATCAATGATATGGTTCTTCTTCATCTACATCCTTCCACGCAATCCTCCCTGAAACTCCAAAGGCGCCAGTGGCTCGGAATGCAACCCGAGGATGCTACAGGGGACCCACTCCTTCAAATTTTGCATCAATTTCCACATCTAAAGCTTTGAGGACAAAACTTTTTCTAAGGGAGAGGGGATGTTAGGAACCCATGTCTTTACTTTGCTAGTATATTGTTGTTGGACGCATATGCTTTTAAAGTCGTCCTGTAGTTTTCTTGATCCCTAGTTTGTATTGGCCCATGGTTTTGACTCATAGTTTTGGTGCCTAGACTTAGCCCATGGTTTGTACTGACACATAGTATTGACCCATGGTATTGGCGCCTAGACTTAGTATATAAGTGTGTGTTGACGCGTATGAAGGCACCGTGAAGTTAATTGTATTGAGCTTGCTCAAAGGAGGTTTCCCCCTCGAAGTGTCCTATGATCAATATAAAAGTGATTCTGAGTTTTGTTATTTCTGATATCTCGTGTATTTGCATTAATTAGTTATTGCAGGTTCATCACAGTGACTTAGTTGGGAGGTGACACCCAAAAACCCAGTCAAGTTGAGGCTTCCAAGTGTGATCTCATGTGATTTTGATGTCTTAGATGCCCCTAGGCCACTCCCTAGGTGATTTTGACGGTTTAGATGCCCCTAGGCTATGGTTTCTTAGACCAACGGCCACTCCTACAAGTCAAGGAGATTTGAGCCAAAAAAAAACACTGATGCATGGATGGAACATTTAACTTAGTGTATCCACTTAACCAACTACAAGTTAAGTCTCTGTGCCACTCAACTAATGATGCATCATTAATGAGATGTCAACCACTAACTATCTACTCAATCCTACTTTAAAAAAAAACTCATATTCTCGTATTCAGATTCATCCCAAGTTCCCAACAGACCAAGGGCAACCAAGGGCAAGATGTGAAGATTTATCTCAACACAACGACGTGTCGGCTCATTAATGTAAAAGCCCCACTTCCTAGAAGAATTCGTATAATTATTAACATACTCACATGTCGGATCATTAATGTACAAGCCCTACTTCCTTGAAGCTTTCGTATATATAATAATCATAGAACCCAATTAATCATCAATATTTTCTTAGTATTCAGCACCATCAGTTCTAACTCTCGGTGGACATTCAAGCAGCTCTCTTAATATGGAGAGTCACAACAAAGCAGAGACTTCCCATTTGGATGTAGTCTTCCCATCGGTAGAAGATTTTATCTCGCGGGAAAAGGGTGAAGATTACAAATGCAGAAGCAAGAGGAAGATGTCTGTACTAGACCATCCCAATTTGAGTTCTATGTTCACTCCTCAATGGAGGGAAGCTCTCTGTCGCTTTGCACAAAATATTCCCATGGGGCCGCTGATTCAAGAATTTAATCATTATTACAGCATTCCAATCTCCATATGCCATGATTGGGCTATAGTTTATGCTTCTCGGCCATTCCAGCATAGCTTAAATACAAGCGAACAATTCGTTGTTATTAATAACAACTTCTTCGATATCTAGGCTTTTAGCACTGCCTTCAAACATTGGTTTCTGTTCAAGATCCCTTGTTATTGGGAAGAGTTGGTCACGAAGACTCTCGGCATGAAAGCTACAGCTGACGGTCTATTTTTGGTAGCTCGGTCCGACTTCAATTTATTTGTTGTCAATCCTCTGACAGCCCAAGTCAAAATGTTGCCAAGGATTTTTCCAAACAATGAAAACCGTGTTGAATTCCTTCAGTCTCTCATTGTTCACGGAACAACGGAGATGGAATTTGATAATTTCACAGGTAATTATAGAGTTTATTTGTTCGGAAATTGGGAAGGTTGTGTCCAGGTTGCTCGATATACTTCCACTACAAAGCTGTGGACAATACAACAGATGTATCTCAATGGTGTTCCTCTCAACACGACGATCTTTCCATCTTCGTTATGGAGGTATCGCCAAGGCACTCGAATAGTCTGTATCTCCTCTACCTGCCAACACTTCTCTTGTACTCACAGTGGCAATCACGATGTGATGATTATTGGAAGTTTTTATTTGAATATCTCGGCAACAATAAAGTTTTAAAGACATGGCGGTGCACTACCCATTATGGTCATCTATCGTGTTTCACCTCTTGATAACGGATTTATATTGGTGGGAAGAGTTAAGGAAAATGACTCTTGAAAAGGGATGTAGGGAAATCTACCCATAGTCAGCCATTTCCCATTGGGTATATGGAAATTTAATGGAGATACTGTGTGGGAAATGATTGATACTGTCAAGGTTGAATTGCTTGAAGAAATGATCAAATCCTCAGAGGGCATAGATTTTCTTGTGGTAGGAACTGGTGATGGTGAGACTATATGGCTTATGCTGAGGTGCAGTGAGAGTATGGTGCAATATGTCTGATGGGAACTTCTATATTTGACGGGTTGTCCAGGAGGTGGATACATGGATACCAATTTGCACTGGAAAGCCAGAATAGGCTCTCTCACTTTTAACGAAATAGATGGTTGATGACCATTCAATTATGGCAATGGGGCCACTGTTGGATGATCTTCATTATTTTTATTATTTCTGCTATTTTGTTTTCCTGTGGTTTTATAATACATGAAATAATATTTCGTAACTGACACCAAGGTAGGAATTTGAAAAAAAATCCACCCTCAATTTTGCAGATTTTCACATTATATGTAAACGTTTTGAGAAATTCTTCCTTTTATTTGACGGTTAGTATAAAATATAAGCCATATTTAACCACCAAAATGGGCATGACAGGCATTTACCCCATCAAATTCCATCCCCAAGGATTTTATATCTCTTTAATTGAAATTCCTTTTTATTGTTTGATGAGAGGCCGAAAAAGCAGGTACTAAAACAAGTGGAAGCTCTTGTTTTATAGATTTCACATTGATATGATGTCTAATATGTTGACGAACTTAATATATATTTTTTAATAAGTTTTGAAGGAATAAGAAAATTAATTGTGGAGCTTTTCACATTTTTTAGAAAAAAAAAATTTACTTTTGTTATTTTGATCCAGGTGGATATTGGTGGCCATCCACTTTTTCAACTGGCTCAAAACGGTTTTTTGGCAATTTTAGTAATGTATTATTTTTAGCAGTTTTTCAGGTCCTGTACTTTCGGGGCCGTTTTGAGGCCTTAGACGACCTTTTTTGGCGATTTAGGGGGCCAAATGGTTTCCCCTGACATATATATGTTTTTTATTGAAAGTTGTAAATCTCGGATAGACCTTTCCAATGGGCTACCGAACGCCCCAAACGGAGATTGTATGCAAAAGTTACGACCCCGGGAAGTTGATGTACTAGCATACCCAAACGGGGCCCACATCACTGTTGAGATTTGTAACTTCAAAGAATATTATAATTGTACTTTATTATTCCGGAGATGTTTCATTCCTCCGTAAAGATCTTATTGTATATCCGGAGATGTTTATTCCTCCGTCAGAATGTGGTAACTCGGGTTATTAGACTTCCCTAGTGGAGGTCGGCCCTTTATGTGTTATGTGGGTCAAAGGGTTATTAGACCACCCTAGAGGGGTCGGCCCAGTTAGTTGAAGTGGGGTATTTAACCCATTGGTTAAATACGAGCCTACGTGTACTTGTGTAAAATACATATCAGTGAAGTGTATAAATAGAGGAGGTGTGTTCCTCATTTGACACACTCACTCATTCAAGGGAGGCACACTTTTGGAGGAGAGGTCTGCTACGGTGGAGAAGGAGATCATGTCTTTGGTTTGCATCTTTGTATATTGCTGGTCATCTATATTGAGGAAGCTTTACTGGGTTTTCTACCCCATGAGGGTTTCCCAGGATAAATCTGTGTCTCTTGTGTTTATGCTATGCTTGTCGTTTCTTCAGTGATCCTGTATATGCTATTATTGTGAAATGGAATGTAATGCTGCTATTTTTCTGTCTTAGCATTTTGAATTTTAACATGGTATCAGAGCTAACCTGAAGGAAGACAAGGTATGGCACTAAAGACACTTGCTTTACTTACGACAATTTGAAGGTTAGGGTTTTACATAGAAAAAACAAGTCATCGTAGCACTTTCGCTATAAATGTGTTTTGGCGAAGTTTTCGGATCTGAAATTGTTACAGGACAAAGCTAAAATCTCCAGGTACCTTGTGTCCAAAGGAAAACCTCTAATTCGTTGTACTTTGTGATTTATGATCTGTACAATAGAGGGTTTCTGCCTCTTCCAGATCTGAGTCAAAATCCGGTGACCTTGGAAACAAGGTCATAACTTGGGCTAGGGAGCTCCAAATGAACTTTCGTGAAAAGTGACAAGTAGTACACAGGCCGTACTATCTCAGAAAACGTTTTCAGAGGCCGAAGTTGAACCAGTGACACATGGCACGCCGTACAAGTTCGCTCTCCTGTTTTATCCCAAAACAGGTGACGTTGCGACATTTGGAATAACTCTCTCTCAGAGAGTCCAATTGAGGTCAGACCTGTCAGTATGGAAAGGTAACAGGCCGAGCTATCTCAGAAAACGTTTTCAGAGGCCGAAGTTAAAAGAGTGACACGTGGCATGCCGTACAAGTTTGCTCTCCTGTTTTATCCCAAAACAGGTCACGTTGCGACATTTGGCATAACTCTCTCTCAGAGAATCCAATTGAGGTCAGACCTATCAGGATGGAAAGATAACAGGTCAGGCTATCTCAGGAAACCTTTTCAGACCCTGTGGATCAAAAATTTTGGAGTTACACCAGAAACAATCAGGTACATATTTCTGTCAAAACAGAATTATTTTTGGTACCTTCATTCATGGCTTCCGGAAATTAGGGCTTTAGAGAAAGTTGGAATTTTTGTAATCGGAGACCACGGCTGGATGCTACTCATCAAAATAGAAATTTAGAGACCAAGATCAGAATTTTTGGTTAGGCAGAAGGCCGGGTTCGATTAGACCCTAGTTCGGGACTTTGATCAGAAAAGTGGAAAATTAGGGCTTCTGTAAAAATGGGAATTTTTGAAATCTGTGACCATGGCTGGAAGCTCCTCAGAAAAATAGAAGCTTAGAGCTTTGGATCAAACATTTTGATTGGGAAGAAGAGTGGGATTTATCAAACCCCAGTTCAGGGTCACGTCCAGTGAATCCGAAAGTTTCAAAGGCAAAATTGAGGAGTGAAACTTTGCAGTTTTCAAATTCTAAATATATGAGTTTGATCAGCTCATCAAGGCGCATATTTCTATCCTTTCGGAAGTTTGAAATTCAAAGTTTGAATTTTTGGGGTTTCTCTGACAAACCCATATCCAGCTCCAGCTCCAGTTCTTGCAAATCAAGTGGATAGGGTTAATCCTAGAAGAAGATGGATTAGTCACCTGCATAAGTGAAGGAGTTCCTATTTTAGAGGGAGATGAGGCTAAAGCTTTACATAAGGAGATTACAAGCGATCTCGACAGGTATGACTCATCGAGGTATGTTTTGATATTTGTTCATGATTAAGTTTATGGTATGTTTGTACAATCTTGATTTTTAGATTTGTTGTATCACCTTAACAAAATTATGAATGCATGATAGAAGATATTCATTGGTTAGGGTGTTGACACTTATGATTGTACTAATGCATTATGATGTTGTGTGAGGTTGATGTTGTCCGCTAATAAGATACAGGTACATCACAAAAGACAAATCAGGTTCCATGACCATGAAAACATGAAGACAAAGACTCATCCACAATCTTTGTTCTACTTACGAGGTATGTATGACTTTGTTATATTATGCCTAACCTATGAGACATGCAGGTTCTAGCTCAGGATCTCTAAATCATTGAAGAGATTGTTTAGGTATGTTGTACATAAACAAGTAGGTATACTAATCCAGGTATGTTTCCCATGAATCTTACCTTGTGTTAGGATCCCCTATATAAGTATACTTGGAATGATTGGTTATGCTTATTCATAAAGTTAGTAATCAAGGGATTATGCATATTATATCTTTTATCTTGATTGATGATATGCATGAGTAAAAGAAGACTTCCCTGAAATCTTGAATACTAATGTTTATTAACTATAATCATGACTATACATTCTCAATATTATTTAGAACTATAATGTTTTGATAACATTTAGAACATACTAATGGGTGTATGTTTGTGTATGAGATCATGAGGATGACACTTGAACATGCACAGTGGTACATAATGAATAGAAGTTCAAAAGACATACAGAAGATCAAGCGGGAGGCAACCACACAAACATAAAAGATAAGTATTTGAGTTGTTATTTGAAATAGTAAATGATATTGCTTGTAATAGGTTGTATGCATATTTGTATTCCTATAATATATCATGCTAAGTGTAAATATTCATAGAACATTGAACAGTATACTACCAATATGCATATGATTGGTAAGTTGGACAAACATTCCATTATTGCCTGTCTAGAATGAAACCTCTTTGCTGACATGCTGAGAGTTGTGCACACTCTCGATAGTATGATCTGGTAGAGATGGAAGGCATCTAGATAGCCACTGTATGCATACAAGATATGGGAAAGTGTATTGGTCAAAATAGTTGCATAACTATGTAAATGATATCTGTATGCATAATAGGTTATCATGATTACATGATTATGAAGTATTACTAATCATGTACTTAACTTGTTTTGTAGGAAAGATCATGAAGAATGATGAACACCGAACAAGTGATGAATGTTCAACAAGAAGATTTACAAATCAAACAAAATATAGAAGGCTCATGGCTAGAATATTCTCTTAGAAAGAGGAAAGAGAACCTTAACAAGATGTTTTGCTCCAAGGGACTAGATAAAACCATTCCCTAAATAATGTAATCAGGTTCTGCATGGGTTCCCAGGATCGGTAGTCAATTGATGAGCTTAATGATAATCATGGGTGATGTGGAATGCAAGAAGGAACTCACCACAGAGTTCAAATGATTTTGAGGCTCATATTAGTAGACCCATTTGACGAGAGATGGCACAGATAGATATGCAGAAGATCACTCAATGTTGAGTGTGAATAATGGACAATTGACAGCTTCATGACAAAGCTTGGGATTTACCAGAAGTAAAGTTGTCCCTAACCTTTACCTTAAGGTTGTGGATGATGAACCTAACATACCATTATTGCATGACGATGATCTCTTTCTGACAAGGAATGAGAAACAGGTCATGAAAATGGCTACAGAAATGAAAATGAAAGATCTCGGATTAATGCACTACTTCTTAGGTCTAGAAGTATGGCAAGATTCAAAAGGAATCTTTTAAATCAAGGTAAGTATGCTGTGAAGTTTCTAAAAAAGATTTGATATGTTGGAGTATAAAGCCATGGCCACTCCCATGGACTCCAACTTGAAGTTACTAGTTAATGACTCATCGTATTTAGTGGACCTAACCCTTTAAAGACAAATTATTGAGTCATTGATGTGTCTAAACGAATACTAGGTTAGATATATGCCTTGCTGCATTTACCCTAAGTCAGTATCTAGTAGAATCTAGAAAGGTTCACTTAATAACTACAAAGCATGTAGTGAGGAACCTAAAAGGTACAATAGATTTTGGTCCATATTATCTTGAAGGTCATGAACTCCGTTTACATGGTTACTCAGATTCTGATTGGGCAGGAAGTGCCTCAGACAGAAAGAGTACATCAGGTGGATGTTATAGTCTTGAATCTGCCATGATCTCATGGTTCAGCAAGAAACAATCTAGTATGGCTCTCAGTACTGCTGAAGCAGAACTTATGGCTGTCTGCTCTGCCAGCTGTAAAGCAGTATGGCTTCAGAAGCTTTGGAGTGTTTGACTTAGAAATGGATCCCACTGTGTTTATGTGACTGAAAATCTTGTGTTCCACAATAAGTCAAAACACATAGAGATCCGGTACTTCTATATACGAGATATGGTGCAAAGAGGAGCTATCAAGCTTGTATATATAAGCACTAAGGATCAGATTGTTGATATCTTGACTAAACCTCTGTCTCGAGTAAAGTTCGAACACTTCCGAGACAAGCTTGGTATAGGACCCTCCTCGAAATGGGGAGTAGCACAGTATCCGATAACAAGTCTATCTCATCAATGATGAGGTTACCTATTTACTGCACTTAGAATTATTTAGATTTAGGACTCTTATATTCTTTCTTTTGATAATAGATATATACATGCTTTTGATATTAGTTTCTGATGATTAGATGTATACATGCTTTTGATGATAGATGTATACATGTTTTGATGATGATAATACATGTTGTGGTTATACATGTTTTGATGATGATGATACATGTTGTGATTATATATGTTTTGATGTTGATGATACATGTTGTGGTTATACATGTTTTGATGTTGATGATACATGTTGTGGTTATACATGTTTTGATGTTGATGATACATGTTGTGGTGATACATGTTATGATGATGAGGATACATGTTCTTGATGAACATGTGAAGGGATTGGATCATCCCTGGACTTTCAGTCCTAAAGAGAGCCGTAGACGTGAGGTCTCCAAGAATGAAGTCCTTAGTGGACAGTTGAGGGGATTGGATCATCCCTGGACTTTCAGTCCTAAAGAGAGCCGTAGACATGAGGTCTCCGAGAATGAAGTCCTTAGTGGACAGTTGAGGGGATTGGATCATCCCTGGACTTTCAGTCCTAAAGAGAGCCGTAGACGTGAGGTCTCCGAGAATGAAGTCCTTAGTGGACAGTTGAGGGGATTGGATCATCCCTGGACTTTCAGTCCTAAAGAGAGCCGTAGACGTGAGGTCTCCGAGAATGAAGTCCTTAGTGGACAGTTGAGGGGATTGGATCATCCCTGGACTTTCAGTCCTAAAGAGATCCGTAGACGTGAGGTCTCCGAGAATGAAGTCCTTAGTGGACAGTTGAGGGGATTGGATCATCCCTGAACTTTCAGTCCTAAAGAGAGCCGTAGACATGAGGTCTCCGAGAATGAAGTCCTTAGTGGACAGTTGAGGGGATTGGATCATCCCTGGACTTTCAGTCCTAAAGAGAACCGTAGACGTGAGGTCTCCGAGAATGAAGTCCTTAGTGGACAGTTGAGGGGATTGGATCATCCCTGGACTTTCAGTCCTAAAGAGAGCCGTAGACGTGAGGTCTCCGAGAATGAAGTCCTTAGTGGACAGTTGAGGGGATTGGGATCATCCCTGGACTTTCAGTCCTAAAGAGAGCCGTAGACGTGAGGTCTTCGAGAATGAAGGGGATTGGGATCATCCCTGGACTTTCAGTCCTAAAGAGAGCCGTAGACGTGAGGTCTTCGAGAATGAAGGGATTGGGATCATCCCTGGACTTTCAGTCCGAAAGAAGAGCCGTAGACGTATGTCTTCGATAATGAAGGGATTGGGATCATTCCTGGACTTCAGTCCGAAAGAAGAGCCGTAGACGTATGTCTTCGATAATGAAGGGATTGGGATCATTCCTGGACTTCAGTCCGAAAGAAGAGCCGTAGACGTATGTCTTCGATAATGAAGGGATTGGGATCATTCCTGGACTTCAGTCCGAAAGAAGAGCCATAGACGTATGTCTTCGATAATGAAGGGATTGGGATCATTCCTGGACTTCAGTCCGAAAGAAGAGCCGTAGACGTATGTCTTCGAGAATGAAGGGATTGGATCATTCCTGGACCTCAGTCTGAAAGAAGAGCCGTAGACATATGTCTTCGATAATGATAGGACTGGATCGTCCCTGGACTTCGGTTCAAAAGGTACATGACTGGTTTACATCATTCCTTGACGATGACGATGATCGTGTGATGACGATGCTGATGATCGTGTGATGACGATGCTGATGATCGTGTGATGACGATGACGATGATCGTGTGATGACGATGCTGATGATCGTGTGATGATGATGCTGATGATCGTGTGATGACGATGACGATGATCGTGTGATGATGATGCTGATGATCATGTGATGACGATGCTGATGATCGTGTGATGACGATGCCGATGATCATGTAATGACGATGACGATGATCGTGTGACGACGATGCTGATGATCGTACGATGACGATGTTGATGATCGTGTGATGATGATGTTGATCATGATGCTGATAACGATGTTGATAATCGTGTGATGATGATGCTGATGATCATGTGATGACGATGTTGATCATGATGCTGTTGATCGTGTGATGATGATGTTGATCATGATGCTGTTGATCATGTGATGATGATGTTGATCGTGATGTTGATGATCGTATGATGACGATGCTGTTGATCGTGTGTTGACGATGCTGATGATTGAGTACTATCAACTCTGATGATGTTGATGTTCCAGTATTGAAGATGTTCCAGTAACTGGTTGAGTTACTGATGATGTTGAGAAAGCTTCCAATGATTTATAGATGTATCATGTATGATGTTGATGACTCCTTGCTCGTGCAGGTGCTGTTATAATATCCTTCTTGTTAAGGGGGAGTGTTGAGATTTGTAACTTCAAAGAATATTATAATTGTACTTTATTATTCCGGAGATGTTTCATTCCTCCGTAAAGATCTTATTGTATATCCAGAGATGTTTATTCCTCCGTCAGAATGTGGTAACTCGGGTTATTAGACTTCCCTAGTGGAGGTCGGCCCTTTATGTGTTATGTGGGTCAAAGGGTTATTAGACCACCCTAGAGGGGTCGGCCCAGTTAGTTGAAGTGGGGTATTTAACCCATTGGTTAAATACGAGCCTACGTGTACTTGTGTAAAATACATATCAGTGAAGTGTATAAATAGAGGAGGTGTGTTCCTCATTTGACACACTCACTCATTCAAGGGAGGCGCACTTTTGGAGGAGAGGTCTGCTACGGTGGAGAAGGAGATCATGTCTTTGGTTTGCATCTTTGTATATTGCTGGTCATCTATATTGAGGAAGCTTTACTGGGTTTTCTACCCCATGAGGGTTTCCCAGGATAAATCTGTGTCTCTTGTGTTTATGCTATGCTTGTCGTTTCTTCAGTGATCCTATATATGCTATTATTGTGAAATGGAATGTAATGCTGCTATTTTTCTGTCTTAGCATTTTGAATTTTAACAATGAATTTTGGCGCTTCATCTCCTGGGGTTAGGTTTTTGGATGTCTAGGGTTTTTGACATTCCTGTTTATTGTAAAATGCCTTGACAGCCTCATTATAACCATCTTCTTGCGAAATGAGCGTAGCCGTCACATCTCTTCTCAGAGATAAGCCGCCACCATTCCAGCAAGCTTGTTTTCCACTACATTTTACAGTTTTAGCTTATTTCCTAATTGAATAGAAAACTAGTTTTACTGTATCTCTGTTATTTTGTGTTAATTATCTGATAATAATTTGTGTTCATTTAGTTATGCTCATAAAATCCAGATCAGTGGTATCAGAGCGGTCTGCTCCTTGTCGTCTTAATGCATGCCCCCAACGAGGTCAGGATACAAAGAATTGGGTCTTGAGCTTGTTTCTCTTGAGGACAAAATCTCTCGCATGCCCAAGCAACCTCTCATGGCAGGAGAAAAGAAAGATCACGGGACAGGAGATCCTATCAAAATTTTGCTTGAGGAAGCCTTCACGCAACAGAGGAACGAGATGATGGATAGTTTTGCGCAAATCCTTCAACAACTACCAACAAGCAACGCATCTTCCTCGAGCGGAGGCACCGCCCCCTTCAAGGTACAAATCAACTTCGATATTCCTATATTTGAAGGACAGATAGATGCAGATGTTGTAGATAAGTGGTTGAATCTACTAGACGGGTATTTTTCTGTCCATAAATTTTCAAATAGAGAAAGGATTACTTTTGCGCTCCTCAAAGCCATTCCCCATGTCAAAGATTGGTGGGAAACTTTCTACGAACAAAAGGACACAGAGGAAGCCTCATTATTTTCAGTCATGGCCACTTGGGAATCCTTCAGGGATGTTATTAAGGAACAATACTACCCTCTTGGAAGTTATGACAACTTGTATACCAAATGGACCACACTGCAACAAGAGAGAGACCAAGGAGTGCAAGAGTTCACAAATATCTTCCATACGTTGTGCACCAAGTTGGGTATCAAAGATTCAGAACGACATCTGGTGCTCAAGTATCGCGATGGTCTGCATAGATACATCCAGACCGAAATGGAATTTCTGGACATCTCTTATTTGGGTGCAGCCTACCGATATGCCATCAAAATCGAGCAGAAGCTGAAACAAAAGACGCGGCAATTTGGGCCTGGGAACCCCTCACAACAAAAGACAGGAAAGGGCGACCCCAACACACAGAATAAAGGACAAAGCAAAGATGGAAAGTATCAGGACAACCAGTCCAAGCCGCAAGCAAAGAAGGACACCGAAAAGACGAAGAAAGATACCAGGAAGTGGTGTGACTTCCATAAGATCCCTTGGCATAACACCGCTGATTGCCGCTCAAAGCAATTGCTGGTAGTCAAAGTGAAAGCATCTGAATCAGATGTAGGTTCTGAATCTGATTCCAAACCAGAAAGGGGAAAACGGATCATTGACGCGGAACCCAGTGCCACCATTGCTACTACCAAGCTCCAGCCTGATGAACCAGATGAGCCAAAAGAAGGAGAACGCCTATTCCATTCACAGATGTGGGTAAAAGGCACCCCGCTGCACTTCATCGTTGATAGCGGTAGCTAGAAGAACCTCATCTTAGCAAAGGTCGTCAAGCACCTGGCCCTGTCGACAACGACGCACCCACAACCCTACACCATTGGATGGCTCTGCAAATGAATCAATCTCTGCATCAGCCAATAGTGCCGACTGTCATACGGCATCAAGCCCTTCAACGACGAGGCATTGTGTGATGTTTCTCCTCTCAAAGTTTCAGATGTTCTTTTGGGCCAACCTTATTTATGGAAACGTCATGATGTATATGAGTCTAGGCCTCGTAGTGTTATTATTTCTTTGAACAGGAAATTGTATAGGATACTCGAGGCAGTCCCTCCTAGTGACATTTCCTTGATCTCTGCCAAGCAATGCAGGAAGGTCATCTCTCAGACTGGGAAATTTGTCTTCTTCATGATTCACTCTTAGAGTGAGAGAAAAATCGCAGCCACATCCAGGGCCTCCGCGACCGATCTCTCCACACAACAAAAGAAAGTGGATAAGGTGGTGGAAGGATACTCATATATCTTCTCCTCTCCTACCGGGGTACCTCTGCACTGCCAGGTAAAGCATCCCATCGATCTGACCCCAAGAATGTAATGTCCCCATCCAATGCCTCGTATGGAGTCTTGTCAACTAGAGCCATCAATGATGACCTATTCACCAAGCAACATGTTCTGTCACTAACACCCCTAAGCATGCTCCTTTTTTTTCCATTAATGCCTTCTATTCATTCTTTCAGAAACACCATTCTTTTGAGGTGTGTATAGAGTTTTGTTTTGTTGAGTTATACCATATTGTTTACAAAACTAGTTGAACGCCTTACTACAAGATTATCGTCTATTATCAGTTCTCAACAGCTTGATATTTCTTCCAATCTGGTTTTCTACAAGAGCATTGAACTATTGAAACTTCTCAAAATCCTCATATTTCTTCCTCATAAAATACAACCATGTCATTATGGATATCATTGAACATACTTTTGTTGTGCATAGCATGAAGACCTTTCTCACCAATATGTCTCATCTACAGATGTCACAACATCGTAAATTCGACTAGACAAGCAGATATGTTGTCATATTAAAAAAAGACCGTATCCGCACATCCATTGGCATATTTTCTTCCCAATATCTTGTACAGTGTTGCATTTCAAACTCCTCTCATTAGTAACATTCCTCCTCACACCATTTTGCTCCAATCTTACTCAAATACACACTGCACACCTGCATTTCCCATATTGGTGGCATATATCATGTATCGATCCAAACCTGGAATATGCAACACCCTTGGAAGAGTTCCTATCCTTCCATATTTTAGTATCAGACAAAATTTACCACATCCAATAATCATGGTCGATGATTCATATTCTAGAATAACATCACCACCATCAAATTTATCATATTCGCAAAGCCAGTCTCTTTTTGGTGTCATATGATATGATGCATCGGATTCAATCAACCAATATTCATGATATGATTGTGTACTTGTTAATGAGAAATACACATCTCCTTTATCTTCATTCAAAGTCTTACCTTCAATTGATTACGCTTCCTTAAACCCTTTGCTCTTCTCAACTCCTGTTGACTTACAATATCTCAAGCCTTATCTCTTATCATAATTAGGGTAGGTATGTATAGTTTCATTTGAGTTCATCATTTACCATTATCCATTCATTAAACTTGTTGTCATTTCATTGTGAGTTATTTGCATTTCATTTTGAACAAGGCAGGATGGAAATGTCTGCCTCCAATGCATTTGATGTCATTGTTGTTAGATGTGTGTGTAGGTATATAGGTACCAAAAATATCCTAGGGGGTTCTCATACACTCCCGAGAAGAGCATATGTCCAGTAGTTGGAGCCATATTTTATGCCTTGGAGCTATTGCAATGTTTGAGTAGGGCCAAACGTAGAGAAAGGGATCTAAAAAAATTATTGTAAAGGCCAACGTGGGTTATATTGTATGGATATTTGGATCAGGGGCTACTGTCCCCCTAGATTGGTCATGGAAGGCTCCCTTGGTTTCACTCTTATACCTTCAGTGTGTCGATATCCCCACCATGCAAGGCTTTAATCGCATGGGTTGGTGTCTAGGGATTCTAGGGGTGACCCATGGGCAGGGAAATTTTTAGGGGCGAAATTTAGCCAATTGGCTATTTTTTGGACTTCTTTTCAAAAAATAAATTCGTTATTTGGTCATTTTTAGCCTCTAATATCGCCTATATTTACATAAAATATGTTTTTTTAGCCTAATATTCGCCAAAATTTACAAGTTTCACTAGTAGATCATATGTTTCATTTTTAATATTCGCTTACCAATCTATATATATGTTTTTTTCAGTCCAAAATAATCGCCTAGAATTCTATACTTAGGTATACTTTTATAATCCTTAAAAAATACCCTGCCCATGGGGACCATAACCACCTTGGTTTTTTTTATGCATAGGTGATTGTATCTTGTAAAGGGTTTTTGTCCCTTAATTAGAACACCTCCACCCACTTGAATATCAATCTAGCACAAAGAAACCCCTCTTATATCTCTTTGTCCATTGACGTCATCCTTTCACAATTGAGACTACAAGATTGGAAAGGGGGGCAGTGAGGTATAAACAACACTTTGGGGTTAGTTGGGGCTTGATGTCCCCATTTAGATCACTTTTTCATCAAGTGATTCATTTATTTTAGTCTTATTTTATATTTTATTTCTATTTTAGGGCTTATTCCCTTGTGAGGGATTTACCCTAAAAATATTCTAATTTAATGTTGACTTGTAGGCTCAAAAATTAAAAAGGTTGAGGATGAAATCATATAAATAGATCACCTCACCTCATTGTAAAATCATAAGACAAGGGTTCAAGTATGTTTTTTACTCTCTTTCTCCTACTCTATGAGTCATTAATGTGATGCACACTTCTCTTGGGATGAACTCTTTGGATTGAAGGTGGATGAATGATGGTTTAGAGATTCTTTTTACACATGCAAATAGTTGATGCTAGAATAATTGGAAGAAATCGTGCATAGGTGTGACCTAAGGTCTTTTTCCTTTCTCATTCTTGTTAAATTTTGGTAAGTTATGCTCCTAGCTTAGTTTAATGGTGTTGTTATGGTGCATTTTGTTGATTTGTTAGGGATTTTTGTCAACACTTTATCAACTTTTGTATGAAGGAAACATCCTCCATAAGAGTTCTCTATTTTTATTTGGGGCCTTGGACTTCTTCATTTTCCCTATTTAGGCTCTCTTACCAAACCCTAGAGGGTGATGACTTAGCTTGCAAGTGTTAAAGGACAATTAAAGAGAGAGAAGCTAACCATTGATCTTTCAATGCCATACGGATTGAGACAAAAACCATATCCCCTTTTATTGTCATTAAATTACTATTTTTTATTAGTTTAGTTGTGTTTTATTTTGCTGCAATTTTATGGTAAACAAACCCTAAAAATCAAATATTGTAAGAATCCCTAAAAATTCATATAAATTCAAAAACCTAAAATTATTTGGAATTTAATAATTTTGGTGCACCCAACAAATTCACCCTAGTGTATTTATCCACAAATTTGTGAGGGCGTCCACATTGGATATTGAAAAAACCCTAAAAATATAATATTGTTGGAAAAACCCTAAAAATCTAAATACCTTCATAACTCCAAAAATAATCGTGAATTCGTAATTCTAGTCCACCCACAAAATTCACCCTAGTCGATTTATCAACATATTTCTAAGGGCATCCCCATTTCCTTGTTGCATTGGGAAACATGATTTTTCCTTAATTATCTTATATCATACATTGTATTAAGTACTAGTATTGATTTGGAGCATATTTCTATAGTAGTCATTTGGATTTAGTTTCTCAAGCATACCAGATAAAGAGTCAAAGTGGAAAAAAAGTATGAGATGTAGCTCATTAATGTATGAAAAGTTCAAACATAGACCCCAATGATCTTATGCTTCTTTATGAGCCACATTAATGAGCTACTTCTAGGAGAGGGTCACCTGAAAATACTTCTGCTCCTTGTTTGCTTCCTCTGCTTTCCGTTGTTATTAAAGCTCTTGGATTATTGGGGTGTGCCTAGACCGAGGCTTATCCTTAGTTACTATTTAGATCAAATAATTTTAGTATTAGTATTAATCACACCTTATGTATGAATCAATGTGTTGGTTATGGAGCATGATCATCCTAATTCAGAGATGTTGTTGTTTCAGTCGTGTTTGCACCCCAGTTTTATATTATGTGTAGGTAAACTGTACACTCATCCCAGTGGGGGGGCATCGCCATCCCACGGGGGGACCATCCCCCCCAGCTGGGGGGTCCGGGGGCAGCACCCCCGGAAGAAATTTTTTGGGTTGTTTTGTTGTCCTACAGTTTGCAGGCCCATGTTTTTGGGTAGCCTGTAGTATTTTCCCATGGTAATTCCCCTTTAAAAGGAAGACATTGTAATACGACTTTGCAATGTATTGTAGCATTGTAAATATATCTTATTGTGTAAGAGATAATGTGAGAGAGTGAATATGAAGTTGCAGTGGATGTGCTATAGGTTGTATCCCTTCATTTGTTGGATGGTATAATAATAAGGACTGGCAATTTCTATGTGGACGTTTCCCATCTTGCGTGAACCACGTTATATTGGTGTCTCTCTTGAAATGTCTTTTATGTGATTTATATTTGCATCTTATTTATTTTTATTGCTATACGATCATGTTTTTCTAACACAATGCTCCTAAGCATTGGATGCTTGACAAACTCGGTGGTGCTTTTGTAAGTTAAAAATAATAGAAAATTGTATATGACTATAAATGCAAACATTTTCAAGACATGGTTAATTATATTTTATCATTCTTTGTTGCTAACTATTGTGCTTCTTACTTGGGTTTTTTTATCTATGCATACACAAAAACCATCACCTGGTCCTAACAAGAGCAGGGAATTCCTTCCTCTTGTGGTTCTTATTAGGAACGGGATGAAATGTGCTCTTACATAAGGTGAAGTTATAGCCACTGTAATGCAAACGCTTATATATGTTGACGGAAAAGTCAGGATAGACACATGCTATCTTGTAGGGTTTATGGGTAAGTTCCGTAGTAACCTGAGCATGTAGATTTTGAATAAGAAATTATTTCCATTATTATAGAATATGTAATAATTTTTTTTATACTAAGTGATATTTTGTTCATGATTGGTTGTTTTATGTCCTCAAGATGTCCTGTCAATTGCAAAAACAAATGAGAATTTTAGACTCCTTTATGATACAAAGGTATCTCATGTTTTAAATTGGTGGTGTTAAAAAATGTGAATAGGGGGCACTTTGGTTATTGCTAGATAGCACTAGGGATTGATGAACATAATGCATGCTTTTCTTGATGTGTTTAGGTATGAGCAAGATGTGCTTGCATGTACAGAATGCACACATGGGCTTGCATTGGAGGATGGGATTTCCCTTTCTTCTCCTTTTGAAGTAAATATGGATATCATGCTTCTCTCTCATTTTTTAGTGCTTACTCCCTACTACAGGAAAACCTCATTGACTCTATTGTGCTAGCAAAGGAAATGTTTTCCCAAGAAGTTAAGAAGTTGCAAAAAGAACAATTTAATCCATTTGAGTAGGTAACCTTAGCACCCTTTGAAAAATACCATGCGTGTATCTTTAGATCACAAATGTAAAATTATTTAATATATCCTATTTAAGGGTGTTATCTCAATGGAAGAGAACCTTCCTTATAGGCACGAGGTTGGTGGTTCAATTACTCCATACCCTATATCGCTAGCAACTAAAAACAACTAAATTAGTGACCAAAAAATGAGATATGAGTGACAAAACAAATGAAAAAAATTCGCATATAAACGACCAAATGGCGGTTTTGATGGCTAATTTTCGGTCTCTTATCACACGACCACAAATGTGGTCATATTTAATTTGGTCATTTATAGCTTGTCTTGTCGTCATATATTTGGCCATTAATTGTGCTAATTAATGACCAAATATATGAGCAAATTAATGACCACAAAACAAACTATAAATGCCTAATTAATTATGACGACATTTTTGGTCGCCTGATAAGAGACCAGAAATTAGCCACCACTAATCGCCAAATCAAAAGTGGTCATTTATATGCGGATTTTGGTCATTTTTTTGGTCACTTATCTCCCATTTTGTACTAGTGATTAGAATGGCATGTGTTATATCTCTTTGATATAGTGGAGGGTTTCCAACATTTATATTTGGTTGAATATTTCATAATATCAACTAATGAGGATAGACCATACTCTCAACCATACTATAGAATTCACTAGTACATGAGAGTGATATACCCAATAGGAAAAATTTTAAGGATCCATAATATTTGTAAAGTGTAGAGCCTTGGTAAATCTTACTAATTTTTAAATTCCCAACCATAAAATATTTGGAGATATTTTTGTAAAAACATTCAAATTTCTAAGGATATTATATAGATTTTTGACAATTTTAGAAATGTTTAGAATACAATATTTTTAACCTATGTAATTTGGGAGAACCATTTATAAAAATAAATTACAAAATATTTGTTTTGGGAAGAAAACATCGAAAACTAATCCATTGCAGATAAAACTTTAGCAGGGAAATTTAGCTCATGCACTAATTTTTGAGATTTTTTTCCAAAAGAATATTTGTCATTTTCCATTTTTTTTCCAATATGATTTTCCCAAATTCCATAGGATTAATTTTTTTACTCTAAAAATCGCCAAAATTGTCCAAAAACTATATAAAACCCTTATAACTTTGAATATTTTTTTTTAAAATATAGCCAAACATTTTATGGTTGGTAATTTGGTAATTAGTAAGATTCACCAAGGTTTCCACACTTTAATAAAATTATGGATCCTTAAAATTTCCGCTAGTCCATTGGTAAATTTTACCCCTAAAATTTTCTTTCATCCCCAAGTGTTGTTCTCATTGTATTATAGAAATAGGATGGTTGGAATGATTACGTAAGGTTGGTTTGAGATGCATGTAGTAGGATTATAATATACTCAAAGGTATGAGGAAGAAAATTCCATTGAAAAGTGTTATTTCATGCATTACTACTTGGATGGGTGCCAACAATAATTATAAGGGTTTCCAATCTTGTGATGCCTCTTGTTATATTTTATGCATGGATTATTCCCAAATTGCAATTTTTCCCACTAAATAAAAAATCTATTTGTTACTTAAATATGTTGGCACATGTCTATATCCTAAAAACGTCTTTTTAAACTTGAGAGTGTGCTAGCACATAATGTACTGTAATATCAGCTACAGGGTTCCTTGTTGGATGTAATGAAATATTCATAGAAAAACATATAGAATATTCGTACAAAAAGAAATTAAACGGAGAAAAATAGATGGAAATAAATCTACAAAAAGTAAATTTAATAGAACCGATATTGCAAAATAACATAACAAGAAAACCTTTATTGGTATTCGAAACTCAATGCCATGTTGACTTTCCTCTGTAGGGATGCCACCTCCAACATGAGCAGAGCTCCAAACAGAATAATATTTAATTGAAAACTAATTGAATACAATATAAAGTTTCTAATTGACCAAAATCTAATCAAATAGTGGTCCACCATTAATGAGATGTCAACCACTAACTAGTGGACCTTCTGGGTCCCTATATGAAGTTGAGGGACCTTTTAGATGCAATCTTAGTTTCGTGAAACCCATGAGAGTTTAGTAAAACATAAATGCTCAAGTGTTTCTTTCAACTAGGCATTGGTAGGCTCGATCCTTCCATGTCATTTTACATGCAGGATAGGAAACATAAATGCTAGTGTGTTTTTTAACTACAAAAAGGTCATGTGTTTTGTAACTACAAAATGCTTGATCATTTTTAAACTACAAAACGCTCATACATTTTGTAACTGCAAAATGATTTACCATTTTTTAACTACAAAATGCATGAGCATTTTGTAACTAAAACATGATCTAGCATTTTCTATTACATATTACTTCCTTAACCTTCTCTCTATCCCTCCCTCCCTAACTCTCTCTCCCCCTCCATACCTCCCCCCTTTCTCTCTATGTCTCTACCCCCCCCCCCTCTCTCTCTCTCTCTCTCTCTCCCAGACCATATATATATATATATATATATATATATATATATACCCCATCTCTCTCTCTCCATCCCTCCATCCCACTCTCTTTGTCCCTCTCTCTCCCTCCATCCCATTCCCTCTATATCCCCCCCTCACTCCATCCCTTTCTCTGTCTCTCTTCACTCTCCCCCTCTCTCTCTCCCGCTCCATATCTCCCCCCCTTCATCTCTATGTCCCTAACCCTCCATACCTTTATATATCTCTCTCTATGTGTCCCCCCAAATCCATCCCCCTCTCTCATATCTACATACATATATATCCCTCTCTCCCCCACCATCTCTCTCCCTAACTCTCTCTTTCTATCCCTCCATCCCTAACCATATCTCTCCCTTCCTTATCCCTCCCCCCTCGATCCCACTATATCATCTCTTCATCCATCTCTTTCCCTTGCTCCCCCTTCCTACCTCTCGCTCTCCCCCTTCAAGGGATAATTAGGGATTAATTTATGTTTAGGGAATAGGGTTTTATGGGTTAAGTAATTTAGGGCCCAATGGTTAGGGGAATAAGGTTTAAGAAGTTAGGGGTTAAGGCCTAAGCAGTTAAAGGTTTAATTGTTTAGCGATTAAGGGCTTGGGGATTTAGGGATTTGGGCTTTAAGTAATATGGGTTAGGTTTTTTAGGGATTAGGGGTTGTGGGATTAGAGGTAAAGTGGTTAAGGGGTTTAGGGGTTAGTGGATATAGGGGTTAAGGGATTTAGTGCTCTGGGTTTATGGGGTTAGGGTTTATGAGGTTAGGCGTTAAGGATGAAGGGGTTAAATGGTTAAACGCTTATAAGGGTTTAGCTAGATCTTAGAGGCTAATGCACAATCACATGCGAGAGTTCCCAAGACGAGAGAGGAGCGATCAAACCCAAGGGGGAGCTCTCAATCATACGTAGAGATGTCATGCAAATAGAGAGAACACATGCAAACATAGAGTGCACAATAAAATGCAAGGTTCACTTGCATAAGGGAGGTCTCACATGCAAACAGAGATTAGAGGTAAACAATTATTTTACCCCTAGGGGGTAAACTAAAGCTTAGAGGCTAATGGTTAAAGGATTATAGGTAAACAATTAAAGGACTTAAGGAATGGAGGGTAGAGCGTAGCCATCACTTCTTTCCATAAAAGGTGATAATGTTAAACAACTTGATTCTAAAGGGATTCATGGCTAAGTTGTAGGAGGTTCATGAATACTTCAAGGATGAAACCTAAAATATGTGGTCTAAAGAAAACATCCCATGCATGGATGTTTTCAAAATGAAGGGCCAAATTTTAGCATATTTCCAAAGGACACAAAGGGTAATTTTCCTTATTGGAAGTGTTGCAATGGATCCATAGATCTACACATGAAGAGTTGGTTAGGTTGGGCATTGAGTGGTAAGGGGTTGTGTCTAGGGTTTAGGTATGAAACAAGGTTGTTTGAGAGGAATGCTAGAGTGGGTGGGAGTACTAGCTTGAGAATGTCTCACTAAAATGAATAAAGATCCACGTTCCATTGTGGAGACTCTAACATACATAAAATATGGAAAACTTGAAAATGAATCAAAAAAATCTTTATAAATGATTGGAGTTGAGGACTTCTTTAATACGAATTGATATGAACGAGTGAGTCAAATTAGCAATAAAAGGAAACAAAAATTAATAAAAGCATTATGTATTTATATTTAAAATAATTATATTAAATTGACATTTAAAGGAAGTGTAATGAACTCAACGGTGATTAATATATTTCATAAATATTTAATTTAAGTAGCATTACATTAAATAATACATAATATATTTCATAAATACTTAGTTTAAATAACCGTTACATTAAATAATACATAATATATTTCATAAATTCTTAATTTAAGTGATATTATATTAAATAATATACAATATATTTCATAAATACTTAATTACACTGATAAGTGTTTATATCTTAGAATTTGGAGTAAATTATCATCTATACTCTTCCTAAATTAAAGGAGGATGAGACAATTAATTTAAGTGGTTTTAAAAAGAAATAGTAAATACTGACGAACCACCAATTAAAAAATAATGTAATGTATACTTTTATGTATATGTGAAATAAATCAAACTTATGTTATGAAAAAATGTAATATTTCTCACACTTAACCTTTAATATTTATTTCATAAAATACAACTCTATTGATAATTCTATTTATATTATTAACAACAAATTAATTTTGTAAATTGTTAAAATATTTTAAGTTTTATTATCAGATAATATTTAGAATTGGAACATATTTTCAGCAAAAAGGCGAGAACGTGATCGGTGGGCAGATAGCTAGGGTTTGAAGGGTTTGGTTGCATGCCAGTTTCGTGCTCGACACCGATAGGCTGCAGGCAGGCAGGTTTAGTGGGTTTGGCCACCCTGGTGGTGCACAGGGTAAGCATGTTGACCCCGTCCTTGGGACCTCTGGGTTCAGCAGGGGATGAGGACATGGGTTTAGGCGGTTCAAACAGATCGGAAGCTAGGAGGATTAAGTGATCAGACCAGGGGGGATGCCTCCCCAAAACCCTCACTATTCCTGCTATCCAGGTCAAATTTGATAAAATTACAGAGAGGATCGAGCAATGGAAGGAGAAAGCACTTATTGGAAATTTTGTGGGGATCTGGCCGCGAGAGAAAGATCCGGTTCGATGGATCAAGACCACTTGTAACCCCAAAGGGAATTATGACCTACACCTGGGTGCCAAAGGGTTTTTTTCAATAATCTTCTTCAACTTGAAAGACAAGGATAGGGTTTTGGAGCGAGGTACCTATTTCTTACTCTCTTCAGGTCTGTATCTTAGGCCATGGAAAGAAAGGTTTAACCCAGAAACAGAGGATATGAAAGTAGCCCCAGTTTGGATCAGGATCTATTCTCTCCCCTGTGAGTATTGGGATCTGGAGATCCTGCAAGATATTGGTAATTCCCTGGGGGAGTTTGTTAAGGTTGCAGAGCAGACCAAGATCCAAAGGTACACTGCATGTGCATGCATCTGTGTTTGCATGGATCTGTCAAAAGATCTTCCTGAGGCAATCAGTCTGAACTGGGAAGACGAGGAATGGATCCAACCTATTGATTATGAAACTCCCATTTAGATGCAGACTCTATCATGAATATGGTCACTTTGGCAAGAACTTCCCTAAGACCACTCAAGCACCACCTCCCTCCAATTCTGCCCAGGAGGGTGTGAAGGATAAAGATGGATTTACCCAAGTGCATACCAAGCAGAAGAACAAAGTGGTGGATCATCAGAAGAAAGGAAAGGAGAAAGTCATGAAAGGGTTCAATCGCAAAAACCCCTTCCATATTTTGGAGGAAGTTGATGAGTCTCACCAGGTTGGAATAAAAGGGAAGAGTCATTAGGCAAATGTAGCAATGGAAGCAAGGATACCACTGATCTAGGCCGCGCCGTATGAAAATCAACTGATGATTATGGAGGAAGAAGAGGATGAGGAAATGGAGCTGGGAGAACTTGTTTTAGATGAGATCGAAAAGGAATGCAACAAAAAGGGTTCGGGATATGTAACGCGTAGGCAATTAGAGATTCTGCAAGAGGAAACCATCAAATCTAAATCCATCCAACATCTTGGAATTTCCTCGGATCCTCACAAAGGGAGCAAAAGGAAATCCCTGGAGGAGGATTTGAAACAGGGTAGGAAGTCGAACAGACAAAGAATTGCAGAGATAGGAGTGAAACTCATCAAATATGGCCAATACCCGACGATCAGGGCGGCCTTTCTGAAGTAAATAAGGTTACACAATGAAGCTCATATCATGGAATATTCGAGGGTGTAATCACCTAAGGAAAATAAAAACGCTGGCAAGAAATATTAAGAAAGAGAAACCTGATGTTCTTTTTATACAAGAAACTAAATGCAGCTCGGAAACTATGGAGCGGGTGGGGAAAAGGATCTAGAAAGGTTGTAAAGTGGTATCGACAGATGCTTTAAGCATGGTTGGGGGCTTAGTAGTCTTATGGCTTCTGCACTCTCTACAATTGATTGATTGTAGAGCTAATCAGTTTTCTGTTTCCTGTAATTTTACTATCTTAGATACAGGGGCGAAAGGTACTCTAGTCAATATTTATGGACCTAGTGCATTCCCTCTTAAGAATTCCTTTATCAAATTTTTATCTTGGATGGTTGAGCAGGTTGTTACTGGTTCTTGGATAGTGGGAGGTTATTTTAATCTCATATCTTCACTTAATGAGAAGAAGGGAGGTAGGTGGGTCTTGGATAGATTCCAGGAAGCTTTAAAGGAGCTCCTATCCCAAAGCCCATTCATTGATATTGAGACTGGAAATGGTTGGCATACTTGGAATAACAAAAGAGGTGGCCAGCACCTTGTAGCCTCCAGAATTGACAGATTTCTTACTACTTAAGACATTTCCAGAGGTACAGGCGAAGTCAGTGCCAGCGTACTACCCTCGGTAGGCTCCGACCATTGGCCCATTTTCCTCCATTGGGATTGGTCAAACAATGTCCTTTATAAAACTTTCAGATTTGAGTAGTTCTGGTTGGAGAATAAAGACTTCAAAGATTTAGTGGGGCAGTGGTGGAAAGATCTGGTCCCCCTGGAGGGAACTGGTATGTACCAATTTCAGAAAAAACTTCAAGCCCTCAAATCCAAAATTCGTACTTGGAACAAAGAAGACTTTGGGAACATATTCCAAGACAAGAAAAAAATGATGAAGGACCTGGAGCATATCCATCACAGAGGTATGGCCGCTTGATGGGATGATGCTCTAAGGGAACAGGAGCAACTTCTGTTAGATCAGCTTGAAGCCAGGGAAAGGAAAGAGGAAATTTTCTGGAAACAAAAATCCAGGAACCAATGGATCCAAGATGGGGAGAAAAATACGAAATTCTTTCATAACACGGTCAGTCAAAACCGTCACAGATCAAATATTTTCAAGCTCAAAAAAGATGATGGGATTCTAGTGGAAACTAGAGGCAAGATTGAAGATGAACTAGTTAACCACTTTGCTTTGGTCTTAAACGAAGATAGGGTTGATCAGAGCACTTTTATTTCCCACATTACTTGTCTCATCCCCAGACTAGTCACCAGGGACCATAACGAGCTGCTGAACAAACCTCTGTCTATGTAGGAAGTTGAGGAAGCCATGAATCAGATGGCTCTTGGGAAGGCTCTAGGACTGGATGGCTTTACTACCAATTTCTTCCATTCCTTTTAGATATGATCAAGGAAGAGGTTCTAGGAATTGTTGAATAATCGCGCAAGTGTTGTGTGGTTTTAAAATCTTTTAATGCTACCTTTATTTATCTTATTCCAAATGAGGAAGGCGCAGACTCCCCTGGAAAATTCATACCTATAGCCCTTTGTAATGTCATCTACAATATCATTACCAAAGTGATTGCTAATAGGCTCCAGCCTCTGCTCCCTATCCTTATTAGCCCGGAGCAGTTGGGATTTGTTGAAGGAAGACAAATTGTGGATGGAATCATTCTAGTTCACGAGACTATCCACTCCTTGAAGCTCACTAAGAAACCCGGCATGCTAATCAAGCTCGACTTAGAAAAATCTTATGATAAACTTAGATGGTAGTACATGCGCAGCATCCTTGCTGCCTTTGGTTTTGACAGGACTTGGGTGAACTGGATTATGAATCTAATCTCCACTCCTTTCTTTTCCATCATACTCAATGGCTCCCATCTAGAATCCTTCAGGCCTCTTGGGGCATTCACCAAGGTGACCCCCTTTCGCCTTTCCTCTTCATCATAATGGCAGAAAGGTTGAGTAAACTCCTGCAGAGACTAGCTCTTAATGGAGTATCAGAGGCCTTCAACTCCATCCTGGGTTGGACAAGCAGGCGTACCAACAATTTGTTGACAACACCATGTTAATGGGGCACCCTTCAGTCCAAGAAGCTCGTACCTTCAAAAAAGGATTAAAATTTTTTGAGAAGGCATCGGGGCTTGAATTCAATCCTACAAAGTCTCGGGTTTTTTTCTTTAATACTATTGAAATCACCCAGCGTAATATTCTGAGGATTTTAGGCTATGCTAAAGGATCTCTTCCTTCCAAGTATATAGGTGTTCGTCTCTCTAAAGGCACCATTCGTAAGGTTTCATGGCAAGATTTGATTGATAGGATCCGAAAAAAGATTGTGATTTGGATGCTCAGACCTTTAAATCTCCCTAGCCGTCTGGTCCTGGTTAAGTCAGTTCTCCAAGATATGCCTTTTTACCTCTTTTTTATGCTCTCTTCCCCAAAATCGGTTCTTAAAGAAATATGGAGCATTCAACGAAATTTCCTCTAGGGTGGCAGGGAGGAAAAGTCAAAGTTTGCTCTGGTTGGCTGGGAAAAGCTCTGCCATCCCAAGGACAAAGGTGGTCTTTCAATTAGAGATCCTGAGATTCTCAGCGAAGTCTATGGGTCCAAAATTTGGTGGAGGTGGTGCAACCATAGTGTGGAACCATGGACAAGGTTATGGCACGTGAAGTATGCCAGAGACACGCCACATGGGAGCCTGATCAGGTTCAATGAAGACAGGATTGGTTCCCATATTTGGGAAAAATCCGTCACTAGTTGAAAACTTGTGCGAGATCACAGCTTCTGGGAGATCTACAATGGTGATTTTGCTAAATTTTGGGATGACTTGTGGAACCAGTTCCCTAAATTGGGAGACGATCCCAGGTGGCAGGACATTCGGGCTAGAGGAATGGTAGATGGTAATATCAAACTCTGTGACTACTGGGAGGAGGTCTCGGTTGATGGTCATAGGCAGTGGTTGGACTGTAGGTGGATGGAAGGGCTTATTAATATTGAATATATTAGGGCTTCCGAGACCATGCTCTGGGAGCACGTCATCCACGTCAAAGAGGCGCCGGACAAGCTGCGCTGGGGTTATAATCTGAAAGGTGTGTTTAGCATAAAGGAAGCCTACGATATCAGAATTAACAGCGACGATGGGGGAGATAGCATCTAGAAGAAGGTTTGGGTGATGAACCCCTATCCCAAAATTGTTGTTTTTGTTGGTTGGTTGCTTGGGGAAGAATATTGACTAGTGAAAATATTAGGAAAAGAGGTATTTTTGGCCCATCTCAGTGTCCCCTATGTTTCCTCTCTGGGGAAACCTCTGGGTATTTATTGGATAGTTGCACCTTCTCTTCGACTCTATGGGATCGATGTGCCATTATTTTTCGTAGAAGTGACTGGGTGCGTGATCTTCCAGCTCAGACCATTAAGACTGGAACCCCAAAGCCTTCTCAAACCCGATCATACTGACCCTGTGGCTAATATTTCCTGGGATGGTCATATGGAATGTGTGGAAGGAACGAAATCACCGTATCTTCAAGGACAAAAATCATGATGTCGAGGATATATGGATAAAGCTTGTCACTAATATGAAAGAAACTATCTGCAGTATTACATGGGGGGACAAGGATCGTGATCTTTCGAAAGGTGATCTCCGCATTGCTTCGTGCTAGGGGCTATGCAGGTCTGAGTTGGAGGGTCTGCGCATAAAATCAAAGATGTTCCATCCCTCCATTTCGAATTTCTGGTCCCCTCCACTGGCTCAGGTCTTCAAAATTAACTTTGACGGGGCTTCTCGGGGCAACCCGGGAATGGCAGGTTTTGGTGGTGTTTGCAGGAATGTTGCTGGCAGTATCCTTAAATTTTTTTTCGGTTGCCTTAGTGTGTACTCCAACAACTCAACTAAGCTAGAAGGTCTCATACAGGGCATCCACCTGGTGGTTAACAAAGGCTGGTTTATGCCTAGTTTGGGGGGGGACTCCCACATAATAATTCACATGGATAAGAAGTTGGATAACGAACAATCCCCCGCCAAAACCTCCACCAGTTGGCCTCTTATTCATAGATTAGATCACCTGAAAACTCTGTTTGTGAGTCACAATGCCATCAATTTTAGACATGTTTGTCAGGATGCCAATAAGGTGTTAAGTTTATGCTAATTTAACTAGCAAGATCACTGAAAGAAACACAATCACAAGATAGACAAAGATTTACCCTGGGAAACCCTCATGGGGTAGAAAACCCAACAAAGCTTTCCTCAATATAGATGATCAACCAATACAAGATGTAGAAACCAAACAAGAGCTACTCCTCCTCTTCCTATGCAGACCTCTCTCTCACTTGTGGGCTACTTTCTGAGTGATGAATGAATGAGATAAATGAGGAACATCCTCCTCTACTTATACTTGTTTCCTGAGTGAATTTTTACCCTATGGGGCCGACCTCCCCTAAGAGAGTCTAATAACCCCTAATAAATTAACTCAGGGTCGACCCCCACATGGGAGATCTAATAACCCTAGTTACCACAATCCATCGGAGGAATAAAAATCTACGGATATACAATAGGGTCACCTCGGAGGAAGGGAACATCTCTGGAATAATGAAGTACAAATATAATATTCTTAGAAGTTACAATATTTCAACACTCCCCCTTAACGAGAAGGATATTATAACAACATCTGTAGGAGCAAGGAGTCATCAATTGCATAGTACATGATACATCGATAAATAATTGGAAGCTTTCTTTATACATCATCATCAGTAACTCAGACAGTCACTAGAACATAATCAATACTGGAACATCAGCATAGTCAGTATTGAGTCTTCATCTTCTACAACATCCGAACAGCTACAGCATCATCATCATACAAGTAATGTCCCCATTTTGACCCCCTTTGTATTAAATCATAAATGATGTAAATATTGTAATTTGATCATGGTGAGGAGCTCAAGGCCAAGGCCGCACCATTGATTTAGCATTTTATGTATCGGCAATTTAAAAATAGATGCCTATGGTTCTTGTGCGAGATGGGCACAATGTAAGTAAGACATCATGTAAATACGAATTTTAATAGAAAAAGACCCACAACTGACTATGCTATGCAACAAAGAGATGGGGCATGATTCTACAAGGAATAGGGAGGGGAAATAACCAAACCCTTGATCCACTAGGGTCAGCCCATGTGTCAATGAGAGAACTCATGAACTCTTAACTACCCATTTTGTCTCATGCACCCAATCATTTAATTCTTCCAAAGATTGGTTGGGGCAATTAATGTCTTGGGATTGGAGAAGTATGGCAGTCAGATTTTCGTGCATGGGCAAGCCACCAACCTGAAAATCGTATTTTTGGCTTGCTGGGCAAGAAAACCCCCACGAAATGCTGCCTAAGGCAATTCTTCAGGCATAACATTCTTCCTCACATGCAGACAGAGCTCACTGGAATTTATCCTCACGTTTTTTACTATAACCCTGCGTTTTCCCATGCCCAGAAACTCGTTTTTGGTATTATGCAATAGCTGGGGAAGGAGGGACGCGAATTGGGACTGAGGGAGAGATCGTTTTGCCCCTGGGGCATTTTTCTGGAATGGGTTTTGCTCCCCCAGTCGAATTTCCAAGTGCCAATACGTTTTGAGTCTACCCACATTTTTCTGAAGTCCAGGAAACCCCCATCTCATGCATCCCACTGTTGGAAACGTTTTCTCATGCTCAGCAAGTGTAGTTTGCTGTTAGGTGCATCCCTGTTTTGATGTGAACCTGTGAGCAAGAAACTGGAGTGGTAGTGGACAGGATTGGCTTGATAAACCTAGTGTAGGGAGTAACCTCTCAAGAAGATTAAGAGGGCTGGCTACTTTTCTATGCACACCTTGAGAGCACTAGAAAGGAACGTATGGCTTGAGGGACTGTGTGGCAGTGAAGAGAATACTTCCTTGTGTTGGGTGTGTAGGCATTGTGAGTGCCAAGCTGAATAGATCTGGGAGAGGTACCCATAGCTCTGTGGTTGAGCTCACTAGCTTAGCAATTCTTCCCTTCCATGTCCTAGCAGCCTGATAAACCCAATTGCAGATTGGCTTGGCTCATCTTGGTGTATGCTTGGCTATGTGTGAGTCTGTTGTTCCCTAGTTCCCTGTAGTAATCATGCCCAGCTCGGGGGTGGAAGTTGTATCAAGAGGTTGATAAGCACAACTGGCCTATGGTTGGGTGGAACGTTGCAGTTGCATAGCCAGTTGCTTGGGACTACCTTATTGAGATAAGTATCCTCTCATGTTTTTAACTTTGCAATTATTCCTTTGATGAATAGTTTGAATGTATTATGGATGTGTTAATGAATTTTAATTCTGCTGTGTTTTCAAATGATTATGCATTTCCACATGATCCTTTATGATTCTACAAAGATCTTTATTTAATGGCTATCACAGAAACTTTGAATGTATGTTAGATATCAACAGGATTTATTTAATTTCCGTTGTGTTTCTATAGCATGCACATATATATGTCTTTGTATCAATAAGTTTACTTAATGGATAGGGGGCTAATTGCCCGGATTGAGCACCACGTCCTCTCTATCCTGCTGGTATGGTAGAAGGGGACATTACAATACAATCATCAGTATCGTCATCACACGATCATCAGCATCATCATCACACGATCATTAGCATTGTCATGACATGATCATTAGCATCATCATCACACGATCATCAGCATCTGGATCATCTCAATCTACAGCATCTGGATCATCGTAGCATACTCTACAATACACACAATCCAATTACAGGATGATCAATCCTGCTCACTTTAGGACATAGTTCCATAGATGATACAATCTAGATCAAGTTCCAAGATGATCAATCCTTATCACTTTAGGACATGAGTCCAAGGATGATGCAATCCTATCACGTACATTTCGAACCAAATGTCTAGGGACGATGCAGTCCTATCATCAATTTTCGGAGACAAATGTCTACGGATCAATTATGGGACCAAATTCTAGGGGATACAATCCCCACTCATCCACTAAGGACCCATTCTCAGATACATTTGTCTACGGATCAATTCTGGGACCGAATTCCAGGGAAGATACAATCCCCACTCGTCCGCTAAGGACCCATTCTCAAAGACATCTATCTATGGATCAATTATGGGACCGAAGTCCGGGGAAGATACAATCCCCACTCGTCCTCTAAGGACCCTTTCTCGGAGCCATCTGTCTACGGATCAATTCTGGGACCGAAGTCCGGGGAAGATACAATCCCCACTTGTCCACTAAGGACTTCATTCTCGGAGACATCTGTCTATAGATCAATTCTGGGACCGAAGTCTGGGGAAGATACAATCCCCGCCTGTCCACTAAGGACTTCATTCTCAAAGACATCTATCTACGGATCAATTATTGGACCGAAGTATGGGGAAGATAAAATCCCCACTTGTCCACTAAGGATTTCATTCTCGGAGACATCTGTCTACGGATCAATTCTGGGACCGAAGTCTGGGGAAGATACAATCCCCGCCTGTCCACTAGGGACCATACATTGACCTTACTGTCGGCATCACAAATATAGGTATCCACATCATCGACCTCATTGTCGATGTAGGAAATCTCATCTTCAGTGACCACATCACTCCCCCTTTCGAGGAGGGTCCTTCTGAACTACACCAAGCTTATCTCGAAAATACTCAAACTTTACTCGAGACAGAGGTTTCGTCAATATATCAGGAACTTGTTCATCAGTGCTCACATACTCAAGACACTGGATATAGAAATATCAACTTGTTATCCACCATATCCCGTATATAGAAATATCGGATCTCTATGTGCTTTGACTTATCATGGAACACTAGATTCTCTGTCATCTTGATACAACTATGGTTGTCACACAAGATCACAGTGGGTTTCATCTCTAAGTCAAATAGTCCTGATAACAATTTTAGAAACCATACTGCTTCACAACTAGTAGAGCAAGCAGCTATATATTATGCTTCAGCTGTACTGAGAGCCACACTAAACTACTTCCTGCTAAACCACGATATCATGGCAGATCCAAGACAATAACATCCACCTGATGTACTCTTCCTGTCTAAGACACTTCCTGCCCTATCAACATCTGAGTAGCCATGCAATCTGAAGTCATGATATCGAAGATAATATAGACCAAAATCTATTGTACCCTTTAGATACCTCATCACATGTTTTGCAGCTATTAAGTGAACTCTTCTAGGTTCCACTAGATACTGACTCAAGGTATTTACGGTAAAGCATATGTTTGGTCTAGTATTTGTCAAATACATCAATGACCCAATAATTTATCTGTATAGAGCCACATCCAATAACTCTGATGAGTCATCAACTAATAACTTCAAGTTGGAGTCCATGGGGGTGGCCATGGCTTTGCACTCCAACATATCGAATCTTTTCAAAATCCCCACACCATACTTACCCTTATTTAGAAATATTCCTTTTGGGTCTTTCCATACTTCCAGACCTAAGAAGTAGTGCATCAATCCCAGATCTTTCATCTCAAATTCTGAAGAGAGCTTCTTCTTGCACTCAATAATCTGTTTCTCATTTCCAGTCAGAAATAGATCATCTACATACAACAATAATATGACAGGTTCATCAACCATAACTTTGAAATAAAGATTAGGATCAGCTTTACTCTTGGAAAATCCCATGCTTGTCAAGAAGCTGTCAATTCTTCCGTACCAAGCTCTGGGAGCTTGCTTCAATCCATACAAAGCCTTCTTCAGTTTGCATACATCTGTTCTTCCATCTTCAACCTCAAATCCTTGTGGTTGTTCTATGTACACTTCTTCCTCAATCACACCATTCAGGAAAGCTGTATTAACATCCATCTGGTGTAATTTCCACTTCATCATAGATGCAAGTGCCATGATGGTTCTGATGGAAGTGTACCTTGCAACTGGTTCAAATGTTTCTTTATAGTCAATTCCCTCTTTCTGAGAGAATCCTCTAGCTACAAATCTTGCCTTATATTTTTCAATGCTACCATTCGCAGCATGTTTTATCTTGAATATCCATTTGGAGGATACCACACTCTTGTCTTTTGGTTTGGGAACTATATCCCAAACATCATTCTTCATTATTGACTGGTATTCTTCCGTCATTGCTTATACCCACTCTTTCTTTTGAACTGCCTCTTCATAGCTAGTAGGTTCTTGATCCACCAGATCACACATCAAAGCCACATAGTTGGATAATAGCTTTGGTTTCTTGCTCACTCTAGTGGAACCTTCGGGAGCTCCATACTTTTCATCTCCTAGTATAATGTCTCTGGCCCATGCTGGCCTTCTTTTCCTTGAAATATTTGAAATGGGGGGTTCTTGAGGTTCTAGTATGTCATGGTCTTCAGGTGTTATGTCTTCAAGGATGGGTACAACTTCTGTAGTTCTGGGAGGTGCATCTTCTTCATATATCTCTTCATGTTGGCACTTCCTAGATCTCTTGAGAGCTGCTTCTTCATCAAATGTCACATCCCTACTTATTTCCATATGATGAAAACCTGGGATGTAAATTCTGAATGCTTTGGATGATTCACAATATCCAACAAATATTCCCTTCTTCCCAGAAGGACCTAGCTTGGTCCTCTTCTCTTTTGGAATGTGAATGTACACTGGACATCCAAATATATTGAGATGACTTACCTCAGGATTCTTTCCTGTGAACACTTCTTCTGGAGTCTTGAAATCAAGAGCACTGTGGGATAGTCTATTTTGTACATAGACTGTTGTTCTAGCTGCTTCAGCCCATAGATACATGGGTAGGTCTTGATCATGTATCATTGTCTTTACAACTTCCATGATGGTTCTATTCTTCCTTTCTGCAACCCCATTTTGTTAGGGATTGTAGGGAGTGGTTAGCTCCCTCTTGATTCCGGATTCCTTACAAAAATATTCAAAATCCTTTGAAGTATATTCTCCACCATTATCTGTTCTAAGTATTTTGATTTTCTTTTCTGAATGATTTTCTATCAATGCTTTGAACTCTTTGAACTTTCCAAAGACTTCATTCTTTCCTCTTAGAAAGTATATCCAAGTCTTCCTTGAATAGTCATCAATGAATGTGAGATAGTATTCATATCCACTCAAAGATGTGGAGGGCATTGGTCCACATACATCTGAATGTATTAACTCCAAGGTACTCTTAGTCTTTGTTTCAGTCTTTGGAAATGGGTTCTTGATATTCTTCCCTTTGCACATCCTTTGTATGTTCCATCATGATCAACCTTTAAGTCTGGTAGTCCTATAACTACCTTTCTCACATGAGGTAGGGATTTGTAGTTAATGTGAGCAAGCTTTCTATGCCATAGCTCACTTGGGCTAGTGGCTTCATGAACAAGGGAAACTTCTGAATGGCCCTTGAGTTTGTATAGACCTCCTTCCTCTTCACCAATAACAATTGCATCCTCAATTGATTTTCCTTTAGGCCACATAAGTACTTGGCCATCTATGAATGCAACTCTAAATCCTTTCTCATCTAATGCTGAAATAGAAAGTAGGTTCTTCTTCAAACCTGGTACATATAAAATTTCTTTCATCTTCAATGGTGTTCCAGAATCAAGCCTGTAGCTTGCTTCACCGATTCCCTTGATGGGATATTGATAATCATCTCCTAGAGATACCTTTTGTGGAGAGGTCTTTTCTTCAAGTCTTGAGAGAGTTTTCTTTTGACCTGTCATGTGCTTTGAAGCACCACTATCAATGAGCCATGTATCTTCTCTAGGTGTCACAGACCCAAAGAGTGCAGAGAATAGAACATATTCTTCCGCATCTTCTTTTTCTACTTTAGTTCTTTTCTTTTGAGGCCTTTCCTCTTCGTCTTCTTCACTATCATCTTCTGCCATATGTGCATGATGTCTTCTGTGAATAAACTTCTTCTTCTTTGTTTGTGAAGTTCAATTTCTCGCAAAATGTCCTAGTTTGAGACAATTGAAACATTGAACTGTGGAGAGGTCACTTTCTAAGTTCGCTCTTCCTCTCCTTTTAAATCTGTGGGGAGGTTGAGACTCCTTGTGGTCATCTTTCTTGAAGTGACCCTTTCTTCTTCTTTTGGTGTGAGTAGTCAAGGATTGGTCATCCTCCTTGAAAAGAGATTCTCTATTGGCTACCCTAGCTTATTCTTGAATGCAATCCTCCCATAACACATCAAACTTCATGCTTTCTTTTCTGGCACACATAGTTTGGATGAATGATTCCCAAGGTCTGGTGAGACCATTTAGAGCAGTCATGACTAGTTCATCTTCATCAAGGGTATCTCCAATGGCATCTAGTTGTTCCTTGATTTGGGAAACCCTTGAGAAATAGTCTTGAATAGATTCTCCTTTGTTCATCTTGGTACTCTTCAACTGAGATCTTAGGTTCATCTTCTTGTTGATGTTCTTCCCTTCATACATTCTTCCTAGGGCATCATACATTTCCTTTGGGGTATTTTTGGATGCCACTTGGGGAATCAAGTGGTCCTTGATAGAATCAACAATGATTCTCATTGCCCTAATCAGATCCTTCCTATACTTTTCTTTGGCTTCATCTTCCGCAGGTTCTCCAAATTCATCCTTGATATATTGGGCAAGATCATTCTCTTCAAGAATGAGACCAATTCTATATTTCCATGCCCGGAAATTCTCTATACCTTCTAGCTTGTCCTCAAGCTTAGTGCTTGGGGCCATCTTACCTAGGGGGGTTACCAAAAATTGAAAATTTCAAATATGAAAAACTGACCTTACCAGGAGATTGGCTTGACAAAGGTGAGGTGACTGATGTACTTACTTTCTGGAAACTTCAATTTTTCAACCTCCAAACTTGACCAACGAACTTCGGGCCTGCTGTAGAAATCTGGTTCTAATTTTCCAGAAATCTAGGGCTCAAAAGTTCGATTTTGAGGAGGGCTATCCAGCCATTTAATCATAATCCAAAAATTCCAACTTTTGCAGAAACCTTAATTTTCATCGGAGGAAGAGAGAAAGATATTTTCAACTTGTGAATGATGTACTATTCAGGCTAGCTTTGATACCATGTTAAGTTTATACTAATTTGACTAGCAAGATCACTGAAAGAAATTTCAATCATAAGATAGACAAAGATTTACCCTGGGAAACCCTCATGGGGTAGAAAACCCAGCAAAGCTTTCCTCAATATAGATGATCAACCAATACAAGATGTAGAAACCAAACAAGAGCTCCTCCTCCTCTTCCTATGCAGACCTCTCTCTCACTTGTGCGGTACTTTTCGAGTGATAAATGAATGAGATAAGTGAGGAACATCCTCCTCTACTTATACTTGTTTCCCGACTAAATTTTTACCCTATGGGGCTGACCTCTCCTAAGAGAGTCTAATAACCCCTAATAAATTAACTCGGGGCTGACCCCCACATGGGAGATCTAATAACCCTAGTTACCACAATCCATCCGAGGAATAAACATCTCCGGATATACAATAGGGTCACCTCAGAGGAAGGGAACATCTCCGGAATAATGAAGTACAAATATAATATTCTTAGAAGTTACAATATTTCAACATAAGGTGGCAGACCTTTTGGCTAACCAGGGTATTAATGATGGCAGGGCCCTCTCGGTGGGTACCATGGAAGACTACCGGTGAGACACCTGGATCACTACTTACCGCCACCTAGCTAGCTTCGATCTCGAAAAATGTCGTCAGCAGGAAAATGGAGCCTCTCCACCTTGTGAAATCGACAGGGGGCGTTTGGCGAGGTGTAATGATGAGTCCCATCATCTTGGGTTTCCATGCGAGGAATTAATTCCACCATCTGTTTTAAAACCGAAACCAGTACTAGCGAGTACACTTCCTGGCAGGATTCGAGCGAAAGGATTGCTCCGTATATCTTTCCTTATCTATCCATTAGTGTTTGTTTAATGATATTTTATGGAGGAGACATGTTCATGACTGACAATCGGTATGAGATAATGAATGATCAATGTTTTGATGATGTGCTTCTCATGACACCTCTGTTTATTTATAGCCACGCAGAGGAGTGCCTGAATGATAGATTTCTGCTTTGTCTTAGTTTCATTCCCTCCTCTATGAGTGGTAAGGTTTCCTGGGGGAGTGTGGGTGATAGATTCTCTTTAGGTCGTCGACCTGATTCATTTTGGTTTAGGAAGATGGCCCTTAAGAGTAGTGTTAGTCTTGAGCCTACTTTGGAGCCCGGTTTTGATAAGATGAAGGGTACTGCTAAGCTTTCTGTCGAGAGGGGTATTTCTCAAGGTCAGGTTACTAGGGCGCAATATCGAGCCCAAGAGGCTGCTCAATTTTTTTGTCAGCGTATTCCATCCCTTGTTCGGGAAGAGATTGATCAGATTGAGCGTAGGTTGTGGGACACTACGCGAGCCATTCTGGTCGACATCCTTCGCCGCGAGGTGGAGGAATGGGTGGTCGACCCGAGAACTACCTCTGGAAGAGCCTATACCTACAACCGTATGTTAATGGTTTACTGGGTTATGAAGAATCTCCTGGCGCATGTCACTATGATAAATTATCTCAAACAACAAGGCGATGAAGATCCAGTCTGGTCATGGAAGGCATACAACGTCGATGCTCATTTGATGCACCTTAAGATTGATGCAATTGCTAAGAAGATCGGTTGAACATTTGTCTACCCTGACATGGAGGACATTGATTTGGTAGGGCCCAACACTCATCACCAGCTTGCTGCTGCTCAAAAGGTGCAGGCGGACAAGGCAGATGGGTCGAATGAAAAAGGTAAATAGAAGTTGGATGAGGACGTGGGCAATGTCACTACTCCTTGATTTCGTTCTGCCGGTCCTGGTTGTTTTGATGGATGTTAACTGTCTTTTCTTTCTTTCTCAGCTTTATAGTAGGATTTGGGTTGTTATTTTGATTAGTTTGTATCTAGGTGTGGGGTTTGGCTCTGGGGTCGGTCTGTTTACGGCACCCTTTTTTTTTATGCTAAGGGTTTCTTGCTAAGATTCACTGTGAATTGTAAATCGGGGTCTGCGCTTTAAGCGCTTTTTGTAATATGATCCAGCAGTAATATAGTTCTTTTTATTTACAAATAAGAAATGTATATTTAGAATTAGAAATATGAAAAAAATTCAGAGTGCATACTCTTAACCATGTAACTTGATACCTAGGCTTGAATGTGAATAGCCACACATTGCGGAGAATTTTCCCCCTGCATATAAAAGGGAACTTATTTCTAATTTATGGATAATATTAAGAAGTAATTTCATATATTTTACCACGTTCTTTTCAAATGGTTAAACCAATCGTTTTAATTTAATGGTTTAAATTATTAAACAATTTCTTTTTTAATGGATTGTCGTTTAGTGGTAAGAATTTCGTGTTGTGGCTGAGGAGACATGGGCTCGAATCCCACCAGTCACATTATGGAAAATTTTGTTCGTGTAAACATCATATGATATAAGGCAATAAATTTATGGATGAGCCACATTAAGAAGAATTTTCTTAGTGTTTTACTCGGGATTAACCATTAACCATCATAAATGGGGAATAAATTTATGGAGTGTTGATCATGTTAGGTCTGTGTTTGGTATATATCGAAAAGATAATGATTTAGTTTAGGGTGGACATAATCTATGACATATTTTTTACTATGAAGGATGTTAAAGATGTTTTTACTAGTATATTTTAGAAAAGTTTATTAGAAGTTTTGAGGTAGTTGGTCTAAATATTTGGTAAGATTATTCTTCTTACTATTAGATAATTTTACAACAAAGGGGTCTTCTGTAATCTAGGTGTTACCTAGGTATCGCATAGGGTGCTTGCAGTGGTTATACTGTTCGTATCCTGAGTCAAATAAGGGTTGGACAACAAAGTTGCATGTTGTATAGGGACTTGACCCTGTGCATGCAATGAAGCCTGGGAGAACTTTTAACTGATTCTGTTACCTTTAGTTATAGTTTGGGAGTCTCAAGCCTCTCCTAGGCGAGACATACCAGTTGTAGTGTTGGGAGGTCCCTTGAGCCAGTCCTGTTTGAGTGCATTTGGCTGTAGTTTCTTTAGGTGTGTGCTCTTTGCTCTTTGATCGTTAGTTTGGCCGTTAGGGGACACTTTGATTTATTGACTCTTTATAGATATCGTGGCACGAGGTCCACCTCTCCACCACTCTCGTCGGTTGGCTGGTTTACCAGCCGCCGAAGTTACATGTCGTGTTCAAAGAGGATGTCCGAAGGCTCCCTTCGAGTCTTCTGATTCATTTGAGGCAATTCACGTCGACATTTACACTGGTTTTGGCATGGGAGAAATCCCTACGACTCCGTTGAGTAGAGTCTAAGACGTTTCTAATCCTCCTAGAATGGCAGAGCGATCCATCGATACCAGAGACTAGACCTCTTCTGTTTGGACCTATTCCACATGAGGACCTCCTGTTCGATCCTTCGAATCCACAGAACTTCCTATATGGGATGCCGAACTTGCATGTTAACACAGGTCCTACGACCACTATGAATGCTACCCCATTCTCTCATGGTATGCCTAGTCACAACATAGTTGATCCATCCACTATGTTTGGTAGTCATGCTAACAATGGTCACTGTGTTGGAAACTCTGCACCCACCGAGGGTAATCCCCTCGCTGGGGGCACCACATTTTCCACTCACACACATAATATGGGGACTGTCTGTATCCCTTCGAACATTCCAAATTTTGGAGGAAGGCCGCCTCCTAGGACTACCACTCCTAGTGGGAACACTATTCGCAATACGACTCACCATCCATAGTACAATACACATGCCCATATACATCAACCCAGGACCACGTTTGCTAATGTTACCAATCCTCCTAATAACGGGGGTGGACACATACTGTACACTTTTACGCTACTCCTGCTACTGGTAATGCTAATGTAGGAGGTGGGAATATACCTTATACTTATGGTCACAACACCACCGCTCCTGCTACTAGTAATGCCAATGTTGGGGTTGGGAATAAACCTCAGGCTCATGGTCACAACATGACTACTTACGCTACTAATAATGCTTATGTAGGGAGTGGTAACATACCTTACAACCATGGTCATTACAACACAGCTCCCGCTATGAGTAATACTTATATGCCCCATAATTATGGTGGTAACCTTTACTATAATACAGTCGGTGTTGGCCCTCATTACGGTGCTCATAATGCATATATACCTGCTTACCCTCACATAGGTCAAGTTGGAGGAGGTTATCATCCTTATGGCCAGGGTCCCGGTTATGGTCCATATTATCCTTCAAGTCCGTATAATCAACCTTTTATGGGAGCTTATAATCAATATTTCCAGTCGCAGCTCCCATTCCTTGCTCGATTGAATCTTCTGGATCTTTCGAAGCTCACAAATGATCCGGTGTGTCACAATCCTAATTGGCCTCCAGTCCCTACCAAACTCCCTTTGGACATTCCCAAGTTTGAGGGGAAGGGTGGTGAGGATCCGGGTGATCACGTTATGACTTTTCACCTTTGGTGCTCATCAAACACATTAAATCACGATTATGTTCGGTTGAGACTATTTCAATGCACCCTGACGGGGGCAGCCGCGAAGTGGTATGTTGAGTTTCCTAGGGGCACGTATAGAAGTTTCAATGAGATATCCTTGGTTTTCCTGGATCATTTCCAACTTTCGGTTCACTATGATACTGGCACTAAACTCTTGTCCACCTTCCGCCAGAATAAGGCCACACACATATCTGACCATGTTCAAGAGTAGCGTCGATGGAAGAGGTTAGTGAAAGCCATAATTCCTCCATAGTTTCTGTTGGAATGGTTTCTCAAGTATTTGCTTCCATACATTTCTAAGGATGTTTAGATGTCCTGCATTACAACTGAGGAACAAGCTATACTCAAAGTCCAGGAGCTAGATTTTCTCTATGCTTAGTCTAGCATTCTTTATGACATTATTCCTGATGCATCGTGATCACGACATAAGCCCAAGCCAGTTCATGGACCACATGCATATGGCATTGTTGGATCCGCAAGTACTCGACTTGTAGATTTTCTTGCTAATAAAATTCAAAAACTTTCGCTTAACCAATCTACTCCTGGACAGGTTCACACCTTGTCCACTTCCACCCCATCGTCCGATGTAGATGCTATGGAATCGACGAACCCATCGGGTAACCAGCATCCCGGTGGTAAGAAGAACGGGAGAAATAATAGAAAGCGTGGAAATAATGGGAACAATGTAGTAATCATAATACTCCTTGGAAAGAGAATGCCAACCCTCCTCGAGACGACAGGAATGATGCGGGGACCGTAAACCTAGGAATAAAGTGAAATTCCCTTGCAAGCTTTGTGGGGAAGATCATCTTACTCACTTGTGTCCGCAAATTGAAGAAGCATTGAAGCATCTGGCATAAAGCCCAGCTGTGTTAAAGGATCCCATTCCACATGATCAGAACATGACTTCAATTGCTCCCACTATTGGTTACGAGCCTAATGAGACTTGTACGTCTGCTTCCCATACCAATGGTTTTGGAAGCGTGAATATGGTTAAATCAGAGGTTAGTGTTGCTACTCGTCAATGCGATTATGGTGCACCACAACCAAATATGGGGAATGAGCCCCCTCCTCCTCCTGATACCTTTTTGCACATCAAGAAGCCCACTACTATGCCACAAATACCGAAAGGTGTTCTCAAGCACTCTATGCATAATCCCAATGCTCGAGCCACCCAGAACTACTCTATTGTAGAAGATTTGGGTCAAACTTTGTGTGCCATGTCGGCTCTTGAAGTTTTACAAGCATGTCCTTATCAAAGGCATGCCCTTTTGAGTGATTTAGGATTTTAGGATGGGGGAAGTCCTAACGTTATCAAGTTTGATACTACTAACGTTCAACCTCGCTTACCTTACCATGTGGCTTTTCAAATCCATGTGGAGTGCGTTGATAATTTTGTCAAAAGAACGGTGGTTGATGAAGGTGCTTCTGTGCCAGTGATGTCTTTATCTTGTTGGAAAGCTCTTGGATCTCCTTCCTTATCCAAGTCTATGACCATGCTCATTGCATTTGGTGGTCGGTCATTTAAACCACATGGGATTCTTCCTTCCCTTGTCGTCTGCTTGGGTGGGAAATCCATGCCTATTGAAGTCAAGGTGGTTGATGCGCCCATCGAATGCAACCTTCTCCTAGGTAGAAATTGGATGTACGCTATGAAAGCGGTCGCATCTACTGTGTTTAGAATTATTTGCTTTCCACACGAAGGAAAGATTGTAACAATCAACCAGCTGGATTTCGTTAGTCCTTATTCCACAACATCCACGAGATCAGTGGTCCCCCAAGTTACAGATTCTCAGTCGGCAATTGGGAACATGGGTGTCATATTGTACTCCTCATTGTTGGGATCTTTTGATTTCCCTTCACCCATTGAATTTATTGGAACCATTTCCGATAATGCGCCTCCTCCATTGAATAATGTTCCATTCCGAACTTCGTATTTTGATGATCCATCGACCTTACTGTCCACGAGTTCCACGTCTGGAGACATCGCACATGTTGGCATGTATATGCCACTATCTGTTGTTGATCTTGGATATCAAGATATTCAACAAGCCATGGTAGAGTCGGATCTCTCCTCTTCACGGACAGAGGAGGAAGATCCCATTATGATGTTGGTTTGGGCAGCCAACTCATCTTGTTCGCACAATTTACTTGACGGTACTTTACCTTGGGACGAGGCTATTGTCGAGGCCATGTGTGCTAGTCAAAGACGTTGGGAAGACATGAATCATCGCTCTCATTTTCTTCCCAACCTGGATCTTATGGAACAAGACGAGTTTAGGACAACTCTTACCAAGATTGTTGGTCACCCTGTGGCTCCTTGGGATTTGTAGCTAGGGTTTTCACCCTAGCTTGTGCAAATGAGAACCTACTAAGGAGAAGGGACTCCTTAGTAGCAGTTCAGAAAAACAGTAAATGAAAGACAATACAGTAAAATAGTAACTACTCTAAGCATGTGCATAAACAGAAAAAACAAGATAATAAAAATGGTTTTTGTATTGATTATACCTCCAATGTGAAGGTTGGTGAAGCCTTTGTAGCAGTCCAAGAGGGTTGCTTCCAAGCTCCAATTTTGTTCATTTCTCTTTCTCCAAAGGGTTTTGGAAATGGGACAAAGGGGCACTCAAATGTGAAAGTACCTCAAGGGTGAGCTAGGGTTTCAGGAGTGATTTTGGCAGAGTAAGGGTGTGGTTGACTGTGGATATGAAATGAGGGGTCTCCATCACCTATTTATAGATTTTAAGTGGTGGAGTGTTGGCCCATGGTTTTGGGCACCATATGGTTTAGGTCAGCTATATAGGGTTTTTGGTTCCTTTTTCTCTCTTTTTCCTCTTTTTTGTATTTTTTATTCCCTTTTTAGAAGGTTTTTGCTATTTTGGAGGAATTTTGGAATATTTAGGGGGGAAAAGGGGTTTTTTGGCCTTTTGGAGTCTTTTTTAATGGTTTTTTTGGGCATTTTGGAGGCTTTTTTGGCCTTTTGGAGGCTTTTTATGGGGTTTTAAGGTTTTGGAAGCAAATATGGTAGGAAATATGGACAAATGAGTCATGCAATGGGGTAGATGAGGTAGTGAACACTTTTCGGGTGTTAACAGATTGCCCCCTGATGTGTGAGGGCAGGAGCTCATCGTATGGCCGATAGACATCATAAGTCTTTTATGGTTTTCCTAGGGTGTGGAGAGGAGAAGAAACGAACTAGAGCCCGGAACAATGGTCCCGAACAAACTGCAAAAACTGAAAGTACATGACCTCAATAATGAATGAAGAATAATCTGAACATATGGACGAGGTGGGCATTCCCATGCTTGTATCAAGATACATAAAAAATAACTATGAGACCCGAAAAAGGGGGGGCTGTAAGATACATAGAGAACCATTGTGTACATCATAAGGGTCCAGAGGGGACACAAATCTGGGACATACTGCTGGGATGACCATGTATGAGCTGAAGAATTGATATACTAGAATAACAGCAGTGCTACTGAGTGTGGTCCTAGAGGAACTGATGAGCTGCTGGATCATCGTGACTGGGAGTCATACTCTCAATGGTACACTGAACTGGAACTGAACTGGGTACTCTAGGAAGTATATAACTGGATGGCTTCCGAATACAATCGCCAACGCAACCCGGACATCCACAGGAACATATAACTGGGCATTCCGAAGGGACTCACCAATGTGCTAGAGTTGGGGGAAATCCGGGGTCTTCGACCAATAACTGAAGGGATATATACCCTGCGCGAGTCTCAATGATGCGATCAAGGTGTTGAAGTCGAGCATGCGAGAAACAACCACTCAGAGAGGCAATGATGAATCCTCTCAAAATGGTCCGTAGGCACTCACCAAAGATGGTGATGGGTCCAAGGCGTAGGGACCTCTGGGTCTATCCTCTGGAATAGAGGGGCTGTCGTTGACAGAGGGAACCTGCAACTAGCAAGGCAATCATGTTTCCTTGATAGAAGTGCGAGGTGGAGAGTACTTATGGTAGGACTGTCATACTGTGGGGGATAACTGGGCAAGTAGAGCGGGTGGACTCAAAATTCCTTTGTTCAGAGTATGATGGCAGAGATGATCGGGAAACATATGAAACTAACTGGTGGGAAAGGGATCATAGCTGTAATGGATCAAGGATAGTGACTGGGGTGAGTGGTACTCAAGTTGGTGGAAAGTGGCAGGAGGCTGCAGAATACTCTGAACAAAGGCGACCTTACTGGGGTTGCTATCGAGATGATCGATCATATTGCCAAGAGGCACGGGGGGACTTCTTCATGGGTTAAGGAACTAGAAGAAGTGTGCTTAATATGGTACTATCGTGTGGATTTATACGAGCCCAGGACAGTTCATGCTCGTGATTGCTTTCAATTTTAAGGAGTTTGAAAGCGATAAGAAGACTCTGAAATAATGGAATGGTACTGTCGTGTGGATTTGTACGAGCCTAGGATGGTGCATGCTCGTGGTTTCTTTCAAATTTAGAGAGTCTGAAAGCGATAAGAAGACTCCAGGGGGTTGCTTTTTCGTGTGTTAGTCTCCAAGGCCCAAAAAGCATAAAAGGATGCAATGAAGAACTCTTCTAGCCGGTGTGACTAGAGTATTCCTTTTTCGTAATTAGTCTACCAGGTCCCAAAAAGGGTTAAACTTATACCAGACAGACGCCCTTTCAGGTACTTTAACGAGCATGAAAGGAAGCAAGATTACTCGGCAATCTTTTCATTGTTTTAGGAGTCAGAAAAGAGATTAACAGAAACTCCCTAAGTGCCTTTTTGGTAAAGGACTTGTCTGGCCTGAAAAAGGGAAAAAATTATACCAAACAAAAGGAATGGCCAGGCAAGGAGGAAGTGCTCAATCAAGGATCATTGATGATGACGAAGAACGAGGGAGGGGGGGAACACTGGTGGGCCTCCTTGCGGGATAATGAATGGTGGAAAAATAATGAAATATTTGTAGTATGAAAGGAGTGAATGGCTTATGAAAAAATGTGGAACAATTCGATGATGGTCGATGTGGTGCGCAAACCGAGGCAGCAAGGTGTCAGGACACAATGTTGAAACTGTACCTAGTGAGAGCGAGAAATGATCTCAAGCATCATCACGAGCTCGGAAAAATGAATCCGGCGATATAAAAAGTGTCAAAAATGGATAACGGCCGATGTGGCATGCAAACCGAGGCGACGGGGGGCGTTTTGGAAAAAATACCCGAAAAATATGGGGGTGAGAGTGAGAAATGATCTCAAGCATCATCACGGGCTTGGAAAAATGAATCCGATGATATAAGTATATCAAAAATGGGCTACGGTCGATGTGGCACACAAACCAAGGCGATAAGGTGTCATGTCATGATATCAATAAAGGTTCTAGTGAGAGCGAGAAATGATCTCAAGCATCATCATGGGCACGGAAATATGAATCCGACAATGCAAATGGTGCAAAAAATAGAGGTCGTAAGGACTCCGGAATGGTCAAAGATAATAACTAGGTTAAAAATGGTTGCAAATAAAGGTGAGCCCACCAAGCCAAGGATGCAGTGGTGGGGAGAAATGATTACCCGCGGGGGAAGAATACTAGGTGTATGAAATCAAATCAAATATACAAGTGACATGTGACCTCAAAAATGGTTGAGATCACAAATGTGAAAAAGTGAGCAGGGTTAATGACATGCCCCCATGCTATGTGCATGGGGTTTGTGATTGTGAATCACATAGCTGTTGGTTTGAACAGTGGGATCATTGAAATACTAAGATAGATGTGATGGGGAAGGTTCAAAATGATTGATCATGCCCCCTATCCCAGGATCGAGGTAATCTATTATGCCCCTTAACTCATAGGTGTCAATGTGGTGTTCTATGATAGCAGGGTCAAGACCAAGCATTTCGGTATAGGACCAGGAAAAGACATCGCGGAACTCTTGGAAACGTTTCTCGTACTCTCTGATCTCGTGCTCGGTGTAGGAAGATCCTAATGAAATGATTTCAGGAGCACCAGCGGGGGCAGAGATATCAATGTGGATGACAGGTGAGATGTTGGCCATGTTACCTTCCTTGAAGGCGTCGGGGGTAGGAATGGGATCATTAAACTAATCAACTTTGGAAGGAAGGAAATCTTTGGACTCAACCGAGAATTGGGTGGCTGTGGTGGAGGAGGACTCTTCTGGGAGGAAATAGGAATGATGGTGCATGTCTTCCCAGGGATAATCCGAGGCAGTGAGAGCCTCTAGAATCTCCTCATCATTGCGGAAACTTTGAGTTGTCAAATCGGTTGACGAGGGAGTGGTAGTCGAAGAGATCATATAAATGGTGTTAATCTCTCTGGAAGAGGGTGATACTAGGGGGTGGATCTCCTCGATTATGGGGGGTGCCGTCTCAAGGTCCAAATTATTCATCACGTAGAGAGTTGCTATGTAATCTGGGAGAACAGGACAGTGAAGTGAGTAATGGCCATAAATACTGCATATTGCATAAGGGTGGTTGGTATGCAGTGATTTATCATGAGGCTTAGGGGTTGTATCAATTTCGACAACCGGGATGTTGGGGTCATCATCAAGCATTTGCATGTGTTCCTGTAATGCAGGTAATTGTGGACATTGATGAGTCGGATGGCCTAACCCATCACACAACGAGAATTTGGGAGGAGCACGAAACACGGGGGGGTTTTTAACTGTCTTGGGTGGGGGTACAACAGTGTATGGCTGCGGGCCTCTGCCCCCAGTGTGCTTGATAAGAGGGTGTGGATTTGTAGATGACGAAGGGGTAGTGACACCGGGAGGTGGTTGACTAGTAGTGGCAATGGGTTGCACCGGTTGTAGCACAAAATTTGGCATCGGCGGAGGAACGGGAGGTGAAATATACCACACAAGTAATCCTAAGGTTAACCCTTGGAGGATAAGAGTAGCCATAACCGAGGCGCTTACTACTCCCGAGGGAGGGAATAGGAAGGGAATTATGTGGATAGGTGTAACACCAATGTGACTAGGTACCAATGGTGGTTTGGGTAACAAGGGCGGTTGGTTGTTGGGTGTTTGTGTATTGTGGGAAAGGGTACATAGGTCAGATACTTCGGTCGCGGGTGACAGGGGTGGAATGGATTGGAATGTTGAGCTCATCGGTATATCTGAGTAAAATCTGGGTCCCACGGAGGAAACAAACGAGGTAGTTGCACCACAAACAGGTTGTTCAACCATGGGAAGGACATTTTTGGGTGCAGCGGGGGCATTGGGATCATAATAGGTGAGTTGATCGACCTTGACCATGCATCCGTCATGGGGGAACATCATGGTACGAAAAATGGATGAGGTAACCGCCCGCATGGCATACATGTAGCTACGGCCAAGTAGGAGGTTATAATCAAGTTGGGCATTAATGACCTCTATGTCAATGAGCACTGTTTTACCAGCCAACTGGACGGGGACATTAGCTAAGAGACCTTGGGGTTGAGCCGAACGGTCGTCGTAGGATCGCAACGCAGTGGTGGACTGCTGGAGTGTAGGGGATCCCAACTTCTACCAAATGAATGTGGACATAACGCATGTAGAGGCACCTTCATCGATAATGCACTGATGGATGACAAGATTCTGAATGGAAACAGAAACTTGGAATGCTAAAGTGGAAGGCAGGCATGGTTTGGACTGGTCCAAATCGAAGGCCATCAGTCGGGAATCATTTGGGTCAATAACACCAATGGTGGAGAGTAAAGTCTTGCGCTGTGAAGGACAGTTTTTTAAGACCTCTAACGCAGACATGGCTGTGGGGGACTGGGCTAAGTCATCTACAATATTGTATTTTGATGCAGCATGAGCATTGGGATTATTGTTGATGCGACGAAGTGTGAAGCGAGGTGCTTTGGAGGTGCCATCTAGTGGATTCGAAGGTATACGTAACGTTTGATCAGTGGGATGAGCATTAGTGTTTTTTTCGGTGGGAGGGGATTCAGGGGTGGAGCCATATTGGTTCCAATGGGTTTGGAGGTTGACATTGGCAGATGACATCATTAACAAGTGATGGGTACCTGAGTCTAACATGGGTTGATCAGGAGTGGCATAAGTGATCTACTGTTGTGGTGGTGCGTTTCCTTGAGGGGGAGCCAACGGCTGAGTGTTCACTACGCCTTGGGTCGGTAAAGGGTTTTGTAACACCAAGGGTTGATGCTGAGGTTGTGGGGGATTGGGTGGTGCCTGAGGAGTTGCGTGCCCTTGGCAGTGGGCATCATCGGTCCAGAGTTGCCGAGCTCGCTCCAAATGTGGGCAAGCATGTCTGTAGTGGCCATAGACCCCGCAAATAGAACAAGGATGGTTTGTTCGCAAATTAGGATTTTTGGCTTGCTTGGGCGGCCGATCAGGGTTCTGGTTAGTAGGTGCCATGTTATTATTGTTGGGGGGATTGGGAGGTTGACCGCCTTGGTCTAGAGGGGGGTTGTGCCCATGATTACGGCCTTTGCCACGGTTTTGCTGGCCCTATTGGCGCTGGTTGTTTTGGTTCTGCAACGGATTTTGTTGGGCATACACTTTCCCTTGGGTAGCAGGTGGGTTCTGGGGTTGTGCAGGTGCAGGAGCAGGCTGCGGTGGATAATAAGTAAGTGGAGGCTGCACAAGTGTTGAACCTTGTGGGGGTTGCTGATACGTCTGCGGAATGGGTTGTGGGTTTATCGCAGGGACTGCCTGTGGCGGGTAATAAGCAGGTTGGGCTTGAGAGGACACAGGAGCTGGTGTAGCCTGTGGGTGGTAATATGGCTGAGGTGTGACTAGTGCATAAGCGGGGGTGGCATGGCCAAAGAACATAGGTGGACACGAGGGTCCAGGGGAATGATGGTGATGTGCCATGGGAGCATACGAATTGGTTGCTTCAGACTGTGATGTAGCCCGCGAAAGGTCGGGGCCATGGCTAGGACGTGCTATGGAAAAGGGTTAGGGATGCGAGGCAACACGGCCAATGATTCCATCTGTGGCATGGGATTCCCCGGGCGCATCGTGTCGGGAGGAATCACCATGAGGGGCATCAGGTATGATGGAATACAGATAACCCGACTGGGTGTAAATAAGTTCAAATTGCTGGGCTTTGAGGATGGCCTCTTCTTCGGTCTGGGGTCGTTTGGATGCCACATCCTTGGCAATGATAGGAAGGATAGATTTTAGAAACCAATCTAAGAAGATACAGTCATCTAACTTGATTTTGCAGAGGCTACGGCGTCGACGTCACTCATCAATGTGGTCAGTGATGTGGGTAGCCGTGTTCTGTCTGCAAGATAGTTCGATCTCAACTCCCACGTCATAGAGGACAGGTAACTGAAAGAACTGCAGGAAAGTCGAGGCAAGGGAAGTAAAGGTGGTATTAAGTCAGTAAATTGTTTCTTCAATTTTGGTTTGACTTCTCCAATTTTGGTTTGACTTCTCCAATTTTTGTTTGATTTTCATTTCATTTGAAGTAGCTTTTTGTTTTAAGTCTCATTATTTGCTTCCTTCGGGAAAATTTTGGTTTTTAGGTAATTTTTTTGAACTTGGTTTTTATATTTTTGTTTTAATTTTTGATTCTTTGCATTTTAATGGGGTTAAAGAAAAAGTCATTTTATCAAAGAATTAATTCACAAATGTTTATTATGAACATACCAAGGCATGATCACCCCTCAAGCAACTTTTAATTTTCCTACAAAATGTCAAAAAGATGAAAAGTAGCGAAAAAATAGCACTAAAGATATTCTTGTAGCGCTGGAGCGAAAAATTACAAAGGGTGCGCTACAAGAATATCGTGCCCTTCACTTCTTCCGATTTTTAAGCAAAAATTCGGCATTTTCTTAAATGTTGAATGACTAATCATTTATTGTGAAGTGTTTACTGCGTGTTGGTTAAAGAATTATCATAAAAATAGGTGCTTCTACATTGTGAGGGAATCATGGTCATCATGAACACAATCAAGCGTTGGTCTCCCTATGTTACAGAAATAGAGCTTCTAAAACAGTTTGAGGACATTGGTCCTCATGGAACAAAAGTTATTGTTTACAACTTTTGGCTTAATGATGATGGCATCCTGGAGCTGGATTTTGACACAGATAAGGAGGATATAAGATTGTGAGGTGGACTTAAGCCAGGCGGATCCACAATTTCACAAAATGAATTGATTCAGTCACATATTTCTTACCGTCATTTATATTCATTATATGCATATGCATCTATTCTTTATCTAGAGTAGCTGCAATTTTCAGATCATTCTAAGGGGAAAGAGTTTCAAGTTTATGGTTCTTTGTGATGGTTGTCAACGATGAGAAACGGCTGCAGGAGAAGTCTGATATGGCAATAAAGGAATGCTACAGTGTGAGAGACATGGATAAAGCTGCTATGTGTATGGATGAGCTCAACGCCCCATAATCCAAGTCCATCAAAATTGCTACTATTTTACCATGGGAGATTGAACTTAAAGGCTCATACTACAGACTTTGGAATTGCTTCTGTTGTTTTATCCAGGAATGTTATTATGAGAATTTCAGTAGCCCCAGGGCAGTAGAGATCGATGGCACGTGGATTTGATAAAATACTTGATAGATTATTGGCATGCTTGCAAGTCACCAGAATTGCAAAGATACAGCTTACACAACACTTCATCGGCTGATACTTGGAGAAAGAGAAAAATGCTTTTCAACAGGGTATTTGGCACATAATTTTGCTCTATTTTTTCCTGTTTTGAGTGATTGAAGTCAAATGCATACCACAAGTTGATGGAGAGGAATTTTTGAAAACCAAAGGAGGTTTTTGTTTCTAAGATACCCATCTACAAAAACCTCTCTCATTTTTGCAACAGCTATCAAGGATTGAAATATTCAGTTTAATCTTTGCAGCCTATTTTCCAGGGATTTTAAACATTTAATATTTTCCTGTTTTAGTGTTCATTTTGCAGGGCCGATTCTGATTGATTGGAGATGAATTTTGAAAAACCAAGAGAGGTTTTTGTCCATCACGGACCCATTAACAAAAACCTCTCTCAGGTTTTACACAGGTGTCACCAATTGAGAGATATAGAAGCTTCTTTGACACCTATTTTCCAGAAATTCGCCACATTTGCCAGGAATCCGATTTGCTATTTTTAGTCAATTAGTTGAGTTAGTTAGTTAATGTAACTGCTAGGTAGTTTCAATTTCGACCTAATGAAGGGGAGATGGAACTACTTCTTTGTAATTATAAAAAAGGGACAAAGGGACTGAAGAAGGGTCCTGATTTTTGGGAGCATCAGGAGGTCTGCAGACTGTGTTGTATCTTCAGACTTGTTTAGAGATAAGTACTGTGACTCTTATAAGCATTTACTGATGAAATAATGAAATATATGACTTTTTCACCTTCAGTTTGTCTATGTTGGCTTTGTTATTGAGCTTGTTTAGCTTCTTAAATGATAAATTCATTGCTAGTTAATGTGTATTTTCTGGTAATGCTTATCCTTTATGTATGAACCTCAGCATAGTCTTTCAGTTGGATCTTATGTGATATGTTATGCATCTTTATCAAATTTTGTTTATGATTTAGTTATTACTTTTCTTTTGAATGTATTCCCTGACTGTGCCCAAAGATTACAACCATTTAAATCATACCAAAGAACCCTAAACCTTGTTTTATTTATTGAGTTTTACTCTTGAGATTGTGTTGGCTTGTTTCTCTGGCCTTAGAAACAATTTCTGGCACAAACAGGTGGCATGGGTCCCATGGGGCTGCTCGATGTACCACTTAACTGCAGAGCCAGTGAGGGTGTGCTGTAATAGACGGAGGCAGACAGAGTCGTCTACTATGGAGTTGGAGGAACACCATAGATGGAAGGACATAATATGGTTTTGGGGGTCTTCACCTGTCTTGCCCTCAAACTTAGGGATGTCGGAGTGGAGCTTGGTGGGCATGTGAGGCCATGCAGGGTCGTGTCTAATGGGATCATTAGTCAGTCTAGCTAGGTCAGGAAGGTTGAGACTAGACATGAATGGAAAACTAGTAGAAGGATGTGACATACTAGCGGTTGTGACCATGTTGGGGCCAATGCCCCCAAGTGGAGGGGCTGGGTTTGGGATGTTTCCCCCAAGTGGAGGCACGAAAGTGGTATGGGACAGTCCTGCACTACCAAGGGTAGTGTGAGTCACTGATGGAGTGGAGATAGCTATGCCAGCTATTGGAATGGGTACAGTGATCGGAATGGTAGATGTGGGCCCCATCGAGGGTATACCCAAAGCAGGTGTGGTAGCTGGTGTGGTGGTGGATGCTCCACCAATGGTCCCTACAAAGAAAGGGGTGGAAGTCATGCCAACCATGGGGATAGTTGGTGCAGTGTAAGTGGGGTTCTCAGACTCTACCTCAAAATCAGAGGTAAAATAAGGGGCATCTAGATCGGGTGACGGAGTTCTATGTCGTTGACGAGTGGAGTCAAGTGACAAAGCTCGAGATCTATGATGAGTGGTATCAAATGATGAAGATCTATGTCTATGACGGGTATTTTCAAGTGAGCCGTGCTCTGGGGGCTCGCCCCGGAGGCGCCGAGAATGTCTTGGGGACTCAATGGTGACAGATGGTGTCAAGTATCTGGGGGTTGTGCTGAGTGAAAAACAGCTCAAAAACCCAAATGCAACCGAGTGTGCAGAAGGAGAGCTAAAAAAATATGGCACTCAGGCCAACAGCCAACTAAAAACACTTACTGTAACAACTGTGCTACAAAAAGTGGAGTATCAAAGCTCGAGATCTATGATGAGTGGTATCAAGTCATGAAGATCTACGTCTATGATGGGTGATGTCAAGTGAACCATGCTGTGGGGGCTCGCCCCGGAGGCACCGAGAATGTCTCGGGGACTCAATGGTGACAGATGGTGTCAAGTATCTGGGGGTTGTGTTGAGTGAAAAACAGATCAAAAACCCAAATGCAACCGAGTGTGCAGAAGGAGAGCTCAAAAAATATGGCACTTAGGCCAACAACCAACTCAAAACAATTACTATAACAGCTGTTCTACAATAAGTGGAGTATCAACAGAAATGGTCAGAATACCAACAAGCAGCAAGTTTCCTAGAAAATAAATAAAAATGGTGGACTCGCTAGACCAAAAGGAGGTAAGGGAGCATGCAAACACCTAGCTAAATAGTATTCTGACTCAACTAGACATATCCTCTACAAGGTGATGAAATTCAAGTCAGACAATATGGATAGTAGAGCCAAGTGGCTAAAGATATCCCCCTACCAGGAGGGACACCGGGTAGTCAATCCTAGAAGAAAAGTAACTAAGATACCCCGTTCATGACACGTTCGGTTGGGTGAATCTGCCGTTTGGTTCTATCGTCGATGTATCCCCATACGGGTGATACACCGAGAACTATGAAAGGTATCCTTCAGTTACTGAATGGATTGCGGTATTCCACTCAGGCTTCCGGAACCAGTCTGGCGACTTCAACCCTCCTAGGGGAGAGGCCTTCCCGATAAATTGGTTTTAAACCATGTCAAAAAATACTAGGGGATTTTGGTTCCCTAATGGAAAACAGCTATGTCTCAAGTGTAAGCAACCGAGGGGTGGTATTTGGATGCCTATCCCCCCGATCCTACCTAACTACAAAAATTATTATGTGTTCACCAAGTGGGGTTAGAATGTTGGTTGTGTTAAGTAGTATTTTAGGGCTCACTTGAATTAGGTGACAGAGTGTGTGTGTGTGAGATGATGAACCCAAGTAAAAGTGCCATGGGGTGGGCAACTTTCAAACTAAAAATAACAATGCAGAAATTAAACTTTGAAATGCAAAATTTTATTTTTTCAATTAAAATGCTGAAATATTAAAAAATATATTCTGTAAATGGAATAGAAATAATATTGCAGAAAAAAGGTTGTAGGGAAGTATGGTTGCAGATAGTACAGATGGCTGTGCAGGTGCAGAAAATATTGCAGCAAAGTGCTGGGTTCAAAATAGTGAAAAAAGTGCAGAAAATAGACTGTGGGTCTATGGAAAATCTGAGCGGTCGGACCGCGGGAAACAGGTCAACAGTCGCAGACAAGTTCCGGGAATTTGGCCGAAAGACGCAAGTGGACTGTGGGAAAAGGTTTGAAAGTCGTAGGTGGGTTGCAGGAAAATGGCTGAAAGCCGCAGGTGGGAAGCGGGAAGAAGGCCGAAAGACGCAGGTGGGTTGCAGAAAAATGGCTGAAAGCTGCAAGCGGGACGCGGGAAAAAGGCCGCAAGACGCAGGCAGGTTGTAGAAAAATGGCTGAAAGCCATAAGTGAGATGCGAGAAAAAGGTCGCAAGACACAGGCGGGTTGCAGAAAAATGGCTGAAAGCTGTAGGCGGCCCACAAAAAAATGGGTTAACAGCCACGGTCGGACCGCACAAAATAAGTTGATAGCCACGGTCAGATCGCAGGTAACAGACTGGAAACCGTCGGTAGATCGTCGGAAACAGTCTGAGAGCCACAGTCGGATTGCAGGTAAATGCCTAAAAGACGCAGTCGGAACGCAACTGCAGGGGACAAAAGACGCGGTTTACGGCAGCCGAAAGGAAAAAACAGAAAAAATATTGCAGAAAATTAAAAAATATTTAAAACTATAACCAAAAATTTGAAGGAACACAAGGGGAGTCGCCAAAACTATAGCTAGGGTTTTCACCCTAGCTTGTGCAAATGAGCACCTACTAAGCAGAAGGGACTCCTTAGTAGCAGTTCAGAAAAACAGTGAATGAAAGACAATACAGTAAAATAGTAACTACTCTACGCATGTGCATAAACAGAAAAGACAAAATAATAAAAATGGTTTTTGTATTGATTATACCTCCAATGTGAAGGTTGGTGAAGCCTTTGCAGCAGTCCAAGAGGGTTGCTTCCAAGCTCCAGTTTTGTTCCTTTCTCTTTCTCGAAAGGGTTTTGGAAATGGGCCAAAGGGGCACTCAAATGTGAAAGTAGCTCAAGGGTGAGCTAGGGTTTCAGGAGTGATTTTGGCAGAGTAAGGGTGTGGTTGACTGTGGATATGAAATGAGGGGCCTCCATCACATATTTATAGGTTTTTAGTGGTGGAGTGTTGGCCCATGGTTTTGGGCACCATATGGTTTAGGTCAGTTGTATAGGGTTTTTGCTTCCTTTTTCCCTCTTTTTCCTCTTTTTTGTATTTTTTATTCCCTTTTTAGAGGGTTTTTGCTATTTTGGAGGCTTTTTAATGGGGTTTTAAGGTTTTGGAGGCAAATATGGTGGGAAATATGAACAAATGAGTCATGCAATGCGGTAGATGAGGTAGTGAGCACTTATTGGGTGTTAACAGGATTCGCATGGGATTTTTGCGGAGGGGAACATGGATAATATTTCCCATACCATACCGATCAATATTTCTCATACACCCAGAAAGGTTGAGAACATTTATATCGGTGTTGATTGCTCTCCTGAAGAGTTTTGCATTTACACCGAATTGTTTAAGGAAATCTGGGAAGCTTTCACCTGGTCATATGAGGAGATGCCAGGGATAGACCCCAGCATTGTCGAACACGAAATTAGAACATATCCCAATGCTAAACCGGTTCGAAAATGCCTTCGTGCTATGAACTCTAGAAACGCAGCCGCGATTAAGGCAGAGGTGGAGAAACAGCTTAAGGCTGGTTTTATCTACCAAGTTCCCCTTACCGAATGGGTGTCAACTCTTGTTCCTATGGATAAGAAGTAGGGAATTATCTGTGTATGCACATATTTTAGAGACCTAAACCGTGCATGTTTGAAAGACAATTTCCCCACTCCATTCATAGATCAGATCCTGGATGCTTGTGTGGGAAGCAAAGTTTTTTCGTTTATGGATGGCTTTTCAGGATATAACCAGATATAGATCAAACCTGAGGACCAACATAAGACTGTATTCATTTTTCCTTGGGGTACATTTGCGTACCGGAAGATGCCCTTCGGCCTTAAAAATGCCAGAGCCACTTTTCAGCTTGCTATGACCTATGCTTTTCATGACCTTAAACGCATAGTGGAGGCATATTTGGATGATATTGCTGGCCATTCTCGCAAGAGAGTGGACCACCCCAAGCACCTCCGCTTAATTCTCAAAAGATGTATACGCTACAAGATTCAGTTAAATCCCAATAAGTGCATCTTTGTTGTGAAAATGGGTCGCCTTCTAGGATTCATAGTTTCGAAAGATGGTATTAGAGTCAATCCTCTCAAAGTTGAGGGAATACTTCGGTTGCCTCCTCCGTGCAATTTACTTCAACTTCAAAGCCTCCAAGGGAGGGCCACTTTTCTATGTCATTTTGCAATGAATTATGCTAATCTTACCAAAGGCTTCGTGCATTTGTTGAAGAAAGACACACCGTTTATCTGGGATGAGCGAGCCCAGCAGTCTTTCGATGCTCTTAAGAAAGCTTTGGTATCGGCCCCTTTTCTTAGTCCACCCGACTTTGCCAAAGATTTTATACTTTATGTGGCTGTGTCTCAAGAGACGATTGGCATGGTCTTAGTTCGGGTTGATGATGTTCTCGTAGAGCATGTGATCTATTACCTTAGTCGAAATTTAGTAGACGTTGAGCTGAGATACACTCATGTGGAAATGTTGGCGCTTGCGATTGTTCACACAGTCCAACGGTTACTGCACTATATGATGCTTAGCAGAACCACAGTCATAGCGCATATCAATCGATTTCAGTTCGTGCTATCGCGATGTCTCATAGGGGGGAAGTACAATAAATGAATTGTGATCCTTCAGGAATTTGATCTCGATTTTGCTTCAGTGAAGTCGGTGAAATCCTTGGTTTTTGCTAAGCTTATGTTGGACATTCCGCGACTTGATGAGGATATTGTCCATGAAGATTCCTTTGTGGATGAACACTTATTTCTTATCTCATTTGAGGACCCTTGGTACAGGGATATTATCATATATCTTCAAACTTTGAAGTTTCCTCTGCACTATTCACGAGACGAGTGACGACATGTGAAACACCACGCTAAAGATTATACTATCATCGGTGACACTTTGTATCGTTGAGGAAGGATTATATTCTCCGTCATTGTTTGACTCACGGAGAAGCGGAGTGTGTGCTTAATGATTGCCATGTTGGGGCGTGTGTGTAATGTCCCTTGTTAGGAATTTTATTAAAATGGCAATTTTCCACTTTTTTTCCCTAGTTCGACCTTTGACTAGTTTGATCTCTAGGTCCCAAATTTGCCCCAAATGATTTCAAATCTTCTGAGAAGGTATATGAATGAGATTAGAACATAAATATGTGTTTTAAGGATGCCTTTGGACCTTTAAAATACTTCTGCAAATACTCTTTCAATTCTGGCCAATGTAGGGAACTTTACTAGTAATTTGCCTTTGACTAGTATTGGTCTCTATGTCTCGAATTGACTCCAAATGCCTTCAAATCTTCAAGGAAGGTGTATGAATGATATTAAGACTTGAATATGATGTTCAGGGATGATATATGGCCACCAAAATACCTCTGCAAACTCTCTTAATATTCTGGACCAAGTATGCAATTTTACTAGTAATTTGGGGTTCAAATCCCCCTGGGGTAAGTATTGAAAATGGCTTCCCAAATGCCTCCAAAGCCACTCAAATTTCTGAAAAGAGGTAGGGAATGTATTAAGGATGTTATTAGGGTCTCATTTGCACCATTAATTGATTATTATATCTGTTCCAACCCTCTCCCATTCAACTGCAAAAATCACCAATTCGACCCTTGGGGAAATGGCACTATTTCTTCTCCCAGTGCAATTAAACTAAGTAAAAAATACTTCAAATGCTCAAGTACAGTACATGAAACTTGTAGAAGACATCCATGGAATTATATTGACCACAAATATATCAGAGAATCATCCATCCATTCGAAATCATCATCAATACATTGGCTCACAACAAGGTAGTGGGGAAATGGCATTGTTCTTCCATTAAAAATGAGATTTATACATTTCTACTTGGAATTTCGACCTGAAACTTTTTGGAGATGAAGAACAGAGTATTTAATTCATATTAAAAAAGAAATGGGGCATTAAAAGCTCCCCCAAAGAGTACAATAGCTCACCAAAAACGCCCTCCCTCAAGGATCAAGAATATGCCATCAAAACCGGAAATGGTTGAAGGAGTGAGCTGCAATAGAAGAAACCATGAGCTGCCCTGTAGCTTACACCTGCAAATAAAGACTCCATTAAAGCTCCAAATGAAAGGTCTGAATGGCCTTTCCAATTACCAACTTGGATGGGAATCTTTCACCCTCGAAATTGGCTAAGGCAAGAAACTAGTCATCCACTAGCTCTCCCTCTTCACAAATGCAATTACAAATTCTACAAATGATCAAAAGCTGGTTTCATTCTTTGTTATTGACATTTATAAAGTTCTAATGGCCTCCATGGGTCGAATTCCTTCCAAGAGACTCATGCCAACTCAAGTTGGGAAGAGATTCCAAAGAACGCCACTTGTACAACAATTCCTAGTCTCCCACTTCCACCAAATCACATGTGGAAGCATCTTAGCTGCCCTAACACCCTTGAGCGCCCTCTTGGAGTCTATTTTTAGCCCTGACATGTCATATATGTCATATGTCAGCCCTCAGGTCTGATTTGTGTCATAGGTGTCATAGCATCTTCATCATTGTTGTCATAGAGCTAGGGAATCTAGCCCAAGTGTCTCACTAGCTCCAAATTGCCTCTTCCTCTTCCATGGGAGTTACTCTTCCTCTATATTTCGACCTTGGATGAGTTATGCCATGAATAATACCTTTTGGACTTCCCCAATTATGTTACCATTCACCTTGAATTCGAATTGGTGAGAGAATGATGCCAAATGTAGTGGGGAAATCTAGCCATATGTGGGTCCCACTTCCTCCATGTGTCTTCATCATGAAATGCCACTTTGATTTTCACTTGTATATATTTATTTATCTCCTTTATTAAATATTTATGCCACTCTAATGTTCAAACATCATTTATTATCCCCATTATTCCAAATCCCAAAGCTTCCACCCCAAACCTAGGAAACTAGTAATTTTCCTCCTTGGCAATTATTTGACCTTTAGCATCAATTTGACAAACTCTAATGAATAAAGCCAATGTGATTAGGCCATTGTGACCCAATACCAAATTTGGGACATGACAAATCCTCCCTTCCCAATATTGCTTGTCCTCAAGCAATTTTAAATGTGGGTGTTGAAGAACCTGCTTTCTGTATAATTCTTTGAAGTTGCCATTGAATTGCCCAACCTTGAGTCTTTGAGTTTCCATGAAGATTTTAGAGAGGAACCACCATGCTTGCTGCTGCACTACTCTGATTAAAATCACTTTATTAAGTGGGGAATCCATCTCCCATACTGCTTGCTTCCCCAAAAAATATGAAACCACTGAGATAAAAATTATTCCAGGGTCCCATTGCTTGTATTGCACCCCAACAATTAAAAGTGCTCTCCAACCCATACCATCAGATAAGAGGATTCCTGGATCCCATTTTCTTGTATGCATTCTTCCAAACATCATGAGTACAAAATATATATCATCAAAGTACATAACAACATAATGAAAATGTACATAAAGGAGATGCTTCATCAAAGAGTCATGAAAGTGCTTATACCTCCAAGCATGTAGACCACCATTTTCCAAGTGCATACAATCTTCAAGTGACCCATCAAATCTGCTCCAATGACATAGGTGAGGATCCCATGTCCAATAGTGCTGCTCCAAGAGAATGTGATATGCATCAAAATATTCCGCCATGCATTCTTTCATCCAAGAAGTGAATGAAGAATCTCCACTAAAATCTGAACCAAATAATGAGCAGGAAAAACAAGGAGAATTCAAAGGACTCAAAGAAGTCTCATCCATATATCCATGAGGATATGTATCATCATAAGGTAAAGCAATATTCTGCTGCAATTCTAAATAATGAGGTTCTCCATTCATGTCATCATCAAAAGGAGAGGTAGGAGTTTCATACCCCTCATGTGGCACCACTAGGAAAAAACCTTTCACCCAATTTTCATCCCAAAGTGATGTGGTTGGAAAAGAAGTGTGGGGTGAGGAATTATGAACCAAATTTAATTCTTTACAACTCTTACCCATTGAAATATTTAATTCATCTTCTCCATAATTGGTTGGTCCAACTATTGTGAGATCATGTACCTCTTCCAAGGCTTTGTAACTCTCTCCATGAGGCAACTCATAATCCCTTTGAACAAGGACAAGTGCTTGTCCTTCTTCTTGTTTCAGTGTAGTATCTTCAAGAACCTGCATATCAACATGTACCTCATGTTCCACAATTACATTAGGTTCCTCTTTTGTGGCATAAATTGTTTCATCCTTTTCCTTGAAAAGAGAACCATTGCTCATTACTTTTTCCGAGTTGCTTCCAATTCCACTAAGCAACAATCTGAACTCTTGAAAGTATTGTCTCCACTTGTCTTCAAAGGATGGTTCAAGTAATTTCCTAAACTCCTCATTCTCCTTTAAGGTTCCTTTCTCATCCTTACTCATGGTGACCAATGAATGCACTTCTTCTCCTACTTCTTCCCTTTCACCAAAGTACATCCAGTTTCAGTTTCTAAGGGTGGTGGCTTATTTCTTTGACTCCTGGTATTCATTAATGTTCTACCACATCAGGTGCCAAGACCATGCTCTGATACCACTGTAATGTCCCTTGTTAGGAATTTTATTAAAATGGCAATTTTCCACTTTTTTTCCCTAGTTCGACCTTTGACTAGTTGATCTCTAGGTCCCAAATTTGCCCCAAATGATTTCAAATCTTCTGAGAAGGTATATGAATGAGATTAGAACATAAATATGTGTTTTAAGGATTCCTTTGGACCTTTAAAATACTTCTGCAAATACTCTTTCAATTCTGGCCAATGTAGGGAACTTTACTAGTAATTTGCCTTTGACTAGTATTGGTCTCTATGTCTCGAATTGACTCCAAATGCCTTCAAATCTTCAAGGAAGGTGTATGAATGATATTAAGACTTGAATATGATGTTCAGGGATGATATATGGCCACCAAAATACCTCTGCAAACTCTCTTAATATTCTGGACCAAGTATGCAATTTTACTAGTAATTTGGGGTTCAAATCCCCCTGGGGTAAGTATTGAAAATGGCTTCCCAAATGCCTCCAAAGCCACTCAAATTTCTGAAAAGAGGTAGGGAATGTATTAAGGATGTTATTAGGGTCTCATTTGCACCATTAATTGATTATTATATCTGTTCCAACCCTCTCCCATTCAACTGCAAAAATCACCAATTCGACCCTTGGGGAAATGGCACTATTTCTTCTCCCAGTGCAATTAAACTAAGTAAAAAATACTTCAAATGCTCAAGTACAGTACATGAAACTTGTAGAAGACATCCATGGAATTATATTGACCACAAATATATCAGAGAATCATCCATCCATTCGAAATCATCATCAATACATTGGCTCACAACAAGGTAGTGGGGAAATGGCATTGTTCTTCCATTAAAAATGAGATTTATACATTTCTACTTGGAATTTCGACCTGAAACTTTTTGGAGATGAAGAACAGAGTATTTAATTCATATTAAAAAAGAAATGGGGCATTAAAAGCTCCCCCAAAGAGTACAATAGCTCACCAAAAACGCCCTCCCTCAAGGATCAAGAATATGCCATCAAAACCGGAAATGGTTGAAGGAGTGAGCTGCAATAGAAGAAACCATGAGCTGCCCTGTAGCTTACACCTGCAAATAAAGACTCCATTAAAGCTCCAAATGAAAGGTCTGAATGGCCTTTCCAATTACCAACTTGGATGGGAATCTTTCACCCTCGAAATTGGCTAAGGCAAGAAACTAGTCATCCACTAGCTCTCCCTCTTCACAAATGCAATTACAAATTCTACAAATGATCAAAAGCTGGTTTCATTCTTTGTTATTGACATTTATAAAGTTCTAATGGCCTCCATGGGTCGAATTCCTTCCAAGAGACTCATGCCAACTCAAGTTGGGAAGAGATTCCAAAGAACGCCACTTGTACAACAATTCCTAGTCTCCCACTTCCACCAAATCACATGTGGAAGCATCTTAGCTGCCCTAACACCCTTGAGCGCCCTCTTGGAGTCTATTTTTAGCCCTGACATGTCATATATGTCATATGTCAGCCCTCAGGTCTGATTTGTGTCATAGGTGTCATAGCATCTTCATCATTGTTGTCATAGAGCTAGGGAATCTAGCCCAAGTGTCTCACTAGCTCCAAATTGCCTCTTCCTCTTCCATGGGAGTTACTCTTCCTCTATATTTCGACCTTGGATGAGTTATGCCATGAATAATACCTTTTGGACTTCCCCAATTATGTTACCATTCACCTTGAATTCGAATTGGTGAGAGAATGATGCCAAATGTAGTGGGGAAATCTAGCCATATGTGGGTCCCACTTCCTCCATGTGTCTTCATCATGAAATGCCACTTTGATTTTCACTTGTATATATTTATTTATCTCCTTTATTAAATATTTATGCCACTCTAATGTTCAAACATCATTTATTATCCCCATTATTCCAAATCCCAAAGCTTCCACCCCAAACCTAGGAAACTAGTAATTTTCCTCCTTGGCAATTATTTGACCTTTAGCATCAATTTGACAAACTCTAATGAATAAAGCCAATGTGATTAGGCCATTGTGACCCAATACCAAATTTGGGACATGACAGTGTGGTGGTCACTTATCCGGGCTTGCAACAACCCAACGTATTATGTGAGCTGGTTACTTTTGGCCTTCGATCTTTAAGGATTGTGTGAATGTCATAAAGAGATGTCACCCTTGCCAGGTGTTTTCTCGGAATGTACGCTCGCATCCAACGCCCCTCCATCCGGTCGTCACTGTCGGTCCCTTCACCAAGTGGGGGGGTGGATTTCATGGATTGCAAACCAGCTTCGGCTGGGGAGCATTACCATATCATAGTGGTCGTGGACTACTTTTCCAAATGGGATGAGGCCATGCCTACCATAAAAGTCGATGGTACTACAGCAACCCATTTCGTATTCAATCAAATTATTACTCGGTTCGATATTCCAAACGAGATTGTCACTGACCATGGCAGTCACTTTCAAAATAAGATGATGGAGTATTTTTCACTCAAGCCTGGGTTTTGTCAAGAACACTCATCTTCTTACTACCCCCAAGCGAATGGTCAGGTTGAAGCAGTCAATAATTCTTTAAAGACCATTCTCCAACGTACCATCCAACAGAGAAAGAACAACTGGCATAGTATGTTATATCCTTCTTTGTGGGCATATCGAACCGTAGTAAGACTTCCACCAGCTTCTCACTATTTCAGCTGGTACATGGTGTGGAGTCTATTTTACCTATTGAATGCGAAATCACTTCGTTAAAACTAGCCATAGAGCTCCTCCCTGATACGTCGAGTATTGAGCAACGTTTAATCCACCTTGAGCAGCTTGACGAGCAACATTAAGATGTCATCGTGGCTATATATGCCAAAAAACGTCATATCAAGGTTCAGTAAGATAGGTCTATCTGTCCTCGGTAATATGCTGAAGGTGACTTGGTCCTTTTATATGATCGAGCTAAAGAACCCTTGGGGGTGGTAAATTTTAACCCCATGTGGCATGGTCCTTACATCGTGAGGCGTGTCCTGGAAAAAGGAGCCTACGAATTAGAATATTATGAGGGGAACATCTTGAAGGAGCCTAGAAATGGACTCTACCTCAAGCGGTATTACGCTTGAGCTTCTAGCTCGAGCTGATACTTTTGTATACTATTGTATAGTTGCTTCTATACATAGTTTAGATTTATTTTGGTTTTTTGGGTCTACTGATTCACTTCCATTTGGTTGACAGATGTTAGAGGAATCTCCTATGTTCTTAGGATTCATGGATGGTGCTAGCCGTCATACGCAGCAGCTTGCTTCTGTTGTGTGGGTTATTTATTCGCCTGACCACCTAGTTGTGTCTTCGGGAGGTGCTTGCCTCGGTCCTACATCTAACAATGTGGTCGAGTATAGTGTTGTGGTTGAGTTACTTCGGGATGCTATTTCACAAGGTATCCAGTTTTTAGAAGTCCGCCTAGATTCACAACTGGTTGTGTCTCGGTTGAATGGTCAGTATTGTGTGAGGGATCCTACTTTATTACGGAGATTCTTAAGGGTAAGACTCTTGGAACGACATTTTGTTTCTATTACATTCATTTATGCTCCAAGAAATTTTAATCATGTATCTGATGCATATGCTAACTATGTCCTAGATTGGCATTTGTCACATTCATAATGAAGCACACAAATAAACATACATTCATACATTTGTACATACACACATAGTAGAACCGGAGAACCATAGTTTATATATAAATATCATGTCCAAAATGGTAGTGTCATAATACAAAAATGGAGCCCGTAGCCCTAAAAAATATACATATCGATACAAAAAATATAGGACCCTGAGATGTCTAAGCCCCACGAGGAGGCCTTGCTGCCTCAACAGGATGTGTCTGATAGTAATAATGTACTGTGTTGGCTACACGCTGCAATAGTCGCACCCAAGGACTCAGTACTCCCACAACATGGCGCTGCATGTCCTATGGCAGCCGCACTACCTCGATCATGGGTACCCTGTTGACCATACGGGTCAGTTTGACCCGCACAGTCTCTAATGTATGCTCTGCTACAGCACTGACTACTTCCCAACCCCTGCCCCATCGACGATGTCTCAAGAAACCATCTGGTCGTCGCGGACCCATATCTACGAGCAAACAGTAGAATATTAATAGGTGATACTACCCCAAAAAGATTTTTGCATTTTCATATATAATAAAAAATCCCAAAAACATTAATACACAAAAACATAAAAAGAGTCACTTACCAATGTCTCCAAACACAGCTCCTGGAGGAAGTGGCATGTCGCGATCACCACGGAAGTCTATCCTTGCATAGGGTTAGTCATCAATGGCTATGACCTATCAGTACCACCAGTGAAAGAACTCATCTATATATGGTGATTCCTATTGGCCACCACCCTGTCATGTCAAGACCTCTTCCCACCGGGTCAAGGGTGGGTCACAGAGACTATGAGGAGTGACTTCCACCCTCGGACTGAGCCCCGAAACTCGCTCGAAAAAGAAGCTGCATAGTATACTGCATATCCAAAGTTTTTTGCCTCTCCATGCTTGCACTCCGTTAACTAGGTCTTCATGGACCCTAGTAACATTGTGCACCAATCCTATACCATGGGCCGCATACACTGCGAGGCGAAGAACATCACCGGCCTTGAATCCTGGTGTAGAGCTGCCAAACCTGTAGTCCGCACAAGGGTAGCTACTATAATCTTCATACTCAGATTGGCTATAGCTCCAATAGGTACCTGACTCCTCACCTTCCGAGTGTTGGGAATATAGTACCGCTCTATGTAGTCGGGAATGGTGATCCCACCACCCATAGTACGAGATTGAAGACTTGCCACTTCACCTCGACGAGACAATCCAGTAATAAAGTAAATGTCATCTACCTCCAAGGAGAGTATTTGACCGTCTAAGTTGAAGTTTTGTGCATCTACGTCCTAGTAGTCTATCAAGCGATGAAGCACTTGGTTTTGGGCCCTCAAACCCCCAATGTTCCAAAATTTGAGAATCCCACATGCTTGTAAAGATTGTTGTGCAGGAAAATCATTGCAGACGGCCTCATACACAAGGTCATGCTCCCTTTCTCTCCATTCTAGAACCATCCTGGAGGAAGAGAAACCAAGAGTTTAGTCATTTTCATTTAAAAAAACCAACCTTATGGAAGTACCTGTGGGATAATTAGCTCATAGAGGTGGGTACCCGCGGTCAACGCATGCATTGACTGTGGGTACTAGGCCCTACTCGCGACCCGCATGCTTATAGCCCGCAGGTAGCGCTATAACCAAATAGGGATTTCCCTTTATAAACATTTAACCAATGAAAATTGAAATAAAAGTTATTAAATGAAAGAGGAGGATGAGATAGCTTACCCGCTCTAGACGGCTTGACGAACGGATGCCCGTAGCTCCCAGAATCAACAACTGAAATCCAAGGTGAAAACTAACCAAAAACTCCAAATTGTGTAAAAAGTGAAAATGAATTGTAAATTGTAATTTTTATTACTATTTATAGTTTTGGAAACCCACTTGTCTATAGTTTTCACCGTTTTAAGCTTTTTTGGACTAATGTAATGTCTTGGAGTAGCATTTTTTACCATATTTCTTCGACAAGAGTTGATTTTTGATCATTTTGTGCCTACGACAGGTATATTTCACACCTGGCATATAGGTTAGATGTCATTTTCACATGCATTATGCATTTGACCTTTTGACCATTTTCATTAACCCTAGGTGCGACCCCGCTTCTTAACCAACACAGAGCCTTCACACTGTTATAGAAGTGTCGTTATTTGGCGGTAGGGCCTTTCTAAACATGGGTACCCTAGTTAGAACCCCGCTTGCATTATGGTGCCCATGCCATTGTTTTTCCTTAAGATCAAGAGTCCTTTGCATTCATGCCATGAATTTGCGATAAAGACTCATACTCTACTTTGTCTTATGCTAGCCATCTCACATAAGGACTCCCCCCATTTTGTATCAAGTTGTGAGTGCATTGCATCATCCTGCTTGTCGCTTGAGCCTTGTGTCGACTTTCGCTTACTCAATTGTTAGCTTGGTGCTTGAGCACTTTCCTTGTTGAGCCCTGCAGAGCTTCCATTTTCCCTTCACAATTTGATGACCTTTTGACCTTGAGGGAACACCCCCCCGAGTGTCTACATCTCACTTATGCTTCCTTGCATTGATCATAAGTATGTTCCACTACTTCGGACTAGTCTGCCCACTGCTTGACACTCATTCCCTCATTTGTTGTAGTATAAGCAATTTTATTCTTTTTCAAGCTTTCCAAATATGAAAAACACCAAAAAAATCAAATATTCCAAAAATCCGTATGGGAGAATATTTACTTCTTGTTGTTGACAGTTGTTGTGTCGCCTTTGAATAGAGCATTCATTCCACTCCATACATTATGAGTCGAGACTATAGTAGGACCTTAGGAGCTGTACTCGTTTCTTAGTTTTACTCCACCGACTGGTTAAGCTTCTAGTCACTATGGAGCTCTTTTTTTATGCCTCCTACATCGCACAGTCTATGTCGAGTCTATGCTACCTGAGCCTATCCATCTTCTCATGCTCTTGTTCAAAGGAAGTCTTGAAACCAGAGTTGGCCACTCCTCGGATCTCTTGACTATTTCATGTCGGCCATGCTTATTGAGTCAGTCCGTTTCACCTGAGTTCTTCGAAATCTTTCAGCTTAGATGTTACCTCTTGCTGGTTGATGGGGGATGCCTTAATTCCCTCCTTCTAGCAAGTTTCATTCCATCGACTTCAACCCATTTATTCCAGAATTTGAGACTTGGAGTTCGGTTGAGTACCTTGAGGCTTGCAGTCCTTAGTGGTAGGTTCTCTCGCCATCGACAGTTTTGGAAATGCATCAAAGTCCCCTGATCGATGGATTCATCTTAGTGTTTGACTTCAACACATCTATTCACACTCCAATGATTGTACTCTGTGCCTTGATGCCCATTTTCATTATTGGTGGGTTATCTCGCATCTATTAACGGTATACATCATTGACCAGTAATCAGACGATGTCACATCAGGTTTGACCTCAACACCTTTATTCACTTGATGGGACTTGCACCGTAGATGATTTGCGTAGAATACCCTAGGAGATAGTGGCATTCAGTATGCTACTTATGATCGTGACTTTACATCTGAGATATCACCTCTCATACATCAGTAGTTTATACTTCCAGTTTGCACCAGTTGTTTCCTTTTCAGTAGGAGACCATATCTTACTGTCGATGGTTATGGCCATGATCACTTATGACATATATTCATGATGTACTATCTATTCATGTCCATTGTATCAGATTGTTGTACTATATCGACATGTACTCAGAGATACTATTGTATTATGACGAGTGAGCTACTCTCTCTAGTTGTGTATCCATCACTCCACTTCTGATATTTAAAATGTATTTCGGCCATCGTAGCACCATTCTATGACCTCACACATTAGGGGGCATATGTTACAATGTAGTTTTCCACCTTATGAGCATGAACACTCTTTGTCCTTCAGGATCCATTTCACTGACTCAGATTCACCTTATGTCCTTCAGAAACACTTTTTCCCTATTTTTATTCCTGTACGCTAGTTGTTCCACTTTAGCTAGCGTACACGCGAGCTGTTCCACTAAAGCCCATGGGTGCCAAGTAAAATGGTAAAAATCATTAGAAAATTACTTTTTACTCCCAAAAAGTGGTCTTAGGGTGACCTTTGGCCCTCCATTTTCCCTAAAACGTCTCTATGTGTCCTTTCACTTACCTTTGGAAGGATATATATTGAGCTCTTATGGAATATGGAAGGGAGGATAAAGAGAGAGCAAGATAACTCTAGTGGATTTTTTTCGTGACTTGCATCTACACTCATTGATCCTTGTTGTGAACTCCTTATGTTCACCTACCAAACTCATATCGTAGTTTGATTTTTCCATTACATGGAGGATTGAAGTGGTGGAGGCACAAGTGGAGAGACCCAGTTCTTGGTTCATATTGGTTGCCGGCAAGAGATTGTACATTGTACTTCTTGTTATTCATTAATGGAAATACTCATTTTCTCGTCCAATTGATGTTGTGAATATTGTTAAATTACATTGGATTATATTTATTTATGATATCATGGATCATGCTATTGATTATGTTAATGTATTTCACATATTATATGCACTTGCTTGTACTTGTTGTTGAGACTAATTTGCAGGTTCAAGTGTAGAAGTTGAAAGCTTAACGGGGATCTACATCGAACATCTGGTTGAAGGTTGGTCTTTTATCCATTATATTAGCATTGTCATTTATATAGCATTGCATTGGGAATTGAGTCATTTTCTAGTAGTCAGTTGTCTATTGTGGTATGCCCCAATCCATAGGAAGTTTTATTCGTAACACCACAACATGAGCATAATTTAAAACTTAAATAACAACCTACTAATGAACAAGTAACTAACATACATTCAACTAATATATAACATAAACATAGACGAAAAAGAATTAACCCTTGGATAGGTCGAGGCCTTTACTTCTATATTGATGTGTTTGAAGATGTGAAGGTACATTTAAAATCAAGAAATTATTAGCCTACTTCTAGTTATTTATGAATGAGTTAATATATGTGTCTACTCTATCAAGGTGTCTTCACTCTTTCACAACTCAACACCCCAATCACCTAGAATCCCACTCGCTATTCTACTTCCCTCCTTATGTGGTTGTGATACATTTGGACATTGGTCGACACCCACCTAATCTACTAGCTCAAAACATAGTTTTCCATCTAGACAGTTTTTACGTTTTTTTCGAGTCCTTGACTCCTAGGGTTGTTTTGAGGCCCTAAACGATGTCCTTTTGGCATGGCAACACCCAGTAGATAACCAAAGGAATGTACCGGTTCATTTGGAATGTGTACTTCTTGACTAGACCTTTATGACGGTATACCAAGCACCCCAAATGGAGATCAAAAACATTATACCCCTAAAAAGTTGACATATCAACTAACCACATCAAGGCCAACAAATATTTTGGTGTTTCATCTTCTCGGTTTAGTTTTGGATGTTTAGGGTTTTCTCATTGATGCTTTATGTTAAAATGCACTTTTGGCCTCATTGTAAAGGCACTTCTTTCAAATGCGTGTAGTTGTCAGATCTCTTCTCAAAGATAAGTTACCACCATTCAAGTGAGTTCAATTCATTGTGCATTTTACAGTTCTTGCATATTCCAGTCATTAATAGAAATTGAGTATTATTGATCTCTGTGTTTTTTTCATATTTATGTGCTTCATTTTGTTTCCTCGTAAATATGGACTAGGTTGTTACTTGTTAATGCTACTAATAGTCTTTAATGCAAGTTGTACAAATTGTATGTTTTATGTCAATTAATTCAATGTCATCATGTCCTCCCCTCCAACTACAACATGTATTCTATCAAAATAAAAATGTGGGGTCTAACAATCCCTCAAGTTAAATTCTACTACCTTGACTTAACTATGAAACCTCCCCAAATGAGGGGCCAAGCTTTGGCACCATATTAAAAAATTCTCTCTAAAAATAAGGAATTTGTCCATTTTCCCAGTAGAATGTTTATACCCACTAGATAGACATTTTCTTGGTCATAGTTTGGCACCCAAGGCTGAGTTTCTTGAATAGATGACCAACAAAATTTAGTAGAATTATTTAGTTGTTGTAGTGTAATGTATCGTACCACTACAATTGACAGAGATGACAAAGCTAAGATTGAGCCTCCCTAAATGATTGGAAATATTTGTCCAATTCCTTATGAACCCTCTCTATTTATTTCAAATTATCTTCTCACGAGTTTGGGTTCAATAGATGTTATACCTTGAGGTTGTAATATTCCCAAATATTGCCCTAAATATGATTTTTGAAATCGGGTATTAATTTTTTTTTTAAATACTTATATGACATTGGATAAGATACACGATGAGACATTACTATAATGATGGTGTAATTGTAAATATTTCCAGACATTTTTTTAATAAATGCATCCAATGCTAACTAGGAGGGACCAAAATAATGAGAGACCATGATACCACAAGTGGGGAAGCTAGTGTAGGTTCTAGAACATCCAAGTTTCAAACAGTTTCAGTATCTCTTTAATTGTACAATCAATTGAAACTCCCTTCATAAGTTATAACCATGTTCCTAAAATATAGTTAAAAGGTGTATTCATATTAGTTAAGGATAAGAAAGGGTCCAAGTTAGTGTGAAAATCCTCACAGCAGATCTAAGAGATGATGTATACCTCACAAGAAAGTAATTGATTAAGCAAGAAAATAGAAGAAGAGTGGTCAATGCAGTATAATGAGCAACAGAATAATAATACAGTAGAACTCAGATAGAAGCAAAAATACTTCACACACACTAATTAATTAATCACAATATGGACAAATAAATAGTACAATGCATGAGGATTCGAATGCCTAAGGTGGAAATTCGAATTAGCCTTCATGGAGTGATCACAGGATCACTGGAGTGTCATCGGAGCACAACTAGTAGTCTATCTCATCATCGGTGGAGTCATCAATGCACAAGTAACTATCAACCGTCAGTCAAACTGAGTCTAACTGAGTGTGGTAGGTGTAACTGAATGTAACTGGCACATGGAGACACTAACTGAATGAAGGAGGATTGGTGGAGGGCGCATGAGGAGCTAACTGGAGTCAAAATAGGTATTCATGTCTCATCGGAGGTCAATTGGAGTGATAACGGCAGTGAGGAGTCAGTCTGGCCTCAAATCAAGTAAAGACTGGTGGCTAACTGAGGTAAACTGGACTGGTAGGTGAGAAAGGACGAGTAGATTCCTTAAATCAAGGAGGAAGGGCGCACTAAGCTCTAGGAGGGCTAAAACGGATCTGAGAGAAGCTCTCAGGGGCTGGATAACTGAGGGCTAGGTGCTGGACTGATGACTGGAATGCATGCAAATGCATGCAAACCCTAAATGATGCATGCAAACCCTAAAAGTGCATGCATGACTGAAAATGTAAATGATCAAAATACTAGTGGGACTAGGATGGAGTATATGAATATCCTAACACCCCCCCTTAATCCATCCTGGGCCCTAGTAACTAAGACCAAAGGTCACCCAATACAATGAATAATAACAGTCAATAAACCAAGGAAGTGGGGAAAATTTCATGGGAAAAATACCGCCCCCTCAAAACAGACTGTAAGACACACATAAAAAATAAATGCTCCAAACTCAAGCAGGTGTGATGCTTGGTCATATGTCTTGAGGTATCTTCTTCTTGGGAAGAAGTGGATCATGCTCAAAAAGCATGTGCTTGTACTTGCTCTTCGAATCGAATGTGATGAGAACAAATCCAAAAGTATGAGGATGATCCTTGAACCTGTGATTCGAATCAGTTGAGGTAGGATCAAAAACATGAATATGCAGATAGTCTTTTGTCTTCTCCTTCAAACCATCATGGGTGAGATTATGCCAAAAGGAACCATCAAATAATAATGATTGCTTGAAATCCAAATCAAATTTAAGACTTGAAGAATAGTTTCTTGAGATCTCCTTTGAACCAGCAGGGGTGAGATCAAAACTATCATATGCATGAGAAATTATCCCAAGTAGTAATTGCTTAGAATCCAAATTAGATCCAAGACTTGAATCATGGTTTCTTGAGATCTCCTTTGAACCATGAGAGGTGAGATCAAAACTAGTAGATGCATGAGAAATTATCCCAAGCGAATGGCCATGGTTTCTTGAGATCTCCTTTGAACCAACAGGGGTGAGATCAAAACCATGATGTGCATGAGAAATTATCCCAAGCAAATGGCAATAGCCATAATCTTCAATAACCTTCTGAAAGCATGAGATAATGATCATATAGTAGTAAATAAGAGGTGATTGGTTGAGGAGAGTGAATGCATTACCTCCAATAGCTGATTTTACCTCCGAAATAATCATGTGATCATGATGTAAACCAACAGAATCTGGTGCAAGAGAGGATTTAGTACCTTCTGCAATATCTAGAGTGTGAGCTAGCACAGAAAGAGAAGAAAGTTGGAGCATGAGTATAGAATCTGCAGTTTCTTTGTGGACAACTTCAATATGAGATGATATTGGTTCATGATCTGAGAGACCATCAAGGGGAGGGAATAAATCACTTGGCTTGCTCTCGAAGGGGTTTGGACCAATCCCTTCATTCTGTCTGCCAAATCTTTCATCTAGATAGGCCCATAGCTTTTTTGGAGATTCAACATCATCAATGAATTGATGTACCAAGCATCGAGACATAGCAAGCATCATGGTTCCCATGGCTCTGTCACCATTATTTAACCAGTCAATCTTTTCTTCAGAGGATTCAAACTCTCTCTCAAAACAATAATCAAAGAGACCATTTCTCTTCAAATGTGCTATCATCTTTGGTTTCCATTCATCATAGTTGAATGGAGGAGGATAGATTTCTTCTGAATACATGGAAGTTGTAGAAGACCTGCAAAAACAATAGAGAATATCTGCAACTCCTACTGCTGCAAAGATGCAGAAACTGTTGCAACTGCTGCACTCAAAATCTTGGTAATAACCTACTAAAAAATCTCAGGAATGGAGATAAACAATACTCTCAACATGCTCTGATACCATGTGAAAATACTCACAACAGATCTAATAGATGATGTATACCTCACAAGAAAGTAATTGATTAAGCAAGAAAATAGAAGAAGAGTGGTCAATGCAATATAATGAGCAACAGAATAATAATACAGTAGAACTCAGATAGAAGCAAAAATACTTCACACACACTAATTAATTAATCACAATATGGACAAATAAATAGTACAATGCATGAGGATTCGAATTCCTAAGGTGGCAATTCGAATTAGCCTTCATGGAGCGATCAAAGGATCACTGGAGTGTCATCGGAGCACAACTAGTAGTCTATCTCATCATCGGTGGATTCATCAATGCACAAGTAACTGTCAACCATCATTCAAACTGAGTCTAACTGAGTGTGGTAGGTGTAACTGAATGTAACTGACACATGGAGACACTAACTGAATGAAGAAGTATCAGTGGAGGGCGCATGAGGAGCTAACTGGAGTCAGAACAGGTAGTCATGTCTCATCGGAGGTCAATCAGAGTGATAACAGCAGTGAGGAGTCAGTTTGGCCTCAAATCAAGGAAAGACTGGTGGATAACTGAAGTAAACTAGACTGGTAGGTGAGAAAGGACAAGTGGCTTCCTTAAATCAAGGAGGAAGGGTGCACTAAGCTCTAGGAGGGCTAAAATGGATCTGAGAGAATCTCTCGGGGGCTGGCTAACTAAGGGCTAGGTGCTGGACTGATGACTGGAATGCATGCAAACCCTAAATGATGCATGGAACCCTAAAAGTGCATGAATGACTGAAAATGTAAATGATCAAAATACTGGTGGGACTAGGATGGAGTATAGGAATATCCTAACAGTTAAGACTCTTATTGCTACCTCATGTGAAATAAAACATTTGAATGAAGGAGGGGAATAATCATGGATAGAGGGAGTTAACCATAAACTATTGGTAAGAGGAGTGAAAACTATAAACTGTTAACTAATTACCAGTGGTTAAGTGAAACTATGGAAATATATTCAAAGGAAGAAAACCAACACTATTCAAGTTCAATTTTACTAACAATAGTTTGGGACTCTCTATGATCATACTAAAGAACACTAGGAAGTATTGAATGAGGTAGGAATTGTGAGTACCTAACCAATTTATTCCTATGTATTAGTAAAAGATGATACCCTTAATAGGTTAAAAGCAAGTGTACAAGACTCCTTATGCACATTGTTATGAGCATTATATGTGTTAGGTGTGGCATGCACACTATTATGAGCACTTAATGTTTTAGGTTTGTCAAGTATTTGGAGCGTACTTGTTTGAAAGAACTAGTCTGAGTTTTTAAAGGGAAATCTTACCTACAGGAAAAATCAGAAACTCAATTTCTACTTCCCCCTAGTGGTATAATAATCTAGCTCATGGGTGTCTTTTGAGACAAAAAAGATAAGCATATCATACATCCTCTAGTTGGGTGGTTCATGGACCTAACCAAGTTCATTTTTCTTTGGATATCCTGAGTTTTGGAAACAAGTAAGTCTGCTTTACCATCTATTGTTAGTTCGTTCTTTGAAATTTATATGGAATTATTTAATTCATTTTAATGGTCATGTTTTCACTGTTAAATTTATTTCTAAAAAAAAATGAAATGATAAATTTATATTAGCGTAAAGCATATGAAATCGAAATTGTAAAGAAATACATCTCTAGATTTTGGATATATATATATACTCGTTCGAGCATATTAAACCATTTTTTTACAACAAACTCATATGCATATTGTGATGTAAAATACAAACAAAGAATTACTTTTATTTTAAGTACATTAACCAAACCCTAAAAGTAGTACTTGTCTAAAAATTTGATGATTTGGCTCGGATGGGGGCTTTTAATCGGAATCCCGACATTTTTTATTCTGAAAAATCTGAATTTAACTATGTTATAATGGAAATTTTGATGGTAGAAACAGATTCAACACCATCAAAAACCCCAAGCACACCCAAAATTTTAGAGGTTTAGAATTGTAACCATGATTTTGAAAAATTTATGTCGGATTTTTTCAAAGTCGTTCCTGAAAAATCAAAATTTTCCATTTGAAATCGTAGAACTTTTAGAGTACGAGTTTTTATAGTGATTATGCATCATTATTCTAACAATTAGATATAAGACAATTTAACAATGGCACAAACATAGTCACATAACACACAGAATGTATCTTAGAAAACCCTTTACAGGGAAAAACCAACAAACCAGTAAAATTTATTGTTCATCTATTATCGTCATTCCTACCAATGTTTACAACAACGAGTTACTGGATCACAATAGATCAAGCGTGAATTCACTACACTCTACTTCTCAACTCATACAACTACTTATTATCCTTTTACATTAGATATTATTTATAGATGCAACACATACACTAGCTTGTGATACTTGAGTTAGTTACAGCTAACTATTCCATTAATGGTGATCGATAACTTCCTAATTAAATACAATTTTTCTATTACAGTTGACTTGATTGAGTCATCCTTAGTCGATCACTCATTGAGATTCTTGTCGTCCAAGTGGTCTTCAAATCCTTTCCCACTTTCTTCTCAGTGATCAATCATGGTCATCGACCAATCGAATATTCTAGTCAACCAATCAATTAGACTTCCATCTGTTGACTTCAATTCTATTTGAATTGTTAAGTAGTCGACTATCAACTTAGACCATCAATTTACATGTAGAAAAGAATATAACACACCCAACATTCTCCTATTTGTAGTTTTATTTTCATACACAGGAGATTTAAAACTTTTGTTTACTTCACCAAGGATGACAAGCCCATGGATTTCCTACACCAAGTAAACTTCTCAATGTCACTGACTTGGTTAATGATTCTGCAATATTCTTCAACGTGTCTACCTATTCCAACAACACTTTCTGATTCTCCACCATTTCTCTCACAAAATGGTATTATACATCAATATGATTTGTCTTTGGATAGTATACAAGGTTCTTTTCCAGGAATATTACACTTTGACTTTTACAATTCAACCTAATAGTTTATTGTTTAAACCCAACCTCTGAACACAATCTATGTAATCAAATTGCCTCATTGTTTGCATGAGAAGTTTCCATGTATGTATTCAACCTTACTGGTCGATAGTGAAATAACCGACTTCCACCTACTCATCCAAGTGATTGCCTCACCAAATACTTTGAAAACATATCCACTGGCCAAGCTTCTACAGTCAATATATCCATCCCATTCGGAGTCAACAAAACCATGTACATTTAGTGTTTTATCAGTTTAAGGTTTTCCTTAGTAGAAGATTATGTAATTCGTTGTGCCATGCAAATACCTAAATACTCTTTTAACATATGTCCAATTCTCTTTCCTAGGTGTCGACATGTACTTACTCAATACTCCCACTGCATGGGAAATATCAAGTCAAGTACATACCATTGTATACATCAAACTAAATGTAGCACTAGAACAAGGCATATGTTCCATGCACGTATCTCCTCTTGTGTCTTAGGACATTGTTCAGTAGATAATTTAACTCCTACATGCTTAGGGAACTTACTAGTTTGCACTCTTGCATGTTGAAGCATTTCAAAATTTACTCAACACATTTATTATGATTTAACTAGATCCTTCTTCCTACTTTATCTATTTTAACTTCCATTCCAAGAATGAAATGAGTTGTACCAAGATCCTTCATGTTAAACTTGGAGGAAAGCTACAATTTCACCTCCGTGATTAGATCCATGTTGTTTTCGACCAACAACATGTTGTCGACATACACAATTGCATACATAAATTAATGACTCACTTTCTTCTTGTACATACAGTGATCATCATGACTTCTCACAAAACTTATATGTTGGATATACATATCAAACTTTTGGTACCACTTCCTAGGTGATTGATTTAAACCATAGAGGGACTTCTTGATCTTGTCGACCAACTCCTTCCCCCCTTTCACTATGAATCCTTCAAGCTACTTCATATAAATTTATTCTTCGAGATCACCATGAACAAATGTTGTCTTCACATCCATCTGTTCTATTTCAAGATCAAATGTTGTAGATAAATACATTAGTACCCTAATGGAATTTAACTTAGAAACAAGAGAGAATATCTCACCAAAGTTGACTCCCTCGACTTGGGAATATTCCTTCACTACTAGTCAAGCCTTGTAATTCTTGATCTGACCTACTCCATTCAAGTTTTTCTTAAACACTCACTTATTTCCAATGGGTTTCCTTCCATTTGGAAATGAGACCAAATCCCATGTTTCATTCTTCTGTAAGGACTCCATTTATTCTTCCATGGCATTTTTCCATATTTTACCCTTTGTTGAGCTTATCACTTCCTTTACTAAGATTGCATTCTCTTCAATGGCAATTAATGCAAAAGCAAAGTAGAAATCTAGTGGAATCTACCTTTTAGGTTTTTGCTTTTCTTGACATACTTCCTGACAACTGGAGTTAATTGTTCCACCTCTTCGCCGGATCCAGATGACTTATCTAAATCATGACTTTCATCATTCCATTCAAACTCTAGCATTTTTTTTCCTTTTCTCTTTTATTGCGCCGATAAGGCTCATTTATATAGCCCAAATGGAGGGGATGTGACCATTTGTCCCATAATAAATAAATAAATATAAATAAAAATAAAAAATAAGAATGCATGCATCAATGTATTGTAGCGTAATGGAGCCCAGGTGAGGGGTAGTGTCTGTCTCTCCCATAAATAAATAAAAAAAGAATAAAGAGGGATGTGTGTTGTAGTTTAGTGGTGAAAGATTTGCAGATTTGATCCCTCTCGGCACTTGGTAGAATCTAAGTTAGATATATCCATACTATATTTCTTTAATATTAGAAGTACCTCCAACGTCTTTGAAGATAACATATCTACTATTAAGTGTCTTCCTTCTGAAAGTATTCCATAGATTATAACCTTTAACTCCATCTTTGTACCCAATGAAGATGCATTTCTCAAACTTGCTTTCGAGTTTGCTTATTTTCTCCTTTGGGACATGCACAAAGGTACCAAACCAAAAGGCTCTAAGATGTGCAAGAGAGGGAAATTCCCCATCCCATGCCTCATATGGAGCCTTGTTGACCAAATCCATCAACATGCCCTATTCACTAGGTAACATGTCGTGTCGAATGCCTCTACCCAGAATTTGTATGCGATACCAACACCAAAGAGAAGGCTCTAATTTGCTTTTTCCAACAATGTTTTGTCCATTCTTTTGAGGTGTGTATGGATTTGCGTTTGAGCTATCTATATCGTATTGTCTATAGAACCAATCAAACACCTTTCTACAAAATTCTCCTCCTTTATTAGTTCTCATCACTTTGATCTTTCTGATAATATTATTTTTGCAAGAGCTTTGAACTCTTGAAATTTCTCAAAATCCTCATATTTATTCCTCAAAAAATACTACCATGTTATTCTGGATAAATCATCTATGAAAGAGACATAATAATGGGATATGCCTAGTGATGGGACCAATACTAGTCCAAACACATCACTATGTATTAACTCCAGTATTTCCTTGGCCCTTATGGCTGCATATGGAAAAATTACATGACTTTGTTTACCATAACTACAATGTTGATACAAGTCTACTTCTAAAGAAAAATCAGGGATACCTTCGACCATACCTTTGTTGTGAATAGCATGATCACCTTTCGTACCAATATGTGCCATTTGTTGATGCCATAACATGGTTGAGTTGACTAGAAAAGAAGATATGATGTGGAATTTAGGAAAGAATGTTTTCATACATCCATTGATATCTATTCTTCCCAATAGCTTGTACAATGTTCTGGTCCAAAATCCTCTCATCAGTACCATATCCCCTCACAGCATTTTACATGAATCTTTCTCAAATATAGACTACACACTTTCTTTTACCATCTTGCTAGTAGTTATTAGGTTTCAAGCCAAACCTGGAATATGCAACATTACAACAGCCCTGAAGATTTATTATCCTTTTATCTTTTAGTATCAAATCGAACTTTACCTTGTCCGACAATCCTGGTCGATGAAGCATCTCCTAGAAGAACATCATTTCCATCAAATTTCTCATATTCACAGAACCTCTCTTCCTATTTTCATAGGATATGATGCACTGGAGTCAATCTACCAATAGTCATGATCTTATGGTGTACTTGTAGAGGCCAAATAAACATATCCTTTCTCTTGAGTATAAGGCTTTATTTCTTATTCTCGACTCTCATTGACTAAAATCTCTCTTATAATGCCCTACTTTACCACATTGCCAAAATTTTATCATCATCCAACTAGGGGATTTAAATATGGTCTTAGATATATCCCTCGAATTTGATTTTCTACGGGAGTTTTTACCTTTTCCTCTATCTTCCAGTTGACTTCTTATGATCAGGGAATCATCGGTCGATCCTTCCATGTTCTTCTGCCTCATCTCTTATGATAATAGAGATGCAACCATATCGTCAATCTTTAATGTGATATTATTACTTCCAATAGCCACGACCAGGATATCCCATGAGTCTAGAAAAGAACACAATAGACCAATACATTTATCCTCCTTTGTGATTTTGATATCCATAGACAACAACTAACTGGAAATAGTGTTGAATGCGTTTAGGTGCTCTGTTATTAAGTCACCCTCATTCATCCTCATAAGATATAGCTTCTTCTGAGGAAACAACTTTTTAACTAGAGATTTTGATTAGTACAATTTCCCCAACTTATCCCACAATTTCTTTGCAATGTTTTCTCCTGAAACATTCATCAATACAAAATCTGCTAAACAAAGTTGGACTGTACTCTTTGTTTTTTTATCGACTTTCCACAAATATTCTAATGTAATATCTGTCAAATTTGTTCTATGGCTAATAATAATCCATTGCTCTCAACCTGCAAGGAGATCCTCCATTTTGAGCTTCGAAAGCTCAGAATTCCTTCCTTTAAACTTTTTAATTTATATCCGTGAATTTTTGGCCATTCTAACTAATAATCAATGTCATAGAACTCCCACTGAAAATAGGTATTCTCCAGATCCAAGATCAAACTAAAAAACCCTCAACAACAAAGGCGTCACTTTGAAGCCAAATATAGCTCTAATACCATGTCAAGGAATAAGTACCTTTTACAATGATTATGCATAATGATTCTAATAGTTAGATATAACAGAATTTAACAATGGCACAAACATGGTCACATAATACACATAAATTTATCCTAGATGGGTGGAAATGACTCGGGGTCAATAGTAGGGGTTCTCCCCGATAAGAAGTTTGAATTAGACCTCGAAACGTTTGGAATAAATAACCCGTATGGATTCTATCACGATAACCATTAATGGTTTTGGGGTTTCACTGGTTGCAGCCTGGTATGTCGTTAAAGGTTTTATTATTTAAAGAATGAGATGCAGAATGAGCTAGTCTAAATGCAACTTCTAACTATACTTAGCTATCCTAGATAGGGGAAATATTTAAAGGGGACGGTTAATGAAATAATATTCAACATCCATATTTGAAATTCAAATAGTTTTTCTTAGAAGCAGATAAATAGTAATAGAATGAAATATAAATATGAGAACAATCTTGGTATTCATATCATTATGACTTCACAACTCGTAGGAAGAAAATATTGAATAGAAATAACATATGATATAAGAAACATAAATTTGTAGAAAGAGTCCATTTGGAAATATGAAACAATCTTACTCCATATCTGCATGTGATAGAACATGAAATAGTTCAAGGAATTCATACACATAGAAAAAGTATTAATGTGTCAAATTAGCTAATATGTGGCTTATCATCATCAACAGCTCAACAATAGTATATGAAAAGTTTGAGGGCCAAAAATCCCATAACTCATGGAGTCATTTACAATTTATAGACCCAAAGGGATCTTTGGCCTTCTATATTTCCCAATGAATTTTGGGATTCTTATAATTAATAAATTACAAGAAATATATTAAATGCACCTCTTTGGTGAACCTTGTACTGCTAAGGATACAAGATAAATATAACCCTTGGGTTCTAAATTTGTCTTTTCCATCTATTTCAAATTCCCTTCTTGGACTAAATGTAAGCATGTAAGTGTAAGGTGAGCCCTTAATTTACATGTGCATGTACATTGTTACCCCACACGACCATATAAGTCTAAAGCATGCATCTCTGATAAGAATTTGCACCATATAATGTTTTGTTGAAATCAAACTCTCTAGCTATCAATGATATGGTCTTCTTGTGTCTTGAAACTTATGTACTATCTAGTAGGTAATCTGAGAAATAACTGCAAGGTCGTGGATCTCGTCAATACCTTTGAATGGTATAAAGAATGTTCAAAATAGATATATGAGTCAAAAGTTATGGCTAAATTACAGAAGTGGCATTTCATTGTCCTATCTTTGTCGCATGTCGGGGCACTAAGCATTATTGGTAATCAGTGACTTAGGAGTTATTTCCAATCATCGATGGAAAACCAACTTCTTAGGGAGTGATATCTATCTTTAGAATGAATTTATATTGCACATTTACTCCTTTAAGGTGGCACACAACCACCTCTTCAAAATGACCATCTCTTCTTGTTCTTAACTTCTAGATAGTGTTCTTCATGTAGATGTCGATTGTTTTGAACACTAGAATATTTAGCTTCGTCTTGATCTTCGATACTTCTCTTTGATCCATGACCTAGGACCAATGTTTTTAGTGAAGCCATTTTGGCACATCTTTCCAATTCATACAGTCGTAATTTTACACATTTTCACACAAGTTTTTCTTTTTTGGATATGTACTTCGCAGGCATGTTCACTTACATCTTCCTCCAAAATTTCATAAAGAAACCTCCCTTGAGCCTACCTTTTGGAATACCACAACTCATCCTCTATTAACAATATCCATTTTAAAGCCTTATTTACTTGATTTAAAACTTTATTAACTACAAAATAAATTAAATTAAATAAATAATAAAAATAAAGTAATAAAAAATAAATTAAATTAAAAGAAACTAAAATAAATACTAGAATCCTAACTATCCCCCAAAACTTATGTTAAAATCCCCTTTAAAAACCATGTCTGTGTCAAAGGGGGCCATTTATGTGAATATTAGCGCCGACCGGAGCACTAGGGGATGGATGCCAGTATGTGAACGGGTAACTAGTAGTGGAGATAGGAGTGGAAAAACTAGTTACCATAAGTGGTTCATAAAAGTACTTTATGTACAAGTCATTGTCAATATTTTCATGTTTTTAAGATTATTTATTAAAAAAAATTCTTCTACATTTTGAAATAAAGTAAATATTTGAAATTTAAAATCTCATTTTAAGTCACATCCACTTTAAGTCACATCACTGTTCACCGATTGGTCCCAAGGAAAAATACACTAAAATACACTATTGCTAGACAACTTGGAACTTTGTGGCTGATGTGGCATCATTTTGGATTCGTCACACCTAAAGACCAATATGGTTAGATAGAAAACACGCCAAAGTATATGTGATAAAAAATTAGAGGAAAAAATAGCTCGGGAACATAGCGAATTAAGTTACACAAAATGGATAAAAACATTGCACCACTATTGGCATACCTCCCATAGGTATGTCAAAAACGCATCAACCCTGCACTAGGTCCGTGACAATCCTGCCAACATATCCATTAACAATTTTCCTCACGGGATAGCTCTAACATATCGATTAACTTATCACTGCCTCAACTAAGACCAATGCACCCTCTATACATTTAAGTATGTATCCACATGAAGAAAAAGGGGGCTGATATAATATAGATTTTAAAAGGTTCTCATTACATTAAAGTGTCCATCCACATAATACCCAAAAAAGGGGGTCTGCCATGAAGTCACCCTTTGGCATTCCCCCCATTGATTTAATATATGATTCATAATTTTATTTTAATACCTCTACCCACATGAATGGGGTTTTATGTTATGTTAATGGTGATTGCACCGAGTTAGCGCTAGTTTTAATAATTAAAATGCCAAGGTAATGCTAGGTTAAACCTAACATCCTCGACCTATTGCTTGACTCATCACCAATCACGAGATGGATTTTTGTGATGCCGTGTTGTGTTGGATTAAAGAAAAGGTGTAAAAAATGAAAAGCATATTATTCTTTTTCATTGATGATTAAGAATATGCTACTCACCTTTATTTTTCATTGCGAGGTTCTTTGACAAAAAAATCACTTTCACCAAAATTATGTGCAAAAGCATTTTTTAATGAAAATCGAGGCCTCTCTCTTACAACTGTTTTGTTAAAATTCATATCCATCAACTTCGCTATTATTTTTGTTATATAAGCTTTCGTTGCAATAGCAGAAATTGACACTAGCCACCACCAATTGAAATATTTTAATCCTCGAACTAGGCCAATTGGTCACCTGGTACATCTCATGCTTATCAGTCGACGAAAAATCAAAGATCTTTTGAAACAAACTCTAAGTTAACCAGTGAACAATAAACGTCATATAAAGATGATCCAAACCAAGATGGAGACTAAATATAGGTGAAACTACTTACATAAGGAAATCCAGGGAGAGGCTTATGGCTCATGTGACCCTCCATATGCACCCTAAACAAAGTTGTGGTATGGATAGATTTGATTGTCCATGGATTTATTGATCAATATAATAACATTCCCATTGATCTGACTGATAGATTAGGCCAATCATTAGATCATGGCATAGACCAGAGTACAACACCCTATCATGGCTTGACAGTTTTGACACAGATCTCAAAATTGGCAAGGCAAGGTAAGAATCAGAATTGGAAGATGATGATTGGGAACCATGCATAAGAGGCTGAGGAGTAGCATAAAGGGCCTTGCAATTGACTCTTAAAACACTTAATTAACTATCAAATACCTAACATCATTCTGTCAATGCAATTCGTCAGAGAAGGGGAAACCACTAATTTATCATTCAAGGACAATGTGAGGAACCTGCAACAATTAATTGATAAAATGCACGATATATTAGATCATAGAATATTAATTCTGATTTTTGGTTCTTTTCTATATTAATTGTGTGTCAAACAGACCCTACACTTCCCCGAATATGTTGGTTGGTGTGCGGCAAATTATTCGCAGGATGAAAGGGTAATCATTAATGTAAATACAACCAAAATTATATGTCAATTCAATGTGAATACTGTCCGTGTGGGTCTAGGTTTACCTGAAACATTTCCCAAAAGCCCTGAGTCGTTTAACGAAAAAAATTATTAAAGTTTTATAGAAATTGTAGTCTGGAAGAAAAATAATTTTTTTTATTACAAGCCTTGAAAGATGGTCAGTCGCATGAAAACATATCCGTCCCTTTGAGTATTGATGTCTTTCAGCGAGATACCCAGTAATTTTTGTCCTTGTTGAGTCAAATTTTAGGTCTTTTTAATGATAATTCAATCACGAAAGTTATGTTAGGTTTCCTTCTGCAAGTCATTTCACCTAAGTCACAATCGAGTCTAGTATGTGATTTTAATTTTGATGAATTCCTAGCTGAATCGATTCATGTCCAGTTGGTGAATTTCCATGAGTTAAAGAATTTCATATATTAGTCATATCTTCTGAACCTATTCTTGTGTTCAAATATTTATGAATTGAAATTTCTTGGTACCATGTTTTCTCATGACCTTCCTAAACAGATCAATATGTTTGAGTTCACCAATACAATCGGCATAAGTTTACATAATTATTTTTAATGTTGAATTGCCCCGAGTGCTAGAAGAAATGAAATAAATGTTGTTGCCTACACCAGAAGGCCAAACATGGGAATGGTTCTTGTATAAAGAACATACTATAATTAGAGTGTATGGTTTTACTAAAGCACCAATTCTATTAACATCCTTTTCAACACGAAGGGTTTTTTCCTTAGAATTTATTAGACTAGGGTTGCATTCAGAAGAAGAACATTTCGGTGTTTTCAAAAAATCATCAAATGTGAAATTCCCTCTTAAAGTTGGTCCATTCATCATTAAGAATAAGGAATCCCTATCTATAGTAGAAACATTATTGAATATCATGGATTTCCAAGAGGATGAAAGGATTAATTATGATCCTCATCAAATTATATCGCAAAGGAGACAACAAAATAGAACCAAGGTTTTTTATCATCAAATAGTTGAAGGATTAAAAGAAATGGCAAATTTATTCAAATTTGAACAAGATAAGAAAGAAGTGAATATAGATCAAACAAGCAATTTGGAAATGTTGGTTCAGACACCAACTAAATCTGATATCACCAATAGGAGAACTATTTCAGAAGTCGATAGTATGGAAGTCGATGAAGAAGTTTCAAGCAAAAAATTAAAAGTGGAACAACAGAAGGAAATTATTAGTATGGATGAACAAGATTTAATTGTTCCAGAAAAAACTGCTTTGATTTCGCAACCACTTGTAAATATGCAGCCATATTATTTTTCAAAAATAAAGGAATCTGGAAGTAACTCTCAGTATAAATCCATATTTGATTTCCTTTCACAATATGTTGAAAAGAAGAAGCAATCTTTGGAATAAACTCGAAAATTGTTCCCTCAAGTAAGAAAGTTGACATAACAAAAAGTTTCCCTTCTTACAGTTAAGGATCCAGAAAGAAACACTATGAAGTTTGCAGTGGTGAATGATGAGAAAGTTTCTAAAATGGAATTTAAGCTTGATGAGATTAATATACCCGATAAGATTCAATTGCATAAACAAACAAGAGATGTCCTGTATTCTGATTTATTACAATCCACTTTAAAATTTTCTAAATTGCAGTCTGTGATAGCAAAGCTGGAGAGTCAATTGAGGAAATAGAAGGAAGAAAACAAATCAAATTTGTGTAAAATTAGTCACAGCAAATCTATTGAACAAGTAAATCAATCACAATGATGTAAAACAAATTGGAGTAAAAATTGTGCAAGAGAGATGCATCAGTGCTCTATAATCCAGAATAGTAGAATTACAATACAATAGTGTCACAATGAGTGAGAAATTCGAATTAGCCAAGGAGGTCATTCGAATATACTGCATGGCATATCATGGCTCCAACTAGGAGTCCTCATCATCAATCAGTGGTGGTCATCAATGCACAAGTAACTGTCAGCCAGGTGTCTAACTGAGTGTAATAAGTGTAACTGATGGTAATGGCACTAATGTAGAGAAGAAGTCTAAGTGGAAGGCGCTTGACGAGTTAACTGGAATCAAAATAGGTATTCAAGTCTCATCGGAGGTCCATCGGAGTGATAATAGCAGTCAAGAGTCAATCTGGCCTCAAATCAAGGAAAGACAACTAGCTAACTGAAATGAACTGGACTAGTAGGTGAGAAAAGGCACCCCTCTCAGGTGGTAGGTGCATGTTGGGGGCACTAAGCACTAGGAGGGGTAAAACTGAGTGGAAGGTAGCTCCCGGGTGCTGGCAGAATAGGGACTAGGTGTTGGAGGCATCAAACTGGTGACTGGGTAGCATGTGGATGCATGCAATGCATGCATGCAAAGTATATACTGAATGATGAGATATCCTAACACCCCCCCTCAAGCTATACTATTATGTAAAAAATAAAATGTAGGGCCTTGTTTACTGAGACCAAAGGTCATCCCAATACAATAATCCAAAAAATGTTGAAAATAAGCTAAGTGAGGAAAGAGGGAAAACCCAGTGGGAAGAAATCCCCCCCTCAAGCTAAACATAAAATGGATCTAATTTTTCTCCACCATGATGGAAATCACCCCCAACAGTGAATGGAGGTAAGAGAACTTCTTCTCAGTGAAGCTCTTAGTGAAGATGTCTGCAATTTGCTCATCAGTAGGGCAATATTGCAAAATGATGGTACGATCATGCACCAACTCTCGGATGTAATGCATATGAATCTGAATGTGCTTCGTCCTCTGCTGCTGAATTGGATCTATGGAGATATTAATAGCACTTTGATTGTCACAAAATATGACAGTCAAAGTAGTGCTACCAAAATCAAACTCGGAAAGAATACCCTACAACCAAACTGCCTGAATGCAGGCATTGACTGCCCCTCGATACTCTGCCTCTGCTGAAGGAACTGCAATGGCTGCCTAATTTTTGATTGACCAGCAAATAGGGCCATGGCCAATCATGAAAACATATCCAGAAGTGGACTTCCGATCAATGCTATCACCAACCCAATCTGAATCAATAAAACCAATGAAATCTAGCTTAGAATTTGCAGCATAGTTTATGCCAAAATGTCTCGTACCTTGCACATATTGCAAGATTCGCTTGGATTCCCACCAATGAAGCTCATGGGGCTACTGGATATACCTTGATACAACACTCATGACATAAGACATATCAGGCCTTGAGTGTGTCAAGTAGAGTAGTGAACCAATCAACTGTCGATACATAGTGCAATCTGCAAGCAGTATAGAATTTCCCTCCTCAAGATTGATTCCTTAGAGGAATGGAAACGGAGCAGCCTTACATTCTTCCATATTAAACTTTAATAGCAGGTTTGAAGCATACTTTTGTTGATATAATGTGATCCCATCAAAATTTTGAGCTATCTCCAAGCCCAGAAATTGCTTAAGCAAGCCCAAATCGCTCATGTCAAAAGCTAGATTTAAGGCATCTTTTAGCTTGTTGATTGTAAGGAGAGTGCTACCAGTAATGAGAAGATCATCAAAATAAAGAACAAAAATCAGCAAATTACCTTTAACTTGCTTTAGATACACATTCGGATCAGATTTGTATCTTTTGAAATTCTGAGAAAGAAGGAAGGAGTCCATCTTTGCGTACCAAGCTCTTGGGGCATGTTTCAATCCATACAAAGATTTCTTCAATATGCAAACTAATGATGGATCTGATATGTATCCTTCTGGATGGTTTATGTATACTTTTTTTATCAAGATATCCATGTAGAAAATCACTCTTCACATCCATATGGTGCACTTCCCAGTGCTTGGATGCGGAAATAGCCAAAACTAAGCGTATGGAATCCATCTTTGCAATCGGTGCAAAGGTCTCAGTGTAGTCCACTCCTTGGACTTGGGAGAAACCTTTTGTCACCAACCTAGATTTGTATTTGTTGATAGAGCCATCAGCAACAACTTTCATGTGGTAGACCCACTTACATTGGACCAATTTTCTTCTAGGTGGAAGAGAAACTAGCTCCCATGTATTGTTCTTTTGAAGAGATCTGTACTCTTCATCCATGGCGGTTTGCCATATTGGGTCTCGGTGGGCATGATAGTATGATTTGGGATCTGAAACAATAATCAAATAACATTTCTTAGATAATAATGGATCATAAAATGAAAGAGCCATACCTTCTCTTCGAAATTCTGCTCTTGTTCTCCTTGGATCAGCAGGATTTCCAATGTTTGGAGCAGCAAATTATAGAGTGTTTTGGGACCACTTTGGTAACTGAGGAGGATCATTATGGTAGGATTATAAACCTGATATTTCATGGCCATAAAAGTCTGATAAAATATCAGAAATATCAGATCCAATGCTTTCTTCATCTTCTCTAGAAACTTCTTCTTGTAAAGACTACGGATCGATAGTGTTTTCCTCGACTAGTTTCGGATCTGGAAGCGGTTCTTCAAACTTCACACTTCACTCTATGAATATTTTTTTGGATATGATATTCATGAGTTTATATGCTTTTGATTCTTCTCCATATCCTATTAGGATGCATTTAGTACTTTGTGCATCCAAATCTTTTCTCTTTTCAGAAAGAATTATATCCCATGCAGTGGAGCCAAAAACACTCAAATTGGACACATCTGGTTTGTGACTAGTGAATGCTTCGAAAGGAGTTTTACCTTTCACGGATGAATGTGGAACTAGGTTCTGAATGTATGCAGCAACATTCATGGCTTCAACCCAAATATTTGCATCCAAACCTTTTGACTCAAGCATACAGGTAGCCATCTCTTTCAATGACCAATTCTTCCTTTCTGCTACACCGTTCTGTTGGGGTGTGTAGGGAACTGTATGCTGGATATGAATTTCGCTTTAGGAACAAAGTTGCAGCAACTCAGTCTTGATATGTTCTCCACCATTATCATATATAATAACTTTTATCTTGCTCTCCGTGGCGGTCTCAACAGAAGCCTTGAAATCCTTGAAATTTCCAAGCACTTCTGACTTGTTTTTGAGAAAGAAGACCCAAGTAAAGCGGGAAAAGTCATCGATGAATGTCAAAACATACCTTGAACTATTCATGGACATATTGGGCAGCGGACCATTGATATTAGAGTGTATGAGACCCAAAATAGTAGAAGCTCTGCTAGCTTTTCCGTGGTCGAACTTGTGCTCGGGGTGCTTCCCAATGATTCAACCTGGGCAAATTCCCTTCGAGGAACAGAGGTGCAGAAGACCATCAACCATGGATTTGTTCCGTAATAGAATAAAATACTTGTAATTAAGGTGTCCAAACCTTTCATGCCAAATCCTACTAACCTCATTGCCATGAGTGAGAAGAGCAGTGGGCTTTTCAAGCGGCACAAAGTGTGAAAACTCATAGTATTTTTCAGTATGGTTTGCCTTTCTGACTGCAATTAGTCTTCCACTTTCAATATCAAAAATTTCAACTTTGTTTGGGATGAATGTAACTTGCTTCGGTGCACCAGTGTGTGTCATTTGATACACATAAAGTAGATTTGAAGCCAAGGGAGGCACATAAAGAACATTCTGAAAACTTCCATGCTCTAAATGGATGGTACCTTTATTCTTTGATGAAATTTTTGAGTCATCTCCCAAATGGATGGGGATGGAGCTATTTGGATCAAATGAAGAAAAGGAGTCAATATTTGCAGCCATTTGATTTGAGGCACCGAAATCTATCAGTAGAGTGGTGGGTTTCGAAACAATTTCCATGAGTGCTTGACCTCTTTCATGATCATCATTTCTATCCTTCGTCCATGCACCGTCGGGAAGAGTTATGTTATTCTTTTCCAAAAGGATGGCCATTTGATCTATTGTTTTCTTCATGCATGAAATTTCAGGATGAGAGCCACAGTTTCAATAAGAACATTTAGATTTTTCTTTACCCTCCTTACCCTTTTGCTTGTTCCTTGAACCGGGTGGTGCATCCGATGGTTTGGTTTTCTCTCTTTCTTTGGTAGGTTCAAATTTGGGATTCTCTTTCTTTTACTTCCCTTTTCCATTCGAATTCTTGGATCCTTGAACAAAGAGGGATGAATCTTTGGATGTTATGGACCCCATTTGAATTATCTTATCATGCTCTTTGGTAATGGACTCAATGAAGGCATTCAAGGTAGGCATCTTCCAATTTGGGGTAGTTAGCCGACTGAAATTGAAAGTAGAGACAAATACCGAGAAATATTTACCAAGTTTTGAAAGAATGGAGAGGTTCAATTGTTTATCCTCTTTGACAACTCCACTGTTCTTCAATTACAAAGACAAATGCTTGAATCTTGTGAAAAAATCATTGATGGTCTCAAAATTCTCAGGATTCAAGATAATCAATTCATTTTCCAATTGAAAAGACCGCATGTAATCTTTCTTTCCAAAAATATTTTCGAGTTGCTCCCATACCGCCTTTGGAGTAGTCAATCCACTGAGGTGAAAGTGAAGATCCTTGGAAATATTGAGGCAAAGAAGACCATATGTTTCATCCAATTTGTTGAAGTGCTTGGATTTTTCAATGAGAGTATTGGACTCAACTTCGAGGCCCATGGTGACTCTGTAGTACCCTTTTGAACGTAAAATAATCTCCATGTCATTCTTCCATTCAAAATAATTGAAGGGAGTGAGTAGCTTTGAAGAAGAAGAATCCATCTCAATGATAGAGAATGCTAATGCAGGAGTTATAAAACTTGCAAATCACAAGAAAAACAAGAACAGTAAGGTCGAACAATCCACCCTTTTTGAGTTGCATCACACCTGGGATTGGAGATCAAGCAAGCTTGAAGATCCAAAGTATCAATTTCAAGAATTCTGTGGAAAACTCAAGCTTCTAGAGTGGTATTGGAGAGATATTTCATCTTTGCATCACATGATCAAATGCACATGAGATTTTGAATGCCAAAACTTCAATATTTTTGAACAAATTCACTCAAATAGTCACAACATTTTTGATATATCTTGTCCCTGCCATGGCTCTGATGTGATATTAGTCACAACAGATCTATTGAACAAGTAAATCAATCACAATGATGTAAAACAAATTGGAGTAAAAACTGTGCAAGAGAGATGCATCAGTGCTCTATAATCCATAATAGTAGAATTACAATACAATACTATCACAATGAGTGAGCAATTCGAATTAGATAAGGAGGTCATTCGAATATACTGCATGGCATAGCTTGGATCCAACTAGAAGTCCTCATCATCAATCAGTGGTGGTCATCAATGCACAAGTAACTGTCAGCCGGGTGTCAAACTGAGTGTAGTTGAGTGTAATAAGTGTAACTAGTGGTAATGGCACTAATGTAGGAAATGAGGCTCAGTGGAGGGTGCATGAGGAGTTAAATGGACTCAGAATAGGTAGTCAAGTCTCATCAGAGGTCCATTGGAGTGATAACAGCAGTTAGGAGTCAGTCTGGCCTCAAATCAAGGAAAGGCAACTAGCTAACTGAAGTGAATTGGACTGGTAGGTGAGAAAAGGCGTCCCTCTTAGGTGGTAGGTGCATGCTGGGTGCACTAAGCACTAGGAGGGATAAAACTAAGTGGAAGGTAGCTCCCGGGTGTTGGCAAACTAGGGACTAGGTGCTGGAGGCATCAAACTTGTGACTGGGAAACATGCGGATGCATGCATGCATGCAAAGCATATACTGAATGATGAGATATCCTAAAAATTTGGTCAATATTAAAAGACTACAAATGGACCTTGTGATTGTGGGAGCTGAGCCAAGGAACACTTAGTGTACCAAAAGGCCCCTTAATGAAAAAGAAAATACCATTCAAATGCCTAAGAAAAAATTAAAGGTGTCAAATAATCAACATGTGCAATCTCTAGAGTTGATAGCATTACAACAAGAAAAGGAATCCATATATCAAGAAATGATGGATCACAAAGGTAAAATGTTAAACATACAAGATGAAAAGCATGCTTGGGAAAAAGAAAGGATTCAATTGTTGTCACAAATTTCAGTGTTAAATACCAATTAGATTGAAACTGTGCAAGTGCCAGAGAAGCCAAGGGATCAATCTCTATGTACAGATGAAGGACAAATGGATAAGTCCTCCACAGAGGAATTGGCCAGTGCGATGTCACAAATTAGTCTAAAAGATGTAGAGATAGATGAGTTGAAAGAGAAAAACCAGAACTTGAAACAGGAAGTAATTCAAAATTCTGAAGAAAAGAAAAAAGCTTTGAGTGATAGAAAACAGTTGCAAAAGAAAGTTGATGAATTAAAAGTTAGATTGACACGTAAACTTCAATTACATGGAGCTAAACACCTTATATGGGATGCGATATCAGTGGAAGTCACAAAAGTCTGGTCACATTTGAATTTTATGGAAGATAAAGATGCTATAGCAAACATAGTTGTCTAGAGGTGTAAAGTGGCAAACGAGACATTAAGCAAAAGGACTTCAAAAAAAGTTCAAAATACAGTCAGTTTTTTAAACACTCTAAATAAATTAATATGATGATTTTTCGAATCAAATGCAGACCAATGGTCATCATTTGGGCAAGAAGAATTATTGGCAAGCATGATCGTGTTAAAGAAGTACAAGACAAAGCGCAACAAGTGCTCCTTGAAGTTAAAAATTTTAAGAAATTATTTATGGGGATTTTATAAAATGGTCTACCTTCTTTTTGGAGTGATGATGGTTAATTAATGACTCAATAAAATTATCATAGTTTAATAGTAAAAGCTCATATGCGTCACTCGAAATTTTAAGATTTAGTCAAAGGATTAACTACAAATACAATAATTGATCAATTGACCGATGATTTTGAAATATTTGATCAATTTCTAATGATTAAGAAGGATCTGCTAGCTGTATGTTACATAGAATGTATATAATTGGAGGTGATGGTGAAAGAAATGATGGATTATGAAATCCCAAATCAAGAGTAATGGAAAATTGTTGAAAATTTTGGAAAAACAAAATACAAGTTATATCAAGAACGAATATTCAGGTGTCTTATTTTGAAATGAAGTTGCGGTTCCTTTGTTAACTGCATGAGTGTTACATCATCCCAAATAAAAGAAACATTATGCCAGCTTGGTCAACAACAAAACAAATGTTCCTGAAGTTTAGAGATTTCTTTGAAATTTCTATTTTTAGAGAAGAATTAGTTAGGGTTTATTCAAAGAACATTTTGTATAAATTTTGATTTTACAAAGTAATCGGGGTTGGATCCGAGAGCAAAAATTACAGTGATGTAATATTTTTTGAAGACTTTAATGAAGATCAGAAGTACAGGTCTATCGAAAACAGAGATTCATATGTTGTCACTTTCTTCAGTTTGTTAATTTCTCTTTTCTGAATGTATTTCCTATTACACTATATTATCACTTTGTCTCATATTTGACTGAACTATGTGAGTTAGAATTCATTTTATATGCCCTGATTCACACATTTAAATATTTTCAATGTTGTTTCTTCCAAATTTATTCAGAATTCATCCTAGTTCGATGCTTTGTGTTATTAATGTATTGTTTTCTTTAATCTTCCATCATTCCTAAAATTGTTATTTTTCTGGAAATATGTTACCTACTTTTCCTTTGTGAAAGATTTATCCCACCACCGGGCCCTTAAATAATTTTGAGAAATGCGTGTGTTGACACCATACCCAATGGATTTTGTTTTTGATTCAAACACTTTGTTAAACTGTATGTTGTAACTAAAGATCTGGCCATTGTTTTAAAAAGGTGAACTGTTATGAGTGACCATTAGATAACATATAAAAAATGTTTTTCTGACTTCCAACAAGAAGGGTCGTCCGATCCTTCATTTATGAGAGAAAAGAGAAGAATGAATGGACAACCCTTCTTGTATTGTAAGATTAGTAGGTATAGTAAACACCAAAAGGATTGGACACCCCTTCTTATATCCTCGAAATTCCAAGAATATCATGAAGAGAAAGGATCGTCCCACCCTTCGTTTAGTAGAGAATTGTGAACAACTATATCCAACAATTCACCTATATCAAGAATGGTGAACACAAGAAGAATCGATCGATCCTTCTTGTAGTATATAACTATTATGAAAATAATATTGGGAATAACAAGGGTCGGTCCCCCCTTCATTTATGAAATAATTGTAAAAATATTCAACCTATGAAGGCTAGGCCGTCAATTAATTAATATCAAGAATGTTGAACACGGGAAGAATACTAAGCAGAAGAAGGGTCGGGCGACCCTTCATTTAGGAGATAAATGTAAAAATAATTAATCTACGAAGGCTATGCTGACAATTCCCGACTTCTGACTTCCACTATAAATAGTAGGGATCGGGACATCAGCTAAGTTATAACATATAAAAAATGTTTGTCCCGAGTTCCGTTTTCCGACAAGAAGGATCGGATGCCCCTTCGTTTAGTAAATAATTATGAACACCTATATCCAGCAATTCACCTATATCTAGAATGGTGAACACAAGAAGGATCGACCGACCCTTCTTGTAGTCTAGAACTATTATGAAAAGAATATTGGGCAGAAGAAGGTTCGGTCGCCCCTTCATTTATGAGGGAATTGTAAAAATATTCAACCTACGAAGGCTAGGCCATAAATTCATGTATAGCCAAAATGGTGAACACTGGAAGAATACTAGGCACAAGAAAGATTGGTCTACCCTTCATTAATGAGAGAAATGTAAAAATATTTAATCTACGAAGGTTAGGCCGATAATTCCCGACTTCCGTTTTCTGACAAGAAGGATTGACTGTCCCTTCGTTTAGTAGATAATTATGAACACCTATATCCATCAATTCAACTATATCCAAAATGGTGAACACAAGAAGGATCGACCGACCCTTCTTGTAGTCTAGAACTATTATGAAAAGAATCTTGGGTAGAAGAAGGGCTGGCCACCCCTTCATTTATGAGGGAATTGTAAAAATATTCAACCTACAAAGGCTAGGTCGTCAATTCATATATATGCAAAATGGTGAACAATGTAATAATACTGATCACAAGAAGGGTTGGCCAACCCTTGATTTACGAGAGAAATGTAAAAATATTTAATATATGTCGAAGGCTAGGCTGAAAATTTCCGAGTTCCGCAATACATAGTAGGGATCGGGACATTGGCTAAGTTATAACATATAAAACATATTTGTCCCTAATTCCGACTTCTGACAAGAATGATCGACTGCCCCTTCATTTAGTAGAGAATTGGGAACACCTATATCCAGAATGGTGAACATAAGAAGGATCGACCGACCCTTCTTGTAGTATAGAACTATTATGAAAAGAATACTGGGCAGAAGAAGGGTTTGTCGCCCTTTCATTTATGAGAGAATTGTAAAAATATTCAACCTACGAAGGATAGGCCGTCAATTCATGTATATCCATAAGGGTTAACACTAGAAGAATACTAAGCACAAGAAGGATCAGTCGAACCTTCATTTAAGAGATAAATGTAAAAATATTTAATCTACGAAGGTTGGGACGACAATTCAGCTATATCCCAAATGGTGAACAGAAAAATGAACGGTCGACCATTCCTACATTGTAGGATTAGTAAAAATAGTAAACACCAGAAGGTTCGAGCACCATTTCTTATATTCTCCAAATATCAAGAATATCATGGAGAGAAAGGATCGACCACCCCTTCGTTTAGTAGATAATTGTAAAACTATCAAACCTACGAATAGTCATCCAGAAATTCACCTATCTCTATAATGGAGAACACAAAAAGGAACGATTGACCCTTCTTGTACTCTAGAACTATTATGAAAAGAATACTTAGCACATGAAGGTTCGTTTTGCATTTTAGTTATAAGAAAAATGTAAAAATATTCAACCTTTGAAGACTAGAACAACACTTCATGTATATTTAGAGTGGTGAACACTGGAAGAATACTGAGCACAAGAAGGGTCGGATGACGCTTCATTTATGAGAGAAATGTAAAACCTGTTGATGTATATGTAACTTCAGAATGTATTTCACTTGTATATTTTATATTGTATTCATATGACATTGTACTTCCGACGGATAGGTTTCATTCCTCCGATCGAGAAGGTCATCATTGTATTTTATAGGGTTATTAGACTCCCCTAGTGGAGTCGACCCTAAGTCATGTTGTGATGGGTTATTAGACCCTCCTAGGAGAGTTCGGCGCAGTTAGGGTAAAAGGAAAGTGAAGTCAAGTATAAATAGAGAGTGTGACTCTCTCATTTCATTCACTCACTCACTCATTCACACAATTAAGAAGTGCGCACAAGTGGAGGAGGAGGAGTTGCGAAGGACTATCTCTTTGTTTTGGGGTTTTGTATCATTGCTCATTCTATCTCTGAGGAAGTTGAGGGGTTTTCTTTTTTATGGTTTCCCCAGTGAAATGCTTTGTGTCTGTTGTCTCATGTGATTGATTTGCTGTGCTTGTTATTCTCTCAAATAAGATCCTAGATCATACTGAATTAAATGATGAAAATCTAACAAGGTATCAGAGCTAACCTGAGAAGAAGACACTATGCAGCTGCGGAAGCTATAGGGATTCCTAATTTTTGGGTTTCTCTCCATAGTTCATCAAAGGCAGGAGGCTAGGATGACTCTCCTAAGGAAGGCGCATATTTTTGTCGAAACAAAATTTAATTTTGAGCATTTTCATTTTTTGGCATGTCACTGCTGAGGGAAATTAGGGATTTTGACAGAAGTGGAAGTTTGGAGTGCTCTCAGCATAGGATTGATCTCCTCATCAAAATCAAAATTTTGAGACCAAGATCGAACTTTTTGGTTGGGTAAATCTCTAGGAAATTCAAACCCTAATTTGACTTTTGGACCAGAAAACCAGATTTTGACAGAGGTTGCAAATTCAAAATTTGTAGGTCACTTTTGGAGGGTCAACTTTTGAAGTTTTCAAAATATGATCACACCAGCTTGCTCGCCTCAGTCAATTGCATCTCCCTGTCGAGACAGAAGTTTGAAATTCCAAGTTTGTATTTTTAGGGTTTCTCTGTCAAACCCTAGCCAGCTCCAGATCCAGTTTCAGTAAATCAAGTGGTAAGATCTAAATATTTTATTTACATTTGAGTTTCTCATTAAGATGTCTCACCACACCAAGCTTGAGGATAAGCTTGAAGGGGCTGATAACTTTCGAGCATGGAAGTATAGGATTGGGTTAATCCTAGAAGAGAATGAATTGGATACCTACATAAGTGAAGAGGTTCTAGTCTCAGAGGGAGATGAGGCTAAGGCCTTACATAAGAAGAACTTGGTCAAGGCCAAGAGGATCATTGTAGATTCTATAAAGGACCATCTCATACCACATGTGTCATCCCTAAAGACAACTAAGGAGATGTTTGATTCCTTGACCAAGATATTTGAAGGAAAGAACATAAATCGAAGGATGACATTGCAGAACCAATTGAAGAATGTGAAGATTCAAAATACAAAGACCATGTAGTCTTACTTTTCAAGGGTCTCCCAGATAAAAAACAACTTGAAGTTGTGGGAGAAGATATAGAGAATGGAGAAGTAGTGATGACCACCTTGAATGGTCTCCCTAGGTCATGGAATTCCTTCATTCAAGGAATTTGTACTAGGAAGAAGCTCATCACATTAGTAGGCTGTGGGAGGAATGCTCACGGGAAGGGTAGACCCCACCACCAGAATTGGAGGGAGAACTTTGGAGGATCCATGAGAGATCTCTCTCACATTCCGATGTTATACTTGTGATGAGAAGGGACACTATTCCAAAGATTGTCCCAAGAACAAAAGAAACTCGCACAAGAAGAAGAACATCAAAAGAAGACATCATGCTCACACTGCAAAGGATGATGAACCTCCCAGGAAGAGGGCCAGAGATGAAAGTGAAGATTCTTCAAGCGATGAAGAGTATGTTCTGATTTCTGCCCTCACAGGAACTATTACACATGGAAGCAATGATTGGCTTATAGATAGTGGGGCTTCCAAGCATATGATTGGATTCAAGGAATCCTTTATGAATCTATCTGAACATGAGTCACCCCACAAAGTGAAACTTGGGGATGACTACCAGTATCATATAAAAGGAAGTGGTGAAGCCTCCTATTAGCTAGACTCTGGAAAGTCTATGAAGATGAAAGATGTTCTATTTGTAGCTAGACTAAAGAAGAACCTTCTCTCCATATATGCATTAGATGCAAAAGGAATGAGGGTTGCATTTGTAAATGGCCAAGTTCTTATGTGGCCTAAAGGAAATACTATAGATGATGCAGTAATGATTGGAGAGAAAGAGGGAGGATTATACAAACTAAAGGGCCAACCAGAACAAGCCTTGGTTCATGAATCAATGGAGCCAAGTGGACTATGGCATAGAAGGATTGCACATGTGCACTATAGAGCACTATCTCTTGCAAGCAAAGTTGTTGAAGGTATTCCAGAAATTCAAGCAAAGCATGAAGGAATTTTCAAAGGATGTGCAAAAGTAAAGAATACAAAGAAGCCATTTCCAAGCAATGAAAGCAAGGAAAAAGGAATCTTGGAAATCATCCACTCTAATGTATGCGGTCCGATGTCATTCAACTCTTTGAGTGGGTATATATTTTATGTTTGTTTCATTGATTATTTTTCTAGGAAGACTTGGGTATATTTCTTGAAGAAAAAGGATGAAGTATTTGTTACAACGTAATTTTCCACCTTGTGAGCATCAGCACTCTTTGGCCCATGGGATCCATTTCAATGACTCAGATCAACTTTATATCCTTCAAACACTATTTTTTCCTATTTTTCCCTTGTACGCTAGATGCATCATTATAGTGGGTGTACCTGCGAGTTGCATCACTATAGCCTATGGGTAGCATATACAATGGTAAAAATCACTAGTTTATTACTTTTTCCTCCCAAAAAGCAGTCATAGGGTGACCTTTGGCCCTCCATTTTCCCCGAAACGTCTCGATGTGTCCTTCCACCTACCTTTGGGAGGACTATATATTGAGCACATATGGCTTAAGTACGAAAGGAAAAAGAAGAGCAATATAACTCTAGTGGACTTGTGCCTTATCTTGAGTCTACACTCATTGATCCTTGTAGTTGTGAACCGTTTATGTTCACCTTCCAAACTCCTATCATAGCTTGATTTTTCCATTCCATGGAGGATTGAAGTGGTGGAGGCACAAGTGGATTGATCCAGTTCTTCGTTCAGATTGGTTTCCGGCAAGAGGTCGTTTCACATTGTACTTCTTCTTGTTTATTAATAGAAATACTCATATTCTAATCCATTAATGTTGTGAATGTTGTTTGTTCTACATTGGGTTTCATTTACTTATAATATCGTGGACCATTGCTATTGATGATGTTAATTTCATTTATATATTATATGTACTTGTTGTATATTAGTTGTCAAGACTAATTTGCAGATTCAAGTGCACGGATTGAAAGCTCCAACGGGGATCTACATCAAACGTTTGGATCAAGGTTGGTTATATTCTTCGTTATCTTAGCATTGTCATTTATATAGCATAGTATTGAGAATTGAGTTAATTTCTGGTAGTCAGCCGTCTGTTGTGGTCTACCCCAAGCCATAGTGAGTTTTCTCCAAAACAGAAATGGCGACTCCGCTGGGGAAAACATCAATTTTTGGGGATTTTTTAGCATTAGTCCTTAATTAGAGTTGTTGTTTGTCGAAGCTCTATGTCATTGATTGGTCATTGAGATACACTATAGAAAATTGGTTTTTTCTGAACCATTGGACTCTTTATTTGCCCATTTTCCTTTCCTTACCCGCGGGTGAGATTAGCTCTGCCCGCGTACACCCACCTCTGTTTACTCTACTGCTCACAGGTACCTGCAGGTTTTCCTTCGACAATAGCATACAACTTTGGCTTTGGTTTATTTATGACTTTTGGTTGTTGCTGGGTTGGCTTTGGATAATCCTAAGTCTTTACTGGCCTGTTTCTTGATCGTTCCATGCCTTGGTTGTGACCAGAACTCTTCTTTTCTCTTGGTTGAGCCTTGTTGGTTTTTTACCCATCTTTGGATTTAGCCTTGTTGGTTTTTTCCTTTTGAGCTCATTCCTTTGGCTGAGTCTTACTGTTTGGTATCTGTTGGGTTGTCTTAGTGATCTCCTTGGCAGATCAGTGACTAGATAATAGGATTTTGCTTGCATTTTTCATTTCCTTATATTGAAAAATACAAAAAAAATACATACAGTTTTGCATTTTCCTTTTTCTTATAAGAGAAAATACAAAAAAAAATGCTTTTATGTACTGCATCTTGCATTGAGTGCTTGCTGCATTCATTTAGGTTCTGCTTGTGCATCAAAAATATAAAAGGATTGCATTTTTATTTGTAAACCGTTGGATTGATTTTACATGCTAGTGGCATTGTTTTTATTGGATAGATGAGTCTAGGATTTGACGATTTTGCATACTATTGAGTTATACACATCACTAGTTTCACGACCATATCCCTTGAGTAATCACAGCCATTAAAATTACGCTTAATCTTAAAATTGATTAGACCGATTTTATTTATAGGGTACACCAACTAGCATAGGTTTAGAGCCTTGGAATAGATCATTGTGAGTTAACAATCAAAGACTACTAGATGAAACATTAGGTGTCTGACCAAGGAGTGGAGGAATCCATGGTATACATCGGTGTTCTCAGGAATCTCTACTCAAACCAAAGTTAAGCACGAGGTCACGGGAGGTTGGTTGAGGAGATATCCCTCTCATACTGGCTGAACGTGGGAGATATTTCTAGGATTTGTTCATAAATGGGGACTCTTGGTGGATTTGACCCTCATTGTTTTTGGGGCTCAGCTACCCTGCCCATATGACAGATCCCACCTGCGACTGTCCCCCTGAGCATTGGTTATATTGCGGTGACCATAGTTTCCTTACCTAGGTATTGCATAGGGTACTTGCAGTGGTTATGTTGTTTGTGTCCTGAGTCAGATAGGGATTGGACAGCACAGTTGTTTGTGTAAGTTTTAAACGTTAACAGTGTAGTAAAAACTCATACAGATTCTTAAGCATTAACAGAAAATACACAATGGCACACGCATAACATATAGATTTTCACCTAGAAACCCTTAACTGGGAAAAAACCCAGCAAAACTTAGAGCCGCACAACTCCTTTCATTATATGTTTACTCAACCATTTACAATACAATATATGGTATTTCGCAGCTTCTAAAGCCCTAATTCGTTTACCCGAAATTAGGTTACAACCCTAATCCCTTTACCAGGATTAGATAGAATATAATGGGCCAAAATCGCAAAAAAGCAAAAAGAAACCCAAAAAAATTTTGCACTCCATGTCGTTTCAGAACCTAACGGTCCGAAACGAAGGGGTGGGGCCTGTCGGGATACCCCCCCCTCACTGGGGAGGGGATCTTGGTGTACATGCAACCACCATGTGAAGAGATATAACACACCCAACAGTTTGTTGCTAAGGGTTACGACCCTTTGCACGTAGTGAAGCCTAGGTGTCTCTATAATTGATTCTGTTACCTTCGGCTATAGTTTGGGAGTCTCAAGCCTCTCCTAGGAAAGACATACCGGCTCTAGTGTCGTGAGCTCATTTAGCCACTCTGTTTGTTTGCTCTTGTTTGTAGTTTCTCTAGGTGTGTGCTTTTGATTTACTGTTTTTTATCGATAGTTGGCCTTTAGGGGACGTTTTGATTTTATATTCTCTCCGAAGATATCATGGCGCGGAGTCCATCGGTTGGATGGTTTGCAGCCTACAAAACTTTCACGCCATGTTTCTAGATGATGCTTGCGGGCTCCCTCCGAGTCTTTGTATTCTTACAAGACTTACGTCATGACCGTTGCACATTCTAACATGGGAGAAATCCCTATGAGCCCTTCAGGTAGAGTTGAGCACACTTCAGACACCCCTACGCCTCCTGAGGCATGGGGGGGTGATCCACCTAAGACCCAACCTAGTTTGTTTGGTCCAGATCCACCCGAGGACGACCCGTTCAATCCTTCGTTTCCACATAATTATTTATATGGGATTCCATAGGTCCATGATGATTCAGGCCCTACGGTCAACCCTACCGCGTTCTCATATGGAATGCCAAATTACACCACAGTTGATCCTTCCACTACTTTTGGTAGTCATGTTGGCACCATTCATGGTGTTAGCAACACTGCACCCACTGGGGGCAATACCCTCGCCGGGGGCACCACATTGTCCACTCACACACATAGTATGGGGACCGGTCATATTCCTCCTAACAATGCTAATGTTGGAAGACAACCGCCTCTTAGAGCTTCCCAACCTAATAGGAACACTGTTCGAAACACGATTCACCATCCACCACCTAATAGACGTGTCGCTACCCGTCAACCTAGGACCAATTTCATGAATTTTAATGCTCCTCCTAACCACAGGAGTGGACATATACAACATACTTTTACGTCCACTACCGCTACTAGTAATACTAATGTCGGAAGTGGGAATATATCTTATCCTCATGGTCATAATGCCACCATTCCTGCTACTAGTAACAACCATGTTGGGGTTGGCAATATATCTCATGCTTATGGTCACCACACTACTGCTCACACTAATCCCAATGCTGGGGGTGGGATAATACCTCACCATTATGGTCATTACAACTCGGTCCCCGCTACAAATAGTACGTATATGCCCCATACTTATGGTGGAAACCCTTAGGGGTGGGATAATACCTCACCATTATGGTCATTACAACTCGGTCCCCACTACAAATAGTACGTATATGCCCCATACTTATGGTGGCAACCCTTACTACAACACAATCGGTGCTGGCCACCAGTACAACCCACCTCAATATGGTGCCCAAAATACCTATATACCTGCTTACTCTCATACGGGTCAAGTCGGAGGAGGTTATCAATCTTATGGCCATGGTCAAGCTTATGGTCCATCAGGTCCTCATTATCAGTAGTTTAATGCTCATGGTCAAGCTTTTGGTCCACCTTATAATCTTGTTCCATTCAACCAACGTTTTATGGGAGCCTATAATCAAGCTTTCCAGTTGCAGCTCTCGTTCCTTGCACATTTGAATCTTCTAGATCTTTCGAAGCTCACAAATGATCCGGTGTGTCACGACCCCAATTGGCCCCCGATCCCTACCAAGCTCCCTTCGGACATTCCTAAGTTTGAGGGGAAAGGTGGTGAGAACCCAGGTGATCATGTCACAACGATTAACCTTTGGTGCTCCTCCAACTCATTGAATCACGATTCCGTTAGATTACGACTATTTCAACTCACCCTCACGGGGGCAGCTACGAAATTGTATGTTGAGTTGCCTGGGAACACTTATAGGAATTTCAATGAGATTGCTTTGGTTTTCTTGGACCATTTCTAGTTGTCGGTTCGCTATGATACTAGTACTGAACTTCTGTCTACCTTCCGTCAGAATAAGGCCACACATATTTTTGACCATGTTCAAGAGTGGCGTCGGAAGAAGAGATTAGTGAAAGCCAACATTCCTCCATAATTTATGTTGGAATGGTTCCTCAAGTCTTTACTCCCATACATTGCTAAGGATGTTTCAATGTTCGACATTGTGATTGAGGAACAAGCCATCTTAAGAGTCCAGCAGTTAGACTTATTATACTCTCAGTCTGGCATTTTGTATGACATTATTCCTGACGCACCGCAAACACACCATGAGCCTTAGTCAGTTCCTGAAACACATGCTGATGGCATTGTAGGATCCGCAAGCACTCCCCCTGTAGATCTGGTGGCTAATAAAATGCAAAATTTGTCGCTAAACCAGTCTACTCTCGGATAGGTTCACACCTTGTCCATTTCCACCCCGTTGTTCGATGTAAACAGTGTGCAATCGATGAACCAATCAGGTAACCAACAACCTGGTGAGAAGAAAATGGGGAGAAACAACCGTAGGGGTGGAAACAATGGGAATAACAATAATAGCAATCACAATACCCCTCGTAAGGAGAATGCCAACCCTCCTCGGGAAGGCGGAAATGCTAGTGAGAACCATAAGCCTAGGCGTAATGTGAAGTTTCCTTGCAAGCTCTGTGGGGAAGATCATCTTACTCAAAGAGCCCAGTTGTGTTAAAGGATCCCCTTCCTCATCATCAAAACATGGCTTCGCATCCTCCCACCACTATTTATGGACCTACTGAGACGACAACGTCTTCTTCCAATACTGGTGGTTATGGATGTGTGAATATGGTTCAATCGGAGGTTAGTGTTGCCACTCGTCAACGCGATTATGGTGCACCACAACCTAATATGCAGATTGAGCCTCCCCCTCCTCCTAAGAATTTTTTCCATATCAAGAATCCCTCTAATATGTCGTGGATACTGAAAGGTGTTCTTAAGTGCTCTACGCATAATCCTAATGCTCGAGCCGTCCATAACTACTCCATCGTGGAAGATTTGGGCCAAACTTCGTATGCCATGTCGACTCTTGAAGTTTTGAAGGCCTGTCCTTTTAAAAAGCATGCCCTTTTGAGTGCATTAGCAGTTCAAAATCAGGGAAGTCCCAGTGTTATCAAGTTCAACACTACTGATATTCAACCTTGCTTACCTTACCACGTGGCTTTTCAAATCCAGGTGGAGTGCCTTCAGAATTTTGTCAAACATACAGCCCCATTCTGTCACAAAAGTCATCTTGAGGTGGTCATTTTTTGCAATGCGGATCTGATGATAGCCCGAGAACCTGTCCATGAAAGAATACATCTCCTGGCGACCCACTCCTTCAAGTACCTCATCAGTAAATAGGGTCGGAAAGGGATCATGCAAATAGGCGTCATTCAACTTCCGCAAATCGACACAAATGTGTACCTCGCCAGTCTTCTTGTCCTGCACCACCATTGGACTGATCCATTTTGACTCTTCAACCAGTTCAATGATACCAGCATCCAGCATGCAATCAATTTCTACCTCGACCCTCTCCTTATGGCACGGGTTCAGCTGGTAGGGTCACTGCCGAATCGGTTTAGCATCTGGTTTCCATGGGATCTTCATCTCCCCTAAATTTCCCAAAATACCTTTCATTTCAGAGAACTTCATAGGAAACAGGCCTTGGAATTCATGCAGCAAGTCAGTGACCTTTCTTATCATCTCATCATCCCAATAATCTCCAACATTCGCGAACTTGGGAGTGGTATCCGTCCCAATATTGATCTCGCAAAGCTTCAAGGGCTGGCTGATCGGATCACTTGGCGCATCAGGTGCTACAACATCGCGGCCTCCATCAAACTCCAGAATATTAACATCTTGGGGATCATCACCATCTACTGGCCCACCAGTGATGTTATAACACTCCATCATAGACGGCATTTGGCATTGCATATGCGGATTCGCAGGATATGCTACGGGAACAACCTTTACAATCACATCGTGAATGATCTGCAGAGCGTTATGGACATCCGGGTTGGGATCGGCAAAACTGAATGTATGAGTAAAGCAAACCATCAACTCCAACCAAGTAGTGATTTCTCCCCGTAATTTTGCTGCAGTATACCATGATCGCAGCATTTCGTCCAAAGTATGGATAAATGCATGGACCCACTCATCTCTTGGTCACGATGCCCATAATGTCTGACATTCCATCAAATGACTTCCAGGGTTATGCCGACCATCATATTTCCTTGTATGGTAAACCTTGGTATCGCCGAAGCGAACCATCATCAATCTCCTGCATTACGGCCATCCATCGATTGATTTCTCATGTGTCTCCCACTAGCGTGCTGGAGCAGCCTTCAGTGCTTCCTCCAATGCCAGCAAGCGCTGTGGTTCAGAAACTCTTTCCTTGAATGCCGCTGGAAATTCAGACAAACCAGGAATCCCTTCATATACTAGTAGTGTAACCGTTTCAGTCGCAACGCGGCATAACGATTGCATGACTAACCCACACTTGCGGAGCGACACCTCATGTAAGCGGTTCTACCAATGTTCTAACGCATCATCAGAGTCTGAAGACGCAGAACTGTCACTACACCATCCCAGCTCACCATTGGCATTCGGATGAATATAATCTTCAGAAATATTGAATGCATGGTCCCATCCACTAGGATATTCATCCTTCACTGGCTCAATGTATCTCCATCCTTCAACCGGATCCAACGGGGCTATGACCCTGAGATCACGGTTTTCAAAAGTCATGATCCATTGCTTAAAGTTTATTACTGCTCCACTGTCATTAGCCCATCCAATCCCCAACAATGCGGGATAAGAGCTTCCTCCTTCAACCACTTCGATGACGTCAAAGTCAACATAGGTCTTCATGCCCTCAATGTCCACCAACAGATGTGGAACTCTCCCAATGTTGTCACTTTAGTGTGATTAGCTAACCGGAGCTGTATAAGAGACCAGCTCAATGGGGGGCTCCCCATTTTCGGCCATGCCTGCTTGGTTAAGATGTTGGCATCCAAACCAAGATCCAGAATAACCGAATCAACATCATAGTCCCCAATTTGAATGTTCATCCGCATCTCCTTACCTGTCTTCCGCCGTTGTAAGGAATTTACCGCAGATTCTTGTCGTCTCTTTGGCAATCGCTGCAACAGCCCCTCAATTTTAGCAAGTGCATCGGGATCCTTGGCCAACAATAGATAGCTCTCAAGAAATTTCTGCAAGGTGCCAGACTGGACCGACGGACCTACCTTTGAAGTGGCATCAAAGACAGGGGGCATGTCATAGATAATAGATTTACCATGATCGTAGTCCATCGAATGACGTGCTTGAAAGAATGTATCGCGCTCAGACTCAATCTCAAATGACACCTTCTTTTGCCTTGCCAATCGAATGAGCGGATGCGGGCTATCCTCTCCCATTGTTGTACCACCCTGAGTGATAACTGCGAAAGCTGCATCTCATGGCCGGAGCTCTGCAAATATTGTCGCAACACTCACACCCTAATCCTGATTCGGCAGCAGATTCCCAGGTTGGTTCACATTCTGATTAGCATTCTGATTCGGGTGTTGATTCTGGTTCTGCGCTGGTTGCTGCACTTGATTCTGTACAGGCTGCTGTGCCTGAGGTTGATTCTGTAACTGTGGAATATTCCCTACTTTCCATCGTGCAATCAAACTTGGCCAATTCTCTACTATATCATCTGTAACAAAACAAAATGTACATTGCATTTGTTGTGAAATCTCCACAAAAAAAAAAAAAAAAAATTTGTTCTTTTCTTTTATAACTCAACTATGACATCTTCATTCCACTTGGAAATGCTTTAAGAGAAGAAACAGTTCTACGTCTATCAGTATTTAAATTAATTAAAAGTCTTCGTAACATTGGTCTTACATGTGTCCTTACCCTTTTTTTCCTGCTAATTAGAAGGTGATTACGTGGACCTACCACTTACTTAGCTGTGGCTAAAACCCTCCCATTTTTCCTGGTATGCAGGTTCATATAATTCTCTGGAAAATACCATGATGTCCATGACAAGGTATGATAAATTTCTCTTTAGCAGACCTAGTCTTATCATTTTAATATAGCATACCACCATCCATGTTCATAGATTTTGACTAAAACAAAATGTATAACAAATGGTTCTAAAGCAATCCCTTTATACCATACTATCGAGGTTGTAAAGGCATAATTCATATGTCCAAGTAGCATGTTTACAATAGGAACACCACTGTTTAAAATAAAACATGAATTGATGAAATTCGATTACCACTATGTGTATTACTTGCTAGGAATTTTAAAAAATACTACACATTAATCTATACACCTTTGTCATTTAAAACAGGGTACCTTATGATTTCTACGAAGCTCGGTGAATAAATAAAGACAAGTGACACCGTCCTATGTATGTGTTTGAACTGCATCTCGACAGGCTACCTGTACTGGATTCATTTACTATTTCAGATGGCCATGTGACTACACTTAAATTGCGTGAAGGTTTTATTGTGCCACCTACACTTGAAAGGACAGGGCTGGTGTCTTGGCGTTGGAATAAGTGACTCCTCCATAGATTTCGATAACTCTCTGGAAGATTTTAATCTTTTGGACATTCGAAATAGGGTTTACAATTTTCGTTCACTCAACCCTGGAGATAACGCAGGCTATCTCGACCCTTGCTATCTCCTTCGATGAGGAGGATAGACTAACATGTCCACAGACTATTTCAGAAGGAGTTCTACTCACTTTAAGGCGCAGCCAATGTGCCCCTGCAATTGCCTCGGAGGTAAACTTCAAATGTAATTTCGATTTTCTTCCATTAGTTTTTGAAATGCAATCTATCTCCATTATATTAATAATGCACTGTTTAATAATGATGTAGATGTCCCCGGTTCGAGACAATACAGGTTTGCAGAGGAAACTTGGCTGCTAAAGGTAAGTGGTATCGTCCCTTTTCCTTTCTATGACGACCGGAAAACCTGGGAAGGCCTCTTCCACGGCAACAAGAAGCTGTAGTCTTAATGTCAGGGTTAGTTCAGTCTTTGAAAACTGCAGAGATTCGTGATGGCTTGGGTCCTTCTGCCCGAATCTGCTGTAATACTATTTCTTTGTAATAATTCTTTCTGTGGTTCTAAATTTTAGGGAATTGCATAATGACTTATCTGGGTTTAAAACAGGTGTTCTGTTTCCTTACTTTTCGAAGGGTTCTAATACACATATAAGGCTCGAATTTTATTAAAAATACGAACATTTTATTATGCTATGATGAAACAGATTTGGTATTCGTGGTTCTATAACCTCTGGTGTATTACTGGTAAATGTGATAGCAAATGCAGAGTTTTGTATAAAGTCCACTTCCATTTCCTTAATATTCAAGACAGAAATGGATACTAGAGTAACAGACTTGTTGTATTACTATTTCCATCCTCTCGCATGCCTGTGTGGAAGATAATTATATAATAATGTTGTTATTTTGATTGGTTGAAGCCAAAAAGAGAGATCTCGTGATTGAATTGTTTTTTTGATTCTCGGTATTCCATCTAATGAAATCGATAGGCGCCAGTCAATCTCTCACAGCCTAAAACTGGGTCATTCATTAAAGCTTTGCAGAATTTAATTCAAGTTTAAGGGTTTTTCTAGAACCCCGAACACAATCGTATTGGTTCCTTAATTTTCTTGCGTAATTCTATGAATCCTGGAGACTCGAGTTAGGTCTTATGAAATTTAATATGAAATGTATAATCATCTCGATTACGGATTGGGTCTCAGATCGAATCGCTGATTCTACTCACTAATCTTAAGGAACTGTATTGATTCCAGTTTGGTGGAGAAAAAATTTAATTAACCTATAGGGCCTTCGGGGTTCGATCTTGGGATTGATTTCTTAAACCTCAATGATTGACTTCAACCTTTGGCATTTCCAGAAATTAAAAATACTTTAACTTAAACAGTCAATACTCTAAAATGGTTAAAGGCGTGTTGTCATAAATCTCTACAGAATTTCTCTGTGTTCCTAATAGAATACTCTGATTTGTTAATTTCTTTAATTGTTTCTGTAACTTAAACCCTTCCCAGAAAAACGCCCTGACCCTGCGCATAAGTAAATCTTCACTCTGGAAGGATTTGCTCGTTTAGTCATCTGGCGCTGTTAATTAAGAGGGGAGAAGTATTTCCAGACATGGTAGTATGTGCTCTTATACTTGGTTTTTATATATATAAAACAATTAGATACCCTAAAGATGTTCACATGAAGATCGTGGCATCCCTGTACAGAGGGTCTCTATACTAGTCATGAACCATATAATTCTTATTTGGTCGTAGCGTATAAAGAAAGTCCTGCGTTATGCCCTAGACCCTAATTAGATAGTATAGATAACTAAAGAAATGTAAAGGAAAACCTGCAATTTCCACCGAGGCTTTATAAGCCAAATTGTAAACAATGATAATATGACCCCTCTGCGAGCATATTATCCATACTAAATCTCTATGTTACAGATCAAGCATCATTCGAATACCGGAAATTACTTAAATATTTTAACCACTATATTTTAACAAATAGGGGCAGATAAATAACAGAAATCATTTAAACATTTTTTTAAACACTATATTTTTAACAAATAGAGGCAGATAAATAACAGAAATACTGGGTGTCTAAGAACACAAAAACCTGAAGTCTGTAGACCAAATGCAGTAGGAACAGCCACGTTCCTCCCAACCGTAGATTAGGTACAAACCCTAAGTCTGTACACAATCACCCCCGAGCCAGATACATGCATGGAAAAATGTGGATAGTTAGCCTCAAACTCAGTCTTGTTTCCTGAATCCCTTGCCTAACACAGAGTGCTCACACAGCAAGTGAAAATTCTCTCCGGCATACTCAGCGGCGTCCTGCCTCCTCACATATGCCATCCTTTTATAATTTTGCCTAGGTCTTTCCATTGGCAGCCAATTCCTCATGGAATTTTCGCAGCTAACCAAATCCCTGATTTCCAGGGTGTGTCTAGTTTCTTAAATACACTCCTGACACTTGTTCTGATGTCCCAGAGGCTAACTCTAACTTGTCCCCCACTTCTCCATGCATGATCTCCTCTTTTAACTTGGCTGTTCCTGCTCATTCTTTTATTAATAATAATAAAATTGTTTGTTTACAACAGTCCTCCTAGGACTTTAAGTCAGCCGATTTCTCATCTGGCTTCCTTATTGCATAAAAATAAAGATAAATTTAAAATAAATCTAACATAATGTTTTTTTTATTTTTATTTATTTCATCATTGGAGAGGGATGTCACATCCTTGCCCCCTTATTGTGAACACTGTCCTCAGTGTTCTAGTCTTCCTCCATGGGTTCTGGGAATAGGTTCGGGTACTTTTCCAGTATATCGCTTTCCAATTCCCAGGTTGCCTCCTCAGGACTAAAGTGCTTCCATTGCACCTTTACCTGAGCGATGGCTCGGTTCTGAAGTACTGTTTCTTTCCTGTCCAGAATGCGTAAAGGTTCCACTTGAAATTCGCCTTCTGGAGCCTCCTGTATCAAATTCCAATCAATAATATGAGTGGGGTCATAAATATATTTCTTCAGTAATGAAATGTGAAAAATATTATGAATCTTTAAGTGTGCTGGTAATGCCAGTTTATAAGCTACGGTTCCAATTCTTTCCAGTATTTGGAAAGGCCCGCAGAATCGTGGTGCCAGTTTAGTACAACTCCCTAGCCGGAGTGAAATTTTCTTTGGTTTAACCTGCAAGTATACATGGTCCCCAACTGAAAATTCCTTATCCCGTCTTTTTAGATCAGCATAGCTCTTTTGGCGGTCCTGGGCCACCTTTAAATTCTTCTGTACCTTTTGGACTGTTTGTTCCATGACTTTCATCAATTCTGGTCCTATCAATAACCGATCGACCGGACTATCCCAACTAATTGGGGTAGTGCATTTCCTTCCATAAAGAATTTCGAATGGACTCATTCTTGATGACGCCTGATACCCGTTGTTGTAGGCGAACTCTACCAGATGTAAGTAGTCTTCCCATTTGGTAGGTCTCTCCATAACGTACATTCTCAACATATCTTCAATGATCTGATTTGTACGTTCAGTCTGTCCATCTGTTTCAGGGTGATAACTCGTGCTGAAATTAATTCTTGTTTCCAAACCTGCAAATAAAGTTTTCCAGAATTGGGAGGTAAATTTTACATCCCTATCTGAAATTACCATCTTTGGTACTCCGTGTAATCTGAATATTTCTTTTAGAAAAATTCCTGCAATATCTGCTGCCTTCTAGGTGGTTTTTACCGGAATGAAATGTGCAGATTTGCTAAATTTGTCAACCACCACCATTATAGAGTCATGTTGCCGCTGGGTTCTTGGCAAGCCTGTGATAAAATCTAGTGAAATCACTTCCCATTTCCATTCAGGAATTGGTAATGGTTGTAATAAACTAGCAGGATGTCTATGGTCAGCCTTCACCTGTTGACATTCCAAGCATTTAGATAAATAATCAGCAAGATCAGTTTTTAATTTAGGCCAAAAGAACTGTTTTCTAAGGGCTGTTATCATTTTTTGATAACCGGGATGACCTGCAAAAGGGGGTTTGTGCATCTCATTTAGAATAAACAATTTAAATTCTGCAACATTAGGCATGTACAGCCTATCCTTGAACCAAATCAGACCCTTCTGATCCACTTTGAAATCTGTCCCATTCATGTTTTTCTCATTTTGTTGTAATTTACCTTGCAGATTTATGTAATCTGCATCCTGTTTGCTTGCCACTAATACTTTCTCCATGAGATTACTTTCTGGTTGACTCATTATTATCTCGTACACCTCGTGGGTCCTTCGACTAAGTGCATCTGCCACCGTATTTTCCTTACCCTTTATGTGTTTTACTTCAAAGTCGAATTCACTTAAGAAAGCCATGCACCTTGCTTGTCTGGCATTGAGTCCTGGTTGGTTAAATAGGTTCTTGACACAAGTGTTATCGGTTAATAACAAGAATTTCTTTCCCAGCAGGTAGTGACGCCACATTTTCAGTGCGTGTAGTACTGCTGTTAATTCCAAGTCATGAACCACGTAGTTGCGTTCATGCTCCTTTAACTTTCGTGATTCGTAACATACTACATGTCCGTCCAGGGACAGTACTCCTCCTACTCCCCCTTTACTTGCATCTGTACAGACCGTGTATTCTTTACATGGGTCTGCTACCTTTAGAATAGGTGCCTTGGTCAGCAATTCTTTGAGTCGTTCAAAACTTTCTTGACACTTGCAAGACCACACAAACTTTATCCCCTTTTTCTGTAGTGAGGTAATGGGATAGGCGATCTTCGAGAATCCCTCAATGAACCTCCGGTAGTAACCTGTGAGTCCCATGAAAGATCTAATATCTGCTACATCTCTCGGTACTGGCCAATCCGCTATGGCTTTAATTTTCTGTGGGTCGACTGAAATTCCTTCAGCAGAAATAATATGGCCTAAGTACTGGATTTCCTTTTTGAAGAACTCACATTTTTCCAACTTTGCATATAACTGGTGATCCCTCAAGGTTTGCAATATGATTCTTATATGCTGTTCATGTTCTTCCTCCGACTTGGATTATATTAGGATATCGTCAATAAAGATCAACACAAATTGGTCTAAGTATTTGTTGAAGATACCATTCATTAAACACATGAATGTGGCAGGTGCGTTGGTTAACCCAAAAGGGATCACTACAAATTCATAATGTCCATATCGAGTACGGAATGCGGTCTTGCTTATGTCTTCATTTTTAATACGAATCTGGTGGTACCCAGATCGAAGATCTAGTTTGGAAAAGACTCTGGCTCCCCCTACTTGGTCGAACAAATCATTAATACGTGGTAAGGGGTATTTATTTTTAACAATTACCTTATTCAGTTGTCTATAGTCAATACATAGTCTTAGGGTCCCATCTTTTTTCTTGACAAACAGGACCGGTGCACCCCAAGGCGAAACACTAGGTCTTATATACCCTTTGTCTAGTAACTCTTGAATCTGAATTTTTAATTCCGTCAATTCTGGGATACTCATTCTATAAGGTACTTTTGACACTGGTGCAGATCCTGGTAAAAGTTCAATAGAGAAATCTATTTCTCGCTGAGGAGGTAACCCCGGTATTTCCTCTGGAAATACGTCTAGGAATTCACCTAAGACAGGATGCTCTGCTATAGAAGTCTGATTTTCGTTGAGAAGTAAATCAGATACTCTTACAGCGTAAATCTTGCACCCTTTTCTCATGCATTTCTTTAGCTGCATAGCAGAAATCTGCCTAACAGAGACAGGCTTCTGTTTTCCAATCACTGTTCTAAGAATTTGGTCTTCCGCAACGTAAGTAAAGTTTTTGCTAAAGCAGTTCAGTACTACTTTATTTTTTTCAAGCCAGTCCATACCTATTATTATGTCGTAAGATCCTAAAGGCAACACATTTAGATTAATCCTTGTTTTGTGGTCCTGTATTTGAAGTTCACAATCAGATATGTATTCAGTAACCTTCCTCTTTACTCCTGTAGCTAACTGAACTAACCAAGGTTTTGGATGCTTTACCTTAGTGAGTTGGTAGTGCTCCATCATCTTGGGAGTGATGTAGCTTAAGGTTGCCCCCGGGTCAATTAAAATGGAGCAAATATGGTCAGAAATTTTACCTTCAATTTCCACGATGGCAGATTGATGATCTGCCTGTCGGTCCTCCAAGGCTGCATTAATTCGATGATAACTTTTTCCAATGTCTCCCACCGTGGATGCTTCTTGCATATTATGCAGTACTTTGCTTGTTTCATTGTATCGGGGACAATTCCTGCGTAAATGGGCTTCACCACATTCCCAGCATTTCAAGGGTTCCTTAGGAATGCCGATACTTCCTTTTATGCCCATGTTAGGGGTTTTAAAAGTTTTCTGCTGTAACTGTTCATTCTTAGGAAATGAATTTCCCTGGAATTTTTTGGGCATGTTCCTGTAGGGCGGGGGTTTGTAACCTTTCTTCCGCTGGTTAAACTTTTCCTGTTTCCTGTCCTTCCATGCTTGAGTAGTGTCATTTCTTTGTTTGTATTGCTCATAACACAATCTGGCCTTTCTCAGTGCTTCTTCTAAAGTTCTGGGATTGTCGAACTCGATTCGATCTTTATAGGACTGTGGCAGGAAGCTTAAGAACCGCTGTACCTTCAGTTTTTCTTCCTTGATATATGGGACGAACCGTAATAAGTCTAGGAATTTATTGATGAGATCTTCCATCGTCATTTGGCCCAGCTTTAATTCGTAAAATTCCTTGGTTTTTCTTTCATAGTAACTTTCTGATAAGTACTGTTTCTTGAAATATTTCTTAAACTCCGACCATTCGAGGTTCTTTTCTTTCAGTCCCTGGGAAATCTTCAGGTCTTGCCACCATATGCTGGCTTTCCCCTTTAGGTTGTACACAGCCATTCTGACTTTCATATTACTGGAATAGTTGTAGATCTGAAAGTATTTCTTTATGTCTAGCAGCCAGGCTTCTGCTTCTTCGCCAGTCTTTGATTCTCCATCGAAGCTTGTAGGTTTTATCTTTTTGAATTCACCCTCCAGATGGTCCACCTTCCTTTTTCCCATAGACTTATCTTGATGTTCAGATTTCTGGGTCTCATTGGAGGAATCTCCCTTCTTCTCAGCGTTCTCGTCAGTCTCCTCTTTCCCCTTAGTATCTTCTTTCTGTTTTTCGCCATTGTTCCTTTCATGAAGGCTCTGCAGCAAAATCTCATTAATTTGCTGTTGTTTTTCCTGGGCCTTCTTTAGCTGCTCATTGTCTGCTTTGAAACTCTGTATCTCCACGATCAGGCTTCGCATGGTTTCTAGTACCTGACTTGCTTCCGAATGTTCTGTTGTTCTTGCCTGTTCGTTTCCTTCAGGCTCCTCTCCGTATTCCTCGTGCGAAGTCATCTGAAAATGCAAAACTGAAACATACACATGCAACATTCCAAATATATATATATTAAATTTTTATTTCCTGCGCAACAAAAACTAAGTGTTTCCAAGGCGGCAGGGTTGAACCTCGCTCTGATACCATATGTGAAATCTCCACAAAATTTTTATTTTTTTTTGTTCTTTTCTTTTATAACTCAACTATGACATCTTCATTCCACTTGGAAATGCTTTAAGAGAAGAAACAGTTCTACGTCTATCGGTATTTAAATTCATTAAAAGTCTTCGTAACATTGGTCTTACATGTGTCCTTACCCTTGTTTTCCTGCTATTTAGAAGGTGATTACGTGGACCTACCACTTACTTAGCTGTGGCTAAAACCCTCCCATTTTTCCTGGTATGCAGGTTCATATAATTCTCTGGAAAATACCATGATGTCCATGACAAGGTATGATAAATTTCTCTTTAGCAGACCTAGTCTTATCATTTTAATATAGCATACCACCATCCATGTTCATAGATTTTGACTAAAACAAAATGTATAACAAATGGTTCTAAAGCAATCCCTTTATACCATACTATCGAGGTTGTAAAGGCATAATTCATATGTCCAAGTAGCATGTTTACAATAGGAACACCACTGTTTAAAATAAAACATGAATTGATGAAATTCGATTACCACTATGTGTATTACTTGCTAGGAATTTTAAAAAATACTACACATTAATCTATACGCCTTTGTCATTTAAAACAGGGTACCTTATGATTTCTACGAAGCTCGGTGAATAAATAAAGACAAGTGACACCGTCCTATGTATGTGGTTGAACTGCATCTCGACAGGCTACCTGTACTGGATTCATTTACTATTTCAGATGGCCATGTGACTACACTTAAATTGCGTGAAGGTTTTATTGTGCCACCTGCACTTGAAAGGACAGGGCTGGTGTCTTGGCGTTGGAATAAGTGACTCCTCCACAGATTTCGATAACTCTCTGGAAGATTTTAATCTTTTGGACATTCGAAATAGGGTTTACAATTTTCGTTCACTCAACCCTGGAGATAACGCAGGCTATCTCGACCCTTGCTATCTCCTTCGATGAGGAGGATAGACTAACATGTCCACAAACTATTTCAGAAGGAGTTCTACTCACTTTAAGGCGCAGCCAATGTGCCCCTGCAATTGCCTCGGAGGTAAACTTCAAATGTAATTTCGATTTTCTTCCATTAGTTTTTGAAATGCAATCTATCTCCATTATATTAATAATGCACTGTTTAATAATGATGTAGATGTCCCCAGTTCGAGACAATACAGGTTTGCAAAGGAAACTTGGCTGCTAAAGGTAAGTGGTATCGTCCCTTTGCCTTTCTATGACGACCGGAAAACCTGGGAAGACCTCTTCCACGGCAACAAGAAGCTGTAGTCTTAATGTCAGGGTTAGTTCAGTCTTTGAAAACTGCAGAGATTCGTGATGGCCTGGGTCCTTCTACCCGAATCTGCTGTAATACTATTTCTTTGTAATAATTCTTTCTGTGGTTCTAAATTTTAGGGAATTGCATAATGACTTATCTGGGTTTAAAACAGGTGTTCTGTTTCCTTACTTTTCGAAGGGTTCTAATACACATATAAGGCTCGAATTTTATTAAAAATACGAACATTTTATTATGCTATGATGAAACAGATTTGGTATTCGTGGTTCTATAACCTCTGGTGTATTACTGGTAAATGTGATAGCAAATGCAGAGTTTTGTATAAAGTCCACTTCCATTTCCTTAATATTCAAGACAGAAATGGATACTAGCGTAACAGACTTGCTGTATTACTATTTCCATCCTCTCGCATGCCTGTGTGGAAGATAATTATATAATAATGTTGTTATTTTGATTGGGTGAAGCCAAAAAGAGAGATCTCGTGATTGAATTGTTTTTTTGATTCTCGGTATTCCATCTAATGAAATCGATAGGCGCCAGTCAATCTCTCATAGCCTAAAACTGGGTCATTCATTAAAGCTTTGCAGAATTTAATTCAAGTTTAAGGGTTTTTCTAGAACCCCGAACACAATCGTATTGGTTCCTTAATTTTCTTGCGTAATTCTATGAATCCTGGAGACTCGAGTTAGGTCTTATGAAATTTACTATGAAATGTATAATCATCTCGAGTACGGATTGGGTCTCAGATCGAATCGCTGATTCTACTCACTAATCTTAAGGAACTGTATTGATTCCAGTTTGGTGGAGAAAAAATTTAATTAACCTATAGGGCCTTCGGGGTTCGATCTTGGGATTGATTTCTTAAACCTCAATGATTGACTTCAACCTTTGGCATTTCCAGAAATTAAAAATACTTTAACTTAAACAGTCAATACTCTAAAATGGTTAAAGGCGTGTTGTCATAAATCTCTACAGAATTTCTCTGCGTTCCTAATAGAATACTCTGATTTGTTAATTTCTTTAATTGTTTCTGTAACTTAAACCCTTCCCAGAAAAACGCCCTGACCCTGCGCATAAGTAAATCTTCACTCTGGAAGGATTTGCTCGTTTAGTCATCTGGCGCTGTTAATTAAGAGGGGAGAAGTATTTCCAGACATGGTAATATGTGCTCTTATACTTGGTTTTTATATATATAAAACAATTAGATACCCTAAAGATGTTCACATGAAGATCGTGGCATCCCTGTACAAAGGGTCTCTATACTAGTCATGAACCATATAATTCTTATTTGGTCGTAGCGTATAAAGAAAGTCCCGCGTTATGCCCTAGACCCTAATTAGATAGTATAGATAACTAAAGAAATGTAAAGGAAAACCTGCAATTTCCACCGAGGCTTTATAAGCCAAATTGTAAACAATGATAATATGACCCCTCTGCGAGCATATTATCCATACTAAATCTCTATGTTACAGATCAAGCATCATTCGAATACCGGAAATTACTTAAATATTTTAACCACTATATTTTAACAAATAAGGGCAGATAAATAACAGAAATCATTTAAACATTTTTTTTAAACACTATATTTTTAACAAATAGAGGCAGATAAATAACAGAAATACTGGGTGTCTGAGAACACAAAAACCTGAAGTCTGTAGACCAAATGCAGTAGGAAAAGCCACGTTCTTCCCAACCGTAGATTAGGTACAAACCCTAAGTATGTACACAATCACTCCCGAGCCAGATACATGCATGGAAAAATGTGGATAGTTAGCCTCAAACTTAGTCTTGTTTCCTGAATCCCTTGCCTAACACAGAGTGCTCACACAGCAAGTGAAAATTCTCTCCGGCATACTCAGCAGCGTCCTGCCTCCTCACATATGCCATCCTTTTATAATTTTGCCTAGCTCTTTCCATTGGCAGCCAATTCCTCATGGAATTTTCACAGCTAACCAAATCCCTGATTTCCAGGGTGTGTCTAGTGTCTTAAATACACTCCTGACACTTGTTCTGATGTCCCAGAGGCTAACTCTAACTTGTCCCCCACTTCTCCATGCATGATCTCCTCTTTTAACTTGTCTGTTCCTGCTCATTCTTTTATTAATAATAATAAAATTGTTTGTTTACAACAGTCCTCCTAGGACTTTAAGTCAGCCGATTTCTCATCTAGCTTCCTTATTGCATAAAAATAAAGATAAATTTAAAATAAATCTAACATAATGTTTTTTATTTATTTATTTATTTCATCATTGGAGAGGGATGTCACATTTGCAATTGTGGGAAATCTCGCTGGTGATGTCCCCATACCACCTAGTGATAGCACTGAATAGGTCTGCGACCTCCTCATCCTCCTCCATGACCAAATCCTCCATCTCGTCCGCCTCGGTATCCTCCACGGGATCCTCCCTGCTGTTGGTACTGCGGTTGATTGTATTGTTGTTGCATAGGATTCAGTTGCATTCCTTGTCCTTGCTGTGCATACTGCAGTTGTTGAACGTACTGTGGCTGCTGTGGAGCCATTTGTATCGGAGCATATTGCGGCATAAACTATTGTGATTGCCGTTGTGGTACAAACTGCACTTGCGGTTGAGGTAGTGGCTGGAATACCTGTGGTTGCGGTTGCGGTCATTGTATGGCACACTAGTCATCCTTCACATAGAATGCATCGTACGTTCTCTCATGTAGCAACCCATATGCACGGCAATATTTGTCTCCGTGACCCACATATTTACAGAATGTACAATACAGATTCATCGATTTTGTGACCATCTTCTGCATGTATTGGCATTCCTCATGGCGGTGCCCATATACCTGACAAATGCGACACCATGGCATGCCAATGCTACTCAACGGAATCGGTGCTCCTGAAACCAGATAATTGCGGAATTCCGGGTAATTATCCGTAGTATGCCCTTCTCCTCGACATCACGTACACCATACTTCTTCACACTACTCCTTGCCCTTCTTAATATCTTGCAGCTGTATTGTCAGATTAGCCAGCCGCATCTGAATCTGCAACATCCCAACTGTGTTTTCACCAATTGGCGACGCTTCCAACCGCATTGCAATCTCCAGAGATTTGTTGGGCGTTGTAATGTTCTGTTGCATCAGCGGTAGTCGAATGTGTGGAAGCAGTGTTGCGATGAACCATTCTTTATGTTGGACAGTGCTCATATCAAAACTAACCCTTTCCATCAACATTTTGAATCGATGGTCAAAGTCCCACACTGTTTCATTGGGGTACTGCTTAATTTCTTTCAGCTCTGTAATGTACTGTGCTTCCAACTTGGGTTTCTTGAATTTTGCGATCAATTTGTTCCTGATATCATCCAGTGTCTTCTCCGAAGCTCCTGTAGGGACTAGAACAAACTTCATAAACCAATGTAATGTGCGACCTCGTAGAGTTGTCGCTAACTATCCTTTCTTAGCATTATCATCAGTAATCTGCTTCACGGTCCATACTGCTTCACATAAAAACCAGTACTGTTGTGGGTTATCTGTCTCGTTTCCATGGAACAGGGGCAACTTCGCATCCTCACCCGCCATTTCGGGCTTCCTTCCTGCAGTTTCTGAACTACTAGCGATCAAGTTTTGTTGACACGGTGGTGTCGAGGTTCTATTTCTCACTAGTTGACAGATAGTGAGCGAAGGAGTGGGTACGTTGTCACTGGGGTTTGGTCCTACCTTTATCCTAGGCATAGCCTGGTTGTCCTTGTCCGGACTGTGAGGTCGCTTCGTCCTGTGTGGTCTTCCTTCGTGGCCTTGCGGTTCGATCGCAACAAGACCTTCTCCATCCCTCTGCCTCTTCTCTTGTTGAAACCTTGCTCCTTCATTTGTAAGACCACTCTCTTCCTGGACTTCGCTCATAGTCTCGTCATGACCTGCCTCCATCTACCCCTTATCATTCCATGTACCACCCCCCTACTATCGTGATACTGATGGCCTCCGCCCACCAGGTTGTTTACTGATCCAGATGCATCTTCAATATACACTTCTCGCAAATAAGTGTCTTAATGGACAATTGGAGCGACAGCAAAAACCTTCCCCGGGGTTCGCGGAAGAAATACCTTTCAGCTTCACTATAATATTTTTGGGTATCGACCGCAAATTCAGTGATATAACCTTCCAATATGTTATAGAGCCAAAACTCGACAACTCACGACGCCTTGTTATCAACTTCCTGCAACTCCTGGATCAGTTTTAGAGTCCATGTCGTCGACTCACCACCTTGGAAGTTCCTCTTTTGAAAAGTCAATTTTTCCAACCATTCATACAAGATAACTGGGAACTCACACAAAAAATATTCGTGCAGACCGTCGTGAATAGAAATTTCCACCCACTAATCGACTGTTAGTCGAGTGTTCCGACTTTCTTCTTCAGCGAATTCCTGCAACTTCTGATCAAACCATCTTTGTATCTCCGGTTGCGTCGGATGCCACAACATATCCTCCTTTCACTTCGCACATGGTCCCGGCAATGGAACCATTTGTTGACACAAAACCAGTCGACAGGGGTTCCACGGCTCACTGTCGACACATATAGAGCACCACGATCTCCCTGAGCACCAGCCTAGAGAGGTTTAACCCCATCCGGCAACACCTGCAGAGCAGTTGAAGTCTCACCTAAGATATTCAAGGGAGAGTTCATGGAACCATGTTTCTACCGAATGAAGGAGGACGGTTGCAGCTCAATCACTTAACTTATTGCTACATTTCAGAAGTGGATCTATGCAATTAAATTAGCATCATTCAATAGAAATATTCATCGCAACAAATACAATAGTAAAACATTAATTGCAGCAAGAAAACATAGCATCATTCATATAATGCAACATGCATTATCATAAGAGAACAGAAGATACACAAGGATTTCACGAAACAGCTTTGTCATATCATATTAACTCCGCAAAATCCAGATACAATATCTCCACAAAACACAGATCTCGCAGATAACTCTTGATCTCCAATTACAGACACATATATTCCCCAAATAAGCTTACCCAACACATACAACTCTATGACTTTATATAGGCTTCTGCCTTTACATTGCTTGTCCACTTATTAACAACATCCTAACCGACGCTTTGAGCAAATGACCTAAAATCTAACTGACATGGTCCAAATTACCCAAAATCTAACTAGCATGGTCCAAATGACCTAAAAACCCACATACCGCAGTAAATTTGACCCAAAATTACATAAAATATTCTCCTTTACGCCCAGCTTTCTTCCTTCTGCAATATCTTCTGACTTGTCACAGCATCCGCGATGCTGCGATGCTAACTTACAAAACCACCTACCAACATTGTGTAAGGGTTCTATTGAGATATGTCTCTCACAATGTATGTTGAGTATTACTACTTTGATGAAATTCCTAAATTTTTTATTATTGAAAAGCGTGTAGGAATTGTGTTGTTTATGGTGTAGAAGCTAGGGTTTATAGGAAGAGGCTATGATTTGCAAGGTCATAAGGACATGGGAATGACATGTGTTATAGCACTTTGATATAGTGGAGGGTTTTTGACATTTGTATTTGGTTGTATCTTTCACAATACCAACTAGCAAGGATAGATCATGCTCTTAACCATACTATTGAATTCCATTGTACATGAGAGTCATATCCCCAACAAAGAAACCCAACAGAGAAAATTTTAAGGACCCGTAATATTTTTAAAGTGTAGAACCTTGGTGAATCTTACTAATTCTTAAATTCCCAACCATAAAATGTTTGTTGATATTTCTGTAAAAATATTCAAATTTATATGAATATTATATAGTATTTGGACATTTTTAGCAATGTTTAAAATACAATATTTGTATCCTATGGAATATGGGTGGATCATTTATAAAAAAGAAATTAGAAAATAATTTTTTTGGAAGAAAACATCGAAAATGAATCGATTGACTAAATTTTAACCCTAAAATTTTCCTTGATCCCCAAAGTGTTGTTCTTAGTGTATTATAGAAATAGGATGCCTGGTATGATTGCGCAAGATTGGTTTCAAGTGCACATAGAAGGATTATAATATACTCAAAGGTATGAGGAAGACAATTCCATATAAAAGTGTTATCTCATGCACTACTACTGGGAGGGGTTCCAACGAATAATATAAGGGTTTCCAACCTAGTAATGCCTATTGTTATATTTTATGCATGCATTATTCCAAAATTGCAAGTTTCTCCATTGAATGAAAAATCACTCTATTACTTAAAGATGTTGGAACTTGTCTATATCTTTAAAAAGTCTTTTTAAATTGGAGGATGTGCTACCCCATGAATGTAGTCTAATATCACTTATGGGGTTCGTGGTTGAATTAAATGAAATACTCATAGAATAATAGAGTACTAAAATGTATTAAACAAAGAAAAATAGATGAAAGTATAGCTACATAAAGTAAATAATATAATCAATATTGCAAAATAACATAACCAACAAACCTTTATTGGTATTCAAAACTCAATGGGATGTTGACTTGCCTCTTTAGGATACAACCTCCAAGATAAACAAAACCCCAAATATAATAATATTTAATTGAAAACTAATTACATACCTTGTAATGCAATATAAATTTTCTAACTAATCAAAACTTAATTACATCGATAGGTGTTTATATATTAGAATTTGGGATGGGATAGCATCTATGCTTTTCCTAGATTGCACAGGGAGGAAATAAGTGTACTGTCCAGATTACTTTTATCACAGTTGTTCAAAATTTGAAATAAACAATTATAAAAGAAAAAATAATATAAAACATAATTTTTAGTTGACGCACGAATTAACAAGTAGCTAATAGATTTCAATTCCCGCTAGCTCACTTGGTTAAGGTGTGGGTCTTCTCAGCAAGGCGACCTGAGTTCAATTCCCCTTAGGGGGGTGACTTAGTTGGGAGGCGACACCCAAAACCCCAATCAAGTTGAGGTTGGTGTAGTCCATGGATGATGCATAGATGTTAAATAACTTATTATTTATTTGTGACATTTAACTTGGTCTATCGATGTTCACTGACTACAAGTTAAGTCTCTGTGCTACTCAACTAATGGTCCACCATTAATAAGATGTCAACCACTAACTATCCACTCAATCCTACATTAAAAAAAACTCATATTCTTGTATTGAGATTCATCCTAAGTTTCCAACACACCAAGGGAAAGCAAAGGCAAGATGTGAAGATTCATCCCAACACAATGACGTGTCGACTCATTAATGTAAAAGTACCACTTCCTAGAAGCATTCGTATGATTATTGACATACCGACTTGTCGGCCAATTAATGTACAAACCCTACTTCCTTGAAGAATTCATATATATAATAATCATAGAACCCAATTAATCATCAATATTTTCTCAGTGTTGAGCACCATCGGTTCTAACTGTCATTGGACATTCAAACAACTCTCTTAATATGGAGAGTCACAACAAAGTAGAGACTTCCCATCTGGATGCAGTCTTCTTATCGGTAGAAGATTTTATCTCGCGGGAAAATGGTGAAGATTACAAATGCGGAAGCAAGAGGAAGATGTTTGTACTAGACCATCCCAATTTAAGCTCTGTGTTCACTCCTCAATGGAGGGAAGCTGTCTGTCGATTTGCACAAAATATTCCCATGGGGCTGTTGATTCAAGAATTTAATCATTATTACAGCATTCCAATTTCCATATGCCATGATTGGGCTACAGTTTATGCTTCCCGGTGATTCCAGGATAGGTTAAATACAAGCAAACAATTCATTGTGATTAATAACAACAACTTAGATATCTGGGCTTTTAGTGTTGCCTCCAAACTTTGGTTTTTGTTGAAGATCCCTTGTGATTGGGGAGAGTTGGGCATGAGGACTCTCGGCGTGAAATCTACAGCTGACAGTCTATTTTTGGTAGCTCGATCCGACTTCAATTTATTTGTTGTCAATCCTCTGACAGCCCAAGTCAAAATGTTGCTAAGGATTTTTCCAGACAGTGAAAACTGTGTTGAATTCCTTCAGTCTCTCATTGTTCATGGAACAGCGGAGATGTAATTTCATAGGTAATTATAGAGTTTATTTGTTCGGCAATTGGGACGGTTGTGTCCAGATTGCAAGATATACTTCCACTAAAAAGCTCTGGATAGTACAACATATGTATCTCAATGGTGTTGCTCTCTCCATAGCGATATTTCCATCTCCGTTATGGAGTTATCGCCATGGCACTCGAATATTCTGTATCTCCTCTACCTGCCAACACTTCTCTTGTACTCACAGTGGCAATCACAATGTGATGATTATTGGAAGTTTTTATTTGAATATCCCGGCAACAATAGAGTTTGAAAGACATGGCGGTGCACTACCCATTATGGTCATCTATAGTGTTTCACCTCATGATAACGGATTTATATTAGTGGGAAGAGTTAAGGAAAGTGACTCTGTAAAATGGATGCATGGAAAGCTACCAATAGTCAGCCATTTCTCATTCAGTATATGGAAATTTAATGGAGATAATGTGTGGGAAATGATTAATACCGTCAAGGTTGAATTGCTTGAAGAAATTATCAAATCCTCGGAGGGCGCAGATTTTCTTGTGGTGGGAACTGGTGATGGTGAGACTATATAACCATAATGAATATGATACACTCAATGAAGTTTTTCAAGAATGTAAAATTGATGTTTTGGGGTGATGCAATGTTCCATGTAGCCTATTTATAAAATAGAATTCCATCTCATGCTCTTGAAAACAAGACTCTGAATGAAATGTGGTATGGCCACATGCCATTGGTGAGGCATCTCATGGTTTTTGGTTCCACCTACTATGCCTTGATACCAAAGGATCAAAGAGACAAGCTTGGTTCTAGAAGTTGAAAATGCATTTTATTGGGGTATTCGAACACCTCCAAGGCATATCGTCTTTATGGTGAGTTAAATAAGAAGTTTGTTGTTTCCAGAGATATCATTTTTCTTGGAACTAGTAAAAATGATGAGTTTATTGATAGACAACTTGATCATCTAGAGAAATTTACCCATGTAAAGATATATTATGAAGTTGAAAATGAAATTCCACATCTTCAAGGTGGGATCCCTATCTTGGATCAATCTCTAGAATTTCCTTTTGAAGCACCAACACCCCCTCATGAAGACACTCGTGAAGAAGAAGTTCTTGTTGATTCACCTGAACATGAGACTCAATTAGATGATGTGATTAAGGGGATTGGAAGACTGAATCTTGAAGAAAATGACGCACCACCAACTAATCAACCTAGACCATCTTGGAAATTCTGAAATTGGCCACAAATACACTTGAAAGTATCCATCCAAATGAAGTTGGAAAGACGGGAACAAGGAGTTCAACCAGACAAGAAGATGGATGAGATGCGGATAACTCAGATGATGACATGGATGTCTCATTTGACTATGAAATGAATTTATCTTCTAAATTTGAACCAAATTCCTTTGAAGAGGATAGTACTTGTGATGAGTGGAAAGAATCCATGCAAAATGAGTATGATGTACTCATAAGAATGCAACCTTGAATCTGGTTGACCCTCTAGTTGAAACCAAACCAATTGGTTGCAAGTGGGTATACAAGAACAAATACAAACTAGATGGCTCACTTGACAAGCACAAAGTGAGGCTTGTGGTGAACGATTATTCACATATGGAAGGCATTGACTATGAAGAGATGTTCTTCCCCACAGCAAATTGGACCACCATACACACATTATTTTCTTTGGCTGCATAAAATGGGTGGAAATTCCACAAGATGGATGTAAAAGCAAATTTATTGAATGGAAAATTGAAAGAGATTGTCTTCATGTTTCAGCCAAAAGGATTTGTTGTGAAAGGGAAAGAACATAAGGTATGAAATATTTTTAAGTAATTCTATGGCTTGAAACAAGAACCTCGTGCAAGGTATGAAAAGCTAACTCAGCAACTTTTGAAGTTAAATTTCAAATACTATAAACTTGATGATGCAACATTGTTTGTACAGAAAGTTGGAAGATCGATTGTATTCCTTGTGGTGTATGTAGATGACCTTTTGATGACAGGGAACAATGAAAGTTATATTGCATCCATAAATAAATATTTGAAGAAGGGATTTGAAATAACATATTTGGGACACCTTCACTACTACTTGGGAATTGAAGTACATATCCATATCTAGGAAGAAGTATGTTGGAGAATTATTGAACAGATTTTGCATGACAAAATGCGCCAACCCTCTCTCAACTCCAATGGAACAAAATTCAAATCTCACATCGATTGAAGGAAAATAATTTGAGGATGCGACCAAGTACTGAAAGCTTCTGGGAATCCTTATCTACCTTACAACCACCAGACCAAATATTTCATATGATGTTGACATCCTTTTAAGGTTCATGCAAAAACCTTTTCAAGGACATTGGTCTACTGCTAAAAGTGTTCTAAGATACTTGAAGGGGACTCAAGACTTTGAGCTCAAGTACTCTAAGGTGGATGGATTCAAAATTATAGGGTACTATGATTCAAACTTCAATGGAAACAAAGAGACAAGAGTGTATACTTTTGGATACACAATGATTCTTGGATCAACAACTATCTCCGATATATCACACAAAAAGTTAGTTCCAATGGATTTGACAAAAGAGGGAAAATATGTTTTTTTGTTGAAGGAACGAAAGAGATAGTGTGGCTCAAGAAGATACTTGAATATTTATAGGAGAAACAAGATAACTCCACTCCCTTATTGATCAACAACACTTCTGCAATCAAATTGGACAAGAATATTAGATTCCATGATCAAACCAAACACATCAACACGAAGTACCATTACATTTGACATCATGTATATGCCAAGACAATTCATCTACAATGTTGTTGCACAAACGAGCAAATTGCAGACATCTTCATCAAAGTACTTAGACAAGAAAAGTTTGAAAGGTTTAGAAACATGCTTGGACTTATAACACCCCTTCGGATTAAAGGGGGAATGTTGGAAACCTAATCCTATGGGATGATGGTTCCACAAGTAATTTTGTAAATATTGTAAATACCTTTTAGTTTAACAAAAATAATATGGAGAGTCTCTTTGGACTCCAATAGATCTCTTGGAAGTTGAAACCCAATAAACAATCCCAATGTATAAATACATGTTTTTTATCAATGGAAAATCAATCCGGGAGTTATTATCTCTGAAAATTTGCTTAAATAAAAACCAACAGGATGTTATGTTATTTTTATACTATTTCGAGGGATACTATTACTATGGTGCACATTGCTAAATATGTCAACATCAAAGATATGCAAAAAAACAATTCAAAACTTGTCATGATGCTCATCATTGCATTGATAGTGGTGTATGATCTATAAATAAATGCATAATAAATGAACCTTTTGAATTGTATGTTGTTCAAATGCATGTAAGATTTGTGATATAACAATAAAATTGATGTATTTGAATCATTATTTAATTGCAGAAAATTTGAATTGACATTTAATAGACTCAATAATCATGCTTTTGGAATTGTAACTTTTACTTTTGGAATTGAAAGCCACATTTGTGAAATCGAAATCCCACTTTTGGAATTGAAAATCGCACTTTTTGAATAAAAAATCTCACTTTTGCAATCGAAAATCACACATTTTGAATCAAAAATCATAGTTTCATAATCAAAGGCGCACTTTTTGAATAAAAAATTGCACTTTTGGGGTTCAAAATGATTCAAAAATTGCACTTTTGGAATTGGAAATCACACTTTTTGAACTTGGTTCTGCACTTTTTGAACTTGAGTTTTCACTTTAGGAAGGTTGTTTTGGGGCTTTAGAAAGTATGCCTTTGCACTTTTTTGTCTAGATTCTATTGTATAAGACCAATTAATTAAATGTGTGCTTTTTTTCTTATGCAATGTAGATATGAATGAAATTATGGGTGCTTGTGTTGTCTATTAAGATAGTGACCTTCCACATCTTGATATAGTCGACCAAATTTAGCCTTAAAGGAGAAGAAAGATCAGTCGGAGCATGAAGGGATTTAAGGTTCTTCATAGAGTTGGTCAAGAAGAAAAACTTCCTCAATGATGGAATTGACTTCCTCATGAGGCATGCCATCAAAGTCACCATTACAAATGGCCATAGTTAATTTTTCCTCCTTACATTTATGCAATAGAGAATATGTGTCTTCACATTTGCAGAAGAGACCCTAGTTAATTTGATATTCTACCATTTATAGGCATGGAAACTTATCTATCTTAAGGGTGGGGCAGGTTGTCGATGAGGCACCATATTAGCGAAATAAGTAAAAGAAAATTGCAGCATTTGGACCAAGAGTACGATATAACTTGGGTACAACATGTAAGATTAATAACATCCAACCAATCAATAGGGTGCTTCATCTATGCGTGGGCTCTAGTTTCCTCAATACCACTTATCAACCATCACTATAACAATTCTTTGGTTAGTTTTATTTTCTAACAATTAACCATTCAAAAGCATCAATATAGAATTCCACCATACCATTTTGTTTCAATTGGTAAGATGACCCAAAATGTTGGTATCCTTAATGAAATGAGAAAATATGGTTTTCACAATCTACATCCATGTAATGACCCTTGGTTATGCTTTCTTGTACCATTTCCTCTGCTACCAATGTTTCCAATCCAAATAGAGGACACCTATATGGATTTGTAATAGCTCATATGTTATGACACGAAGGGAAAAGTAGTGCTCCATTTGGTCAACCCAACTGATCAGATATGATCCATCAAGCTTATTCAAATAAACTTTATCAAAGTTGGGCATCAAATCATGGGAAGGCTCAAAAAATGAGTTTAGTTAATATTGAAAATTTCTTCCTCCTTAATGTTCTTACCCAAGTATGGAAAACTTCACCAAATTCATTATCACCCTCCTCGGGCTTACCATTCAATTTCATAATTTGGTCAAAACAAAGGTTGACTTATGTAGTGCGAGAATACATATTGGTTTCCATTTTGTTAGTTTGACTAGGAAAGAGACTCGACATTTTTCTCTATTTCCTCCATAACTAACATTTTGTGGGTGTTTTTCATGGGACCACTAGGTCCACCAAATAAGTTAGCCAAGAGTTATCCCAACATTATCAATGTTCGAAGAGGAATGTATTGAGAGAGTCCATAGGCAATGGTACATGAGAAAATTAGTTACTACAAAGTCATACCATAATTATTATAATTGTGTAAGGGTTCTATTGAGATATGTCTCTCACAATGTATGTTGAGTATTACTACTTTGAGCAAATTCCCAATTTTTTTTATATTGAAAAGCGTGTAGGAATTGTGTTGTTTATGGTGTAGAAGCTAGGGTTTATAGGAAGAGGATATGATTTGCAAGGTCATAAGGACATGGGAATGGCATGTGTTATAGCACTTTGATATAGCGGAGGGTTTTTGGCATTTGCATTTGGTTGTATCTTTCACAATACCAACTAGTGAGGATAGATCATACTCTTAACCATACTATTGAATTCCATGGTACATGAGAGTGATCTCCCCAACAAAGAAACCCAACAGATAAAATTTGAAGGACCCATAATATTTTTAAAGTGTAGAACCTTGGTGAATCTTACTAATTCTTAAATTCCCAACCATAAAATGTTTGTTGATATTTCTGTAAAAATATTCAAATTTATATGGATTTTATATAGTTTTTGGACATTTTTAGCAATGTTTAAAATACAATATTTGTATCCTATGGAATATGGGTGGATCATTTATAAAAAATAATTTTTTTGAAAGAAAACATCGAAAATGAATCTATTGACTAAATTTTAACCCTAAAATTTTCCTTGATCCCAAAAGTGTTGTTCTTAGTGTATTATATAGAAATAGGATTGTTGGTATGATTGCGTAAGATTGGCTTCAAGTGCACGTAGTAGGATTGTAATATACTCAAAGGTATGAGGAAGACAATTTCATATAAAAGTGTTATCTCATGCACTACTACTTGGAGGGGTTCCAACAAAGAATATAAGGGTTTCCAACTTAGTGATGCCTATTGTTATATTGTATGCATGTATTATTCCCAAATTGCAAGTTTTCCCATTGAATGAAAATCGCTCTATTATTTAAAGATGTTGGAACTTGTCTATATCTTAAAAAGGTCTTTTTAAATTGAAGGATGTGCTACCACATGAATGTAGTCTAATATCACTTATGGGGTTATGTTTGGATGAAATGAAATACTCATAGACTAATAGAGTACTAAAATCTATTAAAGAGAGAAAAATAGATGAAAATATAGCTACATAAAGTAAATAATAGAATCGATATTGCAAAATAGCATAACCAATAAAGGTGGGGTTCCTTGTTGGATGAAATGAAATACTCATAGAATAATGGAGTATTAAAGTCCATTAAACAGAGAAAAAGAGAAAAATAGATGAAAATATAGCTACATAAGGTAAATAATAGAATCGATATTGCAAAATAACATACACCAACCAACCTTTATTGGCATTGAAAACTCAATGGGATGTTGACTTGCCTCTTTAGGATACAACCTTCAAGAAAAACAAAACCCCATATATAATAATATTTAATTGAAAACTAATTACATAACTTCTAATACAATATAAAGTTTCTAACTAACCAAAACCTAATTACATCAATAGGTGTTTATATCTTAGAATTTGGGATGGGCTAGCATCTATGCTTTTCCTAGATTGCATGAGGATTAAATAAGTGTACTGTCCAGATTAATTTTATCGTAGTTGTTCAAAATTCAAAATAAATAATTATAAAAGAAAAAATAATATAAAACATAATTTGTAGTTGATGCATGAATTAACAAGTAGCTAATACATGTCAATTCCCGCTAGCTCACTTAGTTAAGGTGTGGGTCTTCTCAACAAGGCAACCTGAGTTCAATTCCCCTTAGGAAGGTGACTTAGTTGGGAGGCGACACCCAAAAACCCAAGGTCGTGGTTGCTTAGATGCCCCTAGGTCGTGGTTTCTTAGACCAAAGGTCACTCCTACAAGTCAAGAAGATTTGAGAAAAAAAAAAAAAAAACTACAAGTTAAGTCTTTGTGCCACTCAACTAATGATCCATCATTAATGAGATTAATGAAGTGTTAACCATTTTCTATCTACTCAACTAACTGTGCTACTCAACTAATGATGCATCATTAATGAGATGTCAACCACTAACTATCTACTCAATCCTACTTTAAAAAAAAACTCATATTCTTGTATTCAGATTCATCCCAAGTTCCCAACAGACCAAAGGCAAGATGTGAAGATTTATCTCAACACAACGACGTGTCGGCTCATTAATGTAAAAGCCCCACTTCCTAGAAGCATTCGTATGATTATTAACATACTCACATGTCGGCTCATTAATGTACAAGCCCTACTTCCTTGAAGCATTCGTATATATAATAATCATAGAACCCAATTACTCATCAATATTTTCTCAGTATTCACCAACATCGGTTCTAACTCTCGGTGGACATTCAAACAGCTCTCTTAATATGGAGAGTCACAGCAAAGCAGAGACTTCCCATCTGGATGCAGTCTTCCCATCGGTAGAAGATTTTATCTCGCGGGAAAAGGGTGAAGATTACAAATGCGGAAGCAAGAGGAAGATGTCTGTACTAGACCATCCCAATTTGAGTTCTGTATTCACTCCTCAATGGAGGGAAGCTCTCTGTCGCTTTGCACAAAATATTCCCATGGGACTGCTGATTCAAGAATTTAATCGTTATTACAGCATTCCAATTTCCCTATGCCATGATTCGGCTGCAGTTTATGCTTCCCGGCCATTCCAGCATAGCTTAAATACAAGCGAACAATTCATTGTTATTAATAACAACAACTTAGATATCTGGGCTTTTAGCACTGCCTCCAAACGTTGGTTTCTGTTGAAGATCCCTTGTGATTGGGAAGAGTTGGGCACGAAGACTCTCGGCGTGAAAGCTACAGCTGACGGTCTATTTTTGGTAGCTCGGTCCGACTTCAATTTATTTGTTGTCAATCCTCTGACAGCCCAAGTCAAAATGTTGCCAAAGATTTTTCCAGACAGCGAAAACCGTGTTGAATTCCTACAGTCTCTCATTGTTCATGGAACAGCGGAGATGGAATTTGATAATTTCACAGGTAATTATAGAGTTTATTTGTTCGGCAATTGGGAAGGTTGTGTCCAGGTTGCTCGATATACTTCCACTACAAAGCTGTGGACAATACAACAGATGTATCTCAATGGTGTTCCTCTTAACACGACGATCTTTCCATCTCCGTTATGGAGTTATCGCCATGGCACTCGAATAGTCTGTATCTCCTCTACCTGCCAACACTTCTCTTGTACTCACAGTGGCAATCACGATGTGATGATTATTGGAAGTTTTTATTTGAATATCCCGGCAACAATAGAGTTCCAAAGACATGGCGGTGCACTACCCATTATGGTCAGCTATCCTGTTTCACCTCTTGATAACGGATTTATATTGGTGGGAAGAGTTAAGGAAAATGACTCTGTAAAAGGGATGCATGGAAAGCTACCCGTAGTCAGCCATTTCTCATTGGGTATATGGAAATTTAATGGAGATAATGTGTGGGAAATGATTGATACCGTGAAGGTTGAATTGCTTGAAGAAATGATCAAATCCTCAGAGGGCACAGATTTTCTTGTGGTAGGAACTGGTGATGGTGAGACTATATGGCTTATGCTGAGGGGCAGTGAGAGTATGGTGCAATATGACATCAGACGAAGGGAACTGCTATTTTTGCCGGGTTGTCCAGGAGGCGGATACATGGATACCAATTTGCATTGGAAAGCGAAAATAGGCTCTCTCACTTTTAACGAAATAGATGGTTGACGACCACTCAATTATGGCAATGGTGCCACTGTTGGATGATCTTCATTATTTTTATCATTTCTGCTGTTTTATTTTCCTGTGTTTTTATAATACATGAATTAATATTTCGTAACTGACACCGAGGTAGGAATTTGAAAAAAAATCCACCATCAATTTTGCAGATGTTCACATTATATGTAAACTGTTTTGAGAAATTCTTCCTTTTATTTGACGGTTACTATAAAATATAAGCCATATTTAACCAGCAAAATGGCCATGATAGGCATTTACCCCATCAAATTCGAGCCCCAAGGATTTTACATCTATTTAATTGAAATTCCTTTTTATTGTTTGATGAGAGGCCGAAAAAGCAGGTACTAAAACAAGTGGAAGCTCTTGTTTTATAGATTTCACATTGATATGACGTTTAATATGTTGACGAACTTAATATATATTTTTTAATAAATTTTGAAGGAATAAAAAAAATTAATTGTGGAGCTTTTTATATTTTTTAGAGAAAAAAAATAATTTTTGTTATTTCATTGAAATCAAAAAATATAAAGCATTTTGTCTGGACACATATATGAGCTTGCAAAAAGAAACTGATCCAGTCCAATATAATCAACAACTGACCATCTCTCAAAAGCATAATACTTCCCCAGTACAATTACTGAACCATAAGTCTTGCAAAAGATCTACAAAGCTTGGTGTGATAGATCACCAAAAAAAGACTAGTATAATTCATAAAAAAAAGGAGTCATAAGAGCTTGATGAGACAAGTTGATTCTCCACCCATTCTTCCCAAATGAATATACCTGGAACTCCATCAACCACAGCCTTGGACAATGCATCTGCCACATCATTGTTCTCTCCATAAGTATGAGCTTTTCACATTGATATGAAGTGTAATATGTTAATGAACTTAATATATATTTTTTAATAAACTTCAAAAGAATAAAAAAATTAACATTTTTAATCTCAATAAAGGAGAAGGTCTCTCCCAAAGTAATCTGCCAAGATTTAATATCGTATAGGGATGATATAATATAACTACTACAGCTAGCACTCATCCTTTAACATTAAGTATTATGCATGTATATAGCTATTAGACCACAATCATTCTCTATCTATTTAGGGATTAAGCACTATCATATCAAGAACCATGTTACCTTAACCCAAGAATTCAACCGTTATGCAATTGAATCAATCTTAACCAACATCATAATATAACTACTACAGCTAACAACCATCATGATACTCATCCTGTAACATTAAGTATTATGCATGTATATAGCTATTAGACTACAATCATTTTCTATCCATATAGGGATTAAACACTTTCATAACAAGAACCATGTTACCCTAACCCAAGAATTCAATAGTTATGCAATTGAATCAATCTTAACCAACATCATAGATAATGAACAAGAATAAAAGACACCATCCCCATACGATGTAAAGATAATTAGTATTTCAAAAGGAAGTTTAAATCTTCTCCAACAAAACCTAATACCTCATAAGATATAACAAAACCAAATATGTCATAAGTCATGAGACCACAACATGAGCACACTTTAAAACTTAAATAACAATTTAATAATCAACCAATAACTAACATACAATAAAGAAATAGATAACATACACATAGACATCAAAGAATTAACCCTGAGATAGGTTGAGGCCTTTAATTCTATACTAATGCATTTGAAGATGAGAAGGTACATTTAAGATCATGAAATGATTAGCCTACATATTGTTCCTTATGAATGAGTTAATATATGTTTCTACTCTAGCTGAGTATCTTCATGCATTTATAACTCAACTCATCAATCACCTGGAATCCCACTCGTTATTTTAGTTCTTGTCTCCTTCTATGGTTGTGATCCATGTGAACATTAGTGGCAACCCACCTAGTTCATTGGCTCCAAACATAGTTTTCCATCTTGGCAGTCTTTTATGGTTTTTTCAGGTTTTGGATTTTTGTGGCTATGTTGATGCCCTAACCAATTTTTTTTGGCATGCCAACGCCTAATATATAGCCAAAGGCATGTATTGGTCCATTCGAAATGTGTACTTCTTGGATAGACCTTTACAATGGCCTAGCAAGTGCCTTGAATGAAGATCGTATGAAAAAGGTACACCCCCGAGAAGTCGATGTATCAACTAACTACATCTGGGCCCACAAACCTTTCAAGGTGTTTCATCTTCTAGGATGTTTAGGGTTTTCTCATTGATTCTTTATGTTAAAAGGCACTTTTGGCCTCATTGTAAAGGCACTTCTTGCATATTTCAATCATTAATATAAATTTAGTATTATTGTATCTTTGTTTTTGTCATATTTGTGTATTTCATGCATATGACAATGGGGCCATGATATGTTTATTTTAGTATTATTGTATCTTTGTTTTTGTCATATCCAATTGGAAGTGTTGTGGAAGTGTTGCATATAAATTTTATTATTAGATTGATTGTGGATGGCAATGGGGCCATGATAGGCATTTACCCCATCAAATTCGAGCCCCAAGGATTTTACATCTATTTAATTGAAATTCCTTTTTATTGTTTGATGAGAGGCCGAAAAAGCAGGTACTAAAACAAGTGGAAGCTCTTGTTTTATAGATTTCACATTGATATGACGTTTAATATGTTGACGAACTTAATATATATTTTTTAATAAATTTTGAAGGAATAAAAAAAATTAATTGTGGAGCTTTTTATATTTTTTAGAGAAAAAAAATAATTTTTGTTATTTCATTGAAATCAAAAAATATAAAGCATTTTGTCTAGTTTATGGACACATATATGAGCTTGCAAAAAGAAACTGATCCAGTCCAATATAATCAACAACTGACCATCTCTCAAAAGCATAATACTTCCCCAGTACAATTACTGAACCATAAGTCTTGCAAAAGATCTACAAAGCTTGGTGTGATAGATCACCAAAAAAAGACTAGTATAATTCATAAAAAAAAGGAGTCATAAGAGCTTGATGAGACAAGTTGATTCTCCACCCATTCTTCCCAAATGAATATACCTGGAACTCCATCAACCACAGCCTTGGACAATGCATCTGCCACATCATTGTTCTCTCCATAAGTATGAGCTTTTCACATTGATATGAAGTGTAATATGTTAATGAACTTAATATATATTTTTTAATAAACTTCAAAAGAATAAAAAAATTAACATTTTTAATCTCGATAAAGGAGAAGGTCTCTCCCAAAGTAATCTGCCAAGATTTAATATCGTATAGGGATGATATAATATAACTACTACAGCTAGCACTCATCCTTTAACATTAAGTATTATGCATGTATATAGCTATTAGACCACAATCATTCTCTATCTATTTAGGGATTAAGCACTATCATATCAAGAACCATGTTACCTTAACCCAAGAATTCAACCGTTATGCAATTGAATCAATCTTAACCAACATCATAATATAACTACTACAGCTAACACCCATCATGATACTCATCCTGTAACATTAAGTATTATGCATGTATATAGCTATTAGACTACAATCATTTTCTATCCATATAGGGATTAAACACTTTCATAACAAGAACCATGTTACCCTAACCCAAGAATTCAATAGTTATGCAATTGAATCAATCTTAACCAACATCATAGATAATGAACAAGAATAAAAGACACCATCCCCATACGATGTAAAGATAATTAGTATTTCAAAAGGAAGTTTAAATCTTCTCCAACAAAACCTAATACCTCATAAGATATAACAAAACCAAATATGTCATAAGTCATGAGACCACAACATGAGCACACTTTAAAACTTAAATAACAATTTAATAATCAACCAATAACTAACATACAATAAAGAAATAGATAACATACACATAGACATCAAAGAATTAACCCTGAGATAGGTTGAGGCCTTTAATTCTATACTAATGCATTTGAAGATGAGAAGGTACATTTAAGATCATGAAATGATTAGCCTACATATTGTTCCTTATGAATGAGTTAATATATGTTTCTACTCTAGCTGAGTATCTTCATGCATTTATAACTCAACTCATCAATCACCTGGAATCCCACTCGTTATTTTAGTTCTTGTCTCCTTCTATGGTTGTGATCCATGTGAACATTAGTGGCAACCCACCTAGTTCATTGGCTCCAAACATAGTTTTCCATCTTGGCAGTCTTTTATGGTTTTTTCAGGTTTTGGATTTTTGTGGCTATGTTGATGCCCTAACCAGTTTTTTTTGGCATGCCAACGCCTAATATATAGCCAAAGGCATGTATTGGTCCATTCGAAATGTGTACTTCTTGGATAGACCTTTACAATGGCCTAGCAAGTGCCCTGAATGAAGATCGTATGAAAAAGGTACACCCCCGAGAAGTCGATGTATCAACTAACTACATCTGGGCCCACAAACCTTTCAAGGTGTTTCATCTTCTAGGATGTTTAGGGTTTTCTCATTGATTCTTTATGTTAAAAGGCACTTTTGGCCTCATTGTAAAGGCACTTCTTGCATATTTACAGTTCTTGCGTATTTCAATCATTAATATAAATTTAGTATTATTGTATCTTTGTTTTTGTCATATTTGTGTATTTCATTTTGTTTCCTAATAAATTTGGATCAGGTTGTTACTCATTAATGGTACTAATAGTCTTTGACACAAGTTGTACAAATTATATATTTTATGTCTATTGAGTCCATGTCACCATGCCATCCCCTTCAATTGCAACATCCATTCTATCAAAGTAAAAATGTGGGGCCTAACAATCCCCAACAATAGTTTTTTACTCACCCTAAAGCTAAATTCCACTACCTTGACTTGACTATGCAACCTCCCCAGATGAGGGGTTGAACTTCTGGACCATTTCAAAAAAAATCTCACTAAAATTTAGGAATTTGTCCATTTTCCCAATAGAATGTTTAGACCCACCAAATATACATTGGCTTAGTCATAGTCTGGCACCCAGGGCCAAGTTTCTTGATTGGATGACCAGTCAAATTTAGTAGAATTATGTAGTTGTTGCAGTGTAATGTATCTTCCCACCGCAATTGGTACAGATGGAAAAGCTAAGATTCAGCCTCCCTAAGTGACTAGAAAAAGTTCTCCAAATCCTCATGAACCCTCTCTATTTATTTCAAATTATCTTCTCACAAGGTTGGGTTCAATAGATGGTATACCTTGAGGTTGTAATATTCCCAGATATTACCCTTGGAGTTAAATATGAGTTTTGAAATTAGTTATTAATTTTTTTATTTAAATACTTATATGGCATTGGATATGATGCACCATGAGAGATTATCATAATGATGACCTGTGATTATAAATATTTGCAAATATGTTTTTAATAAAAGTAACCAAGTTTGATTGAGCATGATTGGAATAATGAGAGATCATGATACCACAAGTGGGGAAGGCAGTGTAGGTTCTATAATTTCCAATAGTCAATCAATTTCATTCTCTCTTTAATTGAACAAGTGGTCAAAAATACCTTCATAAAATATAGCCATGTTCCTAAAATATAGTTAAAAGGTGTCTTCCCATTACTTAGGGATAATAAAGGGTCCACGTCAAGACTCTTGTCGCTATCTCATGTTAAATTAGGCATTCAAATGAAGGAGGGGAATAATAATGGATATAGTGAGTCAACCATAAATTGTAGGTAAGAAAAGTGAATTAATTACTAATGGTTGACTGGAACCATGAAAAAATATTCAAAGGAAGAAAACCAACACCATTCAAGTTCAACTTAACTAAAAACAATTTAGGACTCTCTATGATCATACTAAAGAACACCAGGAAGTGTTGTATGAGGTAGGAACTACGAGTAACTAACATATTTAGTCCTATGGATTAGTAAAAGATGATATCTTGAACAGGTAAAAACAAATGTACAAGACTATTTATGCACATTGTTATGAGCACTATATGTGTTAGGTGTGGCGTGCACACTATTATGAGCACTTAACATTTTAGGTTTGGCAAGTTTTTCGAGCGTACTTGTTTGGAAGAACTGATTTGACTTTTTAAGGGGAAATCTTACCTGGGGGGAAACTAAGAAACCTTAGTTCTACATCCCCTTAGTGGTATCGTGGTCTAGATCGGGGGTGTCTTTTGAGACAAAAAGGTGAAGTGCCTCAGACAACCTATGGTTGGGTGGTTTGTGGACCTTCCCAAATTAATTTTTCTTTGGATATCCTAAGTTATGGAAACAAGTAAGTCTAGTTTACCATCTATTGTTAGTTCTTTCTTTGAGATTTATATGGAATTATTAATTCATTTTAATGTTCATGTTTTTACTATTAAATTTATTTCTAAAAAAATTAAAATGATAAATTTATATTAGAGTAAAGAATATGAAATCAAAATTGTGAAACAAAGAGTTGTTTAGATTTTGGAAATAAAACCACCCCCCCCAACACACACATATATATATGGTTTTATTTAAATAGAATATTCCTTCAAGCATGTTAAACCATAATTTTTTACAAGAAACTCATATGCATATTATGATGTAAAATGCAAACAGAGAATTCCTTTAGTTTTAAGGACATTAACTAATCCTTATTAGTTATTATGCATAATGATCTAATAGTTAGATATACCAAATTTTGAAAATAGCACAAACATAAACACATAACAAATAGAAAATTATCCTAGAAAACACTTTATAGGGAAAACCAACGAACCAGTGAGCTTTGTCAATCATCTATTATCAACACACTTAACCAATGTTTACAACAAATTACCATTTACTAGATCACAATAGCTCAAGCACGAATTCACTACACTCTACTTCTCAACCCATACAATTACTTAGCCTTTTACATTACATCTTATTTATAGATGCAACACATACACTAGCTCATGATACTTGAGTTAGTTACAGCTAATTGTTCCATTAACAGTGATCCATAACTTCCTAAGTAAATACAATTTTGTGTTACAGTTGACTTGACCAAGTCTTGACTTAACCAATTCAACCTTAGTAGAATTCTTGTTGGGATTCTTAGCGTCCAAGTGCTCTTCGAATTCCTACTCACTTTATGCTCATCGATAATTTGTTGTCATCAACCAGTTGACTATTCCAATCATTCAATCAATTAGGCTTCCATCTATTGACTTCAACTCTAGTTGACTTGTTAACCAACCAACTATCGACTTTGACCATAAATTTACATGCATTATAACATACCGAACATTCTCCCACTTGTTGTTTTCTTAGGATATTTATAAGTTTTGTTTACTTAACTAGGGATGAGAAGTCCATATATTCCCTAGAATAAGTAAATTTATTGGTCTTGATTGACTTGGTTAATGAGTCTGCAATATTCTTCAACGTGCCTACCTTTTCTAGCAACTCTTTCTTATTCGACACCATTTCCCTCACAAAATGGTATTGTACATCAATATGCTTTGTATTTGAATGGTATACATGGTTCTTTTCTTGGAAGATTGCACTTTGACTGTCACAATTCAACCTAATATCTTGTTGTTTAAACCAAACCTCTTAACACATTCTCTTCAACCAAACCGTCTTTGATTGCATGAGAAGTTGCCATGTGTTCATCCTAAGTAGTCGATAGTGCATCAAATGACTGCCTCCTACTCATCCAACTGACTACCCCACCAAATACTTTGAAAACATATCCACTAATAAAGTGTATGCAATCAAGATCTAGCCCAGTCGGGGTTTATAAAACCATGTACACTTATTGTTTTAGCAGTTTCAAATTTTCCTTGGTAGCATATTGCATAATCCGTTGTGACACAAAAATACCTAAATACTCTTTGAATAGTTTTCTAGTTCTCTTTCGTAGGTGTCAACATGTATCTACTCAGTACTCCCACTACATGGGAAATATCGGGTAAAGTACAGACCATTGCATACATCAAACTACCCACAACACTAGCATAGAGCACATGCGCCATGTAATATATCTCTCCTTATCTCTTAGGACATTGTTCAGTAGATAATTTAATTCATATAGGAATAGGGACCTTATACAGTTTTCACTCCTGAATGTTGAAGCATTTCAAAACTATCTAAATATATTTACTTTGATTTAGCGAGAGCCTTCTATTTGATTGGTCTTTTTTTATTTCCATTCCAACAATAAAATGAGTTGCACCAGGATCCTTTAAGTCAAACTTGTAGGACAATTGCAGCTTAACCTTCCTGATTAGATCCATGTTGTTTCTAAACAACATGTCATCAACATTCAAAATTACATACATAAAGTAATCCACGTCTTTCTTATTGTACACACAATGATCATCTTGACTTCTCACAAAAATCAATTTTTGGATATACCTATCAAAATTCTCGTACCACATATCGGTTGATTTCTTTAAACCATAGATGGACTTCATGAGCTTGTAGACTATCTCCTTCTCCCCTTCCATTGTGAATCCTTCAGGCTGCTTCATATAAGTTTATTCTTTGAAATCACCATGAAGAAATGTTTCCTTCACATCCATTTGTTCTATTTCAATATCAAATGATGTATCTAAATGCATAAGTATGCTAATGGAAGTTAACTTAGCAATAAGAGAGAATATCTCACCAAACATAATCAGTTCCCTCGACTTGGGAATATCCCTTCGCTACTAGTTGAGCCTTGTACTTCTCGACTTAGCCTGTTGCGTTTAACTTTTTCTTAAACACCCACTTACTATCAATGGGTTTCCTTCCATTTTGAAACATGACTAGATACCATGTTTCATTCTTTCATAAGGACCCCATTTCTTCTTCCCATGGCCTTTTTCTAGATTTTACCCCTATCAAGTAGATTTCTTCCTTTACTAACCTGGGATCCTCTTTTGTGGTAGTTAATGAAAAAGAAGAGTGGAAATATGGTGGACTCTAACTTTTAGGTTTTTATTTTCTCAACCAGATCTCTCGATGATTGAATTCTACTACTCCACCTATTCATCAAATTTAGTTGACTCATCATAATCATGACTTTCACCTTTCCATTCAAACTCTATATTTTATATTTCCTTTCTATTTTATCTTCTTCAATCCTAGAAGTACCTCTAACTTATCTAAATATAAAATCCCTTCTATAAATTGTCTTCCATGTGACCAGATTCCTTAGCTTATAACCTTTCACTCAATCTTTGTACCTGATGAATATGCATTTCTCAGAATTGTTGTTGAGATTGATTCCTTTCTCCTTTGGGACATGCACAAAGGCACCACACCCAAAGACTCTAATATGTGCAAGATAATTCCTCTCCATATCCCATGCCTCGCATGGAGTCTTGTCAACTAGAGCCATCGATGATGACCTATTAACCAAGTAACATGTTTTGTCACTGACACCCCTAAGCATGCTCCTTTCTTTTTCCATCAATGCCCTCTATTCATTCTTTCAGAAACACCATTCTTTTGAGGTGTGTATAGAGTTTTGTTTTTTTTATTTATACCATACTGTTTACAGAACTAGTTGAATGCCTTACTACAAAATTATCCTCTATTATCAATTCTCAACACCTTGATCTTTCTTCCAATCTGGTTTTCTATAAGAGCATTGAACTCTTCAAACTTCTCAAAATCCTCATATTTCTTCCTCATAAAATACAACCATGTCATTATGGAGAAATAATCTATGAAAGAGACATAATATTGGGATACCCTAGTGATGGACCAATATTGTTCCAAACACATCACTATGTATTAACTCTAATATTTCCTTGGCCCTTATGGCCCCAATATGGGAAACTTACATGATTGTGTTTACCATAAATATAATTTTCACATTATTCTACTTCTAAAGAACAATTAGGGAGACCATTGACCATACATTTTTTGTGCATAGAATGAAGACCTTTCTCGCCAATATGTCTCATCTACAGATGTCACAACATGGTAAATTCGACTAGACAAGCAGATATGTTGTCATATTCAAGAAAGACTGTATTCGCACATCCATTGCCATATGTTCTTCCCAATATATGGTACAGTGTTGCATTTCAAACTCCTCTCGTCAGTACCATTGCTCCTCGCACCATTTTTCTCCAATCTTACTCAAATGCACACTACACACCTGCAGTTCCCATATTGGTGGCATATATCATGTATCGATCCAAACTTGGAATATGCAACACCCTTGGAAGAATTCCTATCCTTCCATATTTTACTTCCATATTTTAGTATCAGACAAAATTTACAACATCCAATAATCATGGTCGATGATTCGAATTATAGAAGAACATCACCACCATCAAATTTATCATATTCGTAGAGCCACTCTCGTTGCGGTGTCATATGATATGATGCATCGGATTCAATCAACGAATATTCATGATATGATTGTGTACTTGTCAAGGAGAAATACACATCTCCTTTCTCTTCGTTCAAAGTCTTACCTTCAATTGATTGTGCTTCCTTAGACCCTTTTCTCTTCTCGACTCATGTTGACTTACAATATCTCAAGCCTTATCTCTTATCATAATTAGGGTAGGTATGTATAGTTTCATTTGAGTTCAGCATTTACCATTACCCATTCATTACAATTGTTGTCATTTCATTGTGAGTTATTTGCATTTCATTCTGAACAAGGCGGGATGGAAATGTTTGCCTCCAATGCATTTGATGTCATTGTTGTTAGATGTGTGTGTGGGTCTATAGGTACCAAAATATCTTAGGGGGTTCTCATATAGTCCCAGGAAGAGCATATGTCCAGTAGTTGGGGCCATTTGTTACACCTCAGAGCTACTGCAGTGTTCGAGTAGGGCCAAACCTAGAGCGAGGGATCTAAAAAAATTATTGTAAACGCAAAAGTGGGTTATATTGTATGGATATTTGGATTAGGGGCTATTGTCCCCCTGGATTGGTCATGGAAGGCTCCCTTGGTTTCACTCTTATAATTACTTGGCTTTGTGGCGCAACTAATTGCACATTCGATGTGTGGATATCCCCACCATGCAGGGCTTTAATCGCATGGGTTGGTGTCTGGGGCTTCTAGGGTTGACCCACTGGGGAACATGGCCACCTTGGTTTTTATTATGCATAGGTGATTCCATCTTGTGAAGGGTTTTGGTCCCGTAATTAGAACACCTCCACCCACTTGGACATCAATCTAGCACAAAGAAACCCCTCCCCTATCTCTTTGGCCATTGATGTCATCCTTCCACAATTGAGACTACAGCCATGGAAAGGGGGGAAGTGAGGGATAAACAACTCTTTGGGGTTATTTGGGGCTTGATGTCCCCATTTAGATCACTTTTTCATTAAGTGATTCCTTTATTTTAGTCTTATTTTCTATTTTATGTCTATTTTAGGGCTTATTCCCTTACTTGTAAGGGATTTACCCTAAAAATATTCTAATGTAATGTTGACTTGTAGGCTCAAAAATTAAAAAGGTTGAGGATGAAATCATATAAATAGATCAACTTACCTCATTGTAAAATCATAATACAAGGGTTCAAGTATGTTTTTTACTCTCTTTCTCCTACTTTATGAGTCATTAATGTGATGCACACTTCTCTTGGGATGAATTCTTTGGCTTGAAGGTGGATGAATGATGATTTAGGGATTCTTTTTCCACATGCAAATAGTTGATGCTAGAATAATTGGAAGAACTCATGCACAGCTGTGACCTAAGGTCTTTTTCCTTACTCATTCTTGTTAAATTTTGGTAATTTATGCACCTAGCTTAGTTGAATGGTGTTGTTATGGTGCATTTTGCTGATTTGTTAGGGCTTTTTGTCAACATTTTATCAACTTTTGTATGAAGGGAACATCCTCCATAGGAGTTCTCTATTGCTATTTGGGGCCTTGGACGTCTTCATTTTCCCTAGTTAGGCTCTCTTACTGAACCCTAGAGAGTGATGCATTAGCTTGAAAGTGTTAAAGGGCATTTAAAGAGAGGGACTTGAAAGTGTTAAAGGGCATTTGGAATTTAATAATTTTGGTCCACCCAAAAAATTCACCCTAGTGTATTTATTCACAAATTTGTGAGGGCGTCCTCATTGGATATTGAAAAAACCCTAAAAATATAATATTGTGGGAAAATCCCTAAAAATCTAAATACCTTCATAACTCCACAAATAGTCGTGAATTCATAATTCTAGTCCACCCAACAAATTCACCGTAGTGTATTTATCGACAGATTTCTAAGGGCATCCCCATTTTCCTTGGTGCATTGGGAAACATGATTTTTCCGTAATTATCTTATATCATACATTGAATTAAGTACTAGTATTGATTTGGAGCAGATTGCTATAGTAGTCATTTGGATTTAGTTTCTCAAGCATACCAGATAAAGAGTCAAAGTGGCAAAAAAGTATCAGATGTAGCTCACTAATGTATGAAAAGTTAAAGCATAGACCCCAGCGATCTTATGGTTCTTTATGAGCCACATTAATGAGATACTTCTGGGAGAGGGTCGCCTGCAAATGCTTCTGCTCCCTGCTTGCTTTCTCTACTTTTCGTTGTTATTAGATCTCTTGGTTTATTGGGGTGTGCCTAGACCAAGGCTTATCCTTAGTTACTAGTTAGATCAAATCATTTTAGTGTTAGTATTAATCGCACGTTATGTATGGCTCAATGTGTTGGTTATGGAGCTTGATCTTCCTAATTTAGAGTTGCTGTTGATTCAGTCGTGTTTGTACCCAGTTTTATATGATGTGTAGGTTGACTGTACACTCATCCCAGTTGGGGGGAATTTCCCTCCCATGGGGGTCTAGGGGGGACCATCCCCCCAGCTGGGGGGTCCGGGGGAAGCACCCCCGGAAGAAATTTTTGGGGTTGTTTTGTTGGTCAACGGTTTGCGGGCCCATGGTTTTGGGTAGCCCGTAGTATTTTACCATGGTAATTCCCCTTTAAAAGGAATACATTGTAATACGAATTTGCAATGTATTGTAGAATTGTAAAGATATCTTATTGTGTAAGAGAGACTGTGAGAGAGTGAATAGGAAGTTGCAGCGGATGTGCTGCAGGTTGTATCCCTTCATTTGGTGGACGATATAATAATAAGGACTGGCAATTTCTATGTGGACGTAGCCCATCTTGGGTGAACCACATTATATTGGTGTCTCTCTTGAAATGTGTTTTATGTGATTTATATTTGCTTCTTATTTATTGCTATTGCTATACGATCTTGTTTTTCTAACACAATGCTCCTAAGCATTGGATGCTTGACAAACTCGGTGGTGCTTTTCTAAGTTAAAAATAATATAAAACTGTATATGACTATAAATGCAAACATTTTCAAGACATGGTTAATTATTTATCATTCTTTGTTGCTAACTATTGTGCTTCTTACTTGGGTTTGTTTTTATCTATGCATGCACCAAAACCATCACCTGGTTTTCACAAGGGCAGGGAATGCCTTCCTCTTGTGGTTCTTATTAGGAACAGGATGAAATATGCTCTTACATAAGGTGAATCTATAGACATTGTAATGCAAAGGCTTATATATGTTGATGGAAAAGTCAGGACAGACACATGCTATCCTGTAGGGTTTTATGGGTAAGTTCTTTAGTAGCCTAAGCATGTAGATTTTGAATAAGACATTATTTCCACTATTATAGAAGATGTAATAATTTTTTTTATACTAAGTGATATTTTTTTCACAATTGGTTGTTTTGTGTCCTCAAGATGTCCTGTCAATTGCAAAAACAAATGAGAATTTTAGACTCCTTTATGATGCAAAGGTATCTCATGTTTTGAATTGGTGGTGTTAAAGAATGTGAATAGGGGGCACTTTGGTTATTGCTAGATAGCACTAGGGATTGATGAAAATAATGCATGCTTTTCTTGATGTGTTTAGGTATGAGCAATATGTGCTTGCATATACAGAATGCACACATGGGATTGCACTGGAGGATGGGATTTCCCTTTCTTCTACTTTTGAAGTAAATATGGATATCATGCTTCTCTCTCATTTTTTAGTGGTTACTCCCTACTACAGGAAAACTTCATTGACTCTATTGTGCTAGCAAAGGCAATGTTTTCCCAAGAAGTTAAGAAGTTGCAAAAGGAACAATTTAATCCATTTGAGCAGGTAACCTTAGCACCTTTTGAAAAAGACCATGCATGTGTCTTTGGATCACAAATGTAAAATTATATAATATATCCTATTAAGGGTGTTATCTCAATGGAAGAGCACCTACCTTATAGGCAGGAGGTTGGTGGTTCAATTCCTCCATACCCTATATTGCTAGCAACTAAAAACAACTAAATTAGTGACCAAAAAATGAGAGATAAGTGACCAAAAAAAAGAGATGAGCGACAAAAAAAAATGACCAAAATTCGCATATAAACGACCAAATGGTGGTTTTGATGGCTAACTTTAGGTCTCTTATCACACAACCACAAATGTGGTCATATTTAGTTTGGTCATTAATTGTGCTAATTAATGACCAAATATATGAGCAAATTAATGACCACAAAACAAACTTGTTGGCAGGTGGTTTGGTAAGTTAGTATCGTGGATGTTGCGATGAGTCAAAAGATACTACGGAAGGCAGAAAGCTAGGTGCAAAGGAGAATATTTATGTAATTTTGGGTCAAATATACCATGGTATGTGGGTTTTTGGGTCATTTGGACCATGTCAGTTAGTTTTTGGGTCATTTGGACCATGTCAGTTAGATTTTGGGTCAATTGCTCAAAGTGTCGGTTAGGAAGTTGTTAACAAGTGGACAAGCAATGTAAAGGTGGAAGCCTATAAATAGTCATAGATTTGTAGATCTTGGAAGAAGGTAGACTAGGATCTGATCTTGGAGATATGTGTCTGTAATTGGAGATCAAGAGTTATCTGTGAGATCTGTGTTTTGACGAGATATTGTATCTGGGTTTTGCGGAGTTAATATAATATGACAGAGTTGTTTTGTGAAATCCCTGTGTATCTTTTGTTCTCTTATGGTAATGCATGTTGCAATATATGAATGATGCTATGTTTCCTTGCTGCAATTAATGCTTTACTGTTGTATTTGCTGCGATGAATATTTATGTTGAATGATGCTATGAATATAAATGATGTCAAAGTTAATTGCATAGATGTACTTCTGAAATGTCGCAATAAGTTAAGTAACTAAGCTGCAACATTCTCCTTCATTCGGTGGAAACATGGTTCTGTCGACTCTCCCTTGAACATCTCGGGTGAGACCTCATCTGCTCCGCAGGTGTTGCTGGACGGGGTAAAACCTGTCTGAGCCGGTGCTCAGGGAGATCGTCGTGGTTTGGATGTTGACAGTGAGTGGAACCCCTGTCGACTGGGTGTGAGTCAGCAAATGGTTCTGTTGCTAAGACTGTGTGCAAAGTGAAAGGAGGATATGTTGTGGCATCAGACGAAACTTGAGATACAAAGTTGGTTCGATCAGAAGTTGCAGGAATTCGCTGAAGAAGAAAGCCAGAACACTCCACTGATAGTAGATCAGTGGGTGGAAAGATATATTCACGACAGCCTGCATGAATATTTTTTCTGTGAATTTTCGGTCATCTTGTATGAGTAGTTGGAAAAGTTGACTTTTCAGAAGAGGAACTTCCAAGGTGGTGAGCCAACAACCTAGACCCCAGACCTGATTCAGGAGGTGCAGGAAGTTGACAACAACGCATCGTGGGCTGTCGAAGTTTGGCTCAATAGCATATTGGAAGGTTATATCACTGAATTTGCGGTCGATAACCAGAAATCTTATAGTGAAGTTGAAATATATTTTTTTCGCAAACCCCGAGGAAGGTTTCTGCTGTCGCTCCAACTGTCCATTAAGATGCTTATTTGCAAGAAGGGTATATTGAAGATGCATCTGGATCAGTAAACAACCTAGTGGGTGGAGGCCATGGGTATCGCGATAGCAGGGGGGCGGTACATGCAATGAGAAGGGGTAGATGGGTGCAGGTCATGACGAGATTGTGAGTGAAGCCAAGGAAGAGAGTGGTCTTACAAGGGGAGGAGCAAGGTTTCGATAGGAGAAGAGGCAGAGGATAGGAGAAAGTCCTGCTGTGATCGAACCACAAGGCCGTGAAGGAAGACCAGATGGGACGAAACGACCTCACAGTCCTGACAAGGACAACCAGGCTACGCCCAGGATAGAAGCAGGACCAAACCCCAGCGGTAGCATACCCACACCTATGCTCACTATCTGTCAACTAGCGAGAAACACAACCTCGACACCACCGTGTCAACAAAATTTGATTGCTAGTAGTTCAGCAACTACGGGAAGGAAGCACAGAATGGCGGGAGAGGATGCAAAGTTACCATTGTTCCATGGAAATGGGACAGATAACCCTGAACAAATCTGCAAGGTCGTGCATTAGATTGGTTTATGAAGTTTTTTCTCGTCCCTACGGGAGCTCTGGAGAAGATGCTAGACGATATCAGGAATGGATTGATTGCATAATTCAAAAAACCGAAGTCTAAAGCTCAGTATATTATAGAACTAAAAGAAATTAAGCAGTATCCCAATGAAACGGTGTGGGACTTTGACCAGCGATTTAAAACGCTGATGGCGAGGGTTAGTTTTGATATGAGTATTTTCCAACGTAAAGAATGGTTCATCGCGGCACTGCTTCCACACATCCGACTACCACTGATGCAACAGAACATTACAATGCCCAGTGAAGCTGTAGAGATTGCAATGTGGTTGGAGGCGTCGCCAATTGGTGAAAATGCAACTGGGATGTCGCAGATAAAGACACAGCTGGCTGACTTGACCATACAGCTACAAGATCTGAAGAAGGGCAAGGAGTGGCGTGAAGAAGTATGGTGTACGCGATGTCGAGGGGAAGGGCATACTAAGGATAATTGCCCGAACTTCCGCAATTATCTGGTTTCAGGAGCACCGAATTCGTTGAGTAGCAATGGCATGCCGTGGTGTCGCATTTGTTAGGTATATGGGAACCACCATGAGGAATGTCTGTACATGCAGAAGATGGTCACAAAACCGATGAATCTGTATTGTACATTCTATAAATCTGTGGGACATGACGACAAAGATTGTCGGGCATATGGGTTGCTTCATGAGAGAACGTACGATGCATTCTATGTAAAGGATGACCAGCGTGTCGTACAACAACCACAACTGCAACCGCAGGTAGCCCAGTCTCTAGTTCAACCGCATGTACAGTTTGTAATGCAGCAGCAACCACAACAGTTTATGTCGCAATATGCTCCGATGCAAATGGATCCACAGAAGCCACAGTACATTTAGCAACCGCAGTATGCGCAGCAAGGGCAAGGCATGCAACCGAATCTGATGCAGCAATAGTACAATCAACCACAGTAGCAACAGCATGGTGGATTCAGGGGAGGATTCTGGGGTGGACACGATGGAGGATTTGGTCGTGGAGGAGGATGAGGAGGTCGTGGGCCTGTTCAATGTTATCACTGTGCGGTGTGGGGACACTATCAGCAATATTTCCCACTATTGCAGGCACAGTGTACATTTTTCTTTGTCACAGACCATATAGTAGAAAACTGCCTATAGTAGATTGGGCGATGGCAGGCAGGAAACGTCCCACAGTTGCAGAATCAGAATCAGGTGCAGCAGCCAGTACAGAATCAAGTGCAGCAACCAACGCAGAACCAGAATCAACGCTCGAATCAAAATGCTAATCAAAATGTGAACCAATCTAGGAATCTACCGCCGAATCAGAATTAGGGTGTGACTGTTGCAACAATTTCTGCGGAGCCCCGGCCACAAGATGTGGCTGTTGCAGTTATCACTCATGGAGGTGCAGCGACTGGAGAGGATATCTCACAACCGCTTATTCAGTTGGAAGGGAAGAAGAAGGTGTCATTTGATATTGATTCAGAATGCAATACATTATTTCAGGAACGTCGTGCGATGGACCAGGATCACGGTAAAGCTATTATTTGCGATATGCCTCCTGCTTTTTATGCGACTTCAAAGGCAGGTCCATCGGCGTAGTCTGGAACCTTACAAAATTTTTTCAAGAGCTGTTTATTATTGGAAAGAGATCTCGCAGCCCTCACTGAGATTGAGGAATTGTTGCAGTGACCCACTAAGGGACGAGAGGAGTCCACGGTAAACTCCTTACAACGACGAAAGACCGGTAAGGAGATGGGAATGAATATACAAATTGGGGACTATGATGTTGATTCGGTTATTCTGGATCTTGGTTCAGATGTCAACATCTTAACCAAGCAGGCATGGCAAAAAATGGGGAGCCCCCCATTGAGCTAGTCTCCTGTACAGCTCCAGCTAGCTAATCACGCCAAGGTAACACCGATTGGGAGAGTCCCACGCCTGGTGGTGGACATTGAAGGAATGAAGACTTATGATGAATTTGATGTCATCGAAGTAGTTGAAGGAGGGAGCTCTTATCCGACATTGTTAGGGATTGGATGGGCTAACGATAGTGGAGCATTTATCAACTTCCACATGCTACAATTTGGAATGCCTACATTAGAGTGATACCTGGGTGAGCACTTATGTGAAGATACCACCAAGGTTCGTGGAGCTCTCTTGGTTGTTTCTCAAACACCACACATCTCAACTAGATAAAAGAAGCCTATGTATTGAAGACTAGAAGAGCATGGAAACAAGCATGCCTTGAAGAATGGTATAATTTTTTCATTTTTTTTAGTGGCTTGAGAATATTGGTCAAAATCGGCACATACATTATTTCTTGGTGAAACTAGGGGCTATTTGTTTCCTCTCTTGGTTGATGGAGAGCGTACAATGACAAAGCATGTTTGTAATGTTGTGAAGTACATCCTTGCAACATATATAATTTTTTATATATATATTGTATTGTAAAGAGATTATTGTAGATAATTCTTTTATCTAGTGTAGCTGAAATGTTTTTGAAAAGACTGTTGTAAAAGGTGGCAGATACATAGACCTACACCTTCCTGCTTTTGTTTTCCAAAATGTTATTTATTTGCAATTAAAAATTGCAGAAGATACATTCTTTTGCATATCTAGTTGGAACAATAAATACCCTTTTCCTTGATTAGAACCAATCCAAGGAAGAGAGCAGTAGAAGAGGATGAGGAAGAAGAAAGTTCAGATGTAGGGGGGATAGAAACAAATCAAATAGAAGACCAGAATTACAATGTAAGTGTTTTGGGAAGAATGGACATGAAGCTGATCAATGTTGGGCCCCTTGGGACTCCATCAAATAAAAACATAACTAGAAGAAATAAGACAAGAGTAAGAGACAAGAGGCTGGTAAATCTCCTAAATATGCTCATTGTATTGTTGCACATTCTAATATTGGAATAAATAAAATCACATTTTTTCCATCTTACAAATATGCTTGGTTGTTTGATACTAGTGCAACATCCTACATCACATTTAGAAAAAAATATTTTGAAGAACTGAACGACAATGTAAGGCATAAGTGTATTTTGCAAACAAATCTAGCCTCAAACCAAAGGGAATTGGTTCTATTAGGCTCAAACTACCTCGATTCCCTGATTTTTTGTTGCAGAATATTCTCTATCTTCCAAATTTGTAGAGAATGATGTTGTATTGTTGCAGGCTTGATAGTAAGTCCATTCCATCCACATGTTCAATGGAATTGTAGAGATAATTAAGTCCTTTAAGAACCAGGTCATCATGACCGGATATGAAGATGGAAAGTTGTTGAAGCTGAAAGGATCATATGTAAGAGATCAAAACATTGCCTACCACTCTTAGCATGGAGAAGGTAACCTTTCATCCAGTTTGATATGGCATGTTAGATATGTTCATCGAAATTATGACATCCTTCGCTTGTTGACAAAGAATGGTGTTTTTGGTTTTCCGACCATTCCTAAGAAAATGAAGAAATATGATGCATGCATATTAGGGAACATAGTAAGCAGGCATTTCAAGAGTCTAAATGTAGAGCATGTAGAAAGCTAGGTCCGGTTAACTCTGACTTGTCTAGCCCCATGCCTATTCCTTCTACCAATGGTAATAGATATCTCATGACCTTTGTTGATGACTACACCAGAATGTGTTGGATATACTTGTTAAAGACAAAATCTAAAGCATTTCAAATATTCAAAATATTTCACACATGGATAGAAAATCAAGCACAATATCAAATTGGCACACTTTGTATTTATAATGAAAAAGAATACACTTCTAATGCTTTTGAATATTATCTTATTCAACATGGGATTGCACATCAAGCTTCGGTTCCTTACAACCCTCAACAAAGCGGTGTTGCAGAAATAATGAATAGAACCATAATGAATATGATACACTCAATGAAGTTTTTCAAGAATGTAAAATTGATGTATTGGGGTGATGCAATGTTGCATGTATCCTATTTGAAAAATAGAAGTCCATCTCATTCTCTTGAAAACAAGACTCTGAATGAAATGTGGTATGGCCACATGCCATTGGTGAGGCATCTCATGGTTTTTGGTTCCACCTGCTATGCCTTGATACCAAATGATCAAAGAGACAAGCTTGGTGCTAGAAGTTGAAAATGCATTTTCTTGGGGTATTCGAACACCTCCAAGGAATATTGTCTTTATGGTGAGTTAAATAAGAATTTTGTTGTTTCCAAAGATGTCATTTTTCTTGAAACTAGTAAAAATGATGAGTCTATTGATAGACAACTTGATCATCTAGAGAAATTTACCCATGTAAAGATATATTATGAAGTTGAGAATGAAATTCCACATCTTCAAGGGGGGGTCACTATCTTGGATCAATCTCTAGAATTTCTGTTCGAAGCACCAACACCCCCTCATGAAGAAACTCATGAAGAAGAATTTCTTGTTGTTTCACCTAAACAGGAGACTCAATTAGATGATGTTATTGACGGGATTGGAAGACTGAATCTTGAAGAAAATGAAGCACCACCAGCTAATCAACCGAGACCATCATGGAAATTCTGAAATGGGCCACAAATACACTTGAAAGTATCCATCTAAATGAAATTGGAAATACGGGAACAAGGAGTTCAACTAGAAAAGAATATGGATGCGATACAGATAACTCAGGTAATGACATGGATGTCTCATTTGACTGTGAATTGAATTTATCTTCTAAATTTGAACCAACTTCCTTTTAAGAGGCTATTACTTGTGATGAGTGGAAAGAATCCTTGCAAAATGAGTATGATGCACTCATAAAGAATCCAACCTCGAAGCTGGTTGACCCTCTAGTTGGAACCAAACTAATTGGTTGCAAGTGGGTATACAAGAACAAATATAGATTAGATGGCTCACTTGACAAGCACAAAGTGAAGCTTGTGGCAAACGGCTATGCACATAAGGAAGGCATTGACTCTAAAGAGACATTCTCCCACACAGCAAAATGGACCACCATCCACACCATATTTTCTTTGGATGCATAAAATGGGTGGAAATTCCACAAGATGGATGTAAAAACAACTTTCTTGAATGGAAACTTGAAAGATATTGTCTTCATGTCTCAGCCAAAAGGCTTTGCTGTGAAAGGGAAAGAACACAAGGTGTGTAGTCTTGTTAAGTAATTCTATGGATTGAAACAAGAACCTCGTGCAAGGTATGAAAAGCTAACTAAGCATGTTTTGAAGTTAAATTTCAAACACTATAATCTTGATGATGCAACATTGTTTGTAAAGAAAGTTGGAAGATCGCTTGTGTTCCTTGTGGTGTATGTAGATGACCTTTTGATGACAAGGAACAATGAAAGGTATATTGCATCAATAAAGAAAGATTTGAAGAAGGGATTTGAAATGACATATTTGGGACACCTTCACTACTACTTGGGAATTGAAGTGACTCAAAATACTAAGTACATATCCATCTCTAGGAAGAAGTATGTTGGAGAATTGTCGAAAATATTTTGCATGACAGAATGCGCCAACCCTCTCTCAACTCCAATGGAACAAAATTCAAAGCTCACATCGATTGAAGGAAAATAATTTGAGGATGTGACCAAGTACTGAAATCTTGTGGGAAGCCTTATCTACCTTACAACCACTAGACCAAATATTTGACATCCTTTTAAGGTTCATGCAAAAACCTTGTGAAGGACATTGGTCTACTGCTAAATGTGTTCTAAGATACTTGAAGGGGACTCAAGACTTTGAACTCAAGTACTCTAAGGTGGATGGATTCACAATTGTAGGGTACTATGATTCAAACTTCAATGGAAACAAAGAGACAAGAGTGTCTACTTCTAGATACACAATGATTCTTGGATTAACAACTATCTCCTAGATATCACACAAAAAGTTAGTTCCAATGGATTCGACAAAAGAGGGAAAATATGTTGCTTTTGTTGAAGCAACGAAAGAGATAGTGTGGCTCAAGAAGATACTTGAATATTTACGGGAGAAACAAGAGAAATCCACTCCCTTGTTGATCAACAAAACTTCCGCAATCAAATTGGACAAGAATATTAGATTCCATGATCAAACCAAGCACATCAACACGAAGTACCATTTCATTTTACATCATGTATATGCGAAGACTATTCATCTACAACATTGTTGCACGAACGAGAAAATTGCAAACATCTTCATTAAAGTACTTGGACAAGAAAAGTTTGAAAGGCTTAGAAACATGCTCGGACTTACAAACACCCCTTCAAATTAAAGGGAAAATGTTGGAAACCTAATCCTACAGGATTATGGTTCCACAAGTAATTTTGTAAATACCTTTTAGTTTACAAAAAGAAGATGAGAGTCTCCTTGGAATCCAATAGATCTCATGGAAGCTAAACCCAATAGACAATCCCAATGTATAAATATATGTTTTTTTATCAATGGAAAATCAATCTGGGAGTTATTATTTTTGACAAATTGCTTAAATATAAACCAACAAGATGTTATTTTATTTTTATACTATTTCAAGGGATACTATTACTATGGTGCACATTGCTAAATATATCAACATCAAAGATATGCAAAAAAAACAATTCAAAACTTGTCATGATGCTAATCGTTGCACTGATAGTGGTGTATGGTCTATAAATAAATGCATAATAAATGAACCTATTAATTATATGTTGTTCAAATGCATGTAATATTTGTGATATAACAATAAAATTGATGTATTTGAATCATTATTTAACTATAGAAAATTTGAATTGCATTTAATAGACTCAATAATCATGCTTTTGGAATTGTAAATTTTACTTTTGGAATTGAAAGCCACATTTGTGAAATCGAAATCCCACTTTTGGAATTGAAAATCACACTTTTTGAATAAAAAATCTCGCTTTTGCAATCGAAAATCACACATTTTGAATCGAAAATCATAGTTTCATAATCAAAGGCGCACTTTTCAAATAAAAATTTATACTTTTTTAATAAAAAATTACACTTTTGGGGTTCAAAATGATTCAAAAATTGCACTTTTGGAATTGGAAATCACACTTTTTGAACCCGAGTTTTCACTTTAGGAAGGTTTTTGGGGGGCTTTAGAAAGTGTGCATTTGCACTTTTTTGTCTAGATTCTACTGTATAAGACCAATTAATTAAACGTGTACTTTTTTTCTTAGGAAATGTAGATATGAATGAAATCATGGGTGCTTGTGTTGTATATTAAGACATTGACCTTCCACCACTTGATATAGTCGACCATCTTTAACCTTAAAGGAGAAAAGAGATCAGTCAGAGCATGAAGGGATTTAAGGTTCTTCATAGAGTTGGTCAAGAAGAAAAACTTCATGAATGATGGAATTGACTTCCTCATGAGGCATGCCATCAAAGTCACCATTACAAATGTCCATAGTTAATTTTTCCTCCTTACATTTATGCAATAGAGAATATTTGTCTTCATATTTGTAGAAGAGACCCTAGTTAATTTGATATTCTACCGTTTATAGGCATGAAAACTTGTCTATCTTAAGGGTGGGGTAGGTTGTCGATGAGCCACCATATTAGGGAAAGAAGTAAAATAGAATTGTAGCATTTGGACCAAGAATACAATATAACTCGGGTACAACATGTAAGATTAATAACATCCAACCAATCAATAGGGTTCTTCATCTATACGTAGGCTCTAATTTCCTCAATACCACTTATCAACCATCACTATAACAATTCTTTGGTTAGTTTTATTTTCTAACAATTAACCATTCAAAAGCATCATTATAGCATTCCACCATACCATTTTGTTTTAATTGGTAAGATGACCCAAAATGTTGGTATCCTTGATGAAATGAGAAAATATGGTTTTCACAAACTACATCCATGTAATGACCCCTGGTTATGCTTTCTTATACCATTTCCTCCACTACCAATGTTTCCAATCCAAATAGAGGAAACCTATATGGATTTGTAATAGCTCATATGCTATGACACGAAGGGAAAAGTAGTGCTCCATTTGGTCAACCCAACTGATCAAATATGATCCATCAAACTTATTCAAATAAAATATAGCAAAGCTGGGTATCAAATCATGGGAAGGCTCAGAAAATGAGTTCAGTTAATATTGAAAATTTATTCCTCCTTAATGTTCTTACCCTTATGGAAACCTTCACCAAATTCATTATCACCCTCCTCGGGCTTGCCATTCAATTTCATAATTTGGTCAAAACAAAGGTTCACTTCTGTAGTGAGAGAATACATATTGTTTTCCATTTTGTTAGTTGACTAGGCAAGAGACTCAATAATTTTCTCTATTTCCTCCACAACTAACATTTTGTGGGTGTTTTTCATGGGACCACTAGGTCCACCAAAGAAGTTAGCCAAGAGTTATCCTAACATTATCAATGTTCGAAGAGGAATGTATTGAGAGAGTCCATAGGCAATGGTACATGAGAAAATTAGTTACTAGTTACAAAGTTAAACCATAATTATTATAATTGTGTAAGGGTTCTATTGAGATATGTCTCTCACAATGTATGTTGAGTATTACTACTTTGATCAAATTCCCAATTTTTTATACTGAAAAGCGTGTAGGAATTGTGTTGTTTATGGTGGAGAAGATAGGGTTTATAGGAAGAGGCTATGATTTGAAAGGTGATAAGGACATGGGAATGGCGTGTGTTATAGCACTTTGATATAGTGGAGGGTTTTTGACATTTGTATTTGGTTGTATCTTTCACAATACCAACTAGTGAGGATAGATCATTCTCTTAACCATAATATTGAATTCCATGGTACATGAGAGTGATATCCCCAACAAAGAAACCCAGCAGAAATTTTTTTAAGGACCCATAATATTTTTAAAGTGTAGAACCTTGGTGAATCTTACTAATTCTTAAATTCCCAACCATAAAATGTTTGTTGATTTCTGTAAAAATATTCAAATTTATATGGATTTTATATAGTTTTTGGACATTTTTAGCAATGTTTAAAATACAATATTTTTATCCTATGGAATACGAGTGGATCATTTATAAAAAAGAAATTAGCAAATAATTTTTTTGGAAGAAAACATCAAAAATGAATCCATTGACTAAATTTTAACCTTAAAATTTTCTTTGATCCCCAAAGTGTTGTTCTTAGTGTATTATAGAAATAGGATGGCTGGTATGATTAGGTAAGATTGGTTTCAAGTGCAGGTAATAGGATTGTAATATACTCAAAGGTATGAAGAAGACAATTGCATATAAAAGTGTTATCTCATGCACTACTACTTGGAGGGGTGCCAACAAAGAATATAAGGGTTTCCAACCTAGTGATGCCTATTGTTATATTTTATTGGCATTATTCCCAAATTGCAAGTTTTCCCATTGAATGAAAAATCACTCTATTAGTTAAAGATGTTGGAACTTGTTTATATCTTAATTTTTTTTTTTAAATTAGAGGATGTCCTACCACATGAATGTAGTCTAATATCACTTATGGGGTTCCTTCTTCGATGAAATGAAATACTCATAAAATAATAGAGTACAAATAGATGAAAATATAGCTACATAAAGTAAATAATAGAACCTATATTACAAAATAACATAACCAACAAACCTTGTTATGTAGAATTTTGTCCTACGGATAAGCCAAAACTCTCTCAACTTTAAAGCGGACTTTAAACTAACTTTAAAGTAAGAAACAAGTCAAAACAAATGCTACCTTGAATCCCTAGATCTAACAAACATCTCAAGATTAAAATGCTAGAAAGAGTAGAAGAAGTTTAACTAACCTTCTATCCAGACGCTTGTTTTTGTAGTTGCTCCAATCTCCAAGCCCTCACAAATGAACCTGTCAAAATGGAACCAAGACACAAGAATGCACTATTCTCTAGCAACCTGAAACATGAGTTAGAATCTAAATCTATGAAAGATACAAATCATATCATTAAAACAAAATTAACACAAATGATTTGGGAAAACAAGACAAGTTATTCCATTACAACTTGAAGAATACTTACAAAAGGTGCTTGATGTCCAAGCCAATCCTCCAGCTCCAAGTGTCTTCTCCTCTAGCTATCTCCACAATGCTGTAAGACCATAAGTTTGGTACTCTCAAGAGTCCTCCCCCTTCCCAATGGAATGCCTCTCTTTTATAGTGAATGGTGAGGTTAACCAACAAGAGAGATGGGTGGATCTAGGGAGAGATAAGTGGATCAGGGTTTCTAATTGAAGGAAATGAGTTGAGATCGAATCAGGGACCTCAATCTTCCATTATCTTCGAAAATCCAAAATCCCACAAGCCAAGGAAAAAAGGCTATTAAAAGAGTACCGCGTTCTGCAGTCTTTGCAGAACGCGGTACTGCCGCATTTTGGGGAAAGAGCATAGCGCGGTAGTGTCTAGTACCCCGTTTTGATAAATGAGCAAGGTGCAGTAGTGTGTGTAGATAAAGTCTTAGGTGGGTCAGAACTTGTCAGGGTAGATTCACCTTCAAGGTTGACTCATTATCTGTATCTTCTGGATGGCTTAAAACAATAGGGAAAGTGTCGTCAACTCGTTTTATGATAGAGATGCGACACTGTGAAACATGGAGGTATAACAGATGCCCCCTAAAGTGTGAGGTCAAAAGGGACTGATGGCCGAAAGACTTTACAAATAGAGTGTGTAGAGATAGCATCGAGGAGAGCGACACTGAGCTGAAATAGAAACAAAGTGTTAGATATACCACCGAGGCGGGCATTCCCATGCTCGGAAACAGATGACTCAAAGCATGGCTGCCGACCGATACATTGCAGATCCATGAGTACTGAGATGATGTAGACTGTGGACAGATCATGGCTACTATGAACAATCGTAGATCCATGAGACAATAATGACACAGCCACGACCAATACAATAAGTGGATCTGTGTGACAATACAAGGGACATCTCCATCGCAGCCTGGACGCAGTCGAGATACAGCGATGCACCCCAGGGTCTTCTACCCGATCGCAAAAGATACGAATCTAACCATGTGATTACAAGGTGTTGAAGTCGAACATGGTAGAAACCATTTGATTACCGGTCAATGATGTGGACCGTTACCAAATGCGAGGGATATCACCAATGATGACGATGATTCCCAAGGTATCAATAGTACATCTCAACGAAATGCGAATGAATGAGTTGATGTCGAGCATCCAAGAGATCGCTTGATCAGAGGTCAATGATGTGAACCTACTGTCAAACACGAGGAAACCTGCCATTGAGGCATGCAGGTACCAAGGTACTAATGGTTGATCTCTAAGTCTAATTCCCGGATAGTGATTTGGTGTCGACAGGAATAGACTCGTCGAAGGTAGTCCATGATGATTCCCACATCATCGACACGAAATCGACACAGATGATAAGATGATGAAGCAATGGAGTATGTACTGACACAGCGGAGGCCTGACACAATGAATGACTCGAAACAATGCAACCCTTTGAACATATAACGGCATGTAACAGGACTCGGCAGCAGGGATTATTGACAAAATAGAGGATAGACACCGGATGAGTGGGCTCGTGGCCAGGGAGACGACTCATGATGATGACCATAACTCAGTGAAAAATGGATACCCAATATAGACAAGAGACGAACACATGCCATGTTCAAAGGTAACGACTAACAAGCTGCCATAGATAAACTTGACTTATCCCCCCATATTTCCCCGACATGATGGACGAGTACCTCTTTCTTGTTTTGCGAGCTTGAAGAGGATAACAGATGCTCGGTGTAGCTCATCTCATGGATGAGTCCAATCTCACATGTTTTACGAACCTTAGAGAGGAGGGGTTCGTCCCAAAGTGGGTCCTTTGATGTTAACATTTTAACGAGTCCAAGGAAGGAAAACTCGGTAGTTTTTCATATTTAGAGAGCCTGAAAAACTTAAAGGAAGCTCCATAATGTACTTTTTCGTAAAATTTAGTCCCTCGATCCTGAAAAAGTGTAAAACAATTCCCGAGAGAACTCTCCCAGCCGAGATTGACTGAGGTATACCTTTCTCGTAAATAGTCTAGGCGGGCCGAAAAAGGGGTAACCTATCACCGAATAGACGACCTTTCAAATACTTTTACAAGTGTGAAAGAGTCAAGATCACTTGGCAATCTTTTCAATTTTAAGGAGTCTGAAAAGAGCTTAACTATGGACTCCTATGGTCTTTTTCGTAATTTTAAATTATTCTGATCCGAAAAAAGAATAAAATACAACCAGGATAATACTTTCCTCATTGTTTAACGAGCATGAGTAAAGCTGACTGTACTCGACACCATTTACTCGAGTTTGACAAGCACGACACGGGTGTAAAAGCACTTGGAATCTTTTTCAAGTTTTAAATCCAGAGCACGAAAAAGATAAAGTATGCTCAAAATGAAGGTCAAATCATGAATAAACACCAGTGTGAATGTATCGCATTTTTACCGAGGATCCTGTCAAAAAATGATCCAAAACTGGACATTAGCAATGTGAACAAGGGTTTATTTTAACTATTTAAAATAGTAATTAATTAATTAAAAAAAATGTGAAAAAATGCTATATAAGGAATGGTAAAAAATAGAAATTACTATTCATTTGTGTTTTTTACCCAAAGGAGACATTTTTACCCATTTAGGAGCAAGATTTCAAGGATCCATACCGGGAGTTCTGGGACACCATTTCAACAGCCGTCTACGCCAGGTAAGAGTGCTTGAGCCCCTCTTTCATTTTATGTAATAAATTTTTGCTTTCACCAAGAAAAAATTGATTTTTTAGCGAGCCCTTTTGGGCAAGAATCGCCCTTCACACTACTGCGTGGGGGCTCTATCGAAAAACGCGGTACTGTAGACAGTACCGCGTTGGATCCCCAAACCGAGGCACGGTAGTGTGGACTGCCGCGCGGTATAATATCCCTCAGACACGGCAAAGGCGAATTTTTAGTTTAAAAAATCAAATTTTCTCCAATTTTCTGCTGGAACTAAGTTGCTAAATAGTTACTAATTGCTTTGTTTGACCTTTTGCAGGGATTTGCAACTTATTCGGAGCAAAATGGTAAGCTGGAAGGAAAGAGAGCACGAAGCGGATGATTTTGCAGCCGAAAATGACTTACCAACCGTGACCGCATTGCGAGAATGTGGTTTGCTAAAGTTCTTCAAAACCAAAGGGATTCGTCAGCAACCCAAGCTTCTCACTCATCTCATCCAATTGTGGGACCCTGACATTCGAGCTTTCCGAGTGGGAGAGCATGTGCTTGAAATCCAACTCGAGGATATTTACTTCCTCACGGGCCTCTCGAAAAGAGGGGCCCGGGTGAACTTTACTGGATACTCATCTTTAGAATCAAGCACAGATGACTTGATTGCTCGGTATTGCCATGCGGGTTCGAGTAAGAAAAGTGGGAAGGTGTCCATAAAGGAGGTCATAAATCTTTCGTACTATTCACTATCACGCGTGCAGCAGGAAGCGTGAGTCCACATCAGGCATCCCGTACACAAGTGAATCTTGCAGCAGAGTGCATGGGAGGAACAGTTTTCAACTGGTGTGAGGCAGTGTTGTCCAATCTGAAAGAACAAGTGCACAAGTGTAGGACTGGGAAAAATACCCAGTTTGGCTATGGGAGCATCCTGGTCACTTTCGTTTTGGTGAGGGTGCCACTACTGCGTCCACAGATATCTATGCGCCCTCGTCCACCTACCGAGCCATGGATGGCTCGATGGAGTGACTATGCTAGACGCCTCGGGGGACCTCAGCGGCTAGCCTTTGGCGAGGACTTCTTCTCTTGGCTAGAGGAGCAGATAGTTATGATTGATGACTATCCCTACTCAGGGGTAGATTTCCGTGAGGACATCGACTTGGCATTGCCAGAGGATGATGACTGGGATGACTTTGGTATGACCTTCATGGATATGTATTTTTTCCTTTTTGAATATTTAATTTTTATTGCTTTTTTAGAATGTGTAAAAGATGCCTAATGTATATTCGCATGCATGCTGCAGACCGTAGACCACAGAGACCAGCTGGGTACTCTCCACTACGTCGTGGTGGTGTCGATCGTCAAGCTGTTCCTGACGAAGAGGAAGATGAAGACGAGGCAGGAGGCGTTCGGGACATTGAGAGGAACCTGCAGGGATTGACTCATGGTATCCCTGCTATGCGGATGGATGACATCCCTTACCACCTCCAGCGGCATACTGTAGGTGTACCTGGTCGTATCAGTCGACTTCTTCGCAGAGTGGTTCGAGCTGTAGTGTGTTACCACCAGCAGCGGGAGGAGTCCGATGAGGGACATGATAGGTCTCCTAGATCTCCATAGATGGTCTTTTGATCTTTTTGCGGCATGTACACGATATGTAGGCTTTGAGGGCCAATTTTTGTATATGGGATTTGATCCCCAATTTTGTCTTTGACACAAACTTTATGTATTTTGGAAAAAACACTCTTATATACAGTGATATGGACCTATTTATGATCTAAATATTTACAATGACTTGTGCATTTTATTTTTTATGGTGTTTTTATGTATGGGAAAGATGCCAATCCAAAATGTAATTAGCCAATGAATCGGAAATACAATTGAATTCTCTCGGTATGTGTTGATATATGATAAAATTAAATGACCGTTCCAAGAGGCGTACTCTTCGAAATAAACGAAGTAATGTAGGATCGCGAACTGTGTAAACACGGTTTAGATGAGAAACCACGAGTTGGGAGTCTAAAAAGGATGATAAGGAGTCAATCCCGAGTGAAGCAACCTCTGTCAAGAGACCTATGACTGCATGGTACTCCGCGATATTGTTGGTTGCAGGACCTAAACAATTGGCTCCTGAAGAAATCAACTCGCCAGTGGGGGAATAGATTACCCATGCTGCGGAAGCGAGATTCCGGGTATGTCGGCTTGCACCGTCGGCGAATCCAAAGTAGGTAGACATCTGCGCATAAAGTCACGAGTCAAAGTAAGAGTGGATACATGAGGTCCACGTGCACACTAAAAAGAAAGCAAAAAGCAAAATAAGTACATTATGTACAACAAGTAACCCGCGTAGGGTAACCTCACGCGTAGAAATGTTTGAGGTATAACCCGTTGCGGGGCCGTGCCAATGGCGTACCATCACAATCGATTAGTTCATAGGCTCCTTTTTCTAAGACACGTTTTACAATGAAGGGGCCGTACCACATAGATTCAAGTTTACCTTTTCCAAGCTTATCATGCATCTGATCATATGTAAGTACGAGGTCACCCTCATTGAAGATCTGAGGTTGAATAGATTTGTCGTATTGAGCTTTGACGCGTTTTTTGTGAGCTTCATTAGCCAAAGCGGCGTCGCGGCGGGTTTCATCGAGCTTGGCTAGGTATAGAAACCGTTCCTCTTCGGAAGTAGTGTGTGGAAGTAGCTCTATGGCTATCTTGAGTGATGGAATTTCACATTCAATCGGTAGAATGGCTTCTAGGCCGTACACCAGTTGAAATGGTGTAAACCCAGTAGCACTTTTCACTGAGGTTCGGTATGCCCACAGTGCTGAGAACAGAGCTGAGTGCCAATTGGATTTCTGGGTACCCACAATGCGCTGAATCATTCGTTTCAGGACTTTATTAATGGCTTCAACTTGGCCATTAGCTTGTGGGTAATATGGGGTTGAGTTTTCGTGGTGAAAACCCAGTTTGGCACTTAGTTCTTTGATCATATGGTTCCTGAAATGGGAACCATGATCGGTCACAATAGACCGTGGGACACCGAATCTAGCTATAATATGATTGAATATGAACTGCGCTGCTGTTTTTCCATCTTCAACATACGTAGGCATCGCTTCAGCCCATTTTGTAAAATAGTCGACAGCTACTATGACATAGCTATGCCCCCCGGCTGAAGTGGGCTTACAGTGCATAAAATCGATGCCCCATTTGGAAAAGGGGCCAACGGCAATGACAGGATGGAGTGGAGCAAGGTGCGAGCGTGCTTTGCTATGAAAGAATTGACATGGCGGACACTTCTTGACTGTTTCAATGCAGTCTTTGAAAATTGAGGGCCAGAAGTATCCTGCTCGCAGTATTTTCTGGGCCGTAGCCATCCCAGAAAGATGACCACAACATGCTCCAGCGTGGCAGTCATTGAGAACGCGTTCCGCCTCATCTAAGGTCAAACAGCGTCGAAGGACAGTGTCGACACCACGTCGATACAGAGTATCGTTCACTATAAGGTAGTATTTTGCGTGATGTCTGATACGTCACCGTTCATCGTGGGTGAGATCGGGACAGAAGCGTTGGGTTTGGAGATATAAGAGAATATCCCCATACCACGGATCAGACATGCTAATGAGGAACAATGATTCGTCGGGAAGAGAATCAATGGGCTCAGATTGCTCAGTAGCATGGGGCAGGTTACAAATTAACTCAGCGAAGACCAGAGATTTCTTAGACTTGGCTTTGACAAATTCCAAGTCAAACTCTTGAAGGATGACAATCCAACGGGAGTACTTGCCCCCAAGCACTTGTCGTGTGAGGATATAGAACATTGGATTGAAATCGGCGATGACGGTGGTCCGACGGAGTAAGATGTAGTGACAGAATCTCTGGACAGCAAATACTGTTGCCAGATCCAGCTTTTCAACATGTGAGTAGCGAGTTTCAAAGTCAAGAGGACTCTTGCTGAGATGGTACACCACATGTTCTATGCCGTTGTGGTCTTCCTGGACTAACACCATACCAATGGTGGAAATCGAGGCTGCGAGATAAAGGATGTAGTCATGTGTGTAATTGGGGGGTTGAATCACAAGATCTTTCGTTAAGGCTGCCTTTAAATTGTCAAAGGAGCGTTGGGCTTCATCATCCCATATGAAGGGAACATTCTTCTTGAGAAGCCGCATGTAGCCTTTTGTTATCTCGGACAGATTGCAGATAAAACGACGTAGAAATTTTGCATGCCCTTGCAAACATTGAAGTTCTGGAATATTGGTAGGTGAAGGCAGGGCTAAGATAGCTGCTACCTTTGCGGGATCTAGACGTATCCCGTCTTTGGAGACTATGAAGCCCAACAGTTTTTCGGCTTCTACACAGAAGACGCACTTATGCGGGTTCAAACGTATATTGTAGCGTCGGCACCTTTCGAAAATGGCACTCAAGTGGTCTGGATGGTCTTCCCGAGTCTGAGAATGAGCGGGAAGATCATCAAGATATGGCTCTACGATATGTTTGATGTCATGGAATGCGTAGGACATCGCCCGTTGGAAAGTTGCCCCGGCATTTTTCAGGCCAAAAGGTAACTTTCGATATGCAAAGATCCCCCAAGGGCAAATAAAGGCCATTTTGTGCTGGTCGACTGGGAGGATATCGATCTGATTATAGCCAGAGAAGCCATCCATAAATGAAAAGATAACACTTCCGGCACAGTTATCGATGATCTGGTCGATAAACGGAGTTGGGTAGTTGTCCTTGGGACAAGCCTTGTTCAAATCACAGTAATCAACACAGACTCTAATCGTTCCCTGTTTCTTGGTTACGGGAACGATGTTGGATACCCATTCTGTCAATGGGACAGGATAGATAAAACCAGCACGCAAAAGTTTTTCAACTTCTGCTTTAATGGCGGCTGCCTTACGAGGATGAACGGGTCGAAGCTTTTTCCGAACAGGTCAGGCGCCAGGGAAAGTTGGAATTTCGTGGACTACAATCGAGGGGTCAATTCCAGGCATCTCTTCATAACTCCAAGCAAAAACATCGCGGAAAGTTTTAAAGTAGGCACTATAGAACTCCGTTTCGAGGGGAGTACATGTTTTGCCAATGTGTACGTTTTCCACGATACCAGGCTTTACTGAAATATCGATGGGAGTGGTTGCCATAAGGTTGGCCAAGTTTCCTTCAGAAAATACCTCGTCGAGGGAAGTGGGGAACTTGGTTTGAACCATCCCAAGTGAAGCGCTGGATTTGGTATCAGGCTCAAGTGACTGAATGGTGGGGAATGAAGATCGATGATGAAAATCTCCCCATGGTGGCTCATCACCGCACATAACCTCTATGATTGATTCATCAGTGGGAAAAATCAAGTTGAGAGGATCAAAAAATGGTGGGTGTGGATGAGTTTCAGTCGAGAGCTGTGCCACGGTGTGATCAGTAGAACAGTCGACCCAATCTGTGGCTGATTGGATCGTGTCATATGCTGCAAGGTTTCTGTTCAAAGGCATGGAATTGCCATAGCCTTGGATCTGAGTAGGACTCAGAATCACCCATGAATCATCGGAAGGGGTGACATGCGATGAAATCATGTTGACTGGTTGAAGATGGGTTCCCAGCTCTGGAAAAACTCCAATGAGGGAAGAATCCTTCATGAGACCAACACCTATGTCTTGGAACCGGTACCGAGGTTGATCCAATAACGGGACGGTATTGGCGGAGTTTAGATGGGGGTCTGGGATACAGTAATCCAGTTGATCAATAATGACAATTTTCCCTTCATGAGGAAATTTTACAATCCGGAAGACTGTAGATGCTATGGCGGTCATGGCATAGAACCAGTTCCGACCAAGTAGGAGATTGTAATCCAAAGGTGCATCTACAACTTCGATGTGTATGGATACTATTTTTCCCCCCAGTTCAACACCGATTGAGGGAATGAGTCCATATGGTTGAAAACCATGTCCATCGAACGCCCTGAGAGTAGTAGGATAAGTTGTGACCTCGGGTGAGCCTAAGGCTCTCCAGCAGTTGAAAGACATAATCGACGTGGAAGCACCTTCATCTAACACAGTGCGGTGGATGACATTTCCACGGATTTTTGTATGCACCTGGAAGGCTAACTGATGAGAAAGCCTAGGTTTGGCGTGTTCCAAGTTAAACATGATAGAGTTAGAAGTATCTGGGTCCATTGCCCCTAGTGCTGAAAGTAGGGTTCTACGCTACGTGGGGCAGTGTTGGAGAACCTCGAGAGTCGACATGGCGCAAGGTGCTTGAGCCAGATCCTCAACAATGTTGTATTTTTGGGCGGCTCGCGCATTAGGATTAAATGTCGCCTTTCGAATAGTGCCCTTGGGTGGGCGTAGCACTGTGTCTGTTAGCGGTCTCTCGATGTGGAGATGACCGTTAGGGGGGGGGGTAGGAATCAGATCTTCAACAGGAGATTTGCCTTTGGCTATCTCCGATTGTTTGTTTGAACTTGGAGGATTGTCATACGTCTTTGAACGAGTGGTGATATTAATCTCCTCATTACTTGTCATTAGGATTTCGCGATTTGTGGACGTCTCTCGGCGGGTGGGATTGGTCGGGTTGCCCCCTTGTGCGGATTCCTGGGCAACCATTTGCTGTTGCTGTTGGGGGAAAGGGTCAGTTAGCACTGCCGGGCGAGAGGATCCTTTAACGAACTTGTTGACCTCGTCCTTGTAGGGACAGTCACGCGTATAATGATCATCTTGACAAATCAGGCAGGGAAACTTAGCTTTCCGACGTGGTTTCTGGTCATTCTGGGTAGGTTGTGGCTTGGGGTTCTCCTGCTGGTTCTTTTTGGTTTTGCCACGATTGTTTTTCTTCTTTCCTCCGGATGGTTGTGACGTAGATTGAACTGCATTCACTTCGGAGGAGACAGCAGGAGAGGTGGAAGCTTTTGAAGCAGCCTGGGTAAAAGCGGGGGAAGCAGAAGCTTGTTGTCCCGTCGAGTTGGTAGCAGGCTGAGCCTTGACTGAACCAACAATACCATCAATGGGTGGTTCAGTGGTAGGCTTTGTTGGATCAGTGTGAACGCGGGAGGCATGTGGAAGAAGTTCATGTAAAGTACCGGATTGAGTATATACCAAATCCATGTATTGTGCTGCCGAGATGGCTTGTTCTTCTGTAACCGGTCCGCGCATAGCAATATCTCTGGCTATGGGAGGCAAAAAGGATTTTGTAAACCAATCAGCAAGTAGCTGATCCGGAATAGGTGCCTTTATTAGCCTACGGCGTCTTCGCCACTCGTGGATGTGATCCGAAATATGTGTAGAAGTGGTTTGACGCAGTGAAGTTAGCAGTTCTGTTCCAGTGTCATACTGGATGGGGAGTTGGAAATGTGTCAGAAACTGCATAGCCAAAGTGTTGAAATCATGAAAAGAGTGTTGTGGAAGCTCGATATACCATTTTGCTACCGTTCCGGTGAGCGTGCGTTGGAAGAGCCGAAGTCGGATGGAATCATCCATCAAGGAGTTGGATGAACACCAAAGATGGAAGGTCATCACGTGGTTCTTGGGGTCTTCCCCGGGCTTGGCATCGAACTTAGGAATGTCCGATGGTAGTTTGGCTGGAATAGGTGGCCAGTGAGGTTCATGCCATATAGGATCGTTGATAAGCCTCGACAAATCAGGTAGATAAAGTGTGGCCAAAAAGGGAAGTTGACGGTTGGTCTGCGGGAATGAGTAATAACCATGTGGTACCGAGAACCCTGGAGGGCCCTGCATAGCATACTGCTGTGTGTTATACCCATATGAGTTTCCCGCGGGATACTGCTGGAAATTCTGTGGATGGTAAGCCATGTGGTTAACCGGTTGATTGTAAGCAACCGGTTGGTGAGTGTTCTGCTGAGTGGGTATAGTACCTTGGGGTTGCTGGAACCCAGGAATGGTTGTTGTTACTTGTTGGGGAAAAGTTCCCTGGAATTGTTGTGTTCCAGGGATGTTACCACTATACTGTGTAAGTGAAGGGTTTCCCATAGCAAGGTTGGGGGGTGGCTGCGACGGTGGTTTCCATGGAAGGCTCATTCCTGCTTGAGGAGCGAGTGGGAATTGGAGTGATGGGTTCCATGGAGTTGTAGCAACTGAAGGGTAAGGGAAACCAGAATTCAAGTTGGGGGGAATCTGGGATTGCCCCCCAACTTGATTCCAGTTTCCAAAAAGTGAGTACCCCCCACTCTGTGGGATCTAATTGTCCCAAGAAGGAAGTATGCCTGACAGGGGTTGTTGATAGTAAGGCCCGGTTGGAACACCGGAATAGGGTTTCCCACTGCCAGGTGGATTGTACATACCGAACTGAGTAGACGCTGCTGGTTGGGAAGTTTGTTGGATCGAGCCAATAGGTTGTCCACCAGCAATTAGGTTGGATGGCCCTATATGAGGAGGCTGTTGACTGGGAACTGGGTTCCCAGCAAAAGGCTGTCCTCCAACTGGTTGGGTTGATGGCCCACCAGTTGGAGGTTGTTGACTCGGAACAGGGTTCCCAACAAAAGGTTGTCCACCAACTGGTTGGGTTGATGGCCCACCAGGGGGAATTTGGTAGTTAGCGTTGGGGACCACTGTAGTCGGTTGTCCACCTCCTGAGATAGTGTAAATGGTGGCTGAGGGTGATCCTTCGGTCCAACCGGAAGATCCAGCAGTGTGACTAAGCGTTCTTTCGCCGCTGGTCAAATATGATAACGTGGATTGGCCAACGGCACCAAAAGTACCTATTTGCGGAGGGGGTCGTCCATATCGAACAGGTGAGGACGGGGAAAAAACTGGGTTATCCCTCATAGAATGTGCACCAAATATAGGTGATGACAGCAAATGCAGGGAATTTAGCCCAGGGGTATTAGCGTCATCCATGGCATGTTCAATGGTAGGAGGACCCTCAAAAACTGGGTCCGAGTTCATGTCCTGAAAAAGATTTTGGGGATCCAGCAGGAACCTAGGTATGGTAACATCCGAAGGTCCTGTGCCGTCTGCAAAGGAGTGTCGAAACTCCGTGCTAGACGGGATGTTGGGATCCCTATAGTCAGAAGGACGAGTGTCAGGGGGATATCGAGAGGCTGACGAGAGCATTTGCTCTGTGCTGCGTCTAAACCGTGCCGATGCTAACGGAGAGTTCGCTAGGCTAACCATACTAGACTGGATGGAAGCCATGATTTCATGTCCCGGAGGGAGGTTGGGAAGAGAAATAGTACGAGGTATGTTGCTAGAAGAACTCGTTTCCTGCGGGTGAACACTGGGTGACGTAGTGATAACAGGCGAAAGATCCGCCTGGGAAGTGATGAAACCATAATCAGGTTCAAAGGGTGTGTCAGGAACTCGAGTATCTTCAACGATTTCAACGTACCCGCCTGGGACTGAAATCAAGCCAGGTATGTCCTGGTCGGACCCTTCTATGGTGCCAACAGATCCGTCTGTATCATTGTGAAAAGTTTCTGATGGACGGGAAGTGCTGACATCCGGTAGAAGGATGACCTCTGGTCTAGTACTCTGGGTTGTATTAGGTTCAGTTGCGGTAACTGTGTCCACTGTGATAGATAAATCTGGAATGACAGTGGGTGAAGTGACAGTGGAGGTCTCAGATATGCTAATGGTTGCAGAAACTGCAATAGATTCTGAGACTGTGCTGTGAGTGGCAGTTACGGGTGGAACTGAAGCCGTTGTACGTATCGACGATGGAATGTTCCCTCGACCAGCACCACGGCTAGGAGGAGCAGGAATGCGTGATGCAGGCGGACCAGTAGTCCGTGGCGGTGGTGGTGGTGGAGGGCTTTGGCCATGTTGTCTTCGTGATCTTCGTGGTAGATCTGACATGATGACAGGAAAATGAAAATCGGGGGCAGTATCATAAACAAAGAACTCAAAAACTCTAATGCAACCGAGTGTGCAGAAGAGGAGCTAGAAAAAAGCAAGGCTCACAGGCCAAAAAAGCAAGCTCTAAAATCTATACTGAGACCGGTGTCTCAATAAGCGAGTTCATCAACAAAAATGGCCAGAATGCCAACAAGCAGTCCCTATAAAGAAAAAATGACCCTCTACAAAGATGAGATAGCAAGCAAACTCCTGACTAAGAGCTGGAGACCTCAACAGGCTGTATCCTTCGCAAGGTGATGAAATCCAAGTCAAACAATACAACATGAGAGACCGATATAAGAAGGATATCCCTCTACCGAAAGGGATCCTGGGTAAAAGAGCCCTAGTAGAATAGATACTAAGCCACCTCGTTCATGACACGTCGGAAAAGGTTTTGGGCACTTCAGCCTTCCGAAGAAGATAGCGATCGATGTTGCCTTAGGGCTAAGTGGAGTGCGGTATTCCACAGAGTTTAACCCCTGAAAGTTGGAAACAGTCAGGAGGCCCCTCCACAAACTAGCTGTGACCGTGTCAATAATTACTAGAGGATTTTAGTTCCCTAAAGACAACGACTATGTCTCAGATTAAAATGACAAGGGGGAATTATTTTGATGCCTATCCCCGGTGTCCTACCTAACTACCAAATTCTTTTGATTTCCTCAAGTGAGGTTAAAGTTGGTTTAATTAGGGTGATTTATTTTAGTGGCTGTCTTACTCAATCGGGTAGTGGATGTGAAACTTGATGGTGTTATGACGACTCAAACCATGCAAATGAGAATGAATCACAAATAAGCCTTTGTCTTCGATGAAATCTAGCTAGGGTAAAGATAGAGGTTCTTCGATCAAATATGCATGAAATTTTTCACAAGCAAACATCAAAGCAAGAGATTTTTCCTTTTCGAGTTATAAACAAAGCCAAACTGAAGTAAACACTCTTTTTAATGCACTGATTCTACAATCTACAATGCTTCTACAATGATAATTTCTGTGGCAAAATCAATGGTTCATTTCCCTATGCAAAATACCACTAGACTTTTTCAATTTAAACAACAAAATTGCTCTCAACTAATGATCTTTTAATTTACTGAAAATGATAATGATAATATGACTGTAAAAGCTACAGTATTCAGTAACAGAGAACAGTGGTGTTGAGTTGGTTGTGGTGAAAAAATCAAGTCAATGCAATCAAACTGGAAAAATGACCAATATGTCAAAAGTGCCACTAATTCAATCAACAATCAAGCTCACAAACTGGGTAATAAGCACACCATGCAGACTGGAAATTGACCAGGATGCTAACAGGCAACAGTAAACACTATCTAAGGCAGAGAGAGACTCTGGAAACCAAGCAAAGATAAAAAAAAAAAATTTAAAAGCTTGCAGACACTACCGCGGGTGATGGTCTGACTGGAGCGCGGCACTGTGACAGTACCGCTCTGGTATTAAGGAAGAGAACGCGGTACTACCGCGCTGGAGGCAGTTCAGAGGGCGCGGTACTCTGGCAAGGTAAGGAAAAAGCACAACTTGAGAAAATGAAATGAAGTTTTCAGGGTTGTTGCCAACCCAGGGGACTCAATGATCAAACAGGGAGATAAATACAGCGAGGAGGGGTGAATAAAGGTTAACAAGGACCAAGATTCAAACTGGTTTGAAGTGCAACAAAAACTCACAATGCAAAGATAAATGACTGTGAATTGAATCAATCAAGTAGTAATCAAAACCAGCGGAGTCACCATTCTTGTTATGTAGAATTTTGTCCTACGGATAAGCCAAAACTCTCTTAACTTTAAAGCGGACTTTAAACTAACTTTAAAGTAAGAAACAAGTCAAAACAAATGCTACCTTGAATCCCTAGATCTAACAAACATCTCAAGATTAAAATGCTAGAAAGAGTAGAAGAAGTTTAACTAACCTTCTATCCAGATGCTTGTTTTTGTAGTTGCTCCAATCTCCAAGCCCTCACAAATGAACTTGTCAAAATGGAACCAAGACACAAGAATGCACTATTCTCTAGCAACCTGAAACATGAGTTAGAATCTAAATCTATGAAAGATACAAATCATATCATTAAAACAAAATTAACACAAATGATTTGGGAAAACAAGACAAGTTATTCCATTACAACTTGAAGAATACTTACAAAAGGTGCTTGATGTCCAAGCCAATCCTCCAGCTCCAAGTGTATTCTCCTCTAGCTATCTCCACAATGTTGTAAGACCATAAGTTTGGTACTCTCAAGAGTCCTCCCCCTTCCCAATGGAATGCCTCTCTTTTATAGTGAATGGTGAGGTTAACCAACAAGAGAGATGGGTGGATCTAGGGAGAGATAAGTGGATCAGGGTTTCTAATCGAAGGAAATGAGTTGAGATCGAATCAGGGACCTCAATCTTCCATTATCTTCGAAAATCCAAAATCCCACAAGCCAAGGAAAAAAGGCTATTAAAAGAGTACCGCGTTCTGCAGTCTTTGCAGAACGCGGGTACTGCGGCGTTTTGGGGAAAGAGCATAGCGCGGTAGTGTCTAGTACCGCATTTTGATAAATGAGCAAGGCGCGGTAGTGTGTGTAGATAAAGTCTTAGGTGGGTCAGAACTTGTCAGGGTAGATTCACCTTCAAGGTTGACTCATCATCTGTATCTTCTGGATGGCTTAAAACAATAGGGAAAGTGTCGTCAACTCGTTTTATGATAGAGATGCGACACTGTGAAACATGGAGGTATAACAAACCTTTATTGGTATTCAAAACTCAATGGGATGTTGACTTTCCTCTTTAGGATACAAGCTTCAAGATAAACAAAACCCCAAATATAATATTGAAAACTAATTACATACTTTCTAATACAATATAAAGTTTCTAACTAACCAAAACTTAATTACATCGATAAGTGTTTATATCTTAGAATTTGGGATGGGATAGCATTTATGTTTTTCCTAAATTGCATGAGGATGAAATAAGTGTACTGTCCAATTAATTTTATCACAGTTGTTCAAAATTCGAAATAAACAATTAGAAAAAGAAAAAATAATATAAAACATATTTGGTAGTTGATGCACGGATTAACTGGTAGCTAATACATGTCAATTTCCGCTAGCTCACTTGGTTAAGCTGTGGGTCTTGTTAGCAAGGCGACCTGAGTTCAATAAAGGCCACTCTAGCAAATCAAAAAAATTTGAGCAAAAAAGAAACTGATACATGGATGATGCATGAATGTCAACTAATTATCCACATTAATGAGATGTCAACCACTAACTATCTACTCAATCCTACTTTAAAAGAACTCAAATTCTCGTATTCAGATTCATCCCAAGTTCCCAACACACCAAGGGCAACCAAGGGCAAGATGTGAAGATTCATCTCAACACAACGACGTGTCGACTCATTAATGTAAAATCCCCACTTCCCAGAAGCATTCATATGATTATTAACACACTGACATGTCGGCTCATTAATGTACAAGCCCTACTTCCTTGAAGCATTCGTATATATAATAATCATAGAACCCAATTAATCATCAATATTTTCTCAGTATTCAACACCATCGGTTCTAACTCTCGGTGGACATTCAAATAGCTCTCTTAATATGGAGAATCATAGCAAAGCAGTGTGATGAACCTGCAATAATTAATTAATGCAAATACACGAGATATCAGAAATAACAGAACTCAGAATCGCTTTTTATTGATCACGGGCCACTTCAAGGGGGCAACCTCCTTTGAGCAAGCTCAATACAATTAAATTCACTGTGCCTTCATAGGCCTCAACAAACACTTATATACTAAGTCTAGGCGCCAATACCATGAGTCAATACTATGTGTCAATACAAACCATGGGCTAAGTCTAGGCGCCAATACTATGAGTCAAAACCATGGGACATATAATAATATGGGACGACTTACAAAGCATATGCGTCCAATACTATGGGTCAATACTATGGGCTAATATAAACTATGGATCAACAAATACTACAGGACGACTTACAAAGCATATGTGTCCAACAATAATATACTAACAAAGTAAATACATGGGTTCCTAACATCCCCTCTCCCTTAGAAAAAGCTTTTTCCTCAAAGCTTTAGATGTGGAAATTGATGCAAAATCTGAAGGAGTGGGTCCCCTATAGCATCCTCGGGTTGCATTCCGAGCCACTGGTGCCTTTCGAGTTTCATGGAGGATTGCATGGAAGGCTGCAGATGAAGAAGAACCATATCAACGATGTGAAAAGTGCGCTCAGAACGGTGCTGATCGGCTTGTTGTTTCAGTCGAATTCTTGCCATGTGAAAATTGTCCTGCATAATGAGAAGAAGTTGATCACGATTTCGAAGAATTGAGTCAATTGCCTGAACTGGGGAGCTGCTAAAGGTGTATGGAAGAAGAACTGGTGGTGCCTGTCCAGAGATTGCTTCATATGGTGTCCTTTGAGATGTGGTACTATACCACTGGAGCACTTCTAGGAAATCCATAGAAATAGTTGTCCAAATCTGTGGAGGAATGGGAAAGGGTTCGAGCAGTCCCGAAAGGAGGGTCGTTTCACCCTTGTTGACCTGGAAAGTATCATAGTCAACCACCATTTGTTGAATTGTCCTTTTGAGTCCCTGCCAAAAGAAGATACTTTGTTCCTGGTCATACGTTTTGAGGAACCCATAGTGCCCTATTGATGAAGAAGTATGGAGTTCATAGAAGAGATAGTGCGAGGAGGAGCATCTTCCACCATATTGTCCTTACCCTTCTAGTAAGTGGTCACATAGTCATAACCCATGAGTTGGATAACCCTTTTCAGGTGTGTTGGGGAGGAGACCCATTGTTCCAGGAAAGTTTCCAGACTCTGGAGATCAGTTTTGATGCAGAAATAATTCCCCAATAGGGATGGCTGCCACTTCTGTACTGTATGCAAAATAGTCATCATTTCCTGCTGAGAGGTATATGCGGCTAAATTCTTACCAGAAAGGTCTCTTGAAGGCAACAAGCTCATTGGTTCAGCAAAGACACCTGCATATCTATCCAAGCAAGTAGTGGAGACTGTTGATGGGTGCATATGAATGGAATGGAGCTGAGCGATGAAACCATGTGAATTCTTCTTAAGTATTTTTTCCAGGCGATGTGAACTGATGATGTAGAGAGACCCTGGTTGTAAGCCCATAAATTTGTGTTGTGCCCCATTGACTGAAAAATGCATCCAAAGTTCAGCAAAATCCCATAAGATGGGGCCAAGTGTGCGTAACCATTGAACGCCCAAAACCACATCACATCCACCTAAGGACAAGGAAAACATGTGAGAGCGTAGGTTATAATCTTCCATAGAGATACGCACATTGTGACACTTCCCCTTGCAAGGTAAGGTGCCCCCATTGGCAACCATGACTTCAAAGTTGGAGTAAGGATGGAAAAAACAATTAGCCTGTTTGGAAATCCGAGGATCAATGAAGTTATGAGTGCTACAAGAATAAATGAGTATGGTAAGAGGGAGCTTCTTGAAGTATCCCTTGACTCGCATTGTTTGTGGGGTGGTGACGCCGGTTACAGCATGAAGAGAGATCTCGGGTGGTTCGTCCGGAGATGGGGTGTCAACAGGCGGGTGTTGAATGTCGACCTGATCATCTACTGTATCTGGAGCTTCTTCATCAAGTTCTGAGGCAGGCGAAGAATCCACATCCAAGAGATAGAGATTTTGTTGAAAACATATATGTCCCCGAGTGAATTTCTCATCACAATTATAACAAAGCCCTTTTTCTCGGCGTGCCTGCATCTCTGTTTCAGACAATTGCTTGATAGGAGTTGGTTGAGGAGCAGGCGTGATGGGAGGTCGTTGGGAACCCATATTTTTTAAGGGAACAAAGGTGGGTTTGGAGCATTGTTGAGCTGCGATCTTGTCCTCGGCCAGCTTAGCCAACCCTAGGACTTCCATCATTGTGTTGGGACAAAACATTTTGACCTCTAGACAAATTTCATCCTTGAGACCACTGATAAAACAATTCCTATAGAATTCATCAGACAATCCTTCTGTGTGATTGGCTAGTTTCTCAAATTCCATCTGATACTCTCTCACTGTGCCAGTTTGGTGAATTTTAGTGAGTGCTCCTGTGAAGTCGTCAAAAGCACTAGGACCAAATCGTGGCAAAAGGAGTTGGAAAAAATCTGTCCAGTTTGGCTCGGGATGAGCTTTGATGTACCAACGGTACCATTGAAGGGCTTCCTGTTCCAAATGAAAGGATGCAAGTGGAACTTTCTGGACATCAAAAGTATTATGCAAACTGAAATATTGTTCTGCTCGGTATATCCATCCAGCCGGATCAATACCATTGAAGCGAGGAAAATCAAGCTTCGGCCCACGAAAATTGCTGGAAGAAGAGAACTCGGTGGCTGCAAAAGATTTTGGCTAACGGTTATTGTTCATGGCTGAATGTTGAAGATGGAGGCTAAGAAATTTTTCATCCAGATCTTGGAGTTTGGTTTGGATGGCTGCAAGTGCTTCCTCCATGGTGTTTGCTCCTGTGCGAGTGACAACCATAACCAGCAATTTTATTTTTTATTTTTTTTGTGGGGGGGGGGAATGGATATAAAAACACAAACACAAGCTTATTTAGTAAGAGGAAATTTGGATTTGGGAAAAACTTGGAGGGGTAATTGGGGTTTGATTAGGTTTTCGACACTTTATGAGGGACAGGGAAGCAAAAAATGGGGATTTCAGAAGCGGGAACTCTATGGTAAAATTTGAAGGCAATCAGGTGAAAATTGAAGAAGTTATGGCAAACCCTAAAAATAGACAAATGTCGGATTTCTGGTCTTGGGAAGTGGAATTTGGGATAAGGTATTCAAGAATGAAATATGCAGAATGGGATTGCAAGGATGTTAGTGAAGTTTCAGGGAAAACAGAGTTGAAACAAGGGAGATATGGCCGAAAAACTCATATTTTTTTTTCCAGCAATGGATCGGCAACAGCAGCGCGAAAGGGATCCGCAATTTATTTATTTATTTATTTTTTCGACGCGGAAGGGATCCGCAATTTTTTTTTCTTTCAGAAATGGATCGGCAACAGTGACACGGAAGGGATCCGCAATAGATGGATCTGCAACAGCATGAAAGGGATCTAAAATGACGGGATCTGAAATGGTGACTGGATCTGGAACGAATTTTAGAATAGATCTGAAGCGGCTGGATTTGGAGCGGAAGTGATCGACAACAGTTCAACTGAAAATAGATATGGACCCCAGGTATGTACAGCTTCCTAACAGTTCAGGTGTTTCACTCAGCCACCAATGCTGTCTGACGGATTGCGTATTGGGGCAGTACCCCTCACTCCATAGCTTAGGTAAAACTAATAACCACTTTGCCACAAACGACATCTCTTGGTTTACCTCACGGGTGGGAACTAGTCAATCAGGTAGGGGTCATTGCCCTTTTCGCTGGCAGGTCCTCTCAATGGGCCAGATACTTTGGGGTTCCTGTGGTACTCCTCACAATGAGTTTTAGGGCTTATGCCCAAGTACTTCCCACAGTTAAGTGGATAGGTATTATTCCCAAATCCGAAGCTGCAACAGATGCGAAAAACAATTTGGCAGAAATTCCACCCAACGAGCCCAAGAAAGTGCTCTAATACCAGATGTGATGAACCTGCAATAATTAATTAATGCAAATACACGAGATATCAGAAATAACATAACTCAGAATCACTTTTATATTGATCGCGGGCCACTTCAAGGGGGCAACCTCCTTTGAGCAAGCTCAATACAATTAACTTCAGGGTGCCTTCATAGGCCTCAACACACACTTATATACTAAGTCTAGGCGCCAATACCATGAGTCAATACTATGTGTCAATACAAACCATGGGCTAAGTCTAGGCGCTAATACTATGAGTCAAAACCATGGGACATATAATACTATGGGATGACTTACAAAGCATATGCATCCAATACTATGGGTCAATACTATGGGCTAATATAAACTATGGATCAACAAATACTACGGGACGACTTACAAAGCATATGCGTCCAACAACAATATACTAACAAAGTAAAGACATGGGTTCCTAACAAGCAGAGACTTCTCATCTGGATGCAGTCTTCCCATCGGTATAAGATTTTATCTCGTGGGAAAAGGGTGAAGATTAAAAATGCGGAAGTGTAGCTAGGGTTTTACCCCTAGCTTGTGCAAATGAGCACCTACTAAGGAGAATGGCCTCCTTAGTAGCAGTTCAGTAAGTATAAATGATTAAGCTAAAACAAAAATTAAATTACTTCTAAAACATGCACAAAACATAAACAACAAATTTAAATAATGGCTTTTTGTATTGAAATTACCTTCAATGTGAAGGTTTGATGGAGCCCTTTGTAGTGTCCAAGAGGATGCTCCAAGCTTCAATATGCTCCTTCTCCTTCTCCAATGGTGGGAATGGGCCAAAAGTGGCTCTCAAGGTGAAAGTAGTTCAATGGTGAACTAGGGTTTCGAGAGAGATTTTGGCAGAGTAAGGGTGCTTGTGATTGTGGATATCGATTAAGGGATCTCCATCACCTATTTATAGTTTTTTGGTGGTGGAGTGCTGACCCATGGTTTTAGGAAACACATGGTTTTGGGCAGCTGTATAGGGTTTTTTCCTCCTTTTCCTCATTATTTTATATTTTTTATTCCCTTTTTAGGGGATTTTTGCTATTTTTTGAGGAAAAGGGGGGTTTTTAGCCTTTTTTAGGCTATTTTGAGGGTTTTGTGGCCTTTTGGAGGCATTTTAGGCCTTTTGGAGGCTTTTTAATGGGATTTTTTAGGATTTTAAGGGAAATATGGTAGGAAAATGGACAAATGAGCCATATAATGTGGTAGATGAGGTAGTGAGCACTTTTTGGGTGTTAACAGGAAGCAAGAGGAAGATATCTGTACTAGACAATCCCAATTTAAGTTATGTGTTCACTCCTCAATGGAGGGAAGCTGTCTGTCACTTTAAGTTCTTTGTTCACTGCTCCTTTCCCTTCTTAATATCTTGCAGCTGTTTGGTCAGATTAGCCAGCTACATCTGAATCTGCGACATCCCAGCTGTGTTTTCACCAATTGGCGATGCTTCCAACTGCATTGCAATCTCCAGAGCTTCATTGGGCGTTGTAATGTTCTGTTGCATCAGTGGTAGTCGAATGTGTGGAAGCAGTGCTACGATGAACCATTCTTTATGTTGGACAGTGCTCATATCAAAACTAACCCTTGCCATGAACATTTTGAATTGCTGGTCAAAGTCCCACACTGTATCATTGGGGTACTGCTTAATTTCTTTTAGCTCTATAGTGTACTATGCTTCCAACTTGGGTTTCTTGAATTCTGCGATCAATTCGTTCCTGATATCATCCAACGTCTTCTCCGGAGCTCCTGTAGGGACTAGAACAAAATTCATAAACCAGTGTAATGTGAGACCTCATAGAGTTGTCGCTAACTGTCCTTTCTTAGCATTATCATCAGTAATCTGCTTCACAGTCCATACCGCTTCACATAAAAACCAGTACTATTCTGGGTCATCTGTCTCGTTTCCATGGAACAGTGGCAACTTCGCATCCTCGCCCGCCATTTTGGGCTTCCTTCCTGCAGTTGCTGAACTACTAGTGATCACGTTTTGATGACATGGTGGTGTCGAGGTTGTGTTTCTCCCTGGTTGACAGATAGTGAGCGGAGGAGTGGGTATGTTGTCACTGGGGTTTGGTCCTACCTCTATCCTAGGCGTATCCTGGTTGTCCTTGTCCGAACTGTGAGGTCGCTGCGTCTCGTGTGGTCTTCCTTTACGGCCTTACGGTTCGATCGCAGTAGGACCTTCTCCTATCCTCTGCCTCTTTTCCTATCGAAACCTTGCTCCTCCCCTTGTAAGACCACTGTCTTCCTGGACTTTGTTCATAGTCTCGTCATGAGCTGCCCCCATCTACCCCTTATCATTCCATGTACCGCCCCCCTACTATCGCGATACCGACGGCCTTCACCCACTAGCTTGTTTACTGATCTAGATGCATCTTCAATATACCCTTCTCACAAATAAGCATCTTAATGGACAGTTGGAGCGATAGAAAAAACCTTCTCCGGGATTTGTGGAAGAAATACCTTTCAGGTTCACTATAAGATTTTTGGGTATTGACCGCAAATTCAATGATATAACCTTCCAATATGTTATCGAGCCAAAACTCAATAGCTCATGATGCCTTGTTATCAACATCCTGCAACTCCTGGATCAGTTCTAGAGTCCAGGTCGTCGGCTCACCACCTTGGAAGTTCCTCTTCTAAAAAGTCAATTTTTCCAACCACTCATACAAGATAACTGGGAATTCACACAAAAAATATTCGTGCGGACCATCGTGAATAGATCTTTCCACCCACTAATCGACTGTCAGTCGAGTGTTCCGACTTTCTTCTTCAACGAATTCCTGCAACTTTCGATCAAACCAGCTTTGTATCTTCAGTTGCGTCGGATGCCACAACATATCCTCCTTTCACTTTGCACACGGTCACGACAACAGAACCATTTGTTGACACAAACCCAGTCGATAGGGGTTCCACTCACTGTCGACACATATAGAGCACCGCTATCTCCCTAAGAATTGGCCTAGATAGGTTTAACCCCATCCGACAACACCTGCAGAGCATATGAAGTCTCACCCGAGATGTTCAAGGGAGAGTTGATGGAACCATGTTTCTGCCGAATTAAGGAGGACGGTTGCAGCTCAATCACTTAACTTATTGTGACATTTCAGAAGTGGATCTATGCAATTAACTTCTACATCATTTATATCCATAGCATCATTCAACAGAAATATTCATCGCAACAAATACAATAGTAAAGCATTAATTGCAACAAGAAAACATAGCATCATTCATATATTGCAACATGCATTATCATAAGAGAACATAAGATACACAGGGATTTCATGAAACAGCTCTGTCATATCATATTAACTCCGTGTTGGTTGCTTTTCTGGACAGACCCGGGTTTTCAGGAAGTGCAGCAACAAACACCCATTGGTGCACTGGCCCTTTCGGCAACGAGCTGCGCAGCAGCCCGAGGTCTCACCCGAAGTGGCTATGGGGGGCTAAGGAATAAGGTTTCCTTAACCAAGGCAGTGTGGAATCCACAGTCTTCTCTCTTCCTTCCTTCCGCAGTAACTTCTGAACGGAGCGTCTGATTCTTTCACAGGTCATACAGCGCAGCAGCGCTGGAGCTTACTCGCCTTAGCCTAGTTGCGCGGCACCTCCGCACCTGCGCACGAGGTGTTTACCCGCTACGTCCGATACACTATGTATCGTCTCTACTTCCGTGCAGCAGCGCAATAACACATTCCCTAAGCGCTACGGCGATAGTGCTCTTACCAACTCCTTCGATAGTGCACGAATATAACTTCTAAAGGACTTGCTTTATATACTCATTCATAAAGCTACAAAACATTCATGTAAACACAGATAGTAAAACATAAACATGCATTCACACAACACAGCATCATAACACGAGAATTATGTGGTTCGCCTCCACGGGGAAATCACGTCCACAGGAACTTGTATTTTATATTATCTCAAAGAGGGAATTACACAGTCCTGCTGCACACACAGCTGCAGTTTTAGATATTTCCAGGAAACTCCACGCACACAGCTGGGAGCCCTTCTCTTAGATCTACTCTCTTCTTCTATAGAGATTACAATGACTCAGACATCACCCTTGACTGTCTGCAACTCAGTGACTAGCTCTATAACTATCAACTCTAACTCTTCTAACTTCTAATCCTCTTACGTCTAACGTCTAATGGCTAACGTCTAACCTTTACAATTACACATATATATAGGTGGCCCTGAGGGTCGCACCTTTACAAAACTGTGGGCCTTTCCCAGCAGTAATCCCCAAAAACCCTAACCACGGTCATGGCTAGGTGTACTGGAGGCACCGCTTGTAGTCATGTCGCCGTTTCCTGCAGGTTCCGTGACTTCCGGCGCAGATTGCGGGTATGGGCGCCGCTTCATCGTTCACTGCTCCTTGTCCTTCGCCTTCAATGTTTTGGTACATTGCTCTTCCTTGGTCAGAGCAACCATAACTTCTGTACTTAGCCTTAATGAGGGTAGCTGAGCCCTCTATTCTGTCGCTTCATTTATTGTGGTAGCTGAGCTTTCTATTCGGCCACATTCATTCTCCTTTGACATGTGCGCACGAGCTCCGCTATTTCCAACCCGTAATCTGCGCTGAGCTCGTCCATCTGGCGCCGTACTGCGCACTGTTCACTTCTGCCCAAAATTGGTGCTTTTACTCAAAACTAGCACTTCTCTTCGACACTTGTGCTTTTTCCTCAAAATTCACAGCTTTACTATAGCTGCGGCCTATGCTCCAACAGGCCCCTAACACTTACTTGTGGCTCGTCCCCGAGCCACTTGCACTAGCGTGTGGTCGCTTTAGCTACGCGTCTGCCTTTGCTTGGGTCGCACCAAATGCTTGCTTCCACTGCGCAATAGCGGAGTCCATTTCATCCACGCACTCTGCAGCTGTCTGCACCATGTCTGAACTGGCTTCTTCTTCAGTTATGCCATCAACCAACTGTTGGGATTCGGCAAATTATTTGATCTTTGCCTCAGCTTGGGCAACAAGTTCAGCATACTCATCCATGAATGGTTGGATGTTGTTGGTGAGATTAGCATCTTCATTTCTGAGCTTGTGCAGTTGTTGTTGTACTTTGTGCACTTCGCTCATTTTCCTCATTTTGGCTAAGCGTTCTAAGGCCTTAGCTTCTTCACTCAGAACAGTTAGGGACTGTTCTGCTGCTTGTACCTGTTCCAAAAGACCGACTTTGAAAGGGAGCTTCTCAAGCTCAGCCCAAGCCTCCATAGCTTGCGTCATTAAGTTCTGGGCTTCATCTTCTCTACACCTCATTTACGTGGAAGCTATGCGCAGCGCTTCAAATTGTTCCTACCTATCATCTATAAGAGGTGCTGCGACACCAGCTTCCAACTCGGCGATATGCGCTCTATGGTCCTCAGCCATAGAAACTATTTCCTGCTCTAGGGCTTTCACCCTTCCGCCAATAATTTGGACTTTCTCAACTAGAGGAAGGTCTGGTTGAATCTGGCAAGCCGACACCTCCTGGGCGATTTCATCAACTAAGTTTCTTATCCCAGTGTCTTGTGCCTCATAAAGTGCGAGCTGCTCAGAGATGTTCTTATAGCCCGCCTTCAACTCTATTTCCTGCGATTGCAGTTTTTGGTTTGCATGGAATGTGGAGAGCTCTCTAGCTCTCAGCTCAATAGAGACCTTGTCTTGTACTAACTGCAAATTTTCTATCGAAATTAATGACAAATTGATCTCAATAGGGCCAACCGTGTTTACCTGGGTTGCAGCCAAAGGATCCGGGAATGTCATACTTGTAGGCAGGATGTGAATGATAGTATGCCTCTTCGCAAGTACTTCATCCCGCTCGGTGCTTGTAGATGCCTGTGGCGTCTGCGAACCAGATGCTGGCGCATGGGTCTGCGCAACTCTTCCTGCGAGACCTTTCAACTCCATGATCTGCAGGTCCAGAGCACTTCTGATGTGAGCCTGTGAGGTTCGCAGCTCACGAAATTGCTCCTTCAGGTACTGGTCGAACCCCGCGGCAAGGGTCTCAGAAGGATCTCCTGTCGCTTCTGTGGGGTGCGACAACTTCTGCTTCTTTGGAGGTGGTCCTGTCGGACCTTCATCAGTCTCCTGTGAGGCCTTTTCCTTTCCTTTATCTTTTTCTAGCGCGGCAGGGGGTGGCATCACGGCAGCGATGTCAGTGGCCTGCCTCCATTCGTCTGGCCAAGATTTCACAGTTTCTTTGACATCCTCAGTAGTCATCCGGTAGAGGCCTATGGCCCATTCTTCCTGAATTCCGCAAGGGCGGAAGTAAATTTCATGTAAGTTGGCAAAAAAAACCAACTTTGTTCCATAGATTTGTGCTGTCTCCTCAGTCAGCCTCGGCATCTCGTGGATGGTGTCCTTGAGGAGATGGTAATATTCATAGAACATGACGCGGTTCATCTTTCACTTCGCGGGATTACTAGAATCCCATAGGTTGACATAGCGCATCCCTGCAACCTCTCCTGCACGGCGCGGAAGGAACTGAGTGTTCGGGGGATCCTTCCACCCGACAAAGGCGCATAAAATCAAAAGCCAAGAAAAATGGAACAACTGAGCGGCGTTGTCCTGAACGTTCCGGCAGTCGTCCAAAAATGTATTCAAGAGGAAGAGAGACCAGTTATACTGTTCTCCCTCCGCAGCTGCGATTGCGAGCTCTACAACAGCTCCAGTGACTTTTTTAGGTCTGCACTTCGTTAGAAGTCTGCTTGCAAGCAGACTGCCTGTGAATCTAAGTGCTTCATCTTCAACTGTAGTGAGGTCATAACCCCGACCTCCTCTCAGCAATTTGTATTTCTGCACCAGCTGTGCAGCCAACTTTCTGTCCTTATCTTTTCCAACAAAATGAACATTGGGGTCCTTACCAACCTTAGATAGGGCGATAATACAATGAATCAAATCCACATTCAAATCGATTGGCCTCCCCAGCCAAAGATAACCACCATGAACACAGGATAGTAGGGTCTTAACAACCGCATTTATTTCATTGCTACGCCTAAAGTGCGGTAGCTTCAACAAGTTCAACAGTCCAGGCCTCTCTAGATTTGCTGCAAATTCCTTCAGGACAAATTCATCAACCTTTCTAACGAAATTATGGACTACCGTCAGATAGAGATCCGGCGCGAACTGAGGATACGTTCTGTAGTCTCCCAAGTTGAAGTCAGAAAACTTAACCAGTGGAAGGTGTCCAAGCAGGGACCCTTCTTCTCAGATGATTTCCACCATTGGAGGCAACAGAATCGGATACTTGGCATTCTTGGGAATCTGCACCTCGGGTGCATCATCTGGATGCGGAGAAATATAGTTAACCAGAGTGGGAAAGGGCTCTGAAACGGGCTCGTCTGGCTGCTGCTGAGATGCCCTTGTGCCCAGGGATTGTTTGGGATCAGACCAACCAGGATGTGTGTAAGCCGAGGTCGTCACCGGGATAGTCATGCCGAAATCTAAGCCTCTACGCAATTCTGTTTCAGTGTACCAGTTCCTTGGAACTGTATCCAACGTGTGGATGAATAGGTGAACCCACTCATCCTCTGGAATATCTGACCATTGCTGAATACATGTTTCAACGTGTGACCTGGGGTCACTCTGTCCATCATATTTGCGCAACACTTCTGCTGTAGTTTCCTGAAATGTGCGCAGTATCAATCTGCGACAGTCTTTCCATGTGTCAATATTTTTTTTATGCGCACCCCACCATCTTGCGGGTGTAGCGCGCAGTGCTACATCCAATGCTTGTATGCACTTCTCTTCTGGGATTTGTTGTTCATAGGTATGTATGAATTCACTTACTTTAGTTAAACCATCAAAGATTGGAGTGTTATTCAATTTTGTGCCAATCCATCGAATGGATTTAGTCATCCTGGCACAACGCCTTGCAGAAACCTCATGTAAGCGATTCTGCCAGTTTTCCAGTCCTGCTTCTGAATCTGATGTGCACAAGCTATCGCATCGCCAGCTGATATGGCCGTCCGCTGTGGGATTTACATAGTCACTATGACTAGCAGTCATCTGGTACAAACTTTCCATGTGGCATGCTTCTTCTTCTGCTCGAATGGGTTCAATATACTGTGGTCCTTGAAGGGGATCAAGCGGTGCAATGACCCTAATCTTCTCATCCTCAAAGGTCATCTGTCTTTTCTTCAAATTAATAACAGCCAAATTATCACATGCCCAGTCTATACCTAAAAGTTCTAGGTATGGTCTACTGTCATCCAGAATTTTAATTACTTCGAAGTCTGCAGAACTTCTTAATCCCTCAATGTCAATAGGTACATTGGGTAATCTTCCCAATGGAGAAACTCGTTGCTGATTTCCAAGTCTTAGCTGGATAGGAGATCTGGTAAGCTGAGGACTACCCATCTGTTCCCATGTCTGCATGGTGAGAACATTAACTTCTAAGCCTAAATCCAAAATGACTTCATCCATCTCAAATGCTCCAATCTGCGCTGTGAGTCTCATCTCTCTTCCAGTTCTAGTATGACTCCCAATCTGATGAACAGCACGTTGCGGTGTATTCATCGAAGCAGATTGTTGACACTGATCCAACAGGTGTTGGAGTTCCATAGTTGCTTTTTCATTGCGCAACAACTTTAAGAAGTTTCTCAAGAAAGCATGAACACTGCCTAGTGCATCCTCCTCATCAGGCCTTCCCGATGTAGTAGCCTGTTCTTGTACTAGGTTCTCTTGTCTTAGCATTTGCGGTCTAATATCTTTGTGCGATACTGCGACAGAACGTCAAGTTCAGGGATCTGAGAAATACTCTTGAGCTTGCTTGAATGCTTCTTTTTGCTTCTGCAGGTCAAGCGGAGATGGTTTGATATTAGCGCGGCGCACCCATTGCGTCGCTGGTTTTCCAGTTCCCAACTCTGGTGCACCAGTGGTTGCTCCACTGCACGTCACTATATTAACTGTAGGATCTGGTTCCCTTTTTTCTGCTCCAATCAACTGAATATTCTGGTTAACCTGTGGCTTCTTTTCTTGCATCTTGGCCATCAACTGAGGGCATTCTTCAATGACATGATCATAAGATTTACAGTATCTGCAGATGGTTGTAGGATTTTGGAAATCCCTTGCATAATGACCTTGAGCTCTGCAGTTATAGCAAGTGATCTGTCCTCGTCCATGACCAAAACCTGCTGCGCGTCCTCGGCCCCTATAATTTCCTCCTCGGCCTTCGCGAGTTTGGTCATACTGCGGACCTGCTGTGGGTCCTTGTGGTTCTGACTGTACTCTATAAACATCATGTTTTCTTTCTATCATGAGCTCATATGCTCTGCAATTGTTCTCATCATGGCCTACTGATTTACAGAAATTGCAGTAGAGATTCTTTGGAGTTTGTACATATTTCTGTAACAACTGACATTCTTGTGGTCTGTGACCTCTAGTTCTACAGATTTCACACCAAGGCCCCTGAGCCTATGGTAAAGGGTTAGGTGCTCCAGTCGCAATATAGTCTATGAAAATGGGGCAATGGTCCTTTGAATGACCTTGTGGTCTACATTTTGTACACCAAATTTCTTCTTTAACATCCTTTCCTTTCTTAATATCATGCACTTGCAAGGTTAGGCTTGCTAGCTGGTTCTGCAACTGCACAACATCGTTGCTTGTTCCAGCAATTGGTGAAGCTTCTAGTTTCATAGCCATCTCTAGAGCTTGTTCTTGTGTAGTGAGATTCTGTTGCATCAAAGGAAGTCTAATGTGAGGAAGCAGCGCAGCAATGAACCATTCCTTGTGTTGCTGCGGTGCAAACTCAAAGCTTACTTGATCTATCAAGGCTTTGAACTTCTGGTCAAAGTCCCATACTGACTCTGTGGGTAACTGTTTTATGTATTTGAGCTCGGTTATGCACTGTGATTCTGACTTAGGTTTCTTGAATTCTTGAATCATAACATTTCTTACCTCAGCAAGCATCCTATTCTGTGCTGCTGAGTATTTCATGAACCAGGTTAAGGCTCTTTCTCTTAGTGTGGTTGCTAACTGAACCAGCTTAACAGCATCATCATTAATTTGCTTAATCATCCAAATGGCTTCACATAAGAACCAGTGCTACTTAGGGTCTTCTAGCCCTGTTCCTCTAAAGGTCGGTAGCTTCATGTCATCACCCATCCTTCTTGCGCTAGGTTGAGGTGGAGGTGCTGTAGCACTGCCTCCGGGATGGTTAAACAAAGGTGGAGATGAGGTACTAGAAGTACCGTGCGGGCTACTAGATGGAGTTACTGCGGGGTTATACTGAGCCCCGTCTGGCTTTTGCGGTGTAAAAGGGTGGTAAGGGATATGAGCACTCCCTTGTCTCTCTATATGGCTCGCTCTAGGAACTCGACTATCTTCTAGGCTAGACTCAAAAGAATGTTGGTCAAGGCCTACTTTATACCATTTTCCACTACGAGTACAACCAATAACTTCAAGATCACTATCAGAATCTACGGACATTACTTGTCTATGCTATTCATCGGAAGCTATGCATAGTTTTCCTTTTTCATATAAGAGCATTTTAATCCATAAGTTCAGAGAATTTAAGAACTTACCCCTGTATGCTCTGAAGAAGCTCCTCTCAGCTTCGCTGAAGCTCTTTCTCGTATCTACTACAAAACATAAACATAAACATGCATTCACACAACACAGCATCATAACACGAGAATTATGTGGTTCTCCTCCACGAGGAAATCACGTCCACGGGAACTTGTATCATATATTATCTCTAAGAGGGAATTACACAGTCCTGCTGCGCACCCAGCTGCAGCCTTAGATCTTTTCAGGAAAATCCACGCACACAGCTGGGAGCCCTTCTCTTAGATCTACTCTCTTCTTCTACATAGATTACAATGACTCAGACATCACCCTTGACTATCTGCAACTCAGTGACTAGCTCTATAGCTATCAACTCTAACTCTTCTAACTTCTAATCCTCTTACGTCTAACGTCTAATGGCTAACGTCTAACCTTTACAATTACACATATATATAGGTGGCCCTGAGGGTCGCACCTTTACAAAACTATGGGCCTTTCCCAACAGTAATCCCCAAAAACCCTAACCGCGGTCATGGCTAGGTGTACTGTAGGCGCCGCTTGCAGTCATGTCGTTGTTTCCTACAGGTTCCGTGACTTCCGACGCAGATTGCGGGTATGGGTGTCGCTTCATCGTTCACTGCTACTTGTCCTTCGCCTTCAATGCTTTGGTCCGTTGCTCTTCCTTGGTCAGAGCAACCATAACTTCTGTACTTAGCCTTAATGAGGGTAGCTGAGCCCTCTATTCCGTCACTTCATTTATTGTGGTAGTTGAGATTTCTACTTGGCCACATTCATTCTCCTTTGATGTGTGCGCGTGAGCTCCGCTATTTCCGGCCCGTAATCTGCGCTGAGCTCGTCCATCTGGCGCCGTACTACGTACTGTTCACTTCTGCCCAAAATTGGTGCTTTTACTCAAAACTAGCACTTCTCTTCGACACTTGTGCTTTTTCCTCAAAATTCGCAGCTTTACTATAGCTGCGGCCTATGCTCCAACACTCCGCAAAATCCAGATACAATATCTCCGCAAAACACAGATCTCGCGGATAACTCTTGATCTCCAATTACAGACACATATATTCCCCAAATCAGCTTATCCAACACATACAACTCTATGACTTTATATAGGCTTCTGCCTTTGCATTGCTTGTCCACTTATTAACAACTTCCTAACTGATGCTTTGAGCAAATGACCTAAAATCTAACTGACATGGTCCAAATGACCCAAAATCTAACTGGCATGGTCCAAATGACCCAAAAACCCGCATACCGCGGTAAATTTGACCCAAAATTACATAAAATATTATCCTTTACGCCCAGCTTTCCGCCTTCCACAATATCTTCTGACTTGTCATAGCATCCGCGATGCTGCGATGCTAACTTACCAAACCGCCTGCCAACATTGTGTAAGGGTTCTGTTGAGATATGTCTCTCACAATGTATGTTGAGTATTACTACTTTGATCAAATTCCCAATTTTTTTATATTGAAAAGCGTGTAGGAATTGTGTTGTTTATGGTGTAGAAGTTAGGGTTTATAGGAAGAGGCTATGATTTGCAAGGTCATAAGGACATGGGAATGACGTGTTATAGCACTTTGATATAGCGGAGGGTTTTTGACATTTGTATTTGGTTGTATCTTTCACAATACCAACTAGCGAGGATAGATCATGCTCTTAACCATACCATTGAATTCCATGGTACATGAGAGTGATATCCCCAACATAGAAACCCAACAGAGAAAATTTTAAGGACCCGTAATAGTTTTAAAGTGTAGAAGCTTGATGAATCTTACTAATTCTTAAATTCCCAACCATAAAATGTTTGTTGATATTTCTGTAAAAATATTCAAATTTATATGGATTTTATATAGTTTTTGGACATTTTTAGCAATGTTTAAAATACAATATTTGTATCCTATGGAATATGGGTGGATCATTTATAAAAAAGAAATTAGAAAATAATTTTTTTGGAAGAAAACATCGAAAATGAATCCATTGACTAAATTTTAACCCTAAAATTTTCCTTGATCCCCAAAGTGTTGTTCTTTGTGTATTATAGAAATAGGATGGCTGGTATGATTGCATAAGATTGGTTTCAAGTGCACGTAGTAGGATTGTAATATACTCAAAGGTATGAGGAAGCTGTGTAAAAGGGCAAGATGTGAAGATTCATCCCAAGTTCCCAACACACCAAGGGCAAGATTGTAAAAAACTCATATTCTAGTATTCAGATTCATCCCAGGTTCCCAACACACCAAGGGAAAGATGTGAAGATTCATCTCAACACAACGATGTGTCGGCTCATTAATGTAAAAGCCCCACTTCCTAGAAGCATTCGTATGATTATTAACATACTCACATGTCGGCTCATTAATGTACAAGATCTACTTCCTTGAAGCATTCGTATATATAATAATCATAGAACCCAATTAATCATCAATATTTTCTCAGTATTTAGCACCATCGGTTCTAACTCTCGGTGGACATTCAAACAACTCTCTTAATATGGAGAGTCACTGCAAAGCAGAGACTTCCCATCTGGATGCAGTCTTCCCATTGGTAGAAGATTTTATCTCGTGGGAAAAGGGTGAAGATTACAAATGTGGAAGCAAGAGGAAGATGTCTGTACTAGACCATCCCAATTTAAGTTCTGTGTTCACTCCTTAATGGAGGGAAGTTGTCTGTCGCCTTGCACAAAATATCCCATGGGGCTGCTGATTCAAGAATTTAATCCAAAAATAGATGAAAATATAGCTACATAAAGTAAATAATAGAATCAATATTGCAAAATAACATAACCAACCAACCCTTTATTGGCATTCAAAACTCAATGGGATGTTGACTTGCCTCTTTGGGATACAACCTTCAAGAAAAACAAAACCCCATATATAATAATATTTAATTGAAAACTAATTACATAACTTCTAATACAATATAAAGTTTCTAACTAACCAAAACCTAATTACATCGATAGGTGTTTATGTCTTAGAATTTGGGATGGGCTAGCATCTATGCTTTTCCTAGATTGCATGAGGATGGAATAAGTGTACTGTCCAGATTAATTTTATCGTAGTTGTTCAAAATTCAAAATAAGCAATTATAAAAGAAAAAATAATATAAAACATAATTTGTAGTTGATGCACGAATTAACAAGTAGCTAATACATGTCAATTCCCCCTAGCTCACTTGGTTAAGGTGTGGGGCTTCTCAACAAGGCGACCTGAGTTCAATTCCCCTTAGGGAGGTGACTGTTAGGAACCCATGTCTTTACTTTGTTAGTATATTGTTGTTGGACGCATATGCTTTGTAAGTCGTCCCGTAGTTTTGTTGATCCATAGTTTGTATTGGCCCATGGTTTTGACTCAAAGTATTGGTGCCTAAACTTAGCCCATGGTTTGTATTGACACATAGTATTGACCCATGGTATTGGCGCCTAGACTTAGTATATAAGTGTGTGTTGAGGCCTATGAAGGCACCGTGAAGTTAATTGTATTGAGCTTGCTCAAAGGAGGTTTCCCCCTCGAAGTGGCATGTGATCAATATAAAAGTGATTCTGAGTTCTGTTATTTCTTATATCTCATGTATTTGCATTAATTAATTATTGCAGGTTCATCACATCTGGTATCAGAGCACTTTCTTGGGCTCGCTAGGTGAAATTTATGCCAATTTTTTTTTCGCATCTGTTGCAGGTTCGAATTTGGGAATAATCCCTATCCGCTTAACTATGGGAAGTACTTGGGCATAAGCCCTAAAAATCATTGTGAGGAGTACCACAGGAACCCTGAAGTAGCTGGCCCATTGAGAGGACCTTCCAGTGAAAAGGGCAACGACCCCTACCTGATTGACTAGTTCCCACCCATGAGGTAAACCAAGAGCTGTCGTTTGTGGCAAAGCGGTTATCAGTTTTACCTGAGCCGTGGAGTGAGGGGTACTGCCCCAATACGTAAGCTGTCAGACAGCATTTGTGGCCGAGTGAAACCCCTGAACTGTTAGGAAGCCACACATACCTGGGGTCCATATCTATTTTTAACTGAGCTATTGTCGATCACTGCTACGTTGTTTCAGATCCAGTTGTTCAGATCCATTCTGAAAGCCATTTCAGATCTATTTCAGATCCAGTTGTTTTCGCTCCATTCGGCGCCGTTTCAAATCCCTCTATTTCTGCTCACTTCCGGGCCATTGCAAATCTATTTGTTTCAGATCCCTTCTGAGCTGTAGCCGCTCCATTCTGAAAAATAAATAAAATAAAATAAAAAATCAGTTTTTTCTCCACATCTCCCTTGTTTTAACTCTATTTCCCTTGAAACTTCTCTGACACCCCTACAATCCCATTCTACATATTTCATTCCTGAGGAACCTATCCCACATTCCACTTCCCAACACCCAAAATCTCACATTTGTCTATTTTTAGGGTTTGCCATAACTTCTTCGATTTTCACCTGATCGCCTTCAAATTTTACCACAGAGTTCCTTTTCTAATTCTACTTCTTTGTCCCTCTATACCAAATTTTCTCATTCTTTCACCCTGCTTCTGAAATCCCCCTTTTCTACTTTCCTGTACTTTCGACAATGTCCAAAATCTAGTCAAACCCGAATTACCCATCATATTTTTTCCCCAATCCAAATTTCCCTTTACTAAATCAACTTCTATTTGTGTTTTTCTACCCATTCCCCCCCCCCCCAAAAAAAACCCTGGTTATGGTTGTCACCCATGTAGGAGCACACACCATGGAGGAAGCACTTGTAGCCATCCAAACCAAACTCCAAGATCTTGATGAAAAATTTCTCAGCCTCCATCTTTAGCATTCAGCCATGAACAATAACTGACAGCCAGAATCTTTTGCAGCCACCGGGTTCTCTTTTTCCAGCAATTCTTGTGGGCCAAAGCTTGATTTTCCTTGCTTCAATGGTACTGATCCGACTAGATGGATATACCGAGCAGAACAATATTTCAGTCTGCATAATACTTTTGATGTCCAGAAAGTTCCACTTGCATCCTTTCATTTGGAACATGAAGCCCTTCAATGGTACTGTTGGTACATCAATCTCATCCCGAGCCAAACTAGACAGATTTTTGCCAACTCCTTTTGCCACGATTTGGTCTTAGTGCTTTTTATGACTTCACAGGAGCACTCACTAAACTTCACCAAATGGGCAGAGTGAGAGAGTATTAGACAGAATTTGAGAAACTGGCCAATCACACAGAAGGATTGTTTGATGGATTCTACAGGAGTTGTTTTATCAGTGGTCTCAAGGATGAAATCCACTCAGAGGTCAAAATATTCTATCCCAACACAATGATGGAAGTCCTAGGGTTAGCTAAGTTGGCAGAGGACAAGATCGCAGCTCAACAATGCTCAAAGCCCACCTTTGTTCCCTTCAGAAATATGGGTTCCCAACAACCTCCCATCACGCTTGCTCCTCAACCAACTCCTATCAAGCATTTGTCTGAAACAGAGATGCAGGCACGCCAAGAAAAAGGGCTTTGTTATAATTGTGATGAGAAATTAACTCGGGGACATAGATGTGTTCAACAAAAGCTCTATCTCTTGGATGTGGATTCTATGCCTACCTCACCACTTGGTGAAGAAGCTACAGATACAGTAGATGATCAGGTCGACATTCAACACCCACCTGTTGACACCCCATCTCAGGACGACCCACCCGAGATCTCTCTCCATGTTGTAACTGGCGTCACCACCCCAAAAACAATGCAGGTCAGGGGATACTTCAAGAAGCTCCCTCTTACCATACTCATTGATTCTGGTAGCACTCATAACTTCTTTGACCCTCGGATTGCCAAACAGGCTGATGGTTTTATCCATCCTTGCTCCAACTTTGAAGTCATGGTTGTCAATGGGAGCACCTTACCTTGCAAGGGGAAGTGTCACAATGTGCGTATCTCTATGGAAGATTATAACCTACGCTCTGACATGTTTTCCTTGTCCTTAGGCGGATGTGATGTGGTTTTGGGCGTTCAATGGTTACACACACTTGGCCCCATCTTATGGGATTTTGCTGAACTTTGGATGCAGTTTTCAGCCAATGGGACACAACACAAAATTATGGGCTTACAACCAGGGTCTCTCCGCATCATCAATTCACCTCACCTGGAAAAGATCCTTAAGAAGAATTCACATGGTGTCATTTCTCATCTCCATTCCCTTCAGATGCACCCACCAATGGTCTCCACTACTTCCTTGGATAGATATGCAGGTATCTTTATTGCACTAGTGGGGTTGCCTCCTTCACGAGACCTTTCCGGTAAGCATTTAGCCGCATCTACATTTTAGCAGGACATGATGGCTATTTTGCATACAGTACAGAAGTGGCAGCCATCCCTATTAGGGAATTATTTATGCATCAAGACTGATCTCCAGAGTCTGGAACTTTCCTGGAACAACGGGTCTCCTCCCCAGCACACCTGAAATGGGTTATCCAACTCATGGGTTATGACTATGTGACCACTTACTAGAAGGGTAAGGACAATATGGTGGAAGATTCTCCTCCTCGCACATTTGATGACCCAATTTCTCTTACAGCTATTTCTCTGCTTGTTCCAAATTGGTTGCAATATGTTCAGTGGGGCTATCTCTTTTATGAACTCCATGCTTCTTCATCAGTAGGACACTCTGGGTTCCTCAAAATGTATGACCACGAACAATGTAAATTCTTTTGGTAGGGACTCAAAAGGACAATTCAATGGATGGTGGTTGACTGTGATACTTTTTAGGTCAACAAGGGTGAAATAACCCTCCTTTCGGGACTACTCGAACCCTTGCCCATCCCTCCATAGATTTGGACAACTATTTCTATGGATTTCCTAGAAGCGGTCCAGTCGTATAGTACCAAATCTCAAAGGACACCATATGAAGCAGTCTCTGGATAGGAACCACCAGTTCTTCTTCCATACACCTTCAGCAGCTCCCCAGTTCAGGAAATTGATTCAATTCTTCGAAACCGTGATCAGCTTCTTCTCATTCTGTAGGACAATTTTCACATAGCAAGAATTTGACTAAAACAACAAGCCGATCAGCACCGTTCTGAGCGCACTTTTCACATCGCTGATATGGTTCTTCTTCATCTACATCCTTCCACGCAATCCTCCCTGAAACTCCAAAGGCGCCAGTGGCTCGAAATGCAACCCGAGGATGCTACAAGGGACCCACTCCTTCAAATTTTGCATCAATTTCCACATCTAAAGCTTTGAGGACAAAGCTTTTTCTAAGGGAGAGGGCATGTTAGGAACCCATGTCTTTACTTTGCTAGTATATTGTTGTTGGACGCATATGCTTTGTAAGTCGTCCTATAGTTTTCTTGATCCATAGTTTGTATTGGCCCATGGTTTTCACTCATAGTTTTGGCGCCTAGACTTAGCCCATGGTTTGTATTGACACATAGTTTTGTCCCATGGTATTGGTGCCTAGACTTAGTATATAAGTGTGTGTTGAGGCGTATGAAGGCACCGTGAAGTTAATTGTATTGAACTTGCTCAAAGGAGGTTTCCCCCTTGAAGTGGCCTGTGATCAATATAAAAGTGATTCTGAGTTTTGTTATTTCTGATATCTTGTGTATTTGCATTAATTAATTATTGCAGGTTCATCACAGTGACTTAGTTGGGAGGCGACACCCAAAATCCCAGTCAAGTTGAGGCTGCCAAGTGTGATCTCAGGTGATTTTGATGTCTTATATGCCCCTAGGCCACTCCCCAGGTGATTTTGATGGCTTAGATGGCCCTAGGTTGTGGTTTCTTAGACCAACGGCCACTCCTACAAGTCAAGGAGATTTGAGCAAAAAAAAAACACTGATGCATGGATGGAACATTTAACTTAGTGTATCCACTTCACCAACTACAAGTTAAGTCTCTGTGCCACTCAACTAATGATCCACCATTAACGAGATTAATGAGGTGTCAACCACTTTCTATCTACTCAACTAACTGTGCTACTCAACTAATGATGCATCATTAATGAGATGTCAACCACTAACTATCTACTCAATCCTACTTTAAAAAAAAACTCATATTCTCGTATTCAGATTCATCCCAAGTTCCCAACACACCAAGGGCAACCAAGGGCAAGATGTGAAGATTTATCTCAACACAACGACGTGTCGGCTAATTAATGTAAAAACCCCACTTCCTAGAAGCATTCATATGATTATTAACATACTCACATGTCAACTCATTAATGTACAAGCCCTACTTCCTTGAAGCTTTCGTATATATAATAATCATAAAACCCAATTAATCATCAATATTTTCTCAGTATTTAGCACCATCAGTTCTAACTCTCGGTGGACATTCAAACATCTCCCTTAATATGGAGAGTCACAGCAAAGCATAGACTTCCCATCTGGATGCAGTCTTCCCATCGGTAGAAGATTTTATCTCGCGGGAAAAGGGTGAAGATTACAAATGCGGAAGCAAGAGGAAGATGTCTGTACTAGACCATCCCAATTTGAGTTCTGTGTTCACTCCTCAATGGAGGGAAGCTCTCTGTCGCTTTGCACAAAATATTCCCATGGGGCTGCTGATTCAAGAATTTAATCATAATTACAACATTCCAATTTCCATATGCCATGATTGGGCTACAGTTTATGCTTCCCGGCCATTCCAGCATAGCTTAAATACAAGCGAACAATTCGTTGTTATTAATAACAACTTCTGAGATATCTGGGCTTTAAGCACTGCCTTCAAACATTGGTTTTTGTTGAAGATCCCTTGTGATTGGGAAGAGTTGGTCACGAAGACTCTCGGCGTGAAAGCTACAGCTGACGGTCTATTTTTGGTAGCTCGGTCCGACTTTAATTTATTTGTTGTCGATCCTCTGACAGCCCAAGTCAAAATGTTGCCAAGGATTTTTCGAGACAACGAAAACCGTGTTGAATTCCTTTAGTCTCTCATTGTTCAAGGAACAACGGAGATAGAATTTGATAATTTCACAGGTAATTATAGAGTTTATTTGTTCGGCAATTGGGAGGGTTGTGTCCAGCTTGCGCGATATACTTCCACTACAAAGCTGTGGACAATACAACAACTGTATCTCAATGGTGTTCCTCTCAACACGACGATCTTTCCATCTTCGTTATGGAGGTATCGCCATGGAACTTGAATAATCTGTATCTCCTCTACCTGCCAACACTTCTCTTGTACTCACAGTGGCAATCACGATGTGATGATTATTGGAAGTTTTTATTTGAATATCTCGGCAACAATAAAGTTTGAAAGACATGGCGGTGCACTACCCATTATGGTCAGCTATCGTGTTTCACCTCTTGATAACGGATTTATATTGGTGGGAAGAGTTAAGGAAAATGACTCTTGAAAAGGGATGCAGGGAAATCTACCCATAGTCAGCCATTTCTCATTGGGTATATGGAAATTTAATGGAGATACTGTGTGGGAAATGACTGATACCGTCAAGGTTGAATTGCTTGAAGAAATGATCAAATCCTCAGAGGGCACAGATTTTCTTGTGGTAGGAACTGGTGATGGTGAGACTATATGGCTTATGCTGAGGTGCAGTGAGAGTATGGTGCAATATGTCTGATGGGAACTCCTATTTTTGTTGGGTTGTCCAGGAGGCGGATACATGGATACCAATTTGCATTGGAAAGCGAGAATAGGCTCTCTCACTTTTAACGAAATAGATGGTTGACGACCATTCAATTATGGAAATGGGGCCACTGTTGGATGATCTTCATTATTTTTATTATTTCTGCTATTTTGTTTTCTTGTGGTTTTATAATACATGAATTAATATTTCGTAACTGACACCAAGGTAGGAATTTGAAAAAAAATCCACCCTCAATTTTGCAGATTTTCACATTATATGTAAACGTTTTGAGAAATTCTTCCTTTTATTTGACGGTGAGTATAAAATATAAGCCATATTTAACCACCAAAATGGGCATGACAGGCATTTACCCCATCAAATTCCAACCCCAAGGATTTTAGATCTCTTTAATTGAAATTCCTTTTTATTGTTTGATGAGAGGCCGAAAAAGCAGGTACTAAAACAAGTGGAATCTCTTGTTTTATAGATTTCACATTGATATGACGTCTAATATGTTGACGAACTTAATATATATATTTTTAATAAATTTTGAAGGAATAAGAAAATTAATTGTGGAGCTTTTCACATTTTTTAGAAAAAAAAAATTTACTTTTGTTATTTTGATCCAGGTGGATATTGTTGGCCATCCACCTTTTCAACTAGCTCAAAACAGTTTTCTGGCAATTTTAGTAATGTATTATTTTTAGCAATTTTTCGGGTCCTGAACTTCCGGGGCCGTTTTGAGGCCCTAAATGACCTTTTTTGGCGATTTAGGGGGCCAAATAGTTGCCCCCGACATACATTTTCCTTTTATCAAAAGTTGTAAATCTTGGATAGACCTTTCCAACAGGATACCGAGCACCCCAAATAGAGATCGTATGCAAACGTTACGACCCCAGGAAGTTGATGTACTAGCATACCCAAACGGTGCCCACATGACTTTTGGCGCTTCATCTCCTAGGGTTAGGTTTTTGGATGTCTAGGGTTTTTGACATTCCTATTTATTGTAAAAGGCCTTGAGAACCTCATTGTAACCATCTTCTTGTGAATGAGCGCAGCCGTCACATCTCTTCTCAGAGATAAGCCGCCACCATTCCAGCAAGCTTGTTTTCCGCTACATTTTACAGTTGTAGCTTATTTCCTAATTGAATAGAAAACTAGTTTTACTGTTTTTTTGTTATTTTGTGTTAATTATCTGATAATAATCTGTATTCATTTCGTTATGCTCATAAAATCCGGATCAATGGTATCAGAGAGGTCTGCTCCTTGTCGTCTTAATGCATGTCCCCAACGAGGTCAGGGTACAAAGAATTGGGTCTCGAGCTTGTTTCTCTTGAGGACAAAAGCTCTCGCATGCCCAAGCAACCTCGCATGGCAGGAGAAAAGAAAGATCACGGGATAGGAGATCCTATCAAAATGTTTCTTGAGGAAGCCCTCACGCAACAGAGGAACGAGATGATGGATAGTTTTGCGCAAATCCTTTGGTGACTACTAACAAGCAACGCATCTTCCTCGAGCGGAGGCACCGCCCCCTTCAAGGTACAAATCAACTTCGATATTCCTATATTTGAAGGACAGATAGATGCAGATGCTGTAGATAAGTGGTTGAATCTACTAGAAGGGTATTTTTCTATCCATAACTTTTTGAATAGAGAAAAGATTACTTTTGCGCTCCTCAAAGCCATTCCCCATGTCAAATATTGGTGGGAAACTTTCTACGAACAAAAGAACACAGAGGAAGCCTCATTATTTTCAGTCACGGCCACTTGGGAATCCTTCAGGGATGTTATTAAGGAACAATACTACCCTCTTGGAAGTTATGACAACTTGTATACCAAATGGACCACACTGCAACAAGAGAGAGACCAAGGAGTGCCAAAGTTCACAAATATCTTCCATACCTTGCGCACCAAGTTGGGTATCAAAGATTCAGAACGACATCTGGTGCTCAAGTATCACGGTGGTCTGCATATATACATCCAGACCGAAATGGAATTTCTGGACATCTCTTATTTGGGCGTGGCCTACCGATATGACGTCAAAATCGAGCAGAAGCTCAAACAAAAGACGCAGCAATTTGGGCATGGGAACCCCTCACAACAAAAGACAGGAAAGGGCGGCCCCAACCCACAGAATAAAGGACAGAGCAAAGATGGAAAGTATTAGGACAACCAGTCCAAGCTGCAAGCAAAGAAGGACATCGAAAAGACGAAGAAAGATACCAGGAAGTGGTGTGATTTCCATAAGAGCCCTTGGCATAACACCGCTGATTGCCGCTCAAAGCAATTGCTGGTAGTCAAAGTGAAAGGATCTGAATCAGATGCAGGTTCTGAATCTGATTCCAAACCAGAAAGGGGAAGACGGATCATTGATGCGGAACCCAGTGCCACCATTGCTACCACCAAGCTCCAGCCTGATGAACCAGATGAGCCAGAAGAAGGAGAACGCCTAATCCATTCACAGATGTGGGTAAAAGGCACCCCGCTGCACTTCATAGTTGATAGCGGTAGCTAGAAGAACCTCATCTCAGCAAAGTTCATCAAGTGCCTGGCCCTGTCGACAACGACACACCCACAACCCTACACCATTGGATGGCTCTGCAAATGAATCAATCTCTGCATCAGCCAACAGTGCCAACTGTCATACGGCATCAAGCCCTTCAAGGACGAGGTATTGTGTGATGTTGCTCCTCTCGAAGTTTCACATGTTCTTTTGGGACAACCTTATTTATGGAAACGTCATGTTGTATATGAGTCTAGGCCTTGTAGTGTTATTATTTCTTTGAACAGGAAATTGTACAGGATACCCGAGGCAGTCCCTCCTAGTGACATTTCCTTGATCTCTACCAAGCAATGCAGGAAGGTCATCTCTCAGACTGGGAAATTTGTCTTCTTCGTGATTCACTCTCAGAGTGAGAGAAAGATCGCAGCCACATCCAGGGCCTTCACGACCGATCTCTCCACACAACAAAAGAAAGTGGATAAGGTGGTGGAAGGATACTCAGATATCTTCTCCTCTCCTACCAGGGTACCTCTGCACTGCCAGGTCAAGCATCCCATCGATCTGACCCCAAGAATGTAATGTCCCCATCCAAGGCCTCGTATGGAGTCTTGTCAACTAGAGCCATCGATGATGACCTATTCACCAAGCAACATGTTCTGTCACTAACACCCCTAAGCATGCTCCTTTTTTTTCCATCGATGCCCTCTATTCATTCTTTCAGAAACACCATTTTTTTGAGGTGTGTATAGAGTTTTGTTTTGTTGAGTTATACCATATTGTTTACAAAACTAGTTGAACGCCTTACTACAAGATTACCCTCTATTATAAGTTCTCAACAACTTGATATTTCTTCCAATCTGGTTTTCTACAAGAGCATTGAACTATTGAAACTTCTCAAAATCCTCATATTTCTTCCTCATAAAATACAACCATGTCATTATGGAGAAATCATCTATGAAAGAGACATAATATTGGGATCACCTAGTGATGGACCGATATTGTTCCAAACACATCACTATGTATTAACTCTAATATTTCCTTGGCCCTTTTGGCCCCATATGGGAAACTAATTACATGACTATGTTTACCATAAATATTATTTTCGCATTATTCTACTTCTAAAGAACAATTAGGGAGATCGTTGAACATACCTTTGTTGTGCATAGCATGAAGACCTTTGTCGCCAGTATGTCTCATCTACAGATGTCACAACATCATAAATTCGACTAAACAAGCAGATATGTTGTCATATTCAAAAAAGACCGTATCCGCACATCCATTGGCATATTTTCTTCCCAATATCTTGTATAGTGTTGCATTTCAAACTCCTCTCATCAGTACCATTGCTCCTCACACCATTTTGCTCCAATCTTACTCAAATACACACTGCACACCTGCATTTCCCATATTGGTGGCATAAATCATGTATTGATCCAAACCTGGAATATGCAACACCCTTGGAAGAGTTCCTATCCTTCCATATTTTAGTATCAGACAAAATTTACCACATCCAATAATCATGGTCGATGATTCATATTCTAGAAGAACATCACCACCATCAAATTTATCATATTCGCAGAGCCAGTCTCTTTTTGGTGTCATATGATATGATGCATCGGATTCAATCAACCAATATTCATGATATGATTGTGTACTTGTCAATGAGAAATACACATCTCCTTATCTTCATTCAAAGTCTTACCTTCAATTGATTACGCTTCCTTAGACTCTTTGCTCTTCTCAACTCCTGTTGACTTACAATATCTCAAGCCTTATCTCTTATCATAATTAGGGTAAGTATGTATAGTTTCATTTGAGTTAATCATTTACCATTATCCATTCATTAAACTTGTTGTCATTTCATTGTGAGTTATTTGCATTTCATTTTGAACAAGGCAGGATGGAAATGTCTGCCTCCAATGCATTTGATGTCATTGTTGTTAGATGTGTGTGTAGGTATATAGGTACCAAAAATATCCTAGGGGGTTCTCATACACTCCCAGGAAGAGCATATGTCCAGTAGTTGGAGCCATATTTTACGCCTTGGATCTATTGCAATGTTCGAGTAGGGCCAAACGTAGAGAAAGGGATCTAAAAAAATTATTGTAAAGGCCAACGTGGGTTATATTGTATGGATATTTGGATCAGGGGCTACTATCCCCCTAGATTGTTCATGGAAGGATCCCTTGGTTTCACTCTTATAATTACTTGGATTTGTGGCACAACTAATTGCACCTTCAGTGTGTGGATATCCCCACCATGCAAGGCTTTAATCGCATGGGTTGGTGTCTAGGGATTCTAGGGGTGACCCATGGGGAACATAACCACCTTGGTTTTTTTTATGCATAGGTGATTGTATCTTGTAAAGGGTTTTTGTCCCTTAATTAGAACACCTCCACCCACTTGGATAGCAATCTAGCACAAAGAAACCCCTCTTCTATCTCTTTGTCCATTGACGTCATCCTTCCACAATTGAGACTACAAGATTGGAAAGGGGGGCAGTGAGGTATAAACAACACTTTGGGGTTAGTTGGGGCTTGATGTCCCCATTTAGATCACTTTTTCATCAAGTGATTCCTTTATTTTAGTCTTATTTTATATTTTATGTCTATTTTAGGGCTTATTCCCTTGTGAGGGATTTACCCTAAAAATATTCTAATTTAATGTTGACTTGTAGGCTCAAAAATTAAAAAGGTTGAGGATGAAATCATATAAATAGATCACCTCACCTCATTGTAAAATCATAAGACAAGGGTTCAAGTATGTTTTTTACTCTCTTTCTCCTACTCTATGAGTCATTAATGTTATGCACACTTCTCTTGGGATGAATTCTTTGGCTTGAAGGTGGATGAATGATGGTTTAGAGATTCTTTTTACACATGCAAATAGTTGATGCTAGAATAATTGGAAGAAATCATGCATAGGTGTGACCTAAGGTCTTTTTCCTTTCTCATTCTTGTTAAATTTTGGTAAGTTATGCTCCTAGCCTAGTTTAATGGTGTTGTTATGGTGCATTTTGTTGATTTGTTAGGGATTTTTGTCAACACTTTATCAACTTTTGTATGAAGGTAACATCGTCCATAAGAGTTCTTTATTTCTATTTGGGGCCTTGGACTTCTTCATTTTCCCTATTTAGGCTCTCTTACCGAACCCTAGAGGGTGATGCCTTAGCTTGCAAGTGTTAAAGGACAGTTAAAGAGAGAGAAGCTAACCATTGATCTTTCAATGCCATAAGGATTGAGACGAAAACCATATCCCCTTTTATTGTCATTAAATTACTGTTTTTTATTAGTTTAGTTGTGTTTTATTTTGCTGCAATTTTATGGTAAACAAACCCTAAAAATCAAATATTGTAAGAATCCCTAAAAATTCATATAAATTCAAAAACCTAAAAATATTTGGAATTTAATAATTTTGGTCCACCCAACAAATTCACCCTAGTGTATTTATCCACAAATTTGTGAGGACGTCCTCATTGGATATTGAAAAAACCCTAAAAATATAATATTGTTGGAAAAACCCTAAAAATCTAAATACCTTCATAAGTCCAAAAATAGTCGTGAAATCGTAATTCTAGTCCACCCACCAAATTCACCCTAGTCGATTTATCAACATATTTCTAAGGGCATCCCCATTTCCTTGTTGCATTGGGAAACATGATTTTTCCTTAATTATCTTATATCATACATTGTATTAAGTACTAGTATTGATTTGGAGCAGATTTCTATAGTAGTCATTTGGATTTAGTTTCTCAAGCATACCAGATAAAGAGTCAAAGTGGCAAACAAGTATGAGATGTAGCTCATTAATGTATGAAAAGTTAAAACATAGACCCCAGCGATCTTATGCTTCTTTATGAGCCACATTAATGAGCTACTTCTGGGAGAGGGTCACCAGCAAATACTTCTGCTCCTTGTTTGCTTCCTCTGCTTTCCGTTGTTATTAAAGCTCTTGGTTTATTGGGGTGTGCCTAGACCGAGGCTTATCTTTAGTTACTATTTAGATCAAATAATTTTAGTATTAGTATTAATCACACCTTATGTATGACTCAATGTGCTGGTTATGGAGCATGATCATCCTAATTCAAAGATGTTGTCATCCCAGTGGGCGGGCATCGCCCTCCCACGGGGGGACCATCCCCCCCAGCTGGGGGGTCCGGGGGCAGCACCGCCAGAAGAAATTTTTTGGGTTGTTTTGTTGGCCAACAGTTTGCGGGCCCATGGTTTTGGGTAGCCTGTAGTATTTTCCCATGGTAATTCCCCTTTAAAAGGAAGACATTGTAATACGACTTTGCAATGTATTGTAGCATTGTAAAGATATCTTATTGTGTAAGAGATACTGTGAGAGAGTGAATATGAAGTTGCAGTGGATGTGCTACAGGTTGTATCCCTTCATTTGTTGGATGGTATAATAATAAGGACTGGCAATTTCTATGTGGACGTTTCCCATCTTGCGTGAACCACGTTATATTGGTGTCTCTCTTGAAATGTCTTTTATGTGATTTATATTTGCATCTTATTTATTGTTATTGCTATACGATCATGTTTTTCTAACACGATGCTCCTAAGCATTGGATGCTTGACAAACTTGGTGGTGCTTTTGTAAGTTAAAAATAATAGAAAATTGTATATGACTATAAATGCAAACATTTTCAAGACATGGTTAATTATATTTTATCATTCTTTGTTGCTAACTATTGTGCTTCTTACTTGGGGTTTTTTTATCTATGCATACACAAAAACCATCACCTGGTCCTAACAAGAACAGGGAATTCCTTCCTCTTGTGGTTCTTATTAGGAACGGGATGAAATGTGCTCTTACATAAGGTGAAGTTATAGCCATTGTAATGCAAATGCTTATATATGTTGACGGAAAAGTCAGGACAGACACATGCTATCTTGTAGGGTTTATGGGTAAGTTCCTTAGTAACCTGAGCATGTAGATTTTGAATAAGAAATTATTTCCATTATTATAGAATATGTAATAATTTTTTTTATACTAAGTGATATTTTGTTCATGATTGGTTGTTTTATGTCCTCAAGATGTCCTGTCAATTGCAAAAACAAATGAGAATTTTAGACTCATTTATGATACAAAAGTATCTCATGTTTTAAATTGGTGGTGTTAAAAAATGTGAATAGGGGGCACTTTGGTTATTGCTAGATAGCACTAGGGATTGATGAACATAATGCATGCTTTTCTTGATGTGTTTAGGTATGAGCAAGATGTGCTTGCATGTACAGAATGCACACATGGGCTTGCACTGGAGGATGGGATTTCCCTTTCTTCTACTTTTGAAGTAAATATGGATATCATGATTCTCTCTCATTTTTTAGTGCTTACTCCCTACTACAGGAAAACCTCATTGACTCTATTGTGCTAGCAAAGGAAATGTTTTCCCAAGAAGTTAAGAAGTTGCAAAAAGAACAATTTAATCCATTTGAGTAGGTAACCTTAGCACCCTTTGAAAAATACCATGCGTGTGTCTTTAGATCACAAATGTAAAATTATTTAATATATCCTATTTAAGGGTGTTATCTCAATGGAAGATCACCTTCCTTATAGGTAGGAGGTTGGTGGTTCAATTACTCCATACCCTATATCGCTAGCAACTAAAAACAACTAAATTAGTGACCAGAAAATGAGAGATAAGTGACCAAAAAATGAGAGATGAGTGACAAAACAAATGAAAAAAATTCGCATATAAACGACCAAATGGCGGTTTTGATGGCTAATTTTCGGTCTCTTATCACACGACCACAAATGTGGCCATATTTAATTTGGTCATTTATAGCTTGTCTTGTCGCCATATATTTGGCCATTAATTGTGCTAATTAATGACCAAATATATGAGCAAATTAATGACCACAAAACAAACTATAAATTCCTAATTAATTATGACGACATTTTTGGTCGCCTGATAAGAGACCGGAAATTAGCCACCAGTGATCACCAAATCAAAAGTGGTCATTTATATGCAGATTTTGGTCATTTTTTTAGTCACTTATCTCCCATTTTGTACTAGTGATTAGAATGGCATGTGTTATATCTCTTTGATATAGTGGAGGGTTTCCAACATTTATATTTGGTTGAATATTTCATAATATCAACTAACGAGGATAGACCATACTCTCAACCATACTATAGAATTCACTAGTACATGAGAGTGATATACCGAATAGGAAAATTTTTAAGGGTCCATAATATTTGTAAAGTGTAGAGCCTTGGTAAATCTTACTAATTTTTAAATTCCCAACCATAAAATATTTGGAGATATTTTTGTTAAAACATTCAAATTTCTAACGATATTATATAGATTTTTGACAATTTTAGGAATGTTTAGAATACAATATTTATAACCTATGTAATTTGGGAGAATCATTTATAAAAATAAATTAGAAAATATTTGTTTTGGGAAGAAAACATCGAAAACTAATCCATTGCAGCGAAAATTTTAGCAGGGAAATTTAGCTCATGCACTAATTTTCGAGATTTTTTTCCAAAAGAATATTTGTCATTTTCCATTTTTTTTCCAATATGATTTTCCCAAATTCCATAGGATTAATTTTTTTACTCTAAAAATCGCCAAAATTGTCCAAAAACTATATAAAACCCTTATAACTTTGAATACTTTTTTTAAAAATATAGCCAAACATTTTATGGTTGGTAATTTGGTAATTAGTAAGATTCACCAAGGTTTCCACACTTTAATAAAATTATGGATCCTTAAAATTTCCCCTAATCCATTGGTAAATTTTACCCCTAAAATTTTCCTTCATCTCCAAGTGTTGTTCTCATTATATTATAGAAATAGGATGGTTGGAATGATTACGTAAGGTTGGTTTGAGATGCATGTAGTAGGATTGTAATATACTCAAAGGTATGAGGAAGAAAATTCCATAGAAAAGTGTTATTTCATGCATTACTACTTGGATGGGTGCCAACAATAATTATAAGGGTTTCCAATCTTGTGATGCCTCTTGTTATATTTTATGCATGGATTATTCCCAAATTGCAATTTTTCCCACTGAATAAAAAAGCTATTTGTTACATAAATATGTTGGCACATGTCTATATCCTAAAAACGTCTTTTTAAACTTGAGAGTGTGCTAGCACATAATGTACTGTAATATCAGCTACAGGGTTCCTTGTTGGATGTAATGAAATATTCATAGAAAAACATATAGAATATTCATACAAAAAGAAATTAAACGGAGAAAAATAGATGGAAATAAATCTACAAAAAGTAAATTTAATAGAACCGATATTGCAAAATAACATAACAAGAAAACGTTTATTGGTATTCGAAACTCAATGCCATGTTGACTTTCCTCTGTAGGGATGCCACCTCCAACATGAGCAGAGCTCCAAATAGAATAATATTTAATTGAAAACTAATTGAATACAATATAAAGTTTCTAATTGACCAAAATCTAATCAAATAGTGGTCCACCATTAATGAGATGTCAACCACTAACTAGTGGACCTTCTGGGTCCCTATATGAAGTTGAGGGACCTTTTAGATGCAATCTTAGTTTCGTGAAACCCACGAGAGTTTAGTAAAACATAAATGCTCAAGTGTTTATTTCAACTAGGAATGGGTAGGCTAGATCCTTCCATGTAATTTTACATGCAGGATAGGAAACATAAATGCTAGTGTGTTTTTTAACTACAAAAAGGTCATGTGTTTTGTAACTACAAAACGCTCATACATTTTGTAACTGCAAAATTATTTACCATTTTTTAACTACAAAATGCATGAGCATTTTGTAACTAAAACATGATCTAGCATTTTCTATTACATATTACTTCCTTAACCTTCTCTCTATCCCTCCCTCCCTAACTCTCTCTCCCCCTCCATACCTCCCCCCTTTCTCTCTATGTCTCTACCCCCCCCCCCTCTCTCTCTCTCCCTCCCAGACCATATATATATATATCCCCCATCTCTCTCTCTCCCTCCCTCCATCCCACTCTCTTTGTCCCTCTCTCTCCCTCCATCCCATTCCCTCTATATCCCCCCCTCACTCCATCCCTTTCTCTGTCTCTCTTCACTCCCCCCCTCTCTCTCTCCCCCTCCATATATCCCCCCCTTCATATCTATGTCCCTAACCCTCCATCCCTTTATATATCTCTTTCTATGTGTCCCCCCCCATCCATCCCCCTCTCTCATATCTACATACATATATATCCCTCTCTCCCCCACCATCTCTCTCCCTAACTCTTTCTTTCTATCCCTCCATCCCTAACCATCTCTCTCCCTTCCTTATCCATCCCCCCTCGATCCCACTATATCATCTCTTCATCCATGTCTTTCCCTTGCTCCCCCTTCCTACCTATCTCTCTCCCCCTTCAAGAGAAATTAGGGATTAATTTATGTTTAGGGAATAGGGTTTTATGGTTTAAGTAATTTAGCGCCCAATGGTTAGGGGAATAAGGTTTAAGAGGTTTGGGGTTAAGGCCTAAGCAATTAAAGGTTTAATTGTTAGGCGATTAAGGGCTTGGGTATTTAGGGATTTGGGATTTAAGTATTATGGGTTAGGTTTTTTAGGGATTAGGGGTTGTGGGATTAGAGGTAAAGTGGTTAAGGGGTTTAGGGGTTAGTGGATTTAGGGGTTAAGGGATTTAGTGCTCTGGGGTTATGGGGTTAGGGTTTATGAGGTTAGGCGTTAAGGATGAAGGGGTTAAATGGCTAAAGGATTATAAGGGTTTAGCTATATCTTAGAGGCTAATGCACAATCACATGCGAGAGTGCCCAAGACGAGAGAGGAGCGATCAAGCCCAAGGGAGAGCTCTCAATCATACGTAGAGATGTCATGCAAATAGAGAGAACACATGCAAACATAGAGTGCTCAAGAAAATGCAAGGTTCACTTGCATAAGGGAGGTCTCACATGCAAACAGAGATTAGAGGTAAACAATTATTTTACCCCTAGGGGGTAAACTAAAGCTTAGAGGCTAATGGTTAAAGGATTATAGGTAAACAATTAAAGGACTTAAGGAATGGAGGGTAGAGCGTAGCCATCACTTCTTTCCATAAAAGGTTATAATGTTAAACAACTTGATTCTAAAGGGATTCATGGCTAAGTTGGAGGAGGTTCATGAATACTTCAAGGATGAAACCTAAAATATGTGGTCTAAAGAAAACATCCCATGCATGGATGTTTTCAAAATGAAGGGCCAAATTTTAGCATATTTCCAAAGGACACAAAGGGTAATTTTCCTTATTGGAAGTGTTGCAATGGATCTATAGATCTACACATGAAGAGTTGGTTAGGTTGGGCATTGAGTGGTAAGGGGTTGTGTCTAGGGTTTAGGTATGAAACAAGGTTGTTTGAGAGGAATGCTAGAGTGGGTGGGAGTACTAGCTTGAGAATGTCTCACTAAAATGAATAAAGATCCACGTTCCATTGTGGAGACTCTAACATACATAAAATATGGAAAACTTGAAAATGAATCAAAAAAATCTTTATAAATGATTGGAGTTGAGGACTTCTTTAATACGAATTGATATGAACGAGTGAGTCAAATTAGCAATAAAAGGAAACAAAAATTAATAAAAGCATTATGTATTTATATTTAAAATAATTATAATAAATTGACAATTAAAGGAAGTGTAATGAACTCAACGGTAATTAATATATTTCATAAATAGTTAATTTAAGTAGCATTACATTAAATAATACATAATATATTTCATAAATACTTAGTTTAAATAACCGTTACATTAAATAATACATAATATATTTCATAAATTCTTAATTTAAGTGATATTATATTAAATAATATACAATATATTTTATAAATACTTAATTACACTGATAAGTGTTTATATCTTAGAATTTGGGGTAAATTATCATCTATACTCTTCCTAAACTAAAGGAGGATGAGACAATTAATTTGAGTGGTTTTAAAAAGAAATAGAAAATACTGACGAACCACCAATTAAAAAATAATGTAATGTATACTTTTATGTATATGTGAAATAAATCAAACTTATGTTATGACAAGATGTAATATTTCTAACACTTAACCTTTAATATTTATTTCATAAAATACAACTCTATTAATAATTCTATTTATATTATTAACAACAAATTAATTTTGTAAATTGTTAAAATATTTTAAGTTTTATTATCAATTTATATTTAGAATTGGAACATATTTTCAGCAGAAAGGCGAGAGAATGATCGGTGGGCGGATCGCTAGGGTTTGAAGGGTTTGGTTGCATGCCAGTTTCACGCTCAACACCGACAGGCTACAAGCAGGCAGGTTCAGTGGGTTCGGCCACCCTGGTGGCACACAGGGTGAGCATGTTGACCCCGTCCTTGGGACCTCTGGGTTCGGCAGGGGATGAGGACATGGGTTTAGGCAGTTCAAACGGATCGGAAGCTGGGAGGATTAAGCGATCGGAATAGGGGGGGTGCCTCCCCAAAACCCTCATTATTCCTGCTATCCAGGTCAAATTTGATAAAATTACAGAGAGGATCGAGCAATGGAAGGAGAAAGCACTTATTGGAAATTTTGTGGGGATCTGGCCGTGAGAGAAAGATCTAGTTCGATGGATTAAGACCACTTGGAACCCCAAAGGGAATTATGACCTGCACCTGGGTTCCAAAGGGTTCTTTTCAATAATCTTCTTCAACCTAGAAGATAGGGATAGGGTTTTGGAGCGAGGTCCCTATTTCTTACTCTCTTCAGGTCTGTATCTTAGGCCATGGAAAGAAAGGTTTAACCCAGAAACAAAGGATATGAAAGTAGCCCCGGTTTGGATCAGGATCTATTCTCTCCCCTATGCATATTGGGATCTGGAGATCCTGCAAGATATTGGTAATTCCCTGTGGGAGTTTGTTAAAGTTGCAGAGCAGACCAAGATCCAAAGGTACACTACCTGTGCACACATCTGTGTTTGCATGGATCTGTCAAAAGATCTTCCTGAGGCAATCAGTCTGAACTGGGAAGACGAGGAATGGATCCAACCTATTGATTATGAACAGCTCCCATTCAGATGTAGACTCTGTCATGAATATGGTCACTTTGGCAAGAACTTCCCTAAGACCACTCAAGCACCACCTCCCTCCAATTCTTCCTAGGAGGGTGTGAAGGATAAAGATGGATTTACCCAAGTGCATACCAAGCAGAAGAATAGAGCGGTGGATCAGCAGAAGAAAGGAAAGGAGAAAGTCATGAAAGGGTTCAATGGAAAAAACCCCTTCCAGATTTTGGAGGAAGTTGATAGTCTCACCAGGTTGGAAGCAAAGGGAAGAGTCATCAGGAAAATGTAGCAATGGAAGCAATGATACCATTGCTCTAGGCCGCGCTGTATGAAAATCAACTGATGATTATGGAGGAAGAAGAGGATGAGGAAATGGAGCTGGGAGAACTTATTTTAGATGAGATCGAAAAGGAATGCAACAAAAAGGGTTCGGGATATGTAACGTGTAGGCAATTAGAGCTTCTGCAAGAGGAAACCATCAAATCTAAAGCCATCCAACAGCTTGGAATTTCCTCGGATCCTCACAAAGGGAGCAAAAGGAAATCCCTGGAGGAGGATTTGAAACGGGGTAGGAAGTCGAACAGACAAAGAATTGCAGAGATAGGAGTGAAACTCATCGAATCTGGCCAATACTCGACGATCAGGGCGGCCTTTTTTGAAGTAAATAAGCTTACACAATGAAGCTCATATCATGGAATATTCGAGGGTGTAATCACCTGAGGAAAATAAAAACGCTGGCAAGAAATATTAAGAAACAGAAACTTGATGTTCTTTTTATACAAGAAACTAAATGCAGCTCGGAAACCATGGAGCGGGTGGGGAAAAGGATCTGGAATGGTTGTAAAGTGGTATCGACAAATGCTTTAAGCATGGTTGGGGGATTAGCAGTCTTATGGCTTCTGCACTCTCTACAATTGACTGATTGTAGAGCTAATCAGTTTCTGTTTCCTGCAATTTTACTATCTTAGATACAGGGGAAAAAGGTACTCTAGTCAATATTTATGGACCTAGTGCATTCTCTCTTAAGCATTCCTTTATCAAATTTTTATCTTGGATGGTTGAGTAGGTTGTTACTGGTTCTTGGATAGTGGGAGGATATTTTAATCTCATATCTTCACTTAATGAGAAGAAGGGAGGTAGGTGGGTCTTGGATAGATTCCAAGAAGCTTTCAGGGAGCTCCTATCCCAAAGCCCATTCATTGATATTGAGACTGGAAATGGTTGGCATACTTGGAATAACAAAAGAGGTGGCCAACACCTTGTAGCCTCTAGAATTGATAGATTTCTTACTACTAAAGACATTTCCCGAGGTACAGGTGAAGTCAGTGCCAGCATACTACCCTCAGTAGGCTCCGACCATTGGCCCATTTTCCTCCATTGGGATTGGTCAAACAATGTCCTTTATAAACCTTTAAGATTTGAGTAGTTCTGGTTGGAGCATAAAGACTTCAAAGATTTAGTGGGGCAGTGGTGGCAAGATCTGGTCCCCCTAGAGGGAACCGGTATGTACCAATTTCAGAAAAAACTTCAAGCCCTCAAATCCAAAATTCGTACTTGGAACAAAGAAGACTTTGGGAACATATTCCAAGACAAGAAAAAATTGATGAAGGACCTGGAGCATATCCATCGCAAAGGTATGGCCGATGGATGGGATGATGCTCTAAGGGAACAGGAGCAACTTTTGTTAGATCAACTTGAAGCTAGGGAAAGGAAAGAGGAAATTTTCTGGAAACAAAAATCCAGGAACCAATGGATCCAAGATGGGGAGAAAAATACGAAATTCTTTCATAACACGGTCATTCAAAACCGTCACAGATCAAAGATTTTCAAGCTCAAAAAAGATGATGGGAGTCTAGTGGAAACTAGAGGCAAGATTGAAGATGAACTAGTTAACCACTTTGCTTTGGTCTTAAAGGAAGATAGGGTTGATTAGAGCACTTTTATTTCCCACATTACTTGTCTCATCCCCAGACTAGTCACCAGGGACCATAACGAGCTGCTGAACAAACCTCTGTCTATGCAGGAAGTTGAGGAAGCCATGAATCAGATGGCTCTTGGGAAGGCTCTGGGACTGGATGGCTTTACTACCAATTTCTTCCATTCCTTTTGGATATGATCAAGGAAGAGGTTCTAGGAATTGTTGAAGAATCGCGCAAGTATTGTGGGGTTTTAAAATCTTTTAATGCTACCTTCATTTCTCTTATTCCAAAGGAGGAAGGTGTAGAATCCCCTGGAAAATTCATACCTATAGCCCTTTGTAATGTCATCTACAATATCATTACCAAAGTGATTGCTAATAGGCTCCAGCCTCTGCTCCCTATCCTTATTAGCCCGGAGCAGTTGGGATTTGTTGAAGGAAGACAAATTGTGGATGGAATCATTCTAGTTCACGAGACTATCCACTCCCTGAAGCTCACTAAGAAACCTGGCATGCTAATCAAACTCGACTTAGCAAAAGCTTATGATAAACTTAGATGGTAGTACATGCGCAGCATCCTTGCTGCTTTGGTTTTGACAGGACTTGGGTGAACTGGATTATGAATCTAATCTCCACTCCTTTCTTTTCCATCCTGCTCAATGGCTCCCATCTAGAATCATTCAGGCCTCTTGGGGCATGCGCCAAGGTGACCCCCTTTCACCTTTCCTCTTCATCATAATGGCAGAAAGGTTGAGTAAACTCCTACAGAGACTAGCTCTTAATGGCAGTATCAGAGGCCTTCAACTCCATCCTGGGTTGGACAAGCAGGCGCACCAACAATTTGTTGATGACACCATGTTCATGGGGCAACCTTCAGTCCAAGAAGCTCGTACCTTCAAAAAAGGCTTAAAACTTTTTGAGAAGGCATCGGGGCTTGAATTCAATCCTACAAAGTCTCGGGTTTTTTTCGTTAATACTGTTGAAATCACCCAGCGTAATATTCTGAGGATTTTAGGCTATGCTAAAGGATCTCTTCCTTCCAAGTATATGGGTGTTCATCTCTCTGAAGGCACCATTCGTAAGGTTTCATGGCAAGATTTGATTGATAGGATCCGAAAAAAGATTGTGATTTGGACGCTCAGACCTTTAAATCTCCCTAGCCGTCTGGTCCTGGTTAAGTCAGTTCTCCAAGCTATGCCTTTTTACCTCTTTTTTATGCTCTCTTCCCCAAAATCAGTTCTTAAAGAAATATGGAGTATTCAACGAAATTTCCTCTGGGGTGGCAGGGAGAAAAAGTCAAAGTTTGCTCTCGTTGGCTGGGAAAAGATCTGCCATCCTAAGGACAAAGGTGGTCTTGCAATTAGAGATCCTAAGATTCTAAGCGAATTCTATGGGTCCAAAATTTGGTGGAGGTGGTGCAACCATAGTGTGGAACCATGGACAAGGTTATGGCACGTGAAGTATGCCGGAGACACACCACATGGGAGTCTGATCAGGTTCAATGAAGATAGGATTGGTTCCCATATTTGGGAAAAATCCTTCACCAGTCGAAAACTTGTGCAAGATCACAGCTTCTGGGAGATGTACAATGGTGATTCTGCTAAATTTTGGGATGACTTGTGGAACCAGTTCCCTAAATTGGGAGACGATCCCAGGTGGCAGGACATTCGGGCTAGAGGAATGGCAGATGGTAATATCAAACTCTGTGACTACTGGGAGGAGGTCTCGGTTGATGGTCATAGTCAGTGGTCGGACTGTAGGTGGATGGAAGGGCTTATTAATATTGAATAGCTTAGGGCTTCCGAGACCATGCTCTAGGAGTGCGTCATCCACGTCAAAGAGGCGCCTGACAAGCTGCGCTGGGGTTATAATATGAAAGGCGTGTTTAGCATAAAGGAATCCTACGATATCAGAATTAACAGTGACGATGGGGGAGATAGCATCTAGAAGAAGGTTTGGGTGATGAACCCCTAGCCCAAAATTGTTGTTTTTGTTGGTTGGTTGCTTGGGGAAGAATATTGACTAGTGAAAATATTAGGAAAAGAGGTATTTTTGGCCCATCTCAGTGTCCCCTATGTTTCCTCTCTGGGGAAACCTCTGGGAATTTATTGGATAGTTGCACCTTCTCTTCGACTCTATGGGATCGAGGTGCCATTATTTTTCATATAAGTGACCGGGTGCGTGATCTTCCAGCTTAGACCATTAAGACTAGAACCCCAAAGCCTTCTCAAACCCGATCATACTGACCCTGTGGCTAATATTTCCTGGGATGGTCAAATGGAATGTGTGGAAGGAACGAAATCACCATATCTTCAGGGACAAAAATCATGACGTCGAGGATATATGGATAAAGCTTGTCACTAATATGAAAGAAAGTATCTGCAGTATTACATGGGGGGACAAGGATCGTGATCTTTCAAAAGGTGATCTCAGCATTACTTCGGGCTAGGGGCTATGCAGGTCTAACTTGGAGGGTCTGCACATAAAATCAAAGATGTTCCATCCATCCAGTCCGAGTTTCTGGTCCCCTCCACTAGCTCAGGTCTTCAAAATTAACTTTGATGGGGCTTCTCAGGGCAACCCGGGAATGGCAGGTTTTAGTGGTGTTTGCAGGAATGTTGCTGGCAGTATCCTTAACTTTTTTTTCGGTTTCCTTAGTGTGTACTCCAACAACTCAACTAAGCTAGAAGGTCTCATACAGGGCATCCACCTGGTGGTTAACAAAGGCTGGTTTATTCCTAGTTTGGAGGGGGACTCCCACATAATAATTCACATGGATAAGAAGTTGGCTAACGAACAATCCCCCGCCAAAATCTCCACCAGTGGGCCTCTTCTTCATAGATTAGATCACCTGAAAACTCTGCTTGTGAGTCACAATGCCATCAAGTTTAGACATGTTCGTCGGGATGCCAATAAGGTGTTAAGTTTATGCTAATTTGACTAGCAAGATCACTAAAAGAAACACAATCAAAAGATAGACAAAGATTTACCCTGGGAAACCCTCATGGGGTAGAAAACCCAGCAAAGCTTTCCTCAATATAGATGATCAACCAATACAAGATGTAGAAACCAAACAAGAGCTCCTCCTCCTATTCCTATGCAGACCTCTCTCTCACTTGTGCGCTACTTTCCGAGTGATGAATGAATGAGATAAGTGAGGAACATCCTCCTCTACTTATACTTGTTTCCTGAGTGACTTTTTACCCTATGGGGCCGACCTCTCCTAAGAGAGTCTAATAACCCCTAATAAATTAACTCAGGGTCGACCCCCACATGGGAGATCTAATAACCCTAGTTACCACAATCCATCGGAGGAATAAACATCTCCGGATATACAATAGGATCTCCTTGGAGGAAGGGAACATCTCCGGACTAATGAAGTACAAATATAATATTCTTAGAAGTTACAATATTTCAACACTCCCCCTTAACGAGAAGGAGATTATAACAACATCTGCAAGAGCAAGGAGTCATCAACTGCATAGTACATGATACATCGATAAATCATTGGAAGCGTTCTTTATACATCATCATCAATAACTCAGACAGTCACTAGAACATAATCAATACTGGAACATCAGCATCGTCAGTATTGAGTCTTCATTTTCTACAACATCCGAACAGCTACAGCATCATCATCATACGATCATCAGTATCATCATCACACGATCATCAGCATTTTCATCACACGATCATTAGCATCATCATCACACGATCATCAACATCTAGATCATGTCAATCTACAGCATCTGGATCATCGTAGCATACTCTACAATACACACAATCCAATTACAGGATGATCAATCCTGCTCACTTTAGGACATAGTTCCATGGATGATACAATCTAGATCAAGTTCCAAGATGATCAATCCTTATCACTTTAGGACATGAGTCCAAGGATGATGCAATCCTATCACGTACATTTCGAACCAAATGTCTAGGGACGATGCAGTCCTATCATCAATTTTCGGAGACAAATGTCTACGGATCAATTCTGGGATCGAAGTCTAGGGAAGATACAATCCCCACTCATCCACTAAGGACCCATTCTCGGAGACATTTGTCTACGGATCAATTCTGGGACCCATGTCCGGGGAAGATACAATCCCCACTCGTCCACTAGGGACCCATTCTCGGAGACATCTGTCTATGGATCAATTATGGGACCGAAGTCCGGGGAAGATACAATCCCCACTCGTCTGCTAAGGACCCTTTCTTGGAGCCATCTGTCTACGGATCAATTCTGGGACCGAAGTCCAGGGAAGATACAATCCCCACCTTTCCACTAAGGACTTCATTCTCGGAGACATCTGTCTATAGATCAATTCTGGGACCGAAGTCCAGGGAAGATACAATCCCCGCCTATCCACTAAGGACTTCATTCTCAGAGACATCTGTCTACGGATCAATTATGGGATCGAAGTCCGGGGAAGATACAATCCTCACCTGTCCACTAAGGATTTCATTCTCGAAGACATCTGTCTATGGATCAATTCTGGGACCGAAGTTCGCGGAAGATACAATCCCCACCTGTCCACTAGGGACCATACATCGACCTTACTGTCGGCATCACAAATATAGGTATCCACATCATCGAACTCATTGTCGATGTAGGAAATCTCATCTTCAGTGACCACATCACTCCCCCTTTCGAGGAGGGTCCTTTTGAACTACACCAAGCTTGTCTCGAAAATACTCAAACTTTACTCGAGACAGAGGTTTCGTCAATATATCAGCAACTTGTTCGTCAGTGCTCACATACTCGAGACACTGGATATAGAAATATCAACTTGTTCTCCGCCATATCCCGTATATAGAAATATCGGATCTCTATGTGCCTTGACTTATCATGGAACACTGGATTCTCTGTCATCTTGATACAACTCTAGTTGTCACACAAGATCACAGTGGGTTCCATATCTAAGTCAAATAGTCATGATAACAGTTTTTGAAACCATACTGCTTCACAACTAGTAGAGCAAGCAGCTATATATTATGCTTCAGCTGTACTGAGAGCCACACTAAACTGCTTCCTACTAAACCATGAGATCATGGCAGATCCAAGACAATAACATCCACTTGATGTACTCTTCCTGTCTGAGACACTTCCTGCCCAATCAACATTTGAGTAGCCATGCAATCTAAAGTCATGATATCCAAGATAATATAGACCAAAATCGATTGTACCCTTTAGATACCTCATCACATGTTTTGCAGCTATTAAGTGAACTCTTCTAGGTTCCACTAGATATTGACTCAAGGTATTTACGGTAAAGCATATGTTTGGTCTAGTATTTGTCAAATACATCAATGACCCAATAATCTATCTGTATAGAGCCACATCCACTAACTCTGATGAGTCATCAACTAATAACTTCAAGTTGGAGTCCATGGGGGTGGCCATGGCTTTGCACTCCAACATATCGAATCTTTTCAAAATCCCCACACCATACTTACCCTTATTTAGAAAGATTCCTTTTGGGTCTTGCCATACTTCCAGACGTAAGAAGTAGTGCATCAATCCGAGATCTTTCATCTCAAATTCTGAAGAGAGCTTCTTCTTACACTCAATAATCTGTTTCTCATTTCCAGTCAGAAATAGATCATCTACATACAACAATAATATGATAGGTTCGTCATCCATAACTTTGAGATAAAGATTAGGATAAGCTTTACTCTTGGCAAAGCCCATGCTTGTCAAGAAGCTTTCAATTCTTCCGTACCAAGCTCTGGGAGCTTGCTTCAATCCATACAAAGCCTTCTTCAATTTGCATACATGTGTTCTTCCATCTTCAACCTCAAATCCTTGTGGTTGTTCTATGTACACTTCTTCCTCAATCACACCATTCAGGAAAGCTGTATTAACATCCATCTGGTGTAATTTCCACTTCATCATAGATGCAAGTGCCATGATGGTTCTAATGGAAGTGTACCTTGAAACTTGTTCAAATGTTTCTTCATAGTCAATTCCCTCTTTCTGAGAGAATCCTCTAGCTACAAATATTGCCTTATATTTTTCAATGCTACCATTCGCAGCATGTTTTATCTTGAATATCCATTTGGAGGATACCACACTCTTGTCTTTTGGTTTGGGAACTATATCCCAAACATCATTCTTCATTATTGACTGGTATTCTTCTGTCATTTCTTCTACCCACTCTTTCTTTTGAACTGCCTCTTCATAGCTAGTAGGTTCTTGATCCATTAGATCACACATCAAAGCCACATAGTTGGATAATAGCTTTGGTTTCTTGCTCACTCTAGTGGAGCCTTTAGGAGCCCCATACTTTTCAGCTCCTAGTATAATGTCTCTGGCCCATGCTGGCCTTCTTTTCCTTGAAATATTTGAAATGGGGGGTTCTTGAGGTTCTAGTATGTCATGGTCTTCAGGTGTTATGTCTTCAGGGATGGGTACAAATTCTGTAGTTTTGGGAGGTGCATCTTCTTCATATATCTCTTCATGTTGGCACTTCCTAGATCTCTTAAGAGCTGCTTCTTCATTAAATGTCACATCCCTACTTATTTCCATATGATGAAAACGTGGGATGTAAATTCTGAATGCTTTGGATGATTCACAAGATCCAACAAATATTCCCTTCTTCCCAGAAGGATCTAGCTTGGTCCTCTTCTCTTTTGGAATGTGAATGTACACTGGACATCCAAATATATTGAGATGACTTACCTCAGGCTTCTTTCCTGTGAACACTTCTTCTGGAGTCTTGAAATCAAGAGCACTATGGGATAGTCTATTTTGTACTTAGACTACTGTTCTAGCTGCTCCAGCCCATAGATACATAGACTACTGTAGGTCTTGATCATGCATCATTGTCTTTACAGCTTCCATGATGGTTCTATTCTTCCTTTATGCAACCCCATTTTGTTGGGGATTGTAGTGAGTGGTTAGCTCCCTCTTGATTCTGGCTTCCTTACAAAAATCTTCAAAATCCTTTGAAGTATATTCTCCACCATTATCTGTTTTGAGTATTTTAATTTCTTTTCTGAATGATTTTCTATCAATGCTTTGAACTCTTTGAACTTTCCAAAGACTTCATTCTTTCCTTTTAGAAAGTATATCCAAGTCTTCCTTGAATAGTCATCAATGAATGTGAGATAGTATTCATATCCACTCAAAGATGTGGAGGGCATTGGTCCACATACATCTGAATGTATTAACTCCAAGGTACTCTTAGTCTTTGTTTCAGTCTTTGGAAATGGGTTCTTGATATTCTTCCATTTTGCACATCCTTTGCATGTGCCATCATGATCAACCTTTAAGTCTGGTAGTCCTATAACTACCTTGCTCACATGAGGTAGGGCTTTGTAGTTAATGTGAACAAGCTTTCTATGCCATAGATCACTTGGGCTAGTGGCTTCACGAACAAGGGCAACTTCTGAATGGCCCTTGAGTTTGTATAGACCTCCTTCCTCTTCACCAATAACAATTGCATCCTCAATTGATTTTCCTTTAGTCCACATAAGTACTTGGCCATCTATGAATGCAACTCTAAAGCCTTTCTCATCTAATGCTGAAATAGAAAGTAGGTTCTTCTTCAAACCTGGTACATATAAAATTTCTTTCATCTTCAATGGTGTTCCAGAATCAAGCCTGTAGCTTGCTTCACCAATTCCCTTGATGGGATATTGATAATCATCTCCTAGAGATACCTTCTGTGGAGAGGTCTTTTCTTCAAGTCTTGAGAGAGTTTTCTTTTGACCTATCATGTGCTTTGAAGCACCACTATCAATGAGCCATGTATCTTCTCTAGGTGTCACAGACCCAAAGAGTGCAGAGAATAGAACATATTCTTCCGCATCTTCTTTTTCTACTTTAGTTCTTTTCTTTTGAGGCCTTTCCTCTTCTTCTTCTTCACTATCATCTTCTGCCATATGTGCATGATGTCTTCTGTGAATAAAATTCTTCTTCTTTGTTTGTGAAGTTCAATTTCTCGCAAAATGTCCTAGTTTGAGACAATTGAAACATTGAACTGTGGAGAGGTCTCGTTCTAAGTTTGCTCTTCCTCTCCTTTTAAATTTGTGGGGAGGTTGAGACTCCTTGTGGTCATCTTTGTTGAAGTGACCCTTTCTTCTTCTTTTGGTGTGAGTAGCCAAGGGTTGGTCATCCTCCTTGAGAAGAGCTTCTCTATTGGCTACCCTAGCTTCTTCTTGAATGCAATCCTCCCATACCACATCAAACTTCATGCTTTCTTTTTTGGCACACATAGTTTGGATGAATGACTCCCAAGGTCTAGTGAGACAATTTAGAGCAGTCATGACTAGTTCATATTCATCAAGGGTATCTCCAATGGCATCTAGTTGTTCCTTGATTTGGGAAACCCTTGAGAAATAGTCTTGAATAGATTCTCCTTTGTTCATCTTGGTACTCTTCAACTGAGATCTTAGGTTCATCTTCATGTTGATGTTCTTCCCTTCATACATTCTTCCTAGGGCATCATACATTTCCTTTGGGGTCTTTTTGGATGCCACTTGCGAAATCAAGTGGTCCTTGATAGAATCAACAATGATTCTCTTTTCCCTAATCAGATCCTTCCTATACTTTTCTTTGGCTTCATCTTCCGCAGGTTCTCCAACTTCATCCTTGATATATTGGGCAAGATCATTCTCTTCAAGAATGAGACCAATTTGTGATGCACCTGCAACAATTAATTAATACGAATATGCGAAATAGCAGAAATGACAGAACTCAGAATCACTTTTATATTGATCACAGGCCACTTCGAGGGGGCAACCTCCTATGAGCAAGCTCAATCCAAATAACTTCACGGTGCCTTCATAGGTCTCAACACACACTTATATACTAAGTCTAGGCGCCAATACCATGGGTCAAAACCACGAGCCACTACAAACTATGGATCAACAATACTACGGGCGACTTACAAAGCATATGCGCCAACAACAATAACACAAACTATTGATCAACAAATACTACGGGATGACTTACAAAGCATATGCGTCCAACAACAACATACTAACAAAGTAAATACATGGGTTCCTAACATCCCCTCCCCCTTAAAAAAAGCTTTGTCCTCAAATCTTTAGATGTGGAAATTGTTGTTGAATTTGAAGGAGTGGTTCCCATGTAGCATCCTCTGGTTGCATGCCGTGCCACTGAATTAAGACCTCTGTGATAGAGCAAGAGTGAAGCTAACACATGCGCCGATTGAGGATGGCCTCTGGCTCCAAAAGGATGGATCCTTCATTATCTAGTTCGGGTAAAATCATTTTTCCATTGATGTTGGTGCCAAGAACTTTCTTCAGACAAGAGACATGAAAGACTGGATGAATGCGGGAAGAAGGAGGAAGTTCCAATTTATAAGCAACGGACCCAATCTTCTGAAGAATTCGATATGGCCCATAGAACTTTGGAGCGAGCTTATGATGCCCTTTGAGTTTCAAGGAGGATTGTTTGTACAGTTGGAGACGAAGAAAAACCATATCGCCGACTTGAAAAGTGCGCTCCGAACGGTGCTGATCAGCTTGTTGCTTCATGCGATTTCTTGCCATGTGAAGATTGTCCCGCAAAATGCGAAGAATCTGATCGCGGTTTCGAAGGACCGTGTCAACTTCCTGAACTGGTGAACTGGTGGGGGTGTATGGAAGAAGAGCTGGAGGTGCCTGACCATAGACTACTTCATATGGGGTCATTTTAGAGGCGGTGTGGTAAGAGGTATTGTACCACCATTCAGCGAGAGGAAGCCACTTTGCCCACTGATGTTGTTGTTCCGAGGTGAAGCAACGAAGATACGTTTCCAAGCATTTATTGATAATTTCAGTCTAACCATCTGTTTGTGGGTGATACCCTGAACTCATCTTCAGTTTGGTGCCAGTGTGGTGAAATAGTTCTGTCCAAAAATGACTGGTGAAAGTCGCATCACGATCCGAGACAATGGAAGAAGGGATGCCATGAAGACGAAAGATCTGGTCCAGGAAAATTTGAGCGACGGAGGAGGCTGTATAGGGATGGCTGAGAGCACAAAAATGAATATATTTGGAGAGGCGATCAACCACAATGAGAATCATTGTCTTCCCGCCAGATTTAGGGAGCCCTTCAATGAAATCCATAGAAATATCTGTCCAAATCCATGTAGGTATGGGCAAGGGTTCAAGCAATCCTGGAAGGAGTGTTGTTTCACCCTTATTGCACTGGAAGGTATCACATTCGGCCACCATCTGTTGAATTGTCCTTTTCATGCCCTGCCAAAAGAAGTTACGTCGTGCTCGTTCATACGTTTTGAGGAACCCAGAGTGCCCTGTCGATGGAGAAGCATGGAGTTCATAGAAGACAGCCTGTTGAATATCTGTGCTCTGGGGAAGCACCAGACGACCCTTGTATCACAGAAAAGCACCATCCCAAGAGTAATGTGGTATAGTAGAAGGGTTGTTGGTCAAGCATTGGATGATTTGAGATAATGAAGAGTCATTGACATAACCCTATTGAACAGATTGCAACCAATTTGGAACAGGAATAGAAATAGCTGAAAGAGAACCTTGGGCATCAAATGTGCGAGAAAGAGCATCTGCCACAATATTGTCTTTACCCTTCTTGTAAGTGATCTCATAGTCATAACCCATGAGTTTGCTAACCCATTTTTGTTGTGTCGGGGAGGAGACACGCTAGTCCAAGAAATATTTCAGACTCTGGTGATCAGTCTTGATGCAAAAATGATTTCCTGATAGGTATGGGCGCCACTTCTGTACTGCATGCAAAATAGCCATCATTTCCTTCTCATAGGTAGAGGCAGCTAAATTCTTACCTGAAAGGGCTTTGCTGGGGTGTTCATCTTGAAGGAGAACAGCACCAAGTCCATTTCCGCAAGCATCACTCTCAATAGTGAAGGGCTTGGAAAAATCGGGCTAGCTAGCACAGGTGTAGTACACATAGCTTGTTTTAGTTTGTCAAATGCACACTGAGCAGCAGGTGTCCATGTAAAAGCATCCTTTTTCAATAGAGCAGTTAATGGAGCTGCAATCTTCCCATAATCCTTGACAAACTTGCGGTAGTAGCCAGTCAACCCCAAAAAACCACGAAGGCTCTTGAGTGTCTGAGGATTCGGCCAATTGTTCATGGCATCGATTTTGGCAGGATCCACGCGAACCCCTTGTGCTGAGATAATGTGCCCGAGATACTCAACTTCCTTCTGTCCAAAAACACATTTAGACTGCTTTGCATGGAGATGATGGTCAGAGAAAAGTTGCATGACAAGATCCAGATGCTGGAGATGTTCATCCCATGTTTTACTGTAGATGAGGATATCATCAAAGAATACCAAAATGAATTTCCGCAAGTAGGGTCGAAATATTTTATTCATTAAGGCCTGGAATGTGGAAGGAGCATTAGTGAGGCAAAAGGGCATGACCAAAAAATCATAATGGCCATCATGTGTGCGGAAAGTTGTTTTAGGGATATCATCCTCATGAACCCGAATTTGATGATACCCAGAACGAAGATCCAACTTGGAGAAAAAGTGAGCCCCATGAAGCTCATCAAGAAGCTCATCAACAACAGGAATTGGAAACTTATCCTTGATGGTGAGGTGATTAAGTGCTCGGAAGTCAATGCAGAGGCACCATGACCCATCTTTTTTATGGACAAGAATAACTGGAAAAGAAAAGGAACTAGTGCTTGGGCGAATAATACCTTGCTTCAATAAGTCCCGAACGAGCATTTCAATCTCCGTTTTTTGGTGAAATGGGTAGCGATAGGGCCTTATGTTGGGAGGAACGCTGCCAGGAAGGAGATGAATACGATGGTCTTCTGGCCTAGAAGGTGGCAATCCCACTGGTTCAGCAAAGACACCTGTATATCGATCCAGAATTTGTTGTAGATCCAAAGGAGTAGTGGAGACCGCTGATGGTTGCATCTGAATGGAATGGATCTGAGCGATGACACCATGTGAATTCTTCTTGAGGATTTTTTCCATGCGATGTGAACTGGTGATGCTGAGAGAACCTGGTTGTAATCCTGTCAATGTGTGTTTTTGTCCATTGAGGGAAAACTGCATCCAAAGTTCAGCAAAATCCCATAAGATAGGGCCAAGTGTGCGTAGCCATTGAGCGCCCAAAACCACATCACATCTGCCTAAGGGAAAGGCAAACATGTCAGAGAGCAAGGTATAATCTCTCATAGAGATACGCACATTTTGATACTTCCCTTTGCAAGGTAAGGTGCCCCCATTGGAAACCATGACTTCAAAGTTGGAGCAAGGATGGATAAAACAATCAGCTTGTTTGGCGATCCGAGGGTCAATGAAATTATGAGTGCTACCAAAATCAATGAGTATTGTTAGAGGAAGCTTCTTGAAGTAACCCCTGACCTGCATTGTTTGGGGGGTGGTGATTCCAGCTAAATCATGGAGAGATATCTCTGGCTAGTCATCCTGAGACGGAGGGTCAATAGGCAGTTCCTGAATGTCGACCGGAGCATCCAGTGTTTCTGGATCTTAGTCACCAATTTCAGAGGTAGGAAGAGACTCCACATCCAAGAGATAAAGATTTTGCTGAACACATCTATGTCCTCAAGTGAATTTCTCATCATAATTATAGCAAATCCCCTTTTCTCTGTGTGCTTGCATCTCTGTTTCAGACAAACGCTTGATAGGAGTCGGTCAAGGAGCCTGCGGTATAGGTGGTCGCTGAGAACCCATATTTCAGAAGGGAACAAAAGTGGGCTTGGAGCATTGTTGGGCTGCAATCTTGTCTTCTGCCAACTTAGCCAACCCTAGGGCTTCCATCATTGTGGTGGGACATAACATTTTGACCTCAGAGCGGATGGCATCCTTTAGACCACTAATAAAACAACTCCGGTAAAAGTCATCAGACAATCCTTCGGTGTGGTTGGCTAGGTTCTCAAATTCAGTTTGATACTCTCTGACAGTGCCAATTTGGCGAAGTTTAGTGAGGGCTCTGGTGAAGTCATCAAAAGCGCTAGGACCAAATCGTTGCAAAAGGAGCTGGCAAAAGTCTGACCTTTTGGGCTCTGGATGAGCCTTGATGTACCAACGGTACCATTGAAGAGCTTCCTGTTCCAAGTGAAAGGATGCCAGGGGAACTTTGTTGAAATCAAAAGTATTATGCAGACTGAAATACTGTTCTGCACGATAGATCCATCTAGTTGGATCAGTACCATTGAAGCGAGGAAAATCAAGCTTCGGACCACGGAAATTGCTGGAAGAAGAGAACCCATTGTCTGATGAAGACTCGGACTGCCGTTTGTTGTTCATAGCTGAATGTTCAAGATGGAGGCCGAGAAATTTTTCATCCAGATCCTGGAGTTTGGCTTGGATGGCTGCAAGTGCTTCTTCCATGGTTTTTGCTCCTGCACGAGTGACAACCATAACCAGGAGTTTTTTTTTTTTTTTTTTTTTACTGGGTAGGAAAACAAAAACAAAAACTGCTTCAGTAAGGGAAAATCTGGACTTGGGAAAAAATATGAAGGGTAATTGGGGTTTGACTAGGTGTTGGACACTATCGAATGGATTGAAAACGGCTGGATCTGAAATGGATTTGAAACGGCGGAGTAGTGCTCGACAATAGTTCAGCTGAAAGTAGATATGGACCCCAGGGATGTGCAACTTCCTAACAGTTCAGGGGTTTCACTCGGCCACCAATGCTGTCTGACGGCTTGCGTATTGGGGCAGTACCCCTCACTCCACGGCTCAGGTAAAACTGATAACCGCTTTGCCACAAACGAAAGCTCTTGGTTTACCTCATGGGTGGGAACTAGTCAATCAGGTAGGGGTCGTTGCCCTTTTTGCTGGCAGGTCCTCTCAATGGGCCAGCTACTTCGGGGTTCCTGTGGTAATCCTCACAATTAGTTTTAGGGCTTATGCCCAAGTACTTCCCACAGTTAAGCGGATAGGGACTATTCCCAAATCCGAACCTGCAACAGATGCGAAAAAAAAAATTAGCAGAAATTTCACCCAGCGAGCCCAAGAAAGTGCTCTGATACCAGATGTGATGCACCTGCAACAATTAATTAATACGAATATGCGAAATAGCAGAAATGACAAAACTCAAAATCACTTTTATATTGATCACAGGCCACTTCGAGGGGGCAACCTCCTATGAGCAAGCTCAATACAAATAACTTCACGATGCCTTCATAGGTCTCAACACACACTTATATACTAAGTCTAGGCGCCAATACCATGGGTCAAAACCACGGGCCACTACAAACTATGGATCAACAATACTATGGGCGACTTACAAAGCATATGCGCCAACAACAATAACACAAACTATTGATCAACAAATACTACGGGATGACTTACAAAGCATATGCGTACAACAACAACATACTAACAAAGTAAAGACATGGGTTCCTAACACAATTCTATATTTCCATGCCTGTAAATTCTCTATACCTTCTAGCTTGTCCTCAAGCTTAGTGCTTGGGGCCATCTTACCCAAGGGGGTTACCAAAAATTGAAAATTTCAAAAATGAAAAAATGACCTTACCAGGAGATTGGCTTGACAAAGGCGAGGTGACTGATGTACTTACTTTATGGAAACTTCAATTTTTCAGCCTCCAAACTTGACCATCGAACTTCGGGCCTGCTGTAGAAATCTGGTTCTGGTTTTCCGGAAATCTAGGGATCAAAAGTTCGATTTTGAGGAGGGCTATCCAGCCATGTAATCAAAATCGAAAAATTCCAACTTTTGCAGAAACCCTAATTTTCACCGGAGGAAGAGAGAAAGATATTTTCAACTTGTGAATGATGTACTATTCAGGCTAGCTTTGATACCATGTTAAGTTTATACTAATTTGACTAGCAAGATCATTGAAAGGAACACAATCATAAGATAGACAAAGATTTACCCTGGGAAACCCTCATGGGGTAGAAAACCCAGCAAAGCTTTCCTCAATATAGATGATCAACCAATACAAGATGTAGAAACCAAACAAGAGCTCCTCCTCCTCTTCCTATGCAGACCTCTCTCTCACTTGTGCGCTACTTTTCGAGTGATAAATGAATGAGATAAGTGAGGAACATCCTCCTCTACTTGTACTTGTTTCTCGACTAAATTTTTACCCTATGGGGCTGACCTCTCCTAAGAGAGTCTAATAACCCCTAATAAATTAACTCAGGGCCGACCCCCACATGGGAGATGTAATAACCCTAGTTACCACAATCCATCGGAGGAATAAACATCTCTGGATATACAATAGGGTCACCTCGGAGGAAGGGAACATCTCCGGAATAATGAAGTACAAATATAATATTCTTAGAAGTTACAATATTTCAACATAAGGTGGTGGACCTTTTGGCTAACCAGGGTATTAATGATGGCAGGGCCCTCTCGGTGGGTACCATGGAAGACTACCGGCGAGACACCTGGATCACTACTTACCGCCACCTGGCTAGCTTCGATCTTGAAAAATGTCGTCAGCAGGAAAATGGAGCCTCTCCGCCTTGTGAAATCGACAGGGGGCGTTTGGCGAGGTGTGATGATGAGTCCCATCATCTTGGGTTTCCACGTGAGGAATGAATTCCACCATCTGTTTTAAAACCGAAACCAGTACTAGCGAGTACACTTCTTGGAAGGATTCGAGCAAAGGGATTGCTCCGTATATATTTCCTTATCTATCCATTAGTGCTTGTTTAATGATATTTTATGGAGGAGACATGTTCATGACTGACAATCGGTATGAGATAATGAATGATCGACGTTTTGATGATGTGCTTCTCATGACACCTCTGTTTATTTATAGCCACACAGAGGAGTGCCTGAATGATATATTTTTGCTTTGTCTTAGTTTCATTCCCTCCTCTATGAGTGGTAAGGTTTCTTGGGGGAGTGTGGGTGATAGATTCTCTTTAGGTTGTCGACCTGATTCATTTTGGTTTAGGAAGATGGCCCTTAAGCGCAGTGTTAGTCTTGAGCCTACTTTGGAGCCCGGTTTTGATAAGATGAAGGGTACTGCTAAGATTTCTGTCGAGAGGGGTATTTCTCAAGGTCAGGTTACCAGGGCGCAATATCGAGCCCAGGAGGCTGCTCAATTTTTTCATCAGTGTATTCCATCCTTGGTTCGGGAAGAGATTGATCAGATTGAGCGTAGGTTGTGGGACATGGCGCAAGCCATTCCGGTCGACATCCTTCGCCGCGAGGTGGAGGAATGGGTGGTCGACCTGGGAACTACCTCTAGAAGAGCCTATACCTACAACTGTATGTTGATGGTTTACTGGGTTATGAAGAATCTCCTGGCGCATGTCACTATCATAAATTATTTCAAACAACGAGGCGATGAAGAGCCAGTCCAGTCATGGAAGGCGTACAACGTCGATGCTCATTTGATGCACCTTAAGATTGATGCAATTGCTAAGAAGATCGGTCTAACATTTGTCTATCCTAACATGGAGGACGCTGATTTGGTCGGGCCCAACACTCATCGCTAGCTTGCTGCTACTTAAAAGGTGCAGGCGGACAAGGCAGATGGGTCAAATGGAAAAGGTAAATAGAAGTTGGATGAGGACGTGGGCAATGTCACTACTCCTTGATTTCGTTATGCCGGTCCTGGTTGTTTTGATGGATGTTAACTGTCTTTTCTTTCTTTCTCAGCTTTATAGTAGGCTTTGGGTTGTTATTTTGATTAGTTTGTATCTAGGTGTGGGGTTTGGCTCTGGGGCCGGTCTGTTTACGCACCCTATTTTGTTATGCTAAGGGTTTCTTACTAAGATTCACTATGAATTGTAAATCGGGGTCTGCGCTTTAAGCGCTTTTTGTAATATGATCCAGCAGTAATATAGTTCTTTTTATTTACAAAAAAGAAATGTATATTTAGAATTAAAAATATGACAAAAATTCAGAGTGCATACTCTTAACCATGTAACTTGATACCTAGGCTTGAATGCGAATAGCCACACATTGTGGAGAATTTTCCCCCTGCATATAAAAGGGAACTTATTTCTAATTTATGGATAATCTTAAGAAGTAATTTCATATATTTTACCACGTTCTTTTCAAACGGTTAAACCAATCGTTTTAATTTAATGGTTTAAATTATTAAACAATTTCTTTTTTAATGGGTTGTCGTTTAGTGGTAAGAATTTCATGTTGTGGCTGAGGAGACATGGGCTCAAATCCCACTAGTCACATTATGGAAAATTTTGTTCGTGTAAACATCATATAATATAAGGCAATAAATTTATGGATGAGCCACATTAAGAAGAATTTTCTTAGTGTTTTACTCAGGATTAGCCATTAACCATCATAAATGGGGAATAAATTTATGGAGTGTTGATCATGTTAGGTCTGTGTTTGGTATATATCGAAAAGATAATGATTTAGTTTAGGGTGGACATAATCTATGACGTATTTTTTACTATGAAGGATGTTAAAGATGTTTTTACTAGTATATTTTAGAAAAGTTTATTAGAAGTTTTTAGGTAGTTGGTCTAAATATCTGGTAAGATTATTCTTCTTACTATTAGATAATTTTACAACAAAGGGGTCTTCTGTAATCTAGGTCTTGCAGTGGTTATACTGTTCGTATCCTAAATCAGATAAGGGTTGGACAACACAGTTGCTTGTTGTATAGGGACTTGACCCTATGCACGCAATGAATCCTGGGAACCCTTATAACTGATTATGTTACCTTCAGTTATAGTTTGGGAGTCTCAAGCCTCTCCTAGGCGAGACATACCGACTGTAGTGTCGGGAGGTCCCTTGAGCCAGTCCTGTTTGAGTGCATTTGGCTGTAGTTTCTTTAGGTGTGTGCTCTTTGCTCTTTGATCATTAGTTTGGCCGTTAGGGGACACTTTGATTTATTGACTCTTTAGAGATATCGTGAAACGAGGTCCACCTCTCCACCACTCTCGTCGGTTGACTAGTTTACCAGCCATCGAAGTTACACGTCATGTTCAAAGAGGATGTCAGAAGGCTCCCTTCAAGTCTTCTGATTCATTTGAGGCGATTCACGCCGACATTTACACTGGTTTTGGCATGGCACAAATCCCTATGACTCCGTCGGGTAGAGTCTAAGACATTTTTAATCCTCCTAGAATGGCAGAGATATGCATCGATACCAAAGACTAGACCTCTTCTGTTTGGACCTACTCCACATGAGGACCTCCCGTTCGATCCTTCGAATCCACAGAACTTCCTATATGGGATGCCGAGCTTGCATGTTAACACAGGTCCTACGACCACTATGAATGCTACCCGATTCTCTCATGGTATGCCTAGTCAAAACATAGTTGATCCATCCACTATGTTTGGTAGTCATGCTAACACTGGTCACTGTGTTGGAAACTCTGCACCCACCAAGGGAAATCCCCTCGCTGGGGGCACCACATTTTCCACTCACACACATAATATGGGGACTGTCTGTATCCCTTCGAACATTCCAAATTTTGGAGGAAGGCCGCCTCCTAGGAATACCACTCCTAGTGGGAACACTATTCGCAATACGACTCACCATCCATACTACAATACACATGCCCATATACATCAACCCAGGACCACATTTGCTAATGTTACCAATACTCCTAATAACGGGGGTGGACACATACTGTACACTTTTACGTTTCTCCCGCTACTGGTAATGCTAATGTAGGAGGTGGGAATATACCTTATACTTATGGTCACAACACCACCGCTCCTGCTACTGGTAATGCCAATGTTGGGGTTGGAAATATACCTCAGGATCATGGTCACAACATGACTACTTACGCTACTAATAATGCTTATGTAGGGAGTGGTAACATACCTTACAACCATGGTCATTACAACACGGCTTCCGTTATGAGTAATACTTATATGCCCCATAATTATGGTGATAACCTTTACTATAATACAGTCGGTGTTGGCCCTCATTACAACCCACCTCATTACGGTGCTCATAATGCACATATACCTGATTACCCTCACACGGGTCAATTTGGAGGAGGTTATCATCCTTATGGCCAGGGTCCCGGTTATGGTCCATCTTATCCTTCAAGTCCATATAATCAACCTTTTATGGGAGCTTATAATCAATATTTCCAGTCGCAGCTCCCATTCCTTGCTCGATTGAATCTTTCGGATCTTTCGAAGCTCACAAATGATCCGGTGTGTCACAATCCTAATTGGCCTCCAGTCCCTACCAAACTCCCTTTGGACATTCCCAAGTTCGAGGGGAAGGGTGGTGAGGATCTGGGTGATCACGTTATGAATTTTCACCTTTGGTGCTCATCAAACACATTAAATCACGATTCTATTCGTTTGAGACTATTTCAATGCACCCTGACGGGGGCAGCTGCAAAGTGGTATGTTGAATTTCCTAGGGGCACGTATAGAATTTTCAATGAGATATCCTTGGTTTTCCTGGATCATTTCCAGCTTCCGGTTCACTATGATACTGGCACTAAACTCTTGTCCACCTTCCGCCAGAATAAGGACACACACATATCTGACCATGTTCAAGAGTGGCGTCGATGGAAGAGGTTAGTGAAAGCCAAAACTCCTCCATAGTTTCTGTTGGAATGGTTTCTCAAGTCTTTGCTTCCATACATTTCTAAGGATGTTTAGATGTCAGGCATTACAACTGAGGAACAAGCTATACTCAAAGTCCAGGAGCTATATTTTCTCTATGCTCAGTCTAGCATTCTTTATGACATTATTCTTGATGCATCGTGATCACGACATGAGCCCAAGCCAGTTCATGGACCACATACAGATGGCATTGTTGGATCCGCAAGTACTCGAACTGTAGATTTGCTTGATAATAAAATGCAAAATTTGTCGCTTAAGCAATCTACTCTTGGACAGGTTCACACCTTGTCCACTTCCACCCCATTGTCCGATGTACACGCTATGGAATCGACGAACCCATCGGGTAACCAGCATCCTGGTGGTAAGAAGAAGGGGAGAAATAATAGAAAGGGTGGAAATAATGGGAACAATGGTAGTAATCGTAATACTCCTCGGAAAGAGAACGCCAACCCTCCTCGGGACGACAAGAATGCTACGGGGACCGTAAACCTAGGTGTAAAGTGAAATTCCCTTGCAAGCTTTGTGGGGAAGATCATCTTACTCACTTGTGTCCGCGGATGGAAGAAGCATCGAAGCATCTGGCATAAAGCCCAGTTGTGTTAAAGGATCCCCTTCCACATGATTAGAACATGACTTTGATTGCTCCCACTATTGGTTACGAGCCTAATGAGACTTCTACGTCTGCTTCCCATACCAATGGTTTTGGAAGCATGAATATGGTTAAATCAGAGGTTAGTGTTGCTACTCGTCAATGCGATTATGGTGCACCACAACCAAATAGGGGGAATGAGCCCCCTCCTCCTCCTGATACCTTTTTGCACATCAAGAAGCCCACTACTATGCCACGGATACCGAAAGATATTCTCAAGCACTCTATGCATAATCCCAATGCTCGAGCCGCCCAGAACTACTCTACTGTAGAATATTTGGGTCAAACTCTGTGTGCCATGTCGGCTCTTGAAGTTTTACAAGCATGTCCTTCTCAAAGGCATGCCCTTTTGAGTGCTTTAGGATTTCAGGATGGGGGAAGTCCTAACGTTATCAAGTTTGATACTACTGACGTCCAACCTCGCTTACCTTACCATGTGGCTTTTCAAATCCATGTGGAGTGCGTTGAGAATTTCGTCAAAAGAACGGTGGTTGATGAAGGTGCTTCTGCGTCAGTGATGTCTTTATCTTGTTGGAAAGCTCTTGGCTCTCCTTCCTTATCCAAGTCTATGACCATGCTCACTGCATTTGGCGGTCGGTCATTTAAACCGCATGGGATTCTTCCTTCCCTTGTTGTCTGCTTGGGTGGGAAATCCGTGCCTATTGAAGTCAAGGTGGTTGATGCGCCCATCGAATGCAACCTTCTCCTAGGTAGAAATTGGATGTATGCTATGAAAGCGGTCACATCTACTGTGTTTAGAATTATTTTCTTTCCACACGAAGGAAATATTGTAACAATCGACAAGTTGGATTTCGTTAGTCCTTATTCCACAACATCCACGGGATCAGTGGTCGCCCAAGTTACAGATTCTCAGTCGGCAATTGGGAACATGGGTGTCAGATTGTACCCCTCATTTTTGGGATCTTTTGATTTCCCTTCACCCATTGCTTTTATTGGAACCATTTCCGATAATGCGCCTCCTCCATTGAATAATGTTACATTCTGGACTTCGTATTTTGATGATCCATGGACCTTACTGTCCACAATTTCCACGTCTGGAGACATCGCACATGTTGGCATGTCTATGCCACTATCTGTCGGCATGTCTATGCCACTATCTGTTGCTGAGCTTGCATATAAAGATATTCAGCAAGCCACAGTAGAGTCGGATCTCTCCTCTTCACGGACAGAGGAGGAAGATCCCATTATGATGTTGGTTTGGGTAGCCAACTCATCTTGTTCGCACAATTTACTGGACGGTACTTTACCTTGGGACGAGGCTATTGTCGAGGCCATGTGTGCTAGTCAAAGACGTTGGGAAGACATGCATCATCGCTCTCATTTTCTTCCCAACCCAGATCTTGTGGAACAAGACGAGTTTATGACGACTCTTACCAAGATTGTTGGTCACCTTGTGGCTCCTTGGGATTTGTAGCTAGGGTTTTCACCCTAGCTTGTGCAAATGAGCACCTACTAAGGAGAAGGGACTCCTTAGTAGAAGTTCGGAAAAACAGTAAATGAAAGACAATACAGTAAAATAGTAACTACTCTAAGCATGTGCATAAACAGAAAAAAAACAAGATAATAAAAATGGTTTTTGTATTGATTATACCTCCAATGTGAAGGTTGGTGAAGCCTTTGTAGCAGTCCAAGAGGGTTGCTTCCAAGATCCAATTTTGTTCCTTTCTCTTTCTCCAAAGGGGCACTCAAATGTGAAAGTAGCTCAACGGTGAGCTAGGGTTTCAGGAGTGATTTTGGCAGAGTAAGGGTGTGGTTGACTGTGGATATGAAATGAGGGGTCTCCATCACCTATTTATATGCTTTTAGTGGTGGAGTGTTGGCCCATGGTTTTGGGCACCATATGGTTTAGGTCAGTTGTATAGGGTTTTTGCTTCCTTTTTCCCTCTTTTTCCTCTTTTTTGTATTTTTTATTCCCCTTTTAGAGGGTTTTTGCTATTTTGGAGGAATTTTGGAATATTTTGGGGGGAAAAGGGGTTTTTGGCCTTTTGGAGGCTTTTTAATGGGGTTTTAAGGTTTTGGGAGCAAATATGGTAGGAAATATGGACAAATGAGTCATGCAATGGGGTAGATGAGGTAGTGAACACTTTTTGGGTGTTAACATATTGCCCCCTGATGTGTGAGGGCAGGAGCTCATCATATGGCCGATAGACATCATAAGTCTTTTATGGTTTTCCTAGGGTGTGGAGAGGAGAAGAAATGAACTAGAGCCCGGAACAATGGTCCCAAACAAACTGCAAAAACTGAAAGTACATGACCTCAATAATGAACGAAGAATAATCTGAACATATGGACGAGGTGGGCATTCCCATGCTCGTATCAAGATACATAAAAAATAACTATGAGGCCCGAAAAAGGGGGACCTGTAAGATACATAGAGAACCACTGTGTACATCATAAGGGTCCAGAGGGGACACAAATCTGGGACATACTGCTGGGATGACCATGTCTGAGCTGAAGAACTGATATACTAGAATAACAACAGTGCTGCTGAGTGTGGTCCTAGAGGAACTGATGCGTTGTTGGATCATCGTGACTGGGAGTCATACTCTCAATGGTACACTGAACTGGAAATGAACTGGGTACTCTAGGAATCATATAACTGGATGGCTTTTGAATACAACTGCCAATGCAACCCTGACATCCACAGGAACATATAACTGGGTGTTCTGAAGGGACTCACCAATGTGCTAGAGTTGGGGGAAATCCGGGGTCTTCGACCAATAACTGAAGGGATATATACCCTACACGAGTCTCAACGATGCGATCAAGGTGTTGAAGTCGAGCATGTGAGAAACAACCACTCAGAGAGGCAATGATGACTCCTTTAAAAATGGTCCATAGGCACTCACCAAAGATGGTGATGGGTCCAAGGCGCAGGGACCTCTAGGTCTATCCTATGGAATAGAGGGGCTATCATTGATAGAGGGAGACCTGCAACTAGCAAGGCAATGATGTTTCCTTGATAGAAGCACGAGGTGGAGAGTACTGATGGTAGGACTGTCATACTGTGGGGGATAACTGGGAAAGTAGAGTGGGTGGACTCAAACTTCCTTTGTTAAGAGTATGATGGCGGGGATGATCGGGAAGCATATGAAACTAACTAGTGGGAAAGGGATCATAGCTGTAATGGATCAAGGATAGTGACTAGGGTGAGTGGTACTCAAGTTGGTGGAAAGTGGCAGGAGACTGCAGAATACTCTGAACAAAGGGGACCTTACTAGGGGTGCTGCTGAGATGATCGATCATAGTGCCAAGAGGCACGGGGGGACTTCTTCATGGGTTAAGGAACTAGAAGAAGTGTGTTTAACATGGTACTGTCGTGTGGATTTATACGAGCCCAGGACAGTTCATGCTCGTGATTTCTTTCAATTTTAAGGAGTCTGAAAGCGATAAGAAGACTCTGAAATAATGGAATGGTACTGTCGTGTGGATTTGTACGAGTCCAGGACGGTGCATGCTCATGGTTGCTTTCAATTTTAGAGAGTCTGAAAGCGATAAGAAGACTCCAGGGGGTTTCTTTTTCGTGTGTTAGTCTCCAAGGCCCAAAGAAGCATAAAAGGATGCAATGAAGAAATATTCTAGCCGGTGTGACTAGAATATTCCTTTTTCATAATTAGTCTACCAGGTCCGGAAAAGGGTTAAACTTACACCAGATAGACGCCCTTTCAGGTACTTTAACGAGCATAAAAGGAAGCAAGATTGCTCAGCGATCTTTTCATTGTTTTAGGAGTAAGAAAAGAGCTTAACAGAAACTCCCTAAGTGCCTTTTTCGTAAAGGACTTGTCCGACCTGAAAAAGGGATAAAATTATACCGAACAAAAGGAATGGCCAGGCAAGGAGGAAGTGCTCAATCAAGGATCATTGATGATGACGAAAAACGAGGGAGGGCGGAACACTGGTGGGCCTCCTTGCGGGATAATGAATGGTGGCAAAATAATGAAATAATTGCAGTATGAAAGGAGTGAATGGCTTATGAAAAAATGTGGAACAATCCGATGGCGGCCGATGTGGCGCGCAAATTGAGGCAGCAAGGTGTCGGGACACAATGTTGAAACTGTACCTGGTGAGAGTGAGAAATGATCTCAAGCATCAGCACGATCTCGGAAAAATGAATCCGGTGATAAAAAAAAGTGTCAAAAATGGATAACGGCCGATGTTGCACGCAAATCGAGGCGACGGGGGGTGTTTTGGAAAAAATACCTAAAAAATATGGGGGTGAGAGTGAGAAATGATCTCACCCATCATCACGGGCTTGGAAAAATGAATCCGATGATATAAAGTATTTCAAAAATGGGCTACAGTCGATGTGGCATGCATACCGAGGTATCAAGGCATCATGTCACGATGTCAATAAAGGTTCTAGTGAGAGCAAGAAATGATCTCAAGCATCATCACGGGCATGGAAATATGAATCTGACAGCGCAAATGGTGCAAAAAATGGAGGTCATAAGGACTCCGGAATGGTCAAAGAAAATAACTAGGTTAAAAATGGTTGCAAATAAAGGTGAGCCCACCAAGCCAAGGATGCAGTGGTGGGGAGAAATGATTACCCGCGAGGGAAGAATACTAGGTGTATCAAATCAAATCAAATATACAAGTGAGATGTGACCTCAAAAATGGTTGAGATCACAAATGTGAAAAAGTGAGCAGGGTTAATGACATGCCCCCATGCTATGTGCATGGGGTTTGTGATTGTGGACCACATAGGTGTTGGTTTGAACAATGGGATCATTGAAATACTAAGATAGATGTGATGGGGAAGGTTCAAAATGATTGATCATGCCCCCTATCCCAGGATCGAGGTAATCTATTATGCCCCTTAACTCAGAGGTGGCAATGTGGTGTTCTATGATAGCGGGGTCAAGACCAGGCATTTCGGTATAGGACCAGGCAAAGACATCGCCGAACTCTTGGAAAAGTTTCTCGTACTCTCCGATCTCGTGCTCGGTGCAGGAAACTTCCAACTCAAATGATTTCAAGAGCACCAGCGGGGGCATAGATATCAATGTGGATGATAGGTGAGATGTTGGCCATGTTACCTTCCTCGAAGGCTTCGGGGGTAGGAATGGGATCGTTAAACCAGTCGACTTTGGCAGGAAGGAAATCTTTGGACTCAACCGAGAATTGGGTGGATGTGGTGGAGGAGGACTCTTCTGGGAGGAAATAGGAACGATGGTGCATGTCTTCCCAGGGATAATCCGGGGCAGTGAGAGCCTCTAGAATATCCTCATCATTGCGGAAAATTTGAGTTGTCAAATCGGTTGAGGAGGGATTGGTAGTCGAAGAGATCATATAAATGGTGTTAATATTTCCGGAAGAGGGTGATACTAGGGGGTGGATCTCCTCGATTGTGGGGGGTGCCATCTCAAGGTCCAAATTATTCATCTCATGAGAGCTGCTCTGTAATCTGGGAGATCAGGACAGTGATGTGAGTAATGGCCATAAATACCGCATATTGCATAAGGGTGGTTGGTATGCAGTGATTTATCATGAGGCTTAGGGGTTGGATCGAGTTCGACAACCGGGATGTTGTGGTCGTCGTCAAGCATTTGCATGTGTTCCTGTAATGCAGGTAATTGTGGACATTGATGAGTTGGATGGCCTAACTCATCACACAACGAGAATTTGGGAGGAGCATGAAACATGGGTGGGTTTTTAACTGTTTTGGGTGGGGGTATAGCAGTGTATGGTTGTGGGCCTCTGCCCCCAGTGTGCTTGATAAGAGGGGGGGGATTCGTAGATGACGAAGGGGTAGTGACACCGGGAGGTGGTTGACTAGTAGTGGCAATGGGTTGCACCGGTTGTAGGACGACATTTGGCGTCGACGGGGGAACGGGAGGCGAAATATACCACACAGGTAATCCTAAGGTTAACCCGAGGAGGATGAGAGTAGCCATAACCGAGGCGCTTACTACTCCCAAGGGAGGGAATAGGAAGGGAATTGTGTGGATGGGTGTAACACCAATGTGACTAGGTACCAATGGTGGTTTGGGTAACAAGGGCGGTTGATTGTTGGGTGTTTGTGTATTGTGGGAAAGGGTACATAGGTCAGATACATCGATCGCGGGTGACGGGGGTGGAATGGATTGGAATGTTGAGGTCATCGGTGTATCTGAGTAAACTCCGAGTCACACGGAGGAAACAAACGAGGTAGTTGCACCACAAACAGGTTGTTCAACCATGGGGAGGACATGTTTGGGTGCAGCGGGGGCATTGGGATCATAATAGGTGAGTTGATCGACCTTGACCATGCATCCGTCATGGGGGAACATCATGGTACGAAAAATGGATGAGGCAACCGCCCGCATGGCATACATGTAGCTACGGCCAAGTAGGAGGTTATAATCAAGTTGGGCATTGATGACCTCTATGTCAATGAGCACTGTTTTACCATCCAACTGTACGGGGACATTAGCTAAGAGACCTTGGGGTTGAGCCGAACGACCATCGTAGGCTCGCAACGCAGTGGTGGACTGCTGGAGTGTAGGGGATCCCAACTTCTGCAAAATGAATGTGGACATAATGCATGTAGAGGCACCTTCCTCAATAATGCACCGATGGATGACAAGATTCCGAATGGAAACAGAAACTTGGAACGCTAAAGTGGAAGGTAGGCGTGGTTCGGACTGGTCCAAATCGAAGGCCATCAGTCGGGAATCATTTGGTTCAATAGCACCAATGGCGGAGAGCAAAGTCTTGCGCTGTGAAGGACAGTTTTTTAAGACCCATAACGCAGACATGGCTATGGGGGACTGGGCTAAGTCATCTACAATGTTGTAATTTGACGCAGCGCGAGCATTGGGATTATCGTTGATGCGACGAAGTGGGAAGCGAGGTGCTTTGGAGGCGCCATCTAGTGGAGCCGGAGGTATACGTAACGTCTAATCAGTGGGATGAGCATTAGTGTTTTTGTCGGCGGGAGGGGCTTCAGGGGTGGAGCCATATTGGTTCCGACGGGTTCAGAGGTTGACATCGGTGGATGCCACATCCTTGACAATGACAGGAAGGATATATTTTAGAAACCAATCTAAGAAGATACGGTCATCTAACTTGATTTTGCAGAGGCTACGGCATTGACGCCACTCATGAATGTGGTCAGTTATGTGGGTAGCCGTGTTCTGTCTGCAAGACAATTTGATCTCAACTCCCACGTCATAGCAGACAGGTAACTGAAAGAACTGCAGGAAAGTCGAGGCAAGGGAGGTAAAGGTGGCATGGGTCCCATGGGGCTGCTCGATGTACCACTTAGCTGCAGAGCCAGTGAGGGTGCGTTGTAACAGACGGAGGTAGACAGAGTCGTCTACTATGGAGTTGGAGGAACACCATAGATGGAAGGACATAATATGGTTCTGGGGGTCTTCACTTGCCTTGCCCTCAAACTTAGGGATGTCGGAGGGGAGCTTGGTGGGCATGTGAGGCCACGCAGTGTCGTGTCTGATGGGATCGTTAGTCAGTCTAGCTAGGTCAGGAAGGTTGAGACTAGCCATGAATGGAAAACTAGTAGAAGGATGTGACATACTAGCGGTTGTGACCATGTTGGGGCCAATGCCCCCGAGTGGAGGGGTTGGGTTTGGGATGTTTCCCCCAAGTGGAGGCACAAAAGTGGTATGGGACGGTCCTACACCGCCAAGGGTAGTGTGAGTCATTGATGGAGTGGAGATAGGTATGCCAGCTACTAGAATGGGTACAGTGGTCGGAATGGTAGATTTGGGCCCCATCGAGGGCATACCCAAAGCAGGTGTGTTAGCTGGTGTGGTGGTGGATGCTCCACCAATGGTCCCTACAAAGAAAGGGGTGGAAGTCATGCCAGCCATGGGGCTAGTTGGTGCAATGTAAGTGGGGTTCTCGGACTCTGCCTCAGAATCAGAGGTAAAATAAGGGGCGTCTAGATCGGGTGACGGAGTTCTATACCATTGACGAGTGGAGTCAAGTGACAAATCTTGAGATCTATGATGAGTGGTATCAAGTGATGAAGATCTACGTCTATGATGGGTGGTGTCAAGTGAACCGTGTTGTGGGGACTTGCCTCGGAGGCACCGACAATGTCTCAGGGACTCAATGGTGACATATGGTGTCAAGTATCTGGGGGTTGTGCTGAGTGAAAAATAGCTCAAAAACCCAAATGCAACCGAGTGTGCAGAAGGAGAGCTCAAAAAATATGGCACTCAGGCCAACAACCAACTCAAAACACTTACTGTAACAGCTGTGCTACAATAAGTGGAGTATCAAAGCTCGAGATCTATGATGAGTGGTATCAAGTGATGAAGATCTACGTCTATGACGGGTGATGTCAAGTGAACCATGCTGTGGGGGCTCGCCCCGGAGGCACCGAGAATGTCTCGGGGACTCAATGGTGACAGATGGTGTCAAGTATCTGGGGGTTGTGTTGAGTGAAAAACAGCTCAAAAACCCAAATGCAACCAAGTGTGCAGAAGGAGAGCTCAAAAAATATGGCACTTAGGCCAACAACCAACTCAAAACACTTACTGTAATAGCTGTGCTACAATAAGTGGAGTATCAACAAAAATGGTCAGAATACCAACAAGCAGCAGGTTTCCTAGAAAATAAATAAAAATGGTGGACTTGCTAGACCAAAAGGAGGTAAGGGAGCATGCAAACACCTAGCTAAATAGTATTCTGACTCAACTAGACATATCCTCTACAAGGTAATGAAATTCAAGTCAGACAATATGGATAGTAGAGCCAAGTGGCTAAAGATATCCCCCTACCAAGAGGGACACCGGGTAGTCAATCCTAGAAGAAAAGCAACTAAGATACCCCGTTCATGACATGTTCGGTTGGGTGAATCTGCTGTTTGGTTCTATCGCCGATGTATCCCCATACGGTTGATACACCGAGAACTGCGAAAGGTATCCTTCGGTTACTGAATGGATTGCGGTATTCCACTCAGGATTCCGAAACCAGTCTGGCGATTTCAACCCTCCTAGGGGAGAGGCCTTCCGGATAAATTGGTTTTAAACCGTGTCAAAAAATACTAGGGGATTTTGGTTCCCTAATGGAAAACAGCTATGTCTCGAGTGTAAGCAACCGAGGGGTGTTATTTGGATGCCTATCCCCCCGATCCTACATAACTACAAAAATTCATATGTGTTCCCCAAGTGGGGTTAGAATGTTGGTGGTGTTAAGTAGTATTTTAGGGCTCACTTGAATTAGGTGACAGAGTGTGTGCATGTGAGATGATGAACCCAAGTAAAAGTGCCATGGGGTGGGCAACTTTTAAACTAAAAATAACAATGCAGAAATTAAACTTTGAAATGCAAAATTTTCTTTTTTCAATTAAAATGCTGAAATTTTAAAAAATATATTCTGTAAATGGAACAGAAATAATACTGCAGAAAAAAGGCTGTAGGGAAGTATGGCTGCAGATAGGACAGATGGCTGTGCAGGTGCAGAAAATATTGCAGCAAAGTGCTGGGTTCAAAATAGTGAAAAAAGTGCAGAAAACAGACCGTGGGTCTATGGAAAATCTGAGCGGTCGGACCGCGGGAAACAGGTCAACAGTCGCGAACAGGTTGCGGGAATTTGTCCAAAAGACGCAGGTGGACCGTGGGAAAAGGGTCGAAAGTCATAGGCGGGTTGCAGGAAAATGGCTGAAAGCCACAGGTGGGACGCGGGAAGAAGGCCGAAAGACGCAGGTGGGTTGCAGAAAAATGGTTGAAAGCCGCAAGCGGGATGCGGAAAAAGGCCGCAAGACGCAGGTAGGTTGCAGAAAAATGGCTGAAAGCCACAAGTGAGATGCGAGAAAAAGGCTGCAAGACACAGGCGGGTTGCAGAAAAATGGCTGAAAGCCGCAGGCGGCCCACGGAAAAATGGGTTAACAGCCACGGTCGGACCGCACAAAACAAGCTGATAGCCGTGGTCAGATCGCAGGTAACAGACTGGAAACCGTCAGTAGATCGTCGGAAACAGTCTGAGAACCACGGTCAGATCGCAGGTAAATGCCTGAAAGACGCGGTCGGAACGCAGCTGCAGGGGACAAAAGACGCGATTTACGGCAGCCGAAAGGGACAGCTGAAAGGAAAAAACAGAAAAAATATTGCAAAAAATTAAAAAATATTTAAAACTATAACCAGAAATTCAAAGGAACACAAGGGAAGTCACCAAAACTATAGCTAGGGTTTTGACCCTAGCTTTTGCAAATGAGCACCTACTAAGGAGAAGGGACTCCTTAGTAGCAGTTCAGAAAAACAGTAAATGAAAGACAATACAGTAAAATAGTAACTACTCTAAGCATGTGCATAAACAGAAAAGACAAGATAATAAAAATGGTTTTTGTATTGATTATACCTCCAATGTGAAGGTTGGTGAAGCCTTTGCAGCAGTCCAAGAGGGTTGCTTCCAAGCTCCAGTTTTGTTCCTTTCTCTTTCTCCAAAGGGTTTTGGAAATGGGCCAAAGGGGCACTCAAATGTGAAAGTAGCTCAAGGGTGAGCTAGGGTTTCAGGAGTGATTTTGGCAGAGTAAGGGTGTGGTTGACTGTGGATATGAAATGAGGGGCCTCCATCACCTATTTATAGGTTTTTAGTGGTGGAGTGTTGGCCCATGGTTTTGGGCACCATATGGTTTAGGTCAGTTGTATAGGGTTTTTGCTTCCTTTTTCCCTCTTTTTCCTCTTTTTTGTATTTTTTATTCCCTTTTTAGAGGGTTTTTGCTATTTTGGAGGCTTTTTTGGCCTTTTGGAGGCTTTTTAATGGGTTTTAAGGTTTTGGAGGCAAATATGGTAGGAAATATGGACAAATGAGTCATGCAATGGGGTAGATGAGGTAGTGAGCACTTATTGGGTGTTAATAGGATTTGCATGGGATTTTTGCAGAGGGGAACATGGATAATATTTTCCATACCATACCGATCAACATTTCTCGTACACCCGAAAAGGTTGAGAACATTTATATCGGTGTTGATTGCTCTCCTAAAGAGTTTCACATTTACACCGAATTGTTTAAGGAAATCTGGGAAGCTTTCACCTGGTCATATGAGGAGATGTCAGGGATAGACCCCAGCATTGTCGAACACAAAATTAGAACATATCGCAATGCTAAACTGGTTCGAAAACTCCTTCATGCTGTGAACTCTCGAAAGGTAGCCGCGATTAAGGCAGAGGTGGAGAAACAGCTTAAGGCTGTTTTATCTACCCAGTTCCCCTTACCGAATGGGTGTCAACTCCTGTTCCTGTGGATAAGAAGCAGGGAACTATCTGTGTATGCACATATTTTAGAGACCTGAACCGTGCATGTTTGAAAGACAATTTCCCCACTCCATTCATAGATCAGATCCTGGATGCTTGTGTGGGAAGCGAAGTTTTTTCATTTATGGACGGCTTTTCAGGATATAACCAGATATAGATCAAACATGAGGACCAACATAAGACTGCATTCATTTTTCCTTGGGGTACATTTGCGTACCGGAAGATGCCCTTCGACCTTAAAAACACCAGAGCCACTTTTCAGCTTGCTATGACCTATGCTTTTCATAACCTTAAACGCATAGTGGAGGCATATTTGGATGATCTCGCCGGCCATTCTCGCAAGAGAGTGGACCACCCCAAGCACCTCCGCTTAATTCTCAAAAGATGTATACGCTACAAGATTCGGTTAAATCCCAATAAGTGCATCTTTGTTGTGAAAACGGGTCGCCTTCTAGGATTCATAGTTTCGAAAGATGGTATCAGAGTCAATCCTCTCAAAGTTGAGGCAATACTTCGATTGCCTCCTCCGTGCAATTTACTTCAACTTCAAAGCCTCCAAGGGAGGGCCACTTCTCTACGTCATTTTGTTGTGAATTATGCTAATCTTACCAAAGGCTTCGCGCATTTGTTGAAGAAAGACACACCGTTTATCTGGGATGAGCGAGCCCAGCAGTCTTTCGATGCTCTTAAGAAAGCTTTGGTATTGGCCCCTTTGCTTAGTCCACCCGACTTTGCCAAATATTTTATACTTTATGTGGTTGTGTCTCAAGAGACGATTGGCATGGTCTTAGTTCGGGTTGATGATGTTCTCGTAGAGCATGTGATCTATAACCTTAGTTGAAATTTAGTAGACGTTGAACTGAGATACACTCATGTGGAAACGTTGGCGCTTGTGATTGTTCATACAGTCCAACGGTTACTACACTATATGATGCTTAGCAGAACCACAATCATAGCACATATCAATCCATTTCAGTTCGTGCTATCGCGATGTCTCATAGGGGGGAAGTACAATAAATGAATTGTGATCCTTCAGGATTTTGATCTCGATTTTGCTTCAGTGAAGTCGGTGAAATCCTTGGTTTTTGCTGAGCTTATGTTGGACCTTCCGCGACTTGATGAGGATATTGTCCATGAAGATTCCTTTGTGGATGAACACTTATTTCTTATCTCATTTGAGGACCCTTGGTACGGGGATATTATCATATATCTTCAAACTTTGAAGTTTCCTCTGCACTATTCACGAGACGAGCTACGACATGTGAAACACCACGCTAAAGATTATACTACCATCGGTGACACTTTGTATCATTGAGGAAGGATTATATTCTCCATCATTGTTTGAATCACGGAGAAGCAGAGTGTGTGCTTAATGGTTGCCATGTTGGGGCGTGTGGTGGTCACTTATCCGAGCTTGCAACAGCCCAACGTATTATGCGAGCTGGTTACTTTTGGCCTTCGATCTTTAAGGATTGTGTGAATGTCGTAAAGAGACGTCACCCTTGCCAGGTTTTTTCTCGGAATGTACGCTCGCATCCAACGCCCCTCCATCCGGTCGTCACCGTCGGTCCCTTCACCAAGTGGGGGGGTGGATTTCATGAATTGCAAACCAGCTTCAACTAGGGAGCATTACCATATCATAGTGGCCATGGACTACTTTTCCAAATGGGATGAGGCCATGCCTACCGTAAAAACCGATGGTGCTACAGCAACCCATTTCGTATTCAATCAGATTATTACTCGATTCAGTATTCCAAATGAGATTGTCACTAACCATGGCAGTCACTTTCAAAATAAGATGATGGAGTATTTTTCACTCAAGCCTGGGTTTCTTCAAGAACACTCATCTTCTTACTACCCCCAAGGGAATGGTCAGGTTGAAGCAGTCAATAAATCTTTAAAGACCATTCTCCAACGTACCATCCAACAGAGAAAGAACAACTGGCATATTATGTTATATCCTTCTTTGTGGGCATATCGAATCGTAGTCAAGACTTCCACCAGCTTCTCACTGTTTTAGCTGGTACATGGTGTGGAGTCTATTTTACTGATTGAATGCGAAATCACTTCATTAAAACTAGCCATAGAGTTCCTCCCTGATACGTCAAGTATTGAGCAACGTTTAATCCACCTTGAGCAGCTTGACGAGCAGCATTGAGATGTCGTCATAGCTATATATGCCAACAAACATCATATTAAGGTTCAATAAGATAGGTCTATCTGTCCTCGGTAATATGCTGAAGGTGAATTGGTCCTTTTATATGACCAAGCTAAAGAACCCTTGGGGGCGGGCAATTTTAACCCCATGTGGCATGGTCCTTACATCGTGAGGCGTATCTTGGAAAAAGGAGCCTGCGAATTAGAATAATATGAGGGAAACGTCTTGAAGGAGCCTAGAAATGGACTCTACCTCAAGCGGTATTACGCTTGAGCTTCTAGCTCGAGCTGATAGTTTTGTATACTATTGTATAGTTGCTTCTGTACATAGTTTAGATATATTTTGGTTTTTTGGGTCTACTGATTCGCTTCCATTTGATTGACAGATGTCAGAGGAATCTCCTATGTTCTTAGGATTCATGGATGGTGCTAGCCATCATACGCAGCAGCTTGCTTCTGTTGTGTGGGTTATTTATTCGCCTGACCACCTAGTTGTGTCTTTGGGAGGTGCTTTCCTCGGTCCTACATCTAACAATGTGGTCGAGTACAGTGCTGTGGTTGAGTTACTTCGGGATGCTATTTCACATGGTATCCAGTTTTTAGAAGTCCACCTGGATTCACAACTGGTTGTGTCTCGGTTGAATGGTCAGTACCGTGTGAGGGATCCTACTTTATTATGGAGATTCTTAAGGGTAAGACTCTTGGAATGACATTTTGTGTCTATTACATTCATTTATGTTCCGAGAAATTTTAATCATGTATCTGATGCATATGCTAACTATGTCCTAGATTGGCATTTGTCACATTCATAATGAAGCACACAAATAAACATACATTCATACATTTGTACATACACACATAGTAGAACCGGAGAACCATAGTTTATATATAAATATCATGTCCGAAATTGTAGTGTCATAATGCAAAACTGGACCCCGTAGTCCTACAAAATATACATATCAATACAAAAAATATGGGACCCTGAGATGTCTAAGCCCCACGAGGAGGCCTTGCTACCTCAGCAGGATGTGTCTGATAGTAATAATGTACTGCGTTGGCTACACACTGCAGTAGTCGCACCCAAGGACTCAGTACTCCCACAACATGGCGTTGCATGTCCTATGGCAGCCGCACTACCTCGATCATGGGTACCCTATTGACCATATGGGTCAAGTTGACCCGCACAGTCTCTAATGTATGCTCTGCTACAGCACTGACTACTTCCCCACCCCTGCCCCATCGACGATGTCTCGGGAAACCATCTGGTCGTCGCGGACCCATATCTACAAGCAAACAGTAGAATATTAATAGGTGATACTACCCCAAAAAGATTTTTTCATTTTCATATATAATAAAAAATCACAAAAACATAAAAAGAGTCACTTACCAATGTCTCCAAACACAGCTCCTAGAGGAAGCGGCATGTCGCGATCACCACGGAAGCCTATCCCTGCATAGGGGTAGTCATCAATGGCTATGACCTGTCAGTCCCACCAGTGAAAGAACTCATCTGTATATGGTGATTCCTATTGGCCACCACCCTGTCATGTCAAGACCTCTTCCCACCGGGTCAAGGCTGGGTCACGGAGACTATGAGGAGGGACTTCCACCCTCGGACTGAGCCCCGGAACTCACTCGAAGAAGAAGCTGCATAGTATACTGCGTATCCAAAGTTTTTTCCCTCTCCATGCTTGCACTCCGTTAACTAGGTCTTCATGGACCCTAGTAACATTGTGCACCAATCCTATACCATGGGCTGCATACACTGTGAGGCGTAGAACATCACTGGCCTTGAATCCTGGTGTAGAGCTGCCGAACCTGTAATCCGCACAAGGGTAGACACTATAATCTTCATACTCAAATTGACTATAGCTCCAATGGGTACCTGACGCCCCACCTTCAAAGTGTTGGGAAGATAGTACCACTCTATGTAGTCGGGAATGGTGATTGTTGGTCCTCTATTTTGTCCATTCGATGTACTATTTCCTAGTATTTAAAGTCTTAATGGGTCCAATAATAATCAGTTTTATGTGTTTTTTGAAGGTCAACATTGCTAAAAGCCATGGTAAGTAATTTTAATTATTTGATGGTTGTATTTTCTTATTTTTATGCATATGTTTTGGGTTTTAGGTTTCATTAAACCCTATGCTAATAATGATGTGGGTTTCTCTTCTACATAGGGTTCGTTTTGTTATTTGGCCAGCGTTCAAATGAGGAGATTTGGGGATTCGATCTACCATCAGGGCGTTTTTATTGGATCCACATCATCTTTAAGATGCTTTTGAAGATTGCTTCACTGCTATTTCAGGCACGATCTTTGATCAAGGGGTGTTATTATCTTCTCTTCAATGATATGTGTATATTCTGAGATCTGAGATTCCATTTTTGGCTCAGAATGGTTAATATATTTTGAGTATTGTTATTCCTATCGACCCTTGTCTTCAGGGCGATTTCACTCTGCATAATTTAGTATAAAAGTGGCTATGGAAACCCTAGGTAGGGAATTTGTACAAACTCCATTTTTCTGAATATGATACAGCGTGTGTTTTCAGCAAACTTGTGATTTAAATGTGTGAGGCGTTGAGGGCAGGGCCCACCTTCAACACCAAACTGCGATGCTTCAGTAGTGTGTGGTTTGCAGTAATAGATTGGCGTTTGCATTGCTCATTTCACATTTTCAGAGTATTAATGGTTTGCTCATCATTGATTAAAATAGAATGCATGACTGTTAATGGTATTCACTAGTTAATGGCATTGGATTTAGACTTCTCTAGATGCTGGATTGAATTGTTATATAAGAACTAGGTAGATTCAATTTTATGAAGCATTATTAATCAATTATATTTTATATTATCTATTCTACCAAACACAGTGTTATCAAGTTAGTTACAGGAATGGTTTTAAACTTGACTGTAAAATGAATTCAGAATTGGTTTGGACTTAAATCTTTTCCTTCAATTTCCAGTATGAGTTGCGGTGAGTTTGATTTCAGTTGCTAGGAATTTGGTTTGCTGAAGAAAATAGAGTACATTCTATAGCGCCTCTTGTTATTAAAGATAGAACATGGCTTCCTCTCTTTAAATCTTTGAGCTCACAAACTGTAGGATAAGATCTGCATTTACAGTGGGTGTATATTTAAAGATTGTAGTAGCATAGGGTTTTGATATATTGGTTTATTAAAATATTTAGGGTTTGTTAAATAATAATTGAGATTGGCATTGAGCGTTGTCTTCTAGGATTGAATATTAGTTTCGCAATATACATATATTTTCTGAAATCTTCCTTGACAGATCTGTTATTCGATTGCGAGATCTACAACATCTTGTCATATGCACTTTCATACACAGAACTCAAGACTAGTATATCAACAGTAAATCGATTTGCCTTTGATGACATACCTATGAATATGTAACAGGTTTTGTTTCCAACAGTGATTCCAGGAATATTTGTATGGATTGAAGTATCATATTTGGCAGGGTTGTTGATTGGAATTAAGATTTCAATTTAGCATATGCATTTGATTAATAATCGGTTAAGTATATTTTTATAGATTGTAATTACAATAGCTTAGATTGTTGTAGATACCATTAATTGCTTTTAAATTGTTATAGCTTAAATTTGTATTCTTCTAGCTGGTTGTTTTGTTTTAAAAATCATAGAATTATAATTTAAGAATTCCTCATTGGATGTCTTCAAGTTCAACAGTGAGATAGGGATTAGCAAATGAGTTCTCTTTTCTATAGTACAGATTTAGTAATCTCTAGTATTGGTCCTTTAGGGTTAGTCTCATTGTTGTTAGCAGTAGATTAGGGTTTCTCGAGGAATGAGCATTAGGGTTAGTTTATCTGCACATATAGTGTAGCAGCTCGAAGTCTACGATTCCCCGGGTGATAAATTAAATTGAGGTGAATTAAATATCAATAATTTTAACCAACATTTTGGCGCCGTTGCCGGGGAGTTGCTCCAAGGTAAACTGGTATTTTGCTCATTTTTTTTGAATTGATTGATTGAGAAGTCGAGGTAGATAGAATCTTTTTACAATACACAACAAGGTGGAGGGGAAACATTAAGACGCAAAGACGAATTCACTTTGGGATTCCCAAGGTGTAACAGCCTGCCGCAGCCACTTTAGTGGGTTACCCAAAATTTTTGTTGTGTTCTTTCTGGTAAGTATGGTTGTTTTTTTTACAAGCTTGAGTTATTAGAAGTGTGTTTATATTTCCTGTAAAAAGTGTTTTCAGTTACAAGTATGGTTATTCGTTTGTAGGTTAAGTGTGTTTAATTCCGGAAATCTAATTTTACAGCAATTGTTAGGTGTGACTAGTTGTGGCAGATTGAAGAAGCTGGATTGGTAAGGCAAAATTGCGCATTTCATAACAGGTTCCTTCAAACCCAACTGTGGCACAGGTATTTTAATTTGGTTTGATTAAAAATCTTGTGATTTTCAGAATTTGTTTTGATGAGACCTAGAGATAGTAAGGGTAGATTCATTAAGGTTCATGCTGATCTTTTTGTAAACAACAAAACCCCCCCCTTCACTAACCCTAGGGATAGGGATACCGGCAACGAAACTGAAAACAACAACATTCAGAATTCAGCGGAATTTGGAACCCAACCAGTAGGAACTGAGGTTATACCTAGTGAACAGTTACATTCAGAAGAAATCCCACAGATCCAACAAACTTCACCTTTAAAGGAAGATCCTAATTTGGTTGACGCAGTGAACATAGAAAAAGTGAACTTCCTTCTGGAACATAACCAGAATCCGGTGGTTTCTCAATTAGAATCCACTACAGATTTACCTTTTAATTTTCAAGCTTGGCCTAGGCCAGACCATTGGGATTCTATTCTATCCCCAAGAAGAGACAGGATAGGTGTCAACTGGTTTAGGAACCCTCTTGTCATGAGTGATCAGGAAACTGAACACCAGATGGAAGGAGAAGTAGAACATGTGGGACGAACTGAAACAACTTTTGGCTTCCCCATTCTGGATCTTACACGGGATGTCAGTATGAAAAATATCCCAGCATCTTCATTACCTACCTTCTATGGGAAAAGTACTGAAGATCCGGATACCTTTCTATTTGAGTTTGACATCTTATGTAGGAGTTATAATTACCTACAGGATGCTCAAAAGTTAAAATTATTTCCAGCAACCCTTAAGGATTCTGCACTTAGATGGTTTATGAGCTTGGGGGAATCCACCATCCGAACTTGGGAACAAATGAAGAGTGCTTTCCTCAGAAAATACCGAGACTACTGTGGGCCCCGAGACTCCCAAAACGATATCTTTAAAATGCAACAGCATGAAGAAGAGAGTCTGGAGGACTTCCTAGAACGATTCTGCTTTGTATTACAGAAGTCTAAGTATAATACCTTACAGGAGGATGCCGTCAGAACCCTTTTTCTAAAAGGGATCCTGGAAGAATATGTGGAAATCCTCAACTTGATGGCATCAGGTGATGTATCTCATAAATCCTTTGAAGAGATTACTGAACTATGCAGAAAGTATTCGAGGAGTAGAGCCAAGGCAGGAAAAAGCACAAGGGAAGGTCCTTCCCGTATTTCTAGAACAGCAGGGACTAGTGGGGTCACAAGAGTTGAGTTGGGAAACTTGTTAGAAAATTTCAAAACTGACATTTTAGGCACCTTAAGCTCCCAATTTGATGCTTTGAAAACAAAGAAACGGAAAGAGGAGGAGGACATAGCAGCATTACACATATTCTGCCCCAAATGCAGAAAAAGACACCCTTTGAAAGAATGCCCTCTAAATATTATTTCAGTCTGTGCTCTTTGCTCTGCTCAACACCCAACTGACAATTGCCCTTCTTTACCAGAGCTGCAAGCTTTTTACAAGCTTAATGCTGAACCTACCGATGCATCAAGAAGGCCTTGGCAGCCTAGACCTCAAAACATGTACCCAGAGCCTGTTTTCCAGAACCCTGCATATTATTATCCCATGCAGCAATCTCAGCAGCCATGGAGTCCACAAATGTGGCAGAATTGGCCCTCTCAACCTACTCAGACCCAGCCTTGGCAGCAAGGCTGGCGGGGACAGTCATATGGAGGACCACAAGGACAACCCTATGGAGGAACACAATCAACCACCCCTCCTAGTTACTGTCCAATGCCACCAAATATTCAGCAGTTACTACCAGGCTTTACACCACCTGCCCTTCCTCCTATACCCCCAGTTCCACAACAATATCAAAATCCAAATCCACCTCGACCCACGTTGTTGCCAGCCCAACCTATTCCAAACCCTAATAATCGACCTCCCCAGCCTCTTAATAATGCTGAAATTCAAATGGCTCCAACTTATGTAATTCATTCAGCTCCTTTACAGGAAATACAATTAAGGTCTGGGAAAACATTGAATAAAACTCCTCCAGCAGTGATTATTCATGAAGAGACTGGAGAAGAAAGTGATGAAAAAGAGATTTCAGAAGAAGAAGAAGTGCAGATTGCCTCAGAAAATACCCAAGCACTGGGAACTCATTTCCAACCACCAGCTCATCCACAGGTAAATAACAACCCCCCTTACCCAGAGAGGTTATTAATAGAGAAGCCTGTGATGCGTCCACAGTTTGATTTGGAAAGTGAGTTGAGAAATGTTTGCATCAAAATTCCATTACTTCAGGCTATTAGAGATGTCCCTATTTATGCAAAATTGGTAAGGGAACTGTGTTTAAAGAAACCTGGTCGGAAACAGAAAGACCCACCCAAGATAAATGTTTTAGGCCAGCTGTCTAATTATATTTCGGACTGTCCCTTACCCCCAAAATTTTCAAATCCTGGGAATCCAGTGGTGACCATTTACATCAATGAGGTTCCAATAGGAAACACTCTAGTTGACCTAGGGGCTGCCATTAATGTCATGTCTATGACCACCATGCAGAGACTTCAGTTGCATAATCTCCTCAGATCTACTCCTACTATTTTGGAGTTGGCTGATAGGAGCACAGTCAAACCTGTGGGGGCCTTAGATGACATTACTGTCACAGTAGCTTCTTGGGAGTATCCAGTGGATTTTCTGGTACTCCAAACCAAACACCCAATGGGGGAACATCCTGTTATATTAGGCAGGCCTTGGTTAGCCACTGCTAATGCCTTTATAGGATGCAGAGAAGGTATTTTAACTATATCAAATGGCACTTCTCTACAAAACCTAATCATTTATCCTCCAGCCCAGCCTGTATCGGAAAACATGTTATGGTTAGAGAATCCTTATGGGGATGAGGATGTGGGACAACCCTTACTGTCCATCAGTCAAACTAGGGGGCTGGAACACCAGACTGAGGATGATATCCTAGATCAATTTATTTCAGCCACCACTAGTATTGAGTACCCTCAGTCCTTCTCTAACTTAGACAATGTTTTCACAGAAGATTTTCAGGAACACTATTACCCCTCAGCCACCTCATCATCAGTAGTTTTATTTATAGATGAGAAGGTTGAAGCTGCAACTATACCAATGGAGATTAGTCCAGGAAGATCTTTGTTTATCAATGGGAATCTGTCTCAAAGCCAGCAAAATCAGGTAGTTGATTTACTCAAAGCACAGTCTGGGGCATTTGCTTGGGTTTATACAGACATGAAAGGCATTCACCCTGACACATGCATGCATCACATTTATACGCAGGAAAATATAAGACCAGTAAGGCAGCCACAGAGAAGAATGAATCCTGCGCTTAAAGACATTGTGAAGGAAGAATTACAAAAATTGTTGGATGCAGATTTCATCTATCCCATTTCTGATAGCAAATGGGTATCTCCGTTGGTGATTGTTCCAAAGAAGGGAGGTAAGTGGAGAATATGTGTTGATTTTCGTGAATTAAATAAAGCAACTCTCAGAGATTACTTCCCTCTTCCTTTCATAGACCAGGTTTTAGATACATTGTCTGGAAAGAAATAATTTTTTTTTTTGGATGGATACAGCGGATATAACCAGATAAGAATAGCCCCAGAGGATCAAGAAAAAACCACTTTTACCTGCCCATGGGGAACTTATGCTTACAAGGTGCTTCCATTTGGACTATGTAACGCTCCTGCCACTTTCCAGAGGGCAGTGTTAGGTATTTTGGCTGATTTGGTCCATGACTGTGTGGAAATATATATGGATGATTTTACAGTCTATGGTAATGATTTCAAGGAAGCCTTGGATAATTTGGAGAAAGTTCTAAGTAGGTGCCAAGAAACAAATCTTGCTTTAAGCCATGAAAAGTGTAAGATGATGTTAACTGAGGGTATTGTTTTAGGGCACCATGTTTCATCAGAAGGAATTAAGGTTGACCCAGCAAAAATTGAAATCATTACTAGTCTGTCTTCACCAACTACACAAAAAGAAGTCAGAAGTTTTCTAGGACACGCAGGGTACTATCGTAGGTTTATTGCTAATTTTACAAAGATAGCAGCCCCACTGTTCAAATTATTGGTCAAAGACAGTGGTTTTGATTGGGATCAACACTGTCAGAAAGCCTTTGACACATTAAAGTCAGAATTGTCTTCAACACCAGTTCTGCGGGGGCCAAATTGGTCTTTGCCCTTCCATATACAAACTGATGCTTCAGACACTGCATTGGGGGGAGTGCTCGGACAGAAAGAAAATCAGTCCTCGTATGCTATTTATTTCATCAGTAAAAATTTAACACCTGCAGAACTGAACTATACAGTGACTGAGAAAGAGTTTCTAGCAGTAGTTCATGCCATCAATAAATTCCGGCATTATATTACAGGTTACGAGGTATTTGTTCATACCGATCATTCTGCTATTAAATTTTTAATGAATAAGCCAATCACTAGTGGCAGAATTACTAGATGGTTACTTTTGCTACAGGAATTTAACATTACCATAGTTGACAAACCAGGGAAGGAAAATCTGGTTGCAGATTTCCTCTCCAGATTGACTCATGCTGATAATAATGTTCCTGTCGATGATACATTTCCTGACGAACACTTGTTTGCTGTCTCTATTAAAACACCCTGGTTTGCAGATGTAGCCAACTATTTGGTTATAGGGAAATTACCTGCTCATTTGTCATCTTATGAAAAACGAAGAATCATACAGCAAAGTGCTAATTATTCATGGGTAGGTAATGATCTCTTTCGAACCGGTCCAGATCTGATTATCAGGAGGTGTGTGAGGGAGGATGAGATGTGTGACATCCTCCAAGCCTGTCATGATGGGCCCTGTGGAGGCCATTTTTCAGACAAGCGGACAGCATATAAGGTGTTACATCAAGGGTATTATTGGCCTACCCTTTTTAAAGATGCTGAGAAGTATGTACAGGGCTGTGACAGCTGTCAAAGAATGGGGAGACCCACTGCTGCTGATCAAATGCCTTTACAAGCCCAGGTACAAATTGAACCCTTTGAAAAATGGGGATTGGACTTTGTTGGACCAATTTCACCAATGTCAAGGAAAAAGAGGTATATTTTAGTTTGCACTGATTATGTAACTAAATGGGTTGAGGCAAAAGCTCTATTGAGGGCCACTGAGAAATCAGTCATAGAATTTATTTACGAAGAGATTTTTACTCGTTTTGGTATTCCTCGTGAAATTGTGACTGACAATGGAGCACAGTTTGTCTCTAAATCAATGAAAGCACTTACAGAACAATATGGAATTAAGCACTATAAATCTTCTCCTTACCATCCCCAAGCAAATGGTCAGGTGGAATCAACCAATAAAGTGCTAGAATCCATTTTAACTAAGACTGTGCATCTACATCATAAGGACTGGGCAGACAGGCTACCCGAGGCATTGTGGGCTTACAGAACTACGTGGAGAAATACCACAGGGTATACCCCATATCAACTTGTTTATGGTAAACAGGTCCTGCTGCCTATAGAATTTCAGGTGAAAACTTTTCGTACTGCTGCACAACTGAGCCTGAATTTAGATGAAGCCCAGGAGCAGAGGCTGATGCAATTAAATGAACTTGATGAAATTAGACAAGATGCTGTCCAACAAACTGTGTTGATACAGAATCAGCGGACTAAGTGGCATGATAAATTTTTGAAGAAGAAGACTTTTGTAGAAGGTGATTGGGCTCTGTTATTTGACTCACGATTCAAACACTTCAAAGGTAAGCTTACTACTAGATGGATGGGGCCATACGAAATTGTGACTGTTTTTGATAATGGTTCTGTCAAAATAAAAACAATAGATGAAGAACAAACTGCCTTTGTAGTGAATGGACATCGGTTAAAAATATATCATAAACCTCTCTCTAAGCAAGAGTTCATCCATAACATGAGTCAGCAGTCTGAACTAGAACTGGTAGGTGAGGAAAAGACTTCTTCATCTCCTACTCTCTCTAAGTAATCTTCAGTGGAATTGTTTTTGTACATATGTACAGGGATTTGTTTTTTTGCTCTTTTTGAAGAGGTGCAGATATTCTTTTCAGTAAGACTCAGAATATCTTTGAAACCTAAGGGAGGAGTTTATCACTATCCTATTTTCAGCATCCTGATCATTTTTACAAGACATTTTTTAAAGACTTTGTAAATTTGGGTCAATGTCTGAGTTTCATTGAATTATGGGAATGTCTGCATTTGTGTGTCAGATTTTTTATTATTGTTTTGGCTATTCATAAGAGTACTTGCCCACCAGGCATTGCCTACATTAATGCTTTAAGCTTCCCAAATGTTTCTGCTTATGAACCTATGGGCTGCGAGGACCATTTGATTTGGTTTCACACTAGATAAAGAGTGGGAATTGATGTTAGTTACAGCTATGGGCATGAAGTTATTCTTAAGATAGGCATCAGGATTAAAAGGTATTCAAGATCGGGCAGTTTGGGGGTTATTATCTCTTGGCTGTTATAAGATTAAACACATATATATATATAATGTCTTTAGCCACTTTATGACTTTCACTTTCTACAGTTACGAAGGTTAGTTGTTCATATGGGAAAATCTTTACAGGCATATACAAAGAATACTCTTCCAATGTTGGTACCATCCCACTCCTAGATGGTTTTCAGAGCAGCTCCCCCACTCATCTATGCTGAAGCAAATCATAAATTTTATCTTTAAGATGAAATTGGGACAAGAGCCTCTGATAGAAAAAGGGTGTAAGAGGTTAACCCGCCGGGATACTGAACAGGTCTGCTGGCAGCGGGTACCGATCTGTGGTATGAACAGGCAAACCCATCAGGGTTCTGAACAGGCCTGTTGGCAATGGGGCATCTGTCTGGGGAAGAAGTTTCTTAAGATGTTATAGTTACCCCACCGGAGTACTGATCAGGCTTGCTGGCAGTGGGTTCTGACTTTAATATCTTCTTTAACAGCCTCATCTATACTTGTCTATATGAACAACGTACCTATGTGAAGGTAAAAGAGAAGCCATGAGGATGGTTAATTAAAATTATTAAACTCATTAAAAATAAAATGATAGCCAGTTGATAATCATCTCCAACTGTTTTTGGTATTTTGGGTTACCTGATTCTAAAAAAAAAAGGGTTTATTGTGATGCCTAAAACATAGCTGAGAAATGTAGTACTATTTGTTCCACTACTCAAATTATCCTGTGTGAAGCTGAGTCAAAATGGACCAGTACCCCATTAGCTTCTGTTGGTTATTTTCCTTATCCTGTGGCAAATGTCCTGGTGGAAAAGTCCTGTATGGATAACAAGGGTGAGGACTGATATTTTTGTGATTGATGATTGTTTGAGTTTGAATTTTTGATTTATGAGTGATTGATGAAACTTGCATTTCTGATTTTATGAGTGATTGTTTGAGTTTGATTTATGAGTGATTGATGAAACCTGCATTTCTGATTATTGAATTATGAGTGATTGATTGGAATTTGAATTTTTGATTGTTATTTGTATTTTCAATAAAGATGGCTTCATAGCACGATTAAGTTCTTGTGTGGTTAGATAGAGCAGCAACTTTGCAATAAGGAAATCAGGCCATAAAACTGTTGGGGTCCAACGAATCTCTTAACTCAGGCTATTTGCTTATGAACTCATTGAAGAGATGTCTATTTGGGAGATTCATGGTTTTACATCACTATTCATAACCTAACAGCTGCTCCAGATGCTGATACTTACCTTTATATTGGTAAATTGCTGTACATAGTTATCAGCCTAAAAAGCACTGCTGTGTTTGTCAAAGTGCCGGATTGAGTGTCGGATTGAGTGCCGGAAGTTATATTGGGAAATTGGCATGCTAATGGATGTGGATAGAGGTAAGGAAAGTTGTACGATTGGCTAAACCTTAATTAGTAATAAGGATTATAATTAATATTTTTTTTTTTTTTTGCCATTATATGAAATCCGATGGTTATGAATTACTTTAAAAACTTTTGGTAATATTTCATTTTCTATTATTGGCAACCTTTGATAAAATTAATCATAACCTTGTTCTATTATAATTTGGGTTCTGACGTGTTAAGAGACTGAGTTTAGTTAAAAACGTGTTATACCACGGTTATCATTCCCTGCGAAGTGGGTAGTATGTGCCACCACTTGCAATGATTTGTTTTCTTATCACGATGCTGTCTTCATTACCCTCACTTCCTAGCATTTTTACCATGTTCATTCGGGTTTCTACAGTCGCTATCCTTCCATTGTCATTACCTGTGAATTGCCTGTCTGAATCCTTTGCTAATTCCCTGTTAGTTCGCTACCTCCGTGGCTCCACCATGCTCAACCGGCATGAACCCTCTGCGTATGAGCAGCTATTAGCCATCCCGGAGTTCGTTGCATGCAAGGATATGTTTATTCGGGCAGGATGGCATGCATTTTTAACTAATTTATAGGGCCACGATGACGCAGTCTCTCTCCAATTCGCCCTGAGTTTCGACGGGCATACCGCTAGAGTGGGGGCTCTAGAGTTTGCAGTGACAGAGGAGTCCATTTCAGTTGCCACGGGACTTCCACGCACCGGTGATAGATGGTTTAAGAATTGTCGGCTGCCACGAAAAGATTATGACTGCGTTTTTAAACCAGAATATTTGGCTGTGAAGGGTGAGAAGGGTTTCTCCAAGCTGTGGGTCAGAGAAGAATTCTATAATTCTTTGATGATCATCACCAAGCTAATTACCTGTGAAGGTCGATTCTCCACCTACAAAGCCTGCCATTTTCGACTGCTAGCTCATTTCGAGTTTGGTAAGCTTCTAAATTTCCCATTTTATTTTTGGAAAAGTTTGAGTAAGATGGCTTCGCAGGTGAGGAAGAATTTAGAGCATCCAACCCATAGTCTTTATCATCATGGGCTTATTAAAATGATCGTTTTAGCTGAGTTAAAGAAGCAGGGTCGGGGTTGGGAACAGTTTGTATATGAACTCTCTAACCCTCATCTTCAGTCACCCGTGAGGAATGAAGCAGGAGAGCCTGGTATCCCTGATCTAGTGGAAAAAGCTTCCTCCACAAACAATTCAGTTCCTCAAGATGCTTTCCCTCAGGAACCTGCTGTTAATAGCTCCAAGAAAACTGCTCCATTGTATGCTAAGAAGTCCCCAATTCCTAAAAGGCAGTGTGTTAACTCTCAGTCTGGGGGAGATAAGGAGCCAAATAGACGGTTTACTCGCAGCATGGCCGCTAAAGAGGGGAGAAAGGGGTCTAAGGGTAAAGAACCTGTCCAAGTTGAGTTGTCATCATCCGATGCTTCCTCTACCCATGCTGACTCCGATTCTCCTGATTCCCCTCATTGTTCTGCATCACTGAATCCTGTCAGTGAACCCTTGTTACCAGTATCTCCTTCTAAATCAAGTCTGAAATCTATCAAAGGATCACCTTCAAAGTCAAGTTTGAAGTCTGTCAAGGTATCCTCTTCCAAATCAAGTTTAAAATCTGTCAGGGCATCATTTTCCAGGTCTGGTTCAGAAGCTTCAGCGCAGGGGATTGACTATTTTAGACAAAAGAATATCAAATTGAAAAAGAAGCTGCAAGAATATGAGAGGTTGGATCGGGTTGTTAAACAAGAAAATGCCATTTTGAAAGCTAGAATAGTGTCCCTGCAAACCTTGGTTGATGAAGTTAAAGGGACAAATCATAGCCTTCGAAGACAGTTAAAGAAAAAGGACAAACAGTTTGAGCAGTTAGCTAGCATACAGCAACATTCTGCCCCCTCTCCTCCTCAGGTGCAAGTCCTGTTTAATACCTCAGCTTCAGTTTCTGGAGTTGGGTCCAAGGATTGACAATTCATTTTGAAGATTTAAATTTTGCCTATCACAAATTTCCTTGCATTGGGACATGCAAGACCTTCAGTCTGGGGGAGATGTTGGTCCTCTATTTTGTCCATTCGATGTACTATTTCCTAGTATTTAAAGTCTTAATGGGTCCAATAATAATCAGTTTTATGTGTTTTTTGAAGGTCAACATTGCTAAAAGCCATGGTAAGTAATTTTAATTATTTGATGGTTGTATTTTCTTATTTTTATGCATATGTTTTGGGTTTTAGGTTTCATTAAACCCTATGCTAATAATGATGTGGGTTTCTCTTCTACATAGGGTTCGTTTTGTTATTTGGCCAGCGTTCAAATGAGGAGATTTGGGGATTCGATCTACCATCAGGGCGTTTTTATTGGATCCACATCATCTTTAAGATGCTTTTGAAGATTGCTTCACTGCTATTTCAGGCACGATCTTTGATCAAGGGGTGTTATTATCTTCTCTTCAATGATATGTGTATATTCTGAGATCTGAGATTCCATTTTTGGCTCAGAATGGTTAATATATTTTGAGTATTGTTATTCCTATCGACCCTTGTCTTCAGGGCGATTTCACTCTGCATAATTTAGTATAAAAGTGGCTATGGAAACCCTAGGTAGGGAATTTGTACAAACTCCATTTTTCTGAATATGATACAGCGTGTGTTTTCAGCAAACTTGTGATTTAAATGTGTGAGGCGTTGAGGGCAGGGCCCACCTTCAACACCAAACTGCGATGCTTCAGTAGTGTGTGGTTTGCAGTAATAGATTGGCGTTTGCATTGCTCATTTCACATTTTCAGAGTATTAATGGTTTGCTCATCATTGATTAAAATAGAATGCATGACTGTTAATGGTATTCACTAGTTAATGGCATTGGATTTAGACTTCTCTAGATGCTGGATTGAATTGTTATATAAGAACTAGGTAGATTCAATTTTATGAAGCATTATTAATCAATTATATTTTATATTATCTATTCTACCAAACACAGTGTTATCAAGTTAGTTACAGGAATGGTTTTAAACTTGACTGTAAAATGAATTCAGAATTGGTTTGGACTTAAATCTTTTCCTTCAATTTCCAGTATGAGTTGCGGTGAGTTTGATTTCAGTTGCTAGGAATTTGGTTTGCTGAAGAAAATAGAGTACATTCTATAGCGCCTCTTGTTATTAAAGATAGAACATGGCTTCCTCTCTTTAAATCTTTGAGCTCACAAACTGTAGGATAAGATCTGCATTTACAGTGGGTGTATATTTAAAGATTGTAGTAGCATAGGGTTTTGATATATTGGTTTATTAAAATATTTAGGGTTTGTTAAATAATAATTGAGATTGGCATTGAGCGTTGTCTTCTAGGATTGAATATTAGTTTCGCAATATACATATATTTTCTGAAATCTTCCTTGACAGATCTGTTATTCGATTGCGAGATCTACAACATCTTGTCATATGCACTTTCATACACAGAACTCAAGACTAGTATATCAACAGTAAATCGATTTGCCTTTGATGACATACCTATGAATATGTAACAGGTTTTGTTTCCAACAGTGATTCCAGGAATATTTGTATGGATTGAAGTATCATATTTGGCAGGGTTGTTGATTGGAATTAAGATTTCAATTTAGCATATGCATTTGATTAATAATCGGTTAAGTATATTTTTATAGATTGTAATTACAATAGCTTAGATTGTTGTAGATACCATTAATTGCTTTTAAATTGTTATAGCTTAAATTTGTATTCTTCTAGCTGGTTGTTTTGTTTTAAAAATCATAGAATTATAATTTAAGAATTCCTCATTGGATGTCTTCAAGTTCAACAGTGAGATAGGGATTAGCAAATGAGTTCTCTTTTCTATAGTACAGATTTAGTAATCTCTAGTATTGGTCCTTTAGGGTTAGTCTCATTGTTGTTAGCAGTAGATTAGGGTTTCTCGAGGAATGAGCATTAGGGTTAGTTTATCTGCACATATAGTGTAGCAGCTCGAAGTCTACGATTCCCCGGGTGATAAATTAAATTGAGGTGAATTAAATATCAATAATTTTAACCAACATTTTGGCGCCGTTGCCGGGGAGTTGCTCCAAGGTAAACTGGTATTTTGCTCATTTTTTTTGAATTGATTGATTGAGAAGTCGAGGTAGATAGAATCTTTTTACAATACACAACAAGGTGGAGGGGAAACATTAAGACGCAAAGACGAATTCACTTTGGGATTCCCAAGGTGTAACAGCCTGCCGCAGCCACTTTAGTGGGTTACCCAAAATTTTTGTTGTGTTCTTTCTGGTAAGTATGGTTGTTTTTTTTACAAGCTTGAGTTATTAGAAGTGTGTTTATATTTCCTGTAAAAAGTGTTTTCAGTTACAAGTATGGTTATTCGTTTGTAGGTTAAGTGTGTTTAATTCCGGAAATCTAATTTTACAGCAATTGTTAGGTGTGACTAGTTGTGGCAGATTGAAGAAGCTGGATTGGTAAGGCAAAATTGCGCATTTCATAACAGGTTCCTTCAAACCCAACTGTGGCACAGGTATTTTAATTTGGTTTGATTAAAAATCTTGTGATTTTCAGAATTTGTTTTGATGAGACCTAGAGATAGTAAGGGTAGATTCATTAAGGTTCATGCTGATCTTTTTGTAAACAACAAAACCCCCCCCTTCACTAACCCTAGGGATAGGGATACCGGCAACGAAACTGAAAACAACAACATTCAGAATTCAGCGGAATTTGGAACCCAACCAGTAGGAACTGAGGTTATACCCAGTGAACAGTTACATTCAGAAGAAATCCCACAGATCCAACAAACTTCACCTTTAAAGGAAGATCCTAATTTGGTTGACGCAGTGAACATAGAAAAAGTGAACTTCCTTCTGGAACATAACCAGAATCCGGTGGTTTCTCAATTAGAATCCACTACAGATTTACCTTTTAATTTTCAAGCTTGGCCTAGGCCAGACCATTGGGATTCTATTCTATCCCCAAGAAGAGACAGGATAGGTGTCAACTGGTTTAGGAACCCTCTTGTCATGAGTGATCAGGAAACTGAACACCAGATGGAAGGAGAAGTAGAACATGTGGGACGAACTGAAACAACTTTTGGCTTCCCCATTCTGGATCTTACACGGGATGTCAGTATGAAAAATATCCCAGCATCTTCATTACCTACCTTCTATGGGAAAAGTACTGAAGATCCGGATACCTTTCTATTTGAGTTTGACATCTTATGTAGGAGTTATAATTACCTACAGGATGCTCAAAAGTTAAAATTATTTCCAGCAACCCTTAAGGATTCTGCACTTAGATGGTTTATGAGCTTGGGGGAATCCACCATCCGAACTTGGGAACAAATGAAGAGTGCTTTCCTCAGAAAATACCGAGACTACTGTGGGCCCCGAGACTCCCAAAACGATATCTTTAAAATGCAGCAGCATGAAGAAGAGAGTCTGGAGGACTTCCTAGAACGATTCTGCTTTGTATTACAGAAGTCTAAGTATAATACCTTACAGGAGGATGCCGTCAGAACCCTTTTTCTAAAAGGGATCCTGGAAGAATATGTGGAAATCCTCAACTTGATGGCATCAGGTGATGTATCTCATAAATCCTTTGAAGAGATTACTGAACTATGCAGAAAGTATTCGAGGAGTAGAGCCAAGGCAGGAAAAAGCACAAGGGAAGGTCCTTCCCGTATTTCTAGAACAGCAGGGACTAGTGGGGTCACAAGAGTTGAGTTGGGAAACTTGTTAGAAAATTTCAAAACTGACATTTTAGGCACCTTAAGCTCCCAATTTGATGCTTTGAAAACAAAGAAACGGCAAGAGGAGGAGGACATAGCAGCATTACACATATTCTGCCCCAAATGCAGAAAAAGACACCCTTTGAAAGAATGCCCTCTAAATATTATTTCAGTCTGTGCTCTTTGCTCTGCTCAACACCCAACTGACAATTGCCCTTCTTTACCAGAGCTGCAAGCTTTTTACAAGCTTAATGCTGAACCTACCGATGCATCAAGAAGGCCTTGGCAGCCTAGACCTCAAAACATGTACCCAGAGCCTGTTTTCCAGAACCCTGCATATTATTATCCCATGCAGCAATCTCAGCAGCCATGGAGTCCACAAATGTGGCAGAATTGGCCCTCTCAACCTACTCAGACCCAGCCTTGGCAGCAAGGCTGGCGGGGACAGTCATATGGAGGACCACAAGGACAACCCTATGGAGGAACACAATCAACCACCCCTCCTAGTTACTGTCCAATGCCACCAAATATTCAGCAGTTACTACCAGGCTTTACACCACCTGCCCTTCCTCCTATACCCCCAGTTCCACAACAATATCAAAATCCAAATCCACCTCGACCCACGTTGTTGCCAGCCCAACCTATTCCAAACCCTAATAATCGACCTCCCCAGCCTCTTAATAATGCTGAAATTCAAATGGCTCCAACTTATGTAATTCATTCAGCTCCTTTACAGGAAATACAATTAAGGTCTGGGAAAACATTGAATAAAACTCCTCCAGCAGTGATTATTCATGAAGAGACTGGAGAAGAAAGTGATGAAAAAGAGATTTCAGAAGAAGAAGAAGTGCAGATTGCCTCAGAAAATACCCAAGCACTGGGAACTCATTTCCAACCACCAGCTCATCCACAGGTAAATAACAACCCCCCTTACCCAGAGAGGTTATTAATAGAGAAGCCTGTGATGCGTCCACAGTTTGATTTGGAAAGTGAGTTGAGAAATGTTTGCATCAAAATTCCATTACTTCAGGCTATTAGAGATGTCCCTATTTATGCAAAATTGGTAAGGGAACTGTGTTTAAAGAAACCTGGTCGGAAACAGAAAGACCCACCCAAGATAAATGTTTTAGGCCAGCTGTCTAATTATATTTCGGACTGTCCCTTACCCCCAAAATTTTCAAATCCTGGGAATCCAGTGGTGACCATTTACATCAATGAGGTTCCAATAGGAAACACTCTAGTTGACCTAGGGGCTGCCATTAATGTCATGTCTATGACCACCATGCAGAGACTTCAGTTGCATAATCTCCTCAGATCTACTCCTACTATTTTGGAGTTGGCTGATAGGAGCACAGTCAAACCTGTGGGGGCCTTAGATGACATTACTGTCACAGTAGCTTCTTGGGAGTATCCAGTGGATTTTCTGGTACTCCAAACCAAACACCCAATGGGGGAACATCCTGTTATATTAGGCAGGCCTTGGTTAGCCACTGCTAATGCCTTTATAGGATGCAGAGAAGGTATTTTAACTATATCAAATGGCACTTCTCTACAAAACCTAATCATTTATCCTCCAGCCCAGCCTGTATCGGACTATAGTAGGACCTTAGGAGTTGTACTCGTTTCTTAGTTTTACTCCACCGATTGGTTAAGCTTCTAGTCACTATGGAGCTCTTTGTTTATGCCTCCTACATCACACAGTCTACGTCGAGTCTATGCTACCTGAGTCTATCCATCTTCTCATGCTCTTTTTCAAAGTAAGTCTTGAAACCAAAGTCGGCCACTCCTCAGATCTCTTGACTATTGCATGTCAGCCATCCTTATTGAGTCAGTCCATTTCACTTGAGCTCTTCGAAATCTTTCAGCTTAGATGTTACCTCGTGCTGGTTGATGGGGGATGCCTTAATTCCCTCCTTCTAGCAAGTTTCATTCCATCGACTTCAACCCATTTATTCCATAATTTGAGACTTGGAGTTCGGTTGAGTACCTTGAGGCTTGCAGTCCTTAGTGGTAGGTTCTCTTTCCATCGACAGTTTTGGGAATACACAAAGTCCCCTGATCGATGGATTCATCTTAGTGCTCGACTTCAATACATCTATTCAAACTCCAATGATTGTACTCTGTGCATTGATGCCCATTTTCATTATTGGTGGGTTATCTCGCGTCTGTTAACGGTATACATCATTGACCAGTAATCAGATGATGTCACATCAGGTTCGACCTCAACACCTTTATTCACTTGATGGGACTTGCACCCTAGATGATTTGCGTAGAATACCCAGGAGATAGTGGCATTCAGTATGCTACTTATGATCGTGACTTTACATCTGAGATATCACCTCTCATACAACAGTAGTTTGTACTTCTAGTTTGCACCAGTCGTTTCCTTTTCAGTAGGAGACCATATCTTACTGTTGATGGTTATGGCTATGATCACTTATGACATATATTCATGATGTACTACCTATTCATGTCCATTGTATCAGATTGTTGTACTATATCGACATGTACTCAAAGATACTATTGTATTATGACGAGTGAGCTACTCTCTCTAGTTGTGTATCCATCACTTCACTTCTGATATTTAAAATGTATTCCGGCCATCGTAGCACCATTCTATCACCTCACACATTAGGGGGCATATGTTACAACGTAATTTTCCACCTTGTGAGCATGAACACTCTTTGTCCTTCAGGATCCATTTCACTGACTCAGATTCACTTTATGTCCTTCAGAAACACTTTTTCCCTATTTTTATTCATGTACGCTAGTTGTTCCACTTTAGCCAGCGTACACGCGAGCTGTTACACTAAAGCCCACGGGTGCCAAGTAAAATGGTAAAAATCATTAGAAAATTACTTTTTACTCCCAAAAAGCGGTCTTAGGGTGACCTTTGGCCCTCCATTTTCCCTGAAACGTCTCTATGTGTCCTTTCACTTACCTTTGGAAGGATATATATTGAGCTCTTATGGCATATGGAAGGGAGGATAAAGAGAGAGCAAGATAACTCTAGTGGATTTTTTTCGTGACTTGCATCTACACTCATTGATCCTTGTTGTGAACTCCTTATGTTCACCTACCAAACTCATATCATAGTTTGAGTTTTCCATTACATGGAGGATTGAAGTGGTGGAGGCACAAGTGGAGAGACCTAGTTCTTGGTTCATATTGGTTGCCGGCAAGAGATTGTACATTGTACTTCTTGTTATTCATTAATGGAAATACTCATTTTCTCATCCAATTGATGTTGTGAATATTGTTAAACTACATTGGATTATATTTACTTATGATATCATGGATCATGCTATTGATTATGCTAATGTATTTCACATATTATATGCACTTGCTTGTACTTGTTGTTGAGACTAAATTTCAAGTTCAAGTGTAGAAGTTGAAAGTTCAACGGGGATCTACATCGAACATCTGGTTGAAGGTTGGTCTTTTGTCCATTATCTTAGCATTGTCATTTATATAGCATTGCATTGGGAATTGAGTCATTTTCTAGTAGTCAGTTGTCTGTTGTGGTATGCCCCAAGCCATAGGAATTTTTCTTCGTAACACCACAACATGAGCATAATTTAAAAATTAAATAACAACCTACTAATGAACAAGTAACTAACATACATTCAACTAATATATAACATAAACATAGACAACAAAGAATTAACCCTTGGATAGGTCGAGGCCTTTACTTCTATATTGATGTGTTTGAAGATGTGAAGGTACATTTAAAATCAAGAAATTATTAGCCTACTTCTAGTTATTTATGAATGAGTTAATATATGTGTCTACTCTATCAAGGTGTCTTCACTCTTTCACAACTAAACTCCCCAATCACCTGGAATCCCACTTTCTATTCTACTTCTCTCCTTATGTGGTTGTGATACATTTGGACATTGGTCGACACCCACCTAATCTACTAGCTCAAAACATAGTTTTCCATCTAGACAGTTTTTACGTTTTTTTCGAGTCCTTGACTGCTAGGGTTGTTTTGAGGCCCTAAACGATGTCCTTTTGGCATGGAAACACCCAGTAGATAACCAAAGGAATGTACCGGTTCATTTGGAATGTGTACTTCTCAACTAGACCTTTATGACGGGATACCAAGCACCCAAAATGGAGATCAAAAACATTATACCCCTAAAAAGTTGACATATCAACTAACCACATCAAGGCGAACAAATATTTTGGTGTTTCATCTTCTCGGTTTAGTTTTGGATGTTTAGGGTTTTCTCATTGATGCTTTATGTTAAAATGCACTTTTGGCCTCATTGTAAAGACACTTCTTTCAAATGCGCGTAGCTGTCACATCTCTTCTCAAAGATAAGTTACCACCATTCAAGTGAGTTCAATTCACTATGCATTTTACAGTTCTTGCATATTCCAGTCATTAATAGAAATTGAGTATTATTGATCTCTGTGTTTTTTTCATATTTATGTGCTTCATTTTGTTTCCTCGTAAATATGGACCAGGTTGTTACTTGTTAATGCTACTAATAGTCTTTAATGCAAGTTGTACAAATTGTATGTTTTATGTCAATTAATTCAATATCATCATGTCCTCCCCTCCAACTACAACATGTATTCTATCAAAATAAAAATGTGGGGTCTAACAATCCCTCAAGTTAAATTCTACTACCTTGACTTAACTATGAAACCTCCCCAAATGAGGGGCCAGGCTTCGGCACCATTTTAAAAAATTCTCTCTAAAAATAAGGAATTTGTCCATTTTCCCAATACAATGTTTAGACCCACTAGATAGACATTTTCTTGGTCATAGTTTGGCACCCAAGGCCGAGTTTCTTGAATAGATGACCAACAAAATTTAGTAGAATTATTTAGTTGTTGCAGTGTAATGTATCGTACCACTACAATTGGCAGAGATGACAAAGCTAAGATTGAGCCTCCCTAAATGATTGGAAATATTTGTCCAATTCCTTATGAACCCTCTCTATTTATTTCAAACTATCTTCTCATGAGTTTGGGTTCAATAGATGTTATACCTTGAGGTTGTAATATTCCCAAATATTGCCCTAAATATGATTTTTGAAATTAGGTATTAATTTTTTTTTAAATACTTATATGACATTGGATAAGATACACGATGAGACATTACTATAATGATGGTGTAATTGTAAATATTTCCAAACATTTTTTTAATAAATTCATCCAATGCTAACTAGGAGGGACCAAAATAATGAGAGACCATGATACCACAAGTGGGGAAGCTAGTGTAGGTTCTAGAACATCCAAGTTTCAAACAGTTTCAGTATCTCTTTAATTGTACAATCAATTGAAACTCCCTTCATAAGTCATAACCATGTTCCTAAAATATAGTTAAAAGATGTATTCATATTAGTTAAGGATAAGAAAGGGTCCAAGTTAGTGTGAAAATACTCACAGCAGATCTAAGAGATGATATATACCTCACAAGAAAGTAACTGATTAAGCAAGAAAATAGAAGAAGAGTGGTCAATGCAGTATAATGAGCAACATAATAATAATACAGTAGAACTCAGATAGAAGCAAAAATACTTCACACACACTAATTAATTAATCACAATATGGACAAATAAATAGTACAATGCATGAGGATTCGAATGCCTAAGGTGGAAATTCGAATTAGCCTTCATGGAGTGATCACAGGATCACTGGAGTGTCATCAGAGCACAACTAGTAGTCTATCGCATCATCGGTGGAGTCATCAATGCACAAGTAACTATCAACCGTCAGTCAAACTGAGTATAACTGAGTGTGGTAGGTGTAACTGAATGTAACTGGCACATGGAGACACTAACTGGATGAAGGAGGATTAGTGGAGGGCGCATGAGGAGCTAACTGGAGTCAGAACAGGTAGTCATGTCTCATCGGAGGTCAATTGGAGTGATAACAGCAGTGAGGAGTCAGTCTGGCCTCAAATCAAGGAAAGACTGGTGGCTAACTGAAGTAAACTGGATTGGTAGGTGAGAAAGGACGAGTGGATTCCTTAAATCAAGGAGGAAGGGCGCACTAAGCTCTAGGAGGGCTAAAATGGATCTGAGAGAAGCTCTCGAGGGCTGGCTAACTCAGGGCTAGGTGCTAGACTGATGACTGAAATGCATGCAAACCCTAAATGATGCATGCAAACCCTAAAAGTGCATGCATGACTAAAAATGTAAATGATCAAAATACTGGTGGGACTAGGATGGAGTATAGGAATATCCTAACACCCCCCCTTAATCCATCCTGGGCCCTGGTAACTAAGACCAAAGGTCACCCAGTACAATGAATAATAATAGTCAATAAACCGAGAAAGTGGGGAAATTTTCATGGGAAAAATACCGCCCCCTCAAAACAGACTGTAAGACACAGATAAAAAATAATTGCTCCGAACTCAAGCAGGTGTGATGCTTGGTCATATGTCTGGAGGTATCTTCTTCTTGGGAAGAAGTGGATCATGCTCAAAAAGCATTGGCTTGTACTTGCTCTTCTGATCGAATGTGATGAGATTAATCCAAAAGTATGAGGATGATCCTTGAACCTGTGATTCGAATCAGTTGAGGTAGGATCAGAAAGATGAATATGCAGATAGTATTTTGTCTTCTCCTTCAAACCATCATGGGTGAGATTATGCCAAAAGGAACCATCAAATAATAATGATTGCTTGAAATCCAAATCAGATTTAATACTTGAAGAATAGTTTCTTGAGATCTCCTTTGAACCAGCAGGGGTGAGATCAAAACTATCATATGCATGAGAAATTATCCCAAGTAGTAATTGCTTAGAATCCAAATTAGATCCAAGACTTGAATCATGGTTTCTTGAGATCTCCTTTGAACCATGAGAGGTGAGATCAAAACCAGTAGATGCATGAGAAATTATCCCAAGGGAATGGCCATGGTTTCTTGAGATCTCCTTTGAACCAACAGGGGTGAGATCAAAACCAGGATGTGCATGAGAAATTATCCCAAGCAAATGGAAATAGCCATAATCTTCAATAACCTTCTGAAAGCATGAGATAATGATCATATAGTAGTAAATAAGAGGTTATTGCTTGAGGAGAGCGAATGCATTACCTCCAATAGCTGATTTTACCTCCGAAATAATCATGTGATCATGATGCAAACCAACAGAATCTGGTGCAAGAGAGGATTTAGGACCTTCTGCAATATCTAGAGTGTGAGCTAGCACAGAAAGAGAAGAAAGTTGGAGCATGAGTGTAGAATCTGCAGGTTCTTTGTGGACAACTTCAATATGAGATGATACTGGTTCATGATCTGAGAGACCATCAAGGGGAGGGAATAAATCACTTGGCTTGCTCTTGAAGGGGTTTGGACCAATCCCTTCATTCTGTCTGCCAAATATTTCATCCAGGTAGGCCCATAGCTCTTTTGGAGATTCAACATCATCAATGAATTGATGTACCAAGCATCGAGACATAGCAAGCATCATGGTTCCCATGGCTCTGTCACCATTATTTAAACAGTCAATCTTTTCTTCAGAGGATTCAAACTCTCTCTCAAAACAATAATCAAAGAGACCATTTCTCTTCAAATGTGCTATCATCTTTGGTTTCCATTCATCATAGTTGAATGGAGGAGGATAGATTTCTTCTGAATACATGGAAGCTGTAGAAGAACTACAAAAACAATAGAGAATATCTACAACTGCTACTGCTGCAAAGATGCAGAAACTGTTGCAACTGCTGCACCAAAATATTGGTAATAACCTACTAAAAAATCTCAGGAATGGAGATAAACAATACTCTCAACATGCTCTGATACCATATGAAAATACTCACACCAGATCTAATAGATGATTTATACCTCACAAGAAAGTAATTGATTAAGCAAGAAAATAGAAGAAGAGTGGTCAATGCAGTATAATGAGCAACAGAATAATAATATAGTAGAACTCAGATAGAAGCAAAAATACTTCACACACACTAATTAATTAATCACAATATGGACAAATAAATAGTACAATGCATGAGGATTCGAATGCCTAAGGTGGCAATTCGAATTAGCCTTCATGGAGTGATCAAAGGATCACTGGAGTGTCATCGGAGCACAACTAGTAGTCTATCTCATCATAGGTGGAGTCATCAATGCACAAGTAACTGTCAACCGTCATTCAAACTGAGTCTAACTGAGTGTGGTAGGTGTAACTGAATGTAACTGGTACATGGAGACACTAACTGAATGAAGAAGTATCAGTGGAGGGCGCATGAGGAGATAAATGGAGTCAGAACAGGTAGTCATGTCTCATCGGAGGTCAATCGGAGTGATAACAACAGTGAGGAGTCAGTCTGGCCTCGAATCAAGGAAATACTGGTGGCTAACTGAAGTAAACTAGACTGGTAGGTGAGAAAGGACAAGTGGCTTCCTTAAATCATGGAGGAAGGGTGCACTAAGCTCTAGGAGGGATAAAACGGATCTGAGAGAAGCTCTCGGGGGCTGGCTAACTAAGGGCTAGGTGCTGGACTGATGACTGGAATGCATGCAAATGCATGCAAACCCTAAATGATGCATGGAAACCCTAAAAGTGCATGCATGACTGAAAATGTAAATGATCAAAGTACTAGTGGGACTAGGATGGAGTATAGGAATATCCTAACAGTTAAGACTCTTATTGCTACCTCATGTGAAATAAAGCATTTGAATGAAGGAGGGGAATAATCATGGATAGAGGGATTTAACCATAAACTATTGGTAAGAGGAGTGAAAACTATAAACTGTTGGTATGAGGGGTTAACTAATTACCAGTGGTTAAGTGAAACTATGGAAATATATTCAAAGGAAGAAAACCAACACTATTCAAGTTCAATTTTACTAACAATAGTTTAGGACTCTCTATGATCATACTAAAGAACACTAGGAAGTATTGAATGAGGTAGGAATTGTGAGTACCTAACCAATTTAGTCCTATGTATTAGTAAAAGATGATACCCTTAATAGGTTAAAAGCAAGTGTACAAGACTCCTTATGCACATTGTTATGAGCATTATATGTGTTAAGTGTGGCATGCACACTATTATGAGCGCTTAATGTTTTAGGTTTGTCAAGTATTTGGAGCGTACTTGTTTGAAAGAACTAGTCTGAGTTTTTAAAGGGAAATCTTACCTACAGGAAAAATCAGAAACTCGATTTCTACTTCCCCCTAGTGGTATAATAATCGAGCTCATGGGTGTCTTTTGAGACAAAAAGGATAAGCATATCATACATCCTCTAGTTGGGTGGTTCATGGACCTAACCAAGTCCATTTTTCTTTGGATATCCTGAGTTTTGGAAACAAGTAAGTCTGCTTTACCATCTATTGTTAGTTCGTTCTTTGAAATTTATATGGAATTATTTAATTCATTTTAATGGTCATGTTTTCATTGTTAAATTTATTTCTAAAAAAAAATGAAATGATAAATTTATATTAGCGTAAAGCATATGAAATCGAAATTGTAAAGAAATACATCTATAGATTTTGGATATATATATATATATACTCGTTCGAGCATATTAAACCATTTTTTTACAACAAACTCATATGCATATTGTGATGTAAAATACAAACAAAGAATTACTTTTATTTTAAGTACATTAACCAAACCCTAAAAGTAGTACTTGTCTAAAAATTTGATGATTTGGCTCGGATGGGGGCTTTTAATCGGAATCCCGACATTTGATTCAACACCATCAAAAACCCCAGGCACACCCAAAATTTTAGAGTTTGAGAATTGTAACCATGATTTTGAAAAATTTATGTCGTATTTTTTCAAAGTCGTTCCTGAAAAATCAAAATTTTCCATTTGAAATCGTAGAACTTTTAGACTACGAGTTTTTATAGTGATTATGCATCATTATTCTAACAATTAGATATAACAAAATTTAACAATGGCATAAACATAGTCACATAACACACAGAATGTATCTTAGAAAACCCTTTACAGGGAAAAACCAACAAACCAGTAAAATTTATTGTTCATCTATTATCGTCATTCCTACCAATGTTTACAACAACGACTTACTAGATCACAATAGATCAAGCGTGAATTCACTACACTCTACTTCTCAACTCATACAACTACTTATTATCCTTTTACATTAGATCTTATTTATAGATGCAACACATACACTAGCTTGTGATACTTGAGTTAGTTACAGCTAACTATTCCATTAATGGTGATCCATAACTTCCTAATTAAATACAATTTTTCTATTACAGTTGACTTGATTGAGTCCTCCTTAGTCGATCACTCATTGAGATTCTTGTGGTCCAAGTGGTCTTCGAATCCTTTCCCACTTTCTTCTCAGCGATCAATCATGGTCATCGACCAATCGAATATTCTAGACAACCAATCAATTACACTTCCATCTGTTGACTTCAATTCTATTCGAATTGTTAAGCAGTCGACTATCAACTTAGACCATCAATTTACATGTAGAAAAGAATATAACACACCCAACATTCTCCTAGTTGTAGTTTTATTTTCATACACAGGAGATTTAGAACTTTTGTTTACTTCACCAAGGATGACAAGCCCATGGATTTCCTACACCAAGTAAACTTCTCAATGTCACTAACTTGGTTAATGATTCTGCAATATTCTTCAACGTGTCTACCTATTCCAACAACACTTTCTGATTTTCCACCATTTCTCTCACAAAATGGTATTATACATCAATATGATTTGTCTTTGAATAGTATAAAAGGTTCTTTTCCAGGAATATTACACTTTGACTTTTACAATTCAACCTAATAGTTTATTGTTTAAACCCAACCTCTGAACAAAATCTATGCAATCAAATTGCCTCATTGTTTGCATGAGAAGTTTCCATGTATGTATTCAACCTTAGTGGTCGATAGTGAAATAACCGACTTCCACCTACTCATCCAAGTGATTGCCTCACCAAATACTTTGAAAACATATCCACTGGCCAAGCTTCTACAGTCAATATATCCATCCCATTCGGAGTCAACAAAACCATGTACATTTAGTGTTTTATCAGTTTAAGGTTTTCCTTAGTAGAGGATTATGTAATTCGTTGTGCCATGCAAATACCTAAATACTCTTTTAACATATGTCCAATTCTCTTTCCTAGGTGTCGACATGTACTTACTCAATACTCCCATTGCATGGGAAATATCAAGTCATGTACATACCATTGTATACATCAAACTAAATAGAACACTAGAACAAGGCATATGTTCCATGCACTTATCTCCTCTCGTGTCTTAGGACAATGTTCAGTAGATAATTTAACTCCTACATGCTTAGGGACCTTACTAGTTTGCACTCTTGCATGTTGAAGCATTTCAAAATTTACTCAACATATTTATTATGATTTAACTAGATCCTTCTACCTACTTTATCTCTTTTAATTTCCATTCCAAGAATGAAATGAGTTGTACCAAGATCCTTCATGTTAAACTTGGAGGAAAGCTACAATTTCACCCCCGTGATTAGATCCATGTTGTTTTCAACCAACAACATGTTTTCGACATACACAATTGCATACATAAATTAATGATTCACTTTCTTGTTGTACATACAGTGATCATCGTGACTTCTCACAAAACTTATATGTTGGATATACATATCAAACTTTTGGTACCACTTCCTAGGTGATTGATTTAAACCATAGAGGGACTTCTTGATCTTGTGGACCAACTCCTTCCCCCCTTTCACTATAAATCCTTCAAGCTACTTCATATAAATTTATTCTTCAAGATCACCATGAACAAATGTTGTCTTCACATCCATCTGTTCTATTTCAAGATCAAATGTTGTAGATAAAGACATTAGTACCCTAATGGAATTTAACTTAGAAACAAGAGAGAATATCTCACCAAAGTTGACTCCCTCGACTTGGGAATATTCCTTCACTACTAGTCAAGCCTTGTAATTCTTGATCTGACCTACTCCATTCAAGTTTTTCTTAAACACTCACTTATTTCCAATGGGTTTCCTTCCATTTGGAAATGAGACCAAATTCCATGTTTCATTCTTCTGTAAGGACTCTGTAATGACCCTTTTTCAAAATTCTATTAAAATGCCAATTTTTCCACTTTTCCCCAATTTCGACCTTTGACTAGTTTAACTGTTTTGACCTCCAAATCAACCCAAATGCTCCCAAATATTCTGTAGGAGTGTATGAATGGTATTTAGACTTGAATATAAGGTTCAGGGATGTTTTATGGCCATCCAAATACTGCTGCAAACTTGATTTGTATTCTGATCAATAAAGGTAATTTTGACTAGTAATTTGTGCATCAAATCCCCCCCGAGTAACCCTGCAAATGGCCTTCCAAATGCCTCCAAACTCCCACTAATTTATGAAAAGAGGTATATAATGTGTTAAGTATGTGATTAAGGTCTCATATGCACCATTAATTGATTTTTACTATTGTTCTAACTCTCTCACATTCAACAGCAAAAACCCCCAATTCGACCCTTGGGGAAATGGCACTATTTCACCTCCCAATACAACTAAACTGAGTAAAAATGATTGAAATGCTCAAGTACAGTACATGAAACTTTTATAAGACATACATGGCAGTATATTGATCACAAATATATCATAGAATCATCCATCGATTTGAAATAATCAACATTATAGTGTCATACATCAATGCATTGGGGAAATGGACATTGTTTGCTCATTAATCAATAGTTTTGCATACAACCAGTGGGTATTTCGACCTGATGCTTTCTGAATATTAATAACAGATGATATGAAGCTATTACAATCAGAAATATATAATGAGAATCTCTCTCAAGAAGCACAAGTGCTCACCAAAAACGCCCTCCCTCAAGGAGCATGAGTATGCCTTCAAAACTGGAAACGGTGGAGAGAAAGTGCTGCACTAAACCAAACCATGAAAATTCCTGTACTGCTACCTGAAAATACAAACTCCATTAAAACACCATTAAAGACCTGAGTGGCCTCTCCAAACACCAACTTGGATGGGAATCTTTCACCCTCAAAATTGGCTAAGGCAAGAAACTAGTCATCCACTAGCTCTCTCTTCACAAATGCAATTTTTCTCAAATCATCAAAAGCCATTCTCATACTTCATTTCTAAATTTTATAACCAACATTATCCTTCTAAGGGTCGAAATCCTCTCAATAGATTCAATAGATTTCCATTTAGGAAATATTCCACATTTGCCACTTGTCTCCTAGTTCCAACCTTCCATCTTCTCCCAAATTCGATTTTGAGTCTCTTTGGCTTCTCCAACTCCCAAATTCGCCTTCCTTGAGCTTATTTTTGGTGCTGACATGTCATAGTGGTCAGATGTCAGAGGTCAGGTCTGCAATTTGTCATAGTTGTCATAGATGCTCCGTCATTGGTGTCATAGGGGCTAGGGAATCTAGCCCAAGTGTCCACAAACTTCCACTTTGACTCTTTATCTTCCATGGAGGTTACCAATCCTTCCCAATTAGACCTAAGGTGCTCAATGACATGTGTTATGACTTACCAACTCACCCAAGAGTGTTTACATTCCCATTAATTCGAATTTGCAAAAGAGAGATACCATGTATTATGAAAAATCAAGCTAGTGTGGGTCCCACATCCTCCATATGTCTCCAATACCATTTGTCACCTAGGATTTCTCTTGAATTTCTTTATTCACTCTATTTATTAAATACTTGAACCCTTCTAATGTCTAAACATCATTTATTATCTTCCTTATTACCATTCCACATGTGCCCATCCAACCTAGGAAACTAGTAGGATTGATGGGATTGTCTTACTATGAAATTATTGGAATGGGGACATTACAGTCCTCCCCACCCAAGATTGCTTTCCCTCAAGCAATATCAATTTACAATGCTGCAAACTTGTCCCTCCTCTATCAGTTGGCCTTCCATGAGTAATGTCTCCCATAATATTTCTATTCCGGCGCTTCATGCTGTGGGAAGAAACTACCTGATTCGGATAGGTGTGTTGCCCTCTCACAATCCTTAGTACTCCTTTTGAATCTTGGAATTTCATTTAAGGAATTTTATAATTTACTGTATTCTCTCCTATTGAATACAATCATGGCACTCCCAAAACAACATTAGTATCAGCAATATCAACCACATAAAACTATTGACAAAAGTATAGTTACCTACGGTGACTTGCAACTGTGGAATCCATGTTTTGCACTCCATTTTGTTGTGACCGGGAATGACAACTATGAAGCCATCAAATGGTTCAATAGGTATATTTCTTTTCTCCACCATCTCTGTATCAATGAAGTTATGGGTCGCTCCTCCATCTACCAAAACTGAAGTTCTTTGTCCTTGTACCATACCTTTGCATCAAATAGTATGATAGCGAGGTACTGCTGAAAGTACTGCCATTGTTACTTTGGTGGGAGAGGGATGCTTCACCTTTGGTTTCCCTTCTTCTGCTGTAGTATATCCTTCTTCTTGGGCTGAATTATGTCCTTCTTCCTCCATGCCCCCTTCATATCCCTCATCACAAAATACTTCAATGAATTGGGCCTTTCCTTTAGCACATTTATGTCGAGGTACCCATGGTTGGAAGCATGAGTAACACAATTTCTTCCTTTTGAGCTCTTCCCTGCTTAGTTCCTCTTTCTTATCCTTTACATATTCATCTTCTTGCCATGGCTTCTTATCAGGTGCATCTCTTTTCCAAGTTTTCTTTTCAATTATGAAGTCAGGCTTGGGAGGAAATCTTGTTCTAGGAAGCACATTTTGGAGATCCCTAGTCAAGTTCATTGCATCTTTTAATGTAGTTGGCTTGTGGGCTTTGACCAAACCTTTTAAGGGTTCAACCAAACCTTTAGTGAACAGCAATACCAACCTTCCCATAGATACATCAGCCACCTTGACTGATAATTTTTGAAAGTCCAACATATATTCAGTAAGGGTCCCAGTTTGCTTCAATTGCGCTAATTCCTTGAAAGGCAATTCTGGATCTTTTTGTTCAAATCTCTCTAGTACCATGTCAACAAATTCTCCATATGTTTTAACCTGATCATGACCCAAGGTTTTTAGGCCATAGAACCACCATTCATTGGAATCCCCTTCTAAATGCAAAATGGCCATTTTTAATGCATCCTCTTCCAACATAGGATTCAGCTGAAAATATACATCCAATTTTTGCACCCAAGTGTTAGCAGAATTTTGAGAAGAACCATCAAAAGTAGGAAGTGACATTTTTCCAATAGCACTATTTAATTCTCTGTTTTGGAATGGACTCCTATTGTCTCCCTTCCTTTTAATCTTTTGCATAGCATCAATGTAGTCACTGAGTGGTACACCTCTTTTACACTCTTCATTCAAATCATTCCAATCATTTACTAGTTTCTTGTAATCCAATTCAAGATTGGGATCTTCTTTGGGTGTGAGAAATTTAGGTGCAGTATGCCTTTGTGTGCTTTGAAATTCATCCGGTCTATTATGAGGTCCTGTACTTGAGAAAATATGCTCATTCCCTTTCATCTTTTCCCCTGAGTGTGAACCACTATTATCTCTTATCATCCCTTTGCTTGAAAGTTGGCTTCCCAACAATTCAAAACCTTTCATCATTTTTTTATTCATATCTAGCATAACCATGGTAATTCCTTCAAAACATGGTTTAAAGGCTTCAATAAATTCCTCCTTATGTCTTAATTTTTCCTCCTCCTCTCTACCCATGATTTTAGAAAAAAACTCTTTTTCTGCTACTATCTCTTCTTCAACCAAAAATTCTTCAACTACTGATTCAAAGGGTAGTGGTTTATTTGTTTGGATTCTTGTTAATACCATAAGGTACCAAGACCATGCTCTGATACCACTTGTAATGACCCTTTTTCAAAATTCTATTAAAATGCCAATTTTTCCACTTTTCCCAATTTCGACCTTTGACTAGTTTAACTGTTTTGACCTCCAAATCAACCCAAATGCTCCCAAATCTTCTGTAGGAGTGTATGAATGGTATTTATACTTGAATATCAGGTTCAAGTATGTTTTATGGCCATCCAAATACTGCTTCAAACTTGATTTGTATTCTGATCAATATAGGTAATTTTGACTAGTAATTTGTGCATCAAATCCCCCCCGGGTAACCCTGCAAATGGCCTTCCAAATGCCTCCAAACTCCCACTAATTTATGAAAAGAGGTATATAATGTGTTAAGTATGTGATTAAGGTCTCATATGCACCATTAATTTATTTTTACTACTGTTCTAACTCTCTCACATTCAACAGCAAAAACCCCCAATTCGACCCTTGGGGAAATGGCACTATTTCACCTCCCAATACAACTAAACTGAGTAAAAATGCTTGAAATGCTCAAGTACAGTACATGAAACTTGTATAATACATCCATGGCAGTATATTGATCACAAATATATCATATAATCATCCATCCATTCGAAATAATCAACATTATAGTGTCATACATCAATGCATTGGGGAAATCGACATTGTTTGCTCATTAATCAATAGTTTTGCATACAACCAGTGGGTATTTAGACCTGATACTTTTTTAATATTAATAATATAGGATATTAAGCTATTAAAATCAGAAATATATAATGAGAAGCTCTCTCAAGAAGCACAAGTGCTCACCAAAAACGCCCTCCCTCAAGGAGCATGAGTATGCCTTCAAAACTGGAAACGGTGGAGAGAAAGTGCTGCACTAAACCAAACCATGAAAATTCCTGTAGCTACTACCTGCAAATACAAACTCCATTAAAGCACCATGAAATACCTGAGTGGCCTCTCCAAACACCAACTTGGATGGGAATCTTTCACCCTCGAAATTGGCTAAGGCAAGAAACTAGTCATCCACTAGCTCTCTCTTCACAAATGCAATTTTTCTCAAATCATCAAAATCCATTCTCATACTTCATTTCTAAATTTTATAACCAAAATTAGCCTTCTAAGGGTCTAAATCCTCTCAATAGATTCAATAGATTTCCATTTAGGAAATATTCCACATATGCCACATGTCTCCTAGTTCCAACCTTCCATCTTCTCCCAAATTCGATTTTGAGTCTCTTTGGCTTCTCCAACTACCAAATTCACCTTCCTTGAGCTTATTTTTGGTGCTGACATGTCATAGTGGTTAGATGTCAGAGGTCAGGTCTGCAATTTGTCATAGTTGTCATAGATGCTCCATCATTGGTGTAATAGGGGCTAGGGAATCTAGCCCAAGTGTCCACAAACTTCCACTTTGACTCTTTATCTTCCATGGAGGTTACCAATCCTTCCCAATTCGACCTAAGGTGCTCAATGACATGTGTTATGACTTACCAACTCACCCAAGAGTGTTCACATTCCCATTAATTCGAATTTGCAAAAGAGAGATACCATGTATTATGAAAAATCAAGGTAGTGTGGGTCCCACATCCTCCATATGTCTCCAAAACCATTTGTCACCTAGGATTTCTCTTGAATTTATTTATTCACTCTATTTATTAAATACTTGAACCCTTCTAATGTCTAAACATCATTTATTATCTTCCTTATTACCATTCCACATGTGCCCATCCAACCTAGGAAACTAGTAGGATTGATGGGATTTTCTTACTATGAAATTATTGGAATGGGGACATTACAAACTCCATTTATTCTTCCATGGCATTTTTCCATATTTTACCCTTTTTTGAGCTTATCACTTCCTTTACTAACCTGGCATTCTCTTCAATGGCAATTAATGCAAAAGCAAAGTAGAAATCTAGTGGAATCTACCTTTTAGGTTTTTGCTTTTCTTGACATACTTCCTGACAACTAGAGTTAATTGTTCCACCTCTTTGCCGGATCCAGATGACTTATCTAAATCATGACTTTCATCGTTCCATTCAAACTCTAGCATTTTTTTTCCTTTTCTCTTTTATTGCGCCGATAAGGCTCATTTATACAGCCCAAATGGAGGGGATGTGACCATTTGTCCCACAATAAATAAATAAATAAAAATAAAAATAAAAAATAAGAATGCATGCATCAATGTATTGTAGCGTAATGGAGCCCAGGTGGGGGGTAGTGTCTATCTCTCCCATAAATAAATAAAAAAATAATAAAGAGGGATGTGTGTTGTAGTTTAGTGGTGAAAGATTTGCAGATTTGATCCCTCTTGGCACTTGGTAGAATCTAAGTTAGATATATCCATACTATATTTCTTTAATATTAGAAGTATCTCCAACGTCTTTGAAGATAACATATCTACTATTAATTGTCTTCCTTCTGAAAGTATTCCATAGATTATAACCTTTAACTCCATCTTTGTACCCAATGAAGATGCATTTCTCAAACTTGCTTTCGAGTTTGCTTATTTTCTCCTTTGGGACATGCACAAAGGTACCAAACCAAAAGGCTCTAAGATGTGCAAGAGAGGGAAATTCCCCATCCCATGCCTCATATGGAGGCTTGTTTACCAAATCCATCAACATGCCTTATTCACTAGGTAATATGTCGTGTCGAATGCCTCTACCCAGAATTTGTATGTGATACCAACACCAAAGAGAAGGCTCTAATTTGCTTTTTCCAACAATGTTTTGTCCATTCTTTTGAGGCGTGTATGGATTTGTGTTTGATCTATCTATATCGTATTGTCTATAAAACCAATCAAACACCTTTCTACAAAATTCTCCTCCTTTATCAGTTTTCGTCACTTTGATCTTTCTGATAATATTTTTTTTTCAAGAGCTTTGAACTCTTGAAATTTCTCAAAATCCTCATATTTATTCCTCAAAAAATACTACCATGTTATTCTGGATAAATCATCTATGAAAGAGACGTAATAATGGGATATGCTTAGTGATGGGACCAATACTAGTCCAAACACATCACTATGTATTAACTCCAGTATTTCCTTGGCCCTTATGGCTCCATATGGAAAACTTACATGACTTTGTTTACCATAACTACAATGTTGATACAATTCTACTTCTAAAGAAAAATCAGGGATACCTTCGACCATACCTTTGTTGTGCATAGCATGATGACCTTTCGTACCAATATGTGCCATTTGTTGATGCCATAACATGGTTGAGTCGACTAGAAAAGAAGATATGATGTGGAATTTAGGAAAGAATGTTTTCATACATCCATTGATATCTATTCTTCCCAATAGCTTGTACAATGTTCTGGTCCAAAATCCTCTCATCAGTACCATATCCCCTCACACCATTTTACATGAATATTTCTCAAATATAGACTACACACTTTCTTTTCCCATCTTGCTAGTAGTTATTAGGTTTCAAGCCAAACCTGGAATATGCAACATTACAACAGCCCTGAAGATTTATTATCCTTTATCTTTTAGTATCAAATTGAACTTTACCGTGTCCGACAATCCTGGTCGGTGAAGCATCTCCTAGAAGAACATCATTGCCATCAAATTTCTCATATTCACAGAACCTCTCTTCCTATTTTCATATGATATGATGCACTGGAGTGGATCTACCAATAGTAATGATCTTATGGTGTACTTGTAGAGGCCAAATAAACATATCCTTTCTCTTGAGTATAAGGCTTTCTTTCTTATTCTCGACTCTCATTGACTTAAAATCTCTCTTATAATGCCCTACTTTACCACATTGCCAAAATTTTATCATCATCCAACTAGGGGATTTAAATATGGTCTTAGATATATCCCTCGAATTTGATTTTCTACTGGAGTTTTTACCTTTTCCTCTATCTTCCAGTTGACTTCTTATGATCAGGTAATCATCGGTCGATCCTTCCATGTTCTTCTGCCTCATCTCTTATGATAATAGAGATGCAACCATATTGTCGATCTTTAATGTGATATTATTGCTTCCAATAGCCACCACCAAGATATCCCATGAGTCTAGAAAAGAACACAATAGACCAATACATTTATCCTCCTTTGTGATTTTGATATCCATAGACAACAACTGACTGGAAATAGTGTTGAATGCGTTTAGGTGCTTTGTTATTATGTCACCCTCATTCATCCTCATAAGATATAGCTTTGTCTGAGGAAACAACTTTTTAACTAGATATTTTGATTAGTACAATTTCCCCAACTTATCCCACAATTTCTTTGCAATGTTTTCTCCTGAAACATTCATCAATACAAAATCCGCTAAACAAAGTTGGACTGTACTCTTTGTTTTTCTATCGACTTTCCGCAAATATTCTAATGAAATATCTGTCAAATTTGTTCCATGGCTAATAATAATCCATTGCTCTCAACCTGCAAGGAGATCCTCCATTTTGAGCTTCGAAAGCTCAGAATTCCTTCCTTTAAACTTTTTAATTTATATCTGTGAATTGTTAGCCATTCTAATTAATAATCAATGTTATAGAACTCCCACTGAAACTAGGTATTCTCCAGATCCAAGATCAAACTAAAAAACCCTCAACAACAAAGGCATCACTTTGAAGCCAAATATAGCTCTAATACCATGTCAAGGAATAAGTACCTTTTACAATGATTATTCATAATGATTCTAACAGTTAGATATAACAGAATTTAACAATGCAACAAACATGATCACATAATACACATAAATTTATCCTAGATGGGTGGAAATGACTCGGGGTCAATAGTAGGGGTTCTCCCCGATAAGAAGTTTGAATTAGACCTCAAAACGTTTGGAATAAATAACCCGTATGGATTCTATCACAATAGCCATTAATGGTTTTGGGGTTTCACTGGTTGCAGCCTGGTATGTCGTTAAAGGTTTTATTATTTAAAGAATGAGATGCACAATGAGCTAGTCTAAATGCAACTTCTAACTATACTTAGCTATCCTAGATAGGGGAAATATTTAAAGGGGACGGTTAATGAAATAATATTCAACATCCATATTCGAAATTCAAATAGTTTTTCTTAGAAGCCAATAAATAGTAATAGAATGAAATATAAATATGAGAACAATCTTGGTATTCATATCATTATGAATTCACAACTCGTAGGAAGAAAATATTGAATAGAAATAACATATGATATAAGAAACACAAATTTGTAGAAAGAGTCCATTTGGAAATCTGAAACAATCTTACTCCATATCTGCATGTGATAGAACATGAAATAGTTCAAGGAATTCATACACATAGAAAAAGTATTAATGTGTCAAATTATCTAATATGTGGCTTATCATCATCAACAGCTCAACAATAGTATATGAAAAGTTTGAGGGCCAACAATCCCATAACTCATGGAGTCATTTACAATTTATAGACCCAAAGGGATCTTTGGCCTTCTATATTTCCCAATGAATTTTGTGATTCTTATAATTAATAAATTACAAGAAATATATTAAATGCACCTCTTTGGTGAACCTTGTACTGCTAAGGATACAAGATAAATACAACCCTTGGGTTCTAATTTTGTCTTTTCCATCTATTTCAAATTCCCTTCTTGGACTAAATGTAAGCACGTAAGTGTAAGGTGAGCCCTTAATTTACATGTGCATGTACATTGTTACCCCACACGACCATATAAGTCTAAAGCATGCATCTCTGATAAGAATTTGCACCATATAATGTTTTGTTGAAATCGAACTCTCTAGCTATCAATGATATGGTCTTCTTGTGTCTTGAAACTTATGTACTATCTAGTAGGTAATCTAAGAAATAACTGCAAGGTCATGGATCTCGTCGATACCTTTGAATGGTATAAAGAATGTTCAAAATGGATATATGAGTCAAAAGTTATGGCTAAATTACAGAAGTGGCATTTCATTGTCCTATCTTTGTTGCATGTCGGGGCACTAAGCATTATTGGCAGTCGGTGACTTAGGAGTTATTTCCAATCATCAATGGAAAACCAACTTCTTAGGGAGTGATATCTATCTTTAGAATGAATTTCTCTTGCACATTTACTCCTTTAAGGGGGCACACAACCACCTCTTCAAAATGATCATCTCTTCTTGTTCTTAACTTCTAGATAGTGTTCTTCATGTAGATGTCGATTGTTTTGAACACTAGAATATTTAGCTTTGTCTTCATCTTCGATACTTCTCTTTGATCCATGACCTAGGACCAATGTTTTTAGTGAAGTCGTTTTGGCGCATCTTTCCAATTCATACAGTCGTAATTTTACACATTTTCACACAAGTTTTTCTCTTTTGGATATGTACTTTGCAGGCATGTTCACTTACATCTTCCTCCAAAATTTCGTAAAGAAACCTCCCTTGAGCCTACCTTTTGGAATACCACAACTCATCCTCTATTAACAATATCCATTTTAAAGCCTTATTTACTTGATTTAAAACTTTATTAACTACAAAATAAATTAAATTAAATAAATAAATAAATAATAAAAATAAAGTAATAAAAAATAAATTAAATTAAAAAAAACTAAAATAAATACTAGAATCCTAACTATCCCCCAAAACTTATGTTAAAATCCCCTTTAAAAACCATGTATGTGTCAAAGGGGGCCATTTATGTGAATATCAACACCGACCGGAGCACTAGGGGATGGATGCCAGTATGTGAACGGGTAACTAGTAGTGGAGATAGGAGTGGAAAAACTAGTTACCATAAGTGGTTCATAAAAGTACTTTATGTACAAGTCATTGTCAATATTTTCATGTTTTTAAGATTATTTATTAAAAAAAAATTCTTCTACATTTTGAAATAAAGTAAATATTTGAAATTTAAAATCTCATTTTAAGTCACATCTAGTTCAAGTCACATCACTGTTCACTGATTGGTCCCAAGGAAAAATACGCTAAAATACACTATTGCTAGACAACTTGGAACTTTGTGGCTGATGTGGCATCATTTTGGATTCGTCACACCTAAAGACCAATATGGTTAGATAGAAAACACGCCAAAGTATATGTGATAAAAAATTAGAGGAAAAAATAGCTCGGGAACATAGCGAATTAAGTTACACAAAATAGATAAAAACGTTGCACCACTATTGGCATACCTCCCATAGGTATGTCAAAAATGCATCAACCCTGGGCTAGGTCCGTGACAATCCTGCCAATATATCCATTAACAATTTTCCTCACGGGATAGCTCTAACATATCGATTAACTTATCACTACCTCAACTAAGACCAATGCACCCTCTATACATTTAAGTATGTATCCACATGAAGAAAAAGGGGGCTTATATAATATAGATTTTAAAATGTTCTCATTACATTAAATTATCCATCCACATATTACCCAAAAAGGGGGGTCTGCCATGAAGTCACCCTTTGGCATGCCCCCCATTGATTTAATGTATGATTTATAATTTTATTTTAATACCTCTACCCACATGAATGGGGTTTTATGTTATGTTAATAGTGATTGCACCGAGTTAGCGCTAGTTTTAATAATTAAAATGCCAAGGTAGTGCTAGGTTAAACCTAACATCCCCGACATATTGCTTGACTCATCACCAATCACGAGATGGAGTTTTGTGATGATGTGTTGTGTTGGATTAAAGAAAAGGTGTAAAAAAGGAAAAGCATATTATTCTTTTTCATTGATGATTAAGAATATGCTACTCACCTTTATTTTTCATTGCGAGGTTCTTTGACAAAAAAATTCACTTTCACCAAAATTATGTGCAAAAGCATTTTTTAAAGAAAATCGAGGCCTCTCTCTTACAACTGTTTTGTTAAAATTCAATTCCATCAAGTTCGCTATTATTTTTGTTATATAAGCTTTCGTTGCAATAGCAGGAATTGACACTAGCCACCACCAATTGAAATATTTTAATCCTCGAACTAGGCCAATTGGTCACCCGGTACATCTCATGCTTATCAGTCGACGAAAAATCAAAGATCTTTTGAAACAAACTCTAAGTTAACTAGTGAACAATAAACGTCATATAAAGATGATCCAAACCAAGATGGCGACTAAATATAGGTGAAACTACTTACATAAGGAAATCCATGGAGAGGCTTATGGCTCATGTGACCCTCCATATGCACCCTAAACAAAGTTGTGGTATGGATAGATTTGATTGTCCATGGATTTATTGATCAATATAATAACATTCCCATTGATCTGACTGATAGATTAGGCCAATCATTAGATCATGGCATAGACCAGAGTATAGTACCCTATCATGGCTTGACAGTTTCGACACAGTTCTCAAAATTGGCAAGGCAAGGTAAGAATCAGAATTGGAAGATGATGATTGGGAACCATGCATAAGAGGCTAAGGAGTAGCATAAAGGGCCTTGCAATTGAATCTTAAAACACTTAATTAACTATCAAATACCTAACATCAATCTATCAATGCAATTCGTCAGAGAAGGGGAAACCACTAATTTATCATTCAAGGACAATGTGAGGAACCTGCAACAATTAATTGATAAAATGCATGATATATTAGATCACAGAATATTAATTCTGATTTTTGGTTCTTTTCTATATTAATTGTGTGTCGAACAGACCCTACACTTCCCCGAATTTGTTGGTTGGTGTGCGGCAAATTATTCGCAGGACGAAAGGGTAATCATTAATGTAAATACAACCAAAATTATATGTCGATTCAATGTGAAGACTGTCCGTGCGGGTCTAGGTTTACCTGAAACATTTCCCAAAATCCCTGAGTCGTTTAACGAAAAAAAATTGTTAAAGTTAGAAAAATAAATATTTTTATTACAAGCCTTGAAAGATGGTCAGTCGCATGAAAACATATCCTTCCCTTTGAGTATTGATGTCTTTCAGCGAGATACCCAGTAATTTTTGTCCTTGTTGAGTCAAATTTTAGGTCTATATAGTGATAATTCAATCAAGAAAGTTATGTTAGGTTTCCTTCTGCAATTCATTTCACCTAATTCACAATCGAGTCTAGTATGTGATTTTAATTTTGATGAATTCCTAGCTGAATCGATTCATGTCCAGTTGGTGAATTTCCATGAGTTAAAGAATTTCATATATTAGTCATATCTTCTGAACCTGTTCTTGTGTTCAAATATTTATGAATTGAAATTTCTTGGTACCATGTTTTCTCATGACCTTCCTAAACAGATCAATATGTTTGAGTTCACCAATACAATCGGCATAAGTTTACATAATTATTTTTAATGTTGAATTGCCCCGAGTGCTAGAAGAAATGAAATAAATGTTGTTGCCTACACCAGAAGGCCAAACATGGGATTGGTTCTTGTATAAAGAACATACTATAATTAGAGTGTATGGTTTTACTAAAGCACCATATCTATTACTAGCCTTTTTAACACGAAGGGTTTTTTCCTTAGAATTTATTAGACAAAGGTTGCATTCAGAAGAAGAACATTTCGGTGTTTTCAAAAAATCATCAAATGTGAAATTCCCTCTTAAAGTTGGTCCATTCATCATTAAGAATAAGGAATCCCTATCTATAGTAGAAACATTATTGAATATCATGGATTTCCAAGAGGATGAAAGGATTAATTATGATCCTCATCAAATTATATCGCAAAGGAGACAACAAAATAGAACCAAGGTTTTTTATCATCAAATAGTTGAAGGATTAAAAGAAATGGCAAATTTATTCAAATTTGAACAAGATAAGAAAGAAGTGAATATAGATCAAACAAGTAATTTGGAAATGTTGGTTCAGACACCAGCTAAATCTAATATCACCAATAAGAGAACTATTTCAGAAGTCGATAGTATGGAAGTCGATGAAGAAGTTTCAAGCAAGAAATTAAAATTGGAACAACAGAAGGAAACTATTAGTATGGAGGAACAAGATTTAATTGTTCCAGAAAAAACTGCTTTGATTTTGCAACCACTTGTAAATATGCAGCCATATTATTTTTCAAAAATAAAGGAATCTGGAAGTAACTCTCAGTATAAATCCATATTTGATTTCCTTTCACAATATCTTGAAAAGAAGAAGCAATCTTTGGAATAAACTCAAAAATTGTTCCCTGAAGTAAGAAAGTTGACATAACAAAAAGTTTCCCTTCTTACAGTTAAGGATCCAGAAAGAAACACTATGAAGTTTGTAGTGGTGAATGATGAGAAAGTTTCTAAAATGGAATTTAAGCTTGATGAGATTAATATACCCGATAAGATTCAATTGCATTGACAAACAAGAGATGTCCTGTATTCTGATTTATTACAATCCACTTTAAAATTTTCTAAATTGCAGTCTGTGATAGCAAAGCTGGAGAGTCAATTGAGGAAAGAGAAGGAAGAAAACATACCAAATTTGTGTAAAATTAGTCACAGCAAATCTATTGAACAAGTAAATCAATCACAATGATGTAAAACAAATTGGAGTAAAAATTGTGCAAGAGAGATGCATCAGTGCTCTATAATCTAGAATAGTAGAATTACAATACAATACTGTCACAATGAGTGAGCAATTCGAATTAGCCAAGGAGGTCATTCGAATATACTGCATGGCATAGCATGGCTCCAACTAGGAGTCCTCAACATCAATCAGTGGTGGTCATCAATGCACAAGTAACTGTCATCCAGGTGTCTAACTGAGTGTAATAAGTGTAACTGATGGTAATGGAACTAATGCAGAGAAGGAGGCTCAGTGGAGGGCGCCTTATGAGTTAATTGGAATCAAAATAGGTATTCAAGTCTCATCGTAGGTCCATCGGAGTGATAACAGTAATTAGGATTCAGTCTGGCCTCACATCAAGGAAAGACAACTAGCTAACTGAAATGAACTGGACTAGTAGGTGAGAAAAGGCACCCCTCTCAGGTGGTAGGTGCATGTTGGGTGCACTAAGCACTAGGAGGGGTAAAACTGAGTGGAAGGTAGCTCCTGGGTGCTGGAAGAATAGGGACTAGGTGCTGGAGGCATCAAACTGGTGACTGGGCAGCATGTGGATGCATGCAATGCATGCATGCAAAGTATATACTGAATGATGAGATATCCTAACACCCCCCCTCAAGCTATACTATGATATAAAAAATAAAATGTAGGGCCTTGGTTACTGAGACCAAAGGTCATCCCAATACAATAATCCAAAAAATGTTGAAAATAAGCTAAGTGAGGAAACAGGGAAAACCTAGTGGGAAGAAATCCCCCCCTCAAGCTAAACATAAAATGGATCTAATTTGTCTCCACCATGATGGAAATCAACCCCAACAATGAACGGAGGTAAGAGAACTTCTTCTCAATGAAGTTCTTAGTGAAGATGTCTGCAATTTTCTCATCAGTAGAGCAATATTGCAAAATGATGGTGCGATCATGCACCAACTCTCGGATGTAGTGCATATGAATCTAAATGTGCTTCGTCCTCTGCTGCTGAATTGGATCTATGGAGATCTTAATAGCACTTTGATTGTCACAAAATATGACAGTCAAAGTAGTGCTACCAAAATCAAACTCGGAAAGAATACCCTGCAACCAAATTGCCTGAATACAGGCATTGACTACCCCTCAATACTCTGCCTCTGCTGAAGAAAGTGCAATGGCTGCCTAATTTTTTCTTGACCAGCAAATAGGGCCATGGCCAATCATGAAAACATATCTGGAAGTGGACTTTCGATCAATGCTATCACCAGCCCAATTTGAATCAATAAAACCAATGAAATCTAGCTCAGAATTTGCAGCATAGTGTATGCCAAAATGTCTCGTACCTTGCACATATTGCAAGATCCGCTTGGCTTCCCACCAATGAAGCTCATGGGGCTACTGCATATACCTTGATACAACACTCACGGCATAAGAAATATCAGGCCTTGAGTGTGTCAAGTAGAGTAGTGAACCAATCAACTGTCGATACATAGTGCAATCTGCAAGCAGTGTAGAATTTCCCTCCTCAAGATTGATTCCTTAGAGGAATGGAAAAGGAGGAGCCTTACATTCTTCCATATTAAACTTTAATAGCAGGTATGAAGCATACCTTTTCTTATATAATGTTATCCCATCAAAATTTTGAGCTATCTCCAAGCCCAGAAATTGCTTAAGCAAGCCCAAATCGGTCATGTCAAAAGCTAGATTTAAGGCATCTTTTAGCTTGTTGATTGTAAGGAGAGTGCTACCAGTGATGAGAAGATCATCAAAATAAAGAAAAAAAATCATCAAATTACCTTTAACTTGCTTTAGATACACATTCGGATCATATTTGCATATTTTGAAATTCTGAGAAAGAAGGAAGGAGTCCATCTTTGCATACCAAGCTCTTGGGGCCTGTTTCAATCCATACAAAGATTTCTTCAATCTGCAAACTAATGATGGATCTGATATGTATCCTTCTGGATGGTTTATGTATACTTTTTTATCAAGATCTCCATGTAGAAAATCACTCTTCACATCCATATGGTGCACTTCCCAGTGCTTGGATGCGGAAATAGCCAAAACTAAGCGTATGGAATCCATCTTTGCAATCGGTGCAAAGGTCTCAGTGTAGTCCACTCCTTGGTCTTGGGAGAAACCTTTTGTCACCAGCCTATATTTTTATTTGTTGATAGAGCCATCAGCAACAACTTTCATGTGGTAGACCCACTTACATTGGACCAATTTTCTTCCAGGTGGAAGAGAAACTAGCTCCCATGTATTGTTCTTTTGAAGAGAACTGTACTCTTCATCCGTGACGGTTTGCCATATTGGGTCTCGGTGGGCATGATAGTATGATTTGGGATCTGAACCAATCATCAAATAACATTTCTTAGATAATAATGGATCATAAAATGAAATAGCCATACCTTCTCTTTGAAATTCTGCTCTTGTTCTCCTTGGATCAGCAGGATTTCCAATGTTTGGAGCAGCAGATTGTAGAGTGTTTTGGGCCCACTTTGGTAATTGAGGAGGATCATTATGGTAGGATTATAAACCTGATATTTCATTGCCATCAAAGTCTGATAAAATATCGAAAATATCAGATCCAATTCTTTCTTCATGTTCTCTTGAAACTTTTTCTTGTGGAGACTGTGGATCGATAGTGTTTTCCTTGACTAGTTTCGGATCTGGAAGCGGTTCTTCAAACTTCACACTTCAGTCTATGAATATTTTTTTGGATATGATATTCATGAGTTTATATTCTTTTGATTATTCTCCATATCCTATTAGGATGCATTCAGTACTTTTTTCATCCAAAGCTTTTCTCTTTTCAGAAGGAATTCTATCCCATGCAGTGGAGCCAAAAACCCTCAAATTGGACACATCTGGTTTGTGACTAGTGAATGCTTCGAAAGGAGTTTTACCTTTCACAGATGAATGTGGAACTAGGTTCTGAATGTATGCAGCAACATTCATGGCTTCAACCCAAATATTTGCATCCAAACCTTTTGACTCAAGCATACAGGTAGCCATCTCTTTCAATGACCAATTCTTCCTTTCTGCTACACCGTTCTGTTGGGGTGTGTAGGGAACTGTATGCTGGATATGAATTCCCCTTTAGGAACAAAGTTGCAGAAACTCAGTCTTGATATACTCTCCACCATTATCATATATAAGAGCTTTGATCTTGCTCTCCGTGGCGGTCTCAACAGAAGCCTTGAAATCCTTGAAATTTCCAAGCACTTCTGACTTGTTTTTGAGAAAGAAGACCCAAGTAAAGCGAGAGAAGTCATCGATGAATGTCAAAACATACCTTGAAACATTCATGGACATATTGGGCAGCGGACCACTGATATTAGAATGTATGAGACCCAAAATATTAGAAGCTCTACTAGCTTTTCCGTGGTCGATCTTGTGCTCGGGGTGCTTCCCAATGATGCAACCTGGGCAAATTCCCTTCGAGGAACAAAGGTGTAGAAGACCATCAACCATGGATTTGTTCCGTAATAGAAGAAAATACTTGTAATTAAGGTGTCCAAACCTTTCATTCCAAATCCTACTAACCTCATTGCCATGAGTGAGAAGAGCAGTGGGCTTTTCAAACAGCACAAAGTGTGAAAACTCATAGTATTTTGCATTACGGTTTTCCTTTCTGACTACAATTAGTCTTCCACTTTCAATATCAAAAATTTCAACTTTGTTTGGGATGAATGTAACTTGCTTTGGTGCACCAGTGTGTGACATTTGATACACATAAAGTAGATTTGAAGCCAAGGGAGGCACATAAAGAACATTCTGAAAACTTCCATGCTCTAAATGGATGGTACCTTTACCCTTTGATGAAATTTTTGAGTCATCTCCCAAATGGATGGGGATGGAGCCATTTGGATCAAATGAAGAAAAGGAGTCAATATTTGCAGCCATTTGATTCGAGGCACTGGAATCTATCAGTAGAGTGGTGGGTTTCGAAACAATTTCCATGAGTGCTTGACCTCTTTCATGATCATCATTTCTATCCTTCTTCCGTGCACCGTCGGGAAGAGTTGTGTTATTCTTTTCGGAAAGGATGGCCATTTGATCTATTGTTTTCTTCATGCATGAACTTTCAGGATGAAATCCATGGTTTCAATAAGAACATTTAGATTTTTCTTTACCCTCTTTACCCTTTTGCTTGTTCCTTGAACCGGGTGGTGCATCCGATGGTTTGCTTTTCTCTCTTTCCTTGGTAGGTTCAAATTTGGGCTTCTCTTTCTTTTACTTCCCTTTGCCATTCGAATTCTTGGATCCTTGAACAAAGAGGGATGAATCTTTGGATCTTATGGACCCCATTTGAATTATCTTATCATGCTCTTTGGTAACGGACTCAATGAAGGCATTCAAGGTAGGAATCTTCCAATTCGGGGTAGTTAGCCGACCGAAATTGAAAGTAGAGACAAATACCGAGAAATATTTACCAAGTTTTGAAAGAATGGAGAGGGTCAATTTTTTATCCTCTTTGACAACTCCATTGTTCTTCAATTGCAAAGACAAATGCTTGAATCTTGTGAAAAAATCATTGATGGTCTCAAAATTCTCAGGATTCAAGACAATCAATTCATTTTCCAATTGAAAAGACCGCATGTCATCTTGATTTCCAAAAATATTTTCGATTTGCTCCCATACCTCCTTTGGAGTAGTCAATCCACTGAGGTGAAAGTGAAGATCCTTGGAAATATTGAGGCAAAGAAGACCATATGCTTCATCCAATTTGTTGAAGTGCTTGGATTTTTCAATGAGAGTATTGGGCTCAACTTTGAGGCCCATGGTGACTCTGTAGTACCCTTTTGAGCGCAAAATAATCTCCATGTCATTCTTCCATTCAAAATAATTGAAGGGAGTGAGTAGCTTTGAAGAAGAAGAATCCATCTCAATGATAGAGAATGCTAATGCATGAGTTATAAAACCTGCAAATCACAAGAAAAACAAGAACAGTAAGGTCGAACAATCCACCCTTTTAGAGTTGCATCATACCTGGGATTGGAGATCAAGCAAGCTTGAAGATCCAATGTATCAATTTCAAGCATTTTGTGGAAAACTCAAGCTTCTAGAGTGGTATTGGAGAGATATTTCATCTTTGCATCACATGAGTGAATGCACATGAGATTTTGCATGCCAAAACTTTAGTATTTTTGAACAAATTCACTCAAATAGTCACAACATTTTTGAGATATATTGTCCCTGCCATGGCTCTGATGTGATATTAGTCACCACAGATCTATTGAACAAGTAAATCAATCACAATGATGTAAAACAAATTGGAGTAAAAATTGTGCAAGAGAGATGCATCAGTGCTCTATAATCTAGAATAGTAGAATTACAATACAATACTGTCACAATGAGTGAGCAATTCGAATTAGCCAAGGAGGTCATTCGAATATTCTACATGGCATAGCATGGCTCCAACTAGGAGTCCTCAAAATCAATCAGTGGTGGTCATCAATGCACAAGTAACTATCAGCCAGGTGTCTAACTGAGTGTAATAAGTGTAACTGATGGTAATGGAACTAATGCAGAGAAGGAGGCTCAGTGGAGGGCGCCTGATGAGTTAACTGGAATCAAAATAGGTATTCAAGTCTCATCGGAGGTCCTTCAGAGTGATAACAGCAATTAGGAGTCAGTCTGGCCTCAAATCAAGGAAAGACAACTAGCTAACTGAAATGAACTAGACTATTAGGTGAGAAAAGGCACCCCTCTCAGGTGGTAGGTGCATGTTGGGTGCACTAAGCACTAGGAGGGGTAAAACTGAGTGGAAGGTAGCTCCCGGGTGCTGGCGGAATAGGGACTAGGTGCTGGAGGCATCAAACTGGTGACTGGGCAGCATGTGGATGCATGCAATGCATGCATGCAAAGTATATACTGAATGATGCGATATCCTAACACCCCCCCTCAAGCTATACTATGATATAAAAAATAAAATGTAGGGCCTTGGTTACTGAGACCAAAGATCATCCCAATACAATAATCCAAAAAATGTTGAAAATAAGCTAAGTGAGGAAAGAGGGAAAACCTAGTGGGAAGAAATCCCCCCCTCAAGCTAAACATAAAATGGATCTAATTTGTCTCCACCATGATGGAAATCACCCCCAACAGTGAACAGAGGTAAGAGAACTTCTTCTCAGTGAAGCTCTTAGTGAAGATGTCTGCAATTTGCTCATCAGTAGGGCAATATTGCAAAATGATGGTGCGATCATGCACCAACTCTCGGATGTAGTGCATATGAATCTGAATGTGCTTCGTCCTCTGCTGCTGAATTGGATCTATGGAGATCTTAATAGCACTTTGATTGTCACAAAATATGACAGTCAAAGTAGTGCTACAAAAATCAAACTTGGAAAGAATACCCTGCAACCAAACTGCCTGAATGCAGGCATTGACTGCCCCTCAATACTCTGCCTCTGCTGAAGAAAGTGCAATGGCTGCCTAATTTTTGCTTGACCAGCAAATAGGGCCATGGCCAATCATGAAAACATATCTGGAAGTGGACTTTCGATCAATGCTATCACCAACCCAATCTGAATCAATAAAACCAATGAAATCTAGCTCAGAATTTGCAGCATAGTGTATGCCAAAATGTCTCGTACCTTGCAAATATTGCAAGATCCGCTTGGCTTCCCACCAATGAAACTCATGGGGCTGCTGCATATACCTTGATACAACACTCATGGAATAAGAAATATCAGGCCTTGAGTGTGTCAAGTAGAGTAGTGAACCAATCAACTGTCGATACATAGTGCAATCTGCAAGCAGTGTAGAATTTCCCTCCTCAAGATTGATTCCTTAGAGGAATGGAAACGGAGCAACCTTACATTCTTCCATATTAAACTTTAATAGCAGGTATGAAGCTTACTTTTTCTGATATAATGTGATCCCATCAAAATTTTGAGCTATCTCCGAGCCCATAAATTGCTTAAGCAATCCCAAATCGCTCATGTCAAAAGCTAGATTTAAGGCATCTTTTAGATTGTTGATTGTAAAGAGAGTGCTACCAGTGATGAGAAGATCATCAAAATAAAGAACAAAAATCAGCAAATTACCTTTAACTTGCTTTAGATACACATTCGGATCAGATTTGCATCTTTTGAAATTCTGAGAAAGAAGGAAGGAGTCCATCTTTCAATACCAAGCTCTTGGGGCCTGTTTCAATCCATACAAAGATTTCTTCAATCTGCAAACTAATGATGGATCTGATATGTATCCTTCTGGATGGTTTATGTATACTTTTTTATCAATATCTCCATGTAGAAAATCACTCTTCACATCCATATGGTGCACTTCCCAGTGCTTGGATGCGGAAATAGCCAAAACTAAGCGTATGGAATCCATCTTTGCAATCGGTGCAAAGGTCTCAGTGTAGTCCACTCCTTGGTATTGGGAGAAACCTTTTGTCACCAGCCTAGATTTTTATTTGTTGATAGAGCCATCAGAAACAACTTTCATGTGGTAGACCCACTTACATTGGACCAATTTTCTTCCAGGTGGAAGAGAAACTAGCTCCCATGTATTGTTCTTTTGAAGAGAACTGTACTCTTCATCCGTGGCGGTTTGCCATATTGGGTCTCGGTGGGCATGATAGTATTATTTGGGATCTGAACCAATCATCAAATAACATTTCTTAGATAATAATGGATCATAAAATGAAAGAGCCATACCTTCTCTTTGAAATTATGCTCTTGTTCTCCTTGGATCAGCAGGATTTCCAATGTTTGGAGCAGCAGATTGTAGAGTGTTTTGGGCCCACTTTGGTAACTGAGGAGCATCATTATGGTAGGATTATAAACCTGATATTTCATGGCCATCAAAGTCTGATAAAATATCGGAAATATCAGATCCAATTCTTTCTTCATCTTCTCTTGAAACTTTTTCTTGTGGAGACTGCGGATCGATAGTGTTTTCCTTGACTAGTTTCGGATCTGGAAGCGGTTCTTCAAACTTCACACTTCACTTTATGAATATTTTTTTGGATATGATATTCATGAGTTTATATGCTTTTGATTATTCTCCATATCCTATTAGGATGCATTCAGTACTTTTTGCATCCAAAGCTTTTCTCTTTTAAGAAGGAATTATATCCCATGCAGTGGAGCCAAAAACCCTCAAATTGGACACATCTGGTTTGTGACTAGTGAATGCTTCGAAAGGAATTTTACCTTTCACAGATGAATGTGGAACTAGGTTCTAAATGTATGCAGCAACATTCATGGCTTCAACCCAAATATTTGCATCCAAACCTTTTGACTCAAGCATACAGGTAGCCATCTCTTTCAATGACCAATTCTTCCTTTCTGCTACACCGTTCTGTTGGGGTGTGTAGGGAACTATATGCTGGATATGAATTCCCCTTTAGGAACAAAGTTGTAGAAACACAGTCTTGATATATTCTCCACCATTATCATATATAAGAGCTTTGATCTTGCTCTCCGTGGTGGTCTCAACAGAAGCCTTGAAATCCTTGAAATTTCCAAGCACTTCTGACTTGTTTTGAGAAAGAAGACCCAAGTAAAGCGAGCGAAGTCATCGATGAATGTCAAAACATACCTTGAACCATTCATGGACATATTGGGAAGCGGACCACTAATATTAGAATGTATGAGACCCAAAATAGTAGAAGCTATGCTAGCTTTTCCGTGGTCGAACTTGTGCTCGGGGTGCTTCCCATTGATGCAACCTGGGCAAATTCCCTTCGAGGAACAAAGGTGTAGAAGACCATCAACCATGGATTTGTTCTGTAATAGAAGAAAATACTTGTAATTAAGGTGTCCAACCCTTTCATGCCAAATCCTACTAACCTCATTGCCATGAGTGAGAAGAGCAGTGGGCTTTTGAAGTGGCACAAAGTGTGAAAACTCATAGTATTTTGCATTATGGTTTGCCTTTCTGACTACAATTAGTCTTCCACTTTCAATATCAAAAATTTCAACTTTGTTTGGGATGAATGTAACTTGCTTTGGTGCATCAGTGTGTGACATTTGATACACATAAAGTAGATTTGAAGCCAAGGGAGGCACATAAAGAACATTCTGAAAACATCCATGCTCTAAATGGATGGTACCTTTACCCTTTGATGAAATTTTTGAGTCATCTCCCAAATGGATGGGGATGGAGCCATTTGGATCAAATGAAGAAAAGGAGTCAATAATTGCAGCCATTTGATTCGAGGCACCGGAATCTATCAGTAGAGTGGTGGGTTTCGAAACAATTTCCATGAGTGCTTGACCTCTTTCATGATCATCATTTCTATCCTTCTTCTGTGCACCGTTGGGAAGAGTTATGTTATTCTTTTCTGAAAGGATGGCCATTTGATCTATTGTTTTCTTCATGCATAAACTTTCAGGATGAAATCCATGGTTTCAATAAGAACATTTAGATATTTCTTTACCCTCTTTTCCCTTTTGCTTGTTCCTTGAACCGGGTGGTGCATCCGATGGTTTGCTTTTCTCTCTTTCCTTGGTAGGTTCAAATTTGGGCTTCTCTTTCTTTTACTTCCCTTTGCCATTCGAATTCTTGGATCCTTGAACAAAGAGGGATGAATCTTTGGATCTTATGGACCCCATTTGAATTATTTTATCATGCTCTTTGGTAACGGACTCAATGAAGGCATTCAAGGTAGGCATCTTCCAATTCAGGGTAGTTAGCCGACCGAAATTGAAAGTAGAGACAAATACCGAGAAATATTTACCAAGTTTTGAAAGAATCGAGAGGGTCAATTGTTTATCCTCTTTGACAACTCCATTGTTCTTCAATTGCAAATACAAATGCTTGAATCTTGTGAAAAAATCATTGATGGTCTCAAAATTCTCAGGATTCAAGACAATCAATTCATTTTCCAATTGAAAAGACCGCATGTCATCTTGCCTTCCAAAACTATTTTCGAGTTGCTCCCATACCGCCTTTGGAGTAGTCAATACACTGAGGTGAAAGTGAAGATCCTTGCAAATATTGAGGCAAAGAAGACCATATGCTTCATCCAATTTGTTGAAGTGCTTGGATTTTTCAATGAGAGTATTGGGCGCAACTTCGAGGCCCATGGTGACTCTGTAGTACCCTTTGGAGCGCAAAATAATCTCCATGTCATTCTTCCATTCAAAATAATTGAAGGGAGTGAGTAGCTTTGAAGAAGAAGAATCCATCTCAATGATAGAGAATGCTAATGCATGAGTTATAAAACCTGCAAATCACAAGAAAAACAAGAACAGTAAGGTCGAACAATCCACCCTTTTAGAGTTGCATCATACCTGGGATTGGAGATCAAGCAAGCTTGAAGATCCAATGTATCAATTTCAAGAATTCTGTGGAAAACTCAAGCTTCTAGAGTGGTATTGGGGAGATATTTCATCTTTGCACACGGGAAGAATACTAAGCAGAAGAAGGGTCGGGCGTCCCTTCATTTAGGAGATAAATGTAAAAATAATTAATCTACGAAGGCTATGCCGACAATTCCTGACTTCTGACTTCCACTATAAATAGTAGGGATCGGGACATCAGCTAAGTTATAACATATAAAAAAATTTTGTCCCGAGTTCCATTTTTCGACAAGAAGGATCGGATGCCCCTTCGTTTAGTAAATAATTATGAACACCTATATCCAGCAATTCACCTATATCTAGAATGGTGAACACAAGAAGGATCAACCGACCCTTCTTGTAGTCTAGAACTATTATGAAAAGAATATTGGGCAGAAGAAGGGTCGGTCGCCCCTTCATTTATGAGGGAATTGTAAAAATATTCAACTTTCGAAGGCTAGGCCATAAATTCATGTATAGCCAAAATGGTGAACACTGGAAGAATACTAGGCACAAGAAGGATTGGCCGACCCTTCATTAATGAGAGAAATGTAAAAATATTTAATCTACGAAGGCTAGGCCAATAATTCCCGACTTCCATTTTCTGACAAGAAGGATCGACTGTCCCTTCGTTTAGTAGATAATTGTGAACACCTATATCCATCAATTCACCTATATCCAGAATGGTGAACACAAGAAGGATCGACCGACCCTTCTTGTAGTCTAGAACTATTATGAAAAGAATATTGGGTAGAAGAAGGGTTGGCCACCCCTTCATTTATGAGGGAATTGTAAAAATATTCAACCTACAAAGGCTAGGTCATCAATTCATGTATATGCAAAATGGTGAACAATGTAATAATACTGATCACAAGAAGGGTCGGCCAACCCTTGATTTATAAGAGAAACATAAAAATATTTAATATATGTCGAAGGCTAGGCTGAAAATTTCCGAGTTTCGAACTACATAGTAGGGATCGGGACATTGGCTAAGTTACAACATATAAAAAATATTTGTCCCTAATTCCGACTTCCGACAAGAATGATCGACCGCCCCTTCATTTAGTAGAGAATTGGGAACACCTATATCCAAGAATTCACCTATATCCAGAATGGTTAACACAAGAAGGATCGACCGACCCTTCTTGTAGTATAGAACTATTATGAAAAGAATACTGGGCAGAAGAAGGGTTTGTCGCCCTTTCATTTATGAGAGAATTGTAAAAATATTCAACCTATGAAGGATAGGCCATCAATTCATGTATATCCAGAAGGGTTAACACTAGAAGATTACTGAGCACAAGAAGGGTCTGTCGACCCTTCGTTTAAGAGATAAATGTAAAAATATTTAATCTACGAAGGTTGGGACGACAATTCAGTTATATCCCAAATGGTGAACAGAAAACTGAACGGTCGACCATTCCTACATTGTAGGATTAGTAAAAATAGTAAACACCAAAAGGTTCGAGCACCATTTCTTATATTCTCCAAATATCAAGAATATCATGGAGAGAAAGGATCAACCACCCCTTCGTTTAGTAGATAATTGTAAAACTATCAAACCTACGAATAGTCATCCAGAAATTCACCTATATCTAGAATGGAGAACACAAAAAGGAACGATTGACCCTTCTTGTACTCTAGAACTATTATGAAAAGAATACTTAGCACATGAAGGTTCAGTTTGCATTTTAGTTATAAGAAAAATGTAAAAATATTCAACCTTCGAAGACTAGAACAACAATTCATGCATATTTAGAGTGGTGAACACTGGAAGAATACTGAGCACAAGAAGGGTCGGATGACGCTTCATTTATGAGAGAAATGTAAAACTTGTTGATGTATATGTAACTTCGGAATGTATTTAACTTGTATATTTTATATTGTATTCATATGACATTGTACTTCTGACGGATAGGTTTCATTCCTCCGATCGAGAAGGTCATCATTGTATTTGATAGGGTTATTAGACTCCCCTAGTGGAGTCGACCCTAAGTCATATTGTGATGGGTTATTAGAACCTCCTAGGAGAGTTCAGCGCAGTTAGGGTAAAAGGAAAGTGAAGTCAAGTATAAATAGAGAGTGTGACTCTCTCATTTCATTCACTCACTCACTCATTCACACAATTGAGAAGTGCGCACAAGTGGAGGAGGAGGAGTTGCATAGGACTATCTATTTGTTTTGGGGTTTTGTATCATTGCTCATTCTATCTCTGAGGAAGTTGAGGGGTTTTCTTTTTTATGGTTTCCCTAGTGAAATGATTTGTGTCTATTGTCTCATGTGATTGATTTGTTGTTCTTGTTATTCTCTCAAATAAGATCCTAGATCATACTGAATTAAATGATGAAAATCTAACAAGGTATCAGAGCTAACCTGAGAAGAAGACACTGTGCAGCTGCGGAAGCTATAGGGATTCCTAATTTTTGGGTTTCTCTCCATAGTTCATCAAAGGCAGGAGGCTAGGCTGACTCTCCTAAGGAAGGCGCATATTTTTGTCGAAACAAAATTTAATTCTGAGCATTTTCATTTTTTGGCATGTCACTGTTGAGGGAAATTAGGGCTTTTGACAGAAGTGGAAGTTTGGAGTGCTCTCAGCATAGGATTGATCTCCTCAGCAAAATCAAAATTTAGAGACCAAGATCGAACTTTTTGGTTGGGTAAATCTCTAGGAAATTCAAACCCTAATTTGACTTTTGGACCAGAAAACCAGATTTTGACAGAGGTTGCAGATCCGAAATTCGTAGGTCACTTTTGGAGGGTCAATTTTTGAAGTTTTCAAAATCTGATCACACCAGCTTGCTCACCTTAGTCAATTGCATCTCCCTGTCGAGATAGAAGTTTGAAATTCCAAGTTTGGATTTTTAGGGTTTCTCTGTCAAACCCTAGCCTGCTCCAGATCCAGTTTCAGTAAATCACGTGGTAAGATCTAAATATTTTATTTACATTTGAGTTTCTCATTAAGATGTCTCACCACACCAAGCTTTAGGATAAGCTTGAAGGGGCTGATAACTTCCGAGCATGGAAGTATAGGATTGGGTTCATCCTAGAAGAGAATGAATTGGATACCTACATAAGTGAAGAGGTTCTAGTCTCAGAGGGAGATGAGGCTAAGGCCTTACATAAGAAGAACTTGGTCAAGGCCAAGAGGATCATTGCAGATTCTATCAAGGACCATCTCATACCACATGTGTCATCCCTAAAGACAAGTAAGGAGATGTTTGATTCCTTGACCAAGATATTTGAAGGAAAGAACATAAATTGAAGGATGACATTGCGGAACCAATTGAAGAATGTGAAGATTCAAAATACAAAGACCATGTAGTCTTACTTTTCAAGGGTCTCCCAGATAAAAAACAACTTGAAGTTGTGGGAGAAGATATAGAGAATGGAGAAGTAGTGATGACCAGCTTGAATGGTCTCCCTAGGTCATGGAATTCCTTCATCCGAGGAATTTGTACTAGGAAGAAGCTCATCACATTAGTAGGTTGTGGGAGGAATGCTCATGAGAAGGGTAGACCCCACCACCAGAATCGGAGGGAGAACTTTGGAGGATCCATGAGAGATCTCTCTCACATTCCGATGTTATACTTGTGATGAGAAGGGACACTATTCCAGAGATTGTACCAGGAACAAAAGAAACTCCCACAAGAAGAAGAACATCAAAAGCAGACATCATGCTCACACTGCAAAGGATGATGAACCTCCCAGGAAGAGGGCCAGAGATGAAAGTGAAGATTCTTCAAGCGATGAAGAGTATGTTCTGATTTTTGCCCTCATAGGAACTATTACACATGGAAGCAATGATTGGCTTATAGATAGTGGGGCTTCCAAGCATATGACTGGATTCAAGGAATCCTTTATGAATCTATCTGAACATGAGTCACCCCACAAAGTGAAACTTGGGGATGACTACCAGTATCATATAAAAGGAAGTGGTGAAGCCTCCTATTAGCTAGACTCTGGAAAGTCTATGAAGATGAAAGATGTTCTATTTGTAGCAGGACTAAAGAAGAACCTTCTCTCCATCTATGCATTAGATGCAAAAGGAATGAGGGTTTCATTTGTAAATGGCCAAGTTCTTATGTGGCCTAAAGGAAATACTATAGATGATGCAGTAATGATTGGAGAGAAAGAGGGAGGATTATGCAAACTAAAAAGCCAACCAGAACAAGCCTTGGTTCATGAATCCATGGAGCCAAGTGGACTATGGCATAGAAGGATTGCACATGTGCACTATAGAGCAATATCTCCTGCAAGCAAAGTTGTTGAAGGTATTCCAGAAATTCAAGCAAAGCATGAAAGAATTTTCAAAGGATGTGCAAAAGTAAAGGAATACAAAGAAGCCATTTCCAAGCAATGAAAGCAAGGAAAAAGGAATCTTGGAAATCATCCACTCTCATGTATGCGGTCCGATGTCATTCAACTCTTTGAGTGGGTATATATTTTTTGTTTGTTTCATTGATTATTTTTCTAGGAAGACTTGGGTATATTTCTTGAAGAAAAAGGATGAAGTATTTGTTACAATGTAATTTTCCACCTTGTGAGCATCAACACTCTTTGGCCTATGGGATCCATTTCAATGACTCAGATCAACTTTATATCCTTCAGACACTATTTTTTTCTATTTTTCCCTTGTACGCTAGATGCATCATTACAGTGCGTGTACCTGCGAGTTGCATCACTATAGCCTGTGGGTAGCATATAAAATGGTAAAAATCACTAGTTTATTACTTTTTACTCCCAAAAAGCAGTCATAGGGTGACCTTTGGCCCTCCATTTTCCCTGAAACGTCTCGATGTGTCCTTCCACCTACCTTTGGGAGGACTATATATTGAGCACATATGGCTTATGTACGAAAGGAAAAAGAAGAGCAAGAGAACTCTAGTGGATTTTTGCCTTATCTTGAGTCTACACTCATTGATCCTTGTAGTTGTGAACCCTTTATGTTCACCTTCCAAACTCCTATCATAGCTTGATTTTTCCATTCCATGGAGGATTGAAGTGGTGGAGGCACAAGTGGATTGATCCAGTTCTTGGTTCATATTGGTTGCTGGCAAGAAGTCGTATCACATTGTACTTCTTCTTGTTTATTAATAGAAATACTCATATTCTCGTCCATTAATGTTGTGAATGTTGTTTGTTCTACATTGGGTTGCATTTACTTATAATATCATGGACCATTGCTATTGATGATGTTAATTTCATTTATATATTATATGTACTTGTTGTATATTAGTTGTCAAGACTAATTTGTAGATTCAAGTGCATGGATTGAAAGCTCCAACGGGGATCTACATCAAATGTTTGGATCGAGGTTGGTTATATTCTTCATTATCTTAGCATTGTCATTTATATAGCATAGTATTGAGAATTGAGTTAATTTCTGGTAGTCATCCGTCTGTTGTGGTCTACCCCAATCCATAGTGAGTTTTCTCCAAAACAGAAATGGCGACTCTGCTGGGGAAAACATCAATTTTTGGGGATTTTTTAGCATTAGTCCTTAATTAGAGTTGTTGTTTGTCGAAGCTCTGTGTCACTGATTGGCCATTGAGATACACTATAGAAAACTGGATTTTTCTGAACCATTGGACTCTTTATTTTCCCATTTTCCTTTCCTTACCCACGGGTGAGCTTAGCTCTGCCTGCGTACACCCGCCTCTGTTTACTCTACTGCTCACAGGTACCTGCAGGTTTTCCTTCGACAGTAGCATACAACTCCGACTTTGGTTTATTTATGACTTTTGGTTGTTGCTGGGTTGGTTTTGGATAATCCTAAGTCTTTGTTGGCCTGTTTCTTGATTGTTCCATGCCTTGGTTGTGACCAGAACTCTTCTTTTCTCTTGGTTGAGCCTTGTTGGTTTTTTACCCATCTTTGGATTTAGCCTTGTTGGTTTTTTCCTTTTGACCTCATTCCTTTGGCTGAGTCTTACTGTTTGGTATCTGTTGGGTTGTCTTAGTGATCTCCTTGGCAGATCAGTGACTAGATAATAGGATTTTGCTTGCATTTTTCATTTCCTTATATTGAAAAATACAAAAAAAATACATACAGTTTTGCATTTTCCTTTTGCTTATAAGAGAAAATACAAAATAAAATGCTTTTATGTACTGCATCTTGCATTGAGTGCTTGCTGCATTCATTTAGGTTCTGCTTGTGCATCAAAAATATAAAAGGATTGCATTTTTATTTGGAAACCGTTGGATTGATTTTGCATGCTAGTGGCATTGTTTTTATTGGATAGATGAGTCTAGGATTTGACGATTTTGCATACTATTGAGTTATACACATCACTAGTTTCATGACCATATCCCTTGAGTAATCACAGCCATTAAAATTATGCTTAATCTTAAAATTGATTAGACCTATTTTATTTATAGGGTACACCAACTAGCATAGGTTTAGAGTCTTGGAATAGATCATTGTGAGTTAACAATCCAAGACTACTAGAAGAAACATTAGGTGTCTGAACAAGGAGTGGAGGAATCCATGGTATACATCGGTGTTCTCAGGAAGCTCTACTCAAACCAAAGTTAAGCACGAGGTCACGGGAGATTGGTTGAGAAGAGGTCACGGGAGGTTGGTTGAGGAGATATCCCTCTCATATTGGCTGAATGTGGGATATATTTCCAGGATTTGTTCATATCTGGGGACTCTTGGGGGATTTGACCCTCATTGATTTTTGGGCTCAGCTACCCTTCCCATACGACATATCCCACCTGCGACTGTCCCCCTGAGCATTGGTTATATTGCGGTGACCATAGTTTCCTTACCTAGGTATTGCATAGGGTACTTGCAGTGGTTATGTTGTTTGTGTCCTGAGTCAGATAGGGATTGGAAAGCATAGTTGTTTGTGTAAGTTTTAAACCTTAACAGTGTAGTAAAAACTCATACAGATTCTTAAGCATTAATAGAAAATACACAATGTCACATGCATAACACAAAGATTTTCACCTGGAAACCCTTAACTGGGAAAGAAACCAACAAAACTTAGAGCCGCACAACTCCTTTCATTATATGTTTACTCAACCATTTACAATACAATATATGGTATTTCGCAGCATCTAAAACCCTAATTCGTTTACCCGAAATTAGGTTACAACCCTAATCCCTATACCGGGATTAGATAGAATATAATGGGCCAAAATCGCAAAAAAGCAAAAAGAAACCCAAAAAAATTTTGCACTCCATGTCGTTTCAGAACCTAACGGTCGGAAACGAAGGGGTGGGGCCCTGTCAGGATACCCCCCCCTCACTGGGGAGGGGATCATGGTGTACGTGCAACCACCATGTGAAGAGATATAACATACCCAACAGTTTGTTGCCGAGGGTTACGACCCTTTGCACATAGTGAAGCCTGGGTGTCTCTATAATTCATTCTATTACCTTCGGCTATAGTTTGGGAGTCTCAAGCCTCTCCTAGAAAAGACATACCGGCTCTACTGTCGGGAGCTCATTTAGCCACTCTGTTTGTCTGCTCTTGGTTGTATTTTCTATAGGTGTGTTCTTTTTATTTACTGTTTTTTATCGATAGTTGGCCTTTAGGGGACGTTTTGATTTTATACTCTCTCCGAAGATATCGTGGCTCGGAGTCCATCGGTTGGATGGTTTGCACCCTGCCGAACTTTCACGCCGCATTGCTAGACGACGCCTGCGGGCTCCCTTCGAGTCTTTGGATTCTTACAAGACTTACGTCATGACCGTTGCACATTCTAACATGGGAGAAATCCCTACGAGCCCTTGAGGTAGATTTGAGCACACTTCAGACACCCCTACTCCTCCTGAGGCATGGGGGGTGATCCACCTAAGACCCAACCTAGTTTGTTTGGTCCAGATCCACCTGAGGACGACCCGTTCGATCCTTCATTTCCACATAATTATTTATATGGGATTCCAGAGGTCCATGATGATTCAGGCCCTACGGTCAACCCTACCACGTTCTCATATGGAATGCCAAATTACACCACAGTTGATCCTTCCACTACTTTTGGTAGTCATGTTGGCAGCATTCATGGTGTTAGAAACACTGCACCCACTGGGGGCAATACCCTCCTTGGGGGCACCACATTGTCCACTCACACACATAGTATGGGGACTGGTCATATTCCTCCTAACAATGCAAATGCTGGAAGACAACCGCCTCCTAGGGATGCCCAACCTAATAGGACACTGTTCGAAACACAACTCGCCATCCACCACCTACTACACATGTCGCTACCCGTCAACCTAGGACCAATTTCGCGAATGTTAATGATCCTCCTAACCACAGGAGTGGACATATACAACATACTTTTTCATCCACTACCGCTACTAGTAATACTAATGTAGGAAGTGGGAATATATCTTATCCTCATGGTCATAATGCCACCATTCCTGCTACTAGTAACAGCCATGTTGGGGTTGGCAATATATCTCATGCTTATGGTCACCACACGATTGCTCACGCTAATCCTAATGCTGGGGGTGGGAGCATACCTCACCATTATGGTCATTACAACTCAGTCCCCGCTACAAATAGTACGTATATGCCCCATACTTATGGTGGAAACCCTTACTACAACACAGTCGATGCTGGCCACTAGTACAAGCCACCTCAATATGGTTCCCAAAATACCTATATACCTGCTTACTCTCATACGGGTCAGGTCGGAGGAGGTTATCAATCTTATGGCCATGGTCAAGCTTATGGTCCGTCAGGTCCTCATTATAAGTAGTTTAATGCTCATGGTCAATCTTTTGGTCCACCTTATAATCTGGTTCCGTTCAACCAACGTTGTATAGGAGCCTATAATCAAGCTTTCCAGTTGCATCTCTCGTTCCTTGCACATTTGAATCTTCTGGATCTTTCGAAGCTCATGAATGATCCGGTGTGTCACGACCCCAATTGGTCCCTGATCCCTACCAAGCTCCCTTCATACATTCCTAAGTTTGAGGGGAAAGGTGGTGAGAACCCGGGTGATTATGTCACAACGTTTCACCTTTGGTGCTCCTCCAACTCATTGAATCACAATTCCATTAGATTACGACTATTTCAACTCACCCTCACGGGGGCAGCTACGAAGTGGTATGTTGAGTTGCCTGGGAACACTTATAGGGGTTTCAATGAGATTGCTTTGGTTTTCTTGGACCATTTCTAGTTGTCGGTTTGCTATGATACTAGTACTAAAATTTTGTCTACCTTCCATCAGAATAAGGCCACACATATTTCTGACCACGTTCAAGAGTGGCGTCAGCGGAAGAGATTAGTGAAAGCCAACATTCCTCCAGAATTTATGTTGGAATGGTTGCTCAAGTATTTACTCCCATACATTGCTAAGGATGTTTCAATGTTCGGCATTATGATTGAGGAACAAGCCATCTTAAGAGTCCAGCAGTTAGACTTATTATACTCTCAGTCTGGCATTTGTATGACATTATTCTTGACGCACCGCAAACATGCCATGAATCTTAGACAGTTCCTGGAACACATGTTGATGGCATTGTAGGATCCGTAAGCACTCCCCCTATAGATCTGGTGGCTAATCAAATGCAAAATTTGTCGCTACACCAGTCTACTCTCGGATAGGTTCACACCTTGTCCATTTCTACCCCGTTGTTCAATGTACACAGTGTGCAATCGATGAACCAATCAAGTAACCAGCAACCTGGTGGTAAGAAAATGGGGAGAAACAACTGTAGGGGTGGAAACAATGGGAATAACAATAATAGCAATCACAATACCCCTCGTAAGGAGAATGCCAACCCTCCTCGGGAAGGTGGAAATGCTAGTGAGAACCATAAACCTAGGCATAACGTGAAGTTTCCTTGCAAGCTCTGTGGGGAAGATCATCTTACTCAAAGAGCCTAGTTGTGTTAAAGGATCTCCTTCCTCATCATCAAAACATGGCTTCGCATCCTCCCACCACTGGTTATGGACCTACTGAGACGAAAACGTCTTCTTCCAATACTGGTGGTTATGCATGTGTGAATATGGTTCAATCGGAGGTTAGTGTTGCCACTCGTCAACGCGATTATGGTGCACCACAACCTAATATGGGGATTGAGCCTCCCCCTCCTCCTGACAATTCCTTGCATATCAAGAAGCCCTCTAATATGTCGCAGATACTGAAAGGTGTTCTTAAGTGCTCTACGCATAATCCTAATGCTCGAGTCATCCATAACTACTCCATCGTGGAAGATTTGGGCCAAACTCCATATGCCATGTCGACTCTCGAAGTTTTGAAGGCCTGTCCTTCTAAAAAGCATGCCCTTTTGAGTGCATTAGGAGTTCAGGATCGGGGAAGTCCCAGTGTTATCAAGTTCGACACTACTGATATTCAACCTTGCTTACCTTACCACGTGGCTTTTCAAATCCAGGTGGAGTGCCTTCAGAATTTTGTCAAACATATAGCCCCATTATGTCACAAAAGTCATCTTGAGGTGGTCTTTTTTTGCAATGCAGATCTGATGATAGCCCGAGAACCTGTCCGTGAAAGAATACATCTCCTGGCCACCCACTCCTTCAAGTACCTCATCAGTAAACAGGGTCGAAAAGGGATCATGCAAATAGGCATCATTCAACTTCCGCAAATCGACACAAATGTGTACCTCGCCAGTCTTCTTGTCTTGCACCACCATCGGATTGATCCATTTTGACTCTTCAACCAGTTCAATGATACCAGCATCTAGCATGCAATCAAGTTCTACCTCGACCCTCTCCTTATGGCGCGGGTTCAGCTGGTAGGGTCGCTGCTGGATCGGTTTAGCATCTGGTTTCCATGGGATCTTCATCTCCCCTAAATTGCCCAAAATACCTTTCATGTCAGAGAACTTCATAGGAAACAGGCCTTGGAATTCATGCAGCAAGTTAGTGACCTTTCTTATCATCTCATCATCCCAATAATATCCAGCATTCGCGAACTTGGGAGTGGTATCCGTCCCAATATTGATCTCGCGAAGCTTCAAGGGCTAGCTGATCGGATCACTTGGTGCATCAGGTGCTACAACATCGCGGCTTCCATCAGACTCCGGAATATTGACATATTGGGGATCTTCACCATTTGCTGGCCCACCAGTGATGTTATAACACTCCATCATAGATGGCATTTGGCATTGCATATGCGGATTCGCAGGATATGCTACGGGAACAACCTTTAGAATCACATCGTGAATGATCTGCAGAGCGTTATGGACGTCCGGGTTGGGATCGGAAAAACTGAATGTATGAGTAAAGCAAACCGTCAACTCCAACCAAGTAGTGATTCCTCCCCGCAATTCTGCTGCAGTATACCATGATCGCAACATTTCATCCAAAGTATGGATAAATGCATGGACCCACTCATCTCTTGGTCATGATTCCCATAATGTCTGACATTCCATCAAATGACTTCCAGGGTTATGCCGACCATCATATTTCCTTGTATGGTAAACCTCAGTATCGCCGAAGCGAACCATCATCAATCTCCTGCATTGCGGCCATCCATCGATTGATTTCTTATGTGTCTCCCACCAGCATGCTGGAGCAGCCTTCAGTGCTTCCTCCAATGCCAGCAGGCACTGTGGTTCAGAAACTCTTTCCTCGAATGCCGCCAGAAATTTAGACAAGCCAGGAAGCCCTTCGTATACTGGTAGTGTAACCGTTTCAGTCGCAACGCGGCATAACGATTGCATGACTAACCCACACTTGCGGAGAGACACCTCATGCAAGCGGTTCTACCAATGTTCTAATGCATCATCGGAGTCCGAAGACGTAGAACTGTCACTACACCATCCCAGCTCACCGTTGGCAATCAGATGAATATAATCTTCAAAGATATTGAATGCATGGTCCCATCCACTAGGATCTTCATCCTTTACTGGCTCAATGTATCTGCATCCTTCAGCCGGATCCAACAGGGCTATGACCCTGAGATCACGGTTTTCGAAAGTCATCATCCATTGCTTAAAGTTTATTACCGCTCCACTGTCGTTAGCCCATCCAATCTCCAACAATACAGGATAAGAGCTTCCTCCTTCAACCACTTCGATGACGTCAAACTCAACATAGGTCTTCATGCCCTCAATGTCCACCAACAAATGTGGAACTCTCCCAATGTTGTCACTTTAGTGTGATTAGCTAACTAGAGCTGTACAAGAGATCAGCTTAATGGGGGGCTCCCCATTTTTTGCCATGCCTGCTTGGTTAAGATGTTGGCATCCGAACCAAGATCCAGAATAACCGAATCAACATCATAGTCCCCAATTTGAATGTTCATCTGCATCTCCTTACCTGTCTTCCATCGTTGTAAGGAATTTACCGCAGATTCTTGTCATCCCTTTGGCAATCGCTGCAAGAGCCCCTCAATTTCAGCAAGTGCAGCAGGATCCTTGGCCAACAATAGACATCTCTCAAAACATTTCTACAGGGTGCCTGACTGGACCGACGGGCCTACCTCTGAAGTGGCATCAAAGACAGGGGGCATGTCATAGATAATACCTTTACCACGATCCTAGTACATCGCATGACGTGCTTGAAAGAATGTATCATGCTCAGACTCAATCTCAAATGACACCTTCTTTTGCCCTGCCAACCGAATGAGCGGATGCGGGCTATCCTCTCCCATTGTTGTACCACCCCGAGTGATAACTGCGAAAGCTCCATCTCGTGGCCAGGGCTCTACAAAAATTGTTGCAACACTCGCACCCTAATTATGATTCGGCAGCAGATTCCCAGTTTGGTTCACGTTCTGATTAGCATTCTGATTCAGGTGTTGATTCTGGTTCTGTGCTGGTTGCTGCACTTGATTCTGTACGGGCTGCTGTTCCTGAGGCTGATTCTGTAACTGTGGAATATTCCCTACTTGCCATCATGCAATCAACTCTGGGCAATTCTCTACTATATCATTTGTAACAAAACAAAATGTACACTGCATTTGCAATCATGGGAAATCTCACTGGTAATGTCCCCATACCACGCAGTGATAGCACTGAATAGGTCCGCGACCTCCTCGTCCTCCTCCACGACCAAATCCTCCATCTCGTCCGCCTCGGTATCTTCCACGGGATCCTCCCTATTATTGGTACTGCGGTTGATTGTATTGTTGTTGCATAGGATTCGGTTGCATGCCTTTTCCTTGTTGCGCATACTGCAGTTGTTGAATGTACTGTGGCTGTTGTGGAGCCATTTGTATCGGAGCATATTGCGGCATAAACTATTGTGGTTGCTGCTGCGGTACATACTGCACTTGCGGTTGAGGTAGTGGCTAGACTACCTGTGGTTGCAGTTGCGGTTGTTGTACGACACACTAGTCATCCTTCACATAGAATGCATCATACGTTCTCTCATGTAGCAACCCATATGCACGGCAATATTTGTCTCCGTGACCCACATATTTACAGAATGTACAATACAGATTCATCGGTTTTGTGACCATCTTCTGCATTTATTGGCATTCCTCATGGCGATGCCCATATACCTGACAAATGCGACACCATGGCATGCCAATGCCACTCAATGGATTCGGTGCTCCTGAAACCAGATAATTGCGGAATTCTGGGTAATTCTCCATAGTATGTCCTTCTCCTTGACATCCCGTACACCATACTTATTCACACTACTCCTTGCCCTTCTTAATATCTTGCAGATGTATGGTCAAATTAGCCAGCCGCGTCTGAATCTGCAACATCCCAACTGTGTTTTCACCAATTGGCGATGCTTCCAACCACATTGCAATCTCCAGAGCTTCGTTGGGCGTTGTAATGTTCTGTTGCATCAGCGGTAGTCGAATGTGCGGAAGCAGTGCCACGATGAACCATTCTTTATGTTGGACAATTCTCATATCAAAACTAACCATTGCCATCAACATTTTGAATCGATGGTCAAAGTCCCACACTGTTTCATTGGGGTACAGCTTAATTTCTTTCAGCACTGTAATGTACTGTGCTTCGGACTTGGGTTTCTTGAATTTTGCGATCAATTCGTTCCTGATATCATCCAGTGTCTTCTCCGGAGCTCCTATAGGGACTAAAACAAACTTCATAAACCAATGTAATGTGCAACCTTGTAGAGTTGTCTCTAACTGTCCTTTCTTAGCATTATCATCAGTAATCTGCTTCATGGTCCATACTACTTCACATAAAAACCAGTACTGTTCTGGGTTATTTGTCTCATTTCCATGGAACAGTGGCAACTTCGCATCCTCACCCGCCATTTTGGGTTTCCTTCCTGCAGTTGCTGAACTACTAGCGATCAAGTTTTGTTGACACGATGGTGTCGAGGTTTTATTTCTCACTAGTTGACAGATAGTGAGCAAAGGAGTGGGTACATTGTCACTGGGGTTTGGTCCTACCTTTATCCTAGGCATAGCCTGGTTGTCCTTGTCCGGACTGTGAGGTCGCTTCGTCCTGTGTGGTCTTCCTTCGCGGCCTTGCGGTTCGATCGCAACAAGACCTTCTCCTATCCTCTACCTCTTCTCTTGTTGAAACCTTGCTCCTCCCTTTGTAAGACCACTCTCTTCCTGGACTTCACTCACAGTCTCATCATGACCTACCTCCATCTACCCCTTATCATTCCATGTACCACCCCCCTACTATCGCGATACCGATGGCCTCCACCCACCAGGTTGTTTACTGATCCAAATGCATCTTCAATATACCCTTCTCGCAAATAAGCATCTTAATGGACAGTTGGAGCGACAGCAAAAAATTTCCCCGGGGTTCACGGAAGAAATACCTTTCAGCTTCACTATAATATTTTTGGGTATCGACTGCAAATTCAGTGATATAACCTTCCAATATGTTATCGAGCCAAAACTCGACAACTCGTGACGCCTTGTTATCAACTTCCTGCAACTCCTGGATCAATTCTAGAGTCCAGGTCGTCGACTCACCACCTTGGAAGTTCCTCTTCTGAAAAGTCAATTTTTCCAACCATTCATACAAGATAACTGGGAATTCACACAAAAAATATTCGTGCGGACCATCGTGAATAGAAATTTCCACCCACTAATCACCTGTCAGTCGAGTGTTCCGACTTTCTTCTTCAGCGAATTCCTACAACTTCTGATCAAACCAGCTGTGTATGTCCGGTTGCATCGGATGCCACAATATATCCTCCTTTCACTTCGTACATGGTCCCGGCAATGGAACCATTTGTTGACACAAACCCAGTCGACAGGGGTTCCGCTCACTGTCGACACATATAGAGCACCACGATCTCCCTGAGCACTAGCCCAGATAGGTTTAACCCCATCCGGCAACACCTGTAGAGCAGATGAAGTCTCACCTGAGATGTTCAAGGGAGAGTTGATGGAACCATGTTTCTGCTGAATGAAGGAGGACGGTTGCAGCTCAATCACTTAACTTATTGTGACATTTCAGAAGTGGATCTATGCAATTAAATTAGCATCATTCAACAGAAATATTCATCACAACAAATACAATAGTAAAGCATTAATTTCAGCAAGAAAACATAGCATCATTCATATATTGCAACATGCATTATCACAAGAGAACAGAAGATACACAGGGATTTCACAAAACAGCTCTGTCATATCATATTAACTCCGCAAAATCTAGATACAATATCTCCACAAAACACAGATCTCGCAGATAACTCTTGATCTCCAATTACAGACACATATATTCCCCAAATAAGCTTACCCAACACATACAACTCTATGACTTTATATAGGCTTCTGCCTTTGCATTGCTTGTCCACTTATTAAGAACATCCTAACCGACGCTTTGAGCAAATGACCTAAAATCTAACTGACATGGTCCAAATGACCCAAAATCTAATTGGCATGGTCCAAATGACCTAAAAACCCACATACCGTAGTAAATTTGACCCAAAATTACATAAAATATTCTCCTTTACGCCCAACTTCCTTCCTTCCACGATATCTTCTAACTTGTCGCAGCATCCGCAATGCTGCGATGCTAACTTACCAAACCACCTGCCACCATTGTGTAAGGGTTCTATTGAGATATGTCTCTCACAATGTATGTTGAGTATTACTACTTTGATGAAATTCCTAATTTTTTTATATTGAAAAGGGTGTAGGAATTGTGTTGTTTATGGTGTAGAAGCTAGGGTTTATAGGAAGAGGCTATGATTTGCAAGGTCATAAGGACATGGGAATGACATGTGTTATAGCACTTTGATATAGCGGAGGGTTTTTGACATTTGTATTGGGTTGTATCTTTCACAATACCAACTAGCAAGGATAGATCATGCTCTTAACCATACTATTGAATTCCATGGTACATGAGGGTGATATCCCCAACAAAGAAACCCAACAGAGAAAATTTTAAGGACCCGTAATATTTTTAAAGTGTAGAACCTTGGTGAATCTTACTAATTCTTAAATTCCCAACCATAAAATGTTTGTTGATATTTCCGTAAAAATATTCAAATTTATATGAATATTATATAGTATTTGGACATTTTTAGCAATGTTTAAAATACAATATTTGTATCCTATGGAATATGGGTAGATCATTTATAAAAAAGAAATTAGAAAATAATTTTTTTGGAAGAAAACATCGAAAATGAATCGATTGACTAAATTTTAACCCTAAAATTTTCCTTGATCCCCAAAGTGTTGTTCTTAGTGTATTATAGAAATAGGATGCCTGGTATGATTGCGCAAGATTGGTTTCAAGTGCACATAGTAGGATTATAATATACTCAAAGGTATGAGGAAGACAATTCCATATAAAAGTGTTATCTCATGCACTACTACTGGGAGGGGTTCCAACAAATAATATAAGGGTTTCCAACCTAGTAGTGCCTATTGTTATATTTTATGCATGCATTATTCCCAAATTGCAAGTTTCCCCATTGAATGAAAAATCACTCTATTACTTAAAGATGTTGGAACTTGTCTATATCTTTAAAAAGTATTTTTAAATTGGAGGATGTGCTACCCCATGAATGTAGTCTAATATCACTTATGGGGTTCCTGGATGAATGAAATGAAATACTCATAGAATAATAGAGTACTAAAATGTATTAAACAGAGAAAAATAGATGAAAGTATAGCTACATAAAGTAAATAATAGAATCGATATTGCAAAATAACATAACCAACAAACCTTTATTGGTATTCAAAACTCAATGGGATGTTGACTTGCCTCTTTAGGATACAACCTCCAAGATAAACAAAACCCCAAATATAATAATATTTAATTGAAAACTAATTACATACCTTCTAATGCAATATAAATTTTCTAACTAATCAAAACTTAATTACATCGATAGGTGTTTATATCTTAGAATTTGGGATGGGCTAGCATCTATGCCTTTCCTAGATTGCATAGGGAGGAAATAAGTGTACTGTCCAGATTAATTTTATCACAGTTGTTCAAAATTCGAAATAAACAATTATAAAAGAAAAAATAATATAAAACATAATTTGTAGTTGATGCATGAATTAACAAGTAGCTAATACATTTCAATTCCTGCTAGCTCACTTGGTTAAGGTGTGGGTCTTCTCAGCAAGGCGACCTGAGTTCAATTCCCCTTAGGGGGGTGACTTAGCTGGGAGGCGATACCCAAAACCCCAATCAAGTTGAGGTTGGTGTAGTGCATGGATGATGCATAGATGTTAAATAACTTATTATTTATTTGTGACATTTAACTTGGTCTATCGATGTTCACCGACTACAAGTTAAGTCTCTGTGCTACTCAACTAATGGTCCACCATTAATAAGATGTCATACACTAACTATCCACTCAATCCTACATTAAAAAAAACTCATATTCTTGTATTTAGATTCATCCTAAGTTTCCAACACACCAAGGGAAAGCAAGGGAAAGATGTGAAGATTCATCCCAACACAACGACGTGTCGGCTCATTAATGTAAAAGTCCCACTTCCTAGAAGCATTCGTATGATTATTAACATACCGACTTGTCGGCCAATTAATGTACAAGCCCTACTTCCTTGAAGAATTCGTATATATAATAATCATAGAACCCAATTAATCATCAATATTTTCTCAGCGTTGAGCACCATCGGTTCTAACTGTCATTGGACATTCAAACAACTCTCTTAATATGGAGAGTCACAGCAAAGCAGAGACTTCCCATCTGGATGCAGTCTTCCCATCGGTAGAAGATTTTATCTCGCGGGAAAATGGTGAAGATTACAAATGCGGAAGCAAGAGGAAGATGTTTGTACTAGACCATCCCAATTTAAGCTCTGTGTTCACTCCTCAATGGAGGGAAGCTATCTGTCGCTTTGCACAAAATATTCCCATGGGGTTGCTGATTCAAGAATTTAATCATTATTACAGCATTCCAATTTCCATATGCCATGATTGGGCTGAAGTTTATGCTTCCCGGCGATTCCAGGATAGGTTAAATACAAGCAAACAATTCATTGTGATTAATAACAACAACTTAGATATCTGGGCTTTTAGCATTGCCTCCAAACGTTGGTTTCTGTTGAAGATCCCTTGTGATTGGGGAGAGTTGGGCATGAAGACTCCCGGCGTGAAAGCTACAGCTGACGGTCTATTTTTGGTAGCTCGGTCCGACTTCAATTTATTTGTTGTCAATCCTCTGACAGCCCAAGTCAAAATGTTGCCAAGGATTTTTCCAGACAGCGAAAACTGTGTTGAATTCCTTCAGTCTCTCATTGTTCATGGAACAGCGGAGATGTAATTTCATAATTTCATAGGTAATTATAGAGTTTATTTGTTCGGCAATTGGGAAGGTTGTGTCCAGATTGCAAGATATACTTCCACTACAAAGCTCTGGACAGTACAACATATGTATCTCAATGGTGTTCCTCTCTCCACAACGATCTTTCCATCTCCGTTATGGAGTTATCGCCATGGCACTCGAATATTCTGTATCTCCTCTACCTGCCAACACTTCTCTTGTACTCACAGTGGCAATCACGATGTGATGATTATTGGTAGTTTTTATTTGAATATCCCAGCAACAATAGAGTTCGAAAGACATGGCGGTGCACTACCCATTATGGTCATCTATAGTGTTTCACCTCATGATAACGGATTTATATTGGTGGGAAGAGTTAAGGAAAATGAATCTGTAAACTGGATGCATGGAAAGCTACCAATAGTCATCCATTTCTCATTCAGTATATGGAAATTTAATGGAGATAATGTGTGGGAAATGATTGATACCGCCAAGGTTGAATTGCTTGATGAAATGACCAAATCCTCGGAGGGCGCAGATTTTCTTGTGGTGGGAACTGGTGATCGTGAGACTATATAACCATAATGAATATGATACACTCAATGAAGTTTTTCAAGAATGTAAAATTGATGTTTTGGGGTGATGCAATGTTGCGTGTACCCTATTTATAAAAAAGAATTCCATCTCATGCTCTTGAAAACAAGACTCTGAATGAAATGTGGTATGGCCACATGCCATTGGTGAGGCATCTCATGGTTTTTGGTTCCACCTACTATGCCTTGATACCAAAGGATCAAAGAGACAAGCTTGGTTCTAGAAGTTGAAAATGCATTTTATTGTGGTATTCGAACACCTCCAAGGCATATCGTCTTTATGGTGAGTTAAATAAGAAGTTTGTTGTTTCCAGAGATATCATTTTTCTTGAAACTAGTAAAAATGATGAGTTTATTGATAGACAACTTGATCATCTAGAGAAATTTACCCATGTAAATATATATTATGAAGTTGAAAATGAAATTCCACATCTTCAAGGGGGGATCCCTATCTTGGATCAATCTCTAGAATTTCCTTTTGAAGCACCAACACCCCCTCATGAAGAAATTCATGAAGAAGAAGTTCTTGCTGATTCACCTGAACATGAGACTCAATTAAATGATGTGATTAAGGGGATTGGAAGATTGAATCTTGAAGAAAATGACGCACCACCAGCGAATCAACCTAGACCATCTTGGAAATTCTGAAATTGGCCACAAATACACTTGAAAGTATCCATCCAAATGAAGTTGGAAAGACGGGAACAAGGAGTTCAACCAGACAAGAAGATGGATGAGATGCGGATAACTCAGGTGATGACATGGATGTCTCATTTGACTATGAAATGAATTTATCTTCTAAATTTGAACCAAATTCCTTTGAAGAGGATAGTACTTGTGATGAGTGGAAATAATCCATGCAAAATGAGTATGATGTACTCATAAGAATGAAACCTTGAATCTGGTTGACCCTCTAGTTGGAACCAAACCAATTGGTTGCAAGTGGGTATACAAGAACAAATACAAACTAGATGGCTCACTTGACAAGCACAAAGTGAGGCTTGTGGTGAACGATTATTCACATAAGGAAGGCATTGACTATGAAGAGACGTTCTTCCCCACAGCAAAATGGACCACCATACACACATTATTTTCTTTGGCTGCATAAAATGGGTGGAAATTCCACAAGATGGATGTAAAAGCAAATTTATTGAATGGAAAATTGAAAGAGATTGTCTTCATGTTTCAGCCAAAAGGATTTGTTGTGAAAGGGAAAGAACATAAGGTATGTAATATTTTTAAGTAATTCTATGGTTTGAAACAAGAACCTTGTGCAAGATATGAAAAGCTAACTTAGCAACTTTTGAAGTTAAATTTCAAATACTATAATCTTGATGATGCAACATTGTTTGTAAAGAAAGTTGGAAGATCGATTGTGTTCCTTGTGGTGTATGTAGATGACCTTTTGATGACAGGGAACAATGAAAGTTATATTGCATCCATAAATAAATATTTGAAGAAGGGATTTGAAATAACATATTTGGGACACCTTCACTACTACTTGGGAATTGAAGTGACTCAAAATACTAAGTACATATCCATATCTAGGAAGAAGTATGTTGGAGAATTGTTGAACAGATTTTGCATGATAGAATGCGCCAACCCTCTCTCAACTCCAATGGAACAAAATTCAAATCTCACATCGATTGCAGGAAAATAATTTGAGGATGCGACCAAGTACTGAAAGCTTGTGGGAATCCTTATCTACCTTACAACCACCAGACCAAATATTTAATATGATGTTGACATCCTTTTAAGGTTCGTGCAAAAACCTTTTCGAGGACATTGGTCTACTGCTAAAAGTGTTCTAAGATACTTGAAGGGGACTCAAGACTTGTAACTCAAGTACTCTAAGGTGGATGGATTCAAAATTATAGGGTACTATGATTCAAACTTCAATGGAAACAAAGAGACAAGAGTGTATACTTCTGGATACACAATGATTCTTGGATCAACAACTATCTCCGATATATCACACAAAAAGTTAGTTCCAATGGATTTGACAAAAGAAGGAAAATATGTTTTTTTGTTGAAGGAACGAAAGAGATAGTGTGGCTCAAGAAGATACTTGAATATTTATAGGAGAAACAAGATAACTCCACTCCCTTATTGATCAACAACACTTTTGAAATCAAATTGGACAAGAATATTAGATTCCATGATCAAACCAAACACATCAACACGAAGTACCATTACATTTGACATCATGTATATGCCAAGACAATTCATCTACAATGTTGTTGCACAAACGAGCAAATTGCAGACATCTTCATCAAAGTACTTGGACAAGAAAAGTTTGAAAGGTTTAGAAACATGCTTGGACTTATAACACCCCTTCGGATTAAAGGGGGAATGTTGGAAACCTAATCCTATGGGATGATGGTTCCACAAGTAATTTTGTAAATATTGTAAATACCTTTTAGTTTAAAAAATTAATATGGAGAGTCTCTTTGGACTCCAATAGATCTCTTGGAAGCTGAAACCCAATAAACAATCCCAATGTATAAATACATGTTTTTTATCAATGGAAAATCAATCCGGGAGTTATTATCTCTGAAAAATTGCTTAAATAAAAACCAACAGGATGTTATGTTATTTTTATACTATTTCAAGGGATACTATTACTATGGTGCACATTGCTAAATATATCAACATCAAAGATATGCAAAAAAACAATTCAAAACTTGTCATGATGCTCATCGTTGCATTGATAGTGGTGTATGATCTATAAATAAATGCATAATAAATTAACCTTTTGAATTGTATGGTGTTCAAATGCATGTAATATTTGTGATATAACAATAAAATTGATGTATTTGAATCATTATTTAACTGCAAAAAATTTGAATTGACATTTAATAGACTCAATAATCATGCTTTTGGAATTGTAACTTTTACTTTTGGAATTGAAAGCCACATTTGTGAAATCGAAATCCCACTTTTGGAATTGAAAATCGCACTTTTTGAATAAAAAATCTCACTTTTGCAATCGAAAATCACACATTTTGAATCAAAAATCATAGTTTCATAATCAAAGGCGCACTTTTTGAATAAAAAATTGCACTTTTGAGGTTCAAAATGATTCAAAAATTGCACTTTTGGAATTGGAAATCACACTTTTTGAACTTGGTTCTGCACTTTTTGAACTTGGTTCTGCACTTTTTGAACTTGAGTTTTCACTTTAGGAAGGTTGTTTTGGGGCTTTAGAAAGTATGCCTTTGCACTTTTTTGTCTAGATTCTATTGTATAAGACCAATTAATTAAATGTGTGCTTTTTTTCTTAGGCAATGTAGATATGAATGAAATTATGGGTGCTTGTGTTGTCTATTAAGATAGTGACCTTCCACATCTTGATATAGTCGACCAAATTTAGCCTTAAAGGAGAAGAAAGATCAGTCGGAGCATGAAGGGATTTAAGGTTCTTCATAGAGTTGGTCAAGAAGAAAAACTTCCTCAATGATGGAATTGACTTCCTCATGAGGCATGCCATCAAAGTCACCATTACAAATGGCCATAGTTAATTTTTCCTCCTTACATTTATGCAATAGAGAATATTTTTCTTCACATTTGTAGAAGAGACCCTAGTTAATTTGATATTCTACCATTTATAGGAATGGAAACTTATCTATCTTAAGGGTGGGGCAGGTTGTCGGAGAGGCACCATATTAGCGAAATAAGTAAAAGAAAATTGCATCATTTGGACCAAGAGTACGATATAACTTGGGTACAACATGTAAGATTAATAACATCCAACCAATCAATAGGGTGCTTCATCTATACGTGGGCTCTAGTTTCCTCAATACCACTTATCAACCATCACTATAACAATTATTTGGTTAGTTTTATTTTCTAACAATTAACCATTCAAAAGCATCAATATAGAATTCCACCATACCATTTTGTTTCAATTGGTAAGATGACCCAAAATGTTGGTATCCTTGATAAAATGAGAAAATATGGTTTTCACAATCTACATCCATGTAATGACCCTTGGTTATGATTTCTTGTACCATTTCCTCTGCTACCAATGTTTCCAATCCAAATAGAGGACACCTATATGGATTTGTAATAGCTCATATGCTATGACACGAAGGGAAAAGTAGTGCTCCATTTGGTCAACCCAAATGATCAAATATGATCCATCAAGCTTATTCAAATAAACTTTATCAAAGTTGGGCATCAAATCATGGGAAGGCTCAAAAAATGAGTTTAGTTAATATTGAAAATTTCTTCCTCCTTAATGTTCTTACCCAAGTATGGAAAACTTCACCAAATTCATTATCACCCTCCTCGGGCTTACCATTCAATTTCATAATTTGGTTAAAACAAAGGTTGACTTATGTAGTGCGAGAATACATATTGGTTTCCATTTTGTTAGTTTGATTAGGAAAGAGACTCGACATTTTTCTCTATTTCCTCCATAACTAACATTTTGTGGGTGTTTTTCATGGGACCACTAGGTCCACCAAATAAGTTAGCCAAGAGTTATCCCAACATTATCAATGTTCGAAGAGGAATGTATTGAGAGAGTCCATAGGCAATGGTACATGAGAAAATTAGTTACTACAAAGTCATACCATAATTATTATAATTGTGTAAGGGTTCTATTGAGATATGTCTCTCACAATGTATGTTGAGTATTACTACTTTGAGCAAATTCACAATTTTTTTATATTGAAAAGCGTGTAGGAATTGTGTTGTTTATGGTGTAGAAGCTAGGGTTTATAGGAAGAGGATATGATTTGCAAGGTCATAAGGACATGGTGTTGTTTATGGTGTAGAAGCTAGGGTTTATAGGAAGACGATATGATTTGCAAGGTCATAAGGACATGGGAATGGCATGTGTTATAGCACTTTGATATAGCGGAGGGTTTTGGGCATTTGCATTTGGTTGTATCTTTCACAATACCAACTAGTGAGGATAGATCATACTCTTAACCATACTATTGAATTCCATGGTACCTGAGAGTGATCTCCCCAACAAAGAAACTCAACAAATAAAATTTGAAGGACCCATAATATTTTTAAAGTGTAGAACCTTGGTGAATCTTACTAATTCTTAAATTCCCAACCATAAAATGTTTGTTGATATTTCTGTAAAAATATTCAAATTTATATGGATTTTATATAGTTTTTGGACATTTTTAGCAATGTTTAAAATACAATATTTGTTTCCTATGGAATATGGGTGGATCATTTATAAAAAAGAAATTAGAAAATAAATTTTTTGAAAGAAAACTTCGAAAATGAATCTATTGACTAAATTTTAACCCTAAAATTTTCCTTGATCCCAAAAGTGTTGTTCTTAGTGTATTAAATAGAAATAGGATTGTTGGTATGATTGCGTAAGATTGGCTTCAAGTGCACGTAGTAGGATTGTAATATACTCAAAGGTATGAGGAAGACAATTTCATATAAAAGTGTTATCTCATGCACTACTACTTGGAGGGGTTCCAACAAAGAATATAAGGGTTTCCAAGCTAGTGATGCCTATTGTTATATTGTATGCATGTATTATTCCCAAATTGCAAGTTTTCCCATTGATTGAAAATCGCTGTATTATTTAAAGATGTTGGAACTTGTCTATATCTTAAAAAGGTCTTTTTAAATTGAAGGATGTGCTACCACATGAATGTAGTCTAATATCACTTATGGGGTTATGTTTGGATGAAATGAAATACTCATAGACTAATAGAGTACTAAAATCTATTAAATAGAGAAAAATAGATGAAAATATAGCTACATAAAGTAAATAGTAGAATCGATATTGCAAAATAACATAACCAATAAAGGTGGGATTCCTTGTTGGATGAAATGAAATACTCATAGAATAATAGAGTAATAAAGTCCATTAAACAGAGAAAAAGAGAAAAATAGATGAAAATATAGCTACATAAGGTAAATAATAGAATCCATATTGCAAAATAACATACACCAACCAACCTTTATTGGCATTGAAAACTCAATGGGATGTTGAATTGCCTCTTTAGGATACAACCTTCAGGAAATACAAAACCCCATATATAATAATATTTAATTGAAAACTAATTACATAACTTCTAATACAATATAAAGTTTCTAACTAACCAAAACCTAATTACATCAATAGTTGTTTATATCTTAGAATTTGGGATGGGCTAACATCTATGCTTTTCCTAGATTGCACGAGGATGAAATAAGTGTACTGTCGAGATTAATTTTATCGTAGTTGTTCAAAATTCAAAATAAATAATTATAAAAGAAAAAATAATATAAAACATAATTTGTAGTTGATGCACGAATTAACAAGTAGCTAATACATGTCAATTCCCGCTAGCTCACTTGGTTAAGGTGTGGGTCTTCTCAACAAGGCGACCTGAGTTCAATTCCCCTTAGGGAGGTGACTTAGTTGGGAGGCGACACCCAAAAACCCAGTCAAGTTGAGGTTGATTTTAACCTTAGATGCAGTTGCCAAGTGCGATCTCGGGTGATTTTGACGTCTTAGATGCCCCTAGGCCACTCTGCAGGTGATTTTGACCACTTAGATGCCCCTCCTACAAGTCAAAAAGATTTGAGCAACAAAAAAAAAAAAACTAAAAAAAAACCTCATATTCTCGTATTCAGATTCATCCCAAGTTCCCAACAGACCAAGGGCAACCAAGGGCAAGATGTGAAGATTTATCTCAACACAACGACGTGTCGGCTCATTAATGTAAAAGCCCCACTTCCTAGAAGCATTCGTATGATTATTAACATACTCACATGTCGGCTCATTAATGTACAAGCCCTACTTCCTTGAAGCATTCGTATATATAATAATCATAGAACCCAATTAATCATCAATATTTTCTCAGTATTCAGCACCATCGGTTCTAACTCTTGGTGGACATTCAAACAGCTCTCTTAATATGGAGAGTCACAGCAAAGCAGAGACTTCCCATCTGGATGCAGTCTTCCCATCGGTAGAAGATTTTATCTCGCGGGAAAAGGGTGAAGATTACAAATGCGGAAGCAAGAGGAAGATGTCTGTACTAGACCATCCCAATTTGAGTTCTGTGTTCACTCCTCAATGGAGGGAAGCTCTCTGTCGCTTTGCACAAAATATTCCCATGGGGCTGCTGATTCAAGAATTCAATCGTTATTACAGCATTCCAATTTCCATATGCCATGATTGGGCTGCAGTTTATGCTTCCCGACCATTCCAGCATAGCTTAAATACAAGCGAACAATTCATTGTTATTAGCACTGCCTCCAAACGTTGGTTTCTGTTGAAGATCCCTTGTGATTGGGAAGAGTTGGGCACGAAGACTCTCGGCGTGAAAGCTACAGCTGACGGTCTATTTTTGGTAGCTCGGTCCGACTTCAATTTATTTGTTGTCAATCCTCTGACAGCCCAAGTCAAAATGTTGCCAAGGATTTTTCCAGACAGCGAAAACCGTGTTGAATTCCTTCAGTCTCTCATTGTTCAAGGAACAGCAGAGATGGAATTTGATAATTTCACAGGTAATTGGGACGGTTGTGTCCAGGTTGCAAGATATACTTCCACTACAAAGCTGTGGACAATACAACAGATGTATCTCAATGGTGTTCCTCTTAACACGACGATCTTTCCATCTCCGTTATGGAGTTATCGCCATGGCACTCGAATAGTCTGTATCTCCTCTACCTGCCAACACTTCTCTTGTACTCACAGTGGCAATCACGATGTGATGATTATTGGAAGTTTTTATTTGAATATCCCGGCAACAATAGAGTTCCAAAGACATGGCGGTGCACTACCCATTATGGTCAGCTATCGTGTTTCACCTCTTGATAACGGATTTATATTGGTGGGAAGAGTTAAGGAAAATGACTCTGTAAAAGGGATGCATGGAAAGCTACCCGTAGTCAGCCATTTCTCATTGGGTATATGGAAATTTAATGGAGATAATGTGTGGGAAATGATTGATACCGTCAAGGTTGAATTGCTTGAAGAAATGATCAAATCCTCAGACGGCACAGATTTTCTTGTGGTAGGAACTGGTGATGGTGAGACTATATGGCTTATGCTGAGGGGCAGTGATGGTGAGACTATGGTGCAATATGACATCAGACGAAGGGAATTGCTATCTTTGCCGGGTTGTCCAGGAGGCGGATACAGGGATACCAATTTGCATTGGAAAGCGAAAATAGGCTCTCTCACTTTTAACGAAATAGATGGTTGACGACCATTCAATTATGGTAATGGGGCCACTGTTGGATGACCTTCATTATTTTTATCATTTCTGCTGTTTTATTTTCCTGTGTTTTTATAATACATGAATTAATATTTCGTAACTGACACCGAGGTAGGAATTTGAAAAAAAATCCACCATCAATTTTGCAGATGTTCACATTATATGTAAACTGTTTTGAGAAATTCTTCCTTTTATTTGACGGTTACTATAAAATATAAGCCATATTTAACCAGCAAAATGGCCATGATAGGCATTTACCCCATCAAATTCCAGCCCCAAGGATTTTACATCTATTTAATTGAAATTCCTTTTTATTGTTTGATGAGAGGCCGAAAAAGCAGGTACTAAAACAAGTGGAAGCTCTTGTTTTATAGATTTCACATTGATATGACGTTTAATATGTTGACGAACTTAATATATATTTTTTAATAAATTTTGAAGGAATAAAAAAAATTAATTGTGGAGCTTTTTATATTTTTTAGAGAAAAAAAATAATTTTTGTTATTTCATTGAAATCAAAAAATATAAAGCATTTTGTTTAGTTTATGGACACATATATGAGCTTGCAAAAAGAAACTGATCCAGTCCAATATAATCAACAACTGACCATCTCTCAAAAGCATAATACTTCCCCAGTACAATTACTGAACCATAAGTCTTGCAAAAGATCTACAAAGCTTGGTGTGATAGATCACCAAAAAAAGACTAGTATAATTCATAAAAAAAAGGAGTCATAAGAGCTTCATGAGACAAGTTGATTCTCCACCCATTCTTCCCAAATGAATATACCTGGAACTCCATCAACCACAGCCTTGGACAATGCATCTGCCACATCATTGTTCTCTCCATAAGTATGAGCTTTTCACATTGATATGAAGTGTAATATGTTAATGAACTTAATATATATTTTTTAATAAACTTCAAAAGAATAAAAAAATTAACATTTTTAATCTCGATAAAGGAGAAGGTCTCTCCCAAAGTAATCTGCCAAGATTTAATATCATATAGGGATGATATAATATAACTACTACAGCTAGCACTCATCCTTTAACATTAAGTATTATGCATGTATATAGCTATTAGACCACAATCATTCTCTATCTATTTAGGGATTAAGCACTATCATATCAAGAACCATGTTACCTTAACCCAAGAATTCAACCGTTATGCAATTGAATCAATCTTAACCAACATCATAATATAACTACTACAGCTAACACCCATCATGATACTCATCATGTAACATTAAGTATTATGCATGTATATAGCTATTAGACTACAATCATTTTCTATCCATATAGGGATTAAACACTTTCATAACAAGAACCATGTTACCCTAACCCAAGAATTCAATAGTTATGCAATTGAATCAATCTTAACCAACATCATAGATAATGAACAAGAATAAAAGACACCATCCCCATACGATGTAAAGATAATTAGTATTTCAAAAGGAAGTTTAAATCTTCTCCAACAAAACCTAATACCTCATAAGATATAACAAAACCAAATATGTCATAAGTCATGAGACCACAACATGAGCACACTTTAAAACTTAAATAACAATTTAATAATCAACCAATAACTAACATACAATAAAGAAATAGATAACATACACATAGACATCAAAGAATTAACCCTGAGATAGGTTGAGGCCTTTAATTCTATACTAATGCATTTGAAGATGAGAAGGTACATTTAAGATCATGAAATGATTAGCCTACATATTGTTCCTTATGAATGAGTTAATATATGTTTCTACTCTAGTTGAGTATCTTCATGCATTTATAACTCAACTCATCAATCACCTGGAATCCCACTCGTTATTTTAGTTCTTGTCTCCTTCTATGGTTGTGATCCATGTGAACATTAGTGGCAACCCACCTAGTTCATTGGCTCCAAACATAGTTTTCCATCTTGGCAGTCTTTTATGGTTTTTTCGGGTTTTGGATTTTTGTGGCTATGTTGATGCCCTAACCAATTTTTTTTGGCATGCCAACGCCTAATATATAGCCAAAGGCATGTATTGGTTCATTCGAAATGTGTACTTCTTGGATAGACCTTTACAATGGCCTAGCAAGTGCCCTGAATGAAGATCGTATGAAAAAGGTACACCCCCGAGAAGTCGATGTATCAACTAACTACATCTGGGCCCACAAACCTTTCAAGGTGTTTCATCTTCTAGGATGTTTAGGGTTTTCTCATTGATTCTTTATGTTAAAAGGCACTTTTGGCCTCATTGTAAAGGCACTTCTTGCATATTTCAATCATTAATATAAATTTAGTATTATTGTATCTTTGTTTTTGTCATATTTGTGTATTTCATTTTGTTTCCTAATAAATTTGGATCGGGTTGTTACTCATTAATGGTACTAATAGTCTTTGACACAAGTTGTACAAATTATATATTTTATGTCTATTGAGTCCATGTCACCATGCCATCCCCTTCAATTGCAACATCCATTCTATCAAAGTAAAAATGTGGGGCCTAACAATCCCCAACAATAGTTTTTTACTCACCCTAAAGCTAAATTCCACTACCTTGACTTGACTATGCAACCTCCCCAGATGAGGGGTTGAACTTCTGGACCATTTCAAAAAAAATCTCACTAAAATTTAGGAATTTGTCCATTTTCCCAATAGAATGTTTAGACCCACCAAATATACATTGGCTTAGTCATAGTCTGGCACCCAGGGCCAAGTTTCTCGATTGAATGACCAATCAAATTTAGTAGAATTATGTAGTTGTTGCAGTGTAATGTATCTTCCCACCGCAATTGGTACAGATGGAAAAGCTAAGATTCAACCTCCCTAAGTGACTAGAAAAAGTTCTCCAAATCCTCATGAACCCTCTCTATTTATTTCAAATTATCTTCTCACAAGGTTGGGTTCAATAGATGGTATACCTCGAGGTTGTAATATTCCCAGATATTACCCTTGGAGTTAAATATGATTTTTGAAATTAGTTATTAATTTTTTTATTTAAATACTTATATGGCATTGGATATGATGCACCATGAGATATTATCATAATGATGACCTGTGATTATAAATATTTGCAAATATGTTTTTAATAAAAGTAGTCAAGTTTGATTGAGCATGATTGGAATAATGAGAGATCATGATACCACAAGTGGGGAAGGTAGTGTAGGTTCTTTAATTTCCAAGAGTCAATCAATTTCATTCTCTCTTTAATTGAACAAGTGGTCAAAAATACCTTCATAAAATATAACCATGTTCCTAAAATGTAGTTAAAAGGTGTCTTCCCATTACTTAGGGATAAGAAAGGGTCCACGTTAAGACTCTTGTCGCTACCTCATGTTAAATAAGGCATTCAAATGAAGGAGGGGAATAATAATGGATATAGCGAGTTAACCATAAATTGTAGGTAAGAAAAGTGAATTAATTACCAATGGTTGACTGGAACCATGAAAAAATATCCAAAGGAAGAAAACCAACACCATTCAAGTTCAACTTAACTAAAAACAATTTAGGACTCTCTATGATCATACTAAAGAACACCAGGAAGTGTTGTATGAGGTAGGAACTATGAGTAACTAACATATTTAGTCCTATGGATTAGTAAAAGATGATATCTTGAACAGGTAAAAACAAATGTACAAGACTATTTATGCACATTGTTATGAGCACTATATGTGTTAGGTGTGGCGTGCACACTATTATGAGCACTTAACATTTTAGGTTTGGAAAGTTTTTCGAGCGTACTTGTTTGGAAGAACTGATTTGACTTTTTAAGGGGAAATCTTACCTGGGGGGAAACTGAGAAACCTTAGTTCTACTTCCCCTTAGTGGTATCGTGGTCTAGATCGGGGGTGTCTTTTGAGACAAAAAGGTGAAGTGCCTCAGACAACCTATGGTTGGGTGGTTTTTGGACCTTCCCAAATTAATTTTTCTTTGGATATCCTAAGTTATGGAAACAAGTAAGTCTAGTTTACCATCTATTGTTAGTTCCTTCTTTGAAATTTATATGGAATTATTAATTCATTTTAATGGTCATGTTTTTACTATTAAATTTATTTCTAAAAAAATTAAAATGATAAATTTATATTAGAGTAAAGAATATGAAATCAAAATTGTGAAACAAAGAGTTGTTTAGATTCTGGAAATAAAACCACCCCCCCCAACACACACATATATATATGGTTTTATTTAAATATAATATTCCTTCAAGCATGTTAAACCATAATTTTTTACAAGAAACTCATATGCATATTATGATGTAAAATGCAAACAGAGAATTCCTTTAGTTTTATGGACATTAACTAATCCTTATTAGTGATTATGCATAATGATCTAATAGTTAGATATACCAAATTTTGAAAATAGCAGAAACATAAACACATAACAGACAGAAAATTATCCTGGAAAACACTATATAGGGAAAAACCAACGAACCAGTGAGCTTTTTCAATCATCTATTATCAACACACTTAAACAATTTTTACAACAAATTATCATTTACTAGATCACAATAGCTCAAGCACAAATTCACTACACTCTACTTCTCAACCCCTACAATTACTTAGCCTTTTACATTACATCTTATTTATAGATGCAACACATACACTAGCTCATGATACTTGAGTTGGTTACAGCTAATTGTTCCATTAACAGTGATCCATAACTTCCTAAGTAAATACAACTTTGTGTTACAGTTGACTTGACCAAGTCTTGACTTGACCAATTCAACCTTAGTAGAATTCTTGTTGGGATTCTTAGCGTCCAAGTGTTCTTCGAATTCCTACTCACTTTATGCTCATCGATAATTTGTTGTCATCAACCAGTTGACTATTCCAATCATTCAATCAATTAGGCTTCCATCTATTGACTTAAACTCTAGTTGACTTGTTAACCAACCAACTATCGACTTTGACCATAAATTTACATGCATTATAACATACCCAACATTCTCCCACTTGTTGTTTTCTTAGGATATTTATAAGTTTTGTTTACTTAACTAGGGATGAGCAGTCCATATATTCCCTAGAATAAGTAAATTTATTGGTCTTGATTAACTTGGTTAATGAGTCTGCAATATTCTTCAACATGCCTACCTTTTCCAGCAACTCTTTCTTATTCGACACCATTTCCCTCACAAAATGGTATTGTACATCAATATGCTTTGTATTTGAATGGTATACATGGTTCTTTTCCTGGAAGATTGCACTTTGACTGTCACAATTCAACCTAATATCGTGTTGTTTAAACCAAACCTCTTAACACATTCTCTTCAACCAAACCCTCTTTGATTGCATGAGAATTTGCCATGTGTTCATCCTAAGTAGTCGATAGTGCATCAAATGACTGCCTCCTACTCATCCAACTGACTACCCCACCAAATACTTTGAAAACATATCCACTAATAAAATGTGTGCAATCAAGATCTCTAGCCCAGTCGGGGTTTATAAAACCACGTACACTTATTGTTTTATCAGTTTCAAATTTTCCTTGGTAACATATTGCATAATCCGTTGTGACACAAAAATACCTAAATACTCTTTGAATAGTTTTCTAGTTCTCTTTCGTAGGTGTCAACATGTATCTACTCAATACTCCCACTACATGGGAAATATCGGGTAAAGTACAGACCATTGCATACATCAAACTACCCACAACACTAGCATAGGGCACATGCGTCATGTAATATATTTCTCCTTATCTCTTAGGACATTGTTCAGTAGATAATTTAATTCCTATAGGAATAGGGACCTTATACAGTTTTCACTCCTGAATGTTGAAGCATTTCAAAACTATCTACATATATTTACTTTGATTTAGCGAGAGCCTTCTATTTGATTGGTCTTTTTTTATTTCCATTCCAACAATAAAATGAGTTGCACCAAGATCCTTTAAGTCAAACTTGTAGGACAATTGCAGCTTAACCTTCCTGATTAGATCCATGTTGTTTCTAAACAACATGTCATCAACATTCAAAATTACATACATAAAGTGATCCACGTCTTTCTTGTTGTACACACAATGATCATCTTGACTTCTCACAAAAATCAATTTTTGGATATACCTATCAAAATTCTCATACCACATATCGGTTGATTTCTTTAAACCGTAGATGGACTTCATGAGCTTGTAGACTATCTCCTTCTCCCCTTCCATTGTGAATCCTTCAGGCTGCTTCATATAAGTTTATTCTTTGAGATCACCATGAAGAAATGTTTCCTTCACATCCATTTGTTCTATTTCAATATCAAATGATGTATCTAAATGCATAAGTATGCTAACGGAAGTTAACTTAGCAATAAGAGAGAATAGCTCACCAAACATAATCGGTTCCCTCGACTTGGGAATATCCCTTCGCTACTAGTTGAGCCTTGTAATTCTCGACTTAGCCTGTTGCGTTTAACTTTTTCTTAAACACGCACTTACTATCAATGGGTTTCCTTCCATTTTGAAACGTGACTAGATACCATGTTTCATTCTTTCATAAGGACTCCATTTCTTCTTCCCATGGCCTTTTTCTAGATTTTACCCCTATCAAGTAGATTTCTTCCTTTACTAACCTGGGATCCTGTTTTGTGGTAGTTAATGAAAAAGAAGAGTGGAAATTTGGTGGACTCTAACTTTTAGGTTTTTATTTTCTCAACCAGATCTCTCAATGATTGAATTCTACTACTCCACCTCTTCATCAAATTTAGTTGACTCATCATAATCATGACTTTCACCTTTCCATTCAAACTCTATATTTTATATTTCCTTTCTATTTTATCTTCTTCAATCCTAGAAGTACCTCTAACTTATCTAAATATAAAATCACTTCTTTAAATTGTCTTCCATTTGACCAGATTCCATAGCTTATAACCTTTCACTCAATCTTTGTACTTGATGAAGATGCATTTCTCAGAATTGTTGTCGAGATTGATTCCTTTCTCATTTGGGACATGCACAAAGGCACCACACCCAAAGAATCTAATATGTGCAAGAGAATTCCTCTCCATATCCCATGCCTCGTATGGATTCTTGTCAACTAGAGCCATCGATGATGACCTATTCACCAAGTAACATGTTTTGTCGCTGACACCGCTAAGCATGCTCCTTTCTTTTTCCATCAATGCCCTCTATTCATTCTTTCAGAAACACCATTCTTTTGAGGTGTGTATAGAGTTTTTATTTATTTATTTATACCATATTGTTTACAGAACTAGTTGAACGCCTTACGACAAAATTATCCTCTATTATCAGTTCTCAACACCTTGATCTTTCTTCCAATCTGGTTTTCTATAAGAGCATTGAACTCTTGAAACTTCTCAAAATCCTCATATTTCTTCCTCATAAAATACAACCATGTCATTATGGAGAAATAATCTATGAAAGAGACATAATATTGGGATACCCTAGTGATGGACCAATATTGTTCCAAACACATCACTATTTATTAACTCTAATATTTCCTTGGCCCTTATGGCCCTAATATGGGAAACTTACATGATTGTGTTTACCATAAATATAATTTTCACATTATTCTACTTCTAAAGAACAATTAGGGAGACCGTTGACCATACATTTTTTGTGCATAGCATGAAGACCTTTCTCGCCAATATGTCTCATCTACAGATGTCACAACATGGAAAATTCGACTAGACAAGCAAATAATTGTTGTCAGATTCAAGAAAGACTGTATTCGCACATCCATTGCCATATGTTCTTCCCAATATATGGTACATTGTTGCATTTCAAACTCCTCTCATCAGTACCATTGCTCCTCACACCATTTTTCTCCAATCTTACTCAAATGCACACTGCACACCTGCATTTCCCATATTGGTGGCATATATCATGTATCGATCCAAACTTGGAATATGCAACACCCTTGGAAGAATTCCTATCCTTCCATATTTTATTATCAGACAAAATTTACAACATCCAATAATCATGGTCGATGATTCGAATTATAGAAGAACATCACCACCATCAAATTTATCATATTCGTAGAGCCACTCTCGTTGCGGTGTCATATGATATGATGCATCAGATTCAATCAACGACTATTCATGATATGATTGTGTACTTGTCAAGGAGAAATACACATCTCCTTTCTGTTCGTTCAAAGTCTTACCTTCAATTGATTGTGCTTCCTTAGACCCTTTGCTCTTCTCGACTCATGTTGACTTACAATATCTCAAGCCTTATCTCTTATCATAATTAGGGTAGGTATGCATAGTTTCATTTGAGTTCAGCATTTACCATTACCCATTCATTACAATTGTTGTCATTTCATTGTGAGTTATTTGCATTTCATTTTGAACAAGGTGGGATGGAAATGTTTGCCTCCAATGCATTTGATGTCATTGTTGTTAGATGTGTGTGTGGGTCTACAGGTACCAAAATATCTTAGGGGGTTCTCATATAGTCCCAGGAAGAGCATATGTCCAGTAGTTGGGGCCATTTGTTACACCTCAGAGCTATTGCAGTGTTCGAGTAGGGCCAAACCTAGAGCGAGGGATCTAAAAAAATTATTGTAAACGCCTAAGTGGGTTATATTGTATGGATATCTGGATTAGGGGCTATTGTCCCCCTGGATTGGTCATGGAAGGCTCCCTTGGTTTCACTCTTATAATTACTTGGCTTTGTGGCGCAACTAATTGCACATTCGATATGTGGATATCCCCACCATGCAGGGCTTTAATCGCATGGGTTGGTGTCTGGGGCTTCTAGGGTTGACCCACTGGGGAACATGGCCACCTTGATTTTTATTATGCATAGGTGATTCCATCTTGTAAAGGGTTGTTGTCTCATAATTAGAACACCTCCACCCACTTGGACATCAATCTAGCACAAAGAAACCCCTCCCCTATATCTTTGGCCATTTACGCCATCCTACCAAAATTGAGACTACAAGCATGGAAAGGGGGGGCAGTGAGGGATAAACAACACTTCGGGGTTAGTTGGGGCTTGATGTCCCCATTTAGGTCACTTTTTCATTAAGTGATTCCTTTATTTTAGTCTTATTTTCTATTTTAGGGCTTATTCCCTTACTTGTGAGGGATTTACCCTGAAAATATTCTAGTTTAATGTTGACTTGTAGGCTCAAAAATTAAAATGGTTTAGGATGAAATCATATAAATAGATCAACTTACCTCATTGTAAAATCATAATACAAGGGTTCAAGTATGTTTTTTACTCTCTTTCTCCTACTTTATGAGTCATTAATGTGATGCACACTTCTCTTGGGATGAATTCTTTGGCTTGAAGGTGGATGAATGATGATTTAGGGATTCTTTTTCCACATGCAAATAGTTGATGCTAGAATAATTGGAAGAATTCATGCACAGGTGTGACCTAAGGTCTCTTTCCTTGCTCATTCTTGTTAAATTTTGGTAATTTATGCACCTAGCTTAGTTGAATGGTGTTGTTATGGTGCATTTTGCTGATTTGTTAGGGCTTTTTGTCTACATTTTATCAACTTTTGTATGAAGGGAACATCCTCCATAGGAGTTCTCTATTGCTATTTGGGGCCTTGGACTTCTTCATTTTCCCTAGTTAGGCTCTCTTACTGAACCCTAGAGGGTGATGCATTCGCTTGAAAGTGTTAAAGGGCATTTAAAGAGAGGGACTTGAAAGTGTTAAAGGGCAGTTAAAGAGAGGGACTTGAAAGTGTTAAAGGGCATTTGGAATTTAATAATTTTGGTCCACCCAAAAAATTCACCCGAGTGTATTTATCCACAAATTTGTGAGGGCGTCCTCATTGGATATTGAAAAAACCCTAAAAATATAATGTTGTTGGAAAATCCCTAAAAATCTAAATACCTTCATAACTCAACAAATAGTTGTGAATTCGTAATTCTAGTCCACCCACCAAATTCACCGTTGTGTATTTATCGACAGATTTCTAAGGGCATCCCCATTTTCCTTGGTGCATTGGGAAACATGATTTTTCCGTAATTATCTTATATCATACATTGAATTAAGTACTAGTATTGATTTGGAGCAGATTGCTATAGTAGTCATTTGGATTTAATTTCTCAAGCATACCGGATAAAGAGTCAAAGTGGCAAAAAAGTCTAAGATGTAGCTCACTAATGTATGAAAAGTTAAAGCATAGACCCCAACGATCTTATGCTTCTTTATGAGCCACATTAATGAGCTACTTCTGGCAGAGGGTCACCTGCAAATGCTTCTGCTCCCTGTTTGCTTTCTCTACTTTTCGTTGTTATTAGATCTCTTGGTTTATTGGGGTGTGCCTAGACCAAGGCTTATCCTTAGTTACTAGTTAGATCAAATCATTTTAGTGTTAGTACTAATCACACCTTATGTATGGCTGAATGTGTTGGTTATGAAGCTTGATCTTCCTAATTTAGAGTTGTTGTTGTTTCAGTCATGTTTGTACCCAGTTTTATATGATGTGTAGGTGGACTGTACACTCATCACAGTGGGGGGGAATTGCCCTCCCATGGGGGTCCAGGGGGGACCATCCCCCCAGCTGGGGGGTCCAGGGGAAGCACCCCTGGAAGAAATTTTTGGGGTTGTTTTGTTGGCCAACGGTTTGCGGTCCCATGGTTTTGGGTAGCCCGTAGTATTTTCCCATGGTAATTCCCCTTTAAAAGGAAAACATTGTAATAAGAATTTGCAATGTATTGTAGAATTGTAAAGATATCTTATTGTGTAAGAGAGACTATGAGAGAGTGAATAGGAAGTTGCAGCGGATGTGCTGCAGGTTGTATCCCTTCATTTGGTGGACGGTATAATAATAAGGATTGGCAATTTCTATGTGGACATAGCCCATCTTGGGTGAACCACATTATATTGGTGTCTCTCTTGAAATGTGTTTTATGTGATTTATATTTGCTTCTTATTTATTGCTATTGCTATACGATCTTGTTTTTCTAACACAATGCTCCTAAGCATTGGATGCTTGACAAAATCGGTGATGCTTTTGTAAGTTAAAAATAATAGAAAATTGTATATGACTATAAATACAAACATTTTCAAGACATGGTTAATTATTTATCATTCTTTGTTGCTAACTATTGTGCTTCTTACTTGGGTTTGTTTTTATCTATGCATGCACCAAAACCATCCCCTGGTCCTCACAAGGGCAGGGAATGCCTTCCTCTTGTGGTTCTTATTAGGAACAGGATGAAATACACTCTTACATAAGGTGAAGTTATAGACATTGTAATGCAAAGGCTTATATATGTTGATGGAAAAGTCAGGACAGACACATGCTATCCTGTAGGGTTTATGGGTAAGTTCTTTAGTAGCCTAAGCATGTAGATTTTGAATAAGACATTATTTCCACTATTATAGAAGATGCAATAATTTTTTTTATACTAAGTGATATTTTTTTCACAATTGGTTGTTTTATGTCCTCAAGATGTCCTGTCAATTGCAAAAACAAATGAGAATTTTAGACTCCTTTATGATGCAAAGGTATCTCATGTTTTGAATTGGTGGTGTTAAAGAATGTGAATAGGGGGCACTTTGGTTATTGCTAGATAGCACTAGGGATTGATGAAAATAATGCATGCTTTTATTGATGTGTTTAGGTATGAGCAATATGTGCTTGCATATACAAAATGCACACATGGGATTGCACTGGAGGATGGGATTTCCCTTTCTTCTACTTTTGAAGTAAATATGGATATCATGCTTCTCTCTCATTTTTTAGTGCTTACTCCCTACTACAGGAAAACTTCGTTGACTCTATTGTGCTAGCAAAGGAAATGTTTTCCCAAGAAGTTAAGAAGTTTCAAAAGGAACAATTTAATCCATTTGAGCAGGTAACCTTAGCACCTTTTGAAAAAGACCATGCATGTGTCTTTGGATCACAAATGTAAAATTAGTTAATATATCCTATTAAGGGTGTTATCTCAATGGAAGAGCACCTACCTTATAGGCAGGAGGTTGGTGGTTCAATTCCTCCATACCCTATATTGCTAGCAACTAAAAACAACTAAATTAGTGACCAAAAAATGAGAGATAAGTGACCAAAAAAAAGAGATGAGCGACAAAAAAAATGACCAAAATTCGCATATAAACGACCAAATGGCGGTTTTGATGGCTAACTTTAGGTCTCTTATCACACAACCACAAATGTGGTCATATTTAGTTTGGTCATTAATTGTGCTAATTAATGACCAAATATATGAGCAAATTAATGACCACAAAACAAACTTGTTGGCAGGTGGTTTGGTAAGTTAGCATCGCGGATGCTGCGATGAGTCAGAAGATACCGCGGAAGGCAGAAAGCTGGGTGCAAAGGAGAATATTTTATGTAATTTTGGGTCAAATATACCGCGGTATGCGGGTTTTTGGGTCATTTGGACCATGTCAGTTAGTTTTTGGGTCATTTGGACCATGTCAATTAGATTTTGGGTCAATTGCTCAAAGTGTCGGTTAGGAAGTTCTTAACAAGTGGACAAGCAATGTAAAGGTGGACGCCTATAAATAGTCATAGATTTGTAGATCTTGAAAGAAGGTAGACCAAGATCTGATCTTGGAGATATGTGTCTGTAATTGGAGATCAAGAGTTATCTGTGAGATCTATGTTTTGCGGAGATATTGTATCTGGGTTTTGCGGAGTTAATATAATATGACAGAGGTGTTTTGTGAAATCCCTGTGTATCTTTTGTTCTCTTATGGTAATGCATGTTGCAATATATGAATGATGCTATGTTTCCTTGCTCCAATTAATGCTTTACTATTGTATTTGCTGCGATGAATATTTATGTTGAATGATGCTATGAATATAAATGATGTCGAAGTTAATTGCATAGATCTACTTCTGAAATGTTGTAATAAGTTAAGTAACTAAGCCGCAACATTCTCTTTCATTCGGCGGAACACGGTTCTATCAACTCTCCCTTGAACATCTCGGATGAGACCTCATCTACTCCGCAGGTGTTGCTGGACGGGGTAAAACCTATCTGAGCCGGTGCTCAGGGAAATCGTCATGGTTTGGATGTCGACAGTGAGTGGAACCCCTGTCGACTAGGTGTGAGTCAGCAAATGGTTCCGTTGCCGAGACCATGTGCGAAGTGAAAGGAGGATATGTTGTGGCATCAGACGAAACCGGATATACAAAGTTGGTTCGATCAGAAGTTGTAGGAATTCACTAAAGAAGAAAGCCGAAACACTCCACTGATAGTAGATGAGTGGGTGGAAAGATATATTCATGACGACCTACACGAATATTTTTTCTGCGAATTTCTGGTCATCTTGTATGAGTAGTTGGAAAAGTTGACTTTTCAAAAGAGGAACTTCCAAGGCGGTGAGCCAACGACCTGGACCCCAGAGCTTATTTGGGAGCTACGGGAAGTTGACAACAAGGCGTCATGGGCTGTCGAAGTTTGGATCGATAGCATATTGGAAGGTTATATCACTGAATTTGCGGTCGATACCCAGAAATCTTATAGTGAAGCTGAAAGATATTTTTTCCGCAAACCCCGGGGAAGGTTTCTGCTGTCGCTCCAACTATCCATTAAGATGCTTATTTGCGAGAAGGGTATATTGAAGATGCATTTGGATCAGTAAACAGCCTAGTGGGCGGAGGCCGTGGGTATCGCGATAGCAGGGGGGCGGTACATGGAATGAGAAGGGTGGGTGCAGGTCATGACGAGATTGTGAGTGAAGCCGAGGAAGAGAGTGGTCTTACAAGGGGTGGAGCAAGGTTTCGACAGGAGAAGAGGCAGAGGATACAAGAAGGTCCTGCTGCGATCGAACCACAAGGACGCGAAGGAAGACCAGACGGGACGAAGCGACCTCACAATCTGGACAAGGACAACCAGGCTACACCCAGGATAGAAGCAGGACCAAACCCCACCGGCAGCGTACCCACACCTCCGCTCACTATCTGTCAACTAGCGAGAAACACAACCTCGACACCACCATGTCAAAAAAATTTGATTGCCAGTAGTTCAGCAACTACAGGAAGGAAGCCCAGAATGGCGGGCGAGGATGCGAAGTTACCACTGTTCCATGGAAATGGGACAGATAACCCTGAACAATATTGGTTTTTATTTGAAGCGGTATGGACCGTGAACCAGATTACTGATGATAATGATAAGAAAGGATAGTTAGGGACAAATCTGCAAGGTCGCGCATTAGATTGGTTTATGAAGTTTGTTCTCATCCCTACAGGAGCTCTGGAGAAGACGCTAGATGATATCAGGAACGGATTGATTGCATAATTCAAAAAACCCAAGTCTAAAGCCCAGTATATTACAGAACTGAAAGAAATTAAGCAGTATCCCATTGAAACGGTGTGGGACTTTGACCAACGATTTAAAACGTTGATGGCGAGGGTTAGTTTTGATATGAGTATTTTCCAACGTAAAGAATGGTTCATCGCGACACTGCTTCCACACATCCGACTACCACTGATGCAACAGAACATTACAATGCCCAGTGAAGCTCTGGAGATTGCAATGCGGTTGGAGGCATCGCCAATTAGTGAAAATGCAACTGGGATGTCGCAAATAAAGACATAGCTGGCTAACTTGACCATATAGCTACAAGATCTGAAGAAGGGCAAGGAGCAGCGTGAAGAAGTATGGTGTACGCGATGTCAAGGGGAAGGGCATACTAAGGATAATTGCCCGAACTTCCGCAATTATCTGGTTTTAGGAGCACCGAATTCGTTGAGTAGCAATGGCATGCCATGGTGTTGCATTTGTTAGGTATATGGGCACCACCATGAGGAATGTCCGTACATGCAGAAGACGGTCACAAAACCGATGAATCTATATTGTACATTCTATAAATTTGTGGGACATGACGACAAAGATTGCCGGGCATATGGGTTGCTTCATGAGAGAATGTACGATGCATTCTATGTAAAGGATGACCAGCATGTCGTACAACAACCACAACTGCAACCGCAGGTAGCCCAGTCGCTAGCTCAACCGCATGTACAGTTTGTAATGCAGCAGCAACAACAGCAGTTTATGTCGAAATATGCTCCGATGCAAATGGATCCATAGCAGCCACAGTACATTCAGCAACCGCAGTATGCGTAGCAAGGGCAAGCCATGCAACCGAATCTGATGCAGCAATAGTACAATCAACCACAGTATCAATAGCATGGCGGATTCTGGGGTGGACGAGACGGAGCATTTGGTCATGGAGGAGGATGAGGAGGTCGTGGCCCTGTTCAGTGTTATCACTGTGCGGTGTGGGGACACTATCAACAAGATTTCCCACTGTTGCAGGCACAGTGTACATTTTTCTTTGTCACAGACCATATAGTAGAAAACTACCCACAGTAGATTGGGCGATGGCAGGGCAGGAAACGTCCCACAGTTGCTGAATCAAAATCAGGTGCAGCAGCCGGTACAGAATCAAGTGCAGCAACCAGCGCAGAACCAGAATCAACACCCGAATCAAAATGCTAATCAGAACGTGAACCAACCTAGGAATCTACCGCCGAATCAGAATCAGGGTGCGAGTGTTGTGACAATTTCTGCGGAGCCCCGGCCACAACATGCGGCTGTTGCAGTCATCACTCATGGAGGTGCAGCGACTGGAGAGGATATCTCACAACCGCTTATTCAGTTGGAAGGGCAGAAGAAGGTGTCATTTGATATTGATTTAGAGCGCAATACATTCTTTCAGGAACATCGTGCGATGGACTAGGATCACGGTAAAGTTATTATTTGCGATATGCACCCTACTTTTTATGCGACTTCAAAGGTAGGTCCATCGGTGCAGTATGGAACCTTACAAAAAAATTTCGAGAGATGTTTATTATTGCCAAGAGATCTCACGGCCCTCACTGAGATCGAGGGATTGTTGCAGTGACCCACTAAGGGACGAGAGGAGTCCACGGTAAACTCCTTACAGCGACGGAAGACAGGTAAGGAGATGGGAATGAATATACAAATTGGTGATTATGATGTTGATTCGGTTATTTTGGATCTTGGTTCAGATGTCAACATCTTAACCAAGAAGGCATGGCAGAAAATGGGGAGCCCCCCATTGAGCTGGTCTCCTATACAGCTCCAGCTAGCTAATCATGCCAAGGTAACACCGATTGGGAGAGTCCCACACCTGGTGGTGGACATTGAAGGAATGAAGACTTATGCTGACTTTGATGTCATCGAAGTAGTTGAAGGAGGGAGCTCTTATCCGACGTTGCCAGGGATTGGATGGGCTAATGATAATGGAGCAGTAATCAACTTCAAGCGGTGGATGATGACTTTCGAAAACCACGGTCTCAGAGTTATCTCCCCATTGGATCCGGCTGAAGGATGCAAATACATTGAACCAATAAAGGACGAAGATCCCAGTGGATGGTACCAAGCATTCAATATTTCTGAAGATTATATTCATCCGACTGCCAATAGTGAGCTGGGGTGGCGCAGTGACAGCTCTACGTCTTCCAACTCTGATGACGCATTAGAACATTGGCAGAACCGCTTGCATGAGGTGTCACTCCGCAAGTGGGGATTAGTCATGCAGTCGTTATGCCGCGTTGCGACCGAAACAATTACACTACCCGTACATGAGGGGCTGCCTAGTCTGTCTGACTTTCTGACGGAGTTCGAGGATAGATTGTTTGCACCACAGCGACTGCTGGAATTAGAGGAAGCACTGAAGGCTGCTCCAGCACGTTGGTGGGAGACACATAAGAAATCAATCGACGGATGGCCGTAATGTAGGAGATTGATGACGGTTCACTTCGGTGATACCGAGGTTTACCACACAAAGAAATATGATGCTCGGAATGACCCTAGAAGTCATTTGATGGAGTGTCATACATTGTGGGAATTGCGCCCAAGAGATGAGTGGGTCCAGGCATTTATCCATACTTTGGATGAAATGTCGTGATCATGGTATACTGCAGCTGAATTGCCAGGAGAAATCACTACTTGGTTGGAGTTGAAAATTTGTTTACTCATACATTCAGTTTCGCCGATCCCAACCCAGAGGTCCATAATGCTCTGCAGATCATCCTCGATGTGGTTCTGAAAGTTGTTCCAGTGGCATATCCTATGGATCCACATATGCACCACCAGATGCAATCTAGGATGGAATGTTATAATATCACTAGTGGGCCAGAAGACGGTGATGATCCATGGAATGTCAATATTCCAGAGTCTAAAGGAAGTCGCGATGTGGTATTACCTGATGCACCAAGTGATCCGATCAAGCTTCATAAGCTCAATATTGGGGTGGAGACCACTCCCATGTTTGCAAAAGTTGGAGATTATTGGGATGATGAGATGATGGGAAAAGTCACTGACTTGCTGCATGAATTCCAAGACCTATTTCCTACGAAGTTCTTTGAGATGAAATGTATTTTGGGCGATTTAGGGGAGATGAAGATCCCATTCAAACCAGATGCTAAACCAATCCGGCAGCGACCCTATCAGCTGAATCTGCGCCATAAGGAGAGGTTCAAGGTATAACTTGATCGCATGTTGGATGTTGGTATCATTGAACCGGTTGAAGAGTCAAAATGGATCAGTCCTATGGTGGTGCAGGACAAGAAGACTGGCGAGGTCCGCATTTGTGTCGATTTGTGGAAGCTGAATGACGCCTGTTTACATGATCCCTTTCCAACTCTATTTACTGATGAGGTACTCGAAGGTGTGGGCAGCCAGGAGATGTATTCTTTCACGGGCGGGTTCTCGGGCTATCATCAGATCCGTATTGCAAAGGAAGACCGCCACAACACAACTTTTGTGACAAAATGGGGCTATTTTCAATACACAGTAATGTCGTTTGGGTTGAATAATGCACCCACGATATTCTCATGGGTCGTTGTTGCTGTGTTCAAATATTTCATTCAAAAAATTTGACAGGTATACATGGATGACTGGACAGTCTATGGTTTGGTCCGCGATCATCTAGAAAACCTTTGATTGATGTTGGAGCGCTGTCAAGAACATCAGATATCGCTGAACTTGAAGAAGTGTATCTTTTGCGCACCATTTGGAATACTACTGGGTCACATTGTGTGTAAGCAGGGGTTGTTAGTCGACCCGACAAAGATTGCGCTTATTCTAAGCTTGACACCACCGACTACTATTAAGCAATTGAGAGCGGCATTGGGCCGCACCGGGTATTATCGCAAGTTCCTCAGGGGTTATGCAGCAATCACCACCCCTATGGAGAATTTATTGAAGAAAGATGCGGTATTTCAATGGATCTCTGAATGTCATGATAGTTTTGAGAAGCTAAAGGCTAAGATGGCTTTGATGCCGATACTGGTATTTCTGGACTGGAGTAAGGAATTTCATGTCCACATCGATGCATCATCGATCGTACTGGGAGTGGTGCTTGCCCAGCCAGGAGATGGGGATCTAGATCACCCCATTGCTTTTACAAGTCGGAATTTATCATCAGTAGAACGAAACTATACCACTACGGAGAGGGAAGGCCTGGCGATGGTGTATGCGCTACAGACGTTTTGACATTACTTATTGGGAGGACATTTTAAGATGTTCATCGACCACTCTGCATTGAAATACCTGGTCAATAAGCTTGTGTTGGTGGGTAATTTATGTCGATGGCTACTTCTTTTTCAGGAGTTCGATTTTGAAGTGATTGTGAAGCCAGGGCGGTTGAATGCTAGCCCTGATCATCTGTCACAGATTGAAACAAGCGAGGATCCAACTAACATTGAAGACGGGTTGCCCGATGCACAACTATTTAAGGTGCTAATCGTTGATGGCTACTTTGAAGACATCATTCATTTTTTGGCGACAGGTACCGCACCAGAAGATTTCACCACTACTCAAAAGAAGCAGTTGGTAGTCAAGGCTGCAAATTTCCAACTCATTGCAAGCGAATTATACAAATTAGGCTCCGATGAGATATTGTGGCGTTGTGTTCTGCCTCATGAGCAAGGGAATATATTGGCATAAGCGCATGCAAGAGTGGTTGGGGGGCACTATGGCAGTCGTGCAACTGCTAGGAAGGTGCTTCGTGCGGGGCTCTAGTGGCCCATGCTACACATTGATGCGACAAACTATGCGCGGTCCTGCGATGTTTGTCAGCGAACTGGAAAGCCAGCCAGGAGGAATGAGATGCCGTTGATGCCTTAACTAACACTACAGCCATTTGACAAATGGGCAATGGATTTCGTGGGCCCAATCAACCCTCCTAGAAGTGCAATGTTGCAAGATACATCATCATGGCGACAAATTATTTGACAAGATGGGCGAAGCCTGCACCAGTCGTCGATTGTTCCGCAGCCACAGCTGCGCGTTTCCTATTCGACAACATTGTCACTCAATTCGGCTACCCCAAGATATTGTTGAGTGATCAAGGCAGCCATTTTCTCAATCGCACCATCAGTGCATTGACGAAGGAACTGCAAATACAGCACAAGAAGAGTACACCATATCATCCATAGGAAAATGACACGGTGGAAGCATTCAACAAGATATTGGAGCATGCGTTGACAAAGCTGTGCAACACAAACATCGATGACTGGGACCTGAAAATACCAGCAGTCTTGTGGGCGTATCGCACCACGTGTAAAAGGTTGACAGGATAGACACCATTCAAGCTAATGTATGGACAAGAAGCGATTATGCCAATGGATTACATCGTTCCGAGTCTGTGCATAGCGGCAACCAAGTAGGGATGGTGCTACAGCATTAGAAGAACGTCTAGTGCAATTAGTATAGTTGGAGGAAGATCGCTTTATTGCAGGATTCCACCAGGGGGTGGAGAAGGATCGCCAGAAGGCTTGGCACGATCGCCACATCAAAAACACACAATTTCACTAGGGTGACTTGGTGTTGTTGTATGATAGTAAGTTTATGAAACACCCAAGAAAATTGCAGATGCATTGGCTTGGTCCATATCGCATCAGTAGCATCACTTCAGGAGGTGTAGTACAGTTGCAACAGTTGGACGGAGCGATGCTCCCAAAGTTGATTAACAACAGTAGGTTGAATCCCTATTAGTCGGGCTTGGAGCAGCGTGATTCCTAAGTCGTATCGGTGGGAAAAAATGCAGGTTATTCGGTGGCAAGATCGCGCACTAATGGGACAAGAATGTGCTAACATGGAGGCTTGCGCCGCAAGTTAGGAGTGGTCCGCGACAGTGGCAAGGTCGCGACTGGGTCAGATCAGGAATAAATGCCAAAAGTTAAGACATTTAAATAATGGCTCTTGTTTGAATGATGGGAATTAATGATGGATCCAGTCGATCGGCTGACAGGATCGACGATGGATTTGGTTCATCAATACAGAATCTAGTCCAAGTTAATGTGGGATTTAGTGATGATTATGAAAGATCGGGTTGGATGCTATAAAAATGGGTCGAGGCCGGTCGGAAGGAACCAAGAGAATTCAGTTGCTAAGTGTGCAGAGTGTCGTTGCTGACTGTTGAGACAGCTTGTGAGTTGGGAAAGGTTCAGTTGAACTTGTGGAGTACGGTTGTTGTGCGTTGAGCTCGGATTGTGAGTGGCGTTGCGCCATCCCTTGGAATTTCGGCGAGTTGAGTTAGGTATGCCAAGGGAGCTGGAGACGGTTGAAATCTCCAGCGAAGTAGAGTCTCCCCTCATTCCTGTTGCTGTGGAGGAAGAAGGTGATCTTGAGGAGGAAGTTTCCAACATGTCGGTTGGGGCATCAATTATCGCCAAGAAGCGTCGGGGAAGTCAACATTCTGAGTCCCCACAGAGCAAGCAGCAGCTTAGATCATCCACTGCTGTAGTGGAAGAGGTTCAAGTGCAGGTGGGACAGTCCAGTCGAAGAATTAACGAGTCCAATGCATGGGAGGGATTTCCTGCTGTCAACATCCCTTGGTATGTCCCCCCTAGTCGGCCAGGTGTACCACCTCGCAAGGTGAACAAATATCAAAGGTATACATTGAGGATGCCAACGCTCCCTGCTGGAATGGAGTGCTCTACTAATATTGTGTCGGCGTTGATGCACCTGAAGTATGATGATCACGATATGGTGGCCTATCCAGAAATTACCTCAGACCCCTATGTATCAAAGTCACAAATCATTGGGACACTGATTCCGCAAGACTGAGCACGGGGGTTGAACCAGGATAGATTGTTGGGCCTTATTAACATGCCGCATTTCGGGCGACTAACGGAGGTTAACGCTTGCATGAAGCAGTTGCTGGCCTGCTTCCACAGTGGTTCATTATGGCTGGACACAGAGATTCTGGTCACCATTGATCTTATTGCGAGCATAATCGGGTTGCCCAAAGATGGGGTAGACCCATCACAATCCTTCTGAGGGAAGGAGAACGACAAAAAGACGGTGACGTAGTTGGTTATCTGCTATGGCTTGGAATGGGATGGTCATGGTTATCGCACCAGTAGTATCAATGATAAGGCGGTTCTCACCAACATAAAGATATTATCCTGCAAAGTGGTCTGGGGCAGTTGAACTAATCAGTGAAATTCAGGGATCGTGGCATGTGCAAAGAAATGCACGGCAGGCGTCTAGATGAATTGGTCCTTGTTTTTGCTGAACCAATTGGCAAAGGATGCCATCACTGTCCAAGATGGGAAGGGATCCTTCACCTATAGTTGGCTTTTAATTTTGATCGCACTTGTTTCCTAGAAGGAGCCCAGCACCTACCAAGGTAGGGAGGTTGCGACTGCGAAAGAGTATCTCAGCGTGTGATATCAAAACTTGTGGTGGGTACGTGAACAAGAGTGACTTCAGGATTATGCATTGCAGTTCTGGATTTATTGGGAGATGCTCTATGATGCAGCAACAAAGGTGCCTTGGTTATCTGAGGAAACCGCGGCAAAGTATAAGCCGATTATGGTGTTTGTGATTCGGTCGCACGCTACTTATGTGCAAGCCAGACGTGACCTAGTCAAGCAATGGTTGTTGACCCCTTATAAGGTGACGACAGAAGCACTGGATGCTATTGTGAACGATTGGCCACCAGAATGGCGCAAACCCATGGGGTTGGCAGAGATTGAGGCTGGAGTACCAACGACAGGCCTAGAAGATCGACTATCGGCGCAGGACCAGCAGAGTCACCATGAATCAGATCAAGAATCGACAAGGACCCTGACGGATGATGAAATTGACCAGGACATTGAGGAGAATAGGACAAAGGAACGTCATGAGCATTGACGATCAATGGGACATCGTCGGCCATGGAAAATCAGTTGGGATGCCTCATTCATGCGGTTACTCAGGAAACCAATACGACTGCTTGGGCCATGACGGAGAAGGCAGATGAAGGTTTACATGCGGTCACCGCCCACTTGGATGCCTTGTGCGATATCATCTTGAAGAAGGCACCCAAGGGCGCAGCGGTGCAGGGAATTGGTGCAATCGACACTGAGTTGCAGGTCTGGAATGTTCAAATTCCGTCGACTGCCATTGCGACCGATAATGCAGCTCTCAGGACAATGCTGCAGCAGTTTGAATAATTGACAGTGAATATCAATGTGATGTCCTCACCAACGTTGGTGTGTATACAAGCGGTTGCTAGTCAGGAATTAGCGGATAGAGAAAGTGACGTACGGATTCAACTAGTGCGGTCACAGGAGGCGGATGCAACGGTCCACAAGGAAGTTGAGGATCTCAAATGGAAGGCCACAGTATCATGGGAAGTGGTCGATGAGATGAAGGAGACGATGGAGAGCCTCTGGGCTAAGAAGGCTACTGAGATCACGAAGCTGAAGAAGGCACAGGATCAACTGACCGTGGAAAAAACAACCTTGTGGGAAAGTCAGGCGCGGTTGGAGGAGGCCATCGATGAAGCCTGTCACCACGACTTCGATCCAATAGGAGAGTTAGATCTGGTCGAGCAAGCGCAAAAGTTGGGGGTTGTTATCGCCCAGTTGCGGGAGGACAATTCTGTCTTAACCCATGCCCTGAAGCCCGCCACACCACCGGCGGTAGTCGCAGAATGGAAGAGTTCCATTGAAGAACTGGCGACTCAGCTGGACAAGTTAGAGCAGGAGGCGACAAGGATCACTGCAGAGACTGCATTGTTCTAGGGCAACATCGTCCAGGATGAGTCGCTAGAATAGTTAACCAAGCAACGGCGTAAGGCGGAAGAGCAACTGGCTACACTGAAGACCTCCATGTGCACCATGCCACCAGTGGCACAGGTATCTAAAAAGGCGGAGATCAAGGACTTCAGCAATGAGTTTCTAAAGCAAAAGAATGGCAGAAGTAGTGCTCTTCACAGTTGAATGAGTTTCAGGAAATTGGTGTCGAGCTTAATGTCGCCGCTGATTATGCACTCTAGGCGGTGCAGGAAATGAAGCAAAGAGTTGACACACACCTATGTGACCAACCTCTAGCAAAGGACCTCGATAATAGTAAGGAAATTGCTGCAACAGTCCTACAGCAGGTCAGCGAAGTCCAGCAGCAGTACGAAGACTTTAGAATCAATACCAATGAGTACACCATGTCCTGCTGACGTGGATTGAGGGCGAGCCACAAGATTGTGTTGGGGGCCTATTGGTAGGCGGTTTGGTAAGTTAGTATCGCAGCATCATGGATGCTGGGATGAGTCAGAAGATACCGTGGAAGGCAGAAATCTGGGCGCAAAGGAGAATATTTTATGTAATTTTGGGTCAAATGTACCGCGGCATGTGGGTTTTTGGGTCATTTGGGCCATGTAAGTTAGTTTTTGGGTCATTTGGACCATGTCAGTTAGATTTTGGGTCAATTGCTCAAAGTGTCAGTTAGGAAGTTGTTAATAAGTGGACAAGCAATGTAAAGGCAGAAGCCTATAAATAGTCATAGATTTGTAGATCTTGAAAGAAGGTAGACCGAGATCTGATCTTGGAGATATGTGTCTGTAATTGGAGATCAAGAGTTATCTACGAAATCTGTGTTTTGCAAAGATATTGTATCTGGGTTTTGCGGAGTTAATATAATATGACAGAGCTATTTTGCAAAATCCATGTGTATCTTTTGTTCTCTTATGGTAATGCATGTTGCAATATATGAATGATGCTATGTTTTCTTGCTACAATTAATGCTTTACTGTTGTATTTGTTGCGATGAATATTTATGTTGAATGATGCTACGAATATAAATGATGTCGAAGTTAATTGCATAGATCTACTTCTGAAATGCCGCAATAAGTTAAGTAACTGAGCTGCAACATCCTCCTTCATTCGGCGGAAACATGGTTTCGTCGACTCTCCCTTGAACATCTTGGGTGAGACCTCATCTACTCCGCAGGTGTTGCTGGACGAGGTAAAACCTGTCTGGGCCGGTGCTCAAGGAGATCGATGTGGTTTGGACGTCGACAGTGAGTAGAACCCATGTCGACTGGGTGTGAGTCAACAAAACTATAAATTCCAAACTAATTATGATGACATTTTGTTTGCCTGATAAGACACTAAAAATTATCCACTAGTGATTGCCAAATCAAAAGTGATCCCCCCCTCTCTCTCCCCCTCCATATCTCCCCCCCTTCGTCTCTATGTCCCTAACCCTCCCTCCCTTTATATATATATCTCTCTATGTGTCATCCCCCCATCCATCCCCCTCTCTCATCTCTACATACATATATTTCCCTCTCTCCCCCCCTCCCTCTCTCTCCCCCACCATCTCTCTCCATAACTCTCTCTTTCTATCCCTCCCTCCCTAACCATTTCTCTCCCTTCCTTATCCCTCCCCCCTCGATCCCACTATATCATCTCTTCATCCATCTCTTTCCCTCACTCCCCCTTCCTGACTCTCTCTCCCCCTTCAAGGGATAATTAGGGATTAATTTATGTTTAGGAAATAGGGTTTCATGGGTTAGGGGATTTAGGGGTTAAGGAATTTAGGGCTCAATGGTTAGGGTAATAAGGTTTAAGAGGTTAGGGGTTAAGGCCTAAGCAGTTAAAGGTTTAATTGTTTAGGGCTTAGGGGTTGTGGGATTAGAGGTAAAGTGGTTAAGGGGTTAAGGGGTTAGTGGATTTAGGGGTTAAGGGATTTAGTGCTCTGGGGTTAAGGGATTTAGTGCTCTGGGGTTATGGGGTTAGGGTTTATGAGGTTAGGCATTAAGGGTGAAGGGGTTAAAGGGTTAAAGGCTTATAAGGGTTAAGCTAGAGCTTAGAGGCTAATGCACAATCACATGCGAGAGTTCCCAAGACGAGAGAGGAGCGATCAAGCCCAAGGGGGAGCTCTCAATCAGACGTAGAGCTGTCATGCAAATAGAGAGAACACATGCAAACATAGAGTGCACAAGAAAATGCAAGGTTCGCGTTCATAAGGGAGGTCTCACATGCAAACGGAAATTAGAGGTAAACAATTATTTTAACCCTAGGGGGTAAACTAGAGCTTAGAGGCTAATGGTTAAAGGATTGGAGGTAAACAATTAAAGGACTTAAGGAATGGAGGGTAGAGCATAGCCATCACTTCTTTCCATAAAAGGTGATAATGCTAAACAACTTGGTTCTAAAGGGATTCATGGCTAAGTTGGAGGAGGTTCATGAATGCTTCATGGATGAAACCTGAAATATGTGGACTAAAGCAAAGCTCCCATGCATAGGTGTTTTCCAAATGAAGGGGCAAATTTTAGCATATTTCCAAAGGACATAAATGGTAATTTTCCTTTTTGGAAGTGTTGCAATGGATCCACAGATCTACACATGAAGAGTTGGTTAGGTTGGGCATTGAGTGGTAAGGGGTTGTGTCTAGGGTTTAGGTATGAAACAAGGTTGTTTGAGAGGAGTGTTAGAGTGGGTGGGAGTACTAGCTTGAGAATGTCTCACTAAAATGAATAAAGATCCGCGTTCCATTGTGGAGACTCTAACATATAAAATATATTGGAAAACTTGAAAATGAATAAAAAAAATCTTTATAAATGATTGGAGTTGGACTTCTTTAATACTTCATATATGAACGAGTGAGTCAAATTAGCAATAAAAGGAAAACAAAATTAATAAAAACATTATGTATTTATATTTAAAATAATTATATTAAATTAACAAAAAGGAAGTGTAATTAACTCAATGGTAATTAATATATTTCATAAATACTTAAATTAAGTAATATTACATTAAATAATACACAATATATTTCATAAATACTTAGTTTAAATAACCCTTACATTAAATAATACATAATATATTTCATAAATTCTTAATTTAAGTGATATTATATTAAATAATATACAATATATTTCATAAATATTTAATTACAATGATAGATGTTTATATCTTAGAATTTTGGGGTATACTACTTTATATACTTTTTTAGATTAAAGAAGGATGAGACAATTAATTTAAGTGGTTTAAAAAAGAAATAATAAATATTGACAAACCACCAATTAAAATATAATATAATATATACTTTTATATATATATGAAATAACTCAAAAACTTATGTTATGACAAGATGTAATAATATTTATTTCAAAAAATACAACTCTATTGATAATTCTATTTATATTATTAACAACAAATTAATTTTAGAAATTGTTAAAATATTTCAAGTTTTATTATCAATGTATATTTATAATTAGAATTATGACAAAAATTCAGAGCGCATACTCTTAACCATGTAACTTGACACCTAAGCTTGAATCCGAATAGCCGCACATTGCGGAGAATTTGTCCCTACATATAAAAGGAAACTTATTTCTAATTTCTGGATAATCTTAAGAAGTAATTTCGTATGTTTTACCACGTTCTTTTCAAACGGTTGTTTTAATTTAACGGTTCAAATTTATTAAACAATTTCTTTTTAATGGGTTGTCGTTTAGTGGTAAGAATTCCGTGTTGTGGCTGAGAAGACATGTGCTCGAATCCCAGCAGTCACATTATGGAAATTTTTGTTCGTGTAAACATCATACAATATAAGGCAATAAATTTATGGATGAGCCACATTAAGAAGAATTTTCTTAGTGTTTTACTCGGGATTAACCATTAACCATCATAAATGGGGAATAAATGTATGGAGCGTTGATCATGTTAGGTCTGTGTTTGGTATATATCGAAAAGATAATAATTAGTTTAGGGTGGACATAATCTATGATGTATTTTTTACTATGAAGGATGTTAAAGATGTTTTCACTAGTATATTTTAGAAAAGTATATTAGAAGTTTTAAGTGAGGTAGTTGATCTAAAATATCTGGTAAGATTATTCTTCTTACTATTAGATAATTTTACAACAAAGGGATCTTTTGTAATCTAGGTGTTGTTGGCATTTTCAATCTCTATGAAGGAGGTCTCACTCAAAGTAATGTAGGGATCATACAATATAACTACTACAAGTAACACCCATCATGACACTCATCCTTTAACACTAACTATGATGCATATATATATATCCAACCACAACTCTTCTCTATCTATTTAGTGATTAAACATTATCATAACAAGAACCATGTTACCCTAACCTAAGAACACATTAGTTATGCAATTGAATCAATGTTAACCAACATCATGGATAGTGAACAAGAATAAAAGACATTGTTGCCATACAATGTAAAAGATAACCAGTATTTCAAAGGGAGCTCTCATTTCAATCATCTCCAATAAGCCCAATACATCAATAGACATAACAAAACCCAATACATCATAATTCATGAGACCACAACATGAGCATAATTTAAAAATTAAATAACAATATACTAATGAACAAGTAACTAACATGTACATTCAACAAATATATAACATAAACATAGCCAGCAAAGAATTAACCATTGGATAGGTCGAGGCCCTTACTTCTATATTGATGCATTTGAAGATGTGAAGGTACATTTAAAATCAAGAAATTATGAGCCTACTTCTAGTTATTTATGAATGAGTTAATATATGCTTATACTCTATCAAGGTGTTTTCACTCTTTCACAACTCAACTCCCCAATCACCTGGAATCCCACTCACTATTCTAGTTCTCTCCTTCTATGGTTGTGATCCAATTGGACATTGGTGGCCACCCACCTAATCTACTAGCTCAAAACACAGTTTTCCATCTTGACAGCTTTTAAGTTTTTTTTTGGGTCCTGGACTTCTAGGGTTGTTTTGAGGCCCTACACGATGTTATTTTGGCATGGAAACACCTAGTAGATAACCAAAGGCATGTACCAATCTATTTAGAATGTGTACTTCTTGACTAGACCTTTCCGATGGGATATCGAGCACCCCAAATGGAGATCGAAAACGTTACACCCCCAGGAACTTGACATATCAACTAACCACATCAGGGCCAACAAATATTTTGGTGTTTCATCTTCTCGGTGTAGTTTTGGATGTTTAGGGTTTTCTCATTGATGCTTTATGTTAAAAGGCACTTTTGGCCTCATTGTAAAGACACTTCTTGCAAATGCGCGTAGTTGTCACATCTCTTCTCAAAGATAAGTTACCACCATTCTAGTGAGTTCATTTCAGTCTGCATTTTACAGTTCTTGCATATTTCAGTCATTAATAGAAATTTAGTATTATTGATCTCTATGTTTTGATCATATTTATGTGCTTCATTTTGTTTCCTCATAAATATGGACCGGGATGTTACTTGTTAATGCTACTAATAGTCTTTAATGTTGTTAGAATATGTAATGATGACTTATGTGATATATTGGTAAAATATCTTTTAAAGGCATAAAATAACTCTAATGTTATAAAATAGAGTTATCCCACATGCATCATTGTAATTACAGCCTTTGTAACCATTCTCTATATAAAGAGGTGGAAATTCATTTATCCCACATGTGTTATGGGATGTATTGTAATCCAACCCTCTTGGTATATAAGAGAGGTGAAGGAGACCCTTTTGGGTATGTGTTGATTGTAATTCATCACACATCACATGTTGTGTATGTCTTTTGTACACACATTGTATGATGGAGGTTGATGTGATGCATATGTGAGGATTCCATGTAATCTTTGAGATATTTTTCATATTAACGGAAGATGCAACCCTTCTCGTGGACATAGCCCAATTGGGTGAACCACGTATATCTGGTGTATTTTTTTCCTTGTTCTCTTTATGTTCTTATTTATGTTGATATGTTATTGATGCTTAGACAGGTAAGCTAGTTTAGCTAGATCTTTCAACTCTGACATCATATCATAGCTTGTTGATATGATCTAGCACCTTCTATAGATTTCAATCAATAACTATTATCATCTGGGCATTGTTTATTTTTGTAGATTTTCTTTCTATCTGGTATCCATTAGGCTTCTCTTCATATCTGGGCATGTTTTTGTAGTTTTTTACTTCTAACCCTAACCTTGTTGTATAGATTTTTACAGAAATTTTTCAAGGGTTTCTGGATGTTTGTTTTGTAGATCTATATGTTTTTTTGGCTTCTCCTCAAGGAGATCTATCTTTCGATTGTCAGATCGACAGTTTTCGTCCAAGTTTGGTAGACTTTTTGCAGGTTTCTGTCTTTGGCATAATCGAGACTGTTTTCGGCCTAAAACTAGACATTCACAACTTTCTCTTCGCAGACAGCGTAGGTAACCGTGACTTGCCCTACTGCGAACCCACGAGTATACTGTAGACCCACGACTTTCAGTGTACAGACCCACGTGTGCTACGGCATACTCACTCCTATTCTATTGCAAAATCGCGTTTACTTTAGTATACCCGCTACCCTCCTGTGCAGAGACCCATGAGTGCTTCAGCATAACCACGACCTTCCTGTATAGAGACCCACGAGTATCAGCTGAAAATCGTGACTTTCGACTTTACAGACCCGTGCACCTGCGGCTAACTCTATTGTAAAATCGTGAGTAACCATGAATTCTATGTGCATAACCCACGAGTACACGCGATTTTACTATGGAAGACCCGCAAGTGACTTTATTTTGCACCTTTTCTAAGGGCTGTAGGTAAAGTTTATGTTTTTTATCTTGGAAAAGTATCATCTCTTATCTTGAAATTCTTGTCATAAGCTTCTTGATCTCTTTGCATTAGTTTTTTGTTCCGATTCATCATATTTACATAGGTTATCTTGTTCTTATGTCTCTAACCTTCTTTGTGTGGAAGATGTTTTGACATTTTCAGGGGCATGGATCTCTAGTATGGTAATGGTGACATCAATAAATGAACCTGTGCTTAATATTTAGTTGTTTCATGACTATATTTTCATATCTATAAATGATATTCTAAAATGGTCTCACTCTTCTAATCATGATAATGAAGCTTCTATATGTGTTATCTTGTGATCATTATTTGCTTTATTTATATGTTATTGCTTACCTTTATGTAAAAGCAATTTCAGTGTTTTTTATAAGCAATATCTGTATGATCATTATATGCTCTTGCTAATTAATTTCTTGAGTAAAGTCATTTTTTTGAATCTATGTGATATCATAGTTTTTGGTTTGTCATAAGTTCTTTAATTGGGATATAGTTTCTTTTTCATGTATTGCGGAGATTGCATCTAGTTCCTATGTTGTTTGTCTCTAACATTCCTATATGGAAGCATTGACATTTCCAAGGCATTTCATATCTTGCTTATTTACATAATGTTAACAAGAAATGAACCCATGATTAAGACCATTAGTGACTTGTCATTTCATAATTTTTTATAATTGATATCATGGGTTGATCATAATTTGCTATATGTTGATCATATTAAACATTTTGATTTATTTTCATATATATCATGTCATGTTTATTTTGATCATATTTTACTCAATATTTATATGGCTTTGAGCAATCTTATAATCTTGAAATATTTGTCATGAGCACTTTGTTCTTGTTGCAATGGGATTTCTATTCTTATGATTGCAGAGGTTATCTTGTTCCTACTTGTCTCTAACATTTCTATATGGAAGCATTGACATGTGTTTCTTGTCTCTAATTTTCATATATGGAGGCATTGACATTTTCGGGGCATTCATCTCTTGCATATTAATATAATGCTAATAAGAAATGCACCTGTGCTTAATATTAGTTGCTTGATGACTAAATTTTCATATATTTAAGTGAAATCTTGTCTCATTATTCTATCTTGGTATCTATTATGCTCACTCGTGTTTATGCTCCTCTATCTTTTATATCATGTCATATCCTTTTTGATAATATTTTTCTCAAATTTATATGGTCTTGCATAGAAGCAACATCATTTATTTATTTGTTCTTGAGCAATTCCATTTTATCATATCTTATGTCTTTTGGGCTTATCATGTTTTTTATATGCTTTATTCTTGGAAGTTCCTTTGTGAAAGTTCGTTATCCATGTTGTGGGATAGCTTGCTTCTGTTATTCCTTCCTTGTTTAAGCATATGATTGTTGTGGATCTCTGGTTTTTAAGCATTTTTTCTCTTAAGAAGGAATGTAATGTTGAATTTTATCATGTTCTATCATATTTCAATAATGTTGTATTTGTATGATATCATTTTTTATGTATAGACCATTGGGGCCATGTTTCTTTGATGTTTGAGGTATTCTACAAATATTTATATTGCACCTTGATTGGAAGAATGTCTGCTATCCGCATGTGTATTGGCCATCTGGGTATTTTGTACACTGTTGTGGTGTTCTTATCCACATGTTCAGTTGTATCAGTCGTCAGAAGGTATCTGTACACTGTAGTGTGTGGATGTTATATCATATTTCTTCAGCTATCAGTTATGGTTGTGATGATTCTTATGGTGATCTAGGCACCTTGCTGTTGGATTATGTCACATGTTCTCGGCATTTTACTTTTGGATCTAGTAGCCATAAAGGATTCTATTTAGATTTGGGAATCTTGTTGTTGGTATTTCATCGTACAACCTGGTTCATGTGCAATTTCATGATTCAGTGAGAAGCGGTTGTTCTTCATCAAATCAATGAGGTGAAGTATTTTTTATTCGCATCTTATGGAGCATTCTGGAAGTTGTCATCAAGGGGGATGTTGGTGTGTTTCCACCTTCCTTCCATTTTTATTCTTTCTCCCATTCATCATTTAGGGGGAGTGTTAAAATATGTAATGATGACTTATGTGATATATTGGTAAAATATCTTTTGAAGGCATGCAATAACTCTAATGTTATAAAATAGATTTATCCCACATGCATCATTGTAAGTATATTCTTTGTAACCATTCTCTATATAAAGAGGTGGAAATTCATGTATCCCACAAGTGTTATGGGATGTATTGTAATCCAACCCTCTTGATATATAAGAGAGGTGAGGAAACCCTTTTGGGTATGTGTTTATTGTGATCATCACACATCACATGTTGTGTATGTCATTTGTACACACATTGTATGATGGAGCTTGATGTGATGCATATGTGAGTATGCCATGTAATCTTTGAGATCTTTTTCATATTAATGGAAGATGAAACCCTTCCCGTGGACCTAGCCCAATCGATTGAACCACGTATATCTGGTGTATTCTTTTCCTTGTTCTCTTTATGCTCTTATTTATGTTGATATGTTATTGATGCTTAGATAGGTAATATAGTTTAGCTAGATCTTTAAACTCTAAAAAATGCAAGTTGTACAAATTGTATGTTTTATGTCTATTGAGTCAATGTCACCATGTCCTCCCCTCCAACTACAACATGTATTCTATCAAAATAAAAATGTGGGGTCTAACAATCCCTGAGAATAGTTTTTAAATCACCCTCAAGTTAAATTCCACTACCTTGACTTAAATATGAAACCTCCCCAAATGAGGGGCCAAGCTTCGGGACCATTTAAAAAAAAACTCTAAGAATAAGGAATTTGTCCATTTTCCCAATAGAGTGTTTAGACCCACTAGATAGACATTTTCTTGGTCATAGTATGGCAACCAAGGCCAAGTTTCTTGAATAGATGACCAATAAAATTTAGTAGAATTATGTAGTTGTTGCAGTGTAATGTATCGTACCATTGCAATTGGAAGAGATGACAAAGCTAAGATTGAGCATCCCTAAATGATTGGAAAACTTTGTCCAATTCCTTATGAACCCTCTCTATTTATTTTAAATTATCTTCTCACGAGGTTGGGTTCAATATATTTTATACCTTGAGGTTGTAATATCCACAAATATTTCCCCTAGGGTTAAATATGATTTTTGAAATAAGGTATTTTTTTTAAAATATGTATATGACATTGGATATGATACACCATGAGACATTACTATAATGATGGTGTAATCGTAAATATTTCCAATCATGTTTTTAATAAAAGCATCCAATGCTAACTAGGAGAGACCAAAGTAATGAGAGACCATGATACCACAAGTGGGGAAGGTAGTGTAGGTTCTAGAACATCCAAGTGTCAAACAATTTCAATATCTCTTTAATTGAACAAGCGATAAAAAATCGCTTCATAAATTATAACCATGTTCCTAAAATATAGTTAAAAGGTGTCTTCATATTACTTAAGGATAAGAAAGGGTCCAATTTAGGAATCTTATTGCTACCTCATGTGAAATAAAGCATTTGAATGAAGGAGGGGAATAATCATGGATAGAGGGAGTTAACCATAAACTATTGGTAAGAGGAGTGAAAACTATAAACTGTTGGTAAGAGGGGTTAACTAATTACCAGTGGTTGAGTGAAACTATGGAAAGATATTCAAAGGAAGAAAACCAACACTATTCAAGTTCAATTTGAATGACAATAGTTTAGGACTCTCTATGATCATACTAAAGAACACTGGGAAGTATTGAATGAGGTAGCAATTGTGAGTACCTAACCAATTTAGTCCTATGGATTAGTAAAAGATAATACCCTTAATAGGTAAAAACAAGTCTACAAGACTCTTTATGCACATTGTTATGAGCCTTATATGTGTTAGGTGTGGCATGCACACTATTATGAGCACTTAATGTTTTAGGTCTGTCAAGTATTTGGAGCATACTTGTTTGAAAGAACTAGTTTGAGTTTTTAAAGGGAAATCTTACCTGCGGGAAAACTGAGAAACTTGATTTCTACTTCCCCCTAGTGGTATAATCATCTAGATCATGGGTGTGTTTTGAGACAAAAAGGATAAGCATATCAGACAGCCTCTAGTTGGGTGGTTCATGGACCTACCCAAGTCCATTTTTCTTTGGATATCCTAAGTTTTGGAAACAAGTAAGTCTACTTCACCATCTATTGTTAGATCGTTCTTTGAAATTTATATGGAATTATTTAATTCATTTAATGGTCATGTTTTCACTGTTACATTTATTTCTAAAAAAATTGAAATGATAAATTTATATTAGCGTAAAGCATATGAAATCGAAATTGTAAAGAAAGACATCTCTAGATTCTGGAAATAAAACCATATATATATATATATTCCTTCGAGCATGTTAAACCGTTTTTTACAAGAAACTCATAATATGTACATTGTGATGTAAAATACACGCTGAGAATTTCCTTTTTTTTAAGGACATTAACCAAACCCTAAAAGTAGTACTTGTCTAAAAATTTGACAATTTGGCTCGGATGGGGACTTTTAACCGGAATCTCGACATTTTTTATTTTGAAAATTATGAATTTAACTATGTTATAATGGAAATTTTGATGGTAGAAAACAATTCAACACCATCAAAAACCCCAGGGACACCCAAAATTTTAGAGTTTGAGAATTGTAACCATGATTTTTAAAACTTTCTGTCGGATTTTTTGAAAATCATGCCGGAAAAATAAAAATTTTCCATTTGAAATCATTGAACTTTTAGACTACACATTTTTATAGTGTTTATGCATCATTATTCTAACAATTATATATAACAAAATTTAACAATGGCACAAACATAGTCACATAACACACAGAATGTATCCTAGAAAACCCTTTACATGGAAAAACCAACAAACCAATAAAATTTACCACTCATCTATTATCGTCACTCCTACCAATGTTTACAACAACGACGTACTAGATCACAATAGATAAAGCGTGAATTCACTACACTCTACTTCTCAACTCAAACAACTAGTTATTATCCTTTTACATTACATCTTATTTATAGATGCAACACATACACTAGCTCGTGATACTTGAGTTAGTTACAACTAACTGCTCCATTAATGGTGATCCATAACTTCCTAATTGAATACAATTTTTCTATTATAATTGACATGACTGATTCATTCTTAGTTGGTCACTCATTGAGCTTCTTGTCTTCCAAGTGTTATTCGAATCCTTTCCCACTTTCTGCTCATCGATCAATCATGGTCATCGACCAATCGACTATTCTAGTCAACCAGTGAATTAGACTTCCATCTATTGACTTCAATTCTATTTGAATTGTTAAGCAGTTGACTATCAACTTAGACCATCGATTTACATGTAGCAAAGAATATAGCACACCCAACATTCTCCCAGTTGTTGTTTTCATTGCATACACAGGATATTTAGAACTTTTGTTTACTTAACCAAGGATGACAAGCCCATGGATTTCCTACACCAAGTAAACTTCTCAATGTCACTAATTTGGTTAATGATTCTGCAATATTCTTCAACATGTCTACCTATTACAACAACACTTTCTAATTCTCCACCATTTCTCTCACAAAATGGTATTATACATCAATATCCTTTGTCTTTGAATAGTATACAAGGTTCTTTTCCAGGAATATTACACTTTGACTTTTACAATTCAACCTAACAGTTTGTTGTTTAAACCCAACCTCTGAACACAATCTATGCAACCAAATTGCCTCATTGTTTGCATGAAAATTTTCCATGTATGTATTCATCCTTAGTGTTCGATAGTGAAATAACCGACTTCCACCTACTCATCCAAGTGATTTCCTCACCAAATAATTTGAAAGCATATCCATTGGTCAAGCTTCTATAGTCGAGATATCCATTCCATTCGGAGTCAATAAAACCATGTACACTTATTGTTTTATCAGTTTAAGGTTTTCCTTAGTAGAATATTGGATAATTCGTTGTGCCATGCAAATACCTGAATACTCTTTTAACATATGTCCAATTATCTTTCCTATGTGTTGACATGTACTTACTCAATACTCCCATAGCATGGGAAATATCAGGTCAAGTACATACCATTGTATACATCAAACTACCTACAACACTAGAATAGGGCATATGTGCCATGCACTTTATCTCTTCTTGTGTCTTAGGACATTGTTCAGTAGATAATTTAACTCCTGCATGCTTAGGGACCTTAACTAGTTTGCACTCATGCATGTTGAAGCATTTCAAAATTTACTCAACATATTTATTCTGATTTAACCAGATCCTTCTACCTACTTGATCTCTTTTAATTTCCATTCCAAGAATGAAATGAGTTGTACCAAGATCCTTCCTGTCAAACTTGGAGGAAAGTTTCAATTTCACCTCGGACCTTGATTCTATCCATGTTGTTTAGATCCTTCCTCGGTCCTGGTCCCAAAATACTCAGCATTTTCATTTCATTTTATGACAGTGTACAATCAGAGAGGATCAGTTCATCAGTATAGCCCTGATTCTTGTCATCTATTTTCAAAATTACAACAGATTTTCAGCAATATGTTATAACAAATAATGAGGAAAGAAAGAGAGGAACAAGGCTAATGTTGCAGATCCGATGGCTTCGTTTATCTCTCAAAACTATGGAAAATGAATGAACCTCATTTGTGCCCTTTCGGGGTGAGATTTTATATGTTTGTTGATGTTGAATACACCCTTGCAATGTGCCTTTAGAAAATGGAAATGAACCATTACCACGTCTCATTAAACTGAATCTACTACTACAGTTGGAGTAACTGAATTTCAGGGACAACTCAATCCCTAGTATGCTTCTTTGACAGCCTCAACTTCTCATGCACCTTTAGGTTAGCTATCTAGCCATTGAAAGGAAGAAGTAATTTTGGTACTGAACAATAGTGATAAGCATGATTTTCTTTGATTGGCATAGTCACTGGAGAGCATTCGTCCCATGATGCATTGAATGATGGAAAACTACAAGGGAGGTTGCATTTTTCTTCATTGCTCTGCATTGGGGGACAAAATCATTGGAGGAATCTTGGTTCCTGCAACCTTCATTGTTGAAGGCTCCATCACAACAAGGATGGTAGCAGTCACGGACCTCATTTGATACTAGCTTTCCTGGGGCCAACCTTCATGTATTGGAAGGATACACAATTGAAAGATGGAGCACGAATGAAGACGCATGAAACTTTTGTGGACTTGCCTCAACTGACATATCTTACTCTCTTGAGCTTCCTTATTATGTGGAGGTGGTGAATGTGGAGCCTGGGAGAGTATAGAGTGGGGAGAACAAAAGAGCCATTATTACATAGAAATCATTGGGATTCCTTGAAATGCTTATTTAAGACGGGATTTGTAATCCCAATCAAGAGTGAAGCTTTGAAATGCTTATTTAATAGAAGTTGCGGATTGGAGCAACCAATAGGATGCTTCACCCAGAAGCAATTCAGCTAGGATTTTCGTGGCAATGCTTCATATGGTGGCAGAGGAAAAGTCACAAATGTTAACAGGATTAGCTGAATTTTCATCACAAAATGGAGCATGGGAAGATAATTGAAAATAAAAGAGAGCTATGAACAGTGGGTGACGAAACTTGCAGATATATAGGTTCATATCAAAAAGAGATGTACTATGTCATGATTTAGATAGGACACAGAACAATCATGGCTCGGGATTTGGCCATTTGGTCTCATATTTTTCACGACAACAATCACATGGCTTTGAGAGTGAGTCAGAGAGAGGTTATACATGTAATATAAGGAATAACTAGTTGTGAAGCATACAGACAAGATGATTGAATCATGTAGGGGAAATTACAATGTTGAGATGGCATACGTTATTAAGTCCGACACTTCATTCTTCCTTAGATGAATGTGACTTCGTAAGAGTGAGCATAATTTCAACCACCTCATCAGTCATGCTGCTATGTGGTTCTAACAACTTTTGTCACAAAATTCCTGCCTTTGGCACGAGGAAAGCTTTGCGATAGGTCCCTCAATTGTTGGCTAGTGGGATTAGCCTGTATCATTCGACTATATGATTCATACATATCCATTAACGAGAGGATCATATTTACTTTTATTTCCTACCTATTAGGCCATCAATGGCCTAAAATTTCCCTAGCGTACGATTCGATACTAACCATCATTGGGGAAGCAAAATTTACTCATCTCACCACATGCTCTAGTGACAATCAACAATTGAAATCTTTGCCTAGCTTGCTGCATGATTTGATCTGGACCATTCATGGAATGCCTCTTTATTATTCTTAAGTACAAGCCTTGATCCTTCCAATGACTCAGATCTACTTTAACAAAATGTGTGCTCTAATCTTGGTCATTGGTGAAAGGGATTTTGCCTGGATTCCCTGGTTGTTCTAGTCCCTTCAACGGTCAGGATTGATGTTTGAAAATATGTACTATGGAATTTGGATCATCGATGGGACGCTTTAATGCTTAAATTTGTCACACATCTTATTACCTCCATTGGAACCGATCTATTCTGGAAAACTACGCAATCCAATCTGGGCCATAGATGTAGAATACCCACTTTTAATACCTTTGCATATTTTTGGGCCTCGGATGGTCAATATTCGCCTTGAGAAGTTGTGTGTCCATGTCCAAGCCATTGGTGAGATGAAACGTTGATTAATTCTCTCACTATTTACACTCCTTGAATGGTTTATATTTCTTATATATAAAGTGACCTTTGATGATCGATGCTTGATTTTTCTTTCTTTCAGTCTTTAGTCTTCCACTTGATTGGGGGAAAGTAAGCATTGACTGTAGGTACATAGCATGCTATAACATTTGGCTCCCTCTACAAGATGGGTCCTCCTTGCGAGGTGCCGAGAATCCATCTTGAAACTCTCGAGATAGCATACCACCTTGGCTTCCATTGGACCATGGATTCTAACTTAGTGTCATACTTTAAGGGTATTCAGATGTATTTATGGTGAAACAAAAACAAAATGATGATTGTGGACTTATCTATTGGCTCAACGGAGAAAAGGGCATCGTCTGGGATGCTTTTAGGGAAAACAAGAACTATACAAATAATAAAAGTAATGTACAGAATAGGGAACTATGATACAGGACATGAGATGGTATCCTTGTTTAGGGGGGGGATTTAGTAGTGCCCACCACAAGGGAATATTCCCAAGATGATTTTCCTAAATTTGGGAAACTGAAAATGTAGGGAGGATGCTCTGTGACATCTTCAACAGAAAGTCGTTTGGGCCAAATATTCTCAAATTCTTTATGTTGTTCATAGTCTTTGTATAATTTCTCCCTTTTTAACATTTCAATCTCCTTAGGGGAAATCTTATGCTCAACCCTCTACTCAGTGGGATATTTTGGTTCCTTTGGACCTATATCATGAGTTATTTGGCACCATTCCTTCTTGTAAGTTCTTGCATCTACCTCTTGTTTAATTAAATCACTTTTCCATTCACTTTCCTTTCATGGAGTGGTTGTGACATTATTGTCCTTATACAAATTGGTTGGAAACTTCCCAACAACATATTTTATTTGCCTCTCCTCGAGAGGCCTTGACTAGTATCCCTTCATCTTAGTTACTACCCTTGAGTCTTTGGATGCCTTCAGCTCGATCCTACCGTTAAATTTTGTCGCCTTTGGTCTCAGCATTGGCACTTCTAAGTTTGGTATATTAATAGTATTTTCAAAACAAGAATTGAGAGTATACTAGGAAGCTTTATCAAGTGGAAGTTGGGACAAAGAATCAAATTCCTCCCCACTTTATTTATGTTTATCTTCATGAATCAATTCATATATCCAGTAGATGTCTAAAGGTGATTCTTCAATGGAAATCAAGGGCTAGATTTGATCTTGGAATATAGTTTGATGACTATGAAAAAAGGTCCCTGGGTCATCTCGGGTATATGCAGGGAAATTAGTTGTGTGAATGGGGTCACTGATAACATAGGTCGTTTTTGGTTCTTTGTACAACCCACGAGTATCTCCACCAAAGATAAGAATAGTGGCATAATATCATTCAAACTGAATGTTTCCTCCCATAGATGTTCCCCAATGCCTGGATAATAGCATACCATAAGAGGGGGGTGTATGCTATGACTACGTCCATCATGAATTTTTTTTAGGAATCTACAACATTCCCACTACAATGTCTTTGATCATCCCAATGCACTGGAATATTTTGGAATCAAAGGATAAAATATATTTATAAGTTCTTGTAATGTCCAGGACAAGCTTTTCCATGACTATGAGAGGCATCAAGGAATGGCAAGATACATAATCATATAAGCAATTTTGTAGGAAGTTTTGGAGCTCCAAAGTAATATAAAAAGGAGGAGTGGCATAGTCCATTTCATCAGGCAGGATTCCAAGGACTATTTTAGGGGCATCGTCTTGCAGGTTAATTTGATCATCTTGTAAAGGAGGATTTTCACTCAATCCCATTACATTAGAGGAGGAAGAGGCTGATTTATTTGGGGAAGAAGGGGTTTTTAGTACTACAGGGTTGTTAGTATCTTTGAGGCCTAGGTAAGATGATATTTCTTTCTTATAAGTAGGGAACCTCAAAAATTTAGATAAAGGCATCGGGGTATAGATTTTACTTAACTCATTCTTAATATCAAAAGTAGGAGCAAGAAGAGGGCTTGTATATAGTATCTTTGTAACCAGAGACTGCTTTATTGGATCTTGAACTAGGACTGGCTACGCTTCATTGGATTCTATACCCTTGAACTCTGACTTGAGCGGGACAACATTTTGTCTGACATTTTCATCCTTTAGGACCATATCTCCCCTTGGTTGTTTTGTAGCTTTACCATTATCTCTCTGACTCTCACTGTAATGCCTAGAGGGTTCATCCCTCCTGAAATTTTGAGCATTAAGTCATAGCCTCGGGTCATAAGTTCTCTTGAATTCTACCATAATATTTTATGTAACTAACTATATCCAAGCAGGAGACATGATCTTGTCACACCATCTCTTTCTCAAGGATGTACTCTTCTTCATCTACCATGCACATACTTTTAGATTCTATTAGGTCCTCTTCACATTGCATTTCGTCTGAATGAAACAACATGTTCAAACTTGATGACGCATTTGTTGTATATTGCTTCTCAAGCTGATAGTATTCCTCAAATCCCTCTTCTACTAAAGGGGAAACGTCAGGAGGTGGTCTTGGATGCTACTGAACATTAGGGATTTCCCACCTTATTTATCACTATGGGGCCATCAAAGGAGTTCTTACGTATTATGGTTGCCCTAGAACTGAGGATTCTGAGTTCAAAGTAGGGGACTGCCGAAAAGGTTTGACGCTTGACCTTTCTTGACCTTAGTAAGGTCATTTTCCATATTCTTTAGAAGTTTGGTAACTACTTCTAAGATAGCCACATATTGGCTTGGAATCCCTTAGGATCTTTTTCCCTCCTTCTATTAGGATGCCTCCTATATTCTTGGTCTTTTGTCTTGATATTCACGGGGACCCCAGCGACCTTCATATTTCCCTCTAGGCCTTCTGTGTGGGAAAAAAAATCCTTTAGGTCGGCTAGATTTCTTTCCCTTAGGAGAAAGGAAAATTTAAAACCGAAGGCAGCCGAATATGTGAGCATGGCAGTTATATCTGATGATTTGATGGCTTCAGGTAACCGATGATACAGCTTGTAGAACCTAGTGATGAACTCCTTAACAATTTCGCCATTGTTCCTTATAAGGGTATTGAACTCTATTAAGATATGCATATTTTCTTTCTTCAAACCCCATTTTGTCATAAAATTATTGACAAACTCCATCCAATGGGTGATGGAGTTGTTAGGAATATTTCTAAACCACTTTTTGGCTTCCCCATCCAATGAATGTGCAAACATTATGGGAAAGACATCATCCTCTTTTATAGAAAAGTTGTATGTGCAATCTTGGAACATACTGAGGTGATCTTCAGCCGAAACCTTGTTTTCTCCACTAAAACTTAGGGATAATCTTAATGATATCCTTTGGTTAGGTCACCTAGTTGTTGTGCAGGAGGCAGGACCAACAACTTAAATATGGTCACCAAGCAGGGGTTGAGAGGATTAGGGAATGCCATATTAGGGTTTCAATTTCAGAGAGACGACTATGTCTAGCCAATGGGAGATCAGTGTGGAGCAGGAATATGGAGGGAAAAGGAAAGAGGATTAGGTTTAGTGAAATTATGAACTAAATGTGGGGTTTTAGCGGGTGTAGGATACCCCAAGGGGGAGCACTCTCTACATGTTGGAGTATGATAAGCATGAGGGTTCAAAGTGGATGGATGTGAATTTTTTCGGACAATCTACTCGAGTGGACGCAAGCATGATCTCCCTAGTCCAAGCAGATCTAGAAGAAATAAAGACAGAATATAAAACTACTTTCCTAGATCAATTAGAGATCAAGGTAATTAGATGACTTACCTTTGTATTCGTAGATCTTTCTCCTCTTTGTTGCTCCAAGATTCATGGTCGTCGGATCCGTAGCTGCAAAACCTATCAAAAACGCACAGAGACAAACGAGCAGTAAAAGAATATCTAAACACTAACTGATCTAAGTAAACAGTTAAGGAAGTGAACTCTAAATATCATTAATACAAATACATTTATGGAAAGAGATTATATTACTATAAATGAGTGAGAAATACATAGAAGAGTGATGATTACAACCCAAGCCTTAACGCTGCAATCTTCCTCCAACAAGCCAATCCAATGCCTCCAAAGGAAATGTATGCCTCCCAAGATATGGATAGGGATCACCTAGGTTAATTCCACCAACATATAAGTGCTATAGACTCCCCCCCTTTGGAATAGAGAGGAGCTTCATATTTATAAGACCAAGTGGATAGAGTAGGTTGAGTATCATGGGTAGAGGACTAAGGGATCTTCCCTTGAGGTTAGGGAACCGTAGGAAAACTCACCTACAAGTTAGGGATAGAGATCCACCTCATCCACCTTCTAGAATTCACTCGAAAGCTACCTTTATCCAATTTAAGCAACACCGGCGCATGTTGTATGAGGGAAACTTGCGCCTGAGAGGGAAAGCGCAAGCTGCACAAAGGAAACCTGAGCCACTGGCGTAGTCTGTCAGATGGCAATCTGCGCCTGACCTAGTTGGGTGCTCCTTTCTATAAGGAAATATGTGTCGGGCCAATTAGAAATTGTGGGAAAAGGCCAACAAATTGCTCTAATTGACTTCCTGATCAGGGATACTTCAGGGATTAAGGCACTCAGTTGACATAGGTCCCATGATGATGAGATATAGGTGTAACAAAATTCCCTCCAAAGCATGAAGCTGGTAGAACAAGACAGGTGAAATGCTTTGAAAGATGGATGGCAAGGACTTGTCGAATGGAAGATGTTGATGTAGTACAAATGACTCTGAGATCCAAGTCTCATATGACTCTCAACATGGTTGCTTACCAATACAATGCATATCCATGATAGCAGGGACTGAATGAACACAATCATGGCTACTAAACACAATCATAGATCCACGATGAGATGATAACACAGCCATGACCAATACAAAGTGGATCCGTGTAATATGACTCAAACAATCTCCATCGCAACCTGGGTAAGATATGATTTTCCCTAGGGTCTTCAAGCTGAACCCGCAATGATACGAATCTATCCATGTGATTACAATGTCTTGGAGTCGAACATGGTAGAAACCACTTGATTACCATTCATTGATGTATACCATTAACAAGTGTGAGAGACATCACCATTGATGTCAATGATCCCCAAGTTTTCATAGTACACATCACCAAGCATGAATCAATGAGTTGAGGTCGAATGCTCGATGAAATATTTCAATCAAGAGTCAATGATGTAAACTCATGTTGAAAGCGAGGTAACCTTCCATTAAGGAATGTAGGCCCAAGGTACTTGATTGGTTTCTATATTCAATCCTTAGTTGATGTGTTGAAGTCGACAAGGATGAATCCGTCGAAGAAGGGCCATGATGAATCCCCCATCATCGACATGAAACTCAATAACAGATGGTTGAATTAGATCGGACGGTAGAGTAATATGCAAGACTGACTCAGGGTAGACCAACATGATGGAAGGTGTATTGACTGCAGATGATGAGTAACGAACATCTCTTGAACATGGGCATGGCCATGGCAGTATTGACATGATGAGAACGATACCAACCCCCAATGCAACTGATGATGGAAGCATTCTTTGGATGACCCAAAGGAGTGACAAGACTCATGAAATCAGTAGGACTCGAAGACAAATAGATTACCCCAAGTACTGAATGAAAATGAAAATGAATGCCATGTTCAAGAGCGACTATGTACTTCCATAAATTGTAGTGTAACACAAAATCTTTCCTTTTCCCCATCATGACTGATGAGTGCCTCTTTTGTTTTTTAACGAGATTGAGGAGGGTAAATAAATGCTCGGTATAGCTCATCCCATGGACGAGTCCAAATCCCAAATGTTTTACGAACCTAGGATAGGAGGGGTTTGTACCATGACGATCCCTTCAATATAAATTTTTAACGAGTCCATAGAAGGTAAAATCGACGTCATTTCATGTTTAGAGAGTTTGAAAAGAGCTAAAGAAGACTCCAAAGGTCCTTTTTCGTAAAATTAGCCTCTTCACCCAGAAAAGGGTAAAACAACGCGAGAGAGGACTCTTCTAGTCATGATTGGATGGAGTATTCCTTTTTCGTAAATAGTTCCTCCTGGTCCAAAAAAGGGGTAAACTATCACCAGAAAGATGATCGTTCAAATACTTTTACAAGCATGAACGCATCAAGTTCGCTTGGCAATATTTTCGTATTTTGAGAGCCTAAAAAGAGCTTAAAGAAATACTCTAAGGGGTTCCTTTTTCGTGGAAGTTTAACGAGCTCGAAAAAGTGATAAACTATAACTTGGTAACTTATTCCCATCGTTTTACGAGCACGAGAAAGAACAAAGAGTTAGCTCGGTGTCATTAATAATTGAATTTAATGAGCGAAATAATGACATAAAAATGCTCAACGAGTTGTTCATACCTGATAACACATGCGAGATGACCACAATTGCGAAAAACAGTATTAATAAGGTACTTAACTTCACCTACAAGCTTTGAAACTAGGTCAAAATGATTAACTAGGTAGAAATAATCTCAACTATAGGAAAATGACCCACAATAGAATAAAATTAAAAAATGAATATGCTCGTTTTTTATATAAAAAAGGGTAAATAATAAAAATCAATTACTACTTGTTTTTACCAAGTTGGAGAAGTGAGAAGTACCATTTGGATTTGTTTTTCCAGTGCTAATTTCGGGAGCTACGATCGACCATTTGTCGCGCCGCCAGTGCCAATGTAACCCTAAACTTAGCCTTCTTTCTTTCCAGTGTATTACATTTTTTTATTTTCTTGCATTTTCTTTCATTTTATTGGGTTTTGAGCTTTCTTGGTGGGGGATATTGTGCTTGCGGGCCAGCGCAATCTCCCCTTTCGGGAACTGCGTCGACGTAAATCCTGAACTAGTGTCTTGCGTCGACAGCACCCTGTCCACAAGGACGAGCTGCGCTGATGGAAGTCGGTGTGGCATGTTCAAAAATCCAACCAAACAAAAGTGTTTTTGATTACTTGGAAAGATTCTAATAGTGTTTTTATGGGATATTGGACAGGGTTGTAGTGATAAAAATGATCTAGTGGCACGAAAGGGAACATGAGCTCAACGATGCCCAAGCGGCAAATGACCCTCAATGCATGGCTACATTGAGGAATTGTGGACTGCTGAAGTACTTCCAGGTTTCGAGCATGAGGTCCCAAGTTACAATGTTGGAGTACTTGATCCAATGCTAGGATCCGGTGCAACAACACTTTCAGATCGGTGTGCACACTTTGACGATAGATGTTGAGGACATCTATTTCTTGACGGGGCTGTCCTGACGGGGGAATCCCGTATCACTATCTGGATCAAGAGGAGGTGGTAGTACTGTGGAGGATCTCATAGATCAGTGGTGACATGCCGGTACATAGATGGCAGGTGGGAAAATTCCCATCAAGGAGGTGATAGATCGACCTCTTCGAACCGTCTTGTTCACCATTGTGAGAGAGGCTGTCAACAGATCCCCTCATCTGGTGAGTAAATCCCAAATGATGTATGTCGAGGAGTGTATGGCCCTGATAGTGTTCAAATGGTGTGAGGGACTTCTCACCAGTTTGCGATATCATTTGACCAAATGTCGGCGTGGGGCACTAAAGCAATTTGGTTATGGTTCTGTGGTAGTCTCATTCTTTCTGGAGCGGGTACCACACCTGCATCCACAGGTTGAGGTCGATGATCGATATGCATGGTACCCTCACATGATTCGATGGGCAGAGGTGATGGCCCTCCATGGTGGCAGGGTCTCATTATTGGTTTTAGTACAGGTTTCTTCAGATGGTTGAGGGGCCAACTCCCCATGGTCAAGGATTTCCCCTATGACGGGACTGACTTCTGAGGCGATCCTGACCTAGTTCTTCCTGAGGGAGCGCAGTGGGGTGATATCTGTAAGAACAACAACTTGACTGTGTTTTTCATTTTATGTATATTATATTTTTTGGGTTAGTGTTGATAATCGATACATGTTTGATGTAGATGTGGGCCCGACGCAACTGGTTGGAGTCTCTCCTATTGCAAGGAGAGGAGCGGTGCCAGAGATAGGACCTGCAGCATGGGATGTCGTTGAGTAGATGGAGGAGGTGGAGGAGAACCTCCGGAGGCTGACATTAGATATTGAGGAGCTAGCAGTCCATGCCCTTCCTCGTCGCTACCAGTGACTTACTGTTGGTGTATCCAAGCATTTTGGTTCGCTTCTTAGGAGAGTAGCGAGGGTCGTTATCTGTTATCATGAGCGTCCCAGGGACTAGAATCAAGATTTAATGTATATGTACTGAAAGCCATGAGCTTCATATTTTGTACTGGATGACCTCTACTGAAATCTTTCATGCTTCAGATTTTGTATCAGCACTACATTTTGTATTTTGTACCGACTTGATATATACAGACTCTATTGACGGATTTATACATATTGTGTTATTATGGATGAATGCGGGACCTTATCTATGTGTTTTTTTTATGCATTATGTACATGTCGTGTTGTTTTTATGATTCATGATTATTTCATGTATGTGCAATGTACCAATCCAAGATGAAATTGGCCATGGAGTCCGCAACTGTGTTTGTGTCTCTTGCGATGTACAGGTACTGAACAGATTCAAAGGACCTCTCCAAGAGACGTACTCGTCTGAAAATATGGAGTAGCGTGGGATCACGGATGGCGTAGACTCGGTTGAGATGGGATACCACTAATTGTGAGTCAAGGTGGACAACAATGTGGTCCATACCCAGGGAAAGAGCATCGGTTAAGACTCCAATCACCATGTGATATTCAGCGCATTGTTGGTTGCGTAGCCTAGACAACTCCCTCCTGAACTCATGAGCTCGTCGGTAGGGGAATAAAGTACCCAAGCTGCTGAGGTGAGGCTGTGGGTATGTCGCCTGACGCCGTCCGCGAATCCAAAGTAGGTTTTCATCTGCACACATAGGCAGGACATGGACGTAAGCGTAAAAACCAAGATCCTAACACACTTAAAGCAAAGCGTCACACCACACAAAACAAACATCATGTACAGTATATACAAGGTACTAATGCATGAAAGACTCAAGCATAGTATCTCTTTAGGTAGATCCCATTGCGAGGCTCACCTAGTTATATTCCACCATAATATTCTATCTCGTATGTTGCCTTCTCCAAGACACATTTTATGATGTATGGCCTATGCCACATGGACTCAAACTTACCCTGCCCCCAACTTATCCTACTTTTGGTCATATGTGAGGACCAAATCACCCTTGTTGAAGACATGAGGTTTAAACCGACTTATCATATTGATCTTTGATGCATTTCTTATGTGCCTCGTTGGCAAGAGCAGCATCGCGGCGGGTCTCGTCGAGTTTTGCTAGGTGAAGGAAGCGTTCTTCCTCAACAGTGGTGTTCGGGAGAAGCTCAACTGCAAGTTTCAGTGATGGAATCTCGCACTCTATTTGGTAGGACTTCCTCCAATCTGTATACTAATTGGAATGGTGTGAATCCGGTGGCAGTCTTGATGGAGGTCTGGTATGCCCATGGGGAAGAAAAAAAGCATGTTATGCCAGTTTGATTTATGTGTACCCACCATGCATTGAATCATGGTTTTCAAGACCTTATTGATGGCATATACCTGTCCATTGGACTGTGGGTAGTAAGGGGTTGAGTTTTCATGGCGAAAAACCTAGCCTGGCGCTCAATTCATCTACCATATGGTTTTGAAAGTGAGATCCATGATCGGTGACTATGTCTTGTGGAACTCTGAAATGTGCAATGACATGATTAAACATGAAGAGTGCAATGGTTTTTCTGTCCTCATTGTATGTAGGCATATCCTCGGGTCATTTAGTGAAATAATCGACGACTACAATGATGTAACCATGCCCCCGGGTCGAGGTAGGCTTACAGTGCATGAAATCTATGCCCCATTTAGCAAAAGGGCCGACAGTAATAACTGGGTGTAAAGGGGCTGAATGGGAGTTCTTTTTAGATTGAAAGTGCTAACATGGGGGACACTTCTTGACGGCCCCAATGCAATATTTGAAGATTGAAGGCCAGTAATATCCCGCGCGTAGTATTTTATGGGTTGTAGCCACCCCAGAAAGATGACCTCCACAAGCCCCGACGTGAAATTCATTCAGTACGTGTTCATACTCCTTGTGTGTTAGACAACGTTAAAGAATGGAATCAACACCACGACGGTATAGGGTATCGCCAACAATTAAGTAATATTTGGCATGGTGGCATTTGCGACGACGGTTGTCATGAGACATTTGGGGGTTGAATCGTTGGGTTTGAAGATATAAGGTGATATCTCCATACCATGGGTCTAATGTGCTGATGAGAAAAAATGACTCATCTAGAAGAGAATCGTTGGGCTTAGTTCCCGAATCAACACGGGGAATATCGCAAATGAGCTCTGCAAAGACTAAAGATTTATTTGACTTTGCCTTCTTGAAGAGGCCCGATCAAATTCCTGAAGTATCATGATCCAGCATGAATACTTTCCCCCGAGCACCTAACTTGTAAGGATGTGGTACATGGGGTTCAAGTCGGCAATAATGGTAGTGGTGCAAAGCAGTATGTAGTACCAGAATTTTTGGACGGTAATGACTGCCACGAGAGCGATTTTCCCGACATGCGAAATAACGGGTTTCAATGTCAATAAGACCCTTACTTAGGTAATAGATCACATGTTCTTGGGCATTATCATCTTCTTGGACCAAGACCACGGCGATCGTGGTGGCAGAAGCGGAAAGGTAAAGGATATAATCCTTATAATACTTGGGCAGTTGGAGCACAGGGGCGTGGGTAATGGCATGTTTCAAATCGAAGGATTGTTGCGCTTGGTCATCCCAGATGAAAGGGACGTCCTTCTTTAGCAATCACATATAGCTCTGTGTCTTTTCAGCGAAATTACAAACAAAATGCCGTAAGTAGTTTTCCTTCCCTTGCAAAATTTATAGTTCTGGGATATCAGTGGGAGGTGGGAGAGAAACAATGGCTTCCACCTTCAAGGGATCAATGCGGATCCCATCTTTAGAAACGATGAATCCTAGGAGGCATCATGATTCGATGTAGAATATGCACTGGTGAGGAGTCAGAAGGATGTTATACCGCCTGCATCTAAGGAATACCATTGTCAGATGGTCGATGTGGAACTCGTGATGCTGTGAATGAGCAAGGAGATTGTCGAGATAGGGCTCCACAAAGTACTTCACATCATGAAAAGCATACGACATGGCACGTTGGAATGTAGCACCAGCATTTTTTAGACCAAAAGGGAGTTTATGATAAGAAAACATACCCCAAGGGAAGATGAAAGCGGTTTTATGTTGATCAGCCAGGTGGATCTCAATCTGGTTGTAACCGGAAAAGCCATCCATAAATGAGAAGATGACACTACTGGCGTAATTTTCAATGATATGATCGATGAAGGGAGTAGGGTAGTTGTCCTTAGGACAAGCCTTGTTCAGATCCCTATAATCGACACAAACGCGGATGGTTCCCTGTTTCTTGGCCACATGGATGACATTGGACACCCATTCTATTAAAGGAACAAGGTAGATAAAGTCGGCTTTCAAGATATTTTCAATCTCAGCTTTAATTGCCACAGTTTTTCAAGGGTGCACTAGTCGTAACTTTTGGCGGACTGGTTTAGCGTCAGGATAGGTTTGGATCTGATGCATAACAATGGCAGGGTATATCTCAGGAATTTCCTCGTATGACCATGCGAACACATTGCATAATTGTTTGAATAAGGTTGTATATGTGGTGATCTCTTCGGGAGAACAATTATGGCCTAAACGAATATGTTCCACGACACTAGGGGTAACCGATATGTCAATCGACATGGTAGGCCCGATGTTTGCCAATTTTCCTTCAGTGACCGTATCCCAAGTGAGGATCAGTGACTGCGGAAAAGGATAGACATCTGGTGTAAAAATGGTTGTGATGCTGTTCTCCACATAGTCTAATGAAGGTAGGAAAGACGATCGATGGAGGAGGTCTTCCCATTGGGGGTCATCTGCACTCATAATCTCCATAATGGACTCGTCGGAGTGAAAATTCTAGAGCAGAGGATATGGATAGGATGACATCCACTGTAGAGAAATGGATGTAGAGGCCACAACCAAGTGTTCCTCAAGGGCTAACCAGATAGCCTCATTAGTAGCTTTAGCTGGTGAAAGAGGCATGGTATCTCCAATCAAATGCATGGTAGCCTCATTGGGTATGAGCCATGGATCTGGAGAGTTGAAAGATGATGGAATCATGGAGGAGATCATGTTCACCATGGAAACATGGTTAGGGGGATCCGGGGTTGGAAAGACGCCCATAAGAGATGAGTCTTTTATGAGGCCGACCCCCATGCTCTCATATAGCTGCGAAGATTGTCCTAGGAAAGGGAGATTATCGCCAGGATGAGTAGCATTGTCCGGTGTATAGAAGTCTAATTGGTCGACGGTGACAATTCGGCCTTAATGGTGGAATTGCACAATGCGGAAGATGGATGACGCAACCGCAGTCATGGCATAAAACCAGTTACGACCAAGTAAGAGATTATAATCCAAAGGGGCGACGACCACTTCCATTTTAATGGTTACAGTCTTGCCCCCCAACTCTACTGCTGAGGCTTGTAAGATCTGTGAGGTTGGAATCCACGACCATCGAATGCTTTCAAGGTGGTGGGCGAACGGTTTAACTCGGGAGAGTCAATGTCTCGCCAGCAAGATACCGACATGACTGATGTGGAAGCACCTTTGTCTAACACCGTACGATGGATTGTCTTCCCAGCAACATTTGTGGCAACTTGGAAGGACAGCTGATGGGAAAACCTCCGTTTAAAGTACTCGGGTTCGAACATGATTTTGTTTGAGGAATCCGGGTCTACCGCACCAATGGAAGAGAGAAGAGTCTTACGTTGATTAGGACAATTCTACAAGACTTCTAGCATCGACATGGCATAAGGAGCTTGTGCCAAGTCCTCTATAATGTTATAATTCTGAGCTGCCCGAGCATTAGGATTGAAAACTGCTTTGCGAATTGTGCTCTTAGGTGGATGCAACACTGCTATGAACATAAAAGTAAATAATTAATAATAAACATAATTAATTATTTACTTTTATGTTCATAGCAAACACTGACTCTAATGAAGGTTTCTCAATGGTGAGAGGAACTTGCGGCACGAAAATATCTGGAGTAGAGGCAAAATCTTTTTCAGTATTACTTCCGGCGGGTTCCTTAGGAGGGACTGAGTCGTATGATCGTGATCATGTATTCAGGTTAACCGTTTCACTACACATCATGAGGACATGCACGGTGGAGGATGTTTCTCCTTGAGAAGGAGGTGGTTGCGCGATCAGTTGTTGATTCTGAGTGGGGAAGGGATCGTTGAGCACTACGAGAGTGGATTTTCCCTTGAGAAACCTCTGAATTTCATCCCTACATAGGAATTCCTTGGTGAAATGATCATCACCACACATTAAAAAAAGGATACTTGACCTTCCATTTCTGCTTCGTGTCTTCAGGACGGTTCTTGTGCTCCTGCTGATTGGAAGACTTCTTGGGTTTACCTTTGGTCTTCTTCTTGCCATCGGAATTCTAAGGGGAAGTTGATTGAATAGAATTCACCTCTTTGGTGGAAGTAGGAGTAGTATATTTGGATGTATTGTGGCCAACCTGTGCCGAGGATGGAGAGGAACCATGATGGTTAGAAGATCCATCATTTTTTGTTGCAGGCTGGGAGTTAAGGGAAGCGATAATGTCGTCGGCTTGAGGTCCCTTGGGTGGTTTTGTAGGATCGTATGTAGGGCGGGGGGCGTCCGGAATAATGTCATACAAAGTGCCATATTGAGCCTAAACAAGGTCTAAATACTGGGCACGAACAATGGCTTGTTCCTCTGTGACAAACCCACCCATTTCCATGTCTCGAGCTACAGTGGGAAAAAAGACTTTGTGAACCAGTCCGCTAATAATTGGTCTTGAATGGGAGCCTTAATGAGAAGTCATCTCCTCCGCCACTCATGGATATGGTCAAATATATGCGTTTTGGTGGTTTGGCGGAGTGAAGTCAATAGGTCTGTACGATTTTTGTAGCATATCAATAACTGGAAATGAGTTAGGAAGGACATAGAAAGAGAGCAGAAATCAGGAAATGAGTGGTGGTAATTCAATATACCACTTGGCAGCTATACCAGTGAGGGTTCATTGAAATAAGCTTAAACGGATTGAGTCGTCCATCAAGGAATTTGATGAGCACCATAGATGGTAAGTCATCACATGGTTCTTCGGGTCCTCACCGGGCTTGCCGTCAAACTTTGGAATATTAGATGGAAATTTGACCGGAATGGGTGGCCAATTATAACCGTGCAAGATGGGATCGTTCGTCAACCGAGACAGAGTCTGGCAGATCTAGAGTAGCCAGAAAAGGTAGCTGTTGGTTCGGTTGCGGATACTGGTAGTATTGATATGGCATTTGCATACCAGTAGGACCTTGAATCAATTGATTATAAGGTCCTCCCATAGGGAATTGGCCATAAGGGGGTGGGCCACCTGGGTTGGGTGGTGGGCCAGATGGTGGCCCGCCGCCATAATAGGGTGGTCCGCTGCCGGAAGGTGGGGGTCCTCCACCGCCGGAATAAGGTGGGCCCCCACCAAAAGGTGGGGGTTCTCCTTTGCCGCTAGAATAAGGGGGTCCGCCGCTGAAATAGGGTGGGCCACCACCTTCACCGCTGGAATAAGGGGGTCCACTGCCTCGAGAATAAGGTGGGCCTCCTCCAAAAGGTGGGGGTCTGCCGCTTCCAGAAGTTGGTGGTCCTCTGCCTCCACCACCGGAGTATGGTGGGCCTCCACCTCCACTAGAAGGCAGAGGTCCTCCCCCTTCGGAATGAGATGGGGGTCTGCCGCCTCCGGAAGGAGGTGGGGGGGGGACCAAATAGTGGTGGGAGTGGTGGGACATGAGGAAAAGTTGGTGAGGGTCCAATTGGTGCAACATTATAATGTCCCCATGGAGTGTATGGGTTTCCGGGATAAGGTATCCCGTGGAGTACATTTTCGAGATTGAATTGTCCCGACACAGGATTAAAATGACCTGGATATGTGTGACTCCATGGTGGTTGGGTTGGGTTGGATGGTCCCCCACCATGATGTAATCCCATGGTGGATCCCACAATGGGTAAGGAGCTGCCAATGGAATGACCGATTGGAATTCCTCCACTCGTATTATGGCTAGAGAACAGGGGTTTCCCCCCAGTAACAACGTTTTGACCGCTTGTTGATGGTTGACTCATAATGGGTTGATGCTGACTTACTAGTGGAGGAACATTACTTATGATAAAATTAGGGGGTAAGGAGTATCCTCCCCTTGAATTTTGGGGTGGGGGAGGAGGTAGTGTTCCAGTAGTAGTAAGTGGGGTGTTGGACAATTGTCCTTCAATGTTTTGCATCATATGAGGTATGGAACTCATCTCCTGATTAATAGGTGTACTCGCAGGAAATGAGGGTTGACCAAGTTCATATGTGGTCACACAGAGACGAAGTGCATAATTTTCTTAAGAGACGTTATCTCTAACTTATCTCTAATGAATAAGTAAATTGCTTCATAACTTGCTCTAATTGACTTCCTGGTCAGGGAGACTTCAGGGATTAAGGCACTGATTTGACATAGGTCCCATGATGACGAGATTTAGGTGTAACAGTGAACAATCAACTAGCGAACTATGTGCAACACCTGGTAGTGGGTTAAAACTTTCGACAATGGACGGGGATTTTGAAAGAATTTATGAGCACACGCAACTTGAGGAATCGTTTCTTTCCTCTTTTTCTAGACAAGACTGGTGCATGCTAGGGGAGAAATGAGTTTTCCCTTAGCTTTGGATATTGTTATTATGGCTCTTGAATCTATATTTTCAACAAACAAACTTGTTTCCCCAATGGAATCAAACTGGGGGTTGGAGTCACCAATCAAAGATTGCTTCTCATACTTCCTTTTGGGCATAAGGCTCTGATCTCAAGCACTAAGAAAGCAACTTATATTTCAAACAAAGCGAATACAACTTCATAAATAACCATACAATGCTTCTTGAAAATAAAACGAAGGAGTATCGCTTCCTTTCCACCCTTTCTCCTTTGACTTATAAAGGGTATCGACTGTAGTTCTTTTAGAACTGATATATCATTCCTCGACAATGGCATTAGTTTTCTATGTTGTTGCTCAAGTTGTACCTCAACTAAGAATGGGATTCTCTTCAGTAGTTATGCCCAGCAATGGATTCAAATATCAAAAGAAACGGGGGCTTTGGTTAAGATGCAAATTCCAAGGAGGGTTGTGCAGATAGCACCATATATGTGCCAATTTAGGTTAGAAAGCCAATCCTCTAACCAAGGGAGGGTACCCTCAACAATAGGGAGGTATCAGTCCTAGTCTGTCACCCTAGGTACCTTTTAGATATCCATGAAAACTTGATTGGATTTAAGCTGAAATATGAGGTACTCAGGGGAAAATATTAGCCATGAAAACAAATGGAAATGAGTGTTGTATTTTTTAAGAGGAGGCACAACATATTCCAAAGTAAAGAAAACTCAAAGCAAGGCCCTCCTGGGCACCTTAATCATAGCTTAATCCTTGAAAAGAAGCACAAAAACCATGAAAAACATTCCAATAAGAAAGAAGTTTCAACTAGCCATTCAAATGCATCCAAGAGAACTGTTGGAACATCACACAAGCGAAAAATAAGGTTCTAATCCATGTGAAAAATGTATTCATATCGAGACTTATCTACTACATTCATTTGGATTCTATGGTTCATTTGAATATCCATTGAGGCCACAAAGAAAGCTATTTCATAAATATCTATGAATTAGATAATGAAGATGCTTTTTAAAATGAATATGTGAACCAAGATCTCATAGCATTCATTTGGATTCTATGGTTGATTTGAATATCTATTGAGACCATAAAGAAAGCTATTTCATAAATACGTATGAAGTAGATTTCGAGTTTAAACAAATGTTCATTAATTTTTGCAAGTGTATATGAAAATGACAAATGTGATAAGTGTGACAGTATACTCCTGTGAATTGTGCGATGTAGAATATAAGATGAGTGGGGAAGATAGCACTCAATCCTATAACCACTCAGGATAACCCAGTTCATAGAGAAAATATATTTATATAAAATAAACATATATTTTAAGTGATAAATAGTATGATAACACTTGAAAAACTTTACATCTTCTTGTGTCACCATATAATTATGTTGTATTTTGAGAAATGAAGATATTATGCCAATCACCCATTATTTTCACCTTATAGTATATATTGTCACCTATAAATCTAAACTATGACAACAACAACTATGAGGAAGTGACTTCAAACAAATATCTTGGAATTGATTTTCATCAAAAACTTAACTAGAATTGTAGCATTGAGATATTACTGGAGGGTGGAAATCTTATTATGAACTTCAAAACAATTATAAATCACTGGACCTTTGACAATGGGATAAGAAGAAGCTCGTCTTTCAGAGTCTTGTCACTCATGTTATCTTATATGGGTGTGAAGGTTGGGGTTTCAACATCTCCAGAGAACCATGGAGAATGAATCCAAAAGCACTTTATAACATATAATCTCAAATTAAAGGCAATACACCATATACTATCCTCTTCATAAAAATATTGATCTACTATGACAACAACAACTATGAGGAAGTGACTTCAAGCAAATATCTTGGAATTGATTTTCATCACAAACTTAACTAGAATTGTAGCATTGCGAAAAATATTAATGGAGTGGAAATCTTATTAGGAACTTGAAAACAATTGTAAATCAATAGACCTTTGACATTGGGATAAGAAGAAACTCGTCTTTCAGTGTCTTGTCACTCATGTTATCTTATATGGGTGTGAAGGTTGGGGTTTCAACATCTCCAGAGAACCATGGAGAATGAATCCAAAAGCACTTTATAACATATAATCTCAAATTAAAGGCAATACACCATATACTATCCTCTTCATAAAAACATTGATCTACATGTTGAAAGGATGTCTATGACTAGGTATAGGTAGCCAATGTACAAGAATAAGATAAACAACATGAGAGACGAGGCTTCGTAAAAAAAATTGACTCTAGTATAAAATAATTGACTCTAGTATAAAATAATTGAGGCTTAAGCAAAGTTGACATAAAGGCACCATGTCTTGGCTAATTATTAGAAAGGAGGAAGAGTTCATTTTGCATAATAGTGATGACATTAAAAATATTAGTACATCTAAATGGAAGAAGTTTGATAAAAAATTAGCAATAAGACAAATTAAAATATTATAAAGAGATGATATAAACCTTAATCTAAAAGATTAAAAACATTTCTTTGTTTTAACTAACATTAAAAAAAAATCGACATTACTAAAATAATAACAAGATTTATCGAAACAAAATTAGTTTTAACACGACATTAATAACCACTCATTGAATTATAAAAATCTAATAAATGATTCACATGTTCTTTTAAGTAAATAATATATAATATTATAAAAATTGAATATGATCCTTCTTGGTCTTTATTATTTAAGTAAATAATATATAATATCATGAAACTCACATGTAATTTGGTTACATTGAAGTAATTATTATATAATTTTGTTGTTTTATTAATATATTGATTGATTAGTTGTAATATTAGTATGTTTGTTATTCAACTTTTTGGTTATTAAAAAAAAAAAGCAAATACTTCACATCACTAGATTTACATGCTTTATTAAAAAATGTATTTATAAAAAAAAATAGTGTTTCGAAAAAAGAAATACTTATCTATCATTGACCATACTCGAAAAAATAGTGTTTTAATATATTACATAATAATATATTAAAATATGACAATGTATATGTAAATATAAAAAACAAATTTTATGAACATATATTAAATTATCTATTTAATTAAAACAATAAAATCATATAATTATTTTAATTATACTAATTAAATCAATCAAAATAAATAAATATATATATATATATATATATAATGATTGCAATTTAAATAATAAATTTTTAATTGCTTCCATGTTGTGAGGTTTTTAAATTTTACATGTCAACTGAAAATTAAAAAAATAATAATAATGATCAAAGATAGGTCTATCAATAATAATCAACAAATAAAATAGATAATAATAATAATAATCAAAGATAGCTTTGACGTATTCAAAGATAGGTCTACCAATAAATAAAGTAAAAAAAAAAATAATAATGATCAAAGATAGGTCTATCAATAATAATCAACAAATAAAGTAAATAATAATAATAATAATCAAAGATAGGTCTGTCAATAAATAAAGTAGATAATAATAATAATAAAAAATAGGTCTATCAATAATAATAATCAACAAATAAAATACATGGCCTATGCAGGTCTCGAACCTGCGACCTTCGCGTTATTAGCACGACGCTCTAACCAACTGAGCTAATAGGCCCGATATACATGATTCTAATTTCCCATTGTTCCTAACTGAGTAAGAACATGATTGATGGAATTTATAGACATTCCAATGCTGTAGGAAGCTTTTTCTTTGAATATGGATAAAGCTTTTTAGGTCTCAGTTTTATATATTCTGATCTTCTGTTTTTGTAGATGATGGACTTAAAAGTCCTCCGTGGATGACTGTGTTAAACTTTAGTGGTGTAGTCAGATATAAATGATATGATATGTAATGAAGGCCATCAACAGTTAAGGAAAACACTGATGATAGTTCTCTACAAAAGTAGTTGGCTTGTAATAGATTGTAGTTATAGGAGTAGCTGACTTGTAATATATTGTATTTGCTTTTGAATATCAAGTAGTTGGATTTATTTTATTTGCAATTATTTACATTTGCGATGTGCAGCAAGGTAGTGGACAGCTTTGCGTTTTTGTACACTGCAGCAAGGTAGTGGACAGCTTTGCGTTTTTGTACAAAGCAAGTCAAAATCCAGACCAGCGTTTCCCTTATTTTTCTCTGAGAAGTTAGAAAGAGAAACAAATATATAAAATAAAACCGCCCACCGTGGGGCTCGAACCCACGACCACAAGGTTAAGAGCCTTGCGCTCTACCAACTGAGCTAGACGGGCAGATACGGATGTTTCACCGTTTGCTCCATAACTTGTAATATATAATATTTTCTTCTACTTGCAAGGGTGGATTTGACCGTACATTGATGTTGCCCGTACGACTTTTTTTATTCTAATAAAAAGTACGAATTTTTTATTCTGGGAAAAAAAAGTCTTAAAACCAATAAACATACCACATCTTTGTTGAAAAAGCAAATAATATTAACATCAATTCTTAAATCTCATTTACATCACCATCAGTTACCAGTTTATATCATATCAACTTTCTAAAGATTACAAGTTTATATCAACTTATATAATTTATCAAAACCATACAAGTTTATATCATATCAACTTTCTAAAGATTACAGTTAAATTATATCAATTATAATTTATTTTTAAATTAAAAATAATTAAAACTAATATAGATTTATTTGAAACTCAAGCATTAGAATAATTACTATTCCCATTTTACCAAGATTTGAGGAGTCCCCTGCTACCCATTTTGGCTCCATAAGTGTATATGAACCTAGCCCTCTAAATTTTGTTCCTACTTCATCTGTTGGGAAAGTTTTAGTCCCTGAGGATGGGATGGTTCTTAATGATTGTGAGTCTGGAATTTGTCCTGATCCAGAACTGTTGGCTCCTCTTACCATATACCAAATTTCGTCTTCAAATCTGGTGGTAAAGCCTTTAAATGAGGACCGTTTCCTTAATGTGACTATTAGGAAAAGCAAAAGAAAACCTAGGGTTCCTGATAAGGATGGGTTGTCTGATAACTATACCCCTCTTTCTGCTCGTATTGATGGTTTTTGCGTGGACAATTGTGTTTTTGTTTCTTCCAAGAATGTTGAGGCCCTTAGAGCAGTTGTGCCTCCGAATGGGGTTCTTAATGTTATTTTTATCTTTGAATGTAAGAGGCTTGGGAAAACCTTCCAGGACTAGGGCCTTATCCCATCTCATTAAATCTACTAGTACAAGTATCTTACTATTTCAGGAAACAATGTGTGGAAGTACTTGTGTTGTGACAAAATTATCGACCATTTTACCAAATTGGGAATTTTTGGCCACCGACTCTTTGGGACAGTCTGGTGGGTGTTAGTTTTTCATCATTTAATTCAATATGATCTAGGATCTTAACTGAAAGAACAACATGTACAACATATCAAGCATAAGAGACAAAAGACAAGAGACACAAAGCATTTCACCGGGGAAAACCAAGAAGCTAAAAAACTCCGCAACTTCCTCAGAGATAGAATAAGCACCAATACAAAGATCACCAAGATGAATCCCCAAAAGATAAATTTCTGCAGCAACTACTCCTCCTCTCTTGTGCGCACTCCTCCTCTTTCTCACTAATGCGAAGTGAGTGAATAATAGAATGTGTAAAATGAGAGAGACACACTCTCTATTTATACACTACTTCACTTGTCTTTTAACTCTAACTAAGTCGGCTCCAACTTAACCACTTAATATAATGTTCACTGGGCCGACCCCACTAGGGTGGTCTAATAACCCTTTAACCCACATGACTCATACAGGGCCGACCCCATCAAGGTGGTATAATAACCCATCAAGTATAAGTTACGACACTTACAATATAACTTGCGACACTTGCAAGTATAACTGACGACACTTCCAATTGGAGGAATAATACATCTTCGTTGGGGATACAATAAAGTACAAATGTAATACATACAATATACAAGTGAATATCTTCCGAAGTTACAAATACATCAACACTCCCTCTTAACTAGGAAGGTATTCTCTTGACACAAGTCTTCAATACTGGAGCTGGATCATCGTCACTAGATCACTGGAGCATCATCGTCACTGCTGCTGTACTCTTTATCTCGATCACTAGTGCTATCTCTCAATTCTTCTCATCATAGGAAGTTCTACAGAGCCAACCCATTTTCATGATGGTTGTAGGCCTAGCCTCCTGTAGGTCTTCAACATCTCTGGCCATCCTATGGAATCCTCAGGACTAATTATGTGCGTCAACAAAACCTTGAAAGAGCATCCTAGCACAGACTATAGGATCTCCAAGGATCTTTTACATGTGACTGTCACAAAACCTCGAAAGAGCATCCTAGCACAGACTATAGGATCTCCCAGGATCTTTTCTATGTGGTTAGGAAAAACCTTAAAAGAGTGTCTTGCAACCTGCAAGAACTCTAAAGAGCATCCCAAGACTTTTACGAGCACATAGCTCAACCTATCGGATCTCCAAGACTGATTACATGCCTCTAGTAGCAAAACATCAAAAGAGTATCCTAGCACAGACTATAGGATCTCCCAGGATCTTTTCTATGCTACCTGTAGCAAAACCTCGAAAGATCATCCTAGAACAGATTATAGGATCTCCCATGATCTTTTTTATGCTACCTGCACAACCTGTCCACGGCCAACCTATAGAAAAACCTCGAAAGAGCATTCGAGCACAGACTATCAGATCTCCCAGGATCTTTTCTATGCTACTTGTAGAAAAACCTCGAAAGAGCATCCTTGCATAGACTATAGGATCTCCCAAGACCTTTTCTATGCTACCTGCACAACCTGTCCATGGACAACCTGTAGCAAAACCTCAAAAGAGAATCCGAGCATAGACTATCGGATCTCCCAGGATCTTTTCTATGCTACCTGTAGCAAAACCTTGAAAGAGCATCCGAGCACAAACTGTCAAATCTCTCAGGATCTTTTCTATGCTACCTGCACAATCTGTCCACAGCCACGGAGTATCAACCTGATACTCATGATCATACTAATCATCATCATATAGTTCATCATCCTGATGCACATCATCATCACATGATCACCCTGATCATATACGCAGCATCATCCTGATGCATATCATATGGGTCATCGTCCTGATGCTCATCACACATGATCATCCTGATCATCATGATAGCATCGTCCTCTTCAAATCATCTCATTGTCCACGGAGCACATCCTAGATGCACATCATACAACACTTACACCACTGACATGGGAGAACACATCTACCACCATTCGGGGAAGGCTCCAGCCCTTACTTTTTCACCATGGGAGAACACATCTACCACCATGTGAAAAATGGCTCAGCAATTACATCACGACCATGGGAGAACACATCTACAACCATGTTGGAAAAGCTCATGTGCATCTGCCTCTTCTAGACTCATCACTTCCCCTTGGAAGGAACCTTGATCTGAAGTACACCAAACCTCTCTCTAAAGTACTCGAACTTCACTCTGGCTAGTGGTTTGGTCAACACATCTGCAATCTGCTTATCTGTCGCAACATACTGGAGCTTTATTGCTCCTCTCTGCAACATATCCTTGATATAATGATATTTGATCTCGATGTGCTTTGACTTGTCATGGAACACCGGGTTCTCTAACAACTTCACACAACTCTGGTTGTCACAATAGATACAAGTAGCATCCAACTAGAGATCAAATAAATTAGGCAGTAGCTTCCTTAGCCCTATTGCCTCACAACTGGCCGAACAAGCTGGGACATACTCTGCTTCGACTGTACTCAGTGCTACGCAGGATTGCTTCTTGCTAAACCAAGAGATCACACCTGATCCCATACTGAAGTAGCACCTCGAAGTACTCTTCCTATCTGCAGCACTGCCTGCCCAATCTAAATCAACATAACCCTCCAGGTTAAACTTTTGATTCGCATCATACTTGAGCCCATAATCAACCATACCCTTCAGGTACCTCAGAATATGCTTTACAACAATCAAGTGAACATGTCTAGGATCCTTCAGGAACTGAATCAAGGTGTTCACAACAAAGCAAATATCTGGTCTCGTGTTTGTCAAGTACATCAAGGACCCAATCATCTGACGATACATCGTGGCATCAACCGACTCCGATGAAGCATCACTCAATAGATTCAGGTTCAATGCCATAGGTGTGGCCATCGCCTTGCAGTCCATCATCCCGAACCACTTCAGGATCTCTACTGCATACTTCCCTTGTCCAAGGAAGATTCCATCTATACTCTGCCACACCTCCATACCTAGAAAGTAATGCATCATACCCAAGTCCTTCATCTTGAACTCGGCAGCAAGCTTCCTCTTCGTATCGGCAATCAACCTATCCTCACTTGTCACAAACAGGTCATCCATATATAGTAGGAGTATCACTGGATTTCCTTCCTCAACCTTGTAGTAAAGGTTGGAATCCGCTTTACTCTTGGTAAATCCCAAACTGGATAGGAAGTTGTCTATCCTGCCATACCATGTCCTAGGTGCTAGCTTCAAGCCATACGAGGCTTTCTTCAATTTGCACACATGTGACTTCCTGTGATGTGTCTTAAATCCAAGTGGTTGCTCCACTTCCTCTTCGACTACACCATTCAAGAAGGTTGTCTTGACATCCATCTGGGGTATCTTCCACTTCATCACTTGCCTTGTATTTATCTATGCTACTATCTGCAGCATGCTTGATCTTTTAGATCTACTTGGAAGTCACAACAGACTTCCCTTCTGGTCTTGGGACCACATCCCAAAAATCATTCTTCATGATTGATTGGTATTCCTCTATCATGACATCCTTCCATTACTGCATCCCTGATCCTGGGAACTTCAGATTCTTCAATAGATAGTTTTCTTGAACTTCGTTGTTGGAACAAATGTTGTTTTCTTTCTTTTGTAGGTGATTGTACACGATCTTTCCTACAAGTCAAATTCAATTGCATGATTAGAAACATCTCATAGTTTTTCAAAAACAAATTCTTACGCATAAGAATGTATGTCATACAGTCATGCAATTATATTTATCCAATGCTTCAATACAACATTTATCCATATACCGTATTCACACGGTAACTTTCTAGATGCCTTCCATTTCTACTAGAACATTTGTTAAGAGTGTGCACAACTCCCAACATGTTAGCAAATAGGTTTCATTCTAGATAAGTAGCAATGGAATGTTGTACAGTACCATAGGCCACTTACCCATTACTATATTAGTAGTATCTTGTTCATTAATGCAACTTTTTCTAAAATGCATAATATACATCCTAAATCTAGCAACATAAATATGTACATGAATGAACAACATCATTTAAGTAATAAGAAATGACAATTCAAATACTTATCTTTTTTTACTTGTTGGGTGGACTCCCTCTCAATCTTTGCTTCCTTGCAGGAACTACTAGAGTGAGCTCCCTCTCGATCTTTGCTTCCTTGCAGGAACTACTGGAGTGAGCTCCCTCTTGATATTTGATTCCTGGATTGTCTGTCTTTGAACTTATAGCCATCCTCGACCACTATGCATGCTTAAGTGTGCACTAGTGTCATCCTCAAGATCTCATACATAATCATACATGCATTAGTATAATCTCAATACTATCAAAACATTATGATTCTAAATAATCTTAAACATGTATGGTTATGGTCATTTCATACACAGGTAATTTATCACAAGCATTAGTATTCAAGGTTTCAGGGAGTACTTCTTTTACTCATGCATGTTCTTATATGACCATAGGACTCTTCTGGTTTGCCATATCATCAATCAAAGTAAGAAGTATAATATGCATAAACCCATGATTACTCAAACCTATAACTTCATGAATGATCATTATTAATCATACAAAGGTATACTTATATGAGATCCTAACACAAAGTAGGATTTTAACTCGATATAGGAAAACATACCTGGATTATCATGCTTGTCTAACATACCCAAACAATGTCTTCTTTGTTCTCTTAGAGACCTTGTGTTAGCAACCTGCATATCTCATAAGTTAATAATTGTAGAACCAAGTTATACATACCTCATAAGTAGAGATTCTATGTGATCCATGACTATGGATGAGTCTTTGTCTTCATGTCACCATGGTCATATGTTCTTGATCTAGTACTTGATTTGTCTTTCTTGATGTGCCTTTTATGTTAGGGAACAACATCATCCTCATACAACACCACAATGCATTAGTACAATCATAAGTGACATAACCCTAATCAATAAATGTCTTCTATCATTCACATGCATTCATACTTTTACTAGGGTGATAAGACAAGTCTAGAAATAATCAAGATTGTACTAACCTCAATAATATGAAGACAAACATATCATAAAATTAATCATGAACAGATTTCAAAACATAACTGTATCTCTTCAAGTCATACTTGTCGGGATTGCTTGTAGCTTTCTTATGTAAGGCCTTAACCTCATCTCCCTCTGGAACTGGAACTTCTTCACTTATGCAGGTGTCCAATTCATTCTCTTCTAGGATTAACCCAATCCACTTTGATTTGCTGAAACTGGATCTGGAGTTGGCTAGGATTTGATAGAGAAACCCTACAAATCGAAACTTTGACTTTCAAACTTCTGATTGGACGAAAAGATGTGCTTTCCTGAGCTTATCAAGCTAGCATACTTCAATTTTGAAATCTCCAAAATTTGACCCCTCAAAATTGACTTTGAAAGTTTCGGATCTGCAGCTTCTGTCAAATTCTGGTTTTCTGGTCAAAATCCCGAACTAGGGTTTGATAGAGCCCGGGGATCTACCGAACCAAAAACTTCGATCTTGGTCTCTAAATTTTGATTTTTCTGAGGAGAATCTAGTCATGGTCTCTGATTCAAGAAATTCCAACTTTCTCCAAAACCCTAATTTCCCGCAGCAGTGACAAACCAAAAATGAAAGTGCTTCAGAATCCAATTATGTTTGGACATAAATATATGCCATATTGTTTCTGATGTATCTCTAAAATTTTGCATCCTCAGGGTCTGAAAATTCATCCTGTAGTACACTAACCTGACATCTTTCCAACCCCACAAATCTGACCTCAAATGGATTCTCTGAGAGAGAGATATGCCAAGTGTCCCAACGTGACCTATTTATAGGATGAAACAATATAGCTAACTTGTACGGCTTGAAACATGTCACTGTTTCCACTTCGGCCTCTGAAACCTGGACCTATGAAACTACATCCCATGCTCTTACTGTCACTTTTTACAGAATTTCATATGGAGCTTCCTAGCCCAAGTTGTGACCTTTTTTCCTAGGTCACCTGTTTATGACTGAGATCTGGAAGAGGCAGAAACCCTAAATTGTATGGATCATAAAACAGACAGTACAACGAATTAGATGATGTGATTCTGACAAAAGGTACATGGGGATGTTATCTTCAACCTGTAGAAGTTTTAGATCCTGAACCTTCACCAAAATATATTTATAGCGAAAGTTCCACGATGACTAGTTTTTACAATACCAAGTCCTAGCTTCTGATTTGTCGCAAGTGCAACAAGTGTCATAAATGCCATACCATGCCTTCCTTCAGGCTATCTCTGATACCATGTTATTTTTTCATCATTTAATTCAATATTATCTAGGATCTTAACTGAAAGAACAACATGTACAACATATCAAGCATAAGAGACAAGAGACAAGACACACAAAGCATTTCACCGGGGAAAACCAAGAAGGTGAAAAACCCTGCAACTTCCACAGAGATAGAATAAGCACCAAAACAAAGATCACCAAGATGAATCCCCAAAAGATAAATTTCTGCAGTAGCTACTCCTCCTCTCTTGTGCACACTCCTCCTCTCTCTCACTAATGCGAAGTGAGTGAATAAGAGAATGTGTAAAATGAGAGAGACACACTCTCTATTTATACACTACTTCACTTGTCTTTTAACTCTAACTAGGTCGGCTCCAACTTAACCACTTAACATAATGTTGACTGGGCCGAACCCACTAGGGTCATCTAATAACCCTTTGACCCACATGACTCATACAGGGCCGACCCTATCAAGGTGGTCTAATAACCCATCAAGTATAAGTTACGATACTTACAATATAACTTGCGACACTTGCAAGTACAACTGACGACACTTCCAATCAGAGGAATAATACATCTCCGTTGGGAAAACAATAAAGTACAAATGTAATACATACAATATTCAAGTGAATATCTTCCGAAATTACAAATACATCAACAGTGGGATTCTGGCAGGGTGGAACCCTAAGTTCTTTAGTTTCTAGGCTTTTAAAACTAAGTGGGGTATCCTCTTATAAGATTATTGTTTAGATTTGAATTTGCTAATAACCTTGTTCAATATTTACGGGCCTTATAAATATCGAGTTTTGTTTTGGTCCTCCTTATGCTCATCTAGTTTACTAAATAACAAAAAAATGATCATTGCAGGAGACCTCAACTTTACCAGAGGCATGGCTGAAATCTGGGGGGTACATGCAAGATTGGATACACTGGCAGGTTATTTCACTCAAATTTTGGACTCACATGATCTGGTGGATGTTTCCCCAGGTACTCTTTCTCCTACCTAGAGAAATGGAAGGTTGGGGTGCGAAGGCATCCACAAAATATTAGACAAATTTCTTGTGAGATCTGAATTACTGAATGGTTGGGAAAGACATCGAACATGGATCGGGGAGGATAAATTCTCTGATCATTGGCATGTGCTATTCCAGATTGATGACACTATTGGTAAATTGAATTATCCCTTCAAATTCAATTGTTCATGGAATCAAAATGAAGATTTTTTCAATATGGTAAGGCATTTTGGACCACTTTTGACAATGGAGAGGGTTTGAATCCAGTGGATGTTATTGTTCTGAAACTCCGTAAACTAAAGGAACTTGCTACTTGTTGGATAAATAAAAAGCATAAAACTGATCTGTTGGAACTGAAAAATTTAGAAAAGAAAATACAGGACCTGCATCGTTTGAACTTCAAAGGGGATGTGGAAGATGATGTCTATCTGGGAGTTAAGAACCTGGAACAAAAGAAGGAGGAGTTACTTCTCCAAGAAGAGATGAAGTGAAGGATTAAAATTCGAGCTACTTGGATTGGTCTTGGTGACATAAACACCAAGTTTTTTCATGCTTATGCTTCACACCGAAAATATACAAATCCCATATGGAACCTATCATATGAGGATGGGAACTCAATTACTAGACAATAGGATCTCCAAAAAGCAGCTTCAAATTATTTTGGCAAACTTTTTTCTGATACATGCCATAGTGATATTGTTACACAGATAAATGTGGCACGTCAGTTTCCGGTCTTTGTTAATGAACAAGAGGCACATGAACTTGTGAAAGAAGTTAATTTACATGATATTGAAGAGACATTAAAGGGTTTTGCTAATGAGGAAATCCCAGGACCTAATGGCTGAACAGTTGAAATTTTTTTGCATTTTTTTTATGTTATGGGGGAAGATTTACTAAAAATGGTGGAGTACTCTACAACATAAGGATATATTTTGGGGGGCCTAAATGCTACTTTATTTACCTTAATCCAAAAGAAGAGTAAGCCCTCTACATTTGGTGACTTCCAACCAATTGTGTTATGCAATCTAGCTTATCAAGTAATTTCAAAAATCATATCTGAAAGGTTGAAGCCGATCCTATCCAGATGTCAACATACCAAAATCAAAATAGTAACCTTAAACCATAAAAAAGTTGCATAATAATAATAAAAACATGATACATATGTTCACACAATCCTCCATACTTCTACAGGATATCTAAAATCAGTCCCAAATCAAAAAAGTTACAGGAATAGTACGAAGTAAATCCCTAGTGAGCATAGAGAGAAAATCAAGCCCAAAAAAATTGTCCCCAGCCAACCACTCTAGGCATATCTCCAAAAACCAGACACTAGCGATCAACTGGGATAAATCAAATGATTATGAGCTAGATTTAGATAGTTATAGTGTCCCGTAGAAAGGTCACTAGTATGCTAGTATTGACCCCTCTAAAACCACTCGATTATCCTAAAGCTTTTAAAAGTACAATAGCCCTTTAACTGCCAAATCGTTGATCTTTTGGATATTAAGTACACTTTTGTGTTGAATTGTCTATATATATGTTTGTAATTGAGCCAACTAAACTTACCTTGTAACTCCATGATCCTCCACATCCACTAGTCTAGCACAGTCACTTGGAGTCTATATTTCCTATCAGCCCAATTGATAATCACCTGAGAGTCCCCAACAACCTAAATATAACCTAAATTGAGATGGACATTAAAGTGTATAAGCCATGTAAAATCCCCCAAAGATCTAGTAACTCAACTCGAGTATTGGAACCATCGCCACAGCCCATCCAGAGCATGTACCTATGAGAATCACTAAACAAAGGACCATACCCGAACCAGAATGACCATGTTGGGAGGCACCATCAAAATAACCCACTAGTTCAAAATCCAAAAAGGAAGGAGCACTATGGATCCTTGGATGTTTTGCCACCGATCAACTCCAATATTCTTTGAACATACCAACTATGCTAGCCCTCACCCTAAAGGGTCTAATCTACGGCTCTTTGAAAAGTACTAGTCTCCTTTGCTTCCAGATTTTGCATATGAAGAACAAAGGTAATTCAACAGGATCACCAAGGGACACCCAATGCTCAATACTTTCTACTAACGGACCGTGATCCCACCTAAGAGAAGAATTAAAATGCCCTGCAACTTCCAACCAAAGCTTCCGAGTAATAGTATAGTGAACTAATAGATGGTCCACAATTTCGTCGCTACTATAGCAAAGAGGACAACAACTCGGGCCAATACCTCCCCTCTTGAGGAAATTGTCCTAGGTCATGATCTTATTTTCAATTGCTAACCAACAAAAACACTTGAGTTTTATAGGTACTTTCCACTTCCATAATAGTTGAAACCACCATTTTCCTATTCTTGATTATGACTGAAGGAAATGGCCTCATAAGCTAGTTTTGTGATGACCTGTCCCATGGTGGTGTTCCATGACCATACGATTTCATCAACATATCCAATAAGAATGATCCCATTGTGGCTTAAGAACTTTATATATCCATACCATTCTACAACTGTATCACCCTCCAATCCCAACTCATCTGCACTAAACCAATAGCTAGTAAGAAGAGGCCATTGTCCCATCTTTTTGAATTGGCTTAAATAGTAGAGACCTTTGACATTCAGGGCATTAACAATGACCTCTAATAATTCCCATTGCCTCCTATAAAAGGGTCCAACCCCAATGTAATTTGGGATCCATTTCCCACTTTCCATGCAAGCCAATATCCCATATTAAGGAATTGACCAACCCACTCCAACTATTTGAAACTTGTGATCCCTTTCTTATCCAATCAATCACCAATTGGATTTTTAAATACTTTGCATTTATAATATCACTCCACAACCCAGAACCAAACAGTCCCCTCCAAAGACTCTTTATAGCTAACGCCTGGCCGAACCAAAATATGTTTTTTAGACCCCAACCCCCAAACCTTTTGGGAAGCGATATCCTTTTCCACCTGACAAGATGCATCCCTTCTTTAGCTCTGCCTCCATTCCATAAGAAACTCATCACCCTTTTCCTAATTTTGTTTAAATTTTTTTTTGGAAACTTGGCTAAGGAGAGCCAAAAGACAACAATATTCTGCAAGATTGATTTTAATAGAATTAAACATCCCCCAAGGATAACCACCTATAACTTCAGTTCTCAACCTTGTTCTCGAATTTCACCCGGATTCTAAATGAACCAAAGGAAAAGGAATAAACCCATGAACTTGCTGCAAAACCCCCTCCCCGACCCCATTCCATATTATGCTAGATTTCAAAGGACTCACCTCCATATTAGAAGCATCACAAAACAAGTTGATAATATCTAGAAACAACAAACACTCCTCGACAGTACCACTTCCAAAAAGCAACACATCATCTACAAATAGTAGATGGGATACAAATTGTCTACATGTTATTTTTACACACTTGATTCTACCCTCCCTTTTTGCTTGTTCAATTAACCGACTCATCCCTTCCACAATCTGCAGAAAAAGAAGGGGAGATAATGGGCACCCCTTCTTGATTCCCCTATAACTCTTGAAAAATCTCAAAGGTGAACCATTAACAAGAACAACAAAATTGGCCGAGCTCACACAACCCATAAGCCAGTTTGTTACTTGAAGACTCAATCCAATTTGCAGGAGGACAAACCTCAAGAAATTCCAGTCAACTTTGTCATAAGCCTTAACTAAATCAATTTTCAAGATCATTGCTTCCGTCTTCTTGATCTTAATTGTATGCAAGCTCTCTTGTGCTCCTCTAATAAGCATTGAAAATAAGCCTATTGTGTAAAAAACCAAATTGTTCTTTTGACAAGCACTCAGATAGTTTGATCTTTAATCTGTTAGCAATCACTTTTGTTATAACCTTGTAAATAAGGTTACACAAAGAGATGGGCATGTAATCATTGAAGGATATGGGAGTAGTGCTTTAGGAATTAGTGCTATAAAAGTCATTTTTATGGATCCAGTAACCATCCTCCGTACTCTTGTTTCTTCCACAACATCCAATAGGTCCAAACCTATGATGTCAAAAATTTCCAAGTAGAATTCCACTGTCCAGCCATTGAGGCCTTGACTCTTGGACTTTGACATATTCTTAAGAATATCTTCTATTTCTTTCAAGGAAATCGGTCTCCCCACATATTGGTTGTCATCTTCATTGAAGATTCGGGGGTAACAACTTATAACATTCAACTGGGATTTTATTTCTCTTAGGGAAACCAGTTTCCACATATATTGGTCATCATCTTGGTCTCCACTACTCTTGAGCTTTCATGTGTTCCCTGAAGATGGGTGGAGTGTCCACTCGAAACGTTGGACACAAAAGTTTTCACACAATTATCTCCATAAACTAGCTTCCAAGAATGTGGTAACTTACATTGAAGGAGGGGTAAAGGGTTTTAGGGGAATTCCAATTACCCACCCCTCCCAAAGTGTGTCATCTAGCAAGATAGCTCATCATCCCTAAAATGTTCATGACTAGTAAGGGTCGTAGCCAATGCATATTCCACTTCTTAGGATACTTCTGATACTAATTAGTCATGGTGATGATGTAGTTGGAACCAAAGTGATTAGAAAGAGGGTTAATAAGCATGATGAAGTCTACAACCCATTTCTGAAAGGTCTATAGCTCAATTGCTAGGTACCACGACAGCTCGTCCCCCTTAGAAGGTTGTCCCTTTCTTTGATGCATGTCCCTTTCTTTGACACATGTTGCAAGAATTAGCATAATCTTTTGCATCTTTTGCATCCTTGAACATTATTGGACACCAAAGTGCTACCTATGACATCTTATGAACCATGGTCTTTCCTTTACAATGGCCTCCCACCACTAGGCTAGTACATTGCCATAGTATTCATGTGCACTCATGGTCCATAACACGCCACATGATTATCCTCTCTATGAATAGATATCTTATAATTAGCCGATAGTCAAGAATATGTACCTTATGGTTTTTACCGTTAAATGACGGGCAGTACACGAAGAGTTCTTTCAGATGTCTTGCAGGTAGAATTCCACGGTGTAACGTGTATCATTTTCTTTTACTAGATAACGGTTAGATTTCACACGGATTGTTTATGGAGAGAATTGGTGTTTTAGTTTTGGCTTCTAACATGTGTTAAAATTCATCATATTGATATTGTGGATGATCCTTATCCCTCTGCAACTTTGTCGTCTTAGGCCTGTAATTTTTATTAGGAACGACATTATTTATTCTATTTCTTTCACAGTAAACAAATATAGATAGAGAGCCACTGTGTACATCATAAGGGTCCAGAGGGGACACAGAATATGGGACATACTGTTGGGCTAACCATGTCTGAGCTGAAGAACTGATACACCAAAATAACAATAGTGCTGCTGAGTGTGGTACCAGAGGAACTGATGAGCTGCGGGATCATAGTGACGGGGAGTCATACCATCAATGGTACACTGAACTGGAACTAAACTGGGTATGCAAGGAAGCATATAACTGGGTGGCTTCTGAATAAAATCTCCAACACAACCCGGACATCCACGGGAACATATAACTGGGCATTCCGAAGTGACTCACCAATGTGCTAGAGTAAGGGGACATCCGGGGTCTTCAACCAATAACTGAAGGGATATATACCCTACACGATTCTCAACGATGCGATCAAGGTGTTGAAGTCGAGCATGTGAGAAACAACCACTCGGAGAGGCACTGATGACTCCTCTCAAAATGGTTCGTAGGAACTCACCATAGATGGTGATGAGTCCAAGGAACAGGGACCTCTGGGTCTATCCTCTGGAATAGATGGGTTGTCGTCGACAGAGGGAGACCTGCAACTAGCAAGGCAATGATGTTTCCTTGATAGGAGCACGAGGTGGAGAACCGAAGTGTGAGAGTACTGATGGTAGGACTGACATACTGTGGGGGTGGAGGATAATTGGGAAAGTAGAGTGGGAGGACTCAAACTTCCTTTGTTCAGAGTATGATGGCAGGGACGATCGGGCAGCATATGAAACTAACTAGTGGGAAAGGGATTGTAGCTGTAATGGATCAATGATAGTGACTGGGATGAGTGATACTCAAATTGGTGTAAGATGGTAGGAGACTGCAAAATACTCTGAACAAAGGTGACCTTATTGGGGGTGCTTCCAAGAGGACCGATCATGGTGCTGAGAGGCACTGGGGGGACTTCTACATGGGTTAAGGAACTAGAAGAAGTGTGTTCAAAATGGTACTGTTGTGTGGATTTATACGAGCCCAGGACAGTTCATGCTCGAGATTGCTTTCAATTTTAAGGGGTCTGAAAGCGATAAGAAGACTCTGAAATAATGGAATGGTACCGTTGTGTGGATTTGTATGAGCCCAGGACGGTGCGTGCTCGTGGTTGCTTTCAATTTTAGAGAGTCTGAAAGCAATAAGAAGACTCCAGGGGGGTGCTTTTTCGTGTGTTAGTCTCCAAGGCCCGAAGAAGCATAAAAGGATGCAATGAAGAACTCTTCTAGCCGGTGTGACTAGAGTATTCCTTTTTCATAATTAGTCTACTAGGTTCGGAAAAGGGTTAAACTTATACCAGATAGATGCCCTTTCAGGTACTTTAATGAGCATGAAAGGAAGCAAGATTGCTCGACGATCTTTTCATTGTTTTAGGAGTCAGAAAAGAGCTTAATAGAAACTCCCTAAGTGCTTTTTCGTAAAGGACTTGTCCGGCCCGAAAAAGGGATAAAATTATACCGAACAAAAGGAATGGTCAGGCAAGGAGGAAGTGCTCAATCAAGGAACATCGATGGGAACTAAGAACGAGGGTGGGGGGGAACACTAGTGGGCCTCCTTGAGGGGTGATGAATGGTGGCAAAACAATGCTATAACTGCAGTATGAATGGAGTGAATGGATCATGAAAAAAAGTGTAACAATTTGATGGTGGCCGATGTGGCGCGCAAACATAGGTGGCAAGGTGTCGGGACACAATGTTGAAATTGTACCAGGTGAGAGCGATAAATGATCTCAAGCGTCATCACGAGGTCAAAAAACTGAATCCGACGATATAAAAAGTGTCAAAAATGGATAACGATCGAGGTGGCACGCAAATTGAGGCAACGGGGGGCATTTTGGAAAAAATACCCAAAAAATCTGGGGGTGAGAGCGAGAAATGATCTCAAGCATCATCACAGGATCGGAAAAATGAATCCGATGATATAAAGTATGTCAAAAACGGGTGATGGTCGATGTGGCACACAAACTAAGGCGATGAGGGGTGTCTAGAAAAAATGCTCAAAAAACGGTGTGGAAAAAATAAGAAAACGAGTCGACCATCCTGATGGTCTCATCGTGTTGATTCCAGTGGTGGAAACGGTTCAGAAAATGGACTCCGTAAGGATTCAGAATGGCCAAAACAAGAAAAAGTCAACGGACTATAAATAGTAAGTGGGTCCAACATGACAAGTGTCATTTGGACTTGTTGACTTTGACTAGAAATCAGAGTGGATCAGAGCTTAGTTAGTGTTTCTAGACGATCCGACCGGCCGTTTTCAGATCCGGGAGTTGCAGGTATTCCGATAAACTCATACTTGCATTTTTTATTGGGTTCGGGGGGGTGGTGGGTGCCAGGGGGGGGTCCCGTACGGTCCACAAGGGCGTGGACCGCGGGTTTCCGGTGTGGAACTGCAGTCTGGAGACCGATCACAGCATCATACTCTGCCTGGTTATTGGTAGCAGCGCCTATGCACATTCCTTCGAGGTGAATCAACTCATGTGAAGGGGAATATAAGACCCAGGCTGCAGAGGTCAGATTTGGAGACCAGCGGCTTGCTCCATCGGCGAAGCCAATGTAATGAGGTGGAAGATGGTCCATCTGCGATCATGCAAAAATGATGAATGTAAGGTTGCAGTAAAAAATGTGAAAAACAAAAAGAAAGCAAACTGTACAATACGGCCCAATGGGGCCGTGGGTTTGTTTATGGATAAAAGTGTTTAAGATACAACCCATTACGGGGGTTGCGCAAAGTGTGACCTTCTGAGTCAATTAAAATGTATGCCCCATTTCCAAGGTAGGTCTGCCCGATGTAAGGGCCTTGCCACATGGATTCAAACTTTCTTTACCGGTCTTGTCGTGGGCTTGGTCATAGGCGAGAACGAGGTCTCCTTTGCGGAAAGTTCGTGGGTGGACATGTTTGTCGTAACCAGCTTTGGAGCGGTTCTTGGCGGCTTCAATGGTTTGGAGGGTGGCGCGATAGTCTTCATCATCTTGTTCCAGTGATAACAGACGTTGCTTGAGTGGGGAGGTGTCTGGGAGAAGCTCGATGGCGATGTGTAAGGCAGGTATCTGACACTCGATGGGGAGGACAAACTCTACACCGTGAACTAAATGAAACGGGGTAAAACTGGTGGCGGTCTTGGTTGATGTACGGTAAGCCCATAATGCAAGGAAAAGCATGTGATGCCAGTTGGACTTATGCCGGTCAACAGTGCGTTGGAGGATGGTTTTTAAAATTTTATTGATGGCCTCTACTTGGTCGTTCCCTTGGGGGTAGTACGTAGAGGAATACTGATGTTCGAACTTCAGTAGAGTGGATAACTCGCACCAAATAGAATCTTCAAAATGTGAACCATGGTCTGATACCAACTGTTTGGGGACCCCGAATCGAGTGATAACATGGTTAAAAAAGAAACGGGCAGCGGTGTCAGCTTTACAATTGAAGGTGGGCATGGCTTCAGCCCATTTGGTGAAGTAGTCTACAGGGACAATGATGTACTTATGGTCGTTGGCGGATGAGGGTTTACATTCCATGAAGTCGATGGCCCATTTACAAAAGGGACCAACGGTGACAATTGGGTGTAACGGAGCGGGTGGTGTCCGAGGCTTAGGGGCAAAAAGTTGGCAATTATGGCAATGTTTGACCACTGTGATGCAATCAGTAAAGAGTGTGGGCCAGAAGTATCCGGCACGGATGACCTTTTGGGCAGTGGCCATTCCAGAGAAATGTCTTCCACAGGATCCGCTATGACAGTCATTGAGGACTTGTTCGGCTTCCTTGTGTGTAAGACAACGACGGAGAATAGTATCAACCCCTCACTGGTAGAGGATGGTAGAGGACATCGCCCAAGAAAAGATATCAAGAGGCCTAGTGATGGATGCGACAGCGTCCATCACGATTTATGTTGGGTCGAAACTTCTGCATGTAAAGGTATAACAAAATATCACCGTACCAGGGGTCATCGGACGAGATGGTGAACAAGTGATTGTCGGGTAACTCATTGGGGATTTGGAGGGACGAAAAAAGAGATGGGAGATCGGTGATGAGCTGGGCAAGCGCGAGGGATTTAGTGTTCTTAGGGGTTGTGACAGTTAGGTTATATTCTTGGAAGATAATTACCCATTTAGCAATGTGACCTTGCAGAAGTCGCTGGTTCAAGAGATAGACCATGGGGTTGGAGTCGGCGACGACTGTGGTATGACTGAGTAAAATGTAGTGTCGCAATTTTTGGACGGAAAAGACCACAACAAGGGCTAGTATTTCCTCATACGGGTAACGTAGTGGTGGTCCAGACAAGGTTTGGCTGACGTTATAAATGACATGCTCCTGGCGGGCAGCATCTTCTTGGACAAGGACTCTGGATACGGCGTGGTCAGATGCCGAGACGTAAAGGATGAAGTCCTGAGAGAAATTCGGAGGGGAGATCAGAGGGGCTTGCGTGAGAGATTTCTTAAGGGTTTCGAATGCATCCTGCGCCTGGTCATCCCAAACAAAGGGTATGTGGGTACGAAGTAGGCGTAAGAAACCATGAACTGTGGTGGCATAATCAAGAACGAAGCGTCGGAGAAAATTAGACTTCCCCTGCAGACTCTGGAGCTGCCGGAGCGTGCGAGGAGTGGGAAGGTCTATGATGGCTTGTACTTTTAGGGGATCAACAACGATTCCTTTATGGGAAACAATGAAACCCAGCAACCGGCCTGCCGGAATGCAAAAGACACACTTGAGTGGGTTCAAGCGGATTTGATATTTGCGACAACACAGAAAGACTTGTCGGAGGTCGTTAAGGTGGTCTGATCGTTTCCAGGAATGAGCTGTAAGATCATCGAGATAGACTAGTAGGATATGGACCAAGTCATGAAAACAATAGGTCATGGCTCGCTGGAAGGTGGCACCAGCATTTTTAAGGCCAAAAGGCATGACGCGATAGGCAAAGGTGCCCACGGGGTAGTGAAGGTAGTCTTATATTGATCTTCCTTGCGGATCTGAATATGGTTGTTTCCAGAGAAACCGTCCATGAAGGATAGGACTGCATGCCCAGCACACACATCGATGAGTTGGTCAATGAAGGGCGTGGGGAAGTTGTCTTTGGGATAGGCTCGGTTTAAATAGCAGAATTCTGTACAAACGCGGATGGTGCCTTGTTTCTTGTTAACAAGGATGGGGTTAGAAACCCAAGTGGTATATGCAATAGGATAAATGAATCCAGCTTTGCGAAGTTTCTCAATCTCTGCTTTAACGATGGGGAGCTTGGATGGATAAATGGGGCACTGTTTCTGGTGAACGGGGGGTACATCTGGCCATGTGTCAATGTGGTGTTCTATAATAGCGGGGTCAAGACCAGGCATTTCGGTATAGGACCATGCAAAGACATCACAGAACTCTTGGAAAAAATTTGTGTACTCTCCGATCTCATACTCACTGCAGGAAGCTCCTAATGTAATGATTTCAAGAGCACCAGCGGGGACAGAGATATCAATGTGGATTGTGGGTGAGATATTGTCCATGTTCCCTTCCTCAAATGCGTCAGGGGCGGGAATGGGATCTTTAAACCAGTCCACTTTGGTGGGGAGGAAATCTTTGGACTCAACCGCAAATTGGGTGGCTGTGGTGGAGGAGGAGTCTTCTGGGAGGAAATAGGAACGATGGTGCATATCCTCCCAGGGGTAATCAGGGGTACTAAGAGCCTCTAGAATCTCCTCGTCATTGTCGAAACTCTGGGTTGTCAAATCGGTTGACAAGGGAGTGGTAGTAGAAGAGATCATATAGATGGTATTAATCTCTCCGGATGAGGGGGATACTGGGGGGTGGATCTCCTCAATGGTGGGGGGCGCCGTCTCAAGGTCCAAATTATTCATCTCGTAAAGAGCTGCTCTGTAATCTGGGAGATCGGGACAGTGATGTGAGTAATGGCCATAAATACTGCATATTGCATAAGGGTGGTTGGTACGCAATGATTTATCACGAGGCTTAGGGGCTGGGTCGAGTTGGACAACCAGGTTGTTGGGGTCGTCATCAAGCATTTGCATGTGCTCTTGTAATGCAGGTAATTGTGGACATTGATGGGTAGGTTGGCCTAACTCATCACACAACGAACATTTGGGAGGAGCAAGAAACACGGGGGGGGGGGTTTAACAGTTTTGGGTGGGGGTACAGCCATGTACGGTTGTGGGCCTCTACCCCCATTGTGCTTGAGAAGAGGGGATGTATTAGACAATGAGGAAGGAGTAGTGACACCGGGAGGTGGTTGACTAGTAGTGGTGATGGGTTGCACCAGTTGTAGGATGACATTTGGTGTCGGAGGGGTAACGGGAGGCGTGATGTACCATACAGGTAATCCTAAGGTTAAACCGGGGAGGCTGAGGTTGGCCATAACCGGGGTGCTCACTGGGGGGAATAGGAAAGGGATTGTATGGATGGGTGTAACACCAACATGACTAGGTACCAATGGTGGTTGAGGTAGCAAGGGCGGTTGATGGTTGGGTGTTGGTGTATTGTGGGAAAGGGTACATAAGTCATATACTTCGGTCGCGGGTGACGGGGGTGGAATGGCTTGGAATGTTGAAGTTATTGGCATATCTAAGTAGACTCTGGGGCCCACTGAGGAAACCAACGAGGTAGCGGCGTTGCAAGCAGGTTGTTCAACCATGGGGAGAACATTTTCAGGTACAGCAGGGGCATTGGGATCGTAATAGGTGAGTTATCAACCTTGACCATGCGTCCATCATGGGGGAACATCATGGTACGAAAAATGGATGAGGCAACCGCCCGCATGGCGTACATGTAACTGCGTCCAAGTAAGAGGTTATAATCAAGTTGGGCGTTAATGACCTCTATGTCAATGAGCACGGTTTTACCAGCCAACTGGATGGGGACATTAGCTAATAGACCTTGGGGTTGAGCCGAACGGCCGTCGTAGGCTCGCAAAGCAGTGGTGGACTGCTGGAGAGTAGGGGATCCCAACTTCTGCCAAATGAATGTGGACATAACGCATGTAGAGGCACCTTCATCGATGATGCACTGATGGATGACAAGATTTCGAACAGATACAGAAACTTGGAATGCTAATGTGGAAGGTAGGCGTGGTTCAGATTGGTCCAAATCGAATGCCATCATTCGTTAATCATTTGGGTCAATAGCACCAATGGCTGAGAGCAAAGTCTTGCGCTGTGAAGGACAGTTTTTTAAGACCTCTAATGCAGACATGGTTGTGGGGGACTGGGCTAAGTCATCTAGAATGTTGTAATTAGACGCAGCGCGAGCATTTGGGTTATTGTTGATGCGGCGAAGTGGGAAGCGAGAGGATTTGGAGGCACCATCTAGTGGAGCTGGAGGTATGCATAACGACTGATCAGTGGGATGAGCGTCGGTGTTTTTTTCGGCGGGAGGTGCTTCGGGGGTGGAGCCATATTGGTTCCGACGGGTTTGAAGGTTGACATCGGCAAAGGACATCATTAACAAGTGATGGGTACCTGAGTCTATCATGGGTTGATCAGGAGCGGCATAAGTGATTTACTGTTGTGGTGGTGCGTTTCCTTGAGGGGGAGACAATGGCTGAGTGTTCACTACGCCTTGGGTTGGTAAAGGGTTTTGTAACACCAAGGGTTGATTCTGAGGTGGTGAGGGGTTGCGTGGCGCCTGAGGAGCCGCGTGCCCTTGGCGGTGAGCATCATCATTCCAGAGTTGCCGAGCTCGCTCCAAATGTGGGAAAGCGTGTGTATAATGACCATAGACCCGGCAAATAGAACAAGGATGGTTTGTTCGCAAATTAGGATTTTTGGCCTGTTTGGGCGGTCGATCAGGCTTCTGGTTGGCAGGTGCTGCGTTACTATTGTTTGGGGAATTGGGAGGTTGACCGCCTTGGTCTGGAGGGGGGTTGTTCCCATGGTTACGGCCTTTGCCGCGGTTTTTCTGGCCTTGTTGGAGTTGGTTATTTTGGTTTGGCTGCGGATTTTGTTGCGCATATACTTGCCCTTGGGCAGCAGGTGGGTTTTGGGGTTGTGCAGGTGCGGGAGTAGGCTGCGGGGGATAATAAGTTGGTGGATGCGGTGCAGGTGCTGAACCTTGTGGGGGTTGCTGATATGTCTGTGTGATGGGTTGTGAGTTTTCCACAGGGGCTAGCTGTGGCAGGTAATAAGTAGGTGGGGCTTGAGAAGATAAAGGAGCTGGTGCAGCCTGTGGGTGGTAATATGGCTGAGGTGCGACCAGGGGGGCGTAAGCGGGGGATGCATGACCAAAGCACTGAGGTGGACATGAGGGTCCATGGGAATGGTGATGATGTGCCATGGGAGCATATGAATTGGTTGCTCCGGAATGGGATGTAGCCCATGAAAGGTCGGGGCCAGGGCTAGGATGTGCTATGGAAAAGGGTTGGTTATGCGAGGCAATGCTGACAATGATGCCATCGGCGGCACGGGATGCCCTCGGCGCATCGTGTCAGGAGGAATCGCCGTGGGGGGCGTCAGGTATGATGGAATATAGATAACCAGATTGGGCGTAAATAAGGTCAAATTATTGGGCTTTGAGGATAGCCTCTTCCTCGGACTGGGGTCGCTCGGATGCCACATCCTTGGCAATGACAGGAAGGAGAGATTTTAGAAACCAATCTCAGAAGATACAGTCATCTAACTTGATTTTGTAGAGGCTTCGGCGTTGACGCCACTCATGAATGTGGTTAGTGATGTGGGTGGTCGTGTTCTGTCTGCAAGACAGTAGGATCTCAACTCCCGCGTCATAGCAGATAGGTAATTGAAAGAACTGCAGGAAAGTCGAGGCAAGGGAAGTAAAGGTGGCATGGGTCCCATGGAGCTGCTCGATGTACCACTTAGCTGTAGATCCAGTGAGGGTGCGCTGTAACAGACGGAGGTGGACAAAGTCGTCCACTATGGAGTTGGAGGAACACCATAGATGGAAGGACATAATATGGTTCTGGGGGTCTTCACCTACCTTGCCCTCAAACTTAGAGATGTCTAAGGGGATCTTGGTGGGCATGCGGGGCCACGCAGGGTCGTGTCTGATGGGATCGTTAGTCAGTCTGGCCAGGTCAGGAAGGTTGAGACTAGCCATGAATGACAAACTAGTAGAAGGATGTGACATATTGGTGGTTGTGACCATGTTGGGGCCAATGCCCCCAAGTGGAGGAACTGGGTTCAGGTTGGGGACGTTTCCCCCAGGTGGAGGAATGAAGGTGGTATGGGACGGTCCTACACTGCCACGGGTAGTGTGAGTCACTGGTGGAGTTGGGATGGGTATGCTAGCTACTGGAATGGGTACAATGATCGGAATGGTGGATGTGGGCCCCATCGAGGGCATACCCAAAGCGGGTGTAGTAGTTGGGGTGGTGGTGGATGCTTCACCAATGGTCCCTGCAAAGAAATGGTTGGATGTCATGCCAGCCATGGGGCTATTTGGTGCAGTGTAGGTGGGGTTCTCGGACTCTGCCTCAGAATCAGAGGTAAAATAAGGGGCGTCTAGATCAGGTGACGGAGTTCTATGTCGTTGACGAGTAGAGTCAAGTGACAAAGCTCAAGATCCATGATGAGTGGTATCAAGTGATGAAGATCTATGTCTATGACGGGTGATGTCAAGTCAACTGTACTGCGGGGGCTTGCCCCGGAGGCACCGAGAATGTCTTGGGGACTCAATGGTGACAGATGGTGTCAAGTATCTGGGGGTTGTGTTGAGTGAAAAACAACTCAAAAACCCTAATGCGACCGAGTGTGCAGAAGGAGAGCGCAAAAAATATGGCACTCAGGCCAACAACCAACTCAAAACACTTATTGTAACAGCTGTGCTACAATAAGCGGAGTATCAACAGAAATGGTCAGAATACCAACAAGCAACAGGTTTCCCAAAAAATAAAAAATGGTGGACTCTCTAGACCAAAGGGGGGTAAGGGAGCATGCAAACACCTAGCTAAATAGTATTTTGACTCAACCAGACATATCCTCTACAAGGTGATGAAATCCAAGTCAGACAATATGGATAGTAAGACCAAGTGGCTAAAGATATCCCCCTACCGGGAGGGACACCGGGTAGTCAATCCTAGAAGAAAGGAAACTAAGACACCCCGTTCATGACATGTTCGGTTGGGTGAATCTCCAGTTTGGTTCTATCGCCGTTGTACTCCCATACAGGTGGTACAACGAGAACTACGAAAGGTATCCTTCGGTTACTGAATGGAGTGCGGTATTCCACTCAGACTTCCGGAACCAGTCTAGCTACTTCAACCCTCCTAGGGGAGAGGCCTTCCCGATAAATTGGCTTTAAACCGTGTCAAAAAGTACTAGGGGATTTTGGTTCCCTAATGGACAACAACTGTGTCTCAAGTGTAAGCAACTGAGGGGTATTATTTGGATGCCTATCCCCCCAATCCTACCTAACTACAAGATTCTTATGTGTTCCCCAAGTGGGGTTATAATGTTGGTTGTGTTAAGTAGTATGTTAGGGCTCACTTGAATTAGGTGACAGAGTGTGTGCGTGTGAGATGATGAACCCAAGTAAAAGTGCCATGGGGTGGGCAACTTTCTAACTAACAATAATAATGCAGAAATTAAACTTTGAAATGCAAATTTTTTTTTTTATAATTAAAATGCTGAAATTTAAAAAAAATTATGTGAATGGAACAGAAATAATACTGCAGAAAAAGGTTGTAGGGAAGTATGGCTGCAGATAGGACAGGTGGCTATGCTAGTGCAGAAAATATTGCAGCAAAGTGCTGTGTTCAAATAAAGAAAAAGTGCAGAAAATAGATCGCGGGTCTGTGGCGAAACTGCACGGTCGGACCGCGGGAAACAGGTCGATAGTCACGGGCAGATCGCGGGAAAATGGCTGAAAGATGCCGGCGGATCGCAGGAAAATGGCTGAAAACTACAGGCGGATCGTAGGAAAAAGGGCAACAGACGCGGTCAGAGCGCAGGAAACAGGCTCAGAGCCGCAGTCAGATCGCTGGAAACAGACTGCAAGCCGCGGGGAGGTCAAAGAAAATAGTCTGAGAGTCGCGTTCGGATCGCAAGTAACAGTCTGGAAGCCGCGGTCGGATTGCAACTGTGGAGAAAAAAGACACGGTTTACGGCAGCAAACCCGACTGCCGAAAGGGACAGTCGAAATGGGAAAACAGAAAAATATTGCAGAAACTAAAGACTTCTAAAAACTATAACCAGAAATTCAAAGGAACACAAGGGGAGTCGCCAAAATTGTAGCTAGGGTTTTCACCCTAGCTTGTGCGAATGAGCACCTACTAAGGAGAAGGGACTCCTTAGTAGCAGTTCAGTAAAAACAGTAAAAGCAAGGCAGTAAATGAAAACAGTAAATTTAAACTAGCATGTGCATAAACAGAAAATACAAGATAATAAAATGTTTTTTGTATTGATTATACCTCCAATGTGAGGTTGGTGAAGCTCTTGCAGCAGTCCAGGAGGGTTGCTTCCAAGCTCCAGTGTTGTTCCTTCTCCTTCTTCCAAAGATGTTTTGGAAATGGGGCTAAATGGTGTTCTCAAGTGGAAAGTAGCTCCAAAGAGAGAGCTAGGGTTTCGTGAGAATTTTCGGCAGAGTGAGGATATGGATGATTGTTGATGTCAAATGGGGAGCCTCCATCACCTATTTATAGGTTTTTAGTGGTGGAGTGCTGACCCATGGTTTTGGGCACCATATGGTTTAGGTCAGCTGTATAGGGTTTTTGCTTCCTTTTTTCCCTCTTTTTCCTCTTTTTTGTATTTTTTATTCCCTTTTTTGAGGGTTTTTGCTATTCTTGGAGGAATTTACATTATTTTGAGAAAAAATGGGGTTATTGGCCTTTTGGAGGCTTTTTTTAATAGTTTTTTGACCTTTTTGAGGCAAATATGGTAGGAAATATAGACAAACGAGTCATGTAAAGAGGGAGATGAGGTAGTGAGCACTTTTTGGGTGTTAACAATGAACAAATATTTATTGATTTTCTTTTTAAACAGATTAATCCGGCAATACAAAGAGTAAATTCTTGGATGGTCATAAGTAATTTCGAGCTTCTATGACTTTCCGTTTGCTTTTCAAAAACAGATTATATCAGGATTCAAGTTAGATGGAGATATAAATCTAAATAGGACTTCCATTTTATCAAGTGGGTGTAGTTTAGTGGTGAGAATTCCACCTTGTGGCCATGGAGACCTGGGCTTGAATCCCAACAGCCACAATGTTAAGAATACTTTTCTTATTTAAAATCGATTTTGTGACGAAAACTTCAAAGTACGAGCTTATGGCAGAAAATTCTTGGAAGGCGTATCTCATTTTTTTTTAAAATGAAATTTGTTTTTGTAATTTGAAAATTTCATATTTTGTATTTTTTTATTTATATAAACTGTGATGCAACTTAATAAGGGATGGTCTGCATTTGTAAAATACAAATGATTTAATATCAACAAGTAAATAAATACAAAAAGTTTGGGAAGTTATAATATTTAAATACTACAAATGATTTAAATACTACAAATTAAATCACTACAATGATTTATAATATTTCCTCTTTAGCTAACTTACCAGAAAATAATACGTGATCCCATGGGCATATGACCATATTACCATATTAGTGGCTTATCCCATGTAAGAGGGTAGCATGATTAATGACCATCTCTACAAAAGTACATATTTGGCTTATGCAGGTCTCGAACCTGCGACTTTCACGTTATTAGCACGACGCTCTAACCAACTGAGCTAAGAGTCCAAACAAATATAAATTCAACAGGTCATATTAGTTGACGGATGAAACACGTGATTGATGGAATTTAAAGACATTTCAATGCTGCCGGGAGCATTTTCTTTCGATATGGATATGGATAATTTACATTTACTTCTCCAGCATGTGCAGCAAGGTAGTGGACAGCGTTGCGTTTTTGAGATTCAGGTTAACAAAATTTACATGCTTGCAAATGCAAAGCAAGTCAAAATGGTGTAGCGTATATTAGTAGTGAGAATTCCACGTTATTCATTTTATCATTCGGTTGTACTTTGGTAGTGAGAATTCCACGTTGTGGCCGCGGAGACGAGGGTTCGAATCAATCGACCACCTTGCTAGATATATATATATTTTGTCTAACCGATTGTCGACAATATTGTGGTTATGCTTGTTATGATTGAGAAAAAGATTACCTACAATGCATTCTCACAAGAAAACATCGCAAGTTATATTTTATGAGGTGGCTTCAAACATCTGTACGCGGTTATGGAAGAAAATTATGGTCAGGCGTATCTCATAATTCCTCTCTACAACCTTGCTCTCTTAATCTCCTAAATCGTACATCTTTGTAATTGAATATTAGCAATTTGGTCTCCAAAAAACGGTCGGTATGTGCATCATGGCGTTATAGGATCAAGGCAATTGTCACTCACGCAAGTTACCTCTCACATGTATTGTACTGCGCCCATAATTATTTCGAGGGTTGTTACCTCCATGGAAACTCGGTACAAGGGAACGAACGTACTTCAGTTAACAACGAATGATGAAGTGGTTGTGTGTACCAAGTTGTGGGCATTGGACCAAAGCAAGAAAATGCATAGTATGGAATCAAGAATATGAGCACGTTTGTCATGGTTGTAGGTTTTTTGGGTATCAAGTTGTTGTTGAGCATGAGAGGTTTATTATAGAAGCAAGGTTTTTGGAGTGTTTGAATGGATTTATTTTGAGTTTTTAGGCAATGGAGGAGTAGGTAGTTAGAAAATCTATATGTGATTTAAGAATTTATGGTATTTGAACTAGTGAACATTTAAAGACTTTATAATATCAGAAGACTAGGTTTGGTATTGCATCAGGGAGCATATCATTGAGATGATCAACACCGTTGTATGGCAAGAATAGGATAAGCAATGCCTAGATTTGGAGAAACACATCTTATATTTTTGGCTCTAGCTATTATCCCTCTTCATGAAGCCTCGTCCGATGAACCCCTCTCCCTTGATCCCGAATAGTTGGTCCTCTCCGCTGACATGATACTTCAAGTTAAATTTTGATGGGGCATCCAAGGGAAACCATGGGACAACGGGAGAGAGTGGCGTTATCAGGGATGCAAGCGAGCAATAGTCCACAAAGAGAAAAATCCAAATGGAATGTAAGCGTAACACATAAAACTAAACCAAACAGGAAAAAGACAAACCTAGAACTAGTTGAAATTTGCTAAAAGATGTAATTTTTCAATTGAGTCGCATCTTTCAAAGGAAAATCCATGACCCTAGTCACTAATTCCATTGAGAAAGCCATGATTGAGACCTAAAATAGGGAAAAAATAAAGGAAAATGCTCATGACTATGGAAAAAAGCCACAAGTATTTTCCCACAATGCTTACCAGCAAACAAAGGATAGTAGACAACAAGAAAATATAGCCAAATACTACCCTAGAGGTTGTAAATAGTGGTCTAAAGAAAACCAAGGATGGACAATGGATCCATTCCTCGGTTTGGGTCACCAAATCCATTGTGTAGTGCAACAAAACCCTGCCAATGGGTTGTGCAATCCTTGGTAGTATATTAGAATGGAAAGTAAAGTAATCTAAATTAAACCAAAGACATTCACATTTAAACATGCATGCAAATATAGATTTGAAAACCAACCATTACAAGAAGGTGCACCATGTAAAAGAATGTGACTTTATTATTACATAAAGAATAAGTGATACATGCACACCTTGGTACAATCTCATGAAGGTGGAGGGCCTCCACAACTGATCCAAGGGGAGGTTCTTTTGTATCCTTCACAACCCCTGTCTCCAACCAGGTGTCAAGTGGGAATTCCCTTGATGGTGAAAGTTCAAAGGAGAATGTGGTTTCTTTCTCTTTCTAGCAATAATTCAATAGCATGACGATGCTTTTTCCATATGGTTGAATGGATATCAATGGTGATGATGAAGGCTTGTTTCATAGGCATAAGAGTGATTAGAAAATGAAATATAGATCCAATGTTTATGCTTTCCATTCCATTAATTGCTTGATGGAGGCCATGGGTTTTGAAGGTTAGATCAGTTGTTAATATCAACCATGTCAATTGTATATGTCCACTTTTAGCCACTACTTCCCTCAGGGAAGTGCGAAATGATGAATGCTAACTAAAAATATTTTTATTGTAGCAGGTCACTAATTTTTGGGGAAAACGTGTGACCAAAGTTGCACTTTTCAAAGGGAAAAGTGTGGCCCTTAGTTATGGTCAATTTTGGAGTTTGAATTTCAGTTGTTTGGTCATTTGGTCATTTTCTCTAGTCATATGGATGAGATGGGATGGAAAATGGTGTTAATACTGTCGATTAGTATGTATAATGGTGATGCAACCAATGACTCAGTAAGCGAGCAAATTTTGGTTACTAACACAAATTATTTCTCAACTTGCAGAGGATGGGAAAGATCATTGTTAACTAATGCAAGCCTATCAATAGGATTTGGACATCATGAAATACATCACTATGGATGCACAAGAGAGGATTATAAATGCTACAATCAAGTTAAATGCAAGCATGGAACAAGATAGATAAAACAATCACGATGACATAAATTCCATAAATTAGGCATCATTGGTTTGTATGCACTCGACTACACCACCCCATTCCTCAATGTTTCAACCATCGGATGTTTAAAAAGTACCTATCGATGACTTGATCCACCAACATTATAAATTTTGGAATGAGCTTGATCATTGTCTATTGCAAATAAAGAAATAGAATGTAGAGTTGCATAAACAAATTCAAGATTTACAAGTGCAATTGAATGGCACCCTAGAGGAATGAGACACTCTACAATGAGAGACGAATAAAATGATAGATAAATTGGAGTTATAAGAAACTGAGTCACACATATGTGGCATTTATTGAGGGAAGAGGATGTGGATATTGGTGAATAAGCACCTAAGGCCCTACTAGTAGAAATGGTGGATCAATTGCAGCAAGAAATGGTGCATCTAAATAAAGGGAAGCAAAAGTTGAAAGAAACATGGAACACAAAAAAGTTGTATCAACAACAAAATTGATTTAAATGGATAAATATATAATTTTTCATCTATTTTGGTGTGTTCAATCTCAAAAGGACATGGTTCGGGAAAGACAACATAAAACACCCTTGGAGGGTTGTTCAAGGGGACAAGGGGTATGGAAACCCAAGTTGCATTTAAAGCCCTCAGCTGGATAGGATTCACCACGATCTGTCAATTAGAATGAATACACAATTTAGTGAATAACTAAGTTATTAAATGATCATGGCCGAGTGTGCAATTAATCATAGATAAAGTACATTAGTGCATTAAAAGAAAAATGTGTAAACTATCTAGCCTACTTGCATAAATTTCTAATGGAAAATTAATTAACCAGTTAATTAACAATGTAAGAAAATTAATACAAAATATTTACAAAGTAATGAAGATGGGCTATGCAATTAATTTTATGAAAAAAAAATCTTTTATCGTTAGCGTAAAGTGCATCAATAATTCATAATTTTCTCACACCTATGTGAATTTAACTAGATGCTTTAAAAGTGCGAGAAAAATCTCCAATTTAGTTAAAATTTGTATTTAGAAATGCATTCAAAAATATGAGTTCCTTTAATGAAATAATTTTGTTAAATAAAGAAGGAACTTTGCCTTTCTATCATTTAATGAAAATAAACTCAATATGTTTTATTGTTTGCATGAAATGAAAGACCGAGAGAGCATGGAAGCTACTTTAATTTGAAAAATGATGCATTAGAAATGATAACGACAAAAGGTTAAAAAAACATGTTTGTATACAAGTTAGTAACAAAAACAAAAAAGTATTTACAATCCATTAAATGTACATATTGTATAGTTGGAGAAATGTTAAAAAAAATGTTAAAAACAACAAAGTTGAATGATAAAAATGGACGAAATACACATATATTCCCAAATAAGATTTTTATTAAGAATAAAAATTTTCAATCATCAAGTGAAATAGGCTGGTTCAACCCATGAGAAAAGCAGGTTTACTAGGCCCTACATAGCTCTCAACGACTTAGTTTCACTTGGGTGAAACCTAGACAATGGAAGTACTCCTCACTCAAATTGTCATGAAGGTAAACTACACAGATGAAGATGTCAGTCATAAAAATATAAATAGGAAAGTACAAATGCATGCATGAAAATAGAATGTACCTCCTACCTAATGGATGGACCTTAAACATCGTCTTACCTGCAATCGATGCCTTCTAGATTCATGGACGATTGAGTATGAAAGGGAAAAAAATAGTAGCGGAACCTAGCAATACCTTCCTATTACCTCTAGTGTGAGATATCATGTGTGGCGCCTTCATTTCAATTTTATAGGTATGCATGGGGTAGGCGAAGAGTTTTGGCTGTCTCAACGCAAATATTGAGTGTCACTTGAGTTTTTTATTAGTGTCTAAATGAGGATGAGCCACAAGTAACTAACGCTTACCCTTGGACATGGAATATGGAAAATCTTAGGAAGCTTGGATGCCATTTCATAAAAAATGAAGGTTTCTACTGCAACTAATTTTTAAATCTGTCTACAAACTAGTCTGCATGCCATCTTTCCATTTATTATATTCTCTGCACAAACATGTTCAAATATGTGCACATAGAGGAAGGTGTTCATCTCTACCAATAAAGGGGGAGTTGCAGCATCCCTATGACAATTGGCAAGTTGGTGCCGCCTCCTTGCTTCCTTCAACAATTGTCATGTAAGACCACATCAATTAATTTCCAATGTCATGATCTTGTGTTCAAATCCTTGGACTATCTCATAAATGAGCAGATAAGGAGACTACTTCCACGTAATGCAATGAGTACTATAGGGTTGTTAGTATCTTTGAGTCCTAGGTAAGATGATATTTCTTTCTTATGAGAAGGGAACCTCAAAAATTCAGACAAGCGGAATTGGGATATATATTTTACTTAACTCATGCTTAATATCAATATTAGGAGCAAGAAGGGGTCCTATATCTGGTACCTTTGTAACCAGAGACTGCTTTGTTGGAGCTTGAATTGGGACCGCCTACACTTGGTTGGCTTCTATACCCTTGACCTCTGGATTGAGTGGGACGACATTCTATCTGACATATACAACCTTTAGGGCCATATCTCCCCTTGGTTGTTGTGTATCTTTACCATTATCTCTCTGGATCTCATTGTAAGTCCTAGAGGGTTAATCCCTCCTTAAATTTTGAACATTAGGCCATGGCCTTAGGTGATAAGTTCTCCCAACTTCTACAATATGTTTTCTATAACTAAATGTATCTGAGCGAGATATAGGATATTGTCGCACCATCTCTTCCTCAAGGATGTACTCTTCTTCATCTACCATGCACATACTTCAGATCCTAGCAGGTCCTCTTCACATTGCATTTCGTCTGAATGAAACAACATGTTCAAAGTTGATGAGGCGTCTGTTGGATCTTGCCACTCAGGATGATAGTATTCCTCAAATCCCTCTTCGACTGAAGGGGCGATGTCAGGAGGTGATCTTGGATACTATTGAACATTAGGGATTTCCCTCCTTATTTCTCGTTGTGGGGCTATTAGAGGAGTTCTTCTGTATTGTGGTTGATCCTGAAATTGAGGATTTTGAGACCAAAGTGGGGGGGCACCGAAAAGGTTTGACGCCTGAACTTGATTGACCTTAGTAAGGTCATTTTCCATATTCTTCAAAAGTTTGGTATCTTATTCTAAGCTTAGCATGTCTTGGCTTGGGAATCCCTCTAGCTCTTTTCCCCTCCTTCTATTAGGATACCTCCTATCTTCTTTGTCTTTTTTCTTGGTCTTCACGGGGACCTCAACAGCCTTCATATTTACTTCTAGGTCTTTTGCGTTGGAATACAAATCCTTTAGGTCGACCGACTTTATTTCCCTTAGGAGCAAAGAAAATTCAGAATCGAAGGCACCCAAATATGTGGGCATGGAGGCTGTATCTGATGGTTTGACAACTTCGGGTATCCGTGGGGTATCCAATGATAGAGCTTACAGAATGTCAAACCCCGATATTTCTGAAAAATTTAAAATTTTTATTCATAACAATAAATGTTAACTAGATAGTATTTCTGATTTTGTTTTAATTTAAATAACTAACATAATCTGTTTTAAAGACTCTGTCTTAATTAAAAACTTTGATTTCGGTGATTGAAATTAATGACTGTTTTGTTTCGAACCGCAAGGGAAGAGCTAGTCGTAGTTGACTGGCTTACTTAGCTTATGAGCTAATGCATAAGTTGTCTTCCGTGTCCCAGGTACGCTGGTGAAATAAGGATTGCTGTATATTAAACTTGGTAAGCATCAATGCTCCCTGTACTTTGAACTTAAAAGATCGACATGATATTTCTTATTCAGATAGTATCATCAGGTTTTTGCGAAGATTACATTGTTTCAGTTATAATTATTGTTTTATGAATATGACTCTATATTACTGCTGTAACTATCACTGGAACAATTTGTTTGTATCATAATTATTATCTGCATATAGCGTTTTAGCATCCTGTGACATGTTGTTAATTAAATACCGGTGATTACTGTTTTGTTCATACATTGATAATGTGAGTTGAGAAGGGGGCGCCTCTAGCGTTGTTTCAATATGATCCTATGCGTCGAAGTCCAATGTTCACTTAGAGTTTAACTTATGTTACTGGACGGTGCCTTGATTTTAACTATCTTTACGATGTACACCTGTAGATGAAGCTCTATTTCAACATCTTAATAATAGAGGTTTATTTTTCATATTGTTACTGTTAACAATATAATTGATGGCAATTCTGATGATAGTATATAATGGCAATATATTTATTGTCTTAAAGACTTGGTAACATTTCAAGTATTAAATGATGAGGCATTTTCCTTTGAAGGTTGACTACCTTGGTTCTTATATGAACATAGAAATGTAATATGCACATGGCATTAATCTATGGCTTGGTATTAATTTATATATATATTGATTGTACAATAATCATAATATTCCATACATTGGCAAACTTTATATTCTATATAGTGTTATGGTTGTATTTATCATACTAGGCCATAGAGAAAACTCTAGGGTTGAAGTTGACCAACATCTTGTGTAAAGTGATATGCGAAAGACATTAACCTATGCCCTGGTTTCATTGTAAATGTGCATTAACTTGATTTTGTCATAGTCCTAATGTTCTTCCCTTACCATGGATAAGATTTATAACTAAAATATGTTAAAGTATTATCCACCCTATTAAGTTATGGAATAATCCATATGTGATGTTGACTAACTCTTATTTATATCATTGTAGTGATTATACATTCCCATTGCTTGGGATTCTCGACGATTCAATTGCAAGGCTATATGCCAAATGATTATATATCATTTGTTATCTCATACGTTTGACTTATATATGACATGATTTGGAAAAGAATCGGTGTATAATTATTTGGTTGGCAATGAAACTATAGGTTCTCGACCCATGCTACGTTGATTTATTTGAGTGCTACGTGGTTGCATCTCCTCCATGCGATGGGCGATATATAAGCTGCTATTGAAACCCTACAGGTTATTGTAGTTGCCTTCGGGCTCGGGTCCTAAGGATGAAACCCTCCCTGTCTGAGTTTTGTAATGAAGGCACTGTAACAATGTGCAGAGTGTGGTGGTTATGGCCTTGAGGTTCCATTCGGCAATAGGGTATGTCCTCGGCTCTGGGGATAGCGTCTGCTATAGTTTTATTGCTTCGTGGTCTCGTTGTTCTTTATAAGTTTAAGTCCCAGCTATTTACAGTTCGTCACTGTGCTGGTGTGGGTAAGAGATAGGGTTCTCGGTAATGTCTTTAGGTTATGAGAGAGTTGATGCCATTGGGCTTTGGGTTTGCTTCTCGACTGATTCAGTTCCAGTTTGAGGTCTCCGTCTGCAAGGTTTGTCTGTCGTGGCCGTCATTGGAAGAGTTTGAGGGTGTTCCTTGCTCTTTCAACCGACGAGGGTGATGGGGGTTTCAGTGTCTGCTCCCACCGGTGGCTTCCAGAATATCCACGGCTACATTGCTCAGGTAATAAATAACCTTATTTTCGCAATTTCTGTTTTGCAAGCAGTGTAGATATACAATTATTTAAAACTCTCGGCATAAACAGTGTATTAACATCTTTCAGCATTGAATGTGCAGGTCACGCGGCTCTGAAGGTGTACAGGGTTCTTTCTCCAACGCTGGCTCAACCGGGTAAGCCTGGTTATCCACGGCTGTCTCTTCCTTTGCTGGTTTTGTGGTTAGGGTTGTGTCATGGAGGAAAACTCCTGTGTAGTGAGGTTGTTTGACGACTTGATGTTCATGGTTGCAATCATCTGTATAAGTTATTTTGTTTGAATGAAAGGGTTGAAACCTTGTTATGTTTATTGGAGAGCCCTTCACGGCTCAGACTGTATGAGGCCAGGGTTTCTGTTATTGTACTTTGTAATTGCTAAGCGTAGGGTTCCATCCTCGCTGCATAAAATTTATACTTAATATATTACTGGGCCTATCATGGCCGTGTTCATTTTGTGTTTCGTTAAATTATTCGAATGTATTTGAACTGTAAGGATAGATGAATTCTTCGGTACCTGCAATGGATGTTAACTCTGTTATAAATGAAACCCTATAATTGTCTCTCTGCGTTTTTCTTCGTTTTGGAGTAATAAATAAAAGATTGTGGAAGTTTATCCACTATGACTGTAATAGTTAATAGCATAGGGTTATTCTGGCGAATTGGGGGTTTTGTTTTGTGTTCAATGCATAAGTATGATATTGTTAACTCGGTGGTGACTGGGTACGAGTTGTAACAATTTATTTTGAATCTATATAATTATTAAATAAAACTATGAATAGAATAATATATACATAGAACTATGTGTTAAGATGCTGTAGGTTCTGTCTGTCATAAAAAGCATTCTTTTCAATTGTTTTTCAGTCTGTCGAAGGAATAATATAAGGCTACGGCCGTGTAGGGTTTGTGGACTACCTAAGGAAGAACATTTGTACAGAATAAATATGATTACTGTGTAAACTTAAGATGGTTTGTAACAGCCAAAGATGGTTGCGTTCATCGACAGTTTCTCTGTTGTGTAATATGTTTGTTTTTGTTTAAAACAACTTTGTTAATTCTATTATAATAAGCATGGCTAATGTATTATAATTACTAGGTTGAAGGAGAATAATACTATACAGTTGCTAAGTGTTTGTGTTTGACTACTGTGTAGATGATTAAGATTATGTGGAAGCTTGTAACAATGAAATATTGTTACAGTCACCTCTTTAGATAATCGATAGCTGTCAAACATGTTCTGAGTATAAACAATATATTTAAAATGAGTTTTGTTTATCTGTTAACTCAATATAAGAATGACCTAAAACTAAAGTTGACTGAAATATGCTATACATATATATATGCAGGTATATTACTGGAATATCTATTATTTAATATTTCTGTCTATTATTGAACCATTAACAGGAATTCTAGAATATGCCTAAACATGGTAATTGTTAACTATAACCGTAACAATTAGGTTCTGTATAAGATAAATACTCTATTTAAATAAAATAGGAAATCTCTATAACATCTGCGTTTCTGAAATTTATAACAAAAGGGAGTACAGAGACTGATTTACTGAAGTTGAATACAGTCAAAAACATAGTTGTACTAGTCTATCTCATATGAAAATAAATTAAATCAACAACAGGAAGAGTGGCAGAACCTGTAGCTATGGTAGACAATAACAGCAATGGGAGGCTGTTCCTCCCTACCAATTCCTGGAGAGTGCCCAGACAGCACTTCTCAGGACCCCCGAGCTTGCTCTGGTCTAACTGGCTGGAATCTAGGTACGGCCAATAATTCCCTCAGCCCAAATTAGCTATACTGGAACCAAGTTACTGCAACTTCCTGCTTCAAAAACACTTCCTTACTGTTTTCCCACTTCCTCAATGGGACTCCTGAATAGCATTCACCTGAATGTATTCTCCCTCTAGAACAATTGCTGAACCCCCAGCTCAGTTCATTGAGTAGTATTTAAAAGATTGCCTAGGTCTTAGTTGGGCTAACTGTCATTAATGAGCCACCTGCTCAGATTCCACTTTCTTGGGGAATCATGACCCCAAAATATAGGGAAGTTGCCACCTGCAACTCAGGAAGTGTTTGAGGATGCTGCCACTTGTCTTTTGTCCTTCCACCTAATTCCATCCACCAGTTAGACCAGTAACCTCTTTTAACAGCTCTCCCATGCTGTTGTCTCCATAATTTATTTATTAATAATAATTATTCAGATTTTACATTCCATTTCTGGAGACTCTGCTGAGTCATCCCTTCCTACTTAGCATTTAATTTAACATAATGTTCTCAGGAATATTAAAAATAATTACATTATTTTAATAAAATTGGGGTATGTGACATACACACCCCCTTAAAATGTAACATCGTCCTCGATGTTACTTATTCTTCTTCTTCAGCTACCTGCTGGAATAGATGGGGATATGCTTCCCGCATCTTACTCTCCAGCTCCCAGGTAGATTCTTCAGGACTAAGGTGCTTCCATTGCACCTTCACTTGTCCAATTATCCGGTTCCGTAGAGTAATTTCCCTCCTCCCGAGGATACAATCCGGTTCTACCAGAACTTCCCCTTCTGGTTCTACCTGTACAATGTTCCAATCAATAACATGAGTAGCATCATGAATATACTTTTTCAAAACAGAGATATGAAAAACATTGTGTACTTTTAAATTTGGCGGTAATGCTAACTGATAAGCAACTTGACCAATTCTGGCTAAAATTTCAAATGGACCACAGTAACGTGGTGCTAATTTTGCACAACTTCCTAATCTTAGGGAGCTTTTCTTTGGTCTTACCTTGATGAACACATGTTCACCTACCTGGAACTCTTTAGGAGTTCTTTTCAAATCCGCTTGACTCTTTTGCCGATCCTGGGCAATCTTCAAGTTTTCCTGCACTTGTTTCACAATCTGTTCCATTTCTTTCAATAAATCAGGTCCTAACACTAATCTATCTACTGGATTACTCCAAGAGATAGGAGTGTTGCATTTTCGTCCATACAAAACCTCAAAAGGACTAAACTTAGCTGATGATTGATAGCTGTTATTGTATGCAAATTCAGCTAAGTGTAAATAATCCTCCCACTTACCTGGTTGATCTTTAACATACATCCTTAACAGATCTTCTAATATTTGATTAACTCTTTCCGTTTGTCCGTCAGTCTGAGGATGGAAAGAGGTGCTGAAATTTAAAGTGGTGTTTAATCCTTTGAACAAGGATCTCCAAAAATTTCCTGTAAATTTAGGATCCCTGTCTGATATAATAACCTTTGGAATACCGTGTAACCGAAAAATCTGTTTTAGAAAGATATCTGCTATGTTTGCAGCCTTGTATGTGGTTTTAACAGGAATAAAATGTGCTGATTTACTTAATTTGTCTACCACTACCATAATTGAATCATTCTGATGTTGGTTTTTGGGTAAACCCGTAATGAAATCCAGGCTAATTATTTCCCATTTCCAGCTAGGAATAGGTAAAGGTTGCAGCAATCCAGCTGGATGTTGATGTTCTGTTTTTACTTGTTGGCAGTCCAAACACTTCGCTAAATATTCAGCAGTTTCAGATTTCATGTTAGGCCAAAAATATTCTTTTCTCAACATAGTGATAGTCTTTTGATAGCCAGGGTGCCCGGAGTAAGGGGTTTTATGTATTTCGTCTAAAATTAACAGCTTAACTGTAGGTGCATTAGGGATATACAGCCTGTCTTTAAACAGCAAAAATCCGTTTTCATTTAAACTATACCCTTTTAGCAAACTTTCTGTGGGCTGTTCTTGGGCTGTAATTTGTAAATGTTGATAAATTTCGTCTAATTTTATCCCTTCAGCCAGCTGTTCATTTAAATCAGAGGTGTAAGTGCTGCTAGCTGATATAAAATTCAGTTTTGCATTCCTACTCAAGGCATCAGCCACCTTATTCTCCTTCCCTTTTATGTGTTGGATTTCAAAATCGTATTCACTTAGGAATGCCAGCCACCTGGCTTGTCTTGCATTTAGATTTGGCTGGTCTAAAAGGTATTTCAGACCTTTATTATCTGTTAGTAAGGTAAATTTTCTTCCTATTAGGTGGTGTCGCCACATCTTTAAAGCATGAATTACAGCAGCTAATTCTAGGTCATAAGTGGCATAATTCTTTTCATGGATTTTCAGCTTCCTAGATTCGTAAGCAATGACATGTCCTTCTTGAGTCAGCACTCCGCCTAAGCCATCATTACAAGCGTCGGTACAAACTATGAAATCTTTATTTGGGTCCGCTATTCTAAGAATAGGTGCAGTTGTCAATAAAGTCTTAAGTTTCTTGAAACTTTCTTCACATTTCGCATTCCAATCAAACTTCTTGCCTTTCTTCTGCAAAGAAGTGATTGGGTTGGCTATTTTTGAAAAGCCTTCAATAAACCTCCGGTAGTAACCGGTAATTCCCATGAAAGATCTAACGTCCGTCACATCTTTAGGTACTGGCCATTCTTCAATCGCCCGAATCTTTTCGGGATCCACTGAAATCCCTTCCTTAGTGACTACATGTCCTAAGTACTGGATTTCATCTTTGAAGAAGTCACATTTGCTAAATTTCGCAAAAAGTTGTTGTTCTCTTAGTTCTTGTAAAACGATACGTAAGTGTTCCTTGTGCTCCTCCTCGCTCTTAGAATAGACTAAAATGTCGTCGATAAATACAACCACAAATTTATCTAAGTACTTGTGCATTATGTTGTTCATTAAGCACATGAAAACCGCTGGGGCATTAGTAAGTCCAAATGGCATTACGACAAATTCGTAATGTCCATACCTGGTTCTAAAGGCTGTTTTGAAAATGTCTTCTTCTTTAATTCTTACCTGATGATAACCCGATCTTAGATCGATCTTAGAGAATACCGTAGCGCCACGTAGTTGATCAAACAGGTCATCAATACGAGGTAACGGATACCTGTTTTTGATCGTCATCTTGTTTAGTTGACGATAATCTATGCAAAGTCGCATAGTTCCGTCCTTCTTTTTAACGAAAATCACTGGTGCTCCCCAAGGGGATACACTGGGTCGGATATAGTTCTTATCTATTAACTCCGTCAACTGAGTTTTCAACTCGTTAAGCTCCAAGATATTCATACGATACGGGGCTTTTGAACTGGGAACAGCACCTGGTACCAGCTCAATGGTAAAGTCAAGCTCTCTCTTGGGAGGCAATTCTGGAATTTCCTCAGGAAAAACGTCAATAAATTCATTGACGACAGGAATGTTCTCTACTGTTTTCTGGTTGTTTTCAAATTTATCTGTCTCGTTTGTAATAGTTACAGCATAGGTCTTGCATCCTTTCCTGACTGCTCTTTTAAGTTGTAATGCAGAAATTTGCCTCACTACTGTTTTCCTAGGAATACCCCTAACAGTTACAGGCTGTCCACTACTGTTTATACACCTAAAAGTTTTGTCAAAACAGTTTAAAACGACCCTATGTTGTTCCAACCAGTCCATTCCGATAAGTATGTCATATGAGCCAAGTGGTAAAACGTTCAGTTTAACTGTAGTTCTAAAATCAGTCATGTTTAAGATGCATTCTTTTACATAGCAGTTTACTTTCTTCTTAGCCCCAGTAGCTAATTGTACAGACCAAGAATTATCAAACCTTTCAACAGTCAAATTACATTTTTCTACCAGCTGAGGTGAAATATAACTAAGACTAGCACCGGGATCTATTAATATAGTAACTGGGGTTTTGTTAATCATACCTCCTACTTCCACCATGGAAGTTTGGTAGTCAGCCTGGCGGTTTTCCAACGCTGCATTGATTCGGGGCATAGTTCCTGCAAAATCTCCAACTGTCATTTCGTCTTGAACAGTATGAATATTGCTGACTTGTTTCTTTCTGTTTGGGCAGACTGAAGCATAATGTGGCCCATTACATTCCCAGCACTTGACAGGTTCTTTTCGCTCAAAATTTTTGATGTAGTTTCCATGGTTATTAGGAGTCTCTTTGCTGTTTTTGTAATTGTTTGAATGGCTGACAGCTCCATTTTTGTTTCCTTGGAAAATTTTACTATTAAAGTGGTTCCCGTTTTTGCCATTCTTGAAATTTTTATGGGGAACAAATTCCTTTTTCTTGTACTCGATCAGATTGCTGTTCTTTTTGGCTTTCCAACTGGCTATCCCTTCTTTCTTTTTATTCTGTTCGTAACAGAAGTTTGCCTTGCGCATAGCTTCTTCCAGTGTTTTGGGGTTGTCATATTCAATTCTGTCCTTGATATGATAAGGCAGGCAACTAAGAAACCGCTGTATTTTTGGTTTCTCTTCGACAAAATATGGTACATAACGCAACAGACTTAAAAATTTACTGTTTAAGTCCTTCATCGTCATAGATCCGAGTTTTAGTTCATAAAATTCTTTAGCCCTTTCTTCATAATACTGCTCGGACAGGAATTTCTTCTTGAAATACCTTTTAAAGGTACTCCAATTAACTTCTCTTTCTTTGATCCCTTTGACCCTTTTCAGGTCTTGCCACCATATGTCCGCCTTTCCCGAGAGGTTGTAGATGGCCATTCTTGCCTTTAGCTGATTTGAGTAGTTATAGATCTGAAAATATTTTCTCATCCCGGATAACCAAGATTCTGCCTCTTCTCCAGTTTCAGTTTCTCCATTGAAAGTTGGGGGCTTTATCTTCTTAAACTCCCCGGAAATCTCTTCATAAGGCCTGTACTTTTTCCTTCGGTTGTGCATCTCAGCTTCACTGCTGTCACTGCTAGTGTGATAACTGGGTTGTCCCTTTCTTTCTTCAGATGAGGAACTGCTATCAGATTTAGTTGGTTTTGTCCTTTTTGACCCTCTTGGATGATTAACTTCTTCTGAGTCAGCTGGTTTGCTCCTTCCGTCAGTTTGAAATTTTTCTATCAATAGCTGATTTAGCTGTTCCTGAGTCTTTAGAATTCTTTCATTATCCTTCTTAACCGTTTCCATTTCTGTCTTTAATCCTCTTATAGTCTGCATCAGCTCAGTGGTGTGAGCAATTTCTTCTTCTGCCTCTAGTTCTTTTGACATCCGTCTTGTCCCAGCATTGGGAGATTCCTCCTCAGCATATTCTCCCAGTTTTTCCATATCTGTCTGAAAAATTCAGAAAAGAGAATTTTTCTGTACTGTACATTAAACCGAAATATATGTTAGTATTTTATAAATAAAACAAAATCTTCTTTTATGATCGCTGTTTACGGAAGTTTAGTGGAGTCACATCCAGGCCTAGTGTCTGAACCTGGCTCTGATACCACATGTCAAACCCCGATATTTCTGAAAAATTTAAAATTTTTATTCATAACAATAAATGTTAACTAGATAGTATTTCTGATTTTGTTTTAATTTAAATAACTAACATAATCTGTTTTAAAGACTCTGTCTTAATTAAAAACTTTGATTTCGGTGATTGAAATTAATGACTGTTTTGTTTCGAACCGCAAGGGAAGAGCTAGTCGTAGTTGACTGGCTTACTTAGCTTATGAGCTAATGCATAAGTTGTCTTCCGTGTCCCAGGTACGCTGGTGAAATAAGGATTGCTGTATATTAAACTTGGTAAGCATCAATGCTCCCTGTACTTTGAACTTAAAAGATCGACATGATATTTCTTATTCAGATAGTATCATCAGGTTTTTGCGAAGATTACATTGTTTCAGTTATAATTATTGTTTTATGAATATGACTCTATATTACTGCTGTAACTATCACTGGAACAATTTGTTTGTATCATAATTATTATCTGCATATAGCGTTTTAGCATCCTGTGACATGTTGTTAATTAAATACCGGTGATTACTGTTTTGTTCATACATTGATAATGTGAGTTGAGAAGGGGGCGCCTCTAGCGTTGTTTCAATATGATCCTATGCGTCGAAGTCCAATGTTCACTTAGAGTTTAACTTATGTTACTGGACGGTGCCTTGATTTTAACTATCTTTACGATGTACACCTGTAGATGAAGCTCTATTTCAACATCTTAATAATAGAGGTTTATTTTTCATATTGTTACTGTTAACAATATAATTGATGGCAATTCTGATGATAGTATATAATGGCAATATATTTATTGTCTTAAAGACTTGGTAACATTTCAAGTATTAAATGATGAGGCATTTTCCTTTGAAGGTTGACTACCTTGGTTCTTATATGAACATAGAAATGTAATATGCACATGGCATTAATCTATGGCTTGGTATTAATTTATATATATATTGATTGTACAATAATCATAATATTCCATACATTGGCAAACTTTATATTCTATATAGTGTTATGGTTGTATTTATCATACTAGGCCATAGAGAAAACTCTAGGGTTGAAGTTGACCAACATCTTGTGTAAAGTGATATGCGAAAGACATTAACCTATGCCCTGGTTTCATTGTAAATGTGCATTAACTTGATTTTGTCATAGTCCTAATGTTCTTCCCTTACCATGGATAAGATTTATAACTAAAATATGTTAAAGTATTATCCACCCTATTAAGTTATGGAATAATCCATATGTGATGTTGACTAACTCTTATTTATATCATTGTAGTGATTATACATTCCCATTGCTTGGGATTCTCGACGATTCAATTGCAAGGCTATATGCCAAATGATTATATATCATTTGTTATCTCATACGTTTGACTTATATATGACATGATTTGGAAAAGAATCGGTGTATAATTATTTGGTTGGCAATGAAACTATAGGTTCTCGACCCATGCTACGTTGATTTATTTGAGTGCTACGTGGTTGCATCTCCTCCATGCGATGGGCGATATATAAGCTGCTATTGAAACCCTACAGGTTATTGTAGTTTCCTTCGGGCTCGGGTCCTAAGGATGAAACCCTCCCTGTCTGAGTTTTGTAATGAAGGCACTGTAACAATGTGCAGAGTGTGGTGGTTATGGCCTTGAGGTTCCATTCGGCAATAGGGTATGTCCTCGGCTCTGGGGATAGCGTCTGCTATAGTTTTATTGCTTCGTGGTCTCGTTGTTCTTTATAAGTTTAAGTCCCAGCTATTTACAGTTCGTCACTGTGCTGGTGTGGGTAAGAGATAGGGTTCTCGGTAATGTCTTTAGGTTATGAGAGAGTTGATGCCATTGGGCTTTGGGTTTGCTTCTCGACTGATTCAGTTCCAGTTTGAGGTCTCCGTCTGCAAGGTTTGTCTGTCGTGGCCGTCATTGGAAGAGTTTGAGGGTGTTCCTTGCTCTTTCAACCGACGAGGGTGATGGGGGTTTCAGTGTCTGCTCCCACCGGTGGCTTCCAGAATATCCACGGCTACATTGCTCAGGTAATAAATAACCTTATTTTCGCAATTTCTGTTTTGCAAGCAGTGTAGATATACAATTATTTAAAACTCTCGGCATAAACAGTGTATTAACATCTTTCAGCATTGAATGTGCAGGTCACGCGGCTCTGAAGGTGTACAGGGTTCTTTCTCCAACGCTGGCTCAACCGGGTAAGCCTGGTTATCCACGGCTGTCTCTTCCTTTGCTGGTTTTGTGGTTAGGGTTGTGTCATGGAGGAAAACTCCTGTGTAGTGAGGTTGTTTGACGACTTGATGTTCATGGTTGCAATCATCTGTATAAGTTATTTTGTTTGAATGAAAGGGTTGAAACCTTGTTATGTTTATTGGAGAGCCCTTCACGGCTCAGACTGTATGAGGCCAGGGTTTCTGTTATTGTACTTTGTAATTGCTAAGCGTAGGGTTCCATCCTCGCTGCATAAAATTTATACTTAATATATTACTGGGCCTATCATGGCCGTGTTCATTTTGTGTTTCGTTAAATTATTCGAATGTATTTGAACTGTAAGGATAGATGAATTCTTCGGTACCTGCAATGGATGTTAACTCTGTTATAAATGAAACCCTATAATTGTCTCTCTGCGTTTTTCTTCGTTTTGGAGTAATAAATAAAAGATTGTGGAAGTTTATCCACTATGACTGTAATAGTTAATAGCATAGGGTTATTCTGGCGAATTGGGGGTTTTGTTTTGTGTTCAATGCATAAGTATGATATTGTTAACTCGGTGGTGACTGGGTACGAGTTGTAACAATTTATTTTGAATCTATATAATTATTAAATAAAACTATGAATAGAATAATATATACATAGAACTATGTGTTAAGATGCTGTAGGTTCTGTCTGTCATAAAAAGCATTCTTTTCAATTGTTTTTCAGTCTGTCGAAGGAATAATATAAGGCTACGGCCGTGTAGGGTTTGTGGACTACCTAAGGAAGAACATTTGTACAGAATAAATATGATTACTGTGTAAACTTAAGATGGTTTGTAACAGCCAAAGATGGTTGCGTTCATCGACAGTTTCTCTGTTGTGTAATATGTTTGTTTTTGTTTAAAACAACTTTGTTAATTCTATTATAATAAGCATGGCTAATGTATTATAATTACTAGGTTGAAGGAGAATAATACTATACAGTTGCTAAGTGTTTGTGTTTGACTACTGTGTAGATGATTAAGATTATGTGGAAGCTTGTAACAATGAAATATTGTTACAGTCACCTCTTTAGATAATCGATAGCTGTCAAACATGTTCTGAGTATAAACAATATATTTAAAATGAGTTTTGTTTATCTGTTAACTCAATATAAGAATGACCTAAAACTAAAGTTGACTGAAATATGCTATACATATATATATGCAGGTATATTACTGGAATATCTATTATTTAATATTTCTGTCTATTATTGAACCATTAACAGGAATTCTAGAATATGCCTAAACATGGTAATTGTTAACTATAACCGTAACAATTAGGTTCTGTATAAGATAAATACTCTATTTAAATAAAATAGGAAATCTCTATAACATCTGCGTTTCTGAAATTTATAACAAAAGGGAGTACAGAGACTGATTTACTGAAGTTGAATACAGTCAAAAACATAGTTGTACTAGTCTATCTCATATGAAAATAAATTAAATCAACAACAGGAAGAGTGGCAGAACCTGTAGCTATGGTAGACAATAACAGCAATGGGAGGCTGTTCCTCCCTACCAATTCCTGGAGAGTGCCCAGACAGCACTTCTCAGGACCCCCGAGCTTGCTCTGGTCTAACTGGCTGGAATCTAGGTACGGCCAATAATTCCCTCAGCCCAAATTAGCTATACTGGAACCAAGTTACTGCAACTTCCTGCTTCAAAAACACTTCCTTACTGTTTTCCCACTTCCTCAATGGGACTCCTGAATAGCATTCACCTGAATGTATTCTCCCTCTAGAACAATTGCTGAACCCCCAGCTCAGTTCATTGAGTAGTATTTAAAAGATTGCCTAGGTCTTAGTTGGGCTAACTGTCATTAATGAGCCACCTGCTCAGATTCCACTTTCTTGGGGAATCATGACCCCAAAATATAGGGAAGTTGCCACCTGCAACTCAGGAAGTGTTTGAGGATGCTGCCACTTGTCTTTTGTCCTTCCACCTAATTCCATCCACCAGTTAGACCAGTAACCTCTTTTAACAGCTCTCCCATGCTGTTGTCTCCATAATTTATTTATTAATAATAATTATTCAGATTTTACATTCCATTTCTGGAGACTCTGCTGAGTCATCCCTTCCTACTTAGCATTTAATTTAACATAATGTTCTCAGGAATATTAAAAATAATTACATTATTTTAATAAAATTGGGGTATGTGACACAGAACCTAGTGATGAACTCCTTAATAGTTTCGCCATTGTTCCTTCTAAGGGTATTGAACTCTGGTAAGATATGCATATTGTATTTCTTCACGCCCCATTTACTCAAACTTATCGACAAACTCCATCCAATGTGTGATGGACTTGTCAAGAATATTTATGAACAACGTTTTGGCTTCCCCCTCCAACAAATGTACACAAATTCTGGAAAAGACATCATCCTCTTCTATAGCAAAGTTGTCTTTACAGTCCTGGAACATAGTGAGGTGATCTTCAGCTGAAACCTTGTTTTCTCCACTGAAATTAGGGATAATATTAATAGATCCCTCGATTAGGTCACCTAGTTGGTGTGCAGGAGGAAGGACCAATGACTCAAATATGGATGCCAATCAAGGGTTGGGTGGATTAAGGACTGCCATATTAGGGTTTTGGACAGACAACTACATCTAAGCAATGGGAGAGCAGTGCAGAGTGGGAATATGGAGGGCAACAAAAAGAGGATTAGGTTTAGTGGAATTATGAACAAAAAGTGGGGTTTTAGTGGGTGTAGGAGACCCCAAGGGGGAGCACTCGTTATGTCTTGGAGTATGATATGTATGAGGGTTCAAAGGGGATGGATGTGAATACTCAACTAGTGAACTATGTGCAATGCCTAGCAGTGGGTTAAAAATTTCGATAATGGATAGGGATTTTGCAGGAATTTTTGAGTGCACATAACTTGAGGAATCGTTTCTTTCCTCATTTTCTAGATGGGACTAGTGTATGGTAGGGGATAAATGAGATTTCCCTTAGCTTTGGATCTTGTTATTATGGCTCTTAACTCTGGATTTTCAACAAATAAACATGTTTCCCCAGTGGAGTCGATATGGGGGTGGAGTTTCCAATCAGAGATTGATTCTCATACTTCCTTTTGGGCATAAGGCTCCGATCTCAAGCACTGATAAATTAGTTTATACGTCAAACAAAGTGAATACAACTTTAGAAATAACCATAAAATGCTTCTTGAAAATAAAAGGAAGGAGTATCGCTTCCTTTCCACTCTTTCTTCTTTGACTTAGAAATGGTATCGACCGTAGTTCTTTTAGAACTGATATATTGTTCCCCGAAAATGGCGCCAGTTTTCTCTGTTGTCCCTGAGGTTGTACCTCAACCATGAATGAGATTCTCTTCAGTAGTTATGCCCCGCTACATATTCAAATATCAAAAGAAATGGGGGCTTCGGTTAAGATACAAATGCCAACTTAGGAGGGTTGTGCATATAACACCATCTATGCACCATTTTATGTTAGTGCGCCAATCCTCTAACCAAGGGAGGGTGCCCTCAACAATAGGGAGGTATGTGTCGTAGTCTATCACCTTAGGTACCTTTAAAATATGTGTGATAACTTGATTGGATTTAAGATGAAATATGAGGTGCTTGGGGGAAAATATCATCCATGAAAACAAATGGAAATGAGTGTTGTAATTTTTAAGAGGAGGCACAACATATTCCAAAGCAAATAAAACTCAAATCAAAGCCCTCCTGGGCACCTTAATCATAACTTAATCCTTGAAAAGAAGCACGGAAACCATGAAAAACATTCCAATAAGAAAGCAGTTTCAACTATCCATTAAAATGCATCCAAGAGAACTGTTGGAACATCACATAGGAGAAAAATAAGGTTATGATCCATGTCAAAAATGTATTTAGATGGAGACTTATCTACTACATCCATTTGGATTCTATGGTTCATTTGAATATCCATTGAGACCACAAAGAAAGCTATTTCATAAATATCTTTGAAGTAGATAATGAAAATGCTTTTTAAAATGAATATGCGAACCAAGAGCTCATAGCATTCATTTTGATTCTATGGTTCATTTGAATATCCATTAATACCACAAAGAAAGCATTTCATAAATATCTATGAATTAGATTTCAAGATTAAACAAATATTCATTAGTTTTTGCAAGTGTATATGAAAATAACAAACGTGATAAGTGTGAAGGTACACTCTTGTGAATTGTGGGATGTAGAATATAAGATGGGTGGGGAAGATAACACTCAATCTTATAACCACTCAGGATAACCCAATTATTAGAAATATATATATTTATATAAAATAAACATATATTTTAAGCGATAAATATTATGATATCACTTGGAAAACTTTGCATCTTCTTGTGTCACCATATAATTATGTTGTATTTTGAGAAATAAAGAGATTATTCCAATCACCAATTATTTTCACCTCATCATATATAGCATCACCTATAAATCTAAACCATGAGAACAACAACTATTATGAAGTGACTTCAAACAAATATCTTGGAATTGATTTTCATCATAAACTTAACTGGAATTGTGGCATTGAGAAAAGTATTAAAGGAGGGTGGAAATCTTACTATGAACTTGAAAACAATTGTAAATTAGTAGATATTTGATTTTGGGATAAGAAGAAACTCGTCTTTAATACCCTTGTCATTCATGTTATCTTATATGGATGTGAAGGTTGGGGTTTCAACATCTCTAGAGAACCACAGAGAATGAATCCAAAAGCACTTTATAAAATATAATCTCAAAATTAAAGGCAATACACCATATCCTATCCTCCACATAAAAACATTGATATACATGTTGATAGGATGTCTATGACTAGGTATAGGTAGCTAACGTACAAGAATAAGATAAACGACATTGGAGACAAGAGGCTTACTAAAATTGTTTTAGACTCTAGTATAAAAAATATTGAGGCTTAAGAAAAGTTGACATAAAGGCATCATGCCTTGGATAATCATTGGAAAGTTGAGGAATGGTTCACTCCGCATAATAGTGATGTCATTAAAAATATTATTACATCTAAATTTAAGAAGTTTGATAAAGAATTAGCAATAAGAAAAATTAAGATATTATAAGGAGATGATATAAACCCTAATCTAAAAGATTAAAAACATCTCTTTCTTTTAACTAGCATAAAGAAGAAAATCAACATTGCTAAAATAAGAACAAGATTTCACAAGCTTCATAGTGAAAGTGAGTGTTGGACAATTCCTAAGATGTAGTGGAATGAAAGAAATTGTCATCTTTGTGATACAAAGAGGGTTGAAGATGAAAATCACTTCTCATAAAATGTCCTAAAACAATTTCAAAATATTTGCTATAATACCAAGTGATTTTTTACCTTTTCTAAGATTTATCACTCCAAATAATTTTGGTGAACATTGATAACCAATCATTAAATTATAAGAATATATTACATGAATCCCATGTTCTTTTGAGCACTTTGATTGTTCTCATGATGATAATTGAATATGATCCTTCTTTGATCTTTTATTATTTAAGTAAATAATAAACTCATATTTGTTACATTGAAGTAATCAATATATATTTTTGTTGTTTTATGAATATATTGAATGATTGTTTGTAATATTAATATGTTTGTTATTTGTTTTGAAAAAATAAACACTTCCCATCATTGATCATACTTGAAATAATCACTATGTTATAAATTGCATATTATTACACAAGAATATCATTAAAAACTATCAATATTAAACAACACATATAAATATAAATTAAAATAGGACCTGCATATGGAGATATAAAAAACAAATTTTATGAAAATATATTAAATTAACATTTCAATTGCAATAATAAAATCATAGAATTTTTTTAATTCTACTAATTAAATCACTCAAAATATATTTTATCATTCCAATTTAAATAATAAGTTTTTGTATATGTTTTTCTATATTTCATTATGTCAAAGTTTAATCAAGACCGAGAGTGGACTCTCTACCCATTTTCAAGATTTGGTTGAAGCTCTGAACAAAGAATGGTGAAAATAAATACTCGAGGGAGAAAGAGCTATTACAAGAAAGGTGGATTAGTTAGGAAAAATATAATTTAATTGAAAGATATAATTAGATTGGTAGATACCTTATTTTGGAGTTTAGGAAAATAAGGAAATTAAGTAAATAATTAGTAGAAAATTAGTAAAAGTTGACTAAAATTAATTAAAGAAAAAGATGAGAAATAAGTTAGAAATTGGGATAAGGTAAAAGATCACTAAGAAAAAATATATTATTAAAAAACTTTAAAAATTTATAATAAAAGATAAATATCTTAAAGTTATAACCAATGTAAATTTTATAATTTAGTAAAAAGGAGGCCTATGTAAAAGTCTTCAAAATATATGAAGAAAGAAAATAACACAATTAATATTAAATTAGGTTGAGATTAACCGAAAAGTTATGTTTTTAGAACAAATATGAAAATAGAAAAGAACAGAAAAGAGGAGAAGTAAAAAAAGGGGATGGAAAAAACAAAATCCAAGGAGGAGGGGGAAGTAAAGATTGGAAAATTTTTGGAAAAAAAGGGGGAGTAAAATAAGGGCACGGGAGGGGGCAATTTATAATCAATTACGAAGAAGGGGATTAAGGGTTGCCAGGATTGGCTTAATTTATATCCATCTTCACGATTAAAGGTCAGAGGATGTTTTTCAATCTCTAAGGATTCTCTAACTAATCGGGAATAGTAGTGTGAAGTAGATGCCAAATTTTTTGTTTGATCAAAGCAGATTTGGTGTTTGGTGTTAAACGAATGTTCGGCTATAGAAGACTTATTGAGGCGATTGTGATTGGTGTCGGTGATGTGATCTTTAAGGCGAGTACATATGGATCTACCGGTTTGACCAATGTATGATTTACCACAAGAGCACGGAATTTGGTAGACACCTTGGGATAAGAAAGGATCAAATTTATCTTTGACACTTCTAAATAGTTGTTTGAGTGTCTTATGGGGTTTGAAGATAGTTCTAATGTTTCTTTTTATAAGAATCTTGGAGATGTGATTCGTGATCCCAAGGATGAAAGGGAGACATATAGGATACGATGGGGGAGGTGGATTTGGATGGTCGAGGTTTTGGATGAAGAACCTGTTGAAAGGTTTTGTTAATAAGGTGCCTAGGGTATCCATTGGCCATGAGGGATTTTGTAAGACGAGATCTTTCACGAGAAAGATGTTGAGGACCAAAGATACGAATAGCCCCGGTGATTAGAGTTTTAAGGACAACATACTTTTGAGAGGGATGGTGGTGGGATTCGGAATGCAAGTATCTATCGGTGTGGGTCTTTTTTCGGTAAACTTGATGAGAAAGAGAGCCATTTTGTTGTTGGGTGACAAGGACGTCTAGAAAGGAAAGATACCTATTTTGCTCGACTTCCATAGTGAAATGGATATGAGGGGAGATATTATTTAAATGATTTAAAAAATTATCAAGAGAGACGCATGTGGGGCCAAATGACAAACGTGTCGTCCATGAAACGATACCAACATTTTGGTTTATGGGGATAAGAATTAAGGGAAAGAGATTCAAAATGTTCCATGAAAATGTTAGCGACTACAGGAGAAAGACACGATCCCATGGCAATTCCTTCATTTTGTTCATAAAATTTATCTTTGAAACAAAAGAAATTCAAGGAGAGACAAAGTTTGATTAGATTCAATGTTTCAGCATCTACTAAATTGGAGATAATTTCAAGAGCATCAGGGACTGGGGTTTTGGTAAAGAGAGATACAACATCACTAACATCGCTAACAATTAGATCATGTTCATTAAGGTGGAGATTTTAATCTTATCAATAAAATTAGAGGAGTCTTTCATAAAGGAAGGTGATTGACCAATGAAGGGTTGAAGTTTGAGAGCTTAAAAAACATGACAAGGCATATGTAGGGGCTCCTATGGGACTAACAATGGGGCCGGAGAGAAATATCATTTTTATGGATTTTGTAAACCGTAACATTTTCAAATCTTGCATGTCAACCAAAAACAAATTAAAATAAAATAGAAAATTTTGATGCCTTCATCGTTCAGTCCGTGCGTGATTTTCAAAATAATATGATCGCATTGTTGAATGGCCATTTAAATTAACCCTGTGGCTTTATGACAAACCACGAAGTGTCGCACAACGTGCCAACACTTCACTATAGATTCCACCAAACACCGCAGCCATGCTATATCTTGGCATGGTTAAAGAACAAAATATGTTAACTTACGCAACTTCATCATTGGCCTATGCAGGTCTCGAACCTGCGACCTTCGCGTTATTAGCACGACGCTCTAACCAACTGAGCTAATAGGCCTGATATATATAATTATAATTTTCCATTTTTCTTAACTGAGTAAGCACATGATTAAATAAAGGATTGATGGAATTTAAAGACATTCCAAAGCTGTAGGAAGCCTTTTCTTTCAATATGGATAAAGCTTTTTAGGTCTCAGTTTTATATATTCTGATCTTCTGTTTTGTAGATGATGGACTTACAAGTCCTCCGTGGATGACTGTAACCTATGGTATGATAAACTGTGTTAAATCTTAGTAGTGTATTCAGATATAAATTATTTGATATGTAATGAAGGGGCAGTGAAGCAAAAAACTGATGATAGTTCTCTACATAAGTAGCTGATTTGTAATATTTTGTAGTTATAAAAGTAGCTGACTTGTAATAGATTGTATTTACCTTTGATTTAATATGAATATAAAGTAACTGGAATTTTTCTTTTTAAAAAAATATAGATTAAAGATGTGTGCCTTAAAATTATTTACATTTGCGATGTGCAACAAGGTATACTTGCAAAGCAAGTCAAAACCCAAACAAGCGTTTTCACTTTTTCTTGTCTCAGAAGAGAGAAGGGAAAACAAATATACTAGCAATTGCCCCAAAAGGTGCAAAGGAACGCCGAAAGGAAAAAAGATGGGAAGTAAGGTGAATGTGATAAAATGATAAAGAAAAAAATAAAAAAGATGGCATGAGAAGCTGCCTCTTCATCATTGAAATGTCATGAAGAGGATAGTAAAAGAAAAGAAAATTTTGGGTGGCTCACTTCATAAATGAGAAGATCTCAAGACAAATGTTTCACTACTAATAAGTGATGGAATAACTTGTCCAAATCAAGAAATGATAAAATGGGGACGCAAACAGAGAATAGCAACAATCATGGGTTGAAGGCAAGAGAGTTGTGCACTTGATTATCTCACTTGTTAAATGTGATTGTTGATGTTACACATCCTAAGAAGATACAAAAAAAAAATTTTGAAACCAAATTTGCTTTAAATGCAAGCTTAATTGCCTTAAAAATTAGCTCATGGCAAGTAACAATTCACCATTGATTAAAGATTCTAGTAAAATTTATTGTGAAGCACCATTAACTATAGTTTAGATTTGAAAATTCATTGAGGGATGGGGATACAAATAGATTTGAAATTTTTTATAATTGTGTTATGTCCATCCCATAGTTAATCAAAGATTCAAACGTTATACCAAGGGAGGTATTTTAAGTTGTCACTTGTAATTCAATCATAGTTGTTAATATTTATTCAAACTTTGTTAAAACAAAAAGGAAAAAAATATCTCTATTCAAATTTCATTGCAATGATTATCCCAAACAATTACTAATTGGATTATCTATTAGATTTACTTTATTTTATTTAAGATGGATAAGTGTATACTTTCTTGGAATTAAAAAGTATATTCGATAAACTACTATGTAGAAACGTTCCAAGCAATCACTATAGCTCTCACGAATAAACTACTATGTAGAAACATTCCAAGCAATCAATATAGCTCTCAATGTGATTTAGTCAATAAAACAATTATATATATATATATATATATATATATATATTTGTTTCATGAAAACCAAAACCAAAACATTAAATTATTTATATAAAAGCTATATTACTTCAATCAAATTGTATATATTCTTATGATTAGAGCCATATAATAGAATTAATATACTATCTCCTATGAAGATTTAGTGAAGAAAAAAAAGATAGTAAATGATTAAAACGAGCTAGGGAAAAATTAAAATGAGTGGGGATGATTGACTCATTAGATTTTATAAAACAACAAAAATAGTGATTGATGTATTAACTACGCCCAAGTTTATATTATTTGCAAAATTGGTTTTTGATGAATAATTGTAAGCAAAAACCTTACATCCATATTTTTTTGGTTGAAACCAAATTCTAAACACTCTTAAGATGAATGGCAAACAAACCTGCAAAGAGCAAACAAAAAGAAAACATTACACATTCCCATTAGGAACCTAAAACGATTATAGAAAAAGAAATCTCAAAATCATTTTGAAAACATTTTGTTATTATAATTGAGTAAATCAAAATTTTAAAAATATTTTAAATTATCAATAAATAAATCAAAATTTTAAATAAAATTAATAAGTATATAATAATTTTATACATTGAAAACAATTTTATAAGAAAGTAACAAGTAAAATTAACTAATTCACTATAAAAATAAAAATAATAATAACTAATAAAACAATATAAAGATATTTTTATATCAATATATTTGTATATGGCTAGTGCATTTAAAATATATTATTGAGTATAAAATCTAGTAAATAACAAATTTTAGAAAAAACGTAATAAAAAAATGGTGAATATGAAATTTAGTAAATAACAAATTTCAAAAAGATCATAATCATTTCTTCTGGAAAACATTATATAGATGGATTTTAATTATAATTAATTTTAGTTGTAATTAATAATAAATATAACATATTTATGTATACTTTTATATATTTTTTAGAAAAAGGGATAAAATATAAAATATAAAACTAAAAATATATCTATAAATATTTTCACCAATCATATATGAGAGTTTTAAAAATAATTTTTATAAAAAACTAAAAATATTTAATTACATAAAAAAATAATAAAAAGATTTAAAAGAAAAATACAACAATAAAAACTATACTAATAAAAACAAATAATACAATAATTATGACAAATTTCAGAATTGAAACTATAGCAACACAAATAGTTAAGACAAATTTCTGAATCCCAAGATTTTATATCATCCTATCTTAACCACTACATCAAAACTCGATATACCATGATTTTCATAATCCAATATTATACTCTTCTGGTCATCTTATCATAGCCATTACATAGCAGCCATACATACTATTTGTATAATAATAATAGAGTAATTGTTTTGTACATTACAAAATACTTTTTGTAATTATGAACTACAATGAAATCTCAAATCCCCAAATCCAATTAAAGCAAAGAGTGTAATAAGTAAATTTACACAATTAAAAAATAAAAAAAGGGATTGATTATTTTCACATGAAAACTTATCAATACTAAAAGTAGAACATGTCTATAATCCCTAAATCCAATTAAAGCACAAAGTGTAATAAGTAAATTTACACAATTAAGAAATAAAAAAAAGGGATTGATTATTTTCACATGAAAACTTATCAATACTTGGAACATGTCTATAATACTTGCACAACCAAATAAGTTAAGTCTTTATTTAAACTGATCTATTTAATTATTTATACACTTCTTTTGAAAAAAAATTAAATACAACAAATATAGAAAATCTAAAAAACCTTTGCTTTAAAATATATAAAGCCTTTTTTGAGTTGAAATTAAAACGTCGTCCCAAATATGTTTCGAGAAAAGCTTCAAAAAGACACACTCTATGATAAAGTAGGCAATTATTAAGAAGAACTAAATACATTTTAAAAATTAGATAAAGATTTAAAACAATATCACTCCAAGTCTCTAGCTCCGACTATTTGGCCAAGTCTCTAACTTCAAATATTTGGCCAATAGATATCTTATGACTAACAGATGTCTTAATTAATAAAAAATGAGAAAATTACATTGGTATATTTTTGGGCAATGGTTCTGATGCCTGGACTCTTCATTTGCCTTTCTCTAACAAACGTCTCTTCAGCTTCCTGTTGACATGTTGGTTGTTCAATTATATGTTATAACTGCCAGACAATTATACCCTGTGAATGGATAACTCTGTGAATCCAGGTCTTAATAAGTAAATGAAATAATGATAGGTAAATTTAGAACTAATTGGTTTTTAATGTAGATCATTATAAATGGGATAGGTAAACTAAATAAATACAAAAGAAAAGACCGAAGTTCTGCATATTACATTGCATAGCACAAGCAAGGAGAGCAGGAGCATTGGCTTTAAAGGATAAACAATTTCATTTTCCCTGTCTTGGTCCACCTTTTAGCCTGGAAAATTCTCACAGTACTTAACATTTTTTTTAGCAACAACTCGTTACCACCAACAATTCTTTCTTCAAGACCAAAAACTAAAAACAATACAGCAAGAAATAGCTAAATTTCATATTGTTTTTCATAGGTTTCTCTAGTTTTCGCGAGTCTCTTAAATGGATCTTAGAACTCTCAAAAATCTCAACCAGAGCCGTTAAGCTTTAATGATTGAGGGCCTATCTAAAAGTTCATAATCCTCATTGTATTTTCGGTCAGAAATGATTTAATTTGTCCATTGAGAAAAATTAAAGAGAAATAATATAATATTTATTATATAGCCAGAACATATTTAAAAAATAATTTCATCACTTTTATCTGGTCCTCGTCCAAGTCAAGGACATTTGGTATGTTTGGTCGATTTGTAAGGCAATAGTGAAGTCCTTAATGTTTCTTTTCAAGAAACTCCGGTAATGTCCGAGGGTAGTGGGTTGCATCTTAAACTTGAATTATAGGTGGAGTTATGCTTAACCTAAGACAACCAAGGAAAAGTTTTACTAACTGAAATTATTTTCAAGAGAAGTTTGAACATGATGTTTTATGATGTAAAACAAAATTCATTACTAGTGGTTACAAGATTTGCATAAACGAGCTCATCACATTGAAAATAGATCGTGAAAAGCACAAGGTTGACATGTTTGGAAATTTAATTGACATATATTAGGCATGAATGAATGTTTATAAATTATTTACAAGATCCAGAGATTGAGCTGAAAAAATATATAAACAATAATCATGGGTCAAAAAAACAATTTACGTGCTAATCCTTTCAGAAGAAGGGTCACAAGTTAAGACTGTAAACAGCCTCGGCAAGATGCAGTCCAAAGCAACAAGACCCACGTGCCTCCACAAATTAACATCTGAAAAAATGTCACATGTATAGGTTATGTCAACTTGAAGCCAAAAAGATACAACGGTGATTGCTTGAGAGAATATTAAACTTGGTAAGGACAATGTCCACTGTCAAATGTTCAGCTTTATACTCTAGAACCTGTATCATCTAGCACCAATCCTCTAACAATGGCAAATAATAGCAAAAATGTGTTGTTTGGAGCCACTTTCGGCAATGTTGAAAAGGATATACAATGGTAGGCACAAATATATGTTAGTCTCTTCCTTCAATGTAAAGAGGTTTCAAAGAAGAAATTGTCCATTTTGTTATTCTTTAGGCCTCATAAGTCCACTGTCTCTCTCATTGGATTTGGGTGTAATACAATTGAACAGAACTACCTGAACCAATACTGGAATATTGATGGCTTGCAGTCTTAATCTGTATTGAAAAAGAAGTGGGCTCTTCTGGTTGATGTATCTCTGAGTGCTTATTCTCTAGACCAAATGCCCCAAATCCCATCCCCAGCCCCATATTTCTCTGATGAATATCTACACCTGCACGACCATTTTGAGAATTTAGATTCTCATCTGCCATTCTTCCAAAGATGAAATTGTTGTTCCCGTAGCCATTGCCAAGATTAGAATGCCTATCAAAATGTGAAAATGTCTCTTGAGATCCATGAGCAGTCAATGCCATTGCATTTGATGAGGGCGCAACACTATTCTACAAAAGAGGTATCGATGATTGTCCACTCCCTAATCCAGCATTGGTATGGCTATTGTTTCTTGGAGCTGGGACATTGTGGTTATGTTTTCCCTCATGTGTTGTGAATCTGTGATTACTTCCTTGGGCATGTGAGACTCTTTCAACATGCTTCCTCATTGCACATCCTGCATTTGTGCATTTATAGTAGCTCCTGCCAACAATACACACTTCAATCGTAAGAACTCTAGAAGTAAGCTTTTGAAAAGAAAATTATGGTGATTATATTGCTTCAGTTCTTCCTCACAAACACAAAAAAAAATCATATAGAAAAGTCTAATATCCTCCGGGGCCTTCACATTTCGGGATTTCACTGTAATACAAAGCATGTAATAATAGCAAACAGTCTAAAGCTGCAGTAGAGATGAGTGCTAAGCAAAAACCATTTGAGGATAAGCTCAAATGCTTTTCTTTGTCAATGCAGGATATTTTGAAACCTATAAACCCTATTCTATCAAATGCATTATTCTATTCTGCAAGTATAGAAAGCAATATATCCAGAGTGGACATCATTGATTTGACAAAATATTTATTAAACCTTTCCTCAGTAAACCACAACTATATATCAATTTCAATTTACAAAACAAAATAATATTTCAATTTGCACCCAAAACAGGCTAGCTCAACATTCCAAAGGTAATCTATCACTTGCACAAAGTGATTAAAGAAGGAACCAGTGGGTTAGTCACCCCTATACAAATCTCAAACACAACTCCACATGTTAAAATTCTAAAATAAAATGTGATAATATCATTTCAGGATGTACTCCGACTCTAGAGACTCATTTAACAGCAAGATAAAGGGCATGGGAAATACAGAGCAGAATATTCTCTAACAAGAAGAGGTTCAGTAAAAAATGAGAAACTATTCATAATATGTTATAACTTCTTTACTAGATATTCGTTTTGCCTTGAAAAATAAGGATACTAGCTCACTATAATTTCAAACGATTGTAGAGCATATATATTACCAACTGCAGCAAACAAATAAATAAAAACAACCCAAGTTCAGATGACATTTGATTCTCTTCTGCGCTTATTTAATCGTGGACTTTTTAATGCCAATTAATTCCTCAAAGCATCTTCAAGTTTGGATCACTCATATATCCATCTTTGGGTATCTCATTTGAGAGTTACAACTACACATTTGGTATTAACTGTAATCTATTTCCAAGGTAACAAATGGGTACACAATATAGATGAGCAGACACTCTTCAAATGCAACTTGCGATGAACACAGGCACCTCATGTGGGACTTCCCAACATACCATAATGTTAGCTAGGAGGAGAACTTATACAGATGGTATCAAAGAGTAAATCTAAATCTAAATGGTCAAAGAACAAATGGGTAAGAAATTGAAATATCAAGAGACAAACCCTAACAAAATAGATGTATCAAACAACATGAATGAGGACAAAGAGTTAAGCAATGAGCATCCTCGGACTGGTACAAATTGAGATGCTCAAGTAAGTCTCTAACAAAGCTGGGAGAAGGAAATTTCAAAATCACAAGCCCCCTTCTCGGAATTCTAACCAAGCAGGTTAACACAAAACTTTTGCCTCAAGATGCAGTCAAAGAATTGTCTACGCTAGAAAAATACAAGCAATTATCGATTCGGTGAGGCCAGGCAACACGAAATGAAGAGGAAGAAAATAGTAATGGCCACAGAAAAATAGGGGCAAGGAAAGAATAACAACAGTAAGATCCATAGATGTCAAAATGTTAACTCAGAAGAAGGTACCAAGAGGATAGAGAAGTAATGGAGGGGCAGCAGAAGAACATGGATGAGGTGACAGAATCAAAACCTTTTGAGATGAGGAAATGGAGGATGTAGATATGGAATTTTTGGCATCAATTATGATCATAAAACATCCTAGAAACTCTATCTAGAGAAAAGCTTAAGGTTCTGCAACACCCATTAAAAAATGGGAAAGCTAAACAAGGTGTCATAAAATTAGGTTAAAAACCTCTCAAAGCACTAGGAATCAAAGCAAATCATTTGAAGTACCAAAAAAGATACAAATAACTTGTTGATTCAGGTAGAACTCGGACTCTTTGGGAGGTTTATCTCCAAAACAATCATACTATCCCAAAATGAAAATTCTATCCTAGAATATTAGACAAAACACTGCCTTTGGAAATTTATAAATTTTTGAACTGAAATAAATATATTTATTTCTTCTCTAAGGTAAAACAAGAGTATAAAACCCTAAAATCACAGACCTGATGTGGGAACAGATGACACACCTATTCCTTCTAATGGGCCTTGAGAGAATGAATCATAAGTCAGTCGAAGAGTTTCAATAGGTTTACTGGTAAGATCCTTTAGAGAGTTGAAACAAGCTTAGTTCTAATGGGCCTTGAGAGTATAAATAAACAAGCAAAACAAGATTATAAATGCCTAAAAATATGTTGGAACAAATGATGCACCTTTGCCTTCTAATGGGCCTTAGGCGAATGCATCATAAACTAGTAAGAGAGTTGACATGGATAAAAGAAATAGTATACTAATGTAGAACATATGACAGTTGTAGTGTGCTTTTACCTTATAAAGCATCCCAGATGCCTTGCAACAGCGCTCATCACGAGAAAGTTGTTTTCAATTAAACGAATCAATGCATGCAATATAGAAACCATAAGTGCAATGCAGAGCAATAGAGACAATATGAATTTTTTCAAGACAGACTTAGAAAATCAAAACATCATATTCCAGACCTCATATTAAGGATGAGAATTAATTGAGATTAAATGAGAAGGCTTGTATCTCATGATTTGAAAATGTGTTACTATATTATTCCATTTTGTTTCCATTGGTATAGAACTGTAAGTATTATTCAAGAACAGGTTTGTTCATGCATTGTTAATCTAAAAAATTATTGTTATCTATTTCTTGGTAACAATAATCAGATTTAAAATGAAAACGTGTTTCCTATTATTTCTCATTAATTTAATTGTTTACTTTCTTGGGTGTTGTGTTGTAGGTTGAAATAACTTGTGGGAAACCTATTGTTCCAAGCTTATCCCTGTACAGTCTTATGGAGTTCTGGATACAATATGCAGATTCATCAGATCGGCTGTCCTCTATATAGGATGTGGATCCTGAAAGGGTTGTTTCTAATTTAGATCAAGTGGTGGTAACCCTAGTGCAAAGGAGTTTATGATGGTGTTGATTTATGGGAGGAAATCCTCAAGAGGATAGTTTAGCTAATGAATCACCCCGTCTCTGCACTCTGTGTGCACAATTCATACTAGATGAGATGCAAATAAATTATCCAAAGTTGTCTCATTCTTTATGCTTTTCCCTTGTAGGCTATGGGAAAAATCTTCATATTTTGGGGAGAAATCTGAAATCATGTATATCAGGGTGAATGGGGTTGTGCCAAAATAATTATCATTTTGATGAACCTATCTTAATGTTTGTGAAATTCTTCTCTTGAGTGGTTAATTTAATGAAAACTGTAAAATCAACTCCAATAGCATGGACCCAATTTGGTCCACAAATTGCCATTTATATTTCTGAATGAGAAGAAAGTTGATTGCTATCTGGTTGCGAGAGTATTAAAAACTTCAAACTTTGTGAGTTTGAGAATAATCGAACTCTTGGTGCCGGTGATTGTCCTTATTTTTTATGTCGATTTTAATTTTTTGTAGGATGACAATTGATAGGGAATACTTTATGGAAAATCCTTAGATTGAGGCCGCCCACCCCCACCAACGAACTAAAAGAAAGAGACACATGTAGAAACTCTATTCACAACGAAGTATAGGGCAAGGAACAATTGATCTGGTTGGGCACTATGTGATAGGATCACCGTAGCTCACACAGGAAGAGGTAGCAACTGCTTTTCAAGCCCAATTAGCACGATTGCCTCACTAATTTATTACACCTTCCTCACTAATTTATTCCACCTGCTCATAAATCTTCCAGTTGAATCAACCTGAACAAAAATAATTCTCAACTAAACCCCCTCCCTATGTTCTTCTAGGTTATGAAGAGTTTCCTATTACTTCTATGAGAAAGGAATCTTAATAGAAGCAATGGTGAAAATCCTGCATCTGATCGAGATTATCAAGAAATTCACGATGACTAAAAATTTATTGTGCGTTGAACAATGATTGGAAACAACCACCGAGATAGTGGATCAAATCGGCGAGATATGAATTTACTTTGTTGTGGTTGTAGTGATGACATAGTCAGGTCATATTTACTTTCCATGGAGTAAGAGTATATATTATATCTCTGAAGCTTGAGCATGATTTTCTTTAAGGGAGAAGTTTAATGAATCTTTTTAAGAGTTGTTTTTTCTTTTTGGCTATACGAGTTTTTTGTTTTTAAAGCTTTAAAACCCATTGTTAAGTCATGAATTTGTTTCCTTTAATTTTATATTTTGATTGTGATTTTATCTTTAGTTTGCTCATATGCTTAAATTTTCTCATTTGCTCACTTTAAGAATTTTTGGTTTTAATTGAAATTTGGATTTTTTGATTAGATTTGTTTTATTAAGTTTGTTTTCATTAGCTCTTGAAGGGTGTTAAAGGTCATATTATTGAATAATGGATTCACAAATCATATTAAAAGCAGACCCATCATTCAAACATCACGTAAACTTCATGCAAAATGGAAAAAAGTTGTAAAACAGGGCCAAAACAGCATTAAAATTATTCTTGTAGCGCTGGAGCCAAAAATTAACACAGGCGCGCTACAAGAAAATCGTTTTTTGCCAGAATGGTCATTTTTCAGTCCGATTTTTTGGGGATTTCGCTGGGGAAGTGTTAAATAAATCATTGGTCATGTTTGATATGTGCTTTGCCAAGATTTTTTTTATGTAAACAGGCGTCAGTCTCATGAGAGGGAGATTCCGGCAACTATCTGGCAACTGTATGCCGATTTATGGCAAAATCGTGATAGACCGTGCAATGGGGTCTGATTTCCGGCAGGAGATTCTAAATCTGAAGGTTATGAAGTTGGTGAACACTGAGGTGGAGACATCTGCCAAAAATCCAGAGATTGCCGTTACAGAAGTAGTTGGTGCACTAAAGGCTGGAACAGAACCAGCGCAGGAGGCAGCTCTTGATGCATTATGCTTGTTAAAGAATTCGTGGCCATCTATTCCTGCTGAATCCGACAAAGAACAAGCCATGGTTTCAGCGGAAGCTATTCCTGTATTACAGCTATTAATACGTACTGGTCCACCTCATTTCCAGGAAAACGCTGACAGTTTGTTAAAATGTTTACCTAGAAGCTTGACAATAACAATAAAACGTGGCAATAACTTGAAGCAGTCTATGGGAAGCACCAATGCATTCTGTAAATTGACATTTGGTAATGGTCCTCCAAGGCTATCAAAAGTTGTAAGTCGCAGCAGATCTCCAGAATGGAAACAAGGTTTTGCATGGGCCTTTGACATGCCTCCTAAGGGTCAGAAACTGCACATTTCTTGCAAGAGCAAGAACACCTTTGGAAAGGGTTCTTTGGGGAAAGTTACCATTCAGATTGACAAAGTGGTAATGCTTGGAATAATTAGTGGCCAGTATACTCTTGTTCCTGATGCTAACCGAGATGGTACTTCTCGAACATTTGAAACAGAATTTCAATGGTCTAACAGGTGATTGTAATAGCATGCCATAGCAGGGAGGATGACATATCCAGTTCTGAGGAATGACTGGCAGTGCTTTGTGTTCTTGGACATTATTGGTATTGAACGAGTTCAGTTTTGTCTAGCAGTAGCAATGTTGTTTTTGAGATGATAATGTTTTAAGGTTGCAGTATCATCCCATCTTATTAATAGCCTTGCATGAAGATGCCATGAGTGATAAATTCAAGGGAATTATTTCTGTACAAAGTCTTTGGAATGATATGTGCTCGGCAAAGCAAGCCATTGTTAGTCTCAAATCTCATGAAGGAATTTACTATTTCAATTTTAAACAGGCATATTCTTAGATCTGTTTTCCCCCATTTATGCGGGTGTCCAGGATATTTAACAGCTTATATGGTGATTTCTTACAAAGAAACCTTGTTAAAGACCAGCACTAGTAAGGAGGGACATGCCTAATTCTATTTCAGGATTCAAAGAACGGGATTTCAATTGAGAAGAACAACTATATATTAAAAGGTTTGCCATAGTTTAATGCCATTGGTTGTGGAGACTACAGCATTAAATCATAGGTAGAAATGAAGACATGTTTATAGAAAGCTCCTTAAAAAATTGCAGAAGAGGCTTCATGCACAGCAGGAATTGGTGTTTCCTTGTCCAACAATGATAAGAATAAAAATCTGTTATTTTATAATAATGCCCAGTTTCCATCATCATGTACTGACAATATTCATATACAAAGGCAAGCATTTAAGAAGGGAACATCTTCCACCAACATGGACCGAGATTCAAGTTCATTGGCCTGCATTGCATGTGGAGTTTTGGGCTTTGCGAGCATGGTTGTAGTACAACCTTGTCAGGAAGCAGCTAGGAAACTCTTGCTTTCTTACAGTAAACTTGACCAGAAATATTTGGAGACTTTTGGCACAGGGAGTGTCAGCTATGATGTTGCTTGTGGTGGAATTACAGCTACATAATCACAATCACCAATTTTAGATGAAAATATGGTGCTTCAGGAATGCCTCAAGTTTCATCTCTAGATCTTCTGGCAGTAATTTATAGCAGCATCCAGTTGACAGTGAAATGCAAAGATTATTGAGAATTCTGCTTTGTTTCTCCTGTTTTGGGTTACTGAAGTCAAATGCAGACCACGAGCTGATGGAAAGGAAATTTTGAAAACAAAAAGATGTTTTTGTTCATAAGATACCCATCTACAAAAACCTCTCACATTTTTGCAACAGCTGTCAAGGTTTGAAAGATTCAGTTTAATCTTTGCGGCCTATTTTTCAGGGATTTTAAAAATTTAATATTTTCCTGTTTTAGTGTTCAATTTGCGGGGCAGATTCTAATTGATTGGAGATTAATTTTTGGAAACCAAGAGAGGTGTTTTTCCATCACGGACCCATTAACAAAAACCTCTCTCATTTTTTACACAGGTGTTACCAATTGAGAGATATGGAAGCTTCTTTGACACCTATTTTCCATAAATTCGCCATATTTGCCAGGAATCCGATTTGCTATTTTTAGTCAATTAGTTGAGTTAGTTAGTTAATGTAACTGTTGGGTAGTTTCAATTTCGACCTAATGAAGGGGATATGGAACTACTTCTTTGTAATTATAAAAAAGGGAGAAAGGGACTGAAGAAAGGTTTTGATTTTTGGGAGCATCAGGAGGTCTGCTAGCTGCTTGTACTTTCAGACTTATTCAGTGATAGGTACTGTAACTCTTATATACATTTACTGATGAAATTATGAATATATGATTCTTTCCCCTTCATTTGGTCTGTGTTGGCTTCATGTTTGAACTTGTTTAGTTTCATGAATGACAAATTCATTGCTGGTTAATGTGTATTTTCTAGTAGTGCTTGTCCTTTATGTGTGAACTTCAGTACAGTCTTTTGTTGGATTTTTGTGATATATATGCATCTTTATCAGAATATGTGTATGATTTAGTTGTTGCTTATCTGCTGAATGTATTCCCTGCATGTTCTTTAAGTTTATGACCAAAAACACTTAAAACAAAACCCTAAACCCTAGTTTGAATTGAGTTTTACTCTTGAGATTGTGTTGGCTTGTTACCCTAGCCTTAGTAACAATTTCTGGCACAAACATCTTTGGCGCCGTTGCCGGGGACGAAGCTGAACCATATCTTCCCTGGGATACTCATCATTTTTCTGGTTTAAGAGGTGGACTTGAACCAGCATTTTTTGAAGGCTATTTTCACCATAAAGTTGTCACAGTGGCTTCTAACAGAATTGGAACCAGGAGTAGACCTACTTCTTCATTACAGCTGGGTGTGACAGACCCTGAAAAGATCATAAAAACAGCAAGAAAGCTCAGAAGGTCTCAATCTTTACCAGCCTCTTGTGACTCTCACCAGTTGGGTGAATCATTAGACCCAGCTGAGAACTTACCTTGTGCAAAACCCACCATCTCTGAGAGAACTTTCCAGGTTTTTACTAATCCTCGAAGTTTTTTGAAAGCTAAAACTTCTTCCCCTGATAAAATACCAATCTTTCAGCTGAAATTAGGAAGGAATCCTTTTCAAAAAATTTCTAGTCAAATTTCTTCCTCTTCAAAACCTCAGTCTAAACCTCAGTCCACAATGGCAGCCCAAAATCCACCTATGGATATGATGGACGGAATGGTAGCAGCTAGGTATGCACCATTAGTATTACCTCAGCCTTTACATGCCTTGCCTACACATGATTACCAAAAGTATATGCCCCGATTCAATGGACAAGGTGAAACAACTGCAGAAGAACATTGGGAGGCTTTCGAGAGTTATGCAGATAATCAGAACATTGAAATTAAAGATGTATGGATGAGGGTATTTGTACAAAGTCTTGATGGGGATGTGAGAAAATGGTTCAGAGAACTGCCTGCTAATTCTATCACCATAATTAAAGAACTCAAAGATCTTTTTCTGAGACAGTGGGGAGACACCAAGGATCACACGTATTACATAACTGAGTTTGGAGCTTTGAGAAGAAAGAAGGATGAGACTATTTCTGACTTTTCCAAAAGATTTAACAAGATGTATAGTAGGATTCCTGCAGAAATTAAACCTACTGAAACATCAGCCAAGTTGACCTATGCAAATGCTTTTAATCATGAATTCTCTTTATTACTCAGAGAAAGAAGACCTATCACCCTGATGAACATGCAAGAGGCAGCATTGGAGGTAGAATCCAATTTGATGGCTTCCAACAGACTCAAGAAAGAAACACCTCAGCAGCAGTATGAAAGAAAGGGAAAGAAGGAAGCTGTTTCCACAAGTGCTGCACCTCAGTCTGCTGAAGCTAAAATAGATGAAATGGCTAAGCTTGTAAAGATTCTCACTGCCAAGTTGAACAAACTAGAACTTGAAAAGAATTCTGCTAAACCTGCTCCAGAAGCTCAGAGGAACCCAAATAACCAAAACCAGTTTAGAAGACAGTTTGCTCCTAGATTCATGCCAAGGGAGCGAAGAAATAATGACATCCAGCAAGAAAGGAGGGAGAATGAAGATCAAAGAGTCCCCCCTCCTCTGCAAAATAACGTAGCTGATGAAGAAGAGGTTGATGAACAGTTACTGTTTGAAGAAACTGAAACAGATCAGGACGTGAACCATTTTGGAGATGGTTTATCTGGAGGTTTTGTAACAGAAGAAGATTTTCTAAATTCTGAGTACTATGATGCAGATTTGTATGAAGTTGAAGATGATTTGGAGTTTGAAAAAACTGCTGTAAATGCTGCTGCTAATCAGAATGGAATTAAGAAGACTATTAATCTCAGATCTGGCCCGAAACAGGTAGTCCAAGCTCCTAAGAAGAAAGCTGTTGTTCCTGCTCCAGTTATTCCTGATAAACCAGTTGCTGATCCTGTAACAGAAAAGAAGCAACCTGCAGAAAAGTCCAAGAAGAATGAAGAAATTGAGGAGGTAAGCAAGTCAGTTCAAAATTTCAGTTTGGAAAATGAGTTAGGTAAACTAAAAATTCCTGTGCCATTTTATGAGCTTATCAAGAATCCATCATATAAACAAACAGTCCTAAAAGTTATGAATTCTGCTAGTGGCCATCCTGTTTCAGATACTGTCAATTTGCAAGAAGAAAGCCCAAAGATATTCATTGGATCTGCCTTAGCTGAGAAAACAGAAAATGAAGCTGGTGCTTCTCCTCCATTCTATGTTACCTTAACTATCCATGATCAGATGATCCATAATTTTCTATTAGATTCTGGAGCATCCCATAATCTAATGCCCAAAGCTGTGATGGAAGCCCTGGGTCTCAGTATTACCAAACCTTACCATGACTTATATGCCTTTGACTCCCGAGCTGTCAAGTGTCTAGGAGTGATTAAAGATATGGTTGTCAGCCTTGCTCATTTGCCAATGAAGAGTGTCATAATGGATGTTGTAGTGGCTGATATCACCCCAAAGTTTGGCTTGCTTCTTTCAAGATCCTGGGCAAAGAAGGTTGGAGGAACCTTACAGATGGACCTCTCTTATGCCACCATTCCTGTTTTTGGTGGAGAAAATAGAAGACTTTACAGAGAGCTACAGCTTGCTTACATAGTCACAGATGATAAAAACCCTAGCAATCATCCAATGTACTCTGTGGACAAAGACCTTGGTTCATGCATATTACAGTTTAGTGAAGAGGAGAATTCTGCTGGTCTGTTACAAGTACAAAAAGAACAGCATGTAAAACGCAGCAGAGAAGACGAAGATGTATTGTGGCAGTTGTACTTTGATGGATCCTCGTGCAAAGAAGGTGCTGGAGCTGGAGTTCTGCTCATTTCTCCTGGAGGTGAGACAGTCAAACTCGTGTATAAGCTGGAATTTGTCACTACTAACAACACTGCTGAGTATGAAGCACTTTTACTGGGATTGAAAGCTGCAAAAGACTTAGGCATTCAGCAAATTGTTGCATATGGCGACTCCAAGTTGGTTGTTCAACAGGTGAAGAACAACTATCAAGTAAAGCAGGGTTTGCTGAAGATTTACAGAAATGAGGTATGGGATATGCTGAAAAATTACTTCATAGCATTTAATCTTACTCATATTCCAAGGAATCATAATGAAACAGCTGATTCATTGGCTCTAGCAGCCTCATATTTAAGAATTCCTAAGACTACTCAGTTAAGGTATCCTATAGAAGTGAGGTACAGGCCTTGTGTACCTGATAATGTTAAGCATTGGAGGGTCTTCGAAGATGACATTGAAATCAAGAAATTTCTTGAGCTAACAGATGAGTTTGCAAATGCTCAGATTGATCAGGATGAAGGAAAAGATGAACCTTTAGCATTATCATTCAAAATTTCTTAGAATACTCCTTGCTATGATGAAGAGATTAGGGTTCCAAGACAAGAATTCTGTGATGAATTAGACTCTATCCCTTGTTGAAATATTGTAACTTCAAAGAATATTATATTTGTATATTATTTATTCCGGAGATGTTCCATACCTCCGATGTGATTATACTATAAATCCGGAGATGTTTATTCCTCCGAGTTGGGTGTGGTAACTAGGGTTATTAGACCCACCATGTGGGGGTCGGCCCAGTCAGTTATAATGGGGTATTTAACCTAATGGTTAAATACGAGCCTACATGTACTTGTGTAAAATACATATCAGAGTAGTGTATAAATAGAGGAGGTGTGTTCCTCATTTGATACACTCACACACTTGAGGATAGCACACTTGTGGAGGAGAGGTCTGCTATTGTGAAGGAGGAGATCATGTCTCAGGGTTTCATCTTTGTATATTGCTGGTCATCTATATTGAGGAAGCTTTGCTGGGTTTTCTACCCCATGAGGGTTTCCCAGGATAAATCTCTGTCTCTTGTGTTTATGATGTGCTTGTTGTTTCTTCAGTGATCCTGTATATGCTATTATTGTGAAATGGAATGTAATGCTGCTATTTTCTGTCTTAGCATATTAAATCTTAACATGGTATCAGAGCTAACCTGAAGGAAGACAAGGTATGGCACTAAAGACACTTGCTTTACTTACGACAATTTGAAGGTTAGGGTTTTACATAGCAAAAACCAGTCATCATAGAACTTTCGCTATAAATCCGTTTTGGTGAATTTTTCGGATCTGAAATTGTTACAGGACGAAGATTAAATCTCTAGGTACCTTGTGTCCAAAGGACAACCTCTAATTCATTGTACTTTGTGATTTATGATCTGTACAATATAGGGTTTCTGCCTCTTCCAGATCTGAGTCAAAATCAGGTGACCTTGGGAAAAAGGTCATATCTTGGGCTAGGAAGCTCCAAATACAATTTCGTAAAAAGTGACAGGTAGTACACAGTCTGTATTATCTCAGAAAACGTTTTTAGAGGCCGAAGTTGAACCAGTGACACGTGGCCCTCCGTACAAGTTCGTCCTCCTGTATTATCCCATAAACAGGTCATGTTCCGACACTTGGCATAAATCTCTCTCAGAGAGTCCAATTGAGGTCAGACCTGTCAGGATGGAAATATAACAGGCCAAGCTACCTCAGAAAAGTTTTTCAGAGGCCGAAGTTCAAACAGTGACACGTGGCACTCCGTACAAGTTCGCTCTTCTGTTTTATCCCAAAACAGGTCACGTTGCGACATTTGACATAGCTCTCTCTCAGAGAATCCAATTGAGGTCAGACCTATCAGGATGGAAAGATAACAGGTCAGGCTATGTCAGAAAACTTTTTCAGACCTTGTGGATTGAAAAGTTTGGAGTTACACCAGAAACAATCAGGTACATTTATCTGTCAAAACATAATTATTTTTGAGTACCTTCATTCATGGCTTCCGGAATTTAGGGCTTTGAAGAAAGTTGGAATTTTTGTAAACGGAGACCACGGCTGAATGCTACTCATCAAAATAGAAATTTAGAGACCAAGATCAGATTTTTTGGTTGGGCAGAAGGCCGGGTTTGATCAAAGCCTAGTTCGGGACTTTGATCAGAAAAGTGGAAAATTAGGGCTTCTGTAAAAATGGGAATTTTTGAAATCTGTGACCATGGCTGGAAGCTCCTCAGAAAAATAGAAGCTTAGAGCTTTGGATCAAACATTTTGATTGGGAAGAAGAGTGGGATTCACCAAACCCCAGTTCAGGGTCACGTCCAGTGAATCCGGAAGTTTCAAAGGCAAAATTGAGGAGTGAAACTTTGCAGTTTTCAAATTCTGAATATATCAGTTTGATCAGCTCATCAAGGCGCATATTTCTATCCTTTCGGAAGGTTGAAATTCAAAGTTTGAATTTTTGGGGTTTCTCTGACAAACCCATATCCAGCTCCAGGTCCAGTTCTTGCAAATCAAGTGGATAGGGTTAATCCTAGAAGAAGATGGATTGGTCACCTGCATAAGTGAAGGAGTTACTGTTTCAGAGGGAGGTGAGGCTAAGGCTTTACATAAGGAGATTACAAGCGATCTCGACAGGTATGACTCATCGAGGTATGTTTTGAGATTTGTTCATGATTAAATTTATGGTATGTTTGTCTTCATGTTATTACGGTTAGTACAATCTTGATTTTAGATTTGTTGTATCACCTTAACAAAATTATGAATGCATGATAGAATATATTCATTGGTTAGGGTGTTGACACTTATGATTGTACTAATGCATTATGATGTTGTGTGAGGTTGATGTTGTCTACTAACAAGATACAGGTACATCACAAAAGACAAATCAGGCTCCATGACCATGAAAACATGAAGACAAAGACTCATCCATAATCTTTGTTCTACTTACGAGGTATGTTGTACATAACCAAGTAGGTATACTAATCCAGGTATGTTTCCCATGAATCTTACCTTGTGTTAGGATCCCTTATATAAGTATACTTGGAATGATTGGTTATGCTTATTCATAAAGTTAGTAATCAAGGGATTATGCATATTATATCTTTTATCTTGATTGATGATATGCATGAGTAAAAGAAGACTTCCCTGAAATCTTGAATACTAATGTTTATTAATCATGACTATACATTTTCAAGATTATGTTTTTAGAATATACTAATGAGTGTATGTTTGTGTATGAGATCATGAGGATGACTCTTGAGCATGCACAGTGGTACAGAATGAATAGAAGTTCAAAAGACCTACAGAAGATCAAGCGGGAGGCAGCCACACAAACATAAAAGATAAGTATTTGAGTTGTTATTTGAAATAGTAATGATATTGCCTGTAATAGGTTGTATGCATATTTGTATTCCTATAATATATCATGCTGAGTGTAAATATTCATAGAACATTGAACAATATACTACTAATATGCATATGATTGGTAAGTTGGACAAACATTCCATTGTTGCTTGTCTAGAATGAAACCTCTTTGCTGACATGCTGAGAGTTGTGCACACTCTCGATAGTATGTTCCGGTAGAGATGGAAGGCATCTAGATAGCCACTGTATGCATACAGGATATGGGAAAGTGTTGTGCCAAAGTATTGGTCAAAATAGTTGCATCACTATGTAAATGATATCTGTATGCATAATAGGTTATCATGTCAATATGATTTGATGATTATGAAGTATTACTAATCATGTACTTAATTTTGATTTGTAGGAAAGGTCATGAAGAATGATGGACACCATACAAGTGGTGGATGTTCAAACAAGAAGATTTACAAATCAAACAAAATATAGAAGGCTCATGGCTAGAAGATTCTCTTAGAAAGGGGAAGAGAATCACGACAAGATGTTTGCTCCAATTATGGTGTAATTAAAGAAGAAGTGTGAATCAGGTTCTGTATAGGTACCTAGGATCGATAATAAATTGATAAGCTTAATGATCACCATGGGTGATGTGGATCTCAACCTTTGCTACAAGGTTGAATATGATTTCTATACACAAATGACATGGATGCAAGAAGGAACTCACCACAGAGTTTGAATGATATTAAGGCTCATATTAGTAGACCCATCTAATGAGAGATGGCAAAGATAGATATGCAGAAGATCATTCAATGCAGAAATGAAAATGAAAGATCTCAAATTGACGCTTTACTTCCTAGGTCTGGAAGTATGGCAAGGCTCAGAAGGAATATTTCTCAACCAGGGAAAGTATGATGAGAAATATGACTTGAGGTGTTGGAATGGCCACTCTTATGGATTCCAACTTGAAGCTGTTAGGGGATAACTCATCAGAGTTAGTGGATATAACTCTGTACAATCAAATTATTGGGTCATTGATGTATCTAACATATACTAGATTAGATATATGCTTTGTTGTGAATACCTTGAGTCAGTATCTAGTGGAAACTAGATGTTTTCACCTGATAGTTGCAAAGCATGTGATGAGGCACCTAAAGGATACGATAGACTTTGATCTGTGCTATCTTGGAGATCATGACTTCAGATGGCTACTCAGATGCTGATTGGGCAGAAAGTGTATCAGACAAGAAGAACACATCAAGAGGATGTTATTGTCTAGGATTAGCCATGATCTTGTGGTTTAGCTGGAAGCAGTCTAGTGTGGCTCTCAGCACAAGCAGAATATATGGCTGTTTGCTCTGCTAGTTGTGAAGAAGTTTGGCTTCAGGATTGTTTGACTTAGAGATAGAACCAACTGTGATCCTATGTGACAAATAGAGTTGTATCAAGATGACATAGAATCCAGTGTTCCATGATAAGTCAAAGATCATAGGGTTCTAACAAGATATGACACAGAAAGGAACTATAAAGTTTGAATTCGTAACAGGTTACCGATGTACTAACCAAACCTCTACCTCGAGTGAAGAAGTTACCAACATACTAACCAAGCCTCTGTCTCGAGTGAAATTTGAATACTTTCGAGACAAGCTTGGTGTAGCTCAAAAGGACCCTCCTCGAAAGGGGGAGTAGTATAGTCACTGATGATGAGATTGTCTCATCGAACAACAAGGTCGATGATGAGGTAACCTGTTCTCTACACCTAGATACTTAGAAATATTTAGATTTAGGACTCGTATACTTAGAATACTTAGTTTTACTTATACATGCTTTTGATGTTATATGTATTGGTGAGAATACATGCTTTTGATGATAAGATGTATTGGTAAGAATACATACTTTTGATGACACATGTATTGATTAATGTACGTGTATGGTTGAGGATACTTGTACTTGTATTGATGAGAATACATGTGGGGATTGTATCATCCTTGAACACATGTTCTAAAGTGAGCCGTAGACGTATGGTCTCCGAAAATGAAGTCCTTAGTGGACAGGTAGGGATTGTATCATCCCTGGACTTCGGTCCCTGAATAGATCCGTAGACGTATGGTCTCCGAAAATGAAGTCCTTAGTGGACAGGTAGGGGATTGGATCATCCCTGGACTTTCAGTCCTAAAGAGAGCCGTAGACATGAGGTCTCCGAGAATGAATTCCTTAGTGGACAGTTGAGGGGATTGGATCATCCCTGGACTTTCAGTCCTAAAGAGAGCCGTAGACGTGAGGTCTCCGAGAATGAAGTCCTTAGTGGACAGTTGAGGGGATTGGATCATCCCTGGACTTTCAGTCCTAAAGAGAGCCGTAGACGTGAGGTCTCCGAGAATGAAGTCCTTAGTGGACAGTTGAGGGGATTGGATCATCCCTGGACTTTCAGTCCTAAAGAGAGCCGTAGACGTGAGGTCTCCGAGAATGAAGTCCTTAGTGGACAGTTGAGGGGATTGGATCATCCCTGGACTTTCAGTCCTAAAGAGAGTCGTAGACGTGAGGTCTCCGAGAATGAAGCCCTTAGTGGACAGTTGAGGGGATTGGATCATCCCTGGACTTTCAGTCCTAAAGAGAGCCGTAGACGTATGGTCTCCGAAAAGTGGGGATTGTATCATCCCCGGACTTAGGTCCCTGAATTGATCCGTAGACATGAGGTCTCCGAGAAGTGGGGATTGTATCATCCCCGGACTTAGGTCCCTGAATTGATCCGTAGACGTGAGGTCTCCGAGAAGTGGGGATTGTATCATCCCCGGACTTAGGTCCCTGAATTGATCCGTAGACGTGAGGTCTCCGAGAAGTGGGGATTGTATCATCCCCGGACTTAGGTCCCTGAATTGATCCGTAGACGTGAGGTCTCCGAGAAGTGGGGATTGTATCATCCCCGGACTTAGGTCCCTGAATTGATCCGTAGACGTGAGGTCTCCGAGAAGTGGGGATTGTATCATCCCCAGACTTAGGTCCCTGAATTGATCCGTAGACGTGAGGTCTCCGAGAAGTGGGGATTGTATCATCCCCGGACTTAGGTCCCTGAATTGATCCGTAGACGTGAGGTCTCCGAGAAGTGGGGATTGTATCATCCCCGGACTTAGGTCCCTGAATTGATCCGTAGACGTGAGGTCTCCGAGAAGTGGGGATTGTATCATCCCCGGAATGCGGTCCGTGAATTGATCCGTAGACGTATGGTCTCCGAGAAGTGGGGATTGTATCATCCCCGGACTTCGGTCCCTGAATTGATCCGTAGACGTATGGTCTCCGAGAAAGTGATTTTTGATGTGGTTACTTGTATCGGTAGGATACTTGTATTGATGATGTGGTTACTTGTATCAGTAGGATACTTGTATTGATGATGTGGTTACTTGTATCGGTAGGATACTTGTATTGATGATGTGGTTACTTGTATCGGTAGGATACTAGTATTGATGACGTGGTTACTTGTATCGGTATGGATACTTGTATTGATGATGTGGTTACTTGTATCGGTAGGATACATGTATTGATGACATGATTACTTGTATCAGTATGAATACTTGTATTGATGATATGTATACTTGTATTGGCATGAATACTTGTACTAATGATGTGGATACTTGTATTGTTATGGATACCTGTGTTGATGACGATGCTGACGATCGTGTGATGACGATACTGATGATCGTGTGATGACGACGCTGATGATCGTGTGATGACGATGCTGATGATCGTGTGATGACGATGTTGATGATCGTGAGATGACGATGCTGATGATCGTGTGATGACGATGCTAATGATCGTGAGATGACGATGCTGATGATCGTGTGATGACGATGCTGATGATCGTGTGATGACGATGTTGATGATCGTGTGATGATGATGCTAATGATCGTGAGATGACGATACTGATGATCGTGAGGATCCAGATGTTGATGTTGTTGTAGTTGTTCGAGTGCTGCAGAAGATAAAGACTCAGTACTGAAGATGTTGATGTTCCAGTATTGAAGATGTTCCAGTAACTGCTTGAGTTACTGATGATGTTGAGAAAGCTTCCAATGATTTATAGATGTATCATGTATGATGTTGATGACTCATTGATCGTGCAGATACTGTTATAATATCCTTCTCGTTAAGGGGGAGTGTTGAAATATTGTAACTTCAAAGAATATTATATTTGTATATTATTTATTCCGGAGATGTTCCATACCTCCGATGTGATTATACTATAAATCCGGAGATGTTTATTCCTCCGAGTTGGGTGTGGTAACTAGGGTTATTAGACCCACCATGTGGGGGTCGGCCCAGTCAGTTATAATGGGGTATTTAACCTAATGGTTAAATACGAGCCTACATGTACTTGTGTAAAATACATATCAGAGTAGTGTATAAATAGAGGAGGTGTGTTCCTCATTTGATACACTCACACACTTGAGGATAGCACACTTGTGGAGGAGAGGTCTGCTATTGTGAAGGAGGATATCATGTCTTAGGGTTTCATCTTTGTATATTGCTGGTCATCTATATTGAGGAAGCTTTGCTGGGTTTTCTACCCCATGAGGGTTTCCCAGGATAAATCTCTGTCTCTTGTGTTTATGCTGTGCTTGTTGTTTCTTCAGTGATCCTGTATATGCTATTATTGTGAAATGGAATGTAATGCTGCTATTTTCTGTCTTAGCATATTAAATCTTAACATCCCTTTTGGTTTTGATATTAAATTTGATGAAGGCCAGGCTGTTCAAAAATTTTCAGAAGTTGCTTACATTCATGGTTATGATAAATCTGCTGTTAAAAATCATTTTGAAGATGGTCTAATTTTTAATAAATATGATGATGAAATTGAAAAGAAAGACCCAGAAATCTGTGAGGAGTGTGATATGTTACAATCTGATCAGCAGATTCAAGAATGCATTCAGTCTATTATCCTTGAACAGCAAAAGCCAATGCCTAATATTCATTCATTTGAAGACAGTATGGAAAAGGAGGTTCAGCTTATTAACATTATTAATGATACTATCCAAAAAGATCCAGAGCAAATTCAGGCTGATCCAGATGTTTTTTATCGCCAATGCCTGATTGATATTCATGGAACAAAATATTCTTATGGACAGCCTGTCTTTTTCATAGAGCGGGAAGAGGTAACTCATGGAAATTTTTATGATCCAGTAGCATATTATTTAGAGTCAATACCAGGTTATAAATCTGTTATTTCAGAGACACTATTTGATGAAAGTGGATATAAGTTGTTAAATCTCTGCTCTTCATGTTTTCCAATATTTCTGATTATATATATATTTGGAGTTGGAAACCAGTTTTGGTGGGTTGATCAAATTCTTTCTTGGTTACATTGGAAATGGGGTTTCGAGTTGATTCAGTAGATGGAAGGTTCCTCAGAGAAAGAGAGTTGATTTTCATTGTACATGCCGGTGTGAGTGAAGGATTGAATAAAGACTCCATATCCCAATGGAAGTTTTACATGCAAGTAGATAAGGTAGCAGACAGAAGGCACTGGTCTACAGGTTCTTGCAGCCTCACAGGGAGGACTTCATTCCGCAGCTGGAGCCAGATGTTAAGTCATGAATTTGTTTCCTTTAATTTTATATTTTGATTGTGATTTTATCTTTAGTTTGCTCATATGCTTAAATTTTCTCATTTGCTCACTTTAAGAATTTTTGGTTTTAATTGAAATTTGGATTTTTTGATTAGATTTGTTTTATTAAGTTTGTTTTCATTAGCTCTTGAAGGGTGTTAAAGGTCATATTATTGAATAATGGACTCACAAATCATATTAAAAGCAGACCCATCATTCAAACATCACGTAAACTTCATGCAAAATGGAAAAAAGTTGTAAAACAGGGCCAAAACAACATTAAAATTATTCTTGTAGCGCTGGAGCCAAAAATTAACAAAGGCGCGCTACAAGAAAATCGTTTTTTGCCAGAATGGTCATTTTTCAGTCCGATTTTTTGGGGATTTCGCTGGGGAAGTGTTAAATAAATCATTGGTCATGTTTGATATGTGCTTTGCCAATATTTTTTTAATGTAAACAGGTGTCAGTCTCATGAGAGGGAGATTCCGGCAACTGTCTGGCAACTGTATGCCGATTTATGGCAAAATCGTGATAGACTGTGCAATGGGGCCTGATTTCCGACAGGAGATTCTAAATCTGAAGGTTATGAAGTTGGTGAACACTGAGGTGGAGACATCTGCCAAAAATCCAGAGATTGCCGTTACAGAAGTAGTTGGTGCACTAAAGGCTGGAACAGAACCAGCGCAGGAGGCAGCTCTTGATGCATTATGCTTGTTAAAGAATTCGTGGCCATCTATTCCTGTTGAATCCGGCAAAGAACAAGCCATGGTTTCAGCGGAAGTTATTCCTGTATTACAGCTATTAATACGTACTGGTCCACCTCATTTCCAGGAAAACGCTGACAGTTTGTTAAAATGTTTACCTAGAAGCTTGACAATAACAATAAAACGTGGCAATAACTTGAAGCAGTCTATGGGAAGCACCAATGCATTCTGTAAATTGACATTTGGTAATGGTCCTCCAAGGCTAACAAAAGTAGTAAGTCGCAGCACATCTCCAGAATGGAAATAGGTTTTTGCATGGGCCTTTGACATGCCTCCTAAGGGTCAGAAACTGCACATTTCTTGCAAGAGCAAGAACACCTTTGGAAAGGGTTCTTTGGGGAAAGTTACCATTCAGATTGACAAAGTGGTAATGCTTGGAATAATTAGTGGCCAGTATACTCTTGTTCCTGATGCTAACCGAGATGGTACTTCTCGAACATTTGAAACAGAATTTCAATGGTCTAACAGGTGATTGTAATAGCATGCCATAGCAGGGAGGATGACATATCCAGTTCTGAGGAATGACTGGCAGTGCTTTGTGTTCTTGGACATTATTGGTATTGAACGAGTTCAGTTTTCTCTAGCAGTAGCAATGTTGTTTTTGAGATGATAATGTTTTAAGGTTGCAGTATCATCCCATCTTATTAATAGCCTTGCATGAAGATGCCATGAGTGATAAATTCAAGGGAATTATTTCTGCACAAAGTCTTTGGAATGATATGTGCTCGGCAAAGCAAGCCATTGTTAGTCTCAAATCTCATGAAGGAATTTACTATTTCAATTTTAAATAGGCATATTCTTAGATTTGTTTTCCCCCATTTATGCGGGTGTCCAGGATATTTAACAGCTTATATGGTGATTTCTTACAAAGAAACCTTGTTAAAGACCAGCACTAGTAAGGAGGGACAGGCCTAATTCTATTTCAGGATTCAAAGAACGGGATTTCAATTGAGAAGAACAGCTATATATTAAAAGGTTTGCCATAGTTTAATGCCATTGGCTGTGGAGACTACAACACTAAATCACAGGTAGAAATGAAGACATGTTTATAGAAAGCTCCTTAAAAAATTGCAGAAGAGGCTTCAAGCACAGCAGTAATTGGTGTTTCCTTGTCCAACAATGATAAGAATAAAAATCTGTTATTTTATAATAATGCCCAGTTTCCATCATCATGTACTGACAATATTCATATGCAAAGGCAAGCATTTAATAAGGGAACATCTTCCACCAACATGGACCGAGATTCAAGTTCATTGGCCTGCATTGCATGTGGATTTTTGGGCTTTGCGAGCATGGTTGTAGTACAACCTTGTCAGGAAGCAGCTAGGAAACTCTTGCTTTCTTACAGTAAACTTGACTAGAAATATTTGGAGACTTTTGGCACAGGGAGTGTCAGCTATGATGTTGCTTGTGGTGGAATTACAGCTACATAATCACAATCACCAATTTTAGATGAAAATATGGTGCTTCAGGAATGCCTCAAGTTTCATCTCTAGATCTTCTGGCAATAATTTATAGCAGCATCGAGTTGACAGTGAAATGCAAAGATTATTGAGAATTCTGCTTTGTTTTTCCTGTTTTGGGTTACTGAAGTCAAATGCAGACCACGAGCTGATGGAAATGAAATTTTGAAAACAAAAAGAGGTTTTTGTTCATAAGATACCCATCTACAAAAACCTCTCATTTTTGCAACAGCTGTCAAGGTTTGAAAGATTCAGTTTAATCTTTGCGGCCTATTTTTCAGGGATTTTAAAAATTTAATATTTTCCTGTTTTAGTGTTCAATTTGCGGGGAAGATTATAATTGATTGGAGATTAATTTGTAGAAACCAAGAGAGGTGTTTGTCCATCACGGACCCGTTAACAAAAACCTCTCTCAGTTTTTACACAGGTGTTACCAATTGAGAGATATGGAAGCTTCTTTGACACCTATTTTCCAGAAATTCGCCATATTTGCCAGGAATCCGATTTGCTATTTTTTGTCAATTAGTTGAGTTAGTTAGTTAATGTAACTGCTGGGTAGTTTCAATTTCGACCTAATGAAGGGGAGATGGAACTACTTCTTTGTAATTATAAAAAAGGGACAAAGGGACTGAAGAAAGGTTCTAATTTTTGGGAGCATCAGGAGGTCTACTAGCTGCTTGTACTTTCAGACTTATTTAGTGATAGGTACTGTAACTCTTATATACATTTACTGATGAAATTATGAATATATGATTCTTTCCCCTTCATTTGGTCTGTGTTGGATTCATGTTTGAACTTGTTTAGTTTCATGAATGACAAATTCATTGCTGGTTAATGTGTATTTTCTAGTAGTGCTTGTCCTTTATGTGTGAACTTCAGTACAGTCTTTTGTTGGATTTTTGTGATATATATGCATCTTTATCAGAATATGTGTATGATTTAGTTGTTGCTTATCTGCTGAATGTATTCCCTGCATGTTCTTGAAGTTTATGACCAAAAACACTTAAAACAAAACCCTAAACCCTAGTTTGAATTGAGTTTTACTCTTGAGATTGTGTTGGCTTGTTACCCTAGCCTTAGTAACAATTTCTGGCACAAACACCCATAAAATTTATTTTTTCAGCAGTTTCCAGGCAAGGACTAAATGGATAGCATGGACGTTGGAGAACAAATGTATGATCCTTAAAAGTCACCTCTGTTTTGAGGAATGGACAAACTTTTCATATATTTTTTTAAGGTAGCTACAGATAGTGTTTTTGTCGGCCAGATATCCAAGCCCCCTCAATATTTGAAAATGTGCCCAACAACATGAAGAGTGTAAATGTGTTTTTGACAATGAATAGAAATGGCATTTTTTCATGAAAAAAAGAGAGAATATTGATCTCTCATTTTGAGTTGGTGAAGGTTCAAATGTAACTCCATGCTTATTAGGGACCCACACTCTCACCTTGGCTCAGGACGGGCTCAGGAGGTTTGTACTAACCGCTTACAAATTTACAAATTTTCAATCATCAATCCATCTGGTTAATATTTCTCTCATAGTGATCCCAATGATCCAAGCCACTCTACTAATCCCCTTCCCAAAGGAATCCAACAAATTCACTCCAGAAGCTGTCAGTGAATGGGGAAAGTCCAATAGTCCGCATCTGTGTCTCCTTAAGAGAGGGGAAGCCCAATCTGTATGGGCATAAGTTCGTTGGGGTATTGATTGCAAACAGAAAAGACATCCCAGTAGTCAAAAAGTAGTCATAATAATATTTTTTTTGGGGATCTAGGAGGTTCCTTTGAGGTGGACAACTGGGTGTGTGCATTGTTCCCACTGTAACTCAATTGTCTGTTCATAGCGCAGAGGAAAGTCTTGTTTGTCGGATCCCTTTTAGATCGTGTGAGGATAAAACCAATAACCAACCATGGCATTCAAAAACGAGTGTTTCTTCCACCCATTAATCACAATTTAACCATGGGTAGGAAAAAAGTGAAACATTTAACAGGTGATACAAGGATTCAAATCAAAACCAGCCTAGCAAAGCATTTGTTCATCAAAATTGAAGCTGAAAGAAGCTACAGGAAGCAGAAACTTACTGTGCTCATAGATTCAGAACCATTTGAAGATGGTACAGATCATAGAGACTGGAGTTGACTTTGGATCTTCAGACCCTCCCCCATGTGTTTCAACGAAGAATGAGAGGGTTGATACCAATCCTCACTTCAGCCTATCTCATTTAACAAAAACGTTATATATATGAAGGATGTGAGGAGCAACTATTTCTACATGTCATTTCTATTTTAAAGTGGTGTGCTTCCCCAAGAAAATGGAAAATGGACATTAAATGGAAGAAAGGATAAAAAATCCCAGACGGTGAAACATAATTAATTCCATCCGCTCTGCCAGGGTTCAAGCTTCAGATCCCTTGGAATAGAATTTTAAAAAAACACCTTCCTAGCCATAAAATCAAGTAATAACAGTTAATAAAAAGAAAAATCAAATACCTTCGTCCATTAAAGATTTCATCTGTTTGATGGCATCCAAAGTGCTAGACCCCATCGTGAACCAGCAAACATAAGAGACTCGGTTTTTTCCCGTCAATTGGAACTGTCAGTATTTCTATCCAGCATGAGGTAGAGGAGATGAGTTTTGGGTCATGGAGATCTCCCGGCCGAAGCATCGAGATCCAAAAAACTAAGCCGAACAAATATTTAATGTCCATTCAAAGCAGAAAGATCAAATGTTGCACTGTTAAAAGCCTAAATTTTATCAAAACCCCAAAAACCTGACCTTCATTCCTCGGTCATTTGCCCCCACCTCGGCCAGAGTTGGGCTTCCCGATACAACTGAACGGATTCGAAACCCAAAAATCAAACCTTCATTCCTCGGTCATTTGCCCCCGCCTCGACCGGAGCTGGGCTTCCTGAGACAACTGAAACCCTTTTCTATCTGAAAATGCAGGCTAGAGCTTGGGAACGAAACTTGCGGGATCGAGCTTTGTGAACACGCCAAAGAAACTTTATGAATCCAAATAATTGCACTGACAATTGCGCCAAGCCGTCACGTCTGTGTTCCTCCGCTATTGGAAAGAAAGGTTTGCTGCCAATGCTGTGGAAAAGGAACTGTGATTGCAGAGACAATCTTGTCAAGTTGTGTTGCAATGAGATAGAACCGTGAGAAGAGACGACGACAGCGATCAAAATTGAACCCGTCAGAGCCCTTCCAAAGGCTTCTGACCCGTCCCTGAAGTGCTAAATGAAAAATGCCCGTAAAAAAAAAATTAAAAACTTAATTTCACCCTGCAAAATAAGAAGGGGAAAATAAATAAAAATCTTTCAAATGAAGGGTAATTTTTGTAATATCCCGTCGTGGTTTTTATTCATGGTGTAAGGGAAATATAAATATAAGGGTAGATTGTATATCTACCCAGTACCCACTGCCCAACTGCCATCACCGAATTCACCGATTCACCAGAGGCTCGTCGCTGGGTACTGCCCACTTCCCAGCTACCATCACCGAATTCACCGATTCACCAGAGGCTCGTCGCTGGGTACTTCCCACTGCCCAGCTACCATCACCGAATTCACCGATTCACCAGAGGCTCGTCGTTGGGTACTACCCACCGCCTAGCTTCCATCACCGAATTCACTGATTCACCAGAGGCTCGTCGCTGGGTACTGCCCACTGCCCAGCTGCCATCACCAAATTCACCAGAGGCTCGCTGCTCAAGACTTAAGCATATCTAATCATAGATCTTTCTGGCCGGAATCTTGTGTCTTGAGCCCTGTGAAACTGTGTGTCTTAATTAATCTGAGCTCATTCCCGCCATTGAGTTTCTAACTTGATACTCTATTTAAACTTGTTGAACCCGTCAGGCCTCTACAGACTAAAGGTGTTAATTCGCTGAATCCTCAAGTGTCCGTTTGCCTTCTTCATCCAGAATTTTGTTCAGGTATATTCTTGTGCATTTTCTTAAATGAAATGCAGGTTTCAATTGATTTTACATGCTTTCACTTAAATTAAATCATGATTGTTATTGCATTACAAGTTATAGTTTCTTTAAATCCATGATTCCTTGTCACAACATCGTTGGCTGGCTGCTGCTAGCAAGGTAACTTTTCTCTACAAATTTTCAATGGTTTATTTTTTGGCTGCTAAAATAATGGTTAAATTGTAATCTGGTGAAGTTATTAGTAGTTCCTTTTCCATAACAATTCACTGGAACCTTCCTTTTTAATGTTGTCTGAGGCGTTATGAGGAGAATTCCGCTATCTTTCCAACAAATGGTTGCAAACTTGCATGCCCCACCTATTTTACTCTTTGATATCCTTGTGTTTTTATCACTAGCGAACACATATTTTATTAGACAGTTTATTGATGACCATTGTGGTGTATACTTCTCTTTTCTGAAGCACTTTGTACACTAGCCCCACTTGTTGCTTGAAACACAATCAGTGTTAGCTTCTTCTACAGCTCTTTTCAGCTTCAGCACACTCATTGGAGCCTTTTTTTTTCGTTATCTTTTTCTATAGCTTTTTTTAGCTTTAGTACACTCATTGAAGCCTTTTTTTATTTGTTACACCTGTTCTTTCCTGCCGCAGCAATAAATATACTAATAGGAGTAGCATAGAGCCGATGAGATATACTCTTTTTGGAGTGGTGGTTTCGAGCTCCTGGACGCTGTGAGGTGTAGTTGATGGCTTAGGATTAGGAATCTCTGCTCTATAATCTAGTATGAGTTTACTGAAATATCATTAACCAAACAAGACACTAAATACTAAATATAATCTACATAAGCTACAAATTAGTTCCTATTGTTTCTGAGACTATAAATAGATAAATATCATGCTCGATAATGTTTTGCTTCCATTGGATTTTCATCTTTTGGACAATGTCTACTCGCCACGTTCTGGGACTTATCCCACCGTTCATTTTCACATGTTTTTCTCTTTCTATAACAGAATAAACATGAGTTTCTTTAGTTTTTATACACTGCATAAGTTGTTCTCTGAATTAATTCAAAGTTTAATAGTTATCTAAATTATTTAGAATTATATTATAAATTTCAATTAACTTTAATATGTTAACAAATATGCATTTTCCAAGTTTACAGTTATGCACCTTCAAAAATATGCATTTCAAAGTTTGCCAATTATTGCGTTTGGGTATAGAAATTCAATACAGTAAATATTCTTTGAATATTTACAGTTATATTATATATTTCTTCACTAAACAAGTTTAATAATTATTTAAATTTTTTATGGTTATATTGTAAATTTTTCTTAACTTTCATATAGTGCATTTTCCAGGTTTTAATAGTTATGTAGATTGATATAAAATAAAAAAAATTGTAATTTTCATATAATAATTCAATACACAAATTTGTGATGTACAAATTTATTTATGTCAAACATTTTGTTTAAATTTATGTTAATTATTTGTTGAATGTCTTCTAATTATATACAATAAAAAATATGCATTTCAAAGTTTATCAATTATGCAAATTGATATAACAAATTCAAATTTCATTTGCACAATACATAAGTTTGCCACTTCTGCAATAATATAAGTTTGTCAATTATACAATAAGTTTAGTAATATGGTTTTATGTAAATTGATACAACAATGTCAAATGGTAATTGTGTACATTAATTCAATACAGTAATATTCAAAGATTTTATTTAAACTCATATTTTTAAGTTAAAAAAAATTACAATAATGTTTTTTATATTTTGTAATACTAAATTTATATGATATTTTAGTATTTCACTTTTATTAATATTATGAATTATGATTTGGGTTAAAATTATAAATCTAATTATTTATTTAATGTTCAAAACATATCAATTAAAGTGTCAACAACTTCATTCAAAGCCAAGTTATAATTTTTTATTTTTTTTTAATATACTTTTATTCAATATTCAAAATATAGTTTTTGAATAATGATATGTTTCATAAATTAGTGTTTTTACATTTTTTTAAGTTGATAAAAAATATAAGAGTTATTAAATATTTTTTTTAACTAATTAATTAATTATATTTTTATTTTAACAGCAATAAAGAATTATAAAATTTTAGATATCAACTTATTATTAATTATCTTGAATTAAGTTTTATTTCATTTATATATAAAGAAATGTTGAAATTATAGAAGCAAATTTTCAGTGGTTTAAATACTAATGAATATGTGAAAATAATATTAAGTATTTCAATTGTTTTATTGTAAAACTATGTCTTTATATATATGTTTGTGCATTTACTTATGTTAATGTTTGAATTGTTTAAATAGGTGTAAATCGAGAAAATGGCTCCCATTGGTCGTCCTAAGAAGGATAGAAAACAATTATCAATTGTTGATGCATTTGGTATCCCATAGCAATCTAATCAACCATATTTCCAAAATGAAGTTACTGATCATCCACTTGAAGATGATGAATTAGATAATGTAGAACTTGTTGAAGGAGAACAACCATCAAAGAAATGCAAAAGAACATTCAAATATAAATGGAAGACATGATTTCCATGGGCTTATGTTATTAAAGATTGTAGTGGCAATGAAAGGATAAAATGTTCATGGTGTGTTAAATTTAAGAGAGACACTCCATTTGCTAAAGATGGAAGTACCACTCTTCAAGTTAGTGGTCTAAATGACCATGCAAATTCAGAAGCTCATAAATTTTCTTTGCAACTTGTGGAGGGAGAAACCAAAAGAAGTAATCTCCCAATTACCAAGCATATAGAACTAATGGTAGATGCTGAGAATGAGACAATCATATCAGTGATTGAAAACATGTATTTTGTTGCTATACATGATTTACCTTTAGAAACATATAAGTCAATTTGTGACTTGAATAGGTATAAATGCACTCCACACATGCCTCTAACAGATGAATACTCTGCATACACAAATACATCATCTGGGAAGGAGTTTCTCCAAGCTGCTAAGGAGGCATACTGGAAAAGTTAAAAGATGATATTTTCCATAGCCCATTTTATTCTATTATAGTTGATGAAAGAACTGATCGAACCATGGACCAACATTTGATTGTTTATATTACATATTTGACAAATGAAGGAAGAGGCAAATGTGTAACAAAATTCATAAACTTGCTTCAAATAAAGGATGGAACAACTCAATCTATGTATGATGCAGTGAGAACACTTTTAGTAGAGATGGATCTATCTTTGATGAAGTTAGTTGGATTTGGCTCTGATGGGGCATCCTCCATGAGGGTTATTCGTGAAGGTTTATCTACTAAGCTTCGCCGTGATGCTCCTCATCTATTAGATATCCATTGCATAGCTCATAGAGAAGCATTAGCAGCAAATGATGCTTCATCTCATTTTTTAGAGTTGCAATATATAGACAAATTTGCAAACAAAGTTTATTCATGGCTTGGAAAATCTGCTAAAAGACATGGAGAATTGAAAGAGCTAATGGAATCATTTCAAATCACCAAGTTAGAGGTGCTACAAATCCATCAAATTAGGTGGCTCTCTAGAGGAAAGGTCATGGAAAGACTTGTTAAACTCATGCCTGCTCTGCTAAAATATTGGAAGTTAGGGGAAAAAAATGTATGAGTTGGCAAAAATATTTCAAATACAATTTTGAATCCATTTACTTGCAGATGTGCTTATTGAATTAAATAAGTTGAACCAAAAATTCCAAGAGTATCATGTTGACATTACCTCCATCGGCACTACTTTAGATGTTACTATTAACATGCTTCGTAAACGATTTTTAGGAAGCATATTTGGGGTAGGTGCAATGCACATATCCTCTTTTTTAATTAAAGCACAAGGACGAACTATTGAGTTTGCAGATAGCACAGGTATGGTACATTCACATCGACTAAGGTTTGAAAATTTGCCAAAGATGCAAACATCAGGGAAACTAGATGATTGTATAAATTTGGGAAAACGCTTCATTATGAAGGTGATTGAATCTCTAGATAGGAGGTTCACAGATTTACCTATATTTAATGCTGCTAAGTTTTTTAATCCTCGTTATTATTATGAAGAGATGGATGATAAAGACTCTCAAATAAAAAGATGGTTGGAATCTTTATGTGAAAAATTTGGTGTTGGGGACTCACCTATTGTGGATATTGTCAAATGTTTGGGTGAAATGGATGAATTTGTTTGTACTATTTATAAATCATACCCAAAAAAACACATGTTTGGAGCATGGGATCTATGTGGAGATGCGCATGAATGGTTTGAAGACTTTCCCTCTTTGATGCAATTATGGCAAGTTATTCTTGTTATTCCAGCAAGTACAGCAATGTGCGAAAGAGGCTTCTCAAAATTAAATAGTATAAAAAATGATGATAGATCAATACTTTCAATGGAGACATTGGATATGTTATTGTTTCTCTCTCTTAGTGCACCTCATGATCTGAATGAGGTAGATTGGAATGCTATTTATGATGTATGGAAACAAATGAAAGCTAGAAAGCCTCTTCCATTGGGAAAATAGTTTCATGCTTTCAATGATGTAGCCTCAAATACTTTTGAAAAATATCAACTGAATGGAAGAAGAAATATGTTTGCTTACTATTTTGGCTTGAATGTGTTCAATTATGTAAAATTTACAAACATAATAATTTAGTGGATACCACAATTTTGAAAGAAAATTTTGTTTATTTATTAATTTTTTTTTATATAATTATTGTTTAGTTTTTTTTTATTGTAAAAAGACAATTTTATTTTAGTTTTATTTTTTAAGAAGGGTTTACTTAATTCATACTTGTCAATAGAAGTACAACTATTTGTATAACCCTTCATCATTGAAAGGTTGGATGATTATATGCCCTTCAGTTTGAAAGTAAGACCAGCCCTTCAAATTTGATCACTGACGATGGTAGAAAATCGCGGTTGGATAAACGCGAAAACCGTGCAGCGGATAAACCTGAAAACCGGCAGACAAAAATCATCTTGGCAGAAAGAATGTCTTCGACGTAAAAAATGTAAAAATCGCCCACCGTGGGGCTCGAACCCACGACCACAAGGTTAAGAGCCTTGCGCTCTACCAACTGAGCTAGACGGGCAGACATACGAAATCTATATTATAAATTTGAAGGCCTATATATAGAATTAGTTCATATTCTTCTCCATAAGGTGTAACGTATAATATTTTCTTCTACTTGTACGGGTTGATTTGACCGTACATTGATGTTAGCCGTAATATGTTGTACTGGAAACTTGATAACGTATATAAGCTTTCATGGAAGACAAAATTCTAGACGTGCGAGGACAAGTGTATTTTTGGTCATTTTCGTTTACTGGACATTATGGAAAATATTTATAGGTGTGTCAAAATAAGGTGTTGGAAAATTCGTATTTGTTGCTGTACCCAATATTTGGGTTTAAATGTTATAAAAATATCGACCTCCGACTCGGGAGCACAAAGGTTATGAGCCTGCGTTTATAAGGTGACAAGTTTTACTCATCGTTCAAATACTTATTTCATAGAGCAAATAGGTCCAAATTAGTTCTCCAAAAACAGATATGTACATGAATCCCAACAGCTACATATTACAGGAGATTTTGTCAGTCTCCTTTTAAACGGATTAACCCATCATGTAATATAATGGTTTAAATCTATGGATGATCATAACTAATTTCGGAGATTCTATCACCTTTTTTCAAACGCAAACGGATATTGAGAGCATTCAATAAAAAGGTATTTTGTTGAATGTTTCATCTTTTGGCGGTACTTTAGTAGTGAGAATTCCACGTTGTGGCCACGGAGATGTTGTTGTGGCTATGTGGCTATGGAGATGTTCCATAATCCAACCACATTTAAAACCATGCACATAGTTCCATAATCCAACATTGACAATATTCTGGTTATGCTTACTCTAATTCAGAAAAATATTACCCACGATGCATTCTCACAAGAAAACATCACAAGTTATATTTAATGAGGTGGCTTCAAACATCTGTACGCGGTTATGGAAGAAAATTCTGGTCAGACCTATCTCATTCCTCCCATCTGTTAATCTCGTAAATCGTAAATCTCAATTGACTATTAGCAATTTGATCGCCAAAAAAAGTCGGTGTGTGCATCATGGCTTTACAGTTTTAATATTTATTAATATAATTAATATTTAATATTAATTATTGACGTAATGTTTTGTTAATATTATTAATAATGTAATTTAATGTTAATATTAATATTAATATAAATGTAATTAAATATAATATTTAAATAGTAATGTAATCTAATATTAATATTTAATACTAATATTAATATTAATATCAAGGTAATGTTAATTTTAAAATTATTAATATTAATATTAATATAATGTTAATATTTTTTTTTAAATAAAAAAAGAATCTTTCTATTAAACTTTGCAAAATAGTGTTACAAAAAGTATATCATCATCGAGAGCCTTTCCAATAGGCAATATGATAGTTGACTAAGACAAAAAAAATGCTAGAGTTGGTAATCCACATAACATGCCTACGTTTTTGAATTCCTTTACTCAATTTTGGGGTATTTTGTATTGTTGTCTTTGTTTTTTCTTATTTTCATGTTTTGGATTGAATAAAATTGGTTAAAAAAATATTTTTTTTGTGCGTTTTGGAAATTGCGGAAAATTTGTTTTTTCTTGAAATTACGTTCTTTTCGCAATCTTCGATCTACAATCCGCAATGCGGATTGCGGAAGTCATAATTTTTCGGAAAAATAAACTTTTGTTTCCGCAACCCGCATTGCGGAATGCGGAAGTCATTTAAAGTTAATAAAATGGAATTTCCCTTTCCACAACCCACAAATTGCAGATTGTGGAAAGCACTTTGTCATAGTGAATAAACATTTTCGTTTCCACAACCCGCATTGCAGAGTGCGGAAATCAGACACCTCAATAAGTGGAAGCGAGATGTAAATCTGCAACCCGCAATCTGCTTTTCCATTACGGATTACAGATTGCAGAAACACAAAAATGCTTTAAAATTCAAACTTACACTTCCACAATTTGCATTGCGGATTGCGGAAACCAAAAAAAAATTAAAAAAACCTGTTTCAGGATCTCCTTTTCCGCTTTTCATCTCTTAATCGTAGTCGTTGATTTCTTTTGAATTCTACGATTTAGATTTATTTCGCCGTTGCTTAAATATTCCAAATTTCTACCATTTTTGAATTTGCAAATTCCACATAAGCGAAGAATTTACTACGGATTTCTTACCAGTTCTCCCAATTTGCATTCATCTTCAGCTCAGGTTGGTTTCCCGACACTTTTATTATGGTTTTTTCTGATAATTTAAGGTTTAAATCATCCATATTAATCGTTTTTTCTTATTTATCAGATTTATTCAAACTTTTTCCAAACATGTCGAGAATTACCCGTTCGAAAACTGCCTTAAGGGAGCTCAAAAACAAAGACCCAAACAGTGGCATTCTTTCTGATATGAGTGGCAGAGTGTCTGAAACTTTCACCTGGATTGGTCCCGTATATATTCCATCTTCGACAATGATGACCTTTCAGAAATCCAGCAAAGCCAGTCCTTTTACAAGAACATTAGCCATTCCCAATTACATGCCATTGCGGCCAGACTAACCCTTATGCCTTATACTGATGTCTTTAAATGGATTATAGATCATGCTAGCCCTTAAGACCATTCTTTCAATGACAAGTCTGGGGCATAGTTAACTTCCTTCCGGCCTGAAGCGTTCGCTAGGGCTTATGCCGTGAGACCACCCTACTGGTTGATCAATGCCAAATTCCTAGACACCGCCAGAACCCAATTCAACTTTGATGAGATGCTTAATTCTTGGATGAATAAAACGACAAGCTTCACGACCAAGGCTGATAAATCCTACCCTATCTTCCAGTTCAAAGAGTCATTTTCCTTGCTAGCATCCATGCTTTGCAGATTATATGGGTTAACGGATTGATCTGTATTCAAGGTTGAATGGGAACCCCTTTCTCATCATGTACTCACTACAGGGGAGTCCTTTAACTAGGCTCAAATCCTATCAGTGGAAATTAAGTCAGCTATTGAGAAATACCAGAAGACTCCTGCTTCCAGAAGGCCTCCATTCTTTTACTCAGCATACATCATGGATATCTTATGTACTGCTTTTCAATTTCCTTCCATGGGATGGAACTAGAACTTGTTTGCACCTCCTGTTCATATCTACTACTCTGCATTATGGGAATGAAATTTCATGCCTATGATATATGAGATTTTTTATCATTTTATTGGTACAATTCATCTGATGATTTTTAAGGAAAATGCTCCCACTTTCTCTGAATATGCTAAGGCACTAGTCTCTACTGTGGGGGACTGTTACATAGGAGAGTACTTTTCTTATGTCAAAATTTGGGGTGGCAACACTACACATCTGTTACCCATAATTGTGCCAAACAGACTATTGTTGGAAGAGATTTCTTTCAAGGCTATCACTGATGGTGTCTTTCCCAAACTCACAGGAGCCAAAAGAAGAGGGTGGCCCAAGTTACCACTACATCTTGGGCCTTTAACAGTTCAGAATTCAACTCATGCTGGGATACTTGGCAAGAAAGTTGCTGCTCTTAAGCTTGAGAAAGCTCCAAAGAGGATGCATGATCCCAAGGCATTTTTGGTTAATCATTTTGCACATGAGCACATGAAGAATGAATATGCCCACCAGACTGAACCATATGATTCAATCTACCAGGGTGTTGACTCTTTTGTTGAAGTCGTGAATAGAGCTACTTCTAAGGAAGAACAAAGTTTCATTTTTCAGTATCAGCGAGAGCTTAATACTAATGTCTTGAATTACATAAAAATGGAATTGTCACTTCATGATAAAGTTCAGAAAGACAGGGTAGAAAAAGAGGCCCGGAAAGCAAAGAATCCATTAATGTTGACCTACCAAGATGATAACAAGGGTAAAGCCCCTGATGAAGGTACATTGCAGTCCAGGCCTTTGGAAAATCTCAATTCTCTGATTCAGTCAGCTGCTAAGATGAAAAAATAATTGGCAGCACTAACTTCAGTTGTGGAAACTCAAACTGTTGTTGCAGCCACTCCACCAAAGAAGCAAAATGTTGAAAAGCCTACGCCTAAGGTAACCATGCTTTACATAGAAGACAACGATGAGGATGAGGGAACTCTTCCCTCTAAATTTTCATGTTCTGTCACCTTTCCTGAAGTTATTTCTGTCATTGCAATCTCTTCTGACCCCTTGGAAGATATGAATGTTGATACCTTTGTCCCTGATTTTCATTTACCAGAGGTTACCATTACCATAACTACAGCATCCCCTATATCACTAGATATCCCAATCATTTCATATTCCATCTCATTCTCTGACCTCATAACTCCTATACTCACAACAATTGAACCATTGCTAACCCCTGTGGTGACTTCACAAGATCCAGTTATGATCCCAATTTTTGTTGCACTTACACAGGGTGTTGAAAACCAACATCCAACCACATCTGTAGAGCCACCTTCCATTCTTATCTCTGTTTCACTTCCATAGGTCATCTCTCCACCTTCCACTTCCTTTTCCTTACCGTCAATTTCCAACATCATTTCACCCTCCATCTCCACCACCCAAATCAACATCCCAATCCCAACTTCTGTTGTTTCCAAATCTCCACCTTTAGTTTCAACTTCTGGTGTATCAACATCAATAGTGGACAAGGTGGCAAACTTTGGGGAGGATGTTGTAGTTTCTTTGGGAGAATACTTCTACAGCAAATATGAGAAGGTTGTGGTGAAAAGAGGAGCTAAAAGACAAAGGGAAGGGACTGTCATCGAGGGCCATGTTCCCAATCAGGTCATATGGAAGAAGACATCCATAGATGTGCAACAAGAGGCCCTTGAAACTGTTGCTGTAATGGGAGCCTTTGCAGGGGCTAATTATGATTTTATTACTTCTTTGAACAAGGAGATTGAGGCCAAACAACAGGAACTATAGAAGCTCAGGTAGAAGAAATCTAAAGCTAGGAACAACATGAATCTCAACTTCAAGAGTTGAGAAATGAGCATAACAGTCATCTAAGAGACATACAGGCATAGAATGAATCTCTCCAGCAGCAGCTACAACAAGCACAAGTGTTGAACATTGGCTATGCTGATAAGATCACATTACTTGAGCAACAACTGAAGGATTAAGTGACTAAGGCATCTGTCCCCTCCTTCTTTAGATTTTCCAAGGAAGAGTTCAAGGATTTGTCCCTTAAAATCAATGAAGATCACAAGGAACTTTTGACTGAACTATTTGAATCCCTGAATGACATACATGAGACACACAATGTCTTTGAATGACATTCTATTATTTTGGAATAACATAATGATAGAAGGGAAGAAGCAACAAGAGATATAGAAGATGTGAGTGATTGGTAGAGATACATCAAGGACAAGCCGATAGACTTTCCTGTTCTGGACAATTTCAAGTTAAGATGAATTAGAATGTCTTTAGGTGCATGGGAACATGCTTATGAATCAGTCGAGGAAACAATCCAGAAATCACAAGCTGTGCGTGGCAACAGATGGTATGCTGTCGATAACTTGATGGTCATGCTATATTTTCCAACCATGGACCCCATCGAAAAGGCCTGTCCACCCAAGCTAACAATCCAGCAGGTTGATAACAGATGTGCACAGTCCAAGGAGCGGATTTAGCAGCTGGAATACATTCAGATTTCAGATGTTTAAGAATTGATCAAGAAACCCGTCAGTCAAGGGATAAAGATTCATCTTTTCTTACTTGCATGGCATAAGATCAAGAAAAATGAGATTGAGTCTTTCACATGTAAAACTCAGTTGGAACTCGAATTGGCCAAATATCTGGATGTGGAAGAATTGTTAGATGTATGGGCCAAGTGGCGAATTTCCCTTGGCCATTCTTAGATTAGAAATATTTTGAAAAATCCATGTCTTATGGGGGATCTATCCTACGTAATCCAATGTAATTATTATTTAAAGGGTAGAGATCCCATAGGGGTGAAGGGGGGGAAATCACTAGAGAAGGACAAGAGACACTCTGTTTCTATTGAGAAATTGTAATTTCTTGCAATGTTAATTAATGAATCATAGTCAGTTTCTCTTTGTCATCTTCTTTGTATAATTTGTCAAATTTATTTGATAATTTCTAAGTTTTTCACCTTGGTTATTAAATCAACTATGTTTTATCTTTGCAATTTAATGAATGCATCTGATTTGTAGGTTGAATTTATTTGAACTTACAGTTTAGATGTTATTGTGTGTTGAACGAATTTATTTGTTTAGTTCACTTTATCTATTTGTGCAAATGCTAAAAAGTTATAGTTCCATTGCTGCTAGTTTGTCAATTAGCATGGCATAACAGAACAGTATTACATGCGCTTAATTATTTAGATAAGATCGTTCAATTGTTATTTTTTATTTTGTCTAAAGATAGTTAATATAGATCCAATTCATATGTCTATTTGTTGGTGAAACATTTAACCAAATTCCAAATCTGATTATTCTACACATCAAAACATTTTTCTTAATTTAGATCTAACTTACTTAGATTTTCTTTAAGCAAACACTACTTACTCTCATATATAGAACACATTTTGATCTTCCCTCACAAGAAGACAGATCCACCAGGATCAATTCACATAAGTTCCAATGGAGGCCTAATACCCGTGGGAGTCAACCACACCAAACAGGCTGGGGATAGAACTGCTCTTGCATAGAGTTGTTTGAAGCCTTTCAGATTGGGATGTCAACCTCTATTGTTTTCCTTGGAAAACATTCCAACATTACTGTACCCGGGGCTTCAATAAGCCTTTAGGACCATAAATCCCCTCAGTTGTTGTGTATCTTTACCATTATCTCCCCAGATCTCATTGTAAGGCCTAAAAGGTTCATCCCTCCTGAAATTTTCAGTATTAGGCCATGTCCTCAGGTCATAAGTTCTCATGAATTCTACAATAATATTTTCTATAACTAAATGTATATGAGAAGGATATAGGATATTGTCGCACCATCTCTTCCTCAAGGATTTAATCTTCTTCATCTACCATGCACATACTTCGGATCCTAGCAGGTCCTCTTCACATTTCATTTCGTCTGAATGAAACACCATGTTCAAACTTGATGAGGAGTTTGTTGGGCCTTGCTACTCAGGATGATAATATTCCTCAAATCCCTCTTCGAATGAAGGGGTGACGTCAGGAGGTGGTATTGGATATTGCTGAACATTAGGGATTTCCTTCCTTATTTCTCGTTATGGGGCTATTAGAGGAGTTCTTTTGTATTGTGGATGACCCTGAAATTGAGGCTTTTGAGATCAAAGTGGGGGGCCACTGAAAAGGTTTGATTCCTGACCTTGATTGACCTTATTAAGGTCATTTTCCATACTCTTCAAAATTTTTGTAGCTTATTCTAAGCTTAGCATGTCCTGTCTTGGGAATCCCTCTAGCTCTTTTCCCCTCCTTCTATTAGGATACATCGTATCTTCTTGATATTTTGTCTTGGTTTTCACAGAGACCTCAGCAGCCTTCATATTTACTTCTAGTTCTTTTGCGTTGGAATACAAATGCTTTAGGTCGACCAACTTTCTTTCCCTTAGGAGCAAAGAAAATTCGGAATCGAAGTAAACTAAATATGTGAGCATGGAGGATGTATCTGATGGTTTGACGACTTCTGGTATCCGATGATAGAGCTTGTAGAACCTAGTTATGAACTCCTTAATATTTTCACAATTGTTCCTTCTAAGGGTACTGAACTCTGTTAAGATATGCATATTGCCTTTCTTCACGCCCCATTTACTCATAAAATTATCGACAAACTCCATCCAATGGGTGATGGATTTGTCACGCATATTTCTGAACAACTTTTTGGCTTCCCCCTCCAACGAATGTACAAACATTATGGAAAAGACATCATCCTCTTCTATAGCAAATTTTTCTTTGCAGTCCTGGAACATAGTGAGGTGATCTTCAACTGAAACCTTGTTTTCTCCACTAAACTTAGAGATAATCTTAATAGATGCCTCGAATAGGTCACCTAGTGGTGTGCAGGAGGCATGGCCAACGACTCAAATATGGCTTCCAACCAGGGGTTGGGTGGAATAGGGATTTCCATATTAGGGTTTTGGATAGACAACTACATCTAACCAATGGGAGAGAAGTGTAGAGTGGGAATATGGATGGAAACAAAAAGAGGATTAGGTTTAGTGGAATTATGAATGAAATGTGGGGTTTTAGTGGGTGTAGGAGACCCAAAGGGGGAGCACTCGTTACGTGTTGGAGTATGATATGTATGAGGGTTCAAAGGGGATGGATGTGAATGCTCAACTAATGAAATATGTGCAATGCCTAATAGTGGGTTAAAACTTCTGATAATGGACAGGGCTTTTGCAGGAATTTATGAGTGCACACAGCTTGAGGAATCATCTCTTTCCTCATTTTCCAGATGGGACTAGTGTATGCTAGGGGATAAATGAGCTTTCCCTTAGCTTTGGATCTTGTTATTATGTCTCTTGACTATGGATTTTCAACAAATAAACTTGTTTCCCCAATGGATTCAATATGGGGGGTGGAGTTTCCAATCAGAGGTTGCTTCTCATACTTCCTTTTGGGCATAAGGCTCCGATATCAAGCACTAATAAAGTAGCTTATACTTCAAGCAAAGTGAACACAACTTCAAAAATAGCCATAAAGTGCTTCTTGAAAATAAAAGGAAGGAGTATCGCTTCCTTTCCACCCTTTCTTCTCTGACTTAGAAATGATATCGACCGTAGTTGTTTTAAAACTGATATATCGTTCCCCGACAATGGCGTCGTTTTTCCCTGTTGTCCCTCAGGTTGTACCTCAACCGTGAATGAGATTCTCATTAGTAGTTATGCCCAACTACAGATTCAAATATCAAAAGAAATGGGGGATTCAATTAAAATACAAATTCCAACTTAGGAGGGTTGTGCATATAGCACCATCTCTACACCATTTTAGGTTAGCGCGCCAATCCTTTAACCACAGGAGGGTGCCCTCAACAATAGGGAGGTATGCATCCTAGTCTGTCACCTTAGGTACCTTTCATATATGCGTGATAACTTGATTTGATTTAAGCTGAAATATGAGGTGCTTGGGGGAAAATCTCAGCCATGAAAACAAATGGAAATGAGTGTTGTAATTTTTAAGAGGAGGCACAACATATTCCAAAGCAAATAAAAATAAAATCAATTCCGTCATGGGCACCTTAATCATAGCTTAATCCTTGAAAAGAAGCACAACAACCATGAAAAACATTCCAATGAGAAAGCAGTTTCAACTATCCATTAAAATGCATCCAAGAGAACTATTGGAACATCACATAGGCGAAAAATAAGGTTATGATCCATGTCAAAAATGTATTTAGATGGAGACTTATCTACTATGTCTTCATTTGGATTCTATGGTTCATTTGAATATCCATTGAGATCACAAAGAAAGTTATTTCATAAATATCTATGAAGTAGATAATGAAGATGCTTTTAAAAATGAATATGCGAACCAAGAGCTCATAGCATTCATTTGGATTCTATGGTTCATTTGAATATCCATTAAGACCACAAAGAAAACATTTCATAAATATCTATGAATTAGATTTCAATATTAAACAAATATTCATTAGTTTTTGCAAGTGTATATGAAAATGACAAACGTGATAAGTGTGAAGGTATACTCTTGTGAACTGTGGGATGTAGAATATAAGATGGGTGGGGAAGATAACACTCAATCCTATAACCACTCAGGAAAACCCAATTAATAGAAAAATATATTTATATAAAATAAACATATATTTTAAGCGATATATATTATGATATCACTTGAAAAACTTTGCATCTTCTTGTGTCACCATATATATATGTTGCATTTTGAGAAATAAAGAGATTATGCCAATCACCAATTATTTTCACCTCATCGTGTATAGCGTCACCTATAAATCTAAACCATGACAACAACAACTATGATGAAGTGACTTCATACAAATATCTTGGAATTGATTTTCATCATAAACTGAACTAGAATTGTAGCATCGAGAAAAGTATTAAAGGAGGGTGGAAATCTTATTATGAACTTGAAAACAATTGTAAATTAGTAGACATTTGATTTTTGGATAAGAAAAAACTCGTCTTTAATACCCTTGTCATTCATAACATTTATATGTATGTGAAGGTTGGGGTTTCAACATCTCTAGAGACCCATGGAGAATGAATCCAAAAGTAGTTTATAAAATATATTAATCTCAAAATTAAAGGCGATACACCATATCCTATCCTCCGCATAAAAACATTGATCTATATGTTGAAAGGATGTCTATGACTAGGTATAGGTAGCCAATGTACAAGAATAAGATAAACCACATTGGAGACAAGAGGCTTACTAAAATTGTTTTAGACATTTGATTTTTGGATAAGAAAAAACTCGTCTTTAATACCCTTGTCATTCATAACATTTATATGTATGTGAAGGTTGGGGTTTCCACATCTCTAGAGACTCATGGAGAATGAATCCAAAAGTAGTTTATAAAATATATTAATCTCAAAATTAAAGGCGATACACCATATCCTATCCTCCGCATAAAAACATTGATCTATATGTTGAAAGGATGTCTATGACTAGGTATAGGTAGCCAATGTACAAGAATAAGATAAACCACATTGGAGACAAGAGGCTTACTAAAATTGTTTTAGACTCTAGTATAAAAAAATTTGAGGCTTAAGCAAAGTTCACATAAAGGCATTATGTCTTTGATAATCATTGGAAAGTTGAGGAATGGTTCACTCCGCATAATAGTGATGTCATTAAAAATATTATTACATCTAAATTTAAGAATTTTGATAAAGAATTAGCAACAAGAAAAAATAAGATATTATAAGATGATATAAACCCTAATCTAAAAGATTAAAAACATCTTTTTGTTTTAAGTAGCATAAAGAAGAAAATCAACATTGCTAAAATAAGAACTAGATTTCACAAGCTTCATAGTAAAAGTGAGTGTTAGACAATTCCTAAAATGTAGTGGAATGAAAGAAATTGTCATCTTTGTGATACAAAGAGGGTGGAAAATGAAAATCACTTCTCATAAAATATCTTAAATCAATTTCAAAATATTTACTATAATACCAAGTGATTTTTTACCTTTTCTAAGATTTATTGCACCAAAATTAATTAGTTTTAGTGAACATTAGTAACCAATCATTGGATTATAAAAATATATTAGATAATTCACATGTTCTTTTGAGCACATTCATTATGATAATTGAATATGATCCTTCTTTGATTAGATCTTTTATTATTTAAATAAATAATAAACTCACATGTAATTTTGTTACATTGAAGTAATTAATATATAATTTCGTTGTTTTATTAATATATAATTTTGTTATTTTATTAATATATTGATTGATTGTTTATAATATTAATATGTTTGTTATTCAACATTTCATTTTTTTAATAAAAGAAGCAAATACTTCACACCACCAGATTCACATGCTTTATTAAAAAAATGTATTTATTTATAAAGGAAAAAAATTGTTTTGAAAAATAAACGCTTCCTATCATTGATCATACTTCGAAATAATCACTATGTTATAAATTGCATATTGTTACACAAGAATATCATTAAAAACTAACAATATTAAACAACACATAAATATAAATTAAAACAATTAAAATTAGAATATGACCGGCATATGGAGATATAAAAACAAATATTATGAAAATATATTAAATTAACTTTTCAATTGCAATAATAAAATCATATAATTTTTTTAATTTTACTAATTAAATTATATAAAATATACTTTATCATTCTAATTTAAATAATAAGTTTTTGTGTATGTTCTTTTAAATTTTATTATGTCAAAGTTTAATCAAGACCTACGTTTTCGAGTGTACTTTCCACTCATCTGATTTGATTGAAGTTGTGAGTAAAGAATGGTGAAAATAAATAGTGAAGGAGGGAGAAATAGCTCTTAAGAGAAAGGTGGATTAGTTAGAAAAAATATAATTATTTAATTGAAAGATAGAATTAGATTAGTAGGATCTTTATTTTGGGATTTAGGAAAATACTGAAATTAAGTAAATAATTAGTAGAAAATTAGTAAAAATTGACTAAAAAAATTAAAGAAATAAATTAGAAATTGGATAAGGTAAAAGATCATTAAAAAATAATATAGTATTAAAAAAATTTAAAAAATTATAATAAAAGAGAAATAACTTAAAGCTATAATCTATGTACTAAATTTTATAATTTAATAAAAAGGAGGTTTATGTAAAAGTTTTTAAAATGTGATTAAAGAAAATAGCACTATTAATATTAAATTAGGTCGAGAGTCGACCAAAGAGTTATGTTTTTAGAACAAATATGAAAATAGAAAGGAGAGAAAAGAGGTACCCTTTAAATAAAATAAGAATAAAAATAAGAATAAATTAAATTAAATTAAAAATAAAGGTAAAAATAAAAGTAAAAATAATAAAATAATAAATAATAAATAACCTAGTTCAAGAGTGAAAATGCTAACAAATAAAAAATGTTTCAAAAGACCGGAGAAGTAAACAAAGGGGATGGAATAAACAAAATCCAAGATGATGGATTAAGGGTTGCCAGGATTGGCTTAATTTATATCCATCTTCAGGATTAAAGTTCAGAGGATGTTTTTCAATCTCTAAGGTTTTTCTAACTAATTGGGAAGAGTAGTGTGAAGTAGAGGCCAAAATTTTTGTTTGATCAAAGCAGATTTGGTGTTTGGTGGTAAACGAATGTTCGGCTATAGAAAACTTCTTGAGGTGATTGTGATTGGTGTCGGTGATGTGATCTTTAAGGTGAGTACAGATGGATCTACCAATTTGACCAATGTATGATTTACCACAAGAGCACGGAATTCAGTAGACACCTTGGGATAAGAAAGGATCAGATTTATCTTTGACACTTCTAAATAGTTGTTTGAGTGTCTTATGGGGTTTAAAGATAGTTCTAATGTTTTTTTAATAAGAATCTTGGAGATGTGATCCATGATCCCATGGATGAAAGGGAGACAGATAGAGGATATGACGAGGGAGGTGGATTTGGATGGTCGAGGTTTTGGATGAAAAACATGTTGAAAGGTTTTGTTAATAAGGTGCCTAGAGTATCCATTGGCCATGAGGGCTTTTGTAAGATGAGATCTTTCACGAGAAAGATGTTGAGGACCAAAGATGCGAATGGCCTCGGTGATTAGAGTTTTAAGGACAACATATGTTTGAGAGGGATGGTGGTGGGATTGGGAATGTAGGTATCTATCGGTATGGGTCTTTTTTCGGTAAACTTGATGAGAAAGAGAGCCATTTTGTTGTCGAGTGACAAGGATGTCTAGAAAGGAAAGAGACCCGTTTTGCTCGACTTCCATAGTGAACTGGATATGAGGGGAGATATTATTTAAATGATTTAAAAAATTATCAAGAGAGGAACGTCTGTGGGGCCAAATGACAAATGTGTCGTCCATGAAACGATACCAACATTTCGGTTTATGGGGATAAGAATTAAGGGCAAGAGATTCAAAATGTTCCATGAAAATGTTAGCGACTACAGGGGAAAGACACGATCCCATGGCAACTCCTTCAGTGTGTTCATAGAACTTATCTTTGAAACAAAAGAAAGTAGAGGAGAGACAAAGTTTGATTAGATTCAATGTTTTAGCATCTACTAAATTGGAGATAATTTCAAGAGCATCACGAACCGGAATTTTGGTAAAGAGAGACACAACATTGCTAACAATTAGATCATGTTCATTAAGGTGGAGATCTTTAATCTTATCAATAAAATCAGAGGAGTCTTTCATAAAGGAAGGTGATTGACCAATGAAAGGTTGAAGTTTGAGAGCTTAAAAAACATGACAAGGCATATGTAGGGGCTCCTATAGGACTAACTACTAACAATGGGGCCGTTGAGAAATATCATTTTTATGGATTTTGTAAACCGTAACATTTTCAATTCTTGCATGTCAACCAAAAACAAATTAAAATAAAATAAAAATTTTCGATGCCTTCATCGTTGAGTCCATGCGTGATTTTCTAAATAATATAATCACATTGTTGAGTGGCCATTTAAATGAACCCTGTGGCTTTATGACAAACCACAAAGTGCCGCAACCTGCCAACACTTCACTATAGATTCCACCGAACACCGCAGCCATGCTATATCTTCGCATGGTTAAAGAACATGTTTACTTATGTGGTTTCATCGTTGGCCTATGCAGGTCTCGAACCTGCGACCTTCGCGTTATTAGCACGACGCTCTAACCAACTGAGCTAATAGGCCCGATATACATGATTCTAATTTTCCATTATGCCTAACTGAGTAAGCACATGATTGATGGAATTTAAAGACATTCCAAAGCTGTAGGAAGCCTTCTTTTTCAATATGGATAAAGCTTTTTAGGTCTCAGTTTTATATATTCTGATCTTCTGTTTTATAGATGATGGACTTTCAAGTCCTCAGTGGATGACTGTAACTTATGGTATGATAGACTGTGTTAAATCTGAGTAGTGTATTCAGATATAAATTATTTGATATGTAACGAAGGGAATCAACATTGAATCAAAAAAACTGATGATAGTTCTCTACATAAGTGGCTGACTTGTAATAGATTGTAGATATAGAAGTAGCTGACTTGTAATAGATTGTATTTACCTTTGATTTAATATGAATATAAAGTAACTGGAATTTTTCTTTTAAAAAATATATAAATTAGAGATGTGTGCCCTAAAATTTTATTCGCAATCATTTAAATTTGCGATGTGCAACAAGGTATTTTGCAATTATTTACATTTGCGATGTGCAACAAGGTTAATACTTGCAAAGCAAGTCAAAACCAAACATTTGCGATGTGCAACAAGGTTAATACTTGCAAAGCAAGTCAAAACCAAAACAAGCGTTTGCCTTTTTATTCTCTCAGAAGAGAGAAGGAGAAACAAATATAAAATCGCCCACCGTGGGGCTCGAACCCACGACCACAAGGTTAAGAGCCTTGCGCTCTACCAACTGAGCTAGACGGGCATATAATCGAAATCTGTACTATACGTTTGAACTCCTATATATAGAATTAGGTCGTACTGGAAACTTGATAACGCATATAAGCTTTCATGGAAGACAAAAATCTGGACGTGCGAGGACAAGTGTATTTTTGGTCCTTTTCGTTTTACTCGACATTATGGAAAATATTTATAGGTGTGTCAAAATAAGGTGTTGGAAAATTCGTATTTGTTGTTATACCCAATATTTGGGTTTAAATGTTATAAAAAAGATCGACAAATAAGTTATGAGCCTGCGTTTATAAGGTGACAAGTTTTACTCATCGTTCAAATACTTATCTCATAGAGCAAATAGGTCCAAATTAGTTCTCCGAAAACAGATATGTACATGAATCCCAACAGCTACATATTACAGGAGATTTTGTCACTCTCCTTTTAAACGGATTAACCCATCATGTAATATAATGGTTTAAATCTGTGGATGATCATAACTAATTTCGGAGATTCTATCACCTTTTTCTATCGGAGATTTTGTATTTTATTTTTATAAATAAGATTCATGACTATATTATTAATATTATTGTTATTCCCTATCAAGCCTCCAGTCTATTACACACTACAACATAGTATTACACACTGCAACATAGGACTCTAGGGAAAATAACATTTCAATTTATAGTAAAATGGCATAAAACAATGAAAGAATAATCATGTTATAACTGAAACAAATCCAAGGCCAGCCTTGTGGGTCTGTTTATGGCTCCAACCAGAGTTGGGTCAACATCATCATCCTTACAGTTGCACAAACCTATAACCCATCTTGCTCCTCTTTTATCTTCCCATACTTGGGAGATAGCAAGAAGGAAGCTGGGATGACCTGTGATATGGTATCACGGTGATTCCTATCACCAAAAACTAGAAGGAGACTTAAACAAGAAATCTAGGTTCTACTCATATGCTATACTTTTAAAGGCTATTTGAGCGCCTAATATTTTTGCACAATATCAATGCTATTCTATGCAGTAAAAGATAGAGAAAGAAATCAGTCGCCATACTGGCACAGGTTCCACCTCAAGGTTAAAGGAAATTACGAATCCTATCTGTTTTCAGTGAATGATGAAAGATGCAACTTCCACGAATAGCCATAACGAAAATGTTCAGTTTATCCACTTGCATCTTGCATGGACATCAGCATGTTTTCTAGCAGAAAGGTTGTCAAAAGAGCCAAAAACTGGTTGGAGGGCGCTAGTAAAAGCCAGGCCCATCACCATAGTAATCCAGTGCTTGGATCTGCCACTGTGCTATGTAGCTGCACCAATTGGTACCATATTATATATGTTGCAGTCAATACCTCACACCAAGTGATGCTAGGTTTAAGAAATTTAAAATATCACGTTCAGCTAAAAAGAAACGTGGCACCTTCTCTGTTTGTTTACAGAAACAATAAACCTTCAATATTGCATCAAATAAGGAGTGTCTGAAGCTTCCCACCGCCGCAGTCATGAGAAGTGTCTAATTGATTGACCTTAAGCATACACAATTGTTAATTTTCCGAGCCATTTAGTATATGCTTCTATGGAATGGATATAAAAGTAACTTCTAAGAGCAGCCATAAAAAAAAATGGCTTGTTTATCAACATGCACCTTCTAATTACCTATGTTAGTATTCTAAATTTTCCTACTGTTTCTTCAGTGTGAAATTATGCAATAACATTTAACAGCTTCATTGGTAGAATTATTTGGAAGCAAACCGAGGAACATGCAAGATCTTACCTGAACTAACTGGCCAGTAGACATACAGTAATTAAATTAATTCAATCATGGTTCAATCCTTTCTGGACAATACCTACAAAGGCTACCTTCAAGGAATCCCCTACCGATTTGATTCATACTAGTTAAGATGGAACACTGCATTAGTATAATGTAGTCAGCAAAATCAAGATACTGAAAGTATAGCGTTAAAGATGCTTCAAAAAAGAGTGTTACGAACTTAACAAACGAGAGCTTGTTTATATAGCACCAGATTGAATGAATACAACTTCAGGTGCTTCATAGCTAATTTGGATCGAAATAAAATTTAATATGTGCCAAGAAACAAGAGCATTTATACCAATTTTAAAGTGACCTATCTAAATTTGAACAGAGCAACCAATCGTGTATGCTAAATAATCATTGTACTCATGTATGCTTCAATCATTCAAGGGAACTTACGAAAATGTTTATACATGCATTCCTTTTCCTAATCATGTTAAGGAGTATCTTCTACAATCTCTGCAATATCCAAGCTCTAAATGAACAAATTAAGAGGTAATTTTCATATAGCAAGTTGAAAGACGTGGCTCAAATTTCCATATCATTCAAAGATTCAAGATTCAAATTTATATGTATTTTTCAAAACAAAATGTTTCAAGGGGATGTGTATTTTGGTTTGGTGAGAAAATGTTGCAAGACAATCAATATATATATTGTAAGGAATCAACTGAATTCCAGAAACCAAGTACAAATATCTTGCCACTTGGCCATCTGATATATAAGAGGGTAGAGTCTGTGGCCCAATTTATTAAAAATGTAAGAAACAAATCTACAGCTATATTCAAATGGCTCTTTGAAAATCAAGTGAGAATATTCACACACCTGTGCGATCCTATATAGGCTCCCAAGTATTTATGAAGTAATGAAAACACATTAAAATTTTGCATATTTGGGAAATAGCACAAGCCCTAGAGGTGAAGGTGTAAGGTCTTGGTACAATGGAATCTATAAAAGGGGAACCATATCGTGAATACCCTAACTCAGGTGGAGGACATCCAACTTGGATATGCCTTATGTTGTACAACCATGAACCCAACGACTGTGGAATGCCTTCCCAATATGGCTTGGTGTGAAGATTTGGCAAGTTGGTCAATAAGGCCTTTTCAATGCACATGATAGTAAATGTCAATTGGGGTTATTTCTTTTTGGTCCCTTGGATAGGGGAGAAGCAATTTATCTGGAATGGTGTCTTGTCATTAGTCTTGGTTGTTCATAAATATCAAGTACAGATTGTCCTAGTCACAGTGAGAATGTGGGTGTTTGGTAAGCATGGAGTCAGTGAAAATGTGGGGATTTGATAAACATGGATTCAGTGAAAATGTGGGTGTTTGGTAAGCATGGAGTCACTGAAAATGTGGGGATTTAATTTTGTTACATTGAAGTAATTAATATATAATTTTGTTGTTTTATTAATATATTGATTAATATATAATTTTGTTGTTTTATTAATATATTGATTGATGGTTTGTAATATTAATATGTTTGTTATTCGACCTTTCCATTTTTTTAATAAAAAAAGAGCAAAAACTTCACACCACCAGATTCACATTCTTTTTTATACCTGTCAGGAGGCAGTGTATATATTGTAATCGATATTTGGCCAAATATCTATCACAATTTTTCATAGTTTTACATTGTACAATTTTTTCTATTATTTTTATGAAATATTAAATACAATTTCATTGTGACTTGATTGGATAATAGGATGAAGGTGTCATTTCCCAAGCGACGACGTAAATATTGAAGTTAGAAAAGGTGTTTAATGCACTGAATAGCTTCCTTGTTCACTCCTCCATCACCTAATTGCTTTGCATTGAATTAAGGTCGCCCCTGATTGACAACACCACGACCACCTGTATTCATGCATACATGTGTTGTAGGAAAAAGAATAGTTATTGGATTTAGAAAAGGTGTTTAATGCACTGGCCTCCTTGTGCCCACCTCCACAGCCTGATTGCTTTGCATTGAATTAAGTTCGCCCCTATTGAAAACACCACCACCACATGTATTCATGGAGACATGGAGACATGTGTTGCAGGAAAACAAATAGTTAAGTTCATTACGTCGGTATGATGGGCCATTATTCTGTAAATAGTTAATGGGAAAGTTTGCATAGAAACTTATGGTCTACTTAGGCTTGATTCTTTTGCAAATAGTGAATGGCAGGCTATTTTGGACTCAAAGCATTATGTTGCATAAATGGAAGGACAACCCCATCCTCAATTCAAATTGAGCTGAACAATAATAGGTAGTTTCGAAATTTCTGTTGATCCTTTGAATTTTTTTGAGCTCAAACGATGTAAGGTTATAAATTCGTAAATACATTAATTTTCCTGTTTAAGTTCATAATATTCCATGTTTTATCATCTTGCAACAGTTTAACAATTCATGCTTTTACATAACAACGTATATCGCAGCAGGTTATATGGGAAATTTTTATTGTAGTGAAGTGGAACAACTCTCTATACAACAAGTTCACCGTGTGCAAAGCTTGCTTTACGAAATACTGAATATTGACAATCGAGATGGTGGATTCTAATTACATAGAATATGGCTAGAGAAATCAATATGGACTTTTGCATATGAACATTCACATTAATAATTTATGGATCTTCATCGCCACAGCCTTGGACTTGGACTGCATATCTAATACTATTAGACACATGAGACTTGAGTTTGCTTCAATCATCTTGGCCAATTCTTCTTCCCCTTTGAATTTTCCCAAATCCGCAACTCCTCCAAGCACTCATTGATTCTCAAAGACGAAGAATAGCCAATGCCTCTATTGGTCCAAGAGAAGACTTCGAGAAATTCAACTCTTTAACAACAATGTTTTTCTTCAACATATTAACTAGCATTTTAACCCCATCAAAGGTGAGATAACTTTCCGAAAAGATAGCTTTTTCAACGATGAACTTATGTTCACAAAATTGCATAGCTCTTTGACTTCATGAATGTTCCATCTTACTATGTTTTCTAACCAAATTGAATGAATGTGCTTTCAAGCTAGCGCCCAGCAGTTCAACATTCTGAGCAAAACAGGTTCCATTAAACACATAGACAAGACATGCGTTGTCTTGTTAATCACGAGCTTATTTATTATACCATGATTCCTGAAGAGAAATGACTTGGAGAGTACTGGAACTAGCCATATATGGCCTTGTCTAATGTTATTATAATCAAAATCTGTATGTGACTCATTCAAAGCTACCCAAAGGATGCATGAAGTTTTTGCAGCTGATGCTTGTGTAGTTTACAATCAATTCATAAGCATAAAAATTTGACAAAACGTGATAAATCAAGTCCCTACCTCAAGCCATTTGTATTGGTCGTAATGCATCCCAGAATCTGCATAGAAGCCAAGCATCAATATATATGCTCCTGCAAAAAAAAACATACAGTTGTTTCTTTTTTTCCCTGCAAGAGGGATGAAAAGTGCATGGACCAGAGGTACATTAGCATTTTTCATCCTGCATTTTTATATTTCAATTCATAAAAGCAGTAATGGCAGCTGTGCCAATCTTGATCATTGTACTAGGGTAAGCCGGCTCACAAGATTCTTGATCTACAATGCTTTTTACTTTGAAAACTAAAAACATAGAAAACTAGCAAAATAAAAAAGAACGTGGCTGAAAACTTAGCTCTGAACTTCAAAAATTGCCAAAATAAATCCTAACGCAGGAAAAGTTGTGCTGGAAATGCAGTTTAGAGGATGCATGAAACTAAAGTATATGATAGCCCAAGGATGCATGAAAATAAGATATTGACCTGTTTTCTTTCTACGCTATGCACGTGTCTTTCCCAAGCAATTTATTTTATATCTTTCTAACGTTTTTCAATACTTCTGCACCTCGGTCTTGTTGGTCTGCGTGGTCAAAGTTAATGCCAATTCCGACTAGATGGTATGTATTACACATAATTATAAGGGAACTGAGCATATGTCTCACGTTAGTATTTTTTAAAGATATCATAAGAAATGTTTTCAATAGCGTTAGGATATCATAATAAATTTTTAATAATAGTTATGATCCCAAAATCATAGTTAAATGGGCAGGACAACCTGTAGAGCACTAAATATTATTTTTTTGTACTCAGGCAACGTGCACCTTGCATGCACGTTGACACTTGGAATCTTGCATGCATTTTTTTATGGAAGTCACTAGTGGTCTTCCCTTAACTCTCAACATACGCTTGTTTTGAATCCATTCATGATATCACTATTAGGATGATTCCCCACCCTACAAAGAGCATTGATAATGGTATTGTAGGTGATTGAATCCGGTTTGCAATTGAACAATTTCATTTGATAAAAACAAGCCAATGCCTCCTCCACTGGACCTTCTTCACCCAGTACTTTTATGGAGGTCACAGTTTTTGGTCTTCTCCTCATTATATTACAATGTCTCTCAACGGACTCAAGGTAGCAAGTGTACGAACGAATTCCAAGGCATCATGCTGGATGTGTAAAAACGATGTCTCTCAACGGACTCAAGGCAGCAAGTGTACGAACAAATTCCAAGGCGTCATGATGACGATTTCCGAGTACTCAAGCAGAAAGTGTAAAACGATTTCCCAAGACTCATGTTGAAATTAACCCCGCGGGATCTCCCACGGACTCATAACCACGACATCACATAAAAACTTACTCACAAACATCATAACTAACTTGATTGTCCCATATTATTATCTGTGGGCCGAACTTAGTGGATTTTTAAGAAAAGGGATTTTTAAAATGCATGTTTAGATCCAATGGACTACGTTTTTTATCGCTTACATAATTCTGATATCCAAAAATATGTCTCGGTAAGGGCATTGGGAACCGTGTGAAACATCTTAGCAACTGAAATGCGTTTCCATCCAACCTAGTGTACATATCACAAGAATGAACACCTTTCCGCATGGTAGGAAATGAAGGTAAGAGCATGTGATTATATCAAGTGTTGAAGGATGTGTGCACAACGGTCAGGTTAATCTAGGATAGATAAATAAAGATGGCACTTCTTGCATGAGTCATTTTGTTGTGATGACTTCTTTCGGGACACGTCTACCATTTGCATGCCCTTTCTGTAGGGCATCTTTGTTTAAATCATTTAAGAAAACTATTTTTTATTTGAACTTTAATTAAGTGTTTTATTTAAACTTTATTTAAAAATTATAAAGCCTTGATTAGTCTGTAACCATTGGTGTTCAAATTTCATCTGGTGTCTTGGTTGTACAGTAACTCATATCAAATTGTAACTAGTAATCTTTTTCAAATGAGACTGTGTGTCTACCAGCCCTAATTGTGTGTCTAAGCAAATTAATTTATGGTGTCACGAGTTAAATTTAAACATATTAACTACATATTGAATGAGCTCATGTTGTCCATCATTTCAATGAAATCTACAATAATTATCAAAATATCAACTTACTAAATTCCTTGAATCATGCTTCCAATAAATAACAAAATTCCATAAACTATGCTTCCAACAAACAACTACAATTCAACCTATCAACCTCGCCATGTATCCCCTGCCATGCAACACTTGTTAAAAAATGTATTTATAAAGAAAAAAATTGTTTTGAAAAAATAAACACGTCCCATCATTCATCATCCTTGAAACAATCACTATGTTATAAATTGCATATTATTACACAAGAATATCATTAAAAACTAAAACATATTAAACAACACATATAGATATAAATATAAATTAAATAAAATTAAAATATGACCTGCATATGTAGATATAAAAACAAATTTTATGAAAATGTATTAAATTAACTTTTCAATTGCAGTAATAAAATCATATAATTTTTTTAATTCTACTAATTAAATCACATAAAATATATTTTAGCATTGTAATTTAAATAATAAGTTTTTTATATGTTTTTCTAAATTTCACTGTGCTAGAGTTTAATTAAGACCGACCCTTTTCCATTGGATTCTCCACCCATTTTCATGATTTGGTTGAAGCTGTGAGCAAAGAATGGTGAAAATAAATAGTGAAGGAGGGAGAAATAACTCTTAAGAGAAATGTAGATTAGTTAGGGAAAATATAATTATTTAATTGAAAGATAGAATTAGATTGGTAGGAGCCTTATTTTAGGGTTTAGGAAAATAAGGAAATTAAATAAATAATTAGTAGAAAATTAGTAAAAGTTGACTGAAAATAATTAAAGAAAAAGATGATAAATAAGTTCTCCACCCATCTTCAGGATTTGGTTAAGCTGTGAGCAAAGAATGGTGAAAATAAATAGTGAAGGAGGGAGAAATAACTCTTAAAAGAAATGTGGATTAGTTAGGGAAAATATAATTATTTAATTGAAAGATAGAATTAGATTAGTAGGGGCCTTATTTTGGGGTTTAGGAAAATAAGGAAATTAAATAAATAATTAGTAGAAAATTATTAAAAGTTGATTGAAAATAATTAAAGAAAAAGATGATAAATAAGTTAGAAATTGGGTAAGGTAAAAGATCATTAAGAAAAAATATAGTATTAAAAAGCTTTACAAATTTATAATAAAAGAGAAACAACTTAAAGCTATAACCAATGTAAATTTTATAATTTAGTAAGAAGGAGATTTATGTAAAAGTTTTTAAAATATAATTAAAGAAAATAGCACTATTAATATTAAATTAGGTCGAGAGAGACCACAAAGTTATGTTTTTACAACAAATATGAAAATAGAAATGAACATAAAAGATGTACTCTTGAAATAAAATAAGAATAAAGATAAAAATAAATAAATTAAAATAAATTAAAAATAAAGATAAAAATAAAAGTAAAAATAATAAAATAATAAATAATAAATAACCTAGTTCAAGAGTGAAAAAGTTAACAAAAAAATAAATGCTTCAAAAGACAGGAGAAGTAAAAAGAGGCGATGGAAAAAACAAAATCCAAGGAGGAGGGGGGAAGCAAATATTGGAAAATATTTGGAAAAAGAGGGGGAGTAAAATAAGGGCATGCGCGGGACCAATTTCTAATCAATTACGAAGATGGTGGATTAAGGGTTGTCGAGATTGGCTATTTATATCCATCTTCACGATTAAAGTTCAGAGGATGTTTTTCAGTCTCTAAGGCTTCTCTAACTAATTGAGAAGAGTAGTGTGAAGTAGAGGCCAAAATTTTTGTTTGATCAAAGCAGATTTGGTGTTCGGTGTTAAACGAATGTTCGGCTATAGTAGACTTATTGAGGCGATTGTGATTGGTGTCGGTGATGTGATATTTAAGGCGAGTACAGATGGATCTACCATTTTGACCAATGTATGATTTACCACAAGAGCACGGAATTTGGTAGACACCTTGGAATAAGAAAGGATCGGATTTATCTTTGACACTTCTAAATAGTTGTTTGAGTATCTTATGGGGTTTGAAGATGGTTCCAGTGTTTCTTTTTATAAGCATCTTGGAGATGCGATCCATGATCCCATGGATGAAACGAAGACAAATAGAGGATACGATGGGGGGGTGGATTTGGATTGTCAAGGTTTTGGATGAAGAACATGTTGAAAGGTTTTGTTAATAAGGTGCCTAGGGTATCCATTGGCCATGAGGGATTTTGTAAGATGAAATCTTTCATGAGAAAGATGTTGAGGACCAAACATGTGAATCACCCCGGTGATTATAGTTTTAAGGACAACATACTTTTGAGAGGGATGGTGGTGGGATTAGGAATGCAGGTATCTATTGGTATGGGTCTTTTTTCGATAAAATTTATGAGAAAGCGAGCCATTTTGTTGTTGATTGGCAAGGACGTCTAGAAAGGAAAGAAAGTTGTTTTGCTCAACTTCCATAGTGAAATGGATATGAGGGGAGATATTATTTAAATGATTTAAAAAATTATCAAGAGAGGAACGCATGTGGGGCCAAATGACAAATGTGTCGTCCATGAAACAATACCAACATTTCGGTTTATGGGGATAAGAATTAAGGGCAAGAGATTCAAAATGTTCCATGAAAATGTTAGCGACTACAGGGGAAAGACATGATCCCATGACAGTTTCTTCAGGTTGTTCATAGAACTTATCTCTGAAACAAAAGAAAGTCGAGGAGAGACAAAGCTTTATTAGATTCAATGTTTCAGCATCTACTAAATTGGAGATAATTTCAAGAGCAACAGGGACCGGGATTTTGGTAAAGAGGGACACAACATCACTAACAATTAGATCATATTCATCAAGGTGGAGATCTTTAATCTTATCAATAAATTAGAGGAGTCTTTCATAAAGGAAGGTGATTGACGAGTGAAGGGTTGAAGTTTGAGAGATAAAAAGCATGAAAGGGTATATGTAGGGGCTCCCATGGCGTAACATTTTCAAATCTTGAAAATGTTAAAGAACATATCTACAAACAAAATATGCTGGCTTATCCAGCTTCATTGTTGGCGTATGCAGGTCTCGAACCTGTGACCTTCGCGTTATTAGCACAACGCTCTAACCAACTGAGCTAATAGGCCCAATATATATAATCTTAATTTTACATATTTTCTAACGGAGTAAACACATGATTGATGAAATTTAAAGACGTTCCAAAGCTGTAGGAAGCCTTTTCTTTCCATATGGATAAAGCATTTTAGCTCTGAGTTTTATATATTTTGATCTTCTGTTTTATAGATGATGGACTTACAAGTCCTCCATGGATGACTGTAACTTTTGTTACGATGGACTGTGTTAAATCTTAGTAGTGTATTAAGATATAAATTATTTGATATGTAATGAAGGGACAGTGAAGCAAAAAACTGATAATAGTTCTCTACATAAGTAGTTGACCTGTAATAGAGTGTAGTTATAGAAGTAGCTGACTTTTTATAGATTGTATTTACCTTTGATTTAATATGAATATAACGTAACTAGAATTTTTCTTTTAAAAAAAATATAGATTAAAGATGTGTGCTCTAAAATTTTATTTGCAATTATTTACATTTGCGATGTGCAACAAGGTATACTTGCAAAGCAAGTCAAAACCCAATGGACAAGGTATACTTGCAAAGCAAGTCAAAACCCAAACAAGCGTTTGCCTTTTTTTCTCTCAGCAGAGAGAAGAAGAAACAATTATTAAAAAACGCCCACCGTGGGGCTCGAACCCACGACCACAAGGTTAAGAGCCTTGCGCTCTACCAACTGAGCTAGACGGGCAGATATATGAAATCTTTATTACACGTGTAAACATTTAAAATTTCATTACAAATTATTGTAAAAGTGGCGGGTTTTAAAAATGAAGTATATTTCTAGAACAAATGCCAAATGGTTTGAAGTAATTTATTTGAAAGCTAATGTCCATGTAATTATCTATTTCTCAATTAAAGCTTTAGTTATTTGCAAATAATTATATAATATTAATAATAATGTTCATGCAATATATTTCTCACTTAAAGCTTGAAATTGAAACCAGATACTTTGCCAATGCCAATTTAACACACAACTAGTTGATTAGTAAGATGAAAGAAATGAGAATTCTTCTTATTTATAGAATAACAAAATTAATTATTGACTTCCTAGACTATGTAGAGATGGTATTTGAAAAAAAATGCACCAAAAAATTACAGTTATGTCAATATAAATGATATTAAAACTCACTAAATATGAAACTCAAGCCAATAGCTTGAGTTTTAATATTTATTATTATAATTAATAATTAATATTAATTCTTGACGTAATGTTTTGTTAGTATTAATAATAATGAAATTTAATGTTAATATTAATATTTAATATTATTAATATGTTTGTTAATTAGTACAATATATTGTAATGTATGTTAATATTACAATACAATTCCACACATTAATCAACATATTATAAAATATTATTATTATTATTAATATTAATGATATTAAAAAGTGATTAGTTATGGTAAAATTTAGTCAACCTGCTTTTCCATCATCAATCATTGTTATGTCAAACAAGGTCAATTTTAGGTTACCAAAGTCATCTATAAAAAAACCATGTTTAACTAAAGTCAACTATAGTTAACAATTGTTAACTAAACCCAACTATGATCAAAGAATAGTGGGCCATGGTTGAGTAAATTAAACCATGATCAAAGAATAGTTAGCCATGGTTGACTATCGTTGAACTCAACATTGAATTGAAGTCAGCATTGTATTGAAGTCAACCTTGCTTAAAAGTATGGATTGAAGTCAACCTTACTTAAAAGTAAACTATGGATTGAAGTCAACCTTGTATTGAGGTCAACCTTTCTTAAAAGTAACTATGGATTGAGGTCAACCTTACTTGAACATCAACTATGGATTGAATCCGCTCTTAGATTGAATTCAACCTTCGATTGAAGTCACCCATGGATTGAAGTCAACCTTGGATTGAATTCAACCATGGATTGAACTCATCCTTGGATTGAAGTCAAGCTTTCCTAAAAGTTAACTATGTATTGAAGTAAGCATTGCTTCAAAGTCAACTATGGATTGATGTCACTCTTGGATTAAAGTCAACCATGGATTGAAGTCTACCTTGGATTGAGTCAACGTTAGATTGAAGTAAACCTTGCTTAAAATTCGACTATGGACTGAATTCAACCATGGATTGAAGACACAAATGGATTGAAGTCAACCTTGGATTGAAGGCAACCATGGACCGAAGTCAACTTTCAAATTAATTCAACCACAAATAGAAGTCAATTATGGATTGACGTCAACCTTGGATTGAATTCAACTATGGATTGAAGTCATCATTGGACTGAAGTCAAACTTGCTTAAAATTAGTAAACTATGGATTGAATTCAACTAGGATTAAATACAACCTTGGATTTCAGTGAACCATTGATTGAAGTCAACCATGCATTGAAGACAACCTTGGATTGAAGCCAACCTTGGATCCAAGTCAACCTTTTTTAAAATTCAACTATGGATTGAAGTCACTCTTGGATTAAAGTCAACCATGGATTGAAGTCAAGCTTTGATTTAAGTCAACCTTGCTTAAAAGTCAACTATGGCTTAAAGTGAACTATGGATTGAAGTCAACCTTGCTTAACATTCAACCTTGAATTGAAGTCAGACTTGGATTGATGTCAGACTTATATTGAAGTTAGCCTTGGATTAAAGTCAACAGTGGATGAAGTCAATATTGGATAGAAATCAACCTTGGGTTGAATTCAACTATGGATTGAACTCAACCTTGGATTGAAATCACCCATGGATTGAAGTCAACCTTAGATTGAAGTAAACATTGCTTAAAATTCAACTATGGATTGATGCCAACCTTGGACTGAAGTCAACCTTGGATTGAATTCAAGTATGGATTGAAGTCAACCATGGACTGAAATTAGCCTTGCTTAAAATTCAACTATGGATTGAAGTCAACCTTGGATTGAAGCCAACCATGGATTGTAGTCAACCTTGCTTAAAATACAATTATGGATTGAATTCAACCTTCATTCAATTATGGATTGAATTCACCCTTGGATTGAAGTCAACCTTGGATTTAAGTCAACCTTGCTTAAAATTCAACCTTGGATTGAAGCCAAATATGGATTGAAGTTGAAGTCAACTATGGAAGTCAACCTTGGATTGAAGCCAATCATTGATTGAAGTCAACCATAGATTGAATTCACCCATGGATTGAATTGAATGTTGGATTGAAGTCAACCTTCAACTAAGGTCAACCTCGCTTAAAAGTCAACTATGGATTGAAGCCAAATATGGATTGAAGCCAACCTTGGATTGAAGTTAACCATGGATTGAATTCAACCTTTCTTAAAAGTTAACTATGGATTGAAGTCAACCATGGATTGAAGTCAACATGGATTCAAGTCAACCTTGCTTAAAAGTTAACTATGGATTGAAGTTAACATTTCTTAAAATTCAATTATGGATTGATGTCAACCATGGTTCAAAGTCAATCAACCACCTTTAAAATTTTGGTTTTGGATTGAAGTGAACCATGGTTCAAAGTCAACCTTGGAATGAAGTCAACTATGGGTTGGAGTCAACGATGGATTGAACTCATTAATGTTAATATTATTAATGGATTGAAGTCAACCATGGGTTGAAGTCAACAATGGATTGAATTCAACCTTATATTAAAGTCAACCATCACTAGTAGAAAAATGGGCGATAAATGACTAAGTTACCAAAAAATTCGGTCACCTAGTGAAATAAATGACTAAATCACCAAAAAAGTTGGTCACCATAGTGTTTTTAAGTGAAATATGACCAAATTTGAACAATTTTAAGTGATCACAACTAAAAATGACTAAAATAAATGACTAATTTAGTTATGGGCTAAAAAATATGACTAATTTAGTCATGGGATAAAAAATATGACTAAACAATCTAACTTAATAAGTATATAAGATGTCAATTGTTAAAATTTATGAAATTGTAATTATTTTATTACAATTTCGTAAATTTTAACGCTGTAGATGTATTCAGAGGCCCCCTTCTAATCCATCTACAGCGTTAAAATTTATGAAATTCTAAACTTTTATTGTCAAAACTACAATTATCCATTGTTCAAAACGTGAGTTAGAGAGGTATAAATAACAATTATTATATCATTTAACCAAGGTTGGCCCAAGTGAATTTGTCAATGCATAAGTTGGCTCAAACATAATTCAAATAGACAAGTTGGATCAAATAGAAATGATAATATGAATGAATAGGTTGACCTAGGAAAACAATACTTTTCCATGTGCCAAGATGAAGGTTTATAGTTCTGCATTCTTTTTTGAAGCATTCTATCACATCATGTAGAGTTGTGCCATAGAGTTAGTCGTTTCTCGTTATAAGCATTATCATGTCATGATTGTTATGGCATTGGGTTCGAATCATCACGTCGGTCATGTCCATGTTTCATTTGACGAAAACCATCACCACTAACCCTTTCGACAGTCTGTCAAAGTTTTGGCAAGTGCATGCATTTTGAGTAATGATAGCAAAAAATTGCTAATTTATCGTCCTCCATTAATTCACAAGCCGCAATTATCCATCATGATTGTCAATTCGTCACTTCATCCTCCCTGCATTTGAAAGTGTCAATAACCCCTATTTCGAGGAAAAAAATCTCCCATCCTTTCGTAAAGAGCCTTTTTCCCTTTTCCCTTTCCTTATTCCCTTTCCCAAAATCCTCTTTGCATATACTCCCTTTATAACCTATCCCCATCCTAATTTTTTATTTAATCCCATTTTCTCCATTAACTTCATATGTTCTTTTCACACTAAGAAGCGATAATAGCCTTGGGATATGGCTAAATAGTCCTCTGAGGTACATTACCATCACCCCCTTTTCTTCCAAAGGAATACCCATCTTGATGGCATGCTTCTATAATTTAAAAGTGTATTCTTGTATGCTTTGTCATTATTTTTTGCGAAGGTAATGGCATTTCATAAGCTATTCCTCTTCGTAGCCTATTTTTTTTTTTTCAAGGTAACATTTAATGGCAAATAAAAAATCTAATAGTTAGCATATAGCATTATATGAGTTATTAATATATTATATGTATTAATATATTATATAAACTATGTAATAAGCATTAATAATATATTAATATATTATATTATATAGTTTATTAACATATTAAAATACTATGTAATGTAATATATGATATATTAATATAATATAATTAATAGAGAGGGTGTGGGTAGTAAGATCATTTTTGCCTTAATTTTGTGGGGAATTTCTTCATTTTGGGGAATTTTAATTTTTGTGCGCTTTAATTTGGGGGGGTTTATTTTTTGTATGCCGAGGAGTGAAGCTATTAAACCCTAGCTTGGTTGTTGAATAAAGAAATTGTTTTAAATCTATTGATCAAACTGGATTTGAAGGATTTGGTGAGAGAGAGGAGAAGAGAGCAAGGTCGTGTTTGGTGGGCTTTGGAGGGTAGCAAAGGGGTTGGTTGGTATTTGCATCCTAGTTGTTAACTTCCACCTTTAGATAACATGTGGTGCAACAAATGCAAACAAAATTTCATGAGGTCAGGGATCTTCCAAGGGTTTTTTATAAGCATAGGGTTTTTCAATATACGATAGAGATTTATATTTGTGAGTTGCATAGGGTTTAACATTTCCATTTTCGAGCTATTGTTGATCAGGTTTGTGGATGCTAGTGACTTAAGGAGTTGATGATGATTAGTGTTGTGGATGCAGGTGACTTGGGGAAACTAGCGACTTAAGGAGCTTCTACTGATCAATGTTGTGTATGCGGGTGACTTGTGGAAACATTGTCGCCTCAATATCTCACAGTGTTATCAAGGTCCCAAGGATTTCTTTTCAAAATATCAGCCTTAATATAGGAATGAAACAGGTATTTTAAAATAATTCCTTGTAGAAAGAATATTGCACATGCAGATAATGGGTAAAAATGTTTTACCCCTTGTGCCTTCGTTTAGTTAGAATATGTGAATATCATGTTTTACTGTGTTTGTATGGTTCATGGATTCCTAGGTTTGGTCAATCCATTCAATAGGTGTACCATCTTGCAATCAAATACTAATAACTCATTCAGTGAGAACCAACTCAAGAGGTTCTATGAACATGGAAGCATCCACTGCAACACAAAGTTTAGTGTGGGAATTCAATTTAGAAAAGAAGATAAAACTGAACCAATCCATCGAAAGAGCTTCCTGAGTCACAAGAAACTTCTCCTTTCATTCATTACCAAGTACTAGTACAAGGGAGTGAAGAGAAAAAAATCCCCTTCTTCGTGTATGAGATTACAATATATAGTTATGACGATCAAAATACAGGTTTTTTTTTCTTTCATGTAAATATGCTAGGTACCACTATTATTGTTCGAGGGCTGAGTGTTGCCGAATACTATTGAGGAATTATCAAACAACTGCAATCCTAGGAGGAGAAATCCCTGATAGCCTTTATTTTAGGACGTGTGTGCTACCAACCCATCCACCCACCTATAGACCTTACCCTACTTACTAATAACCTAGATTCATCTAAGAAGACTTCGTAGGGGAGGCATACACAAGAATAAATAAAACAATTTAAACCAATTGTGACAGAGGGATACCGAGCACTACAGAAGCTCAATGTTGTAGCTGACCTCGATGCATTTACAGTACAACAGACTAGACCAACTAGGCCAGATTTCAGAAAGGCTAAAGCATTCGTCGCTTGAGCTCAACTGTTGTTATCGAAGTGGCATCCTGAATTGTAAGCTTTTATTAGTGCCGTCAAGTGTGAATCATTTTGGTTCATTCTATAGGTTTTTCCCTTCATTTAAAGCACCATAGCCAGATGCAAGTATCAACATGGAGTAGAGGACACTTACACTCTCTTGCATTGCACACATAGCTAACACTCAAGTGAACTCTTCTACACAACCTCGGTCCAACATAACTAATTATAATTACAATTTGGTTATTTTACATAATACATAACTAAATCATTGCACTCCATCCCATTCAACCATGTAGATCTGACATGCTAAATCTATTTAAATTTAAAATTGCTTAAGAGTAAAGTCATTTACCAAATTTCAGCGAGCATTATTGATGGGTTGTAGCAACAAGGGAGAATCATAATTGATAGTGGTGAACATATATTGTTTATAATAATAAAGAAATTAATAATCTCATGGTTCCATTTATTAGTTTTTAAATTAATATTGTTTTTTCTTTACCTAAATTCTATAAACAGTTGGCATCCAATATTTTTACTTTTTTATGGCCTTCACCCAATTTTTCAAATTGGATCTTCTTAGAGTTGATGAAGAAACAATCAGATCCACCCCCTGCCCATAAATAGTGTTTAGTTATAACCTAAGCATATAATTTGTTTTCATTTGGGAATCAAGATGATTTAATAGATTTTCTGGTTTATGTAGAGATATGTAGGTGCCCAATAGGTTAAATCGGTTAATATGTGCATACAGCTTGGATAGATAGTTAGGTAGGTAAATAATTAAAGTTAAATTTGGAAGAAATTTTAAGTAGATAGATAAATAGTTAAAGATAATATTTTTATCCATCCCCCTCTTTGTCTAAATCCTCATTTATATTTTCATTATTGAATATGATAGCATTTTTTGTAACTAGAGGTCGTGCAGTTCCCCTAGCATTTTTTGTAACTAGAGGTCGTGCAGTTCCCCCATATCTGATTAAATCCTCTTTTATATTTTCATTATTGAATATGATACCATTATTTATAACTATAGGTCGTGCAATTCCCCCTATTTGTCTAAATCCTCTTTTATATTTTTATTATTATGTCCCCAAATGGGATCATATATGTATCATCCAAATCCTATTAATTTGTCTCTAGGATTATAAATTTTTCCTCTACTCTATAGTTTTTGGTGATCTATATATAGTTAAAAAAAAATTTATATAAATTTGTGAAATAATGCTAATTCGTTAAGTTTTGATTGGATCTCAGTTGATAACGTCAACCTTGATAACCCCTTCCTATTTCGGCGGTTGAGGGTGCGTCATACATTATTAATGCTTAATGCTTGTTAATGCCTGACCGTGGCCTGACCAAATCGGAATTCCATATCAATTGAGAGGGAAACGAAAATACATTAATGGCAACATTCAATGCTTTTTTTACTATCACATCGAAATTCAAAATTCATGGCCCATTTTACTTACCACATCAGAATTCCGTATCAATTGAGAGGACCTCAGTCTGCCATTAAAATCATCTTAAATTTTCTTTCGAGTAAACAGTTAAAACACTTTTTTCCTTCTCTGTTAAAGGTGTTTCAATCTTGGATGTTGAATAATGGTTGACATTCTGAACAACATTAAAAAACATATACTCAGTGGAGAGAGAAATGGAGGCGGTTGGTTTCACGATGATTTAGGGTTGGGGTTTTGATCTATCTGGTATTGGGTCTGCGAGGGCCAGGCCCTGGTTCCTTTCCAGCAAGGAAGGGATTATTATCATGGATGATCCTATGGGTGGAGAGGAACTGCCTCCTCCCCCTAATCCGGATGTTGCAAAAGGAAAAGAGAAATTACAGGAATTTGAGCCTTTAGAAGGAAAGGGAGGAGAAGGGTCTAGCAGTGTTGGCAAAGAGACTCCCCTGAACGTTGGAAACATGAAACTTGGGCAACGAATGCCGAAATCCAAAACGATCCCCAAACTACGGATCCACTTTGAGCGGATTCGAGAGGATTTTCAATATATGAAAGACCATGCTCTCATTGGCAAGTTTGTAGGAATTTGGCTAGTGGAAAAGGCTCTGATATGGTCGATTAACACCACATGGAAATCACAAGGACATTATGATCTCCAACTTGGAGCCAAAGGGTTCTTCACCGTAGTCTTCTTTAATGAGTCTGATCGATCTAGAATTTTTGACAATGGGCCATACTTCTTCCATTCTGCAGGCATGTACCTACGTCCTTGGAAAGAACCCAATCCAGATAAGGAAAACCTCCCTAATGCGCCGGTTTGGATCCGTATGTATTCTCTCCCCACGGAATACTGGAAAGAAGAGATCCTCACCGACATAGGAAATATTTTGGGTGTTTTTGTTAAGGTGTCGGAGCAGACCAAGAAGATGAGAGACACTTCGTATGCCAGAATTTGTCTATACATCGACATCTCCCAAGATCTGCCAGATGGGATTGAGCTGTCATGGGAAGATGAAGATTGGTTTCAAGCAATCGATTATGAACAAATCCCCTTCAGATGTAGAAGATGTCATGAACATGGACATCTCTTTCATGATTTCCCTCTCAACAAGAGTTCTGGAGGCGATAACAATCCGGACATGAAGAAAGAAGAAGGATTCACCAAAGTAACATTCGAGGTTTCAAAAGCCTGCAAAAGATTTGTCTTCTAAAACGAAAAATCGAGTTGGAAAAACCCATGATCATGTTTCTCCAAGAAACCAAATGCTCATCCGATGAGCTCAAATTTATTGGCAGGAAAGTTTGTCTCAAATGTGAGGTCATGGCCTCGGATGCTAGAGGGGTGGCGGGGGGGGATGGGAATCCTTTGGAACCCAAGAGAGGTCTCTCTCTATGGCTTCTTTGCCTCTCACTTCTCCCTTTCGGTCACATTCCATGTGCTTGGCACAAAGACTCGGGGCTTCATCTCCAACATCTATGGTCCCTCAGTAGCTAATCTTAAACCCTCCTTCTTGAACTCCCTGCTTTCTTTAAAGGATCTGGTTGGTTCCGCTCCCTGGCTTCTTGGGGGGATTTCAATCTTATTCTTACTCTGGACGAAAAAAAAGGAGGAACTCGCCAACTATACCCCATCAATGATCACTTTAATGATGTCATTGAATCTCTGGAGTTGGTGGACATAAGAACCACGAACATCATGTACACTTGGAACAACAAACGGTCTGGGGACAGGAGCATTGCTTGTCGAATGGACCGCTTCCTGTTTACAGAATCAACCATGTTAGCCGGAGGGGAGCTAATGGCGATAGTATTTCCTTCGTCTGGCTCGGATCATTGGACGATAAATTTGGAATGGTCGAGGGTGGGGGATCATCTTCGACGACATTTTAGTTTTGAACAGTTCTGGTTGCTCCACAAAGATTTCCCGGAGAAACTTCGCCAGTGGTGATCTGAGATTCCTTATATCAAAGGCATGTTAATGTACCAGTTCCAACAAAAACTGAAAATGCTAAAAGGCAAAATTAAGCATTGGAATTTGGAATCCTTTGGGAACATCTTCCAAGAAAAAAACGGTTGGATAAGAAGATGGAATAAGTACAACAAAGAGGCATTTCCCAGGGCTTCACCGAGGAGATCATAAAAGAAGAGCAGCTCCTTTTGAGTAATTTTAACACTAGAGAGCAATGGGAAGAAATCATCTATAAATAGAAATCAAGAAACCGTTGGTTGCAAGAAGGGGAACGCAACACCAAGTTTTTCCATAAAGCGGCCATTCAACACCGGCATGGAAATCAGGTGGTGCATCTCAAAAAAGGTGATGGCACCCATGCTGAAACCCAAGGAGATCTGGAAACCACCCTTAACGACTTCTTTGCTGACCTCCTGGAAGAACCCGATATTGATAAGCAGGAGGCTCAATCCCAGGTTCTGTAGTTCATTCCGAGGGTAGTATCAAACGACCAGAACCTCATGTTGATGAAACCCATAGAAATGGAGGAATTGGAGGAAATGGTCAAACAAATGGCAGAGGATAAAGCCCCAGGCCCAGATGGGTTTAATATGAACTTCCTCCACTCTTGTTGGGATTGGATAAAATATGAAGTGTTGGCTCTTGTTGAGGACTCGAGAAAAACTGGCTCTATTATAAAAGACCTCAATGCTACTTTCCTCACGCTCATACCCAAAGAAACGGGCACAGAAGACTGGGGAAAGTTCAGAACGATTACCCTGTGTAATGTCATCTATAAGATCATCACTAAGGTAATCACCAACAGACTACGCCCCCTGCTTCCGGTTCTTATTTCCCCTAAGCAAGTTGGTTTTGTGAAAGGCCATCAGATCATGGATGGTATAATCCTGGTGCATGAAACTATCCATTCCTTGAAAAGGGATAAGATTCCAGGTATGCTGCTTAAGCTCGATCTCTTTAAAGCTTATGATAGACTGAATTGGAAATTTCTTTCTAAGGTGCTTAGAAAATTTGGTTTCTCTAGAGAGTGGACTAATTGGATTACGAGCCTTGTTTCTTCTGCCTTCTTCTCGATCCTGTTCAATGGCACTCCGTGTCAGCCTTTCTAGGATTCTCGGGAAATTCATCAAGGGGACCCTCTATTGCCCTTCCTCTTCATCATCATCGCCGAAGGATTGGGTTGCATGCTTAAAGATATGCAAAGTGATGGCCAGATCAAGGGGCTCACTCTCTGTGAAAGGATGAACCCCCAAACCCACCAACAATTCATCGACGATACCATGGTGATGGGACCCTCCAATGTTCAAGAAGCCAAAGGAATGAAGATGGGGATGGATACTTTCCTCCTAGCAAGAGGTTTGGAGATTAACAGGGACAAATCCCAGGTCTTTTTCTTTAACACCCTAGGAATAACCAGAAGAAACATCCTCAGGATTCTTAAATTCTCGGAAGGGAACCTGCCTTCCAAATACCTGTGGGCTCCCCTGGTCAAGTCCACTATTCGTCAGATTTCTTGGAAGGACCTGCTGGATAAACTCAAGCAAAAGCTTGACCACTAGACCTTCAGGGCCTTGAATCTCCCCAGTCGCATCATCCTGATTAAATCAGTGCTCTAGGAGATGCCTCTTTATATTTTCTTTGTTTTGGAAGCTCCCAAGTCTATCCTCAAGCAAATTTGTTCCATTCAGAGGAATTTCTTGTGGGGTGGCAAGGATGGGCACAAGAAATGGGCCTTGGTTGAATGGAATACTCTATGCAAGCCAAAAGATGCGGGGGGATTAGGACTTCGGGACCCACTCAGCATCAACAATATTTTGAGGGAAAAGATTTGGTGGAGATGGATAACCCACAGCAATGAACCTTGGGGCAGACTCTAGCACCATAAATACGTGCACCAATGGCAGAAACAACAACTGATCCGATTCGAAGCTCATTCTCCGGGGTCAAACATTTGGAAAGCGACTCAGGAAAATAGGGAATCATCCAAAAACATAGTTTTTGGGAAATTAGAGACGGGGCAATGACCCTGTTTACTAGAGATGCCTGACAAAAATTTCCATGCTTAGTGAATCATGAAGGAACTCCAAATCTCCTTCTTTACCTTCATCATGGCCCTCTGAAGCAAGTAAAGGACTTTTGGGAGGCCACTCCTGCTGATGCCCATTACAGGACCTAGAAACCTAAATAATGGTGGAAATCTCTAGCTCCTGATGAGAATGTAGATAGCTTCTATGAGGAGCTATGCAAATGCAGGATTACCAGATTGGAAGGCTCGGACAAGGTCATATGGGGGTATTAGAATACCGACAATTTTATTATCAAAGAAGCCATGGAGGTGCATATGGAGACATATAGAATGGAGACTGATGATAAATGGAGGAAGATATGAAAAGGAAATTGGTGGCCCAAAATCGCATCTTTCAGCTGGCTACTATTACAAAGGCGCATTCTTACCTGGGAGAATATGCAATGTCGGGGATTCATAGGACCGTCCATATGCATGATGTGTGCGATAGATGCTGAGACTACAAATCACCTCCTTAATTCCTGCCCGATTGCATCCCATCTCTGGGAGAAAGGTGCAGAGCGCTTTCATAAGACGGCTAGGGTTGGGGACAGGTCGAACCTCTCCATTTCCATCTGGCCCCCAAAATCCTTCAAAAATGAAATCGTGAATAGGATTTGGGAGTTATTTCCAGTTTTCGTGGTCTAGGAGTTGTGGAAGGAAAGAAATCATCGTATCTTTGAAAACAAAAGCTTCACCACTGAAACCGTTTGGAATCAATTGGAGAAACATCTAAAGGAGATGCTAACTCTTAATCAATGGAATCATGATGCTATGAAATTGGACAGTTTCAAGAGGAAAATTCTATATGACTGGGGAATTTTCAACGTATCGGCCAGCATCAGCTGTCCTAGAAGAGTGGTGGCACCTCCTCTTAGCCCAGAACTGTGGAAATGTCCGTTGGAGGGAACGTTTAAGCTCAACTTTGATGGCGCTACAAAAGAGAACCCTAGCCCAACTTGCTATGGTGGAGTTATCAGAAACGTCGAAGGTGACATCGTGAGTACTTTCTGGGGCGATCTGGGAGAAAATACAAACAATGTCATTGACCTAGAAGGAATGAGCGTTATCAGATGGGCTCTCCAACAAGGATGGACTCTGTTGGAGGTGGAAGGAGATTCTCTCATCATCATATCCACAGCTAAATGAATTTAGTGTGGATCGGCAGTCGCCAAAATCTCTCGTAATTGTAAATGGGAGAGTAAGCTTTTGGCCCTTCGAAGATTACTGAACTCTTATCCGGCCATTCAATTTCTGCATATTCGCAGGAAAGGAAACACGGTGGCGGATGCCCTAGCTAATAAAGGAGTGGAGGCTCGTGTTTCTTTCCATGGATTTTTTCTGACGGACATGGTGGACGTCGTCCTGAGAAGGAGATGCAAAGATCTGGCCTTAGCATATTTAGACCAGGTGGCAGGTTGCATGGAGAAGGGCCATGTGGAGAGGATACGTCAGGAGGCCAGCTGGCCCCCCACTGACATTTGGTGGCATTAGACCTCGATCCTACTTTCCCCTACGCCGCTACTAGTAGTGCTAACAGTGCTTTCACCGCCCGTAGGGAGAACAGGGAGGATGGGAATGATTACGATCAGTGGAGTGAGTTGGCGACAACTCATGTAACGGCCACGGGGGATCCCACTAACTCCCATCATGTCAGAATGGGAAGTACAGGTGAAACAATGGAGGAAGTGATGGTTGATAGGAGTGACACGGAGCACGATCTTCCATATGCCCCCAGACGTCATACTCCTAGCATTCATAGCTTGTAATCATCCTTTTCAGCACGTTTGACTCCATCCATTATCATCATGGTTTTAATTTGGCAGTTGGCATTATTATCATTTAACTGTCTCTGTGCTTCGGGTATTAAAGATGGGATTAATGGTCCGATGCGAAAGTACCGTCATCACAAGGTTCAAGCATTCAAATTTGGTCGAGTCGTGGATAGGTAGATCATCGACTTGTACAGCACCATGATCGGTAATCCTTTCGTCTGTGTGGGGTGTACTGTCAATCCTTTGGACTCTGGATGGGCTGTTTCTCAGCTCTACGCGGAAATTCCTATAAGTATGAGCCATATTATGGGCATTATCCAGATGTGTAAGCAGTACTCTGAAGGCTGGTGCAATTTCCCTATGATTCTTTATTGGCATACTGTAGTGACTTTAGCAATCATGGCCCCCCGTTTGAGAGCCAGCAGTCATAGAGGCTCTAGCAGGGGGGGTGGCCCTTCAAGGCCTAGGGGGAAAGCCACTTTCCCAATGAAGGTTCTTCTCATCAGCCTCCTTTGGAGATGGAGGTGTCCGACCCCCAGCCTTTTAACTGGGGAGCCCAGTATCTTGCAGAAACCCAGGCAAACATTGAGGTCCAGATCGCCTATAGAGAGGTTGCACTTCTACGCGAGTATGAGGCTCACCTGGGAAGAAAGCTGCTAGCCAATCCATTTTGGGTGGTGAGGATACTTCTTGATCGCGATATTCAAGCTAGATATCAGTTGGATCAGGGCTTGCGGGGGGCAATCCCGATCATCAAGGGAGGCCAGCAAACCAACTTGGCTGGAGTCCGCTTGCTTAAAGCTGTGTTAAAGGAGTATATGGATACTTCCAAGGAAGTCCTGCGCGCGGAACCAGTGTCTCCAAGGGGGGAGCATCCGGCTTCGTGACAGGCTATGGAGGTTTTCTTTTGTGGTTTTAGTTGTTCTATTCCATTTATGCGGCGGTTATCTTCTGCGTTGGGGCCCTATAAGCGGAGTTTATATGGTGATGTTAGCTTCTTTTATTTTGTTTTGAGGCAGTCATCTTTTTGGTTTCCCAACTCCTTTTTCTTCTGTGTAGTCACGGGTTATATCGGTTTCTTTGCTGCGGGGGTCGCTTGGCCCGGATCTTTGGTTGTATGGCAATAGTTTGTACTGTATTGACGCCCAGGCTGGGAATGTTGGATGTTTTCCCATAATATTTAATGTTGGCTCTATGGTTCTAGTCCATGGCTTGTTCAGTTTCTATGCTAACCCTATTTATCTTGCGGGTTTTTTTTGTATCAAGTTCTACGATACCATCTCCACTGCCTCTTTGTAAGATCTTCTTCTGAATTGCCGACCACCTTGGGGGTCACCTGTGTGGCACGAGCAGGGGCATCCTCGTTTGTATTTCTATCTTTGTACTATTATTCAGTTTTTAAGTAATAGAAGGATCCTGAGCTTACTTACAAAAAAAAGGTGCTTCAGTCTTTGAAATCGTTTCTATGTATTTCGTTTTTTCAATAAAAAGATTTCTTTTGCGATATCTGGGGCTTTATTTGAGGGGTTAATTTAAGAGGGAAAATGAGGGTTTCTAGGGTTTTTAGGTTTCACAATGGCGAAAAAATCTAGTATCGTCGCACAACATTTACGAGGCCTCCACACAACCTCACGAGGATACATATACTTTCCTTGAATTCAATACACAGGGAGACGATTATGATTACCCCAAATTTGCTGAGCTCAGGCATCCGATCAGGTCTCTTGTTTGGGTAGATGGGTCTTAGCCTTCGGATGCAAATGATCTCATTGGCACAACTTTGGGTCTTAATCTTAACATTGAAGTTGGAAATGATGGTAAACATCAGAATAATCAAGCGGGTATCAGTGGGGATGCCCTAGTTGCTGGTCTGAGTGGGATTAATTTTGAAGAACCTGGGTGTGAAGATGATAACAATGAGTATTCCAATAAGGATGCTCTACAGCACGCCTGTAATTACTGTGGGATTCATAATCCTGCTTGTATTGTTCGCTGTAATGTTCTCTTATGCAGGAAATGGTTCTGCAACTCACGAGGGAATACTTCAGGTTCTCATATTGTTAGTCACCCAGTAAGCAAATCCCTCATCCTTTTTGGGGTATTCTCCATTTTATTATGTTATTGAAATTGAAAGGGTATGTTTTATTGCACTTTCATTTTTTTGTTTGTTTATTGATCCAGGACATTTATGCATGTATATAGCCTCTCGTGTCCTAGAGAGAGGGAACGTATGGAGTAGATCTTTAATTTTTACGGACAACTAAATTTTGTTAAATCAACAAGTAAATCAGTTGGATGTGTTGACAATACTTTCAATGTTACTACTTTTCTTGCATTTGGCTATTGAGTATTTGTCATTGCTTGTCATGGACAAGTTCAAGCAAAACATAAAGAAGTATGTCTTCATAAAGACGGTCCTTTAGGGGAGACTATCCTGTAGTGTTACAATTGTGGTTGCAGAAATGTGTTTTTATTTGCTTTCATTTTTGCCAAAACAGAGAGCGTTGTTCTTCTATTACATGCAGAGAACCTTACTTGAGTGTCAACGCACCTAAGACATGAACTAGGATATAATCCAGTGGTGCCCGCTTATTTAAGTTAACAATTACCCCTTTTTTCCTTCCTTGGGACTCTCCCCTAACTTTAAATTAACAGTTCCTAATGATATACAAGTCTTTCGAGTAATTGCAAGGAATGGAATATTCCTCTACTCCGGGTTTTTGATAAAACTAGCCATCATAAATTAAATGTTCGCTGCAGAACGTAGGATTATTTTAGGCAAATGAAAGGGCAAGAAGAATGAAAAATTACACACATTTATACTAAGCACTTTTTCATTACTATCTTGCAGGGACTTGCAATCTTATCTATCCATGATCTACTTATATTTGACATGTGAGAGTAGTAACCTGTTTATCTTGGTAGACAATAGACCTTGGTTATTGGAGAATCATTGCAGCCCGTCACAACTATGGCAACTAATGGTTACCAAGGTTAGACCTATATGTTTAAATTTCCTTGTGATCCATTGAGATCATTTATAAATCATAAAATGTTTTAACTTGTATGCAATTCCTTGCTAAAATAAACCTTGAATTCTTCTAGAGAGTCACACATGCAACCTGTTTTGGCTACAGTCTAGAATGTCACCTTTTGCAAACACAAGAACAAGGTCTGAAAATAAAGGGCTTGAAAATAAGGTTGAGGACAAGCAAGAAACTCCAACTGCCAGTAAAAGAGATAGTCTTTACAAATGGTTCTGTGCTATTGATGCTGCAAGGTTGTAGCGTAAGGCCCTCGCTCCTGTTAAAGAACCGCAAAAAAATTGCATGGTTGTGTTGCATTCGAAGTGACCTGGGCTTATGTTCGTGGGATTAACTACATTAATGAACTTCGGGTATGCAATTTTTGAATAACTACAAATCAAAACCCGCTCTTCATAAATATTAACTACTTTCAATTAAGTTAATGTGGGATCCTTAATATTAGTAGGGGGCATCGTTTACTATGAGCAGTTAGTAAACTATTTATTAAGTTAATTACAGTTACTATTAACTTGAGAAAAGACCTATTGATAGTGCAATTAGTAGGGGGCATCGTTACTTGCAGTGAAAACAAGTACAGGGAATGACAAAAGAGTGTGGAATGGAAGGCCCAACTTTTCTAAGAGACATAACTACTTGCAATAAAGTTAATGTGGGATCCTTAATATTAGTAGGGGGCATCGTTTACTATGAGCAGTTAGTAAACTATTTATTAAGTTAATTACAGTTACTATTAACTTGAGCAAAGACTTATTAATAGTGCAATTAGTAGGGGGCATCATTTACTTGCAGTGAAAACAGGTACAGGGAATGACAAAAGAGCGTGGAATGGAAGGCCCAACTTTTCTAAGAGACAAAAACTGTTGCGGTGAAAATTATCTTCCCAAGTTAGTAGGAAACATATATTGGTAAGTATAAGGAAATGAATAACCATAATAACATCTATAAAATTATGCAACCATGGGTCATATTGTATATATACGTAATACCTGCTTCCATGCCATACTAAAGTACTATATATATATATATATATATATATATAACCTTTTCATAGCATTAATAATTTAGCACCCTAGCTGTTATCATTTAGCACCCTAGCTATGGTCTACCATAAAAATAGCAGCATAAGGTAATACTGTGATTAATGACCTCATTTAACAGTTGTGCTAAGGATTATTCTATACTTGAGGACATATTAAAGACGTGGACTGTAGAGTAAGTCTTCGGTGCCATTGGAGCTCACCGCAACATCTGAGTAGGCAGACATTCATACTAATAGATAGATGATGGAAACAAGAATCCTGATCCTTTGACATACCAAACTTTTTGGTGCAAGACATAAATTACATACATGATCAATACTAACTTTAAAAATTGAACATACAAGTAATACCGGACGACTACACAATAGGATTTCAAAATATGCCTATCATTATATTGTTAAGCTTACTCGATTGCATTTTACAATTAACTTTTGTTAAGGACTTTTTATGGGAATCACTAAATTACTTGATTGCATTTTACAATTAATTTTTGTTAAGGACTTTTATCAGAATCACTAAATTTTCTTCTTAGAATGGCCTGGAGTTGTATATGCATTGGGTACAGGAAACAATCAATTGGGAAACATACATATCTTGAATAAATTTGTTCCTAAAATGGATTTGAAGTTGTATATACACTGGGTATAGACAACAATCAACTGGGAAACATACATACCTTGAACAAATTTGTTCCTAAAATGGATTTGGGATAGGTATGTTGAATGAATAAGTTTTTTATATAAACCTGGTGATTTTGTGAAGTATGATGCCTTTAGGTATGAAAAACCATCATTATAAAGTCTAATGCAAAATCCAGAAAATGAATACCACTAAGCTGTAAACAAGAAGACAAATCCAATTTCAAAAAGAGCAATCAGTTGGTTGAACATTAAGATTTGTTTCGAAAAGAAACATCAATATTTTTAATAACCGACAAATAGTCTCGCAAACATGCAACACATAACACATTCTTAAATTGGACATTGACTACCATACAATATTTTTTATACAAAATTAGGAACTCAACTCAGCCCCACATTTAATTATGGAAGAGTAACCTCAATATGTTGTTTTATTTCTTAGGAGTTTGTAAAAGGTTAAAATGCCCAAAGCTGTTAAAGAGGCTTAAAAAACGTTAGACACTGCTGGAGAATAATTGAGCTATTTGTTTTCAAGTTTGGAGGTGCGAAACGGAAGAAATAATGCTGAGCAAGTGAGCAAGTTTGTTCTACAAGATTTCTGTATGTATCAAGAAACTGTATTAAAGTCTTTTCTTTAACTAAATATTAAAAAACTACTTCTAAAATAATAGACTCAAATAATTTTGAAATGATTTTACAGTTAAAGATAATTTTCTTTTTGTATTTTATAAAATGAACAATTGTGCAATTTGCTTTATCATGTCTTCTTTTTCTTATGGATATGGTTACAAAGAGTGTTAAATAACAATTGTGTTAAATGATTTGTTTTTCTTATGGATATGGTTACAAAGAGTGTGTTAAATAGTTTGTTGCATAGGTTATATTTCTCAATCTTAGCTATATTCAATAATACATAGTTTATGCTCATACATAGTCAATGCATATCTCCACTTTTGAAAACAAACTTCCTCACATTTCGTGGATGGTAGGTCGAGCAAACCATCAGCCGGTCATCCGAGTCAGAAGATGTCTCAACGAAATTGAACCTGGGTGGATGGAATGAAATCCATCTATCCCCACCAACTTTTGAAATGATTTTACTAGAAAAGATAATTTTCTCTCTATATTTTATAAAATGTACTAGCTCTTTTTTATGCTCTCAACTAATAATTGTTTGCAATTTTCCAACTTACTTTGGCATGCTTTCTTTTTGTTATGGGTATGGTTACAAAGACCGTTAAATAATTGTTGTTAACATGTTTGTTTCTTTCCTAGCATAGAATAAGATAGGAAATTGCATTTTTAATAAACAAAAAACCAATGCAGGTGCAATGTCGGGGACATTGCCACCTCATGGCTCTTGTTGAATATGATACCATTCTTTATAACTGGAGGTCGTGCAGTTCAACTCGCTCATGACAGTCTCTACCTGCTTGTTTTGTTATGACTTTGGGGATCCCTTTCTAGTCTGTGCAGTCTTACTTACAAATTGATATGTGACCTCTTACCGTAACTAATTGTTCTAGTTCACAGAAGTTATTCACGATATGGATTTTAAAAAAAATGATGAGACAACCCGAAGAGGATAATTTTTTATATATTTTCATTAATCTGTATGTTACAAAAAAAGTATATAATACAGGTCATTATATAAAATGATATTATGGATTAATTCCAATTATAGCATATAAAGTTTTTTATTATAAAAATTTAAGAAAATTTAAATAAGAATCTAATAGACTTTAATTAATAATATTGATCTAAAGTTTTAATAATAATGTTTTATTATTGTAATTAAAATTTTAATTGAGATTATTATTTTTCAATAATTTAGTACTTTTAATTGACTTTACAAATAAAAAATATTATTACTAAAAAATACAATAATAATAATAAAATAATCATCATCATCATCTATTGTTAAGGTCACTGCCAAGCGAGGCACCAATTTGGTGTATGAGACCCTCTCGTTTGTGGGACAAGGGACTCCCTCTCCGCAACAATTTAACTGCTAAAGTATACAGAGGTGTACATACCCTACCCCCTCCGGAATTGAACTTGTGACCTCCTAGGAGGAAACACATGCCCTTAACAGTTAGGCCCACTCAGGTTGTACCTAAGGGAAAAATATTTAATAATAATATTCTATAAAAAAACATTAATACTGTGCAAAATATAGCTAGCAGCGTATTCAAACATATTAATATTATTAATATGGTTGTTGCTAGTTAATAAAGATTCACAAAGCCATAATAACATTACTCAAAATCACTTCAACCCTATTGTAAATTTCAAGTTTTTTTGTGCTGGCCAAAAACCTCCACCTCCACCTCTAGTTGAATGGGGTTGATCACTATGTAGAATATGCTCACGTCAAAATTATGGACTCAGTGCAAGGTTTTGATCTCTCCTTTTGGTGCAATGCAAAATAGCTCTTCTCTTATTTGTATAATGTGGCTCTTAGTATGGCTGAAAATGGCAAGTTTGGTGTTCATAATTTCTAATTACAACATTTCATAGACTAAATTACTTATGTTAATCTCAGTGATTTCCATGTCTCACTCATTTTTCATATTAAGATCTTCCCTCCCCTAGGAACCATATGACCATTGCATTCCTTTTGTTGTTCAAATGAAATTTCCCCACCTTTCCACTTTGTCCTTTGTTATCACTTCTTTATTACTTATTGCCTATCCTATGTTGGTCTCTTCCAATGTTTTTTCTATCCATGCGAGCATCCATTATTTGGTATTTTTGAGATCCATAGTGAACATCATAAAACAAAAATTAAAAATATCATATATCATAAATATACTTATAGGTTGCTTCCACGCATACACACACACACATATATGGTAGCAAGTGTAATTCAAATAGCCAATCAAGGTCAATGATGAGAGCAATGTGTGTGTGTGTGCACACACACACACACACACACACACACACATTGCTCTCATCATTGACCTTGATTGGCTATTTGAATTACACTTGCTACCAATCAAGGTCAATGATGAGAACAATGTGTGTGTGTGCACGCACACACACACACATCGTTCTCATCATTGACCTTGATTGGCTATTTGAATTACACTTGCTACCATAGATTATTTTATTTCTCTTGCACCACCACATTATTGTCAACCCACCTTTGCAATGCTATCTGTCTTACCATCAGTCCCACTAGTTGTTTCCCTTCATATGTTTCTGCCTACCCATTTGGACATCATAGATTGGCAATGTTTTTCAACCTTGGTTGAACATGTCTTTTTTCTCTAAAATCATTTATTTCTCAAAGGTTTTAAGTTGTTAACTTGTAATATAATTCTTTATTCAAGGAAAAAAGTGATATTGTTAACTTCTAACCATACATTTTATTCATCTATATTGTTTATTTTCTAAAAATGGTCCTTGTAAAATATGAACAATTACTCTGAAAACAATTTGCAAGAACGCTGTAAATATTTGAAGATTGTGAAGGAAATGTGTCACATTCACAATAGAAGATAATAGTATTTAGGAAATGAGAATATTGTAAAAGCACAAATCACCAATGGCATGGTGAAAATTTCCAAGGTTGGAACAAGCTTGGTTGGTTAAACATCCTTTTAGTTTCAAAACACTCATGCTATGCTTATGAAAATTCTTATGATGTACATAGTGCTTCGAGAGAGAGGAAATCAGAAATTGAAAGAAATGTGATGGTGGGGCTAAATAGCACACATGTTTTTTATGTTGTCTACAAACTACCCAATAGCTATCCGTAGGTATGAAAAGAAACCTTCTTTTCAAATCTTTGAGTTGTTTTAAGAACACATGTAAAGTTTACCACCATTAATTTCTCTATTGATATTCTGTGGTTGTATCTCAGGTATCCCCCAAAGCCAGTCTTGAGTATCCTGAACTTGCCATTACCTATAGCATGATTGGTTCATGGAGCGGATGATCTAGACAATGGATACCTTAGAGGAAGTATAGTTATTAGACGCGCAAATTGTGCATACAAGACCATATTTACATAGTTTTTAAAGTTAAATAATGACACATATTGATTGAAAATACTAACTTGGTTTAGTATATACAATGTAAATGAACTTTGCAGATGCAAAAGAAAGCTGAAGATGTTGCAGCATGTGGTCATGAAAGTAATATCGAAGAGGACAATATTTCTAAGATGGAAGCTATACTTGATCAATGCCTTTTACATCTTATAACAAATTGTTGCAAGGGTGAGTTACCATTTGATACCATATACTATTTCAAGTTTTTTTTAGTATATTTTTGGTGCATGTTTTGACTTAACAAGAAAAAATGTAACTTTTGTTGCTTAGGAGACAAATTCATTAGAGAAACAAAGCTGGAAAGGCTATTATCATTGGAAAAGTATTTACAGGGTTCCATAAAGCTTGTCAATTCCATGAAGTTCCCAATGTTGGAAGAACAGTTTAATACTATATTTGACATGAGATGGAATTGATTTCCAAGGCACAGTGAGAATATGGATGCCTAACCACCAAAGGAGTTATGTCTGAGTGCTAAGCTTCCCTAACTCAAATAGAAAAAAATTGTGATGCTATTATATTTTCTAAAATTTGCATATAAATGACAGTTTGCTAATGCGATTTATATTTTTAGCTAAACTTATTTTAGTGTGAATCTAATGCCCAATTTGGAAAGGAAAGAATGGGGGCACTTGCTAAATCCCCTTTGAGAAACTCTAAACTAGATTGACATTCTTCATTCCAAGTGAACTCTTTTGAATTCTTTAGTAGTCTTTCCATTAAAACCATTCTTGTAGTGTACCCCTAGATGAACTTCCGATAGTACCCTATGTGTCCTAGAATCAACCACAATATATGAATGTTTGTTGGGGTCTCTAGGTTAATAATAGCTACAATCTTCATTGGATCTACTAGGATGCCTTCCTTACAGACAATATCACCTAGCAACATGCCGAATAATGTGAAAAAATGCATGTTTTCATGTTCAAAGATAATTGCACTTGTCGACAATTCTAAACATTAGCCACAACATTGTAAGATAATACTTTACTAAATTGTACATAAATTCAATCATCTAGATAAACTTCTATGAATTTATGAATATAGTCCCATAAATATGCTATGACCATCCTAGAAAACATTGCTGGTGCAGTTTTGAACCTAAAAGGCATGACATTATAAGTGCAAAATCCCCATTATATTGGAAAAATCATTTTTATATGGTCCTATTCATCTTTTCACACCTAATGGCATCCCAAGAGTTTATCACTGATCAAATAGTCTTCCACAGCCACTACGAGTTTAGAACTTCATCCGTTGAGGGGGCAGGGAAGGGTTTGTGGATAGCTATATTGAGAGCCCAAAACTGAGCTAATAGGTGAGTTTTCTCTCAATTTCGGTATGAGTACTTTGCATTACTTTCAGATGTCTCGCTGGTAGAATTCCACGGTGTAACGTGTATTTATTCTATTTCTTTCACAGTAAGCAAATAGGGTCCATGAACAGAGATTTATTGATTCTCTTTTTAAACGGATTAATCCGGAAATACTTAAAGACTAAATTTCTGGATGGTCATAATTAATTTCGAACTTCTATGACTTTCCGTTTGCTTTTCACGTGATACAAGCGTAAACGATTAAGCGAGAAATTAGATACATCTTTCATTGCATTTCATCAAGTGGCTGTAGTTTAGTGGTGAGAATTCCACGTTGTGGCCGTGGAGACCTGGGCTCGAATCCCAGCAGCCACAATATTAGAAATGCTTTTCTTATTTAAAACCGATTTTGTGACACAATATTATAAATGCTTTTCTTATTTAAAACCGATTTTGTGACGAAAACTTATGGCAGAAAATTCTTGGAAGGCATATCTCATTTTTTTTAAAATGAAATTTGTTTTTGTAATTTGTATTTTTTTATTGGATATAAACTGTGATGCAACTTAATAAGGCTGGTCTGCATTTGTAAAATATAATGATTTAAATAATACAAATTAATTAAATGGGAAGTTTAACTTGACATCTTTTCTACAGTGAGCATTAATCACTAACATATTTTCTGTATAGGTTGACATCTTTACCACTGTGGTATCTACCACTGTCACAACCTCAGCAATTGTGGCATTAAGCGGCCATTGTTTCAGAGGCATAGTGCTGGACCAACATGTTTCAATGACTTAATGAACTACAACAAGCTTAAGCTTTACCTCGCTACCCTAGCTTCTTCATAATTGGCATCACATGTTTTCAAAAATGAAATATTAGTTGAGACTCTTTGACACATTATTTGAGACTCTTGTTACTTAGGTTATAACTCACATCATATGTTTTCAAAAATGAAATATTAGTTGAGACTTTTGAAACATTCTTTGAGATTTTTGTCACTTATGTTATAGAGAAAATTTTAAAAACACTTTATAACATATAATCTTAAAAGTAAAAGCAATACACTATATTTCATTTCTCTCATAGTAAATACATACCTTAATAAAATTGGAATTGGATATAGAATTCCAAAATATCAAAAAATCACAATTCTAAAGTTGTAATAACATATTTCCAATTTTAACAAAATGTGTATTAGTAACTTACATTTTCCATATATAAAGGATGTCTATTACTAGGTACTCAATGTATAAGAACAAGATAAACAACATGGGAGACAAAAGGCTTCCTAAAATTGCTTCACACTCTAGTATAAATAAATTAAGGATTAAACAAAGTTGGCATAAAGACACCATGTCTTGGCTCATAATTGTGTGGATAAAGAATTAGCACATAATTATAAAGAGATGATCAACCCTAATTTAAAAGATCAAAATCATCTCTTTATTTTAACTAGCATAAAGAAGAAACTCAACATTGTTAAAATAAGAACAAGACCTCATGAGATCCATAGCCAAACATAGTAACAAGACCTCATGAGATCCATAGAGAAACATAGTGAAACCAAGTGCTAGACAATTCCTAAGACATAATGCGATGAAAGAATTTGTCATCTTTGTGATACGAAAGAGGGTTCAAGAGGAAAATCACTTTCTCATTAAATGTCCTACATAAACCCATATTAAAAATATTTGGTATAATAATGACCTTCCTAATCTTTTAACTTATCACACAACTATGGTGATCTCTTAAAAACCATCTTTACAAATCAAATAGTTAGCCAATGCAGATCTCAAACCTATGACCTACGCATTATTAGCACAACGTTCTAACCAACTCATCTAATAGGCCAGAGGGATACACAACATATATGTCATATTCCTTTGAAAATGAAACACGTGATTGATGGAATTTAAGCTGCAGGGCGCCTTTTCTTTCAATATGGATATGCATAATTTACATTCAGTTCTTCAGGAAGCAAGGCAGTGGACAGCTTTGCGTTTTTGAGATTTAGGTTAACAAAATTTAATGCTTTCAAAGCAAGTCAAAATCCACACAACTATTTTGAAATCTTGAATGTCAACAAAAAATTTAATCAAAGATTTCGATACCGATTACCGAGTCGATAACGTTATTTTCTTGAGTGGCCATTTAAATGAACCCTGTGTCTCTTTGACAACGATGCCAAAATCTTCGGCCTTTCATTCCATCCTTGACATCTGTCAACATTATTCATTATTTTCATAAAAAATGTTATATGGCTAAAAGGAACAGAATAACAAATCAAAGCAGCCATATGCTATATCTTGGCTCTGCTTGAAGTTTCATTTGCGTGCATAAAGAACATCTAAACAAGTCAAATTATATGCCTCTGCTGGTTGGCCTATGCAGGTCTCAAACCTGCGACCTTCACGTTATTAGCACCACGCTCTAACCAACTCAGCTAATAGGCCAAATATCTACCATACTAATTTTAAGTTTTGTGGACTAATGAAACACATAATTGTTGAAATTTAAAAACACTCCAAAGTGATAGTAAGCCTTTCATTTCAATATGGATATGCATATTGATTAAATATTTATGCCCTAAAATTTGATTTGCAAAGATTTACATTTACGTCAGCGCAGGACTCCTTTCCTTTTCATCTCTAAGAGGTGTTAAAGGGATGGAACAACCCCAGACGCCCACTGTGGGACTCGAACCCAGTGATAGTAAGCCTTTCATTTCAATATGGATATGCATATTGATTAAAGATTTATGCCCTAAAATTTGATTTGCAAATATTTACATTTACGTCAGTGCAGGACTCCTTTCCTTTTCTTCTCTAAGAGGTGTTAAAGGGATGGAACAACCCCAGACGCCCACTATGGGACTCGAACCCACGAGCACAAGGTTAAGAACCTTTTTTCACAGAAAAATTTAACTTACTATTAATATACGAAATAGTAAACAGAACCATCTGTCCGAAATACATGCAACTCACAAATCCTGTCCTCGGATGCACAACATGCCAGATGTATCACTGACAACATCAGAAAAGACCCAATAATGTCCATAAGACCACATAATAACATCAGGAATCCCTCCAGCAGGAGAAATGGATCCAATAATACCCAGCATATCAAAGTGTCCATAAACAAAAAATATAAGGTCTGATTCAACAGTCAACCATAACAAACAAAGGATATAATCCGCATATAATGCCAAACATAAAAAAAAGCCGAGCCGCAGCCATATGTGGCTGTCATATAAGCCGCAAAAATGAAGAGGATGTATAACAAAACCGTCCAACAAGTAGTTGGAGTCAGCCTCTAGGAATAATCTGCACATAGAGCTAAAAAACATATAAGTATCCAACAGCGAATAACGGGCATCAATAACATATAATGACAAAAAGCAAAAACAACCAACATCATGTCCAATGTAAATCATAAGAACCCTCAGAAGTAAGTAAATCAGCCTGCCATTCTTGCCACATGATGATCCCGGTCGGAGAGTAAAGTGCCCTCTTAGAAAGTAAGTCCGCCTCCATATTAGCCTCCCTAAACACATGTTCAAAATGTATATGATGGAAGTGCTGAATAAGTATCTGAGCCGCATCCATCCAGTGTTTAAGAAGCAATACATTGAGTGTTGACTTGCCACACGCCCAAGTGATGGTAGATAGCGAATCTCCAAAAACAACAAGAGAAGAGATCTTTCTCATCCGAGCCCAAAACATTAAGAGCCAAAGTGCACATAACTCACTCCTAGAATTGGATCCACAGCCCAGGTTCAGCCAGATGTGGATGGAAACATCGATGGAAATGTGTAAAGTGGCACCCGCACCAGCCCCCCCATACCGGCTCACAGCAGCCCCATCGAAGAATCCACAGGGATATATCAGCACAGGGGGGGCGTGACGAAGGTTCCTATCCAGTTTGGCATTATCATCAAGAGTACAATGGGCCGAGACATATTCTTTATGTGCATCAAGGGTTTTTGAGCAAATCCCCTCCATATAAAGTAATCTATTCTCAAATATATAAAGATTACGAGCCTTCCATATCTCCCAGATCATAAAATATGGGAGTTCTGGACACCCAGCATCAAATCGAGACCAAGCATTAAGGCACGCATTAAGTGTACAGAAGTTCCATCTAAATTGTACACCAGCTTTGTTAGCTATCAAATTCCAGAGGTTCCTTGTGAACTGGCATGTTGAGAATAGATGATCTACCGATTCCTCCTGAGAGCAGCATAGGGAGCACCATCCCGGGCCACAAAAACCGCGGCGACATAGATTATCCCAAGTTAGAATCTTGTTGTAAAATGCCAGCCAGACAAAGCATTTTATCTTGAGGGGTAAAACAAGTTTCCAAATATATTTATCCCACCAGCGGGTCAAATACAGTGATTCAACAAACAAGGCATCATATGCCAACTTAGCAGAAACATTTCCACCTGCCACATCCCAAGTCCACACCAGTTTATCAGCAGCATCTGTTAGCCTAATATTAGATTGATAGATCGGCCGGATATACTCATCCCATTCATTCCCCAAGGAACCCATAAGTCCCAGCTGATCAGCCGAAATCCACTGAGCTCGTCCATCCACAAAACGACCAGCCGCATGTGCCAAAGAAAAGTATCCCTTTGCTCGAAGATGTGTCCTCAAGGGCAACGATAGAGTGTGTCGCGTTGATCCTCCCATGATCGGATCCAGTCCCAACTTAATATCACGACCATCTCCAGGAAGCCAAGCAATCCAGAGTGTAATAACCCCGAAGGCACCCAACAATCCATTCCAAATATTTGAGACGCCCAAAGTAGCAGGTTTAATTAGGCGCAACCAGCTTGCCACTGATACATTTTTCAGATATTTGGCTCTGATAATACGGCCCCATAACGATTGATCAAAAAGAACGCGCCATAGGCTTTTTGCGTGCAGGGCCGTAACAAATGAATCAAGATCCTTAATATTCCAGCCCCCCAATTTCCAGGGGCGTGCCAGAGCCCTCCAATTCATGAGATGAAATTTCTCCTGATTTCCACCACCCGACCACAAAAAGCTAAATATCTTCCTTCTGATCAAGCATAGGATGGATCGAGGGATTTTGCAAAGTGAGAACCAATATACGCCCAAGTTCATTAAAACGGCTTTCACCAACGTAAGCCTGCCACCCAAGGATAAACACCGAAAGCACCAGTGACTGATACGTATCTCAAATCTGCTGACAAGCCATGACCAATCATTTTTCATATAATTAGATGGCTTAATGAAGAAACCCAGATATTTAGTGCCAGCCTCAAGTTCATTGAATTGTAATGGTAGAATAGTGCTGATCGACCGTTCCACTTCGCCCAGCAATGAGTGTTTCAAAAAGAAAGATTTTATATAACTGATAATCATGCCCGTTACCGAGCAGAATAAGAACCTTGCGCTCTACCAACTGAGCTAGACAGGCACGTGTAAAAAATCTATATTTTACTCTACAAGACTAGTATATGAAGACTTAGTTAAGATTCTTCTCCGGTACGGTGCAACATGTAATATTTTATTGTACATGCCCAACAAGTTGATTTCACCGTATATTATTTATGGGGAGGATTGGAGTGATGTTTTCTTTTTTGGGTTAAAATTCATCATATTGTCATGGTGTGATCCTTTATCCTTTGAAGCTTCTTGTTTTATTCATTTTGATGTAACGTGTAATATTTTGTGGAAACTTGATAACATATATAACTTTTCATGTATGACAAAAATCTTGACGTGCAAGGACAACAATTGAATTGTTGGCCCTTTTCGTTTTAGTGGGCATTATGGATCATAATATTTATTGGGATATACCAATATATTCCATCTACTTAAAGTTTGGAAATGTCGTATTTGTTGTTGTACTCAATATTTGGCTTTAAATGTTATAAAAAACATCGACCTCGGACTCGGGAGCACAAGGTTATGAGCCTGCGTTTATAAGGTGACAAGTTTTACTGATTCTAAATATTTATTTGATAGAGCAAATAGGTTCAAATTAATTCTCTGAAAACAGATCCGTTTGCACCCAATCATGTGGCTAGAGATATGGACTTGAATCCCAGAAACCACATATTAGAGGAGATTTTGTCACTCTCCTTTTAAACCCATCATGTAATATAAGGGTTTAAATCTGTGGATCGTCATATAAGTAGATTCAAAGATTTCGACACTTTGTTTTTTTTTTCAAACCGATGAGAATTCCATAAGGGCATTAAAAGAAATTAGAAGGTATTTCAGTTGTACTTTAGTAGTGAGAATTCCACATTGTGGTCGCGGAGATCAAGGTTCGAATCCTAGCAACCACATTGATATTGATATATATATAACTGCTATCATATAAAACAGTACACAAGGGTCTCTGATTGAGAAAAATATTACCCACGATACATTCTCACAAGAAAACATCGCAAGTTATATTTTAGTAGGTGGCTTGATCGTAAAAAAAAGTCAGTATGTGCATCATGGCTTTATAGGATGAGGGCAATTGTCACTCGTGCACAAGTTACCTCTCACATGTTTTTGTTAGGAACCCGTGTCAACCCTTCTCTTTACTATGTTAGTATATTGTTGTTGGACGCATATGCTTTGTAAGTCGTCCCATAGTATTTGTTGATCCATAGTTTATATTAGCCCATAGTATTGACCCATAGTATTGGATGCATATGCTTTGTAAGTCGTCCCGTAGTATTATATGTCCCATGGTTTTGACTCATTGTATTGGGAATAGACTTAGTATATAAGTGTGTGTTGAGGTCATTAAAGGCACCGTGAAGTTAATTGTATTGAGTTTGCTCAAAGGAGGTTGCCCCCTCGAAGTGGCCTGTGATCAATATAAAAGTGATTCTGAGTTCTATTATTTCTAATATCTCATGTATTTGCATTAATTAATTATTGTAGGTTCATCACATCTGGTATCAGAGCACTTTCTTGGGCTCGTTGAGTGGAATTTCTGCCAAATTTTTTTTTGCGTTTGTTGTAAGTTCGGATCTAGGGATAATCCCTATCCGCTTAACTGTGGGAAGTACTTGGGCATAAGCCCTAAAACTCATTGTGAGGACCACAGGAACCCCAAAGTAGCTGGCCCATTGAGAGGACCTGCCAGCGAAAAAGGCAATGACCCCTACCTGATTGACTAGTTCCCACCTGTGAGGTAAACCAAGAGCTGCCGTTTGTGGCAAAGCGGTTATCAGTTTTACCTGAGCCGTGGAGTGAGGGGTACTGCCCCAATACGCAAGCCGTCAGACAGCATTGGTGGCTGAGTGAATCCCTTGAACCGATAGGAAGCCGCACATACCTGGGGTCCATATCTATTTTCAGCTGAAGTGTTGCCGATCACTTCTGCTCTAGATCCAACCATTTCAGATCTATTCTGAAAGTCGTTCCAGATCCAGTCGCCGTTTCAGATCCATCCATTTTCAATAATTTTCGTGCTATTACAGATCCATCTGTTGCGGATCCCTTCCGCGTCGCTGTTGCCGATCCATTTCTAAAAAAAAAAAGAAAAAAAAAGGAGTATAAAATTCTATTTTTCGGCCATATCTCCCTTGTTTCAACTCTGTTTTCCCTGAAACTTCACTGACATCCCTCCAATCCCATCCTGCATATTTCATTCCTGAAGACCCTATCCCAAATTCCATTTCCCAAGACCAAAAATCTCACATTTGTATATTTTTAGGGTTTTCCATAACTCCTTCAATTTTCACCCAAACGCCGTCAAATTTTGCCACCGTGTTCCTTTCCTAATTCTGCTTCTTTGTCCCTCTATACCAAATTTTCTCATTCTTTCACCCCGCTTCTGAAATCCCCATTTTTTGCTTCCCTGTCCATCAGAAAGTGTCCAAAACCTAGTCAAACCCCAATTACGCATCCAAGTTTTTCCCAAATCCAAATCTTCCTTTACTAAATAAGCTTTTGTTTGTGTTTTTCTATCCATTTCCAAAAAAAAAAAAAACATGGAGGAAGCACTTGCAGCCATCCAAACCAAACTCCAAGATCTGGATGAAAAATTTCTCATCCTCCATCTTCGGCATTCGGCCATGAACAATAAACGACAACGAGAATCTTTTGCAGCCACCGAGTTCTCTTCTTCCAGCGATTTTCGCGGGTCGAAGCTTGATTTTCCTCGCTTCAATGGTACTGATCCGACTGGATGGATATACCAAGCAGAACAATATTTCAGTCTGCATAATACTTTTGATGTCCATAAAGTTCCACTTGCATCCTTTCATTTGGAACAAGAGCCCTTCAATGGTACCGTTGGTACATCAAAGCTCATCCTGAGCCAAACTGGACAGATTTTTGCCAACTCTTTTTGCCACGATTTGGTCCTAGTGCTTTTGATGACTTCACAGGAGCACTCACTAAACTTCACCAAATTGGCACAGTGAGAGAGTATCAAACAGAATTTGAGAAACTGGCCAATCACACAGAAGGATTGTCTGATGAATTCTACATGAGTTGTTTTATCAGTGGTCTCAAGGATGAAATCTGCTCAGAAGTCAAAATGTTCTGTCCCAACACAATGATGGAAGTCCTAGGGTTGGCTAAGTTGGCAGAGGACAAGATCGTAGCTCAACAACGCTCCAAACCCACCTTTGTTCCCTTCAGAAATATGGATTCCCAACGACCTCCCATCACGCCTGCCCCGCAACCAACTCCTATCAAGCATTTGTCTGAAATAGAGATGCAGGCACGCCGAGAAAAAAGGATTTGTTATAATTGTGATGAGAAATTCACTCGGGGACATAGATGTGTTCAACAAAATCTCTATCTCTTGGATGTGGATTCTCCGCTTGCCTCAGAACTTGATGAAGAAGCTCCAGATACAGTAGATGATCAGGTCGACATTCAACACCCGCCTGTTGACACCCCCATCTCAGGACGACCCACCCGAGCTCTCTCTCCATGCTGTAACTGGCGTCACCACCCCACAAACAATGCGAGTCAGGGGATACTTCAAGAAGCTCCCTCTTACCATACTCATTGATTCTGGTAGCACTCATAACTTCATTGACCCTCGGATTGCCAAACAGGCTGATTGTTTTATCCATCCTTGCTCCAACTTTGAAGTCATGGTTGCCAATGGGGGCACCTTACCTTGCAAGGGGAAGTGTCACAATGTGTGTATCTCTATGGAAGATTATAACCTACACTCTGACATGTTTGCCTTGTCCTTAGGCGGATGTGATGTGGTTTTGGGCGTTCAATGGTTACGCACACTTGGCCCCATCTTATGGGATTTTTCGAAACTTTGGATGCAGTTTTCAGTAAATGGGGCACAACACAAATTAATGGGCTTACAACTAGGGTTTCTCTGCATCATCAGTTCACATCGCCTAGAAAAAATCCTTAAGAAGAATTCACATGGTATCATCGCTCAACTCCATTCCCTTCAGATGCACCCATCAACGGTCTCCACTACTTCCTTGGATAGATATGCAGGTGTCTTTGCTGAACCAATGAGCTTTCCGCCTTCAAGAGACCTTTCCGGTAAGAATTTAGTCACATGTACCTCTCAGCAGGAACTGATGGCTATTTTGCATGCGGTACAGAAGTGGCAGCCATACCTATTAGGGAATTATTTCTACATCAAGACTGATCTCTAGAGTCTGGAAAATTTTCTCGAACAATGGGTCTCCTCCCCAACACACCTGAAATGGGTTATCCAACTCATGGGTTATCCTTATGCGATCACTTACAAGAAGGGTAAGGACAATATGGTGGCAGATGCACCTTCTCGCACAATTGATAACCTAGTTTCTCTTACAGCTCTTTCTCTGCTTGTTTCCAAATTGGTTGCAATATGTTCAACAGGGCTATCTCTTCTATGAACTCCATGCTTCTTCATCAGCAGGGCACTCTGGGTTCTTCAAAATGTATGACCGGGAACAATGTAACTTCTTTTGGCAAGGACTGAAAATAACAATTCAACAGATGGTGGCTGATTGTGATACTTTCCAGGTCAACAAGGGTGAAACGACACTCCTTTCGGGATTGCTCAAATCCTTGCCCATCCCTACACAGCTTTGGTCAACTATTTCTATGGATCTCCTGACAGCGCTCTGGTGGTACAATACCACATCTCAAAGGACACCATATGAAGCAGTATATGGACAGACACTACCAGTTCTTCTTCCATACACCCTTAGCAGCTCCCCAGTTCAGGAAATTGACTCGGTTCTTCGAAACCGTGATCAGATTCTTCTCATTCTGCAGGACAATCTTCACATGGCTAGAATTCGCCTGAAACAAAAAGCCAATCAACACCGTTCTAAGCGCATTTTCCACGCAGCTGATGGGGTTCTTCTTCGTCTACAGCCTTCCAAGCAATCCTCCCTGCCACTCCGAAGGCGTCAGTGGCCCGAAATGCAACCTGAGGATGCTACCGGGGAACCACTTCTTCAGATTCTACAACAATTTCTCCAACCAAATCTTTGAGGACAAAGCTTTTTCTAAGGGAGAGGAGATGTTAGGAACCCGTGTCAACCCTTCTCTTTACTATGTTAGTATATTGTTGTTGGACTCATATGCTTTGTAAGTCATCCCGTAGTATTTGTTGATCCATAGTTTATATTAGCCCATAGTATTGACCCATAGTATTGGACGCATATGCTTTGTAAGTCGTCCCGTAGTATTATATGTCCCATGGTTTTGACTCATTGTATTGGGCATAGACTTAGTATATAAGTGTGTGTTGAGGTCATTGAAGGCACTGTGAAGTTAATTGTATTGAGCTTGCTCAAAGGAGGTTGCCCCCTCGAAGTGGCCTGTGATCAATATAAAAGTGATTATGAGTTCTATTATTTCTAATATCTTGTGTATTTGCATTAATTAATTATTGCAGGTTCATCATAGTTTTGTACTTCTCCAATCATTGTTTGGAGGATTGTTATCTCGATGGAAAATCGGTCGGTGCAAGGGAACGTACTTAAATGGAACTTAATAACGAATGATGAAGTCATTGAGTGTACCAAGTTGTCATGGGCATTGGACCAAAGCAAGAAAATGCATAGTATAGAATCAAGAATATGAGCACATTTGTAATGATTGTTGGTTTTTGAGTATAAGGTTGTTGAGAATGAGAAGTTTACTATAGAATCAATTTTAGGTTTTTGGAGTGTTTGAATGGATCTATTTTGATATTTTAGGGAGTGGAGGAGTAATTATTTAGAAAATTCATATGTGATTTAAAAATTTATGGTATTTGAACTAGCGAACATTCGAAGACACTAGAATCTCGAAAGACCAGGTCTGGTATCGCATCACGCCAGATATCATCGAGACGCTCAACGTCATTGTATGGTAAGAAGAGGATAAGAAACACCTAGACTTAGAGAAACCCATCTTAGATTTATGGCTCTCGCTATAATCCCTCTCCACGAAGCCTTATCCAATGAAACCCTCTCCCTCGATCCTGAGTAGTTGGTTCCCTCCGCCGACAAGATACTTCAAGTCAAATTTCGATGGGGCATCCAATGGAAACCCTGGGCCAAAGGGAGTGGGTGGCATTATCAGGGGTGCAGGAGAGAAATAGGACACAAATAGAAAAACTGAAACTAAATGCAAGTCTGACACGGAAAACCGAACCAAATAGGAAAAAGGAAAAACTAGAATTAGCTAAAATTTGCTAAAAAACTGTATTTTTCAATTGAGTCAAACCTTTCGAAAAATACGTGACCCTAGTCACTAATTTCACTGATAAATCCATGACTGAGACCTAAAATAGGGGAAAAAGAAATGAAAATGCTCATGAATTTGGAAAAAATCCAAGGGTTTTTTCCCAGGATGCTTACCAACAAACAAAGGACAGTAGACAACAAGAAAATTTAGACAAATACTACCCTAAACACATAAGTATGAGGTTGTAAATAGTGTTCTAAATGCAACCAAAGATGGACAATGGATCAATTCCTTAGTATCGGTCACAAAATCCATTGTGTATGATTTCTCACAACTGCAAAAGACACCTAACAATGGGTTGTGCAATCCTTGGTAGTAGATTAGAATGGAAATTAAAGTAAATCTACTCTAAACTAAAGACATTTACTTTTAAACATGCATGAAAATATACATTTGAAAACCAACCATTAAAAGAAGGTGGACCATCTTGAAGAATGTGTTTTATTATTACATAAAGAATCAAGTGATAAATGCATACCTTGGTACGAATTGATGAAGGTGGAGGGCCTTTGCAACTTATCCAAGGGAAGGTTCTTTTGTACCCTTCACATCCCCAACCTCCAACTAGATGTCAAGTGGGAATTCTATTGATGGTGAAAGCTGAAAGGAGAATGTGGTTTCTTTCTCTTTCTAGCGAGACTTCAATAGCATGAAGATGTTTTTTTTTCCATATGGTTGAATGGATGTCAAATGGTGACCATGAAGGCTTGTTTTATAGGCATAAGAGTGATAAAAAATGAGATCAGGATCCAATGTGTATGGGTCCTCGCACAAAGATGGGCGACCTTTTAGATGCAAAGGATGTTTTGCAAAACATGTTCTTGTTGTAGAATTCAACAACGCGTACATGTTTATTAAACTTAGGAATGGGAAATCCTGAGGAAGCCAAGTGGGAAGCCATGAAGGCTAGGAGAACAAAATGCATACATGATTTTGGTTCTATAAAACACGTACGCATTTTAGAGAACCAAAAAGCGTATTCTTTTTGTAAATAATATTTTTATTCCATAAATCCGGACCCTAACACCCCTCCTCAACCCCCTAAAACCCCCTCTCCAACTCCCTAACACCCCCTCCCTAACCCCTTAACACCCTCTACCCCTAGTCACCCACACGACACTCTCCAACTAACTAACACCCCCAAACCTCATAACACCCCCCCCAACTCCTAACACTCCCTCTCTAACTCCCTAACACCCCCTACCCCTAATCATCCACACCCTCCACCTACCCCTGTCTCTCCCCCTAGGCCCATAACAACCCCCTCCCTACTTCTCTCTCTCTCTCTCTCTCTCCCTAACCCTTACTAACCCCTTCTCTCACTCTCTTTCTCCCCTGCTCCACTTACCCGCAAATTTCTCCTAAAACCCACCTATGTCTCTACCTATAACCCCTTAAATACCACCCTCTCTCTATGCCTCTAACCCCTTACCACCCCACAATGTATCTCTCTCTCTCTCTAACCCCAACACCCACATTCCTTACCTGTGCTCCCCTTTCTCTCTAATCTCCCTACTCCTCCCAAAACCTCTCTCTCTCTCTCTCTATCTATCTAACCCGAACACCCACACTGCTCACCTATACCCCCCTTTCTCTCTAATATCCCTACTCCTCCCCAAACCCATAACTCCCCCCCCCCCCTCTCTCTCTCTCTCCCCGACACCCACACTCCTCACCTATACCCCCATTTCTCTCTAATCTCCCTACTCCTCCCAAAACACCTATCCCCCCCCCCTCTCTCTCCCTTATTCATCTCTTTCTCTATTTCCCCCTCCCCCCCTAAGCCTTACTGATCTTTAGTGTCATTCTATTTACCTATCCATCCAAATATTTTTTTATGTTAAATCATCAACAAACCAAGTCTAACACACCAAGTCATATTTTCTTTCTTCGTGAAAGATGTTCATTCTATTTACCAAGCCATCAAATTTTTTTTAATGTTCTCATTTGTTATCATCACCAATCCAAGTCCCACACTTATCCTCCTCTCTCACTCTCTCTCTCTCCCATACTCCTCTACCTAACTATAAATTCTAACCCTCTCTAGATCTCCCCCAATCCCCTAACACCCCCTGCTCTCTCCCACTCTTACTCCCCTACTCTTCTCGCTACCTCTATCCTCCTACTCCTTCTCCTCTCTCTCTCTCTCTGTCTCTCTCTCTCTCCCCTAACTCTTACTAACCCCCTCTCTCACTCGTCCTCCTTCTCTCTCACACACCTCTTCCCCCTAACCCTCACTAACCCCCTCTCTCCCTCTCTCTCTCTCTCTCTTCCCTACTCCTCCACCTACACTTAACCCCCACCCCTCTCTCTCTCCCCCATCACCCTAAAAATTCCATCTCTCTCTAAAATTATCACTACCCGTAACCCCCCTCTCTCCTTCCCTAACCCCCCTCCTACTATCCCTACCCATAACCACACCCTTCGCCCCTCTATGTCTCTCTCTCCTACTCCCCCTACCCCCACCTCTCTATCTCTCTCTCTCCCATAATCCCCATTCCCTGCCACTTACCACCCCCATCTCCATCTCTCTCTCTCTCTAATCCCCTCCCACTACCACTTATCACTACCCATCTCTCTCTCTCTCTGCCCCCACCCTATATCCCCCCTTCTCTTTGACATCCCTAATCCTCCCTAGATCTGTACCACCCACCCCCCACCCCCACCCACCCCCCCCCCCCGACCGCAATATATATCTCTATCTCTCCCTCAAACCCCCTCCTACCCCCACCCATAATCACCCACACCCTCCCCTCTTAACCCTCAACTCTCTCTCTCTCTCTCTCTCTCTCTCTCTCTCTCACACACACACACACACACACACACACACACACACACCCCTCTACTCCTCCACCTACCCCTAACCCCTACATCTCTCTCTCTCTCTCTCTCTCAACCCCCTAGAACCCCACTCTCTCTCTTTGCCACACACACACCCCTAATCCTCCCCCTCCCCCCTCCTCTCTCTCCCCTCCTCTCCCTAACCCATACTAACCCCCTCCCTCAATCTCTCACCTCCTACCCCTCCCAGTACATATAAAACCCCCTCCTCCTCCTCCCCGCCCCTCTCTCTCTCTCTCCCCATATCCCCCCTAACCCTTAGTAACATCTTCTCTTGCTCTTTCTTTTCCCTACCCCTCCACCTACACCTAACCCCCACCCCTCTCTCTCTCCCCCAACTCTTTAACACTCCCTTGATCCTCTCACTCTCTCTCTCTTTCGTGTCTCTTTCACACACACAAACACACACACCCTTACTCCTCCCCCTACCAATAAACCCATCTTCTCTCTCTCTCTCACACACTTACTAACCCCCTCTCTCACTCATGCTCTCCCCTACTCCTCTTACCTCTCTCTCTCTCTAACCCTCTCTAATCCCATCTCTTGTTGTATCTCTCCACTGCTCCTCCACCTACACCTAACCCCCAACTCTCTCTCTCTCTCCCTCAAACCCTAACAACCTCCCCACCTCTCTCTCTCTCACTCTCACAACCCCTAACCCCCATCCTACTCTCCCTACCCATAACCACCCTCTCTCTCTCTCTCTCTACCCCTAAATTCCTCTCTCTTTGTTTCTCCCAATACTGCTCTCCATATCACTTACCACACCCCTCTTCCTAATCTCTCTCTCTCTCTCTCTCTCTCTATTCCCCCACCCTATACCTCCCTTCTCTCTAAATTCCCTAACATTCCCTAAAACCCTATCCCTCCCCACACCCCGATCTCTATCTCTTTTTCTCCCCCAAACCCACTCCTCCCCTCCACACCTCCCCCCACCATGATCTCTATCTCTTTCTCTCCTCAACCCCCCTCCTACCGTACCCCTAATAAACCACACCCTCTGCCCCTCCACCCCTGGGATATCTCTCATTATACCCCTCCACCTACTTGTATCCCCTACCCATCTCTCTCACCCCATAACAACCCCCCCCCCTCTCTCGTACAACTAACCCTCTCCTCTCTCTTTCCCTCTCTAATATCCATAACCCTTACTGACTCCCTCTCTAACTCTCTCCCCCGCTACTCCTCCCCCTACCTTTAACCTCCCTTCTCATCTATGTCTCTATCCCCCCTCTCCCCCCTAACCCTTACTAACCCCATCTCTCACTCTTTCTCTCCCTTACTCCTCCACCTACACCTTACCCCCACCCCTATCTCTCTCTCTCTCTCCCCCCAACACCCTTGCCTCTCTTTCTCTCTCAGTCTCATTACCCCTAACCCACCCTCTCTCTCCCTAACCCCCCTCACAATCTCCCTACCCATAACCACACCCTTCACCCCTCTCTTTCTCTCTCCTACTTCTCCTAACCCTACCCCTCTCTCTCTCTTTATCTCTCCTACTCACCCTACTCCTACCCCTCTCACTCTATGTCTCTCCTAATCACCCTCCCCCTACCACTTACCACCGCCCCATCTATCTCTCTACCCCAACCCCATACACCTTCTTCCCTCTAACTACCCTAATCCTCCCTAAACCCATACCCCCCCAACCTTCCTCCTCCCCCTTACCCTAAGGTAAATTTTATTTTTACCAAAACGCGTGCACGCATTTTGTAGAGATAAAACGCGCACGCGTTTTGGTTTTCATGGCACCTAGATAGGTGAGAAAGGGAAATTTGAATTTAAAAGAAGCACTCTCATTTCTTAGTACTAATACCAAGCCTTGTCACTTGTCCAGGTGTCATCACTCTTCCTATGTGTCTGCTTCGGACTTAGCTTCAGGTTAACCAAACCTATGGTATGGAATATGGTAAACCATAGCTAGTTAGGCATCTCACCATTTTTCTCAATATGCCCGTGTTTAGCCGTTGGTTATAGTAAGTTGCACACCATCATTTTTTATGAAATTTTAGACACAAATAACATTTTTTCCACAGATTCCAAATATGTAAGTTTTAAAAAGAATTTATATATATATATATATATATATTTCTATATATTTCTTATTTTTCTTGTGTCATGACTCATTAACTAAAAAAACACATTGTTAGTGTTTCGTCCATAACTCTTATGTTTCTCAACCATTTTGAAAAAAAATGGTATGGTGTACTAAAGGAAACCGACTTCTATATGCTATAGAAAAACCGTTTTTGGTTGGTCATAACTAATTTCCAACTTCTATGACTTTTCGTTTGCTTCTCACGTGATATAAGTGTATACGATTAAATAAGAGATTTAAATGCATCTTTCTTTTCATTCCATCAAGTGATTGTAGTTTAGTGGTGAAAATTCCATGTTGTGGTCATGGAGACCTGGGCTCTAATCCCAGTAGCCACAATATTATTATAATTTCTTTTCTTATTTAAAACCAATTTTGTGACGAAAACTTCAGAGTACGAGCTTATGGCAGAAAATTCTTGGAAGGCATATCTCATTTTTTTTTTAAATGAAATTTGTTTTTATAATTTATAAATTTCATATTCTATATTTTTTTGATTGGATATAAACCGTGATGCAAATTAATAAGGCTGGTCTGCATTTGTAAAATACACCGATTTAAATAATACAAATTGATTAAATGGGAAGTTTAACTTGACATCTTTTCTACAGTGAGCATTAATCACTAACATATTTTCTATATAGATTAAAATGTTACAATTACATTATATGGTAACATGCGTACACTTATTTATGCTTCTAGACTCAAGCCGAGTGAAAGGTTAGGGCTCAACATTTCTTTACTCATTACGATTTGTACTCGATGAAACTTTGAAATCCATAGAAATTGCATTAATGATTTGCAGAATCCATACAAGTTGTATTGTGTATAAAAAACCAACAAGAAAACTCAAATTATGACTTACATTGAAGGAAATATGCCACATCTTAAATAATATCTCATCTCACTCAATGTCTTGGCAAATAATTGAGTGGATAAAGACACCATGTCTTGGCTTGAGTGGATATAGCACATAATTATAAAGAGATGATCAACATTAATTTAAAAGATTAAAATCATCTTTTTGTTTTAACTAGCATAAAGAAGAAATTTAACATCGTTAAAATAAGAACAAGACCTTGTGAGATTCATAGCGAAACATAGTAACAAGATCTCTTGAGATGCATAGCAAAACATAGTGAAACTGAGTGCTAGACAATTCCTAATACATAGTGCGATGAAAGAATTTGTCATCTTTGTGATACGAAAGAGGGTTGAAGAGAAAGCTCATAAAATGTCCTACATAAACCCATATTAAAGAACAATTTAAAAATATTTGATATGATAATGACCTTCCTAATCTTTTAACTTATCATAACTATGATAATCTCTTAAAGACCATCTTTACAAATCAAATAATTGGCCAATGCAGGTCTCAAACCTACAACCTACGAGTTATTAGCACGACGTTCTAACTAACTGATCTAATAGGCCAAACGGATACACAGTATATATGTCATATTCCTTTGCTAATGAAACACGTGATTGATGGAATTTAAAGGCATTTCAAAGCTGCAGGGAATATGCATAATTTACATTCAAATATTTAGGAAGCAAGGTAGTGGACAGCTTTGCGTTTTTGAGATTTAGGTTAACAAAATTTAATGCTAGCAAAGCAAGTCAAAATCCAAACAACTATTTTGAAATCTTTTTGCAAGTCAAAATCCAAACAACTATTTTGAAATCTTGAATGTCAACAAAAAAAAAATTTAATCAAAGATTTCGATACCGAGTCAATTGCATTCCGGATCACAAACTTGGAAGTATCCATTCTGTTAATAGCATGATTTTCTTGAGTGGCCACCATTTAAATGAACCCTGTGTCTCTTTGAAAACGATGCCAAAATCTTCGGTCTTTCATTCCATCCTTGACATCTGTAAACATTATTCATTATTTTCAGAAGAAATGTTATATGGCTAAAAGGAACAGAATAACAAAACAAAGCAGCCATGCTATATCTTAGGTCTGCCTAAAGTTTCATCTGCATGGATAAAGAACATCTCAACAAGTCAAATAATAAGCCTCTACTGGTTGGCCTATGCAGGTTTTGAACCTGCGACCTTCGCGTTATTAGCACGACGCTCTAACCAACTGAGCTAATAGGCCAGATATCTATCACAGTAATTTTGAGTTTTCCGGACTAGTGAAACACGTAATTGCTGAAATTTAAAAGCATTCCAAAGTGATAGGAGCCTTTCATTTCAATATCAATTAAAGATTTATGCCCTAAATTTTGATTTGCAAATATTTACATTTACTTCAGCGCAAGATGTGCACAGCAAGGTAGTGGAATCCTTTCCTTTTCTTCTCTAAGAGGTTAAAAAGGAAGGAACAACCCCGAAATTCCCACCATGGGGCTCGAACCTAGGACAACAAGGTTAAGAGCCTTGCGCTCTACCAACTGAGCTAGACGGGCATGTGTACAATACTTATATTTTACTTTAGAAGGGTATTATAGGAAGAGTTAGTTAAGATTCTTCTCTGGTATAGTGAAACATGTAATATTTTATTGTACGACCAACAGGTTGATTTTACCGTATATTATTTATGGGGAGGATTGGAGTGATGTTTTCTTTTTTGGGTTAAAATTCATCATATTGTCATGGTGTGATCCTTTATCCTTTGAAGCTTCTTGTTTTATGTCCATGTTTTTTAAGTAGGTTATCTATTGCTTTCACATTTTTGATGTAACGTGTAATATTTTGTGGAAACTTGATAACATATATAAGTTTCCATGTACGGCAAAAATCTTGATGTGTGGGGACAACAATTGAATTGTTGGCCCTTTTCATTTTAGTGGGCATTATGGAACATAATATTTATTGGGATATACCAATATATTTCGTCTACTTAAACTTTGGAAACTTCGTATTTGTTGTTGTTCTCAATATTTGGCTTTAAATGTTATAAGAAATATCGACCTCAGACAAGGGAGCACAAGGTTATGAGCATGCGTTTATAAGGTGAAAAATTTTACTCCAAATTAATTCTCCGAAAATAGATCCATTTGCACCCAATCATGTGGCTAGAGATATGGACTTGAATCCCAACAACCACATATTAGAGAAGATTTTGTCACTCTCCTTTTAAACCCATCATGTAATATAAGGGTTTAAATCTGTTGATCATCATATAAGTAGATTCAAAGATTTCGATACTTTGGTTTTTTTCAAACTGATGAGAATTCTATAAGGGTATTAGAAGAAATTTGAAGGTATTTCAGTTGTACTTTAGTAGTGAGAATTCCACGTTGTGGCTACGGAGATCAGTGTTCGAATCCTAGCAACCACATTACTGTATATATATTTTTGTCTAACCTCCATCATATATTACCACGATACACAAGGGTCTCTGATTGAGAAAAATATTACCCATGATACATTCTCACAAGAAAACATCGCAAGATATATTTTAGTAGGTGGCTTGATCATAAAAAAAAGTCGGTATGTGCATCATGGCTTTATAGGATGAGGGAAATTTTCACTCGTGCACAAGTTACCTCTCACATGTTTTGTACTACTCCAATCATTGTTTGGAGGGTTTTTATCTCCATGGAAACTCGGTTAGTTCAAGGGAATGTACTTAAATGGAACTTAATAACGAATGATGAAGTCGTTGAGTGTACCAAGTTGTCATGGGCATTGGACCAAAGCAAGAAAATGCATAGTATGGAATCAAGAATATGAGCACATTTGTAATGGTTGTTGGTTTTTGAGTATAAGGTTATTGAGAATGAGAATTTTATTATAGAAGCAATTATAGGTTTTTGGAGTGTTTGAATGGATCTATTTTTAGCTTTAGGGAGTGGAGGAGTAAGTATTTAGAAAATTCATATGTGATTTAAGAATTTATGGTATTTGAACCAGCGAACATTCAAAGACTCTAGAATCTCGGAAGACTAGGTCTAGTATTGCATCAGGCCAGATATCATCGAGGCGCTCAACGTCATTGTACGATAAGAAGAGGATAAGCAATGCCTAGACTCGAAGAAACCCATCTTAGATTTATGGCTCTCACTATAATCCCTCTGCACGAAGCCTAATCTAATGAACCCCTCTCCCTCGATCCCGAGTAGTTGGTCTCCTCCGTCGACAGGATACTTCAAGTCAAATTTCGATGGGGCATCCAATGGAAACCCTGGGCCAAAGGGAGCGGGTGGCATTATTAGGGGTGCAGGAGAGAAATAGGCCACAAATAGAAAAATTGAAACTAAATGCAAGCCTGACACAGAAAACTGAACCAAATAGGTAAAAGGAAAAACTAGAATTAGCTAAAATTCGCTAAAAAAATGTATTTTTCAATTGAGTCACACCTTTCAAAGGAAAATGCATGACCCTAGTCACTAATTTCATTGAGACAGACATGACTGAGACCTAAAAGAGGGTAAAAAGAAATGAAAATGCTCATGACTTTAGAAAAAATCCAAGGGTTTTTGCCCAGGATGCTTACCAACAAACAAAGGACATTAGACAACAAGCAAATATAGCCAAATACTACCCTAAACACATATGAATGAGGTTGTAAATAGTGTTCTAAACACAACCAAAGATAGACAATGGATCAATTCCTCAGTATCGATCACAAAATCCTTTTTGTATGATTTCTCACAAGTGCAAAAGACACCTACCAATGGGTTGTGCAATCCTTGGTAGTAGATTAGAATGGAAATTAAAGTAAATCTACTCTAAACTAAAGACATTTACTTTTAAACATGCATGCAAATATACATTTGAAAACTAGCCATTAAAAGAAGGTGCACCATCTTAAAGAATGTGTTTTATTATTACATAAAGAATCAAGTGATACATGTATACCTTGGTACGAATTGATGAAGGTGGAGGGCCTCTGCAACTGATCCAAGGGAAGGTTCTTTTGTACCCTTCACATCCCCAACCTCCAACTAGGTGTCAAGTGGGAATTCCCTTGACGGTGAAAGTTGAAAGGAGAATGTGGTTTCTTTCTCTTTCTAGCGAGACTTCAATAGCATGACGATGTTTTTTTTTCCATATGGTTGAATGGATGTCAAATAGTGACCATGAAGGCTTGTTTTATAGGCATAAGAGTGATAAAAAAATGAGATCTAGATCTAATGTGTATGGGTCCTCGCACAAAGATGGGGGACCTTTTAGATGCAAAGGATGTTTTGCAAAACATGTTCTTGTTGTAGAATTCAACAATGCATACATGTTTATTAAACATAGGAATGGGAAAGCTCGAGGAAGCAAAGTGGGATGCCACGAAGGCTAGGAGAAAAAATGCGTACATGCTTTTGGTTCTATAAAACGCGTACTCATTTTAGAGAACCGAAACACGTATGCGTTTTGTAAATAATATTTGTATTCCATAAATACTGCCCCTAACACCCCCTCTCCAACTCCCTAATCCCCCCTCCATGACCCCTTAACACCCCCTACCCCTAATCAGCCACACGACACTCTCCAACTCACTAACAACCCCCAACCTCATAACACACCCCCCCCAACTCCTAACACCCCCTCTCTAACCTCCTAACACCCCCTACCCCTAATTATCCACACCATGTACCTACCCATGTATCCCCCCCCAGGCCCATAACAACCCTCTCTCTCTTTCTCTCTCTCTATCCTCCTCTCCCTAACCCTTAGTAACTCCTTCTCTCACTTTCTTTCTCTCCTGCTCCACTTACCTCCAATATCCTAACACCCATCTATGTCTCTAAATCTAACCCCTTAACTACCCTCCCCTCTCTCTACCTCTAACCCCTTACCTCTCTCTCTCTCTCTAACCCCAACACCCACACTCCTTACCTATGCCCCCCTTTCTCTCTAATCTCCCTACTCCTCCCAAAACCTCTCTCTCTCTCTCTAACCCCAACACCCACACTCCTTACCTATGCACCCCTTCTCTCTCTAATCGCCCTACTCCTCCCAAAACCTCTCCCTCTCTCTCTCTCTCTCTCTCTCTCTCTCTCTCTCTCTCCCCAAACTCTTACTAACACCCTTTCTCACTCTCTCTCACTCCCCTACTCCTCCACCTACACCTAACCCTCACCCCTCTCTCTCTCCCCCAACCCCCTAACACACCACCTCCCCATTGGTTCTCTCTCTCTCTCTCTCCCCAACCCTTACTAACCCCTTCTCTCACTCTCTTTCTCCCCTAGTCCACTTAACCCCAATATCCTAACACCCCACTCTGCTACTACCTCTAACCCCTTAACACCCCCCTCTCCCTCTACCTATAACCCCTTACCACCCGCTAATGTCTCTCCATTTACCTCTCTCTCTCTCTCCCTCTAACCCAAACACCCACACTCCTCACCTATACCCCCCTTTCTCTCTAATATCCCTACTCCTCCCAGAACCCCTAACCCCATCTCTCTCTCTCTCTCTCCCCAACACCCACACTCCTCACATATACCCCCGTTTCTCTCTAATCTCCCTACTCTTACCGAAACCCCTAATCCCCCCCCCCTTTCTCTCTTTCTCTATTTCCCCCTTCCCCTAAGCCTTACTAATCTTTAGTGTCATTCTATATACCTATCCATCCAAATATTTTTCATGTTAAATCATCACCAAACCAAGTCTAAAACACCAAGTCATATTTGATTTCTTCATGAACGATGTTCATTCTATTTACCTAGCCATCAAAATATTTTTAATGTTCTCATTTGTTATCATCACCAATCCAAGTTCCACACTTATCCTCCTCACTCACTCTCTCTCCCATACTCCTCTACCTAACCATAAATCCTAACCCTCTCTAGATCTCCGCCAATCCCCTAACACCCCCCTGCTCTCTCCCACTCTTACCCCCCTACTCCTCTCTCTCTCTCTCTCTTGCCCCTTACTCTTACTAACCCCCTCTCTCACTCATCCTCCTTCTCTCTCTCTCACCTCTTCCCCCTAACCCTTACTAACCCCCCCTCTCCCTCTCTCTCTATCCCCTACTCCTCCACCTACACTTAACCCCCACCCCTCTCTCCCTCTCCCCATACCCCCCCTACCATTACTAATTTATTATCTTTCTCTCTCTTTTCCCCACCCCTCCACCTCCACCTAACCCCCACCCCTCTTTCTCTCCCCCAACCCCCTGACACTCCCTCGCTCCTCTCTCTCTCTCTCTCTCTCACACACACACACACCTACTCCTCCCCCTACCACTAAACCCTCTTCTCGCTCTCTCTCACCCTTACTAACCCCCTCTCTCACTCTTTCTCTCCCCTACTCCTCTTACCTCTCTCTCTCTCTAACCCTCACTAATCCCATCTCTTGTTGTCTCTCTCCACTACTCCTCCACCTACACCTAACCCCCACCTCTCTCTCTCACCCTCGAACCCCCATCAATCTCCCCACCTCTCTCTCTCACACTCTCACAACACCTAAACCCCCTTCTACTCTCCCTACCCATGACCACTCTCTCTCTCTCTCTCTCTCTCTCTCTAAACCCCTCTCTCTTTGTCTCTCCTAATCCTGCTCCTGTAACATCCCCAAATTTCATCAAAATTTAAAATTTTTCTAAGCAATCTATTCGCTAATAAATTATATGCGGAAGTATTATCGCAAATGTTTGTCATCTTTATTACTGTTTGATTATATGCTTAATTTCGATTATTAATTTGCTTACAACTACTGTCACTTTAATGTGTCTTAACGACATTAAGAGGGGCACGTAATCCTATGTCTGAAATTTGATATTATACTATTCATACTAGAACATTACACTTGTGAAAATTCTTTCACTAGATATTTGTATTATTATCTCATGCAATCAATTATTTGGTCTTACTATTCAACATGTCGACATGTAATTACCTTGTTCTTAGATCATTAAATAGAACTATGGGTCTCATTTACTGTTCATGTGTACTTATGAACTCAGTTGTTTCTTTATCTATAAAACATTGATTGTTTCATGTTGTATAATATATCTCATTATTAAAGTTTGTCATTCCTATGTTGATTATGATTTTATCTTAAAATTGAATCATGTGTGAATCCCTTATTGCTTGGCAAGAGAGCTCTTTTGGCGTAATCAAGGTTTACTTAGCTATTATAGCTAATGCATGTGCATTCTCTGTCCAGGTCGTATGTAGGTCTTCTCATTGCGTAACTTGGTTGAAGACATAATATAAGATTGAGCTATATAATTTAAAATGCCAAGCTTTAAACATGACCCTAGCTAAGGGTTTGGGTATTCTAACCCTATTTACATCTACCTAAGTGATGGCGTAACAAGGTTTAACATTGGTGTTTTAAATGTTACCAATAAAATTTATGTTAACAACCATTAACCAAGGTATTAGCGCCTTTAAGGAATGGAGCTCGAAATGGCAATAACGTGTTTAACTATATGGAAGTGGGTAAAAATTATAAACGTAGTGGGTGACAACCCGGTTCATAAATGAATCATGCGAAGGTTGGCGGAAGGCTTTCCACGTATGAGACATAACCCTAACTACTTGTTGTCTTTGGTATTTGTTCCTTGTTTCTTGCAAGAGGGTTTGGAGATCTGAGCTCTCGTTTTGGTCACCATGGTCGAATGGCACCTCTGTACAACATCCAGTTTTAAACCTTTTATATGAGAAAGCCTTCAGGGTTTCAGAGATTGATCAAAGTGATGTTATGGTGGTCTCGGTTACTTGAGTGGGCTATGCTCATGGTTCCCATATTCCCTACAAACAGTATGACGAGTTTCCTAACTCGTTTCAATCTTTTAAAGTTTGGTTTATAATTATCACCATACAGTAACTAATACTTCATATACATTTGCAGGTGGTCTTCCATTTCCTAGTTGTTCGCATGTTCTCTTCTCCAACTTACGGTTTCCACATTCTAGTTTAAAAGGATACCCCGGTGGTTTAGTACCACGGTAATCCTTGCTTTCACCATGAAGTCTCCTATGTCATTGTGTGTAAAAGAACTGTCGGCGTTGATGTGAAAATTGTTGTAAGCCTCCGGGCATTTTCAATTAAATATGTATTTGTAAGTTTTGAAGCTGGGTTTATACCAATGTATTAATAAAAGGAATACAGTTTTTTTCTCTCTCATGCAGTTGTTATCTTTGTCGCTGTCGAGACCGTCACTAAGTGTCTTTTGGTTAAATGTATGAGTACAAACTAAAGATTGCATTTTCAATCTTTAATCATACATTGCTTGGGCTTAAAGGCTTATGTTGGAAATTCGTCACTGTAAGGATTTATAAGTAATTGTTTACTGTTATGAAGACCTTCGTAGGCTACCCAATGTGTTTCCTGGGTTCTTAGTATTTGATTTTGGAAATAATATTACTATCTATGTATTAGTATTTTGATTACGACTACCAACGAAGTGGTTTGATAGTTAAAAGAAGAAAGTGTAAAAACTTTGGTTCAAACCCTAACTCGGATTCTGCGTTTAAGTTAGATTTCTGTGTTGGTATTGAAATATTCAAGGTTTCGTTTCGACACAGGGTTAAAACCCTAAAACTTGTCGTTAAAATATTTTTGAATTTATGAGTTTACAATGTAAAAAGAATACATTTGGGCGAGTTCTCTTTTGAGACTCGAACCCATGATCTTCGATGGCAACCCTTCCAACATTTTCCTATTTAATTAATAAGGAACATTGATGCATCTAATAGATGACATCGAGTTTTGACTTTGAAGTATTCTATAATACTACTGTTTCTTCTAGAAAATTTGGAAGTTGATTTTGTTTTAATACTGACAATTTTTATATTTAAAAGAGGTATCGGGATTACTATATTTACTTTAGTATCCTGGTTTTTTTTTATGCCTAGTTTATAGAATGAACTCCAGGTGAGCCTCTATTGGTCTCAAACCCTTGCTATCATTATCAATATTCTGGTGTTGGTCAATATTATATATATTTAGATAGTTTGGGGGGTTATTATAGCTCAGATATAAATATGTTTTGAATACAGTAAATTGATATCTGCTACTAGTTGATGTCTACGGTTTTGAACCCTCGACATGGTTGATAAGCTATTTGCATGATGTTTGTTGATCGAGTAGCATTTAAAAGATTTCATGATATTACTTGTATAGGTGAATGCGTTTCTTTTCCAGGACTCTGTTGGTAAAAGTATACTATATTTGTTTATGAGGACCGAATCCTGTAAGGTATTTTGAAGAATAATTTAAATGAATGTTTAAATTCTATTTTTCTATAATAGCATGTAAAATGAATAAGAGTTATGTACATTATGTTGATAAGAGTTTTGCTTTGAAAACTGTATACTTCGACAGTATAATACCATGTTTATATTTATGAGTTTTGTATGAGTTTGGTATTGCAATTTTGTCTATAATTTATAACATAAATAGCAATGTTATTTATCTAGGATTTATAAATAATAATACAATGTGAAAATCTATAATACCATAATAAGTATTTCTCGACTATGTTGGATATTTTCTGTTTGTAACTAATTAGTATTTACAGTATGACATTTTGATGTTTAAGAGAGTAGCAACTGCGTATAGAATCTATTCTATTATGAACAATAAAACACTACTATTTACAGATCACTTCATCCTTGTTAATTAAACCATTCCCGTACTAGAGTACATCACCTTACGGTGAAAGGAAAAATACAGGAAGAATTTATTCATCATTCTATTTCAATCTATTCATCCATCCAATGCACAGACATAGTTTATCAAATCAGAAACCTATCATCTTTAACAACTATCTGATATCTAAGATGCATTGTAAAAACTATGATATCATATACATACTATTTTGCAGAAATAGATCAATAGTTTTAAAGGTAATAACATAAAAACAAAGTAGAACCCGATAACTGAAGAGGGGGACAAACACCCAAGGAGCCCGTTCCACCCCACCTTTTCCTGAAGACAGCCAAAGGTCTACTTTCCTTAAGACCCCGAGCCTGTTCACTAAACCACCAGGACGAAGATACTGTGTGGAGGAAAGATTATCTTTCTGCAACTCAGCAGTAATGATTTATATGCTCAACAATATAACTTCTGCCTTCAGCAGTATGATCTCTGCACTCAGCAGTACTCTTAAATTTCAGCATTCAACAGTATAATAGCTGCACTCAGCAGTATTCTTTTAGCGACAGACTTACTCTAATATTCACCCTAGCCTTCCCCTCATCGAATCTCTTGTGCACTCCCACCTTTCTCTGATAACTCAGAATATCATAAGGAAGAGAATAGAATAATAATTAGTGAACCACCTGCTCAATTCGATGGGTGTATAGAGTGCTTAGGTCTTTGGTCAATTTTCAATAATTATTGAGCCACCTGCTCTGTTCCACCTTCTTAGGGAACATGACCATAAAAATAGGGAAGTTGCCACCTGCAATAGCTAGAAGTGAATGAAGAAGTTTCCACTTGTCCATTTGCTCTCCACCCCAGTTCATTCCTCCAAGTGGGTAAGTGAACACTCTTTAACATTCTCCTTTGGATATTTGTCTCCTCTTTTAATGATTAATAATAAAAATATTAAAGTATTTAATTACAGTCATCCTTGACCCCACTTGGTCAATAATCATAAACTTCACAATAACTCATAACATAATGTTCTTCTCACAACATAAATTATTCATATTTTTGGGTATGTGGCAGCTCCCCATATCACTTACCACACCCCTCCTCTCTCTCTCTCTCTCTCTTCCCCCACCCTCTACCTCCCTTCTCTATAACTTCCCTAATATTCCCTAAAACCCTATCCCTCTCTGCACACCGATCTCTATCTCTTTCTCTCCCCCAAACCCACTCCTCCCCTCTACACCTGCCCCCACCACGATCTATATCTCTTTCTCTCCTCAGCACCCCTCCTCCCCCTACCCCTAATCACCCCACACCCTTTGCCCCTCCACCCATGGGATCTCTCTCATTCTACTCCTCCACCTACTTGTATCCCCTACCCATCTCTCTCACCCCCTAACACCTCCCCCCCCCCCTCTCTCTCTCATATCCATAACCCTTACTAAATCCCTCTCTAACTCTCTCACCTTGCTACTCCTCCCCCTACCTTTAACCCCCATCCTCATCTTTGTCTCTCTCCTCCTTCTCCCCCTTAACCCTTACTAACCCCATCTCTCACTCTTTATCTCCCTTACTCTTACACCTACACCTTACCCCCCACCCCTCTCTCTCTCCCCCCCCCAACACCCTCACCTCTATTTCTCTCTCACTCTCATTACCCCCAACCCGCCCTCTCTCTCCCTAACCCCTTTCATACTCTCCCTACCCATAACCACACCCTCCACCCCTCTCTTTCTCTCTCCTACTTCCCTTAACCCTACCCCTCTCTCTCTCTCTCTATCTCTACTACTCCCCCTACCCCTACCCATATCACTCTATGTCTCTCCTAATCACCCCCCCTACCACTTACCACCCCCCCTGATGGGTCCGAAATACAAGTATCTGATAGGCCTTTCCCCACAGCAAAAACACAAGAAAGGGAGAATAAATACACTTGTTTTGTGGGAAAATGATTTACCTTAATTATTTAATGAAGTTGTTTAAGAGATGATTTTTGTTATGTTTTGAAAGCGTTGTTATGAGCTAATTGCATGACAAACGAGTTTGAATGAGAAAGTGTAGGTGCACTAAAGGACAACGCGCAAATCAAGTGAAGAACTGAAAGAAAATCACCAAACTCAACGCCTTTTTCCTGATCTATAGAGAACGAACTCCTGTTCAAAGAGAATCAGCATTTACACATTTAGTTAGGTTAAGCATTAGAATTATATAAATATGGACCCTTCGGGTAGTGGGAGGCCCCGACTGCTATTTTTGGAGAATTATCGTTTTACGTTCCATACCACCGAGAGAGTTGTGTTACAGACCTGGTTTTAAACTATGAAGTTCCTATTTTAAATAAAGACTTGATGTTACTTACAATTCAGTGTTTATAAGTTCCCTTCACTCCTGAGTACGGGTTGGAGAAGGACCCTCCAACACGTAAGTCAGGAGATCTTATTGTTCAGGTATTTCTCATTATGTATTTTACATTGGTTGAATTTATATTGCAGATGAGAGTATTTTAAATAACATTTGAATCGCACGATTTGATTTCTGTAGTAAGTGAACCTTTCTGATTCCGTAGTTCATTATAATGCATTATGTAGTTTGGTAACGCTGTGTCTGTAGTCCTGTAGCAGCATTCCGCCAAGGCATAATTTAACACCTATTTTCTTATGTGCTTGCATTTACTTTTGAAGCAGAGATCCAGATCTTAAAGCCCATGTATTTAATTAATTATTATAGCTGCTCATGAAGATCAATTACTTTCAGTACTTTTTGGTTACATGATGATATTCACTTTTTAACGTTTTGATTAAAATTGCAGCATTAGATAATGGTATTCCAAACTTAACCTTAGCATTAGATTATGTTCGATCAGACTTTGAGTTTTATGCATTCAATTTACAGTAATTACTCCTTAGATTAAAAGATCAAACTTTCATTACTTAGAATAGATCTGTTATGTTTTCAGCATTCAATTCCATAGTATAATTTTTACTGCTTTCAGCAAGTTAAAGATATGCTTACTATTTCCTGCATTTAATTTCTTAGACATAGATTTCCTGCTTTTAGTATTTGAGTTTCTTAGCATAGGAATTTCTCCTCCATAGATTAAACAGTCCTTTTTACAGTTTATTTAAATCCTTTTTAGGCAACTCTTTAAAAACATTGATACAAACACCCAACTTCGACAAAGACTATCCTGGAGAGCACATATAGTGCCTGCACCTATGAAGTTTGTACGTCCCCCAGGTTGATAATTAAAGTAGCCTCTTAGTCCCGCTGCCCTTATTAGGCATCCATTCTAAGAGCTCACCACCCCCACCTGACTCTCTACCCCAACCCCATACACCTTGTTCCCTCTAACTACCCTAATACTCCCTTAACCCATACCCCCCAACCCCCTCCTCCCCCGTACCCCTAAGGTAAATTCAAATTTTCCTTTCCCGCCTATTTGGGTGGCTTCCATGAAAACCAAAACGTGTGCATGTTTTATCTCTACAAAACGTTTACGCGTTTTAGCGAGTTAAAACACATACATGTTTTGTAGAGATAAAACGTGCACACGTTTTGGTTTTCATGGCAGCCACCCAAATAGGCGGGAAAGGAAAATTTGAATTTAAAAGAAACACGTTCACATTTCTTAGCACTAAGACCAAGCCTTGTCACCTGTCTAGGTGTCATCACTGTTCCTATGTGTCTGCTTCGTACTTAGCTTCAGGTTAACCAAACTTGTGGTATGGAATATGGTAAACCATAGCTAATTAGACATCTCACCATTTTTCTCAATATGCTCGTGTTTAGCCATTGGTTACAGTATGTTGCACACCATCATTTTTTATGAAATTTTAGACACAGATAGCATTTTTTTCTACAAATTCCAAATATGTAAGTTTTAAAAAGAATATATATTTTTCTATATTTTTCTTATTTTTCTTGTGTCATAACTCCTTAACTAAAAAAACACATTGTTAGTGTTCCGTCCATAACTCTTTTGTTTCTCAACCATTTTGAAAAAACATTGTATAGTGCACTAAAGTACACCGACCTCTACATGCTATAAAAAAAACCGTTTCGAAATAAATGCATTAAGACCTTCAAAGGCTACACCCATAGTTGGCATACTGTTTTCGAGGTTCGATCACTTAGATAATTAAAAAATTATTAAAAATTATTTTTGTAAAAAATAGTGGTGCACTAGTACTAGATGTTCTCTATATGTCTACTAGTTTTCCTAACTTGACTCCATCATTTAGGCACCCAAAGGATGCACCCACAAAAACATATACCCTATAATTGTGTTAGAGAATTCATCCTACGGATAATTAAATTCTCTCATGGATGTAATCAAACCTGTAGATACTTAATCCATGACAAAAACAAAACAAATGGTGATCTTATTCTCCTAGGTCTAGCACAATGCATAAACTATTGGACATTGTTAACACCCAAAAAGTGCTCACTAGCTCATTTACCACATTACATGACTCATTTGTCCATTTTCCTACCATATTTCCATTAAAAATCCCAAAAAAACCCATTAAAAAGCCTCCAAAAGGCCTAAAATGCCTCCTAAAGGCCATAAAACCCTCAAAATAGCCTAAAAAAGGCTAAAAAACCCCCTTTTCCTCCAAAAATAGCAAAAATCCCCTAAAAAGGGAATAAAAAATATAAAATAATGAGGAAAAGGAGGAAAAAACCCTATACAGCTGCCCAAAACCATGTGTTTCCCAAAACCATGGGTCAGCACTCCACCACCAAAAAACTATAAATAGGTGATGGAGATCCCTTATTCCACATCCACAATCACAAGCACCCTTACTCTGCCAAAATCTCTCTCGAAACCCTAGTTCACCTTTGAACTATTTTCACCTTGAGAGCCACCTTTGGCCCATTCCCAACCTTGGAGAAGGAGAAGGAGCATTCTTGAAGCTTGGAGCATCCTCTTGGACACTGCAAAGGGCTTCACCAACCTTGACACTCAAGGTAACATCAATACAAAGACATTCTTTCATTTTGGTGTTTATGCTTCATGCTTGTATTAGAAATAATTTAATGTTTTGTTTATTGCATAATTAGTTTAATATACTGAACTGCTACTAAGGAGTCCATTCTCCTTAGTAGGTGCTCATTGGCACAAGCTAGGGGTAAAACCCTAGCTACAGTTTTTGGCGACTCCCCTAGTTTTCGAATTTCTGGTTTCCGTTTTTAAATTTTTTCTTTCGGCTGTCCCTTTCGGCCGCTGCATACCGCGTATTTTTCCTCTACAGTCGCGTCCCGACCGCGCCCTTTCAGGCCTTTACCCGCGATCCGACCGTGGCTCTCAGACTGCTTCCGACGCTCAGTCGGCGGATTCAAGTCTGTTACCTGCGATCCGACCGTGGCTAATCAGCCTGTTTGCCGCGATCTGACTGCGCCTTTCGGCCTTGTTCACGCGTCCCGACTGCGGTTTTTTGCCTCTTTCGGGCGTCCCGACTGCGCTTGTTAGCCTTTTAGCCGCGACCCGACTGTCTGTTTTTCCATTGTTCCTGCGTCCCGACTGCCACTGTTGGCCCGATAGCCGCGACCCGACTGTGCCTTGTCTTCTGTTTCCTGCGTCCCGACTGCAACTATTGGCCCGATAGCCGCGACCTGAACGCCGCTGTTGCCCTCAAACCCGCGGTCGGCCTGTTCTGACCCGCCACAGACCCGCGGTCTGATTTCTGCTCTTTTTCTGTTTTTGAGCCCAGCCCCTCTTGCTGCAATATTTTCTGCATTTGAACAGCCCTCTGTCCCACCTGCAGCCTACTTCCTTACAGCCTTTCTGCAACATAATTTCTGTTCCTTTTACAGAATCTTTTTAAAATTTCAGTATTTTTATTTTAGAAAATTTTGCAAATTAAAAGAATCAATTTCAGCATTATTGATAGATTGGAAGTTGCCCTCCCTTGTGGCACTTCTGTTTTTGGGTTCAACACCTCACGAGCACACACTCTGTCACATTAAATCAAGTGAGCCTTAAAAAGTACCTAACTAAACCAACATTCTAACCCCACTTGGGGAACACTAAAGAATCATTGTAGTTAGGTAGGATCAGGGGGATAGGCTTCCAATAACACCCCTTGGTCATTTCACTTGAGACATAGTTGTTGTCCAACTAGGGAACCAAAATCCCCTAGTACTTTTTGGCACGGTCACGACCAGTTTATCAGAGGGCCTCTCCCTTAGGAGGGTTGAAGTCGGGAGACTGGTTCCGGAGGCCTGAGTGGAATACCGCACTCCATTCAGTAACCGAAGGGCTACCTTTCGCGGTTCGCGGGATATCCCTGTATAGGGGTATTGCGGTCAACGAACTAAACGGCAGATTCACCTTTCTGGACGTGTCATGAACGGGGTATCTTAGTTGCCTTTCTTCTAGGATTGACTACCCGGTATCCCTCCCGGTAGGGGGATATCATAGCCACTTGGCTTTCCTACTCATATTGTCTGACTTGGATTTCATCACCTTGCAGAGGATATGTTTAGTTAAGTCAGAATACTTTTAGCTAGGTGTTTGCATGCTCCTTTACCTCCCTTGGTCTAGTGAGTCCACCATTTTTCTTTTCTAGGAAGCCTGCTGCTTGTTGGTATTCTGACCATCTTTGTTGTTACTCCACCTATTGTAGCACAGCTGTTGCAGTGGGTGTTTTGAGTTGGTTGTTGGCCTGAGTGCCTTGCTTTTTAGCTCTCCTTCTGCACACTCGGTTGCATTAGGATTTTTGAGCTGTTTTCATACTCACCTCAACCCACAGAGATTTAGACACCATCCGTCACCATTGAGTCCCCGAGACATTCTCGGCGCCTCAGGGGCGAGCCCCCACAGCACGGTTCTCTCGACACCACTCGTCATAGATTCCGATCATTGTCCGTTGATACCACTCATCACAGATCTAGAGCCTTGTCACTTGACTCCACCCGTCAGCGACGTAGGTCTCCGTCACCAGATAGTGACGCACCTTACTTTACCTCTGATTCTGACGAAGAGTCTGAGAACCCTATTTATACTGCCCCTACTAGCCCCATGGCTGGTACGACTTCCACTCCATTTGCCATAGGGACCATTGGTGGCACATCCACCACTACACCAGTTACTACACCTGTTTTTGGTATGCCCTCCATGGGGCAACCATCTACCGTTCCCCTCACGGTACCTATTCCCACAGCGGGAATACCTATCCCCACTACATCAGTGGCTCACACTACCCATGGTGGTGCTGGACCATCCTCCACTACCTCAGTTCCCCCACTTGGGGGCACCACCCTAAATCTTGTCCCTCCACTTGGGGGCACTGGCCCCAACTTGGTCCATAGCACTACTGTGTCGCAGCCTTCTTCCAGTTTGCCATTCATGGCTAGCCTCAACCTACCTGACCTGGCCAGATTGACCAACGATCCTATTCGACACGACCCTATGTGGCCTCATATGCCTACCAAACTACCCTCTGACATCCCTAAATTCGAGGGTAAGGCCGGTGAGGACCCACAGAACCACATCATGTCTTTCCACCTATGGTGTTCCTCTAACTCCATTGTGGATGACTCTGTTCGCCTCCGTCTCTTACAACGCACCTTTACTGGCTCTGCAGCCAAGTGGTATATTGAGCAGCCTCATGGGACCCACGCCACCTTTTCTTCCCTGGCCTCGACCTTCCTGCAGTTCTTCCAGTTGCCAGTCCGCTATGACGCGGGCGTTGAGATCCTTCTATCTTGTAGACAAAACACAGCTACCCATATCACGGACCACATCCATGAGTGGCGTAGACGCCGTAGCTTATGCAAGATTAAACTAGATGACCGTATCTTCCTCGATTGGTTCCTCAAGTCCCTGCTTCCTGTCATCGCTAAGGATGTAGCTTCAGAAAGACCCCAGTCTGAAGAAGAGGCCATCCTTAAGGCACAGCAGTTCGACCTCATTTACGCCCAGTCGGGTTACCTTTATACCATTATACCTGACGCCCCTCGCGGCGAGTCCTCCCATCATGATGCGCCGGGGGCATCCCACGCTGCAGATGGTATCATTGGCCGTGTTTCTTCGCATCCCCAACCATTTTCTATAGCACGTCCTACCCCTGGCCCCGACCTATCGCGGGCTACTTCACAGTCTGGAGCAACCAACTCGTATGCTCCCATGACACATCACCATTCCCATGGGCCCTCATGTCCACCACAGTGCTTCGGGTATGCGACTCCTGCTTATGCTCCTCCAGTCGCCCCTCAGCCTTACTACCATCAGCAGGCTGCCCCAGCTCCTGCGCCTTCACCAGCCCCACCAGCTTATTATCCGCCCCAGGCAGCCCCTGCGGCACATCCACAACCTGCTCCGCAGTCCTATCAGCAACCCCCTCAAGTTGCTGCACCTGCTCAGCCTCAACCTACATATCATCCTCCGCAGCCTGCTCCTGCACCTGCACAACCTCAAAATCCACCTGCTGCCCAAGGGCAAGTTTACGCCCAACACAACCCGCAGCAAAACCAGAATAACCAACGTAACCAGGGCCAACAGAACCGCGGCAAGGGCCGTAATCGGGGAAACAACCAACCTGCAGACCAAGCTGGTCAACCGGCTAATCCCCCTGACAACAATAATGCGGCCCCCGCTAATCAAAACCCTGATCGCCCGCCCAAGCAGGCCAAAAACCCCAATCTGCGAACAAACCACCCTTGTTCTATTTGCGGGGTCTATGGACATTACACCCATGCTTGCCCACACTTGGAGCGAGCTCGGCAGCTTTGGGTTGACGAGGCCCATCGCCAAGGGCATGCGGCTCCCCAAGCACCGCCCAACCCCCCCCAACCTCAGCAACCCCCTTTGGTGCTGCAAAACCCCTTACCGACCCAAGGCGTGGTGAACACTCAGCCGTTGGCCCCTCAAGCTAACGTGCAACCCCAACAACAACAGATCACCTACGCTGCCCCTGATCAACCCATGTTTGACTCAGGTACCCACCACTTACTGATGATGTCATCAGCTGACGTCAACCTACAGACCCGTCGGAACCAATATGGCTCCACCTCTGAAGCCACTCCCACGGATAAAACTACTAATGCCCACCCCACCGATCAGGCGTTACGTATCCCTCCGCCTCCCACAGACGGCGCTGCGAAAGCACCTCGTTTCCCACTGCGCCGAATCAACAATAACCCTAATGCACGTGCTGCGTCAAACTACAACATTGTAGACGACCTAGCCCAATCTCCCGCAGCCATGTCTGCGTTAGAAGTCTTGAAGAACTGCCCTTCCCAGCGCAAGACTTTACTTTCCGCCATCGGGGGGATTGACCCAACTGATTCACATTTGATGGCGTTTGATTTAGACCAGTCTGAACCACGCCTACCTTCCAGCTTAGCCTTCCAAGTTACAGTCTCCGTTAGGAATCTTGTTATCCATCGGTGCATCATTGATGAGGGTGCTTCCACATGCGTTATGTCTACATTTGTATGGCAGAAACTAGGATCCCCTCCTCTCCAGCAGTCCACCACTGCGTTACGTGCCTATGACGGTCGTTCGGCCCAGCCCCAAGGCCTCCTGCCCAACGTTCCTGTCCAGTTAGGTGGTAAAACAGTTCTTATTGACATAGAGGTAATCAATGCCCAATTGGATTACAACCTTCTACTTGGCCGCAGCTACATGTATGCCATGCGGGCGGTTGCCTCTTCTGTCTTTCGCACCATGATGTTCCCCCATGAAGGACGCGTGGTTAAGATTGACCAGCTCACCTACTATGATCCCAGTGCTCCCGCGGCACCGGAAAATGTTCTCCCCATGGTTGAACAACCTGTTTCTCCTGCCTCCACCTCGTTCGTTTCCTCTACGGGGCCTGGAGTCTACTCAGACGCGCCGATGACCTCCACCTTTCAATCCATTCCTCCGCCATCATCTACGCCCGAAATGTCTGACTTATGTACCTTGTCCCATGACATCCTACCACCTAACAATCAACCATCCTTGTTGCCTAAACCACCATTGGTACCTAGTCACATTGGTGTTACACCGATCCATACGATCCCCTTCCTAGTTCCTCCAGCAGGAGTAGTAAGCGCCCCGGTCATGGCTACCCTTAGCCTCCCTGGGTTAACCTTGGGATTACCTGTTTGGTACCTTTCGCCTCCCGTTCGCCCGCCGACACCAGATGTCGTCCTCCAGCCGGTGCAACCCATGGCTACTACCACCCACCCACCTCCCGGGGTCTCTACCCCTTCGTCCTCCACGACACCTCCTCCTCCTCCTCAACCCACTGGGGGCAGAGGTCCGCAACCTTACACTGCTGTACCACCTCCCAAGACAATCAAAAAACCTCCAGTGTTTCGTGCTCCTCCCAAATGCTCGCTGTGTGACGAGTTGGGCCATGCGACCCATCAATGCCCACAGTTACCCGCATTACAGAAGCACATGCAAATGCTCGACGATGACCCCAACATCCCAACTGTCGAACTAAACCCCACTCCTAAGCCTAAAGATAAGTCCCTACGTACCAACCACTCCTGCGCCATCTGCGGTATTTACGGGCACTATTCACATCATTGTCCCGATCTCCCGGATTACAGAGCGGCTCTCTATGAGATGAACAATCTGGATCTTGAGACGGCACCACCTACCATTGAGGAGATCTACCCCCCAGACTCTTCAACTTCCGGAGAGGTCAATACCATCTATATGATCTCTTCAACCACTACCCCCTCGTCAACCGATTTGATGATGCAGACTTTCCGTACTAATGAGGAGATTCTTGAGGCCCTAACTGCCCCCGATTATCCCTGGGATGATATGCACCACCGTTCCTATTTCATTCCCGAAGAATCCTCCTCTAGCACCGCTACCCAATACGCGGTTGAATCCAAAGACTTCCTCCCCACTAAAGTTGACTGGTTCAAGGACCCTATTCCTGCTCCTGATGCCTTCGAGGAAGGTAACATGGCCAACATCTCACCTGTCATCCAAGTTGATATTGCTGCTCCAGGACATGCCCTTGAACTCATTACTTTAGGAGCATTCTGCAGTAAACAAGAGATTGAGGACTACATACACCTTTTCAAAGAATTCCGTGACGTCTTTGCCTGGCCCTATACTGAAATGCCTGGTCTCGACCCCGCCATAATAGAGCACCACCTTGACACCTCTAAGTCAAGGGGCATAATAGATCACCTCGACCCTGGGATAGGGGGCATGATCAATCATTTTGAACCTTCCCCATCACATTTATCTCAGCATGTCAATGAACCCATCGTTCAAACCAACACATATGTGATCCATAATCACAAACCCCATGCACATAGCATGGGGGCAAGTCATTAACCCTGCTCACTTTTTCACACTTGTGATCTCAACCATTTTTGAGGTCACATATCACTTGTAGATTTGATTTGCTTTGATACACCTAGTATTCTTCCCCCACGGGTCATCATTTCTCCCCACCACTGCATCCTTGGCTTGGTGGGCTCACCTTTTACCATTCCGGAGTCTTTATGACCTCCGTTTTTCGCACCATTTGCATTATCGGATTCATTTTTCCGAGCTGGTGATGATGCTTGAGATCATTTCTCGCTCTCACCCCCATATTTTCCGGGCCTTTTTCAAAATGCCCCCGTCACCTCGGTTTGCGTGCCACATCGGCCGTTACCCGTCTTTGACATCCTTTATATCGCCGGATTCATTTTTCCGAGCTCGTGATGATGCTTGAGATCATTTCTCGCTCTCACTTGGTACAATTTTTACATTGTGTCCCAAACACCTTGTTGCCTCGGTTTGCGCGCCACATCGGCCGCCATCGGATTGTTCCACACTATTACATGAGCCCTTCACTCCTGTCATACTGCAAATGTTTCGTTATTTTGCCACCATTTCAACCACCCCGCAAGGAGGCCCACCAGTGTTCCCCACTACCCTCGTTCTTGATCATCATTACTGATCCTTGATTGAACACTTCCTCCTTGCCCGGCCATTCCTTTTGTTCGGTATAATTTTATCCCTTTTTCGGGCCGGACAAGTCCTTTACGAAAAAGGCACTTAGGGAGTTTCCGTTAAGCTCTTTTCTGACTCCTAAAAGAATGAAAAGATCGCCGAGCAATCTTGCTTCCTTTCATGCTCGTTAAAGTACCTGAAAGGGCGTCTATCTGGTATAAGTTTAACCCTTTTCCGGACCTGGTAGACTAATTACGAAAAAGGAATACTCTAGTCACACCGGCTAGAAGAGTTCTTCATTGCATCCTTTTATGCTTCTTTGGGCCTTGGAGACTAAATCTACGAAAAAGCAACCCCCTGGAGTCTTCTTACTTGCTTTCAGACTCTCTAAAATTGAAAGCAACCACGAGCATGTACTGTCCTGGGCTCGTAAAATCCACACGACAGTACCATTCCACTACCTCAGAGTCTTCTTATCGCTTTCAGACTCCTTAAAATTGAAAGCAACCACGAGCATGTACTGTCCTGGGCTCGTAAAATCCACACGACAGTACCATTTTACACACACTTCTTCTAGTTCCTTAACCCATGAAGAAGTATCCTCCCGTGCCTCATGGCACTATGATCGATCATCTCGGCAGCACCCCCAATTAGGTCGCCTTTGTTCAGAGTATTCTGCAGTCTCCTGCCATTTTACCCCAGCTTGAGTCTCCCTCAGCCCAGTTATCCTCCCAGATCCATTACAGCTATGATCCCTTTCCCCTCAGTCAGTTTCATATGCTGCCAGATCATTCCCATTAACATACTCTGAACAAAGGAAGTTTGAGTCCACCCACTCTACTTGCCCAGTTGTCCCTCCACAGTTTATCAGTCCTGCCATCAGCACTATCACATTTCGGTCTTGTACCTCGCGCTCCTGTCAAGGAAACATCATTGCCTTGATAGTTGCAGGTCTCCCTCTGTCGACGACAGCTCCTCTATTCCAGAGGATAGGCCCAGAGGTCCCTACGCCTTGGACTTATCACCATCTGTGGTAAGTGCCTACGGATCATTCCGAGAGGAGACATCATTGCCTCTCTGAGTGGTTGTTCCTCACATGCTCGACTTCAGCACCTTGATCGCATCGTTGAGGATCGCGTAGGATTATATCCCATCAGTTTTTAGTCGAAGACCCCGGATTTCCCCCGACTCTAGCACATTGGTGAGTCACTTCGGAACGCCCAGTTGTATGTTCCTGTGGATGTCCGGGCTGCGTTGGCGTTTGTATTCGGCAGCCATCCAGTTTCATGCTTCCTTGAGTACCCAATTTCAGTTCCAGTTCAGTGTACCATTGTGAGTGTACCCCTTGTCACTCTGATCCAGCAGCTCCTCAGTTCCTTTGGTACCACACTCAGTAGCACTGTTGATTGTTCCGGTGCACCAGTTCTGCAGTTCACACATGATCCGCTCAGCAGTATGTCCCAGATTTGTGTCCCCTCTGGACCCTTATGATGTACACAGTGGCTATGTATCTTACAGGTCCCCTTTTTTGGGCCTCACAGTTCTGTTTATGTATCTTGATACGAGCATGGGTATGCCCGCCTCGTCCATATATTGAGATTATTCCTCATGCAGTTTATTGAGGTCATGTATTTTTCAGGTCCCCATTTTTGGACCCCATTGTTATTGTTATGTTATATCCTGATACGAGCATGGGAATGCCCGCCTCGTCCATATGATCAGATGATTCCTCATCCTTTATTGAGGTTATGTACTTTTAGTTCTTGCAGTTGTTCGGGATCGTTGTTCCGGGCTCCAGTTTGTTTCTTCTCTTCTCTCCACATCCCAGGAAAACCATTCATGACTTATGATGTCCATCGGCCATACGATGAGCTCCTGCCCTCGCACATCAGGGGGCAATCTGTTAACACCCAAAAAGTGCTCACTAGCTCATTTACCACATTACATGACTCATTTGTCCATTTTCCTACCATATTTCCATTAAAAATCCCAAAAAACCCATTAAAAAGCCTCCAAAAGGCCTAAAATGCCTCCTAAAGGCCATAAAACCCTCAAAATAGCCTAAAAAAGGCTAAAAAACCCCCTTTTCCTCCAAAAATAGCAAAAATCCCCTAAAAAGGGAATAAAAAATATAAAATAATGAGGAAAAGGAGGAAAAAACCCTATACAGCTGCCCAAAACCATGTGTTTCCCAAAACCATGGGTCAGCACTCCACCACCAAAAAACTATAAATAGGTGATGGAGATCCCTTATTCCACATCCACAATCACAAGCACCCTTACTCTGCCAAAATCTCTCTCGAAACCCTAGTTCACCTTTGAACTATTTTCACCTTGAGAGCCACCTTTGGCCCATTCCCAACCTTGGAGAAGGAGAAGGAGCATTCTTGAAGCTTGGAGCATCCTCTTGGACACTGCAAAGGGCTTCACCAACCTTGACACTCAAGGTAACATCAATACAAAGACATTCTTTCATTTTGGTGTTTATGCTTCATGCTTGTATTAGAAATAATTTAATGTTTTGTTTATTGCATAATTAGTTTAATATACTGAACTGCTACTAAGGAGTCCATTCTCCTTAGTAGGTGCTCATTGGCACAAGCTAGGGGTAAAACCCTAGCTACAGACATAGAAGAGGAAAATGAGAAGTAAAACTTACCTCCAACCTATAGGTTGTCCTAGCTCTAGCTCCAATCTTGACGTCCAAAGCTCTTGAACCTGCAACATAAAATGGAAATCAACCTTCCAAGCACAAGTGCATTAACAAGATCTAATATAACATATCACATATCAATAAAAGAGATGTGAGATGGGAGAATAGGCCAAGTTATTATTAAGAAAGATTAAAGTAACTATACAAAGTGTTCTACCTTGATGTCCAAAGAAACAACATCTCCTTCCAAGCTCTCCTTTGCTACCTCTACAAGACTTCTAAGATCATAGGTTTGATGCCTCCAAAATTTCTCCACCTAGCTCATGGATGGCCTCCTTCTTATAGCATTTGGGAGTCCAAACACTAGGAGATAATGATGGATCTAGGTGAGTAAAAGATATGTTCTTGGCATATTAGGAGATACGTTTTCTTTTAATAAGGAAAACTCTAGCCATATTTGGCTAGAAAATTTCTCTCTCACATTGCTTTACCCTTTTTCGGGTGAGGAGACTAACTTTACGAAAAAAGGACCTTTTGGAGTCTTCTTTAGGATTTTCAGACTCTCAAAATATGAAAACACCACTGAGCATCTACCAATTCGGGCTCGATGTGAAATCCACGAGAGGGTGTATAGAGTTCTTGTTTAAGTTTTTTAGACTCTTTAAATATGAAAACACCAGCGAGCACGAACATATCTGGGCTCGATATTAAAATCCACGAATCAATATCTTATCAATTATTAGTTTACATTTTCTTCAAAATTGTAAAACAAAGAAGAAAATCTTGAGTTTCCCTTCCATGGACTCATAAAATTACACTTCCTTACTGTAGAAAAGTTTTGTAAAAGATAAACATACAAGGTTCTGGAAGTACAATTATTAAGCAAAGAGATTAGAGTTAGGAGGATATGTACCTTATTTAGAAGGTTGATCCAAGCCTCTCTTCTTGCTCTCCAATGAAACAACCTGCAAACACACTCAACAAAACCTTCCTCAAACCAATTTGACTACAAATAAAAGATTGATATTTTTAAGAGAATAAAACATCAAATTGTAATCAGATTTGAAACATACATGAACAAATCATATTTGGGAAAAGAAGAAGGTCTGATCTTTATTAATGAATGAAGCAAGTACATCAAATTATACCTTCCTTCAAGAATGGCACTTCATGAAACCAATATTCAAGGTCTCCTACTCCTCTTCTCTAAGGATCCCAACCTCTGATGAGATGTGCTAGGGTTTATAAGAAACCAGGGCACAGGTGAGGGGGATGTGAGTCCCAATTCCTCCAGCATAACACTATAATGGGATTTATCCCCTTTCATGGTCCCCTTTCTTCTATATTATAGAAAATAGAGAATATAGGGTCGAGGAGGAAGTAGTTACAACCGAAGAGGAGGTTCAAAAACCACCCAAACCAACCATTTTTTTGCGATTATATATATATATATATATATATTTAGTATTTCTGAGGTACCCGTGACTTTTAACATTGACAACAAGTGGGTACCCGTGACTTTTAACATGTACAACATGCGGGCTTTTTGGAAACCCATGGGTTTGCAATGTGCAACCTGGGTTTTTGTGGAAAAATGGTCAAAACCAGCCTTTGTGGGGGTTTTCTGGAGAAGTTTTGGTCTCCAAAATTGTTTCTAAGGTTCCTATCTATCAAGTGGGCCATGAATTAGGTAATTTAATCCATCTAAAGTCCCAAATATGGATCTTCCATCCACAAATGTCCTTTTGTGTGACTCACAGTAATCTCAAGAAGTGTCGTCATGCGACCAAAATATGTAAGTGTCGTCACAGACGGAGAAGTGCCAATTTTGGCTATAACAGGGAGTATCCCTTGAATTTTGTATGAGATTAGCAATATTTTTCATATTTCTCATCAACTTCTCCTCTAAATTAAGTAAATCAGATGTTCTCACAAAACCTTTCATATTTTCCTCCATTTTACTTAACTTCTCCTTTAAATTAACTAAATCAAATTTTTTCACAGACCCTTTAATCATATCTTCCAGCTGGGACACTAAAAAAGATAGGTCTTCCCTTTCATCGTACGTCGGGGATGGATCGTCGGGTGTTTTGAGTGGAGTGTGAATTTTTCCACTTTATTCTGGAGGCATTTTGAACAATATAAATATATACCACACCGTAGGTTTCACCACAATTAGATCATTCTACTCAAAGTTATTCAAATTTAAAATAGCTCACCATTTTCAAACCCTGATTAGAAGACTGCTTTATGACCGAATTGAAGTTGAGGTAAATTTGAAATTCTAGCTCCTCTGGGTTTGAAAATTCGTCATGTTGTATCCCGATGTGTCATTTTTCCAATTCCATGGGTCTGACCTAATTCTATTTTCTTATTGAGAATCTCCCAACACTTCTTATTTTTTGTCTTTCCAGAAGAGCGGACTTGTATAGTCTTCCACGTGTCCAATATTTTGGATATGAGGTTGAAAAACATACTAAAAATAATGTGGTTCGTCTTGTTTATGATGCAAAAAGTCTCACTCAATTTGGATCTCGCAGCCCCAGATATGACCTTTTTCCCCATAACACATGTTTTAGACTAGTTTTTGGACTAGTAAAAAACCATAGATACCAAGGAGAATATCTCCAAACCAGTAATGTATCGGGATCCAAAAATGGGACCATAGATAGCTCGACCCTTTTTTTAGATGGGTTTTGAGCCTCCTTGTCTAGAACCTTCTAGAAAAAAAATTATAGTGAAAATTCCAAGATGACTTGTTTTGAAGAAACCAGTCCCAAGGAAAGAGCTTTGATACCAAATGTTATGCAATAAATTCCCCCAAAAATGATAAAAGTAGAAGAAATAGACCAGAAGAGAGTAATCCATGCCTTAATAATGCAGAACAAAGATGAATAGAAATCCTCTTCGAGGGGGAAGCCTCCTTATACAATGTATTAAGTACACAAGATAAGACAAGACAAGATACTCAAATGAAAATATCTCCTTCCTATATATAGGAGATTAAGAGGTACAATTACAACTCACTAACCCAAGACAACATAACTAATATAACCATTCAAATGGAAATTACAACTAATGGACCAAAGCCAACATCAAAACTAATCTAATGCAGCACAATATAGGGGGGAATGTGCCCACATTTAGGGATTAACACAACATGCTTATGGTAAGAAAGTACATTCTTCCTCCCAAAAATCCCCATTTGAGGCTTGTTTCAGTTATTTTCCACCATCATCTCTTCATTTTATTTTTGGATAGCAAGAGGAAATGGTGCTAAATAAGTATGAGGAGGCAAAAACAGAAAGCAGTTTCAATGATATAATCATGACGATTCCTTGATAGTGACATGTGCAACTAGAATGAAGTTAGGAAAAGTTTAAGCTTCACCATAACCAACATTGGACAAATCATAATTTCCAAGATGGGGAGGTTATCTCTAGTACTATCTCATCAAGGAAAAATTGTAGGGAGCATCCAAGATGTTGAAGCAACGCAAGTATAGATCTATTGACATTGTTGAACGAGACAACAATGATGCTTTTTAACTAATCGTATGACCATATATGTGGATGTTTCAATAGTGAATGTGTAAAATTTGTGCCTCTTTAACCATTTATGTTGAATTAAGATAAAGAATGTAAAACATTTCAATTAGAGGAGGATTTCATAGCAAGTGGACTTGGAAAGTTGGAATAAGATTCAATTTTGCAAGCAAAGGCTTGGAATATAAACAAGGGGCAACTAGAAATTTTGTGAATTGGATGCAAAGGATAGTTATCGAGAAAGAGAAGGTGGTACAAGAAGGACAAAATAAATGGTTTGCTCCCTCACCTCCTTTGATAATAGATTTTTGGGACCAAAATCCTTCTAGTATTATAGGTATTACCAAAAAGGATCATGTAAATGGAACGACAATGCATACAAAGTTGTGCTTAATTAAATTGATGATTACCTTGTGTTTAAGAGGACCTAATATCTAGTGTCAAAAGACCAAGTCAAAGCACTTAGAATGAATCCAATCATAACCTTTGGAATGAGGCTTGATCACAAGCATATATTTGAAGCATGTCACAACCTTGGAAATAAAGGTAGGGCATAGAGCGTGCCATTAGGAAACTTGCACTAGTTGACATGAGGGTAGATAAATTGCACCAATGCAATTGAATGAACTTATAACTAACTCCATGAAGGAACTTGTAGCCATTTGGTAGATTGCATATTTTTGAAAGAGAGGTAGATCACAACTAATGGAACAAAGGAAAACATAGTCAAAAGAATGATCTCACTCATGGAGATGAAGGTAGCCGCACAACTTTGAATAGCATAACACATGCCACTTTCAACAAAGGGAATCCCACTAATGTAAGTGAATCTTATTTTGTACCATTTACAATGAAGGCAAGTCACACACTTTAAGGTCATCATAGCCTTGTGAGTGAGGGACAACACAATGTCTTGAATGAAGAAAAATTGCTCCCATATAGTCAAATGAGGTTAGGAAGGATTAACTATGCTAGTTGAAATAAAGGTTGTTGGAGAAATGAGACGCTAATAATCATTTAATATGGACAACGTGATTGAGCCAATAAAATTTAATACAAGTGATAAATTCCTCATGCTAAATGATGTGATTTTATGTGATGGTGATCAACCCTCGATATGGGTGAATTAAGTTTTTGGAATGTAGAGGGCCAAATGAATTAACTTTCTAAGAATCCCAATAAGAATTGGGATAGCCATTACCCAATTTATAAGTTTCCCTTGGATAAACAAAAAAACAAAAAACAAAAAGTGTGGTTGTTGGTGGATTCATAACTGAAGGAAAAACATTATTATCAAGAATCGAGGTGTTAACATTAAAGCTTCAATCATACTTTAATAATGTTCTATATCGGAGTCTTGATAGCCGATTCTCGCTTTCTATGAATATTGCAACATGGGATTGAGGAAGGAAATGTTACGACAGTGTTCTATTCTCATTACAACCATTGTAATGTGTAATTTGTATTTTGTAATTTAAAAAAAAGTAGATTTCCATTGCTAATTGCTTTGTCAAAATGAAATTCTTATCAAAATGATTTTCTTTAATACAATTCGTGTAGAATTGCTCGTAAAATGAAATTCTTATCCAAATGAATTTCTTTAATACAATTCATGTAGAATTGTTCGTAATTAAATGTGATGGTGCATTTTTAAATTCTTGTTATTTATTTTTCCACAACTAAATAAATTATACGCATTTACCATTTCATTAAACAATAATACAAATTCAATTCAATTCCGTTCTAACCATCTCATTAACTAAACTCCCTACTACATAAAATATGACACTGCACATATAGTTGATTTTTTTTAATGAAAATGTGCACATATAGTTAAGTTTAATTTTTCTTTTATGAAAACGTGCATATATAGTTTGTTTTTCTTTTATGAAATTGTGTTATATTAGCTTCCCAATGACAATAAAATCATGTAAAATATAATTTTAAATTATAATAATTAAATCATATAGAATATGATTGCAAATTGAACCGTAAGTTGAGGTTTTTGTGAGAAAGCATAGCAATATTATATGGCTGAAAGGAACATGATAACAAAACACAGCACATTATTTTCATAAGAAATGTTATGTGGCTAAAAGGTACAGAATAACAAAACAAAGCAGCCATGCATGGATAGAGAACATCTCAAGTCAAATAATTAAGGCTTTGGTTGTTGGCTTATGCAAGTCTCGAACCTGCGACCTTCACGTTATTAGCACGACCCTCTAACCAACTGAAGGCCAAATAGCTACAAGAGTAATTTTGAGTATCCCTGCCTAAGAAACACGTAATTGATGAAATTCGCATTCCAAAGCATTTCGATTAAAGATTTATGCCCTGAAATTTGATTTGCAAATATTTACGTTTACTTTAGCGTAGGATGTGCAGCAAGGTAGTGGATAACTTTCCTTCCTTCTCTAAGAGGTTAAAATAAGACAAAACAACCCCAAAGCGCCCACCGTGGGGCTCGAACCCACCACCACAAGGTTCAGAGCCTTGCGCCCTTTTCATTTTAGTGGGCATTATGGAACATAATATTTATTGGGATATAGTAGAAAGACAATGAAATTGATGTTCTAAAGAAGAAATTGCATGTCTGATATAGAGTATGTCCAAAGTCCAAAATTGGTAAATCTACATGAAGAAAAAGATCAAATAAATGAGAACATGCTATACTACAAAGCTCAGATGGAGGCATAAATAAAGAAGGTGGATGATCTAGAGTTATAGATCTCATTAATGAAATCGAAACACGCATCTTTATCAACTACAATAGTCCCTCAATCAACATCCTCATCAGTTCTAGAGATTCCTCGGTCAATAGGAGAGGCAACGCATGCTCCAATAGATCAAGCAACCGAAGACATGGAAGAATATGCTCCACCAAAACAGTTAGGGAAAAAGGACAACAAGATCGTGGATCTTGAGAATGATGTAAAGGAGAAAGAGGAACTTATCGATTACTTGGAGGATGAGAGGGATGATCTAAAAGATAAGGTTTACAAGTTAGAGATCAAGCTATTAGGGAAAGTGTAAGGCCCCGATGGCATTAAAGACAAATTTTATCAGAAATCAACATTCTATAACATATAAGTTAAAAACAAATTTGTGAGCAAGTAAATCTAACACAATTATATGAACGCAAAATATTAATAAAGAAAATGAGAAACATACCTGTAATTTGCTGGATTGCTGAAGTCTTTACCTTAAGATCTTCTCGAGCTATGAGGGAAAACAATGTGTGGGGGACAACTCTTCAGCCAACCAATCCCTTAGTGAGACAATGAGAGCTCCCAAGCCCCCAACCAATAAACCGTAGCCAAATATGTTCTTCTACCTTCCATAACCATTCCTATCTTCCTTCAAAATCTAAGAAGAATGAATGCCCTTCCCTTCCAATCCTCCTCCTTTTTATAGGTTTTTCTCATTTTATTTGGAATTTGAATCTAGTATATTTTATTAATCTAATTATCAATTTCCTTTTATTTATTTATTATTTAATATTATTAATCATAATTATCCTATTTATGGTGATAAGTGTTTTAATATTTATTTACTTATTGAATAGTTTATTTATTTATTTTAATATTTAATTTAGTTTTCCTATATTTTTATTATAATTAATTTAATAGTATTTTTGGGTTGTTACATACTCCCCTCCTTCAGGGAACTTCGTCCTGAAGTTACATCTTACTTATATCGTATACATATATTTTAGTAATATTGCATAGGTGAGAGTCACTCGTGTGACCAGCACGAATAATTCTTTAGCTGTACTAATACTAATTATAGTAATTTTTATTATTACATATTTTTATTTTTCTTACTAATTCATATTTTTATCAATTAATTTTATTAGGTATCTTTATATATAGTTTACTTCCTCCCTTGCAGACCCTCTCCTTGAGAATCATACCATCTGATCAACCTATATAACCCTCCACATCAAACTCTGGATGGTCCCACTCACCATGGCACGGGCCCTCTACTGTAACATGTCCGTGGATCATACAATAGGTATTGGAAGTTACCGCGGCCTTATCCACCCTTCCCTTTTGGCTTTGTTTTCCTTAAAGGTCTCAGTTGGGTTAGACCGAGCATCTAGTTACTGGTACTCTACCCTAGTGTGCCCTAGGCATCTTGAAAGGTTGACCCAAAACTTCCTCCACAACTTGCACTGGCATCCAACCCCAGGAATCAGAAGTCCCTCCCCATATACCTCCCACTAGTGAGTATAATTCAAGCTATAAACTTCAAGAATTCTTGGAAGTTAAAAGAACTATTGGCACATGTTTATTGGTTGAGTTGTCCCCCTACCCATAAGATGTTACTAGAAATTCTCATTCATGGTTATGAGACCCCACAAAATCCTTAAATTAATTAGCCTAAGGCCCATGAGTGGGTTTCCTACCAATCACCACCTCATAACATTCCATCAAGAGAAAATGACTTTATCATACACCACCTTATCCATAATAAACCATGACTAGTAAACAATTGCATGTTACCTCTTACCATCATACGATGGTAATCATCAACATAAAATTGTATAGTCCTTGTGAAGTATCATTATGATGAATAGAATATAATATGATGATCACCTCATCAAATCCTGACGAATAAGAGAATATTTGCATTCTACTTATTGCATTCTATCATAAGAATAGTGAAATACCACGTGTCCTCACAAAATCATAATGTTATCTTATCATTGTGATACACTAGATGTTATTCTATGCCAATAATAAGCTATATTTCTACAAAGAACCACATATTATTATGTCATGCTATCATAAAATATCAAGCAACCAAAGACATGGAAGAATATGCTCCACCAAAACAGTTAGGGAAAAAGGAAAACAAGATCATGGATCTTGAGAATGATGTAAAGGAGAAAGAGGAACTTATTGATCACTTGGAGGATGAGAGGGATGATCTAAAAGATAAGGTTTACAAGTTAGAGATCAAGCTATTAGGGAAAGTGTAAGGCCTCGATGGCCTTAAAGACAAATTTGATCAGAAATCAACATTCTATAACATATAAGTTAAAAACAAATTTGTGAGCAAGTAAATCTAACACAATTATATGAACGCAAAATTTTAATAAATAAAATGAGAAACATACTTGTAATTTGTTGGATTGTTGAAGTATTTACCTTAAGATCTTCTCGAGCTATGAGGGAAAACATTGTGTAGGGGACAACTCTTCAGCCAACCAATCCCTTAGTGAGACAATGAGAGCTCCCGAGCGCTCAACCAATAAACCGTAGCCAAATATGTTCTTCTACCTTCCATAACCATTCCTATCTTCCTTCAAAACCTAAGAAGAATGAATGCCCTTCCCTTCCAATCCTCCTCCTTTTTATAGGTTTTTCTCATTTTGTTTGGAATTTGAATCTAGTATATTTTATTAATCTAATTAGCAATTTCCTTTTATTTATTGATTATTTAATATTATTAGTCATAATTATCCTATTCATGGTGATAAGTGTTTTAATATTTATTTACTTATTGAATAGTTTATTTATTTATTTTAATATTTAATTTAGTTTTCCTATATTTTTATTATAATTAATTTAATAGTATTTTTGGGTTGTTACATATTCCCCTCCTTCAGGGAACTTAATCCCGGAGTTACATCTTACTTATATCGTATACATATATTTTAGTAATATTGCATAGGTGAGAGTCACTCGTGTGACCAGTATGAGTAATTATTTATTTGTACTAATAATAATTATAGTAATTTTTATTATTACATATTTTTATTTTTCTTACTAATTCATATTTTTATCAATTAATTTTATTAGGTATCTTTATGTATAGTTTACTTCCTCCCTTGCAGACCCTCTCCTTGAGAATCATACCATCCGATCAACCTATATAACCCTCCACATCAAACTCTGGATGGTCCCACTCACCATGGCACAGGCCCTCTAATGTAACATATCTATGGATCATACAATAGGTTTTGGAAGTTACCAGGAAGTTACCGCGGCCTTAGCCACCCTCCCCTTTTGGCATTGTTTCCCTTAAAGGTCTCAGCTGAGTTAGACCAGGCATCTGGTTACTGGTACACTACCCTAATGTACCCTAGGCATCTTGAAAAGATGACCCAAAACTTCCTCCACAACTTGCACTGGCATCCAACCCCAGGAATCAGAAGTCCCTCCCCATATACCTCCCACTAGCGAGTATAATTCAAGCCATAGACTTCAAGAATTCTTGGAACTTAAAAGAACTACTAGCACAGGTTTATTGGTTGACTTGTCCCCCCTACCCATAAGATGTTACTAGACATTCCCATTCATGGTTATGGGACTCCACAAAATCCTTGAATTAATTGGCCTAAGGCCCATGAGTGGGTTTCCTTCCAATCACCACCTCATAACATTCCATCAAGAGAACATGAATTTATCATACACTACCTTATCCATAATAAACCATGAATAGTAAACAATTGCATGATACCTCTTACCATCATATGATGGTAATCATCAACATAAAATTGTATAGTCCTTGTGAAGTATCATTATCATGAATAGAATCTAATAACATGATAACCTCATCAAATCATGATGAATAAGAGAATATTTGCATTCTACTTATTGCATTCTATCATAAGAATAGTGAAATACCACGTGTCCTCACAAAATCATCATGTTATCTTATCATTGTGATACACTAGATTTTATTGCATGCCAATCATAAGATATCTTTCTACAAAGAACCACATGTTATTATTCCATGCTATGTTATATCTCTCTCTCTCTCTAAATCCCTAACCCCCAACCTTTCTCTTTCATTATCTCTCTAAACCCCTAACCCGAAATCCATAAGACCCTTTCACCTTTGATACTCTCTCTCTCTCTCTCTCTCTCCGGGGCATCCAAAACTTAATAGTAGATATTGGTAAGCTTCTGCATATTTTCCTTCAAGACTTCAGACTCTTTCACATCCAATGTACTCTCTCTATCTCCCTCAACCCCTAACCCCCCCCCCTCTCTCTCTCTCTGTAAACCCCTAAACCACAATCTCCTGTCTCTCTCCCTAAACTCTTAAACCCCAATCTCACTATTTTTCTATTTGAAAACCCCTAACCCCTAATCTCTCTCTCTCTATCTCTCTATGTATATATATATATATATATATATATATATATATATATCCCTAACCCCCAATATCTATCTTTCTATATCTATAAACCACAAACTCTCTCTCTAAGCCACAATCTCCCCCCCTCTCTCTAAACCCTTAACCCCCCATATCTCTCTCTCTCTCTAATCCCTTAACCCCCAATATATCTCTCTCTATTTAAATACCTAACCTCCAATCTCTCTCCCTCTCTCTCTAAACCCCTAAACCCCAATGTCTCCCTCTATCTATAAATCCCTAACCTCCCATCTCTCTCTCTCTCTCTCTCTAAACCCTTAAACCCCAATATATATCTCTCTCTATAAATCCCTAACCTCCAATCTCTCTCTCTCTCTCTCTAAACCCCTAACCCCCTCCCTCTTTCTCAATCTTTCTCTCTCTATATATCCCTAACCCACAATATCCCTCTCTCTAGATCTCTATAATCCCCTAACCCCCAACATCTCTCTCTCTCTCTCTCAACCCCTAAGCCATAATCTCTCTCTCTCTCTAAACCCCTAGCCCTCTATCTCTTTCTCAATCTTCCTCTCTCTCTCTCTCTATCTCTCCAACCCATAATCTCCCTCTCTCTAGATCTCTCTAAACCCCTAACCCCCAACTTCTCTCTCTCTCTCTCTCTCTCTCAACCCCTAAGCCACAATCTCTCTCTCTCTCTCTCTCTCTCTCTAAAATCCTAAGCCTCTCTATCTTTCTCAATGTTTCTCTCTCTCTCTCTCTCTCTCTCTCTCTATCCCTAACCCACAATCTCCCACTCTCTAGATCTCCCTAAACCCCTAACCCCTAACCTCTCTCTCTCTCTTGATCTCTAAACCACTAACCCCTAATATCTCTCTCTATATAAATCCCAACCTCCAATATCTCTCTCTATAAACCCCTAAACCTCTTTCTCTTTCTCAATATTTCTCTCTCTATCTCATTAAACCACATTCTCTCTCTCTCTAGATCTCTCTAAACCCCTAACCCCCAACCCCCCTCTCTCTCTATCTCAACCCCTAAGCCACAATCTCTCTCTCTCTCTAAAATCCTAACCCTCTCTCTCTTTCTCAATATTTCTCTCTCTCTATCCCCCTAATGCACAATCTCCCTCTCTCTAGATCTCTCTAAAACCCTAACCCCAAACCTCTCTCTCTCTCTCAACCCCTAAGCCACAATCTCTCTCTCTATCTCTAAACTCCTAAGCCTCTCTCTCTTTCTCAATCTTTCTCTCTCTCTATATCCCTAACCCACAATATCCCACTCTCTATATCTCTCTAAACCCCTAACCCCTAACCTCTCTCTCTCTTTCTCTCTCTAAACCACTAAACCATGATATCCTTGATATCTCTCTCTATATAAATCCCTAACCTCCAATCTCTCTCTCTTTCTCTCTCTCTCTCTCTCTCTCTATAAACCCCTAACCCTCTTTCTCTTTCTCAATATTTCTCTCTCTCTCTCTATCTCCCTAACCCACACTCTCCCTCTCTCTAGATCTCTCTAAACCCCTAACCCCCAACCCCTCTCTCTCTATCTCAACCCCTATGCCAAAATCTCTCTCTCTCTCTCTCTCTAAACTCCTAAACCTCTCTCTCTATCTCCCTAACCCACAATCTCTCACTCTCTAGATATTGGTTAGATTCTTATCAATCATCTAGATATTGGTTAGATTTTGCATCTTTTCCTTCAAGACTGCACACTCTTTCACATCCGATGTAATATCTCTATATATCTCAACGCATAGCCCTTAGTATCTCTCGCTCTCTAAACCCCTAAGCCACAATTTCTCTCTCTCTCTCTCTCTCTCTCTCTCTCTAAATTCCTAACCCATGATATATGTCTTGATCCCTCTCTCTAAATCCCTATCTTCCAATATCTCTCTTTCCTTTTCTCTCTCTAAACCACTAACCCCCAATCCCTAAGACCCTTTCACATTTGATACTCTCTCTCTCTCTCTCTCTCTCTCTCTGGGGCATCCAAAACTTAATAGTAGATATTGGTTAGCTTTTGCATCTTTTCCTCCAAGACCTCACACTCTTTTGCATCCGATACTCCCCCTCTCTCTCACTCTAAACCCGTAAATCCCAATATCACTCTTCCCCAACCCCTAACATGCATCCAAAACTTCATAGTAGATATTGGTTAGCTTCTACATATCTTCCTTCAAGAATTCACACCCTTTCACATCCGATGTAATATCTCCATCTCCCTCAACGCCTAACCCCCACTTTACCTCGCTCTCTAAACCCCTAAGCCACAATCTCTCTCTCTCTCTCTCTCTCTCTCTCTAAATTCCTAACCCCCAATATCTCTCTCCCTCCCTCTTTCCAAATCCCTAACCCCCAATCTCTCTCTTTCATTTCCTCTCTCTAAACCCCTAACCCCTAATCCTTGAGACCCTTTCAGGTTTGATACTCTCTCTCTCTTTCTCTCCCTCCCTCTTTCCAAATCCCTAACCCCCAATCTCTCTCTTTCATTTCCTCTCTCTAAACCCGTAACCCCCAATCCCTGAGACCCTTTCATGTTTGATACTCTCTCTCTCTCTCTCTACCTATCTTTTGGGAGTCCAAAACTTAATAGTAGATATTGGTCAACTTCTGCATCTTTTCCTTCAAGAATTCACACTCTTTCGCATCTGATACTCTCCCTCTCTCTCACTCTAAACCCATAAGCCCCAATATCGATATCCCTCAACCCCTAACAGGAATCCAAAACTTCATAGTAGATATTGGTCAACTTCTACATATTTTCCTTCAAGACTTCACACTCTTTCACATCTGATGTACTCTCTCTAACTCCCTCAACCTTTAACCCCTAGTCTCTCTCTTTCTCTCTCTCTCTCTCTCAACCCCTGAGCCACAATCTATCTATCTCTCTCCCTAAACCCTTAACCCCCAATATCTCTCTCTATAATACGCTAACCCCCAATCTCTCTCTCTCTCTCTCTAAACCCTTAACACCCAATCTCTCTCTCTCTAAAACCTTGACCACCAATGTCTCTCTCTAAACCCCTAAACCCCAATCTCTATCTCTCTAAACCCCTAACCCTCTCTCTCTCTCTCTCTCTCCCCCTCCCCCACAATATCCCTCTCTCTCTCTCTCTCTCTCTCCCCCTCCCCCACAATATCCCTCTCTCTAGATATCTCTAAACCCCTAACCCCAAACACATCTATCTCTCTCTCAACCCCTAAGCCTCTCTCTCTCTCTCACACACACACACAACCCCTTCAATATTTCACACCCTCTCTATCTCCCTCTCTAAACCTTAACCTCCAATCTCTCTCTCTCTCTTTCTCTAAATTCCTAAACCCAAATCTCTCTCTCTCTCTCTCTCTCTCTCTCCCTCTCTCTAAATCCCTGACCCCCAATCTCTCTCTTTCTTTTTCTCTCTCTAATCCCCTAACCCCTAATCCCTAAGACCCATGAATGATATATGGGAACAATTCGAAAGTTTTAGGCATAATGGATGAGTCTCAAGACCTTGAACATGGATGCGGGAGAAAATAAGGGTCTTACGACCTAAATTAATCATTTAAGGTTCATGATCCATGAAGAGTTCCTTGAATCACTATAGAGGCCCTTCAGAGGGGATGTTGTCCTTCAATTAGTATATGGATGCCACTAGGAGGTTTTATGCACTGAGGATGGTAATTGAGGTCTTCAATATATGGTAAGAGGAGGAAATAAAGGGTCTATGGGATATGAGTGCCTATACTATATTTTTTGTACTAGTGATGAATCTTGGGATCATTACTATGGTCGAGTGAGGGAAAAAAGGCTGTATGACCTAAATTAAGATTCTAAGGTGCATGGGACAAATGATGCCTTCAACCACTACATATGTAATGTAGAGGGGATCTTTAACCACCAATTGGGATACATATTCTATTAGGATATTTTATTCGCCAAGGATGTGTATCAAGGCCTTGACCATTGTCATATGGGAACCATTACAATGCTTTCTACACTAGATGGTGTCCATATTATACTTTTGGGATAAAGATTCCATTTATAGGGTTTGTGTGGTGTTTTTGGACCATATGCATAGTACATAAACCATAAAAACATATTTTTATTCCCCGAGACATTAGTTTTTATCCTTGTACCATGGGTAGTGTATCAAAAACCATCTACTATGGGAAACCTCCTAAAGGCTCGCATATTACCATGAATAAGGCCTCTAGACCCATCCCTGGTGAGCACAAACTCCTAATTGTCTATGCACCCCACTTGGTAGTTAAAGTTCCCCTTTAAAGGATGTTTATAATGGTTCAATAATTCCTTTTGTCCCATCAACTATGAAATCTTCAATTATGTCATATGGCTCTTCTTTCCCCATTTGACAATGATTGAGACCCCAATATCCTCCCCTAGTATGAAAAACCTCCTATAAGTGCCCATATCCCACTTGTATATCAAAGATCCTTCATCCCATCTATTTTGTCTAAAAATTTCTAATCAGATCCCCATATCTCATGCAAAGGCCAAAGTTTATGAGCCCTAGAAGAATAGTCTTGATCATAATGACCTTTTTTCTTCATCAACCATGGTCAAAAACCTAGAATCCACATTAAGTATATAAAATATTTTAAAGATACACATACCCCACCAAGATGCCAATGATATTGGTCGGTATGATGCTTTGAGGCCTATTCCAGGGACCAATACCCTAGAAGCTTCATTTTGGGACAAAGTCCCAAAATCCATCTCTTGTGTGCAAAAACTCCTAGTAGTACCCATATTTGACTCAAGGACAAAGGTACTTTGTAGAGTTGTTTTGAAGTGGTTTAAGGAATATTTCATGTCCATAAGACCTCTAGGATTAACTTATGGATTAAGGACCTTATTTTTCTCCCCCCGTCATGTTCAGTGCCCATAGACCCATTCCTACTACATAAAAACTCCTAATGACACCCCTATACCACTTGTATGTAAAAAAATCATTTTAGATGGCCTATGAAGTTGTATTTCAATGCCTTAATCATGGCCTTTTAGTATAAGGATATTCATTTAGGATCTAATTCCCTAGATTTATCTGCCAACCATGGTTAAGGCCTTAAGATCCATCTCTAATGCACAAAATATTTAATAACACCCATATCTCATTTAAAGGACAACAATGCCCTATAGAGTACATGTTATGCCAGTTTATGGAATTATTTATGGCCTTTGATCCTTAAAGGTTTAATCAAGGTGTCAAGGAGCATACTTTCCTTCCTTAACCATGACCAATGCCTTAAGACACCCATACCTAGTGTGCAAGACTTCACAATGGTACCCATATTCCACCTAGAGATCAAATATCACCTGTAAAGGGCCTATGTTATAGTTTCAATTCATGTTCATGGTCAATGAGCCTTAGATATTCATTTATAGAGTTAGGCCATTGTTTTCCTCTCGTAACTCTGGAAAAGGCCTTAAGATCCATCCTACAACCATTTTAATTACCTCTCACTCTCTCCGTCTCATAATATCTCCTTCTCTTTGTCACTCACCATCTCTCTACCTCTCTCCTTAAACCCCTATCCCCCTTGATCTCTCTCCCTAAACCCCTACCCACCTTGTTCGATATCTATCCACTCCTAACCCCAAATTTCTATCTCTTGCAACCCCTGACCCCCAATCTCCCTCTCTCTCTCAACCCCTGACCAGGTTCTACGCAGCCTCTCATGCCCATAATATTTGAATCAAAGCATGGTTAATGTCGAGGCTTATCGCTTATCCAGGGGTGACTTTGAGAAGAAGGGTTATATTTGATTAAAATTTACACGGATATCAAATGCCTTCTTTGAGATTGATAATAAATTGTGAAGTTAATGTTTATGCGACACAACTTCAAATGTACAACCATTTTAATTACCTCTCACTCTCTCTGTCTCACAATATCTCTCTCTATCACTCACTATCTCTCTATCTCTCTCCCTATCCCCATATCCCCCTTGATCTCTCTCCCTAAACCCCTACCCCCCCTTGTTCCATCTCTCTCCACCCCTAACCCCCAATCTCTATCTTTCTCCATCCTTGACCCCCAATCTCCCTCTCTCTCTCAACCCTTGACCAAGTTCTGCGCAGCCTCTCATGCCCCTTATCTCAGAATTAAAGCATGGTTAATGTCAAATACCTTACCCCAATTTGTCTCTCTCCCTAAACCCTCAACCCACAATATCCTCCCTCTCTCTCCCCCTAAACCCATAACCCACAATGTCCCGCATCTCTCTCCTGTTAAACCCACAACCCACAACCCCCCCTAAAACCATAACCCACCACCCCCCCTCCCCCTCTTTCTCTCCCTAAACCCATAACAAAAGAGCACACACACGCACTATTAACACATGCACACTCCCTGAGCAATCGACATCTAGAAAATTCCACCACAGTCGTACCTCGAACATTGATGGCGAACGTTGATTAGTTAATGCACAAAGGAGTGCGTGCACTTCTCTGTTTGAAAAAGACAGTAACATTTCCTGCGCATCATCCAAAATTTCAATTTTCACTCTTACACGGTAAAATAAGCTCAGCTTCGCATGATTTCAGATTTGTAACTCTTGCACTCAAATTGAACTTGCATTCTATGGAAGATTGGAACCCTCTCAACCATATTTCACACAACATTTACACAACAATTCTCAGAGCTCTGTTTGGAACATTGGACCATTTTATTACAATTGTTGGGCACATTGGAGTTCACTTGTTTTGCAATGCAAGTAAGGATCTATTAAGAAAATGTATGGTGACAAGTTTTCTACATGGATTATATGATTTGTCTGCCCTTGTAATATCCAAAGGTTGAAGATGGTGTATTCATTCAAATTTAAAGATTATAGATTGTAAAAAATATATATATGTGCTTGATTTTTGTTCAAATTGATCTATATGTACAAGAATGTTGCAATTCCAAATATCAATTTCATATAAGACACATTTGTTTGAAGAAAACTAATAGAGTAACAACTGTGTAAAGAAAGGCATGAATTTGATTAGAATGAAATTTTTTATATACAAGTTCTTCCTCAAATATGTTAACATGAGAGAAAACATTTAAACTCTCTCCTAATTTATGAATTAAATTGGAGATGTCACAATCATTCTCAAGTTAAGGGGATATATCACTTGGTGGTACCTCTTCCCCTTAAACATAGTATGTGGTCCAAAATGGATTATTACATACATTTCACATACAACTATGAAGCTCAAAACCAATGAACTCTATAAACCAAACTTGCCAAGCTTGATCAACATGCATACCTTGGGCCTAATCATTGATACACGTAGTAGAATCCATCATAGTTCTCTATCCTTGTTAGCCTTCAATAGGTCCAAAATCAAAATCCATCACTATGAACTCCAACCCCTTTTCCATCACCATGAACTCCAACACATAGTATAATCCATCACTATGAACTCCAACCCCTTTTCCATCACTATGAACTCCAACACATAGTAGAATCCATCATAGTGCTCTATCCTTGTTAGCATTCAATAGGTCCAATTGAAACTCAAAATCCATCACTATTTTTATCCATCACTATGAACGCCAACCCCTTTTCCATCACCATGAACTCTAACACATAGTAGAATCCATCACTATGAACTCCAACCCCTTTTCCATCACCATGAAGTCCAAAACATAGTACAATCCATCACTATGAACTCCAACCCCTTTTCCATCACTATGAACTCCAACAAAAAGTAGAATCCATCATAGTGCTCTATCCTTGTTAGCCTTCAATAGGTCCAAACTCAAAATCCATCACTATGAATGCCAACCCATTTTCCATCACTATGACCTCCAACACATAGTAGAATCCATCACTATGAACTCCAACCCCTTTTCCATCACTATGAACTCCAACACATAGTAGAATCCATCACTATGAACTCCAACACATAGTAGAATCCATCACTATGAACTCCAACCCCTTTTCCATCACTATGAACTCCAACCCCTTTTCCATCACGATGAAGTCCAACACATAGTACAATCCATCACTATGAACTCCAACCCATTTTCCATCACTATGAACTCTAACACAAAGTAGAATCCATCATAGTGCTCTATCCTTGTTAGCCTTCAATAGGTCCAAACTCAAAAGCCATTACTATTTGTGATCCATCACTATGAACTCCAACCCATTTTCCATCACCATGAACTACAACACATAGTAGAATCCATCACTATGGACTCCAACCCCTTTTCCATCACTATGAACTCCAACATATAGTAGAATCCATCATAATGCTCTATCCTTGTTAGCTTTCAATAGGTCCAAACTCAAAATCCATCACTATTTGTGATCTAATAATGCACTTTCTATTGACAAACCCCATCAACTATAATAACTATATAATGACAAGGGGAAGCTTGAAATGAAGTACACCGTCCATTTTGGATCAACAACTTGCTATTTACCTCAATGGAGAAACCATCAAGAGCAAGGATTTTAGCTTTTTGGAAGGATTCAATGACCAATTGCAACTCCTTTGATGAGACTTATTTCATACAAAGTAGAGATTACAAAGTCTTCATGTTTTTATAATGTCTTCTTGCATACAAAGTAGAGATTACAAGATCACTCGCGTAAGCATTCAATGGATAATATGGAATGATACTCACCATCTTGTTGCAAATGTTATTTATTATGGCAGGGACAATAAACTTGTTTTCTAAGAAAAGTTGTTGGAGATGGGAAACAAACAGAATAGAACAAAAAATTATAGACGGAAGGATCTATCTCCTGAAAAGCTCCATGATCCAAGAGAATAAGCAAGGTTGGGCATGGAAAGGCATAGACATGCAACTGCCACAACATCAAATACTAACACAATGAACAACACAAATGACTTCTAGTTCATCTCCACAAGTGAAGCGGATGCGCCCAATGGATCCCATTCAAATTCCATCAGCAAGTCATCCTTTAATCTAGGAAGATTTATGAGATGATCAAAATTAAAGTCTTCAAATTGAGAACAAAAGCTTGCAGTTGTGTAGATCTCGACGAGACCTTTTCGAGGATGTTTGTTTCATCTCAAACGGACTCCGAACATGAAAGATATCAAGTTATGGAATTTTGGTGAAACAGGTAAATTTTGGCAAAAGGGTGCCACGTGGCACAACCACAGGGGGACACATGGATTGTATGGCGCTAACATGCCACACTCCAAATCTCCATGTGGCAGGTTGCATATGACTTGGTAGGTGATGTGGACAGATGAATTGGTACGGTGCAGTTTACGTGGACAAATACAACTTTGACATGTATATGTGGTAGACAAATGGATCAACCAGAGACTTCCACGTGGCAATCCGGTTGGCCATGTAACAATTTATATACTGAAAGCATTGGTTGTGGATCCATAGAATTTGAACCCGCAACTTTCATATGGAAAATATTGTGGAAGCCTAATGCCTTAACTATTCCACCATCATGAGTTGCTTGATAAATACTTGGCATAGAACTTAATTAACTTTTAATTTCATGTAAAAAGGGCGGGGTCTAAGACCTGAACCCAATTTTAATGTTATAACCTGGTGCTAATACCTTAATCCATGGGATTTTTTGGCCACGTGCAACTCTATCCATATATGTGCAAGCCGTTTCAACTTTGTTATAACCAAACCATATTATATGGGATATACCATATATCATTTAAGCCATGAATTAAATAAAGTCATACTATATATATACCTTATCCAAAGTTTATGCCACCACTTAAATAGCCTCTCACAACACATTAAATTCACCATTGGGAGAGAAGAGAATGGTATGCTTCCTTTCCTTGACATACTTCTCACCAAGAAGGAGAATGGAAAGATTGGCTATCAGGTGTTCAGAAAGAAAACCCACATAGATAGATACCTACACACAGACTCACATCACCACTCTGCATAAAAAGTAGGCATAATCCAAACCCTAGAAACCAGAGCAACACGTATCTCGGACACAGAACACCTCGATCAAGAATTAAATCACCTCAAGATGGTTTTAAAAAACAATGGATACCATGAGTCTCAAATCAAGAAATCCATAAGTAGGGCCCAGGCAGGACACAAAAAGAAGGAATTGACCTTTCCAAAGACAAGCCTCCCCTACATTAAGCGGACAATAGATAAAATTATGGAGATCCTAAAAAGGAGAAACATCTTAGTAGCTTCCCCCCCCAAATATGATTAGATGGCTCGTTGACTCTAATAAGGACTCCCTAGATCCTAGAAAACAAAAAGGGGTCTACTCAATTCCTTGCCATTGCGGTAAAATCTATATTCGAGAAACAAGCCGCTCATTACAAACACATCTTAAGGAACACACTACCGACATAATGCATGATCACATATCCAAGTCAGCCCTTGCGCAACACTCTCATGATACCACTCACCACATCAATATGGAAAAGGAAAAATTAATAACTAGAGAAGACAACTACATCAAGATAAAAATAAGAAAAGCACTGGAAATTGAAAAAAGCAATAACACTCTAAATAGAGATGAAGGTTAGAAGCTGAGTAACACATGGAAGCCCATCATCCACCAATTGAAAACCAATTCTACAATTTTAAAATCTCCCAGGATTAGGCAAGAAAATAAAATTATAAAACCGACCTCACATAATAAACCTGCCCTCTAGTATTTATATGCATAAGCTAAACACTCTTCTTCCTCATCCCAATCTTGATTGAGATCTCGTGCCCATATGATGGACTCACCTGGAAGAAGTACGAAACATTGGCGTTTCACATAAAATTACACACACGTTTTTCAAAATTTGCGTTAATAAAATAATATTTAGTTTGACTTTGGATTATATACCCAAATTAAGGCGCTCCTCCATATTTATATCATATGTTTTTATTTATTACCATATATAGTTTTGGATATGGTTAGTTCATCATATATTTTAATTCCAAAAATATGTTAATGGTTGGGATTATAATATATTTTGGGTTTATTAAATATTTTATTACCCAAAGTGTATTATATGGGGATATTAACCATATATCTTATCTCATTAAAAGTGGATCATATCCCTTTCATTGTGGGGATGAAGTTAAGGATTTTTGGGTATTTAACCCCATGATGTTTTCATGTAAAGGCATTGAAGGTGTTTGGAGAGTGAATGGTAATAATGCCATTATGCCTTTGTAAGGCTTGTAAGTTGCTTATTTTTGTAAGAGGCTTTTTAGCCACTCTTGAGAGGTTGAGAGTGAGAGGCTTTATGATTGAAATCCTAAGTCATTTTTTTGAAGCAGTGTGAAGGATGAAGGAATTTTTGTACTTGTGCAAGCATTTTTTTTGAAGACTAATAAGATCGGTCCTCGTTGAAGCTGGACCCGGAGACATAGTCCATGTTGGAAGAACTCCGTTATCACATGGCATCTCAGATTTATGGTTTGCATTCTTAAGCTTATGTGCTCTTTGAAAGTGTCATTCTAAATCATTTTTAAAGTCTTTCTTCAAAAGATAACTATTGAAGAATTCACATAAATCTTGGTTAATAAAGATTCTGCAATTTCATATCATCCTCCAATCAATATTCCATCACAAACCAATGATGAAGTGCTTCAGAACATTCAAATATTGGCAGAAACTGAGTATGTAGAACTGGATGTGCATCGAGTTGTGGATTTATAGTCTCCCCAAGAATGCCACACACATGTTGAACACACTCACAATCCAGAACATCATGTGAATGAAGTGCCACAACAAAGCAGTGGTGGGACTCATACTCTCCTACACCTACTTTACCTCGATTTTCCAATGCATGACGAAGAAGAACTTCTGGACATATCCATGTGGATGAAAGTGCCCTAATAGGTCTTGAAGGTAAGTTACCTAAACGAACTATTGATTGGAAATGCAACAAAATTGTCAAAGAATTTTTTGAATCTAAGAGTGATGCATTAAAATGTCAATTATTTTTAGCTTTGTTCAAATCGCATTGTTAGGAAAATTTTAGGCATAAAGTTAGGTAGAAGTCCAGAGGCTAATAGTCATGTTTTTAGAAGTCTCCAAGTTGCATTTAATTTAATTGGAAAGACGTCTCGTACAAAATATCTTAACGCAACCTGTCATGTACTATCTGAATAGATTGTAAGCAAAAGCACGTGGCGTAGTCTCCTTATATCGCACACATCTCACCTCTTTAAAGTAGATAGAAAGACACTCCATAAGTATTATGCTATTAGAGAAAGACTAGACACTCCAGGAAAAAAAGATTTTTGGGCATTCATTGGTAGGTTTCCTCGTTCAGATATGAAGCTAATTGCTGCAGTTAAAGACCTAGTGCACAAGTTTTGGCATGATAACGCTAGACCTTCATTCAATCAAAAAGATGTTTTGAAGTTCAGAAAAGGTACTAATGAGAGTGAACCCCACATCAAACAATTCCTTGACATGAAACAAATGGAACTCTACGAGAGATTCATGATTGAGCACACATAATTGAACATGGGCCAATGGTCATTTGAAAAATGCAAGCCCTGGTATGTTAGAATGGTTGAAATATTGTAACTTCAAAGAATATTATATTTGTACTTTATTATTCCGGAGATGTTTCATTCCTCCGTGAAGACCTTATTGTATATCTGGAGATGTTTATTCCTCTGTCGGAATGTGGTAACTTGGGTTATTAGACTTCCCTAGTGGGGGTTGGCCCTGTATGTGTTATGTGGGTCAAAGGGTTATTAGACCACCCTAGAGGGGTCAACCCATTCAGTTATAATGGAGTGTTTAACCCAGTGGTTAAGTTGGGGCCGACCTAGTTAATATAAAATACAAGTTGGAGTTGTGTATAAATAGAGGAGGTGTGTTCCTCATTTAACACACATTGCACTCACTTGTGAATAACGCATAAGTGAGAGAGAGATTTGCTATGGAGGAGAAGGAGCTCATGGTTGTGGATTACATCTTTGTATTTGCTGGTCATCTATATTGAGGAAGCTTTGCTGGGTTTTCTTCCCCATGAGGGTTTCCCAGGATAAATTTGTGTCTCTTGTATTTATGTTGTGCTTGTTGTTCTTTCAGTGATCCTGTATATGCTATTATTGTGAAATGGAATGTAATGCTGATATTTTCTGTCTTAGAATATTGAATCTTAACATGGTATCAAATCTAACTTGAAGGAAGGCAATGTATGACACTTACGACACTTACTTCACTTACTTCACTTACGACAATTTGAAGGTTAGGGTTTTGTATAGAAAAAACAAGTCATCGTGGCACAATCGCTATAAATACATTTTGGAGAAGTTTCAGGATATGAAACCTTTACAGATCGTAGATAACATCCCCATGTACCTTGTGTCCAAAGGACACCCTCATATTCGTTGTACTTTGTGAGTTATGATCAGTACAAGTTAGGGTTTCTACCTCTTCTAGATCTCAGTCATAACCAAGTGACCTAGGAAACAAGGCCATAACTTGGGCTAGGAGGATCCAAATGAAAGTTCATAAAAAGTGACAGGTAGTGCACGGACTGTACTATCTCAGGTAATGCTTTCAGAGGCTGAAGTTGAACCAGTGACACGTGGAATGCCGTACAAGTTGGCTCTCTTGTTTTATCCCATAAACAGGTCATGTTGCAACACTTGGCATAACTATCTCGCAGAGAATCCAATTGAGGTCAGACCTATGGGGTTGGAAATAGGACAAGTTGGGATATCACAGGACGAAGTTTCAGACCCTGTGCATTCGTAATTTTGGAGTTACACCAAAAAAAATCAGGTGCATATTTCTGTCAAAACATATTTGGATTTTGAGCACCTTCATTCTTGAATCGTCACTGCTGTGGAAAATTAGGGTTTCAGAGAAAGTTGGAATTTTTGGAATTGGAGTCCATGGCTGAATGCTACTCATCAAAATCGAAATTTAGTGACCAAGATCGAATTTTTTGGTTGGGTAGAAGCCCGGGCTTGATCAAACCCAAGTTCGGGATTTTGACCGGAAAGGTGGAAAATTAGGGCTTCTGCAAAAGTTGGAATTTTTGAAATCTGTGACCACAGATGGAAGCTCCTCGAAAAAATAAGAGCTTATAGATTTGGATCGAATCTTTTGATTGGGAAAAAGGGTGGGATTCATCAAACCCTAGTTCAGGATCCTGTCCAGAAGATCTAGAAGTTTCAAAGGCAATTTTGAGGGGTCAAATTTTGGAGATTTCAAAATTGAAGTATGCTAGTTTGATCAGCTCAGCAAGGCACATATTTGCATCCATTTAGAAGTGTGAAAGTCAAAGTTTTAATTTTTTGGGTTTCTCTAACAAACCCTAATCAAGCTCCATAACATACCCTTTAAGCTGGAAAACATTTTATGTTCAGAAACATTATGATAACTTTTATTATAAGGTTTTTATTGGACAAGTGTCCAAGGATGACTATAATTTGCACAATATATTATTATTTAATAAATAAATTAGGAGACAAACACCTAAGAGGATTGTTGAAAGAGTGGTTACTGATGCACTAGGTGGAATGGAATCTGTGGTAGAAGGTAATGGACAAGTGGCAGCATCATGATTCAACTAACTAGCTGTTGGTATGGGACAACTCCCTTGAAATGTGGTCATAGTGCCCTGAAATATGGGACTGGAGCTTGAGGCTCATTTATTCTAAACTGGCCACTAAAAGACCTAGGCAGTCTATATAATAGCCATCAAATATTGAATTGAGGTTCAATCACTTTTCCTGATGAGGAAATTTACCTTGGGGTTTTGCTGTGTTTGCACCCAAGAGATTTGATGAGGGGATATGCTGTTGTTGATCATGTTGTGAGTCTTTCAAAACTCTTATTGAGTTCAGGAGGTTGATGCTGAGTGGAGAAGGCATTTTTCAGGAGGTTGATACCGAGTGGAGAAGGTATTTTTAGTGCCTTGCTTCTACATAGTTTCCACCCACTTACTGGATCAATAATCAGGCTCGGGGGTTCATTAGAAGTCAGCAGTTGAGCTGCTTCTTCTGGAGCAGGTTGGGAGGAACATGCCTCCTTGGGTGTTGGTCGGCCTATCATCTTTTATAGGTTTTATTGTCTTATCTTCTTTTATTTACAAGTTCTGACATTTATTTATGTGTATTTAAAGTTCTGTCATCTACTAAATTTTATTGTTTATTTAATAAAGTTCATTTCAGTTATTCTGAATATTTTAAATGATTCTGCATAATTAGAAATGATTGAATAAATGATTTTTGCATTTTACCCCATGCAAAAGGAACAACATCGTACTCCAGTACAAAGATAGATTAAAATAGATAAGTCTGATAGGCAAGTAGCCAAGTGAATGAGAAGATTAAATTATTATAAATTTCTCAAGTTTCTATTTCTGTTTAATTCCTGCATTTACATTACAGTACCCCTTATCATTAACTATTTTAGTTAGTTGTATTCATAATTTATATACAATACTTTTGTTTATAATTATCTCTGTTTTTCAAATTTTTTTTTTTTGTTCTAACAGTATAGGATTTATTTTATCCTTACTCAGCAGTTAAAATGTTCTTATTTATACTAGATAAATAAAGATTTACTTTCAAATATAGCAGAATGATATTCTTCTACAGATATCAAGTATTTCCATTTATTACATGTATAATTCATACATTATTTTATAATATAACTACACATTGAAAATCAAGACAATTGTTATCCCTGTCAAAACCCTAACAGAGTTATCATTCACTAGCTTATAGTAAACATTTTAATTTAAACATCATTACTGTAGATCGAATAGATAGATTTAAAACATCATCTCAAAAGGTTTAAAGATTATATGACTGTAGGAGTAAAGTCAAACAGAACACACAATTTTATTGATATCTCAACATCTCAATAGCCATCATCATTCCATACATTTTAAAATTACCTAAAACCTAAACCTTGACAAATTCCTAGTTGCACTACTTAAACATTAACACAATCGAAATGGAGGCATTGGCTGAAGCCCATTACATATTTACAAACAATTTAGTGAACAACAGTTTTATAAACCAAAAACGAAGCACATACAGGCTTTAAGCCTTAACAACAATTTCATTTATCCATTATTCTTTAAAACAAACAATTGTATTATCGTTGCACCAAAACATCCATTCATAGATTGGTAACCAAGATAAACGCAATAGTCTTTTAAAACATTACTTATTTCCCATCTCTTTGACGAGTCACAACCCATGTATACAGACCCAACAAAAATCAATAAACATACACGATTACAGTAGTATAAATTCTAAATATATTTCATTTGAAGGAGTTCGAAAACCTAACCTACAGAATTACAAAATAAACAAGATTTCACACAGGCCTTAAGCCTACACCATCTAGATGGTAGTAACAGACATATCGTGTTATAAATTTAAAAATGATTACATTCTATCTAGCCATTACAAAGAACACGATATCCATAGTATTGAAACATCCAACATTACTTCATTAAATTCTGAGGATGAACCCTATCTTAACACTATTACATTCAAAACCAGAACCAACAGTTGCCATATGGGTCGAGGGATATCCTCCCCTACTATCAGCAATATTCACAAAACCCAAACCATAAAACCCTAAGATTTTTTCAAAAACATGATACACAGAACTGCCAAACAAGACAGCCATCATATTCTCTATAGGGTTTCCAAGGCAACCACCGAAGGCTTACCGGTTGGTATAGCTTTCCAACCTTCAGATTCCAGATTCGAGTAGCTATTCCTTAGCTATACCTGCAACGACCATGGCCAGGGATTAAAAACAGTATCTGAATAAAAAAGAACTTCAATATTAGAAGGTTAATAAACTATTAAGCATTTTGTGGAAATATTACAATGAAGGAAGGAGAACACATTACCTCGCAGATTGTTAGTTGTAAAACCAACGAACGCCAAGTCTGTAGCCACTGTAACGAACCCTACCACGTTAAATGCTGAAGTAACTGGAGCCAACACCCAACCATCGACTCTAAACATTTCACAACATCAAGACCTGGAACAACCAAAGTAGAGGGTTGATTTCTCACATAAAGCTAACTTCCAAGAACCAATAGGTCTGACGATCAAATCTCTCAAAAGTTACAAACTCAACGAATGACTTAAAATAGTAACTACTGCATGAAGGGATAAGAACTCGGCTCTGTCATTTTATGAGGTTACCAGTTCAAAACTCAAAAGTTGCAGGCAGAATAATGAGGCTAAAAACTAGCGGCCTGTCGGCTAGTGTAGAGCCACTGCCATCAAACAACAATGATACAATAAACACGATATTCCAAACCAAGTAGGGTTTAACCACTACATAGAAACCCTCACAAGATCGACGGTGAAGATCTTAGGCAGAGATTACGAAATTTACAACAGTCAATCATATTAAATGAGCCATCATTACCAAAACTACGAAGGAGCCAACTCTACAGCAATTGCCTTCGTGTCAGCTTACAACTCAGTAGTCTAAGGTTGTTATTGGAAACTAGCATGTGCACCAAGTCTACGGTATCATCCACGGTGGATTTCCATTATCTTGTTAGCCGTGTGCATTAAATATTGAGGATTACAATCTTACTTTCCAACCGGTCACGTGGATATCCACCATAAAACAATTAATACACCTTGCATCGCTTGGGTATTGTCGACATAGTGTAACATGTCAAGACCCTAAGTTAGCAACTAAATTCATCAAGTTTTGCATATGACACAATATAGTATAGTTTGTATATACATATTTAACCATTGCACGATATTACAAGGCTTGTATACATTTAAGCATTGCCTTGTATGAATGTTCTCACATACCATACATTGCCATGAATTTTTTACATATCACCGAGTAGTACAAGGTAACATCTAATACATAGATGTGTACATAGTTCCATATAATATACACTTAGACAATAAGGTCATACTCAACTCAAACCTTTCACATAATAGCCAGAAGATGTTAGTGTACTAAATAAAATAGAATCTCTATGATGCATATATGACCTATAGTTACACAGGAACCATATTGCACATATAGTGTCATACGAACACATAAGTGCCACTTAGGGTATTACGTTCACCTATGTGAGAGTTGATAGAATGGTAACAAAACACGTTCATGACTGTTAAATAATAACCCTATAAACAATGGTAAGACAGATCTTAAAAGTTATACATGATGAAGAGATCTCAACACATACACTTACACACCTGTTAATGAATGGTGCAAGAGGAAACAATTCAGAACGATACTATCATCGCATGTTGTAGAGTCTAGACTATTTAACAAATAGTTGAACTTGAAATTGCACGATTCATCATTGAGATAGAAAGTGAACAATTACATACAGAAAACATGACGAAGACCAAATAGATCTGGGTACAATACTGCGATATAGACATTATAGTTCTTCTTGATAACTGTGGATACCCTTTCGCAACTCTTATCTCTTACCTGTCAATCTGTCACAAGTACGAGTTCACATAGTTTAGCACGAATTCTAAGTAAGCCTCGGGGCGTCCAAGAACCCCTTCATCAACCAAACAAAATTACCCTAGTCAAACAATTATTTCAATAGCTATAAGCAACAGTAGAAGTAATATGTAACAGAAAAGTTAATTATGGATTATATTTCATGCATTGTTATAATTCCGCATTTTAAATAACATTTATTGTCACATAGATTTTTTTTTATTTTTTTTTGCGATTTTTGGGATGTTACATCCAGTTTCAGGGGGAGATGAGGCTAAGGCCTTACATAAGAAGACTACAAGAAATCTTGACAGGTATGACTTAAGGAGATACAGGTATGTTTTGAAATTTGATTCTTGATTAAGTTCATAATATGTTTGTTTTCATATTATTTAGGTTAGTACAATCCTGACTAATGTTAGAATTGTCTTATCACCCTAGTAAAAGTATGAATGCATGTGAATGATAGAAGACATTCATTGATTAGCGTTATATGATTGTACTAATGCACTGTGGTGTTGTATGAGGTTGATGTTGTCTACTAACAAGATATAGGTACATCAAGAAAGACAAATCAAGTTCCATGACCATGATGACATGAAGACAAAGTTTCATCCATAGTTCTACTTACGGGGTATGTATGATTTTGTTCTACTATGCTTAACCTATGAGATATGTAGGTTCTAGCACAAGATCTCTGAATCATTGAAGAGAACAAAAGAAGATATTGTTTGGGTATGTTAAGACATAACCAAGCTTGATAATCCAGGTATGTTTTCCTATATCAAGTTAGAATCCTACTTTGATAGGATCTTAGGTAAGTATACCTATGTATGAAATGATCGTGACCATACATACTTAAGATTATTTAGAATTATAATGTTTTGATAGTATTGAGATTATACTAATGAATGTATGTTTGTGTATGAGATCATGATGATGACACTAGTGCACTCTTAAGCATGTATAGTGGTACAGAATGAATAGAAGTTCAAAAGACATATAAAGATCAAGCGGGAGGCAACCACACAAACATAAAAGATAAGTATTTGAGTTGTTATTTGAATCTCTGAAAATAGTAAATGATATTGCTTGTAATAGTTGTATGCATATTTGTATTCCTAGAATATATCATGCTGAGTGGAAGCATTCATATAGCATTGAACAGTATACTACTAATATGCATATGATTGGTAAGTTGGACAAACATTCCATTGTTGCTTGTCTAGAATGAAACCTCTTTGCTGACATGCTGAGAGTTGTGCATGCTCTCGATAGTATGTTCTGGTAGAGATGGAAGGCATCTAGATAACCACTATATGCATACAAGATATGGAAAAGTGTTGTGCCAAAGTATTGGTCAAAATAGTTGCATAACCATGTGAATCATATTTGTATGCATAAAAGGTTATCATGTCAACATGATTTGATGATTATGAAGTATTACTAATCATGTACTTAATTTTGATTTGTAGGAAAGATCATGAAGAATGATGAACACTGAACAAGTGATAGATGTTCAACAAGAATATTTACAAATCAAACATACTATAGAAGGCTCGTGGCTAGAAGATTCTCTTAGAAAGGGGAAGAGGATCATGATGAGATGTTTGCTCCAACTAGCTAGATAAATATTGTTCTCTCGGTGATGTGATTGAAGAAGAAGTGTGAATCGAGAAAACTCCCAGGATTCAATTGAGGAAAGCTCTGTACGTGTACCCAGGATCGATAGTCATTTGATGAACTTAATGATCACCATGGGTGATGCAGATTTCAACCTTTGCTACAAGGTTGAAGATGGTATCTATATATAGAAGGAACTCACCACAGAGTTCGAATGATCTTGAGGCGCATATCAATAGACCCATCTGATGAGAGATGGCATAGATAGATATGCAGAAGATCACTCAATGCAGAATGTGAATGATGTTCAGTCACAGAGGAAGAGTTGATAGCTTCTTGACAAGCTTGGGATTTACCAAGAGTAAAGTTGATCCTCACCTTTACCTTAAGGTTATGGATGATACTGTGATTGTATGTGGATGATCTCCTTCTGACAGGGAATGAGAAACAGATCATGGAAAGAAAGAAGAAGATGGCTACAGAATTTGAGATGAAAGATCTCAGATTGATGCATTACTAGGTTTGGAAGTATGGCAAGACCCAGAAGGAATCTTTCTCAACCTAGGAAAGTATGATGTGGAAATATTGAGAAGATTTGATATGTTGGAATGTACAACCATGGCCACTCTCATGGGTTCCGACTTGAAACTGTTAGCTGATGACTCTTCAGAGTTAGTGGATGTAACTCTGTACAGACATATTATTGGGTCATTGATGTATTTGATGAATACAAGGCCAGATATATGCTTTGTTGTGAACACCTTGAGTCAGTATCTAGTGGAACCTAGGTGTGCTCACCTGATAGCTGCAAAGCATGTGATGAGGTACCTAAAGGGTATGATAGACTTTGGTCTATGTTGTCCTGGAGATCATGAATTCATATTGTATGGCTACACAAGATGTCGATTGGGAAGGAAGTGTATCAGAAAGGAAGAGCACATCGGGTGGATGTTATTGTCTGGAATCTGCCATGATCTCGTGGTCTAGCAGGAAGCAGTCTAGTGTGGCTCTTAGCATAGCTGAAGCGGAATATATATAGTTGCTTTCTATGCTAGTTGTGAAGTGGTATGGCTTCGGAAGTTGTTATTAGGATTGTTTGACTTAGAGATGGAATGCACTGTGATCCTGTGTGACAACCAGAGTTGTATCAAGATGTTAGAGAATCCAATGTTCCATGATAAGCCAAAACACATAGAGATCCGATATTTTTATATACGGGATATGGTGCAGAAAGGAGCTATCAACATCGATTATGTAGGAACTAATGAACAAGTTGCTGATGTGTTGACCAAACCTCTGTCTCGAGTAAAGTTTGAGTATTTCCGAGATAAGCTTGGTGTAGTTCAAAAGGACCCTCCTCGAAAGGGGGAGTGATATGGTCGATAAATATATCTTTGGATACTGGTATTGATGTGGATACCTGTATCGATGATGAGATTGCCTATATTGATGGTAAGGTCAATGATAAGGATACCTGTGTATACTTGTATTGGTGTGGATACTTGTATTGATGATGTGTATACTTGTATTGGTGTGGATACTTGTATTGATGATGTGGATACTTGTATTGGTGTGGATACTTGTATTGATGATGTGGATACTTGTATTGGTGTGGATACTTGTATTGATGATGCAGATACTTGTATTGGTGTGGATACTTGTATTGATGATGTGGATACTTGTATTGGTGTGGATACTTGTATTGATGATGTGGATACTTGTATTGGTGTGGATACTTGTATTGATGATGTGGATACTCGTATTGGTGTGGATACTTGTATTGATGATTTGGATACTGTATCGATGATAAGGATACTTGTATCGATGATGCGGCTACTTGTTCTGACGATGAGGTCAGTATATGGTACCTAGTTGATATGATAGGACTATATTGTCCCTAAACGCCTAGTTCAAAATGTACGTGATGGGGATTGCATCATCCCGAAACCACTAGTTCAAAATGTACGTGATGGGGATTGCATCATCCCAGAAACACTAGTTCAAAATGTATGAGAGGGGATTGTATCGTCCCTGGACTTCAGTCCTAAAGTGATCCGCAGACAGATGTCTTCGAGAGTAAGAGGATTGTATCATCCGTGGACTTCAATCCTAAAGTGAGCCGCAGATAGATGTCTCCGAGAGTAAGAGGATTGTATCATCCATGGAATTCAGTCCTAAAGTGATCCGCAGACAGATGTCTCTGAGAGTAAGAGGATTGTATCATCTGTGGACTTCAGTCCTAAAGTGATCCACAGATAGATGTATCCGAGAGTAAGAGGATTGTATCATCCATGGACTTCAATCCTAAAGTGAGCCGCAGACAGATGTCTCCGAGAGTAAGAGGATTGTATCATCCATGGAATTCAGTCCTAAGGTGATCCATAAACAGATGTCTCCGAGAGTGAGGGGATTGTATCATCCTTGGAATTTAGTCCTAAAGTGAGCCGCAGATAGATGTCTCCGAGAGTGAGTGGATTGTATCATCCCTGGACTTTAGTCCTAAACTGAGCCACAAACAGATGTCTCCGAGAGTGAGAGGATTGTATCATCCCTGGACCTTAGTCCTAAATTGATCCCCAGAGAGATGTCTCCGAGAGTGAGGGGATTATATCATCCCCAGACTTCGGTCCCTGAATTGATCCGTAGACATATACCTCTGAGAAGTGGTTCTTAGACTTTGTCTAAGTTGACGAGTGGACTGCATCGTCCCTAGACACGATATGGTGTCTTAAATAGAACATGTGTGTTGCAGGGTGTTCTACTATTGTGCTGTTGATCGAGAGGATCTAGTTGATGACGATGATGTAGATCATGTGATGATGATGATGCAGATCATGTGATGACGATGCTGATCGTGATGGTCTGGATGACGATGCTGTGATCATGATGGTCTAGATGACGATGCTGTTGATCATGATGGTCTAGATGATGATGCTGATGATCGTGTGATGACGATGCTGATGATCATGAGGATCCAGATGATGATGTTGATGTTGCTGTAGCTGTTCGAGTGCTGCAGAATATGAAGACTCAGTACTGAAGATGTTGATGTTCCAGTATTAAAGATGTTCCAATAACTGCTTGAGCTACTGATGATGTTGAGAAAGATTCCAATGATTTATAGATGTATCATGTATGATGTAGTTGATGACTCCTTTCTTGTGCAGATGTTGTTATAATATCCTTCTCGTTAAGGGGGAGTGTTGAAATATTGTAACTTCAAAGAATATTATATTTGTACTTTATTATTCCGGAGGTGTTTCATTCCTTCGTGAAGACCTTATTGTATATCCGGAGATGTTTATTGCTCCGTCGGAATTTGGTAACTTGGGTTATTAGACTTCCCTAGTGGGGGTTGGCCCTGTATGTGTTATGTGGGTCAAAGGGTTATTAGACCACCCTAGAGGGGTCAACCCAGTCAGTTATAATGGGGTGTTTAACCCAGTGGTTAAGTTGGGGCCGACCTAGTTAATATAAAATACAAGTCATAGTTGTGTATAAATAGAGGAGGTGTGTTCCTCATTTAACACACATTGCACTCACTTGTGAATAACGCATAAGTGAGAGAGAGATCTTCTATGGAGGAGAAGGAGCTCATGGTTGTGGATTACATCTTTGTATTTGTTTGTCATCTATATTGAGGAAGCTTTGCTGGGTTTTCTTCCCCATGAGGGTTTCCCAGGATAAATCTATGTCTCTTGTATTTATGTTGTGCTTGTTGTTCTTTCAGTGATCCTATATATGCTATTATTGTGAAATGGAATGTAATGCTGATATTTTCTATCTTAGCATATTGAATCTTAACAAGAATTTGCACTGACCACAACACATGCTGCTGCAGATACCATGTAGAATTTGAATATTATTATGAGACATATAAACATATATTTCATGATTTGCATACTAACACTGTGCAGGAATGCTCTTTTGTACTACCATCAAATGCATCAAGAGACTTTATCCACGACATAATGTGTCCAAGGGCTAAAGGTGAAAAATACTATGCAAAGTCATGTCTTTATGGGACATGTTCCATGTGCAGTGGATTTGCATTGTTGGGACGTTGCACCCATGTAAGTGAGGAGCACGAATTTGGGAACATGATAGTAGAAATTCAGAGCTTCAAATATGCAATGTATCAAATAGATAGCGTGAAAGAGGGTAAAATATTGCATTGGTCAAGTCACAAGTACGAGATGATTCAATAGTTTAAAAATGTGCATTCAATTTATACATACATATATTTCAAAGGTCGCGTTGTACTAATTCCCTTGTTTTCATGGCACCAAGTATGGATATGCAATTTCATGGAGTAATTTTACAAAAAAACCTAGCAGTATGTTCAACATGTGCATGTGGCATGGTGGCAGGATGAGCAATATAGAAGATACATGGATAGCTTCCCTGTTGGAGTCATAATTGCAATTGTGGATTTTGCTAAGAACTACACTCTTCAGCAGCAAAACGAGATTCAAATTCAATACTACCATTCGAACCAAGTTAGTATAATGGTTCATATCACATACATGCATGTGCTAGAGAGCAGCAATGACCAGAGGACAATATTGAAGGAGACAAAATTCTACATCAGTGACGACAAGTTCCATGACCTGCATTAGTACAACATTGCTTTCAGATTTTCTATGATCAGCTGAAGGGGAGAGATATACAAATGGATCAACATTGGATATGGTCAGATGGTTGTGCAGACCAGTTAAAAAATGCACATGTATTCCAGTGGTTGAGTATTTTGCACAAGACTTATGGTGTGCTGCATATATGGAACTATTTTGAGATAGTGCATGGGAAGAGCGAGCATGATGGGGCTGGAGCATGTATCAAAATCGCGGTACAAAGGGAGGAGATGAGGTGCATGATGAACCCTTATATCCAAGATGCAAAATCCATAGTTCAATGGTGCTCTGAAAAAATTTCAGGTCAATCCTCCGAGTAGCAGACATCAACAAGTAGAGGACATGTGGTGAGAAATTTCTAGCAAGTGGTTTATATAGATCGATCGTGTTCTTATAGTTGCAATACTGTACAAGGGAACCATGGATTTCATTCGGTTTGAAGCTCAAACAACTCCTTATATGAAATATGGGCACGGAAAATTACTTTCTTTTGTGGGCCTTGTAGCAGTTGTGAGTGGTATGAGTGTGAATCAATGGATTAGGTTGATGATTGGGATCATGTATCACTTGCAGTAGACCCACGTGCAGTTGTTGAAATAATCCAGTTAGAGGAAGGTCAATCCTCTATTTCGAATGACTATGATCATATATCTGATCTTGTACAACCAGGTAGATATTTCTGCAACCATATCTTGGTCTTCTTTTTATTTATTTATTTAACCATGTTATCAAACCCCTACATGTTTGAATTTGACCATGAAATGAATTTTTGCAGGACACATCTACGTAGTTGTCGCCCCTAAAGACAATAAATGGCACACAAATTATTGGTTGGCATGATGCATCCAAGGGAAGAAAACCCTACTCACATCATCCATTGATAGTGATGTCATTGAATTTCTGACTGGCTCAATGGTTGTTCAAGGGGAATATATAACAATAGATGGAAGTCACCAATGACTGATAGGTATGTATACATGGATTACAAACTAGTTTCACGGGTGTATCACTACACACACTTGATCATTGGTACAAAAATCCAGCTACAAACAATGTCAACAAAGAGCTTGAACAAGCTACACTACCTCCTACCTCACCCAAAGCATGAGAGATTGTTGGAGACAATCAGAAATGGAGAAGATCCAGATGGCTTAATTGAATGATGTAACTATTTCATGCTATGTACATAGATTAGACATGTAATTATTTATCCATTCATGTCTAACGTTATTCATGTTATATTCTTTATTTCATGTTATGTTAGATAGTTCACTTCATGTTATATAAATCTTGTTACCTTAGATTCTTTATTTCATGTTTATGTTATGTTTAAGTTCATATTACCATACATTAATGTATTCTTGACACCGTTATATGATTTAAAGCATTACATGTTTTAAACCATGTTCATTGTCCAATCACTATTGTGCTCATCGAAAAAATGCCCATTTCCATCATCAATGTCACACTATCCTCCCCATGCCCATGTTCTCACTATCGCCATCCTCATCATCCCCGTCATGATCGTGGCCATCAAATTCCATCCCCATTCCCATTCCCACCATCAATGTCACCATCATCCTCCCCATGCCCATGTTGTCACCATCGCCATCCTCATCATCCCCATCACCACCATCAAACACCCTTGAAGGCTCATGCTTGAAGGGATCGAGTCACTTTCATGTTCATGTTCTTGTTTGAATTAAGCCCTAAGTATGCCTTCAAAGACTAACTTTAGCATAACTATTTTTATCATGCATTGGTCACCCACACAGCCCACTTTCTTTTGTAAACTCTCCCTATTAGTGTGTATTTTGCATATATTCAGTCAAAGGAAGAATTTTTTCACAAAATTGAAATTTCATGCAAAGAAAAAAGTTATTGAGTAAATAAAAATTGAAGACTTGACTAAAAGACATAGTTAAAAAAAATCAGGTGTTCTCCTCCAAGTGCTTCAAAGATGACTAAAACCGCTACTTTCAACTCCAACATACATGTATGTTATGTGTCTCTACTCACATGCAATACACACACCTATGTGGCTCTAGTTTCATGCAACCCAACCCAAGCCACAAAACTTCAAATAGAACAAGACACCAACCATAATTAATTTCAACGGGTATCTCACCCATCCAACAATTAATCATCCAGGAATTTCTCTCAACCATATGCAACACAATATTCAAACTTTCCCTTCTCTCCTAATGAGTCCCTCACGATATCTATCTCTTTAAGTTCTCTAGTGTGGTCATCAAGAATAAGATCCTATGGTTGAACTCTATAAACCTAGAGTGGTATACCATTATGTCAATAATATCACTACTAATTTCCTTCTATCCACCCTTGTTATATTCGACAAAATTAAAGCAAAAAGAACCTAATTCAAATTGTTGCTAAACTTGCTCAAGCATAAAAGTATGTGAGATATTTGGGAACCCCACATAAAATGCCTCATAAAGGGAATTCCAAGTAATTTTGAGAAACTTTTGACAAATTAGGTTCAAAGTAGGGCATCTTGTTCTAAAACTAATTGGTCACTGGTCTAGTAGGAGACATGGAGAGTGGAGCTAAAACCTAACATGATTTTGGATGCTAGAAATACAGGTGTATTTCCATGTACTTGTGTTATGTAACATGGCCAGGGTTTGCAAACCCTATGAAAGACAATCATACTAGTGGCGAGATCTCGAATGACATAAGATTCTTGTTGAAGCCAATTAGGACTTCCTACCTTTCCTTGAGATTATAGGGTGCCCTAGGAAACCCTAGGAATTAGATGTTAGGGATCGCAAATATATAACTAGTGGAGAAGATAAGGGTGAGAGAGACATATTAGATGATCTTGGAGAGATTGCTCTTGTGTGATGCTAGAGTATAAAACCTAGGGTTTGAGGATTGAAATACTGGGATGGACATGTAGAATTGGATGCTAGAAGTTAAGTTCTCTAGTGGTGTACTTGTGTGATGTTACATGGGTATGGTTTTCAACCACTAAGAAAATATTATGTCATTTATTTAATAGCATGTGTACTTCTCATCACGAATGTGTCAGGATGTCTAAGAGTAATATTCCATAAATGTGAAAAAATACAACATAACCTTACACAAAAAAATAGAAGGTAGGATTTTATCTCTAACATAACCTTACACTCAATGGGTAGGAATTTATCTCTCATCCATTACATAAATATGATTCCATGTTTGTTTTATTTTATATGAACAAATTGAAAAAAAAATTCCCTACTTGATATAACAAAATATTATATTCAAAAACTTCCCGCATTGTTTCTTTTAATGTCTCTCACTAAGAGGAACCCTATATTCCAAAATCACTGAAATGGAGGGGCTCTAGGATATGTACCCATGGGAGGCACACCTAGAATTACTCTAGCGTCCTGATTCTAACAGTGTCGACGGTTCGTCAATCCGAGCCATGGTCATCGTTCAATGGCCACTTGAAACTTTCCTCCGAAGGCTTTCAGGGACACATGTTGAATTGGTTCCAAGGGCATATGATTTGATCCAAGTAGTAGAATTGAGTTCCATGAGATGCTACAAGTGTGTTTGGGCATGTTTGACATGTGAACATTGGCCAAAAGTTCACAATTGATTCATTTCCAAAGTTGACCCTCTTGTGCAAGAATTGCATTGTCTCTCATTGAGAGAAACCCTATATTCCAAGATCGTCGAAATGGAGGGGCTATGTCCCGTGGACCTGGGGAAAAGAGCCACCCCTAGCATTATTCCACATCATGATTCCGATGGTGTCAATGGTTTGTCGATCCGAGCCACAGTCACCGTTCTATGGCCACTTGAAACTTGCCTCTTGGAGGCTTTCAAGGACACATGTTGAATTGATCCCCGTGGGCATAGGATTTTATCAAGGCAATAGAATTGAGTTCTGTTAGATGCTGCAAGTGTGTATGGGCATGTTTGACATTTGAACATTGGCCATGGGTTCACGATCGATTTATGTACAAATTTGACCCGCTTGTGCAAGAATTGCATTGTCTCTTACTCAAAGAAACCCTAGATTCCAAAATCACCGAAATGGAGGGGCTTTGGGTTGTGGACCCAGGGGAGAGAGGAACCCATAGAATTATTATGGTGTCTTGATTCCAACAGTGCCAATGGTTAGTATATCCGAACCACAGTCATTGTTTTATGGCCAGTTGCAACTCGCCTCCTAGAGGCTTTTAGGGACACATGTTGAATTGGTCCCAAGGACATAGGATTTGATTCGAGGAGCAGAATTGAGTTCTGTGAGATGCTGCAAGTTGTTTTTGGAATTTTTGATGTGTGAATGTTGGCCACGGGTTCAAAATCGATTCATTTCCAAAGTTGACCCCCTTGTGCAAGAATTGAATTGTCTCTCATTGAGAGAAACCCTAGATTCCAAAATTGTCGAAATGGAGGGGCTTTGGGTCGTGGAACAAGGGGAGAGAGGCACCCCTAGAATTATTCTGGTGTCTCGATTCCAATGGTGTCAACAGTTCGTCGATCTGAGCCATGGTCACTATTCTATGGCCACTTGAAACTAGCCTCCTTGAGACTTTCAGGGACACATGTTGAATTGGTTCCAAGGGCATAGGATTTGATCTAGGCAGCATAATTAAGTTTTGTGAGATGCTACAAGTGTGTTTGGGAATGTTTGACGTGTGAACGTTGGCCACTGGTTCACGATCGATTAATTTCCAAAGTTGACCCCCTTGTGCAAGAATTGCATTGTCTCTCACCGAGAGAAACCCTAGATTACAAAATCGAGGAAATGGAGGGGCTCTGGTCCGTGGACCCAGGGAAGAGAGGAATGTCTAGTATTATTCCAGTGTCTTGATTCCAATGGTGTCGACGGTTCGTCGATCCAATCCATGGTAACCATTATATGTCTACTTGAAACTCACCTCCTGGAGGCTTTCAAGGACACTTGTTGAATTGGTTTGAGGGCATATGATTTGATCCAGGTAGTAGAATTGAGTTCTATGAGATGATGCAAGTTTGTTTGGGCATGTTTGACGTGTGAAAATTGGCCACAGGTTCGTGATCGAGCATTTCCAAATTTGACCCCCTTGTGCAAGAATTGCACTCTCTCACTTCTAAAGTTCACTCTTAAATTTTGTCTATGGAGTTCATTTTTATATCTCTTTCCTATGAATTTTGAATATGTCAATTAATTGCTTTTTTTATTTAAAATGTACATAATTTTAAATATATTTCACTATTATTAAAACTAATTTTCTCGTGAAATGATATTGAGTGTTGGATATGTTTGCTCTTAATGTGAAATACATGGTTCTTTGAAAGAGAAATACTGAATTATTATCACAAAATATCAATGTAAGATTTTCTTGCCCATGCAATAAGTTGAACAAAAGTCCTTTCATCCAAACTACTTGACAAGCTGTTAATGTTGCACCCGCATTTTCTGCTTCACGTGGCCAAATTGTAACTATGGGATGCTTCTTTGGTGCTCGTGACAAAGTACTCGTACCAAAATTAAAAGCATATTACCTCGTGTGCTTTTCCTATCGTTAATACTACATGTAAAATCACTATCCGTGAAACCATTCAATTATGGAATACAAAATTCAATGATATGATGTACTTGCAATGTATCTTAAAATTATTTTACCATCTTGGAAATGAGTACTTCTCGGATACTCCATAAACTCCATAAACTCCATAAACCTTGATATTAAACTCACAACAAACATATATGGCCTAATTTTTATTAGGTACATCAAAATTCCAACTAATTTCTTGAATTGTGTTGGATCTACAAAGGATACATAATCCTGTTTGCTTAGTTTAGTACCTACTGCTACATGTGCTGACATTGTCTTGCAATTCAACATTCTAATCTCCTTAACACATATTTGTCATACTTTGATTCTAATATAAAAATTTCATTTTTTGATTGTTCAGCTTCAACACGAAGGAGTACTTCATCACACTCTGTCATTTCAAATTCATTTTTCATGGCTATTCTAAACTTGTCCAACACCAAATTACTTGTAAAAATTATATCATTGACATAAGAATTTTACCTTGCTTATATGCTTTAGTGTACAAAGCGAGGTCATTTTTGCTTCTATTAAACCCATTTTTATTCGAATAGTTGTTTATCTTGATATATCAAGCTTTGGGACTTTGTTTCAACCCATATAAGAAATTCATTAGCTTATAGACCTTCTTTTCATGTACTTTTATCTCATAACCATTTTATTTCTTAGCCTTAAACCTCCAAAGTGCAAGTTTCCAAACCTCAAGTGCCAAAGCCATGTTTGATCAACAACCTTAGGTTTATATGCATTCATTGAGTTTTGAATTTGATTCATCATCCGGAGTTGAAACATTATGTTCTTGGTGTTTTGGAGAAAACTTCCTATGGCTTGGGGTAGACCACAATAGCCAGTTGACTACCAAAAATTAACTCAATTCCCAAAGCTATGTTATATAAATGACAATGCTAATATAACGAAGAGCATAACCAACCTTGATCCAAACGTTTGATGTAGATCCCCATTGGAGCTTTCAATCCGTGCACTTGAACCTGCAAATTAGTCTTGACAGCCAATATACAACAAGTGCATATAATATATAAACGAAATTAACATCATCAATAGCAATGGTCCATGATATTATAAGTAAATGCAACCCAATGTAATATAAACACATTCACAACATTTCACAACATTGATGGACGAGAATATGAGTATTTCTAGTAATAAATAACAAGAAGTACAATGTCATATGACCTCTTGTCGGCAACTAATCTGAACCAAGATCCGGGTCAATCCACTTATGCCTCCACCACTTCAATCCTCCATGGAATGGAAAACTCAAACTATGGTAGGAGTTTGGAAGGTGAACATAAAGGGTTCACAACTACAAGGATCAATGAGTGTAGACTCAAGATAGGGAAGAAATCCACTAGAGTTCTCTTGCTCTCCTTTCTCCTCCCGTCCATAAGCCATATGTGCTCAATATATAGTCCTCTCAAAGTTAGGTGAAAGGACACATCAAGGCGTTTCTGGGGCCAATGGAGGGCCAAAGGTCACCCAATGACTGCTTTTTGGGAGTAAAAAGGTAATTTTGTAGTGATTTTTACCATTTTACATGCTACCCTCGGGCTACAGTGGGATAGCCTACGGGTACCCATGGGCTATAGTGTAACAAGTGGCGTATATGGGGTGATGTACATGGGCTGTAGTGGGACAGCTAGAGTACAGGAACACAAATAGGGACATAATGTGTTCCTGGAGGATAAACCGATAGATCTGAGTCAATGAAATTGATCCTAAAGGACAAAGAGTGCTGATACTCACAAGGTGGAAAATTACGTTGAAACAAATGCCCCCTAATGTGTGAGGTCAGATAATGGTGCTACGATGGCCGAAATACATTATAAATCTCAGAAGTGGAGTGATGGAGACACAAGTGGAAGGAGCATCTCACTCGTCATAATACAATAGTATCCTTGGATACATGTCGATAATAGTACAACAATATGATACAATGGCCATGAATAGGTAGTACATAGTGAATACATGTCATGAGTGAACACAACCATGATCCCTTGTACAGTAAGATATGGTCTCCTGTTGAAAAGGAAACAATTGGTGCAAACTGGAGGTACAAACTACTGATATCTGAGAGGTGATATCTCAGATGTTAAGTCATAATCATAAGTAGCATACTGAATGCAACTATCGCCTAGGGTATTCTACACAAGTCTTCGATGGTGCAAGTCCCATCAAGGGAATAAAGGAGTTGAGGTCAAACTTGATGTGACATCGTCTGATTACCAGTCAATGATGTATCCATTACCGCAAGATAACCCACCAATAATGAAAATGGGCATCAAGGCACAGAGCACAATCGTCAAAGTGTGAATAGATGTGTTGAAGTTGAACACTGTGATGAATCCATCGATAAGGGGACATTGATGTATTCCCAAAAATGTCGATGGCGGGAGAACCTGCCACTAATGACTGCAAGCCTCAAGGTACTCAACCAAACTCTAAGCCTCAAGTTCCAGAATAAATGGGTTGAATTCAATGGAACGAAACTCACTGGAAGGAGGGCATTAAGGCATCCCCCATCAACCAACGTGAGGTACCAGCTATGCTGAAAGATTTGGAAGAAATCAGGTGAAACGGACTAACTCAATAAGGATGGCCGACATGAAATAGTCACGAGATCTGAGGAGTGGCCGACTCTGGTTTCAGGACATCCTTTGAACAAGAGCATGAGCAGATGGATAGACTCAGGCAACATAGACTTAATATAGACTGTGTGATGCAGGAGGCATCACAAAGGGATCCATAATGATTGGAAGCTTAACCAATCGGTGGAGTAAACTAAGAAACAAGTACAACTCCTAAGGTCCAACTATAGTCCCGACTCATAATGTACGAAGTGGAATAAATGCTATGTTCAAAGGCGACACAAAAACTACCAACTAGAAGTAGTAACCATAATCCCGTCCCGCTTTTTGGAATATTTGATTTTTTTGGTCTTTTCATATTTGGAAAAGCTTGAAAAAGAATAAAATTGCTTATAGTACAACAAGTGAGGGAATGAGTGTCATATAGCGATCAAACTAGTCCCAAGTAGTGGAACATACCTATGATCAATGTAAGGAAGCATGTGCAGGATGTGGACACTTGGGGAATGTTCCCTCAGGGTAAAAAAGGGTCATCAAGCTGTGAAAGATAAATTAAGGCTCTACTTGGCTTGGAAGGTAAAGTGCTCAGGCACATGGCTAATAAGTGAGTAAGTGGGAGCCGACACAAGGATCAAGCGACAAGTAGGATAATGCAATGCAATCACAACTCGACATAAAATGGGAGTCCTTTTTCGTAAAGTTAGTCGCCTCACCCAAAAAAGTGTAAAATAATGAGAGAATAACACTTCTAATGACATATGACTAGAGTATACCTTTTTCGTAATTAATCCACAAAGGTCCAGAAAATGGGTAAACTTATACCGAAGTGGATGTCGCTTCAAATCCTTTAACGAGTCTTAAATGACAAGCATACTCGGCAATCTTGTTTGATTTGAAAAAGTCTAACAAGGGCTTAAAAAATACTTTATAAAAATATTTTCCGTAAAGGTTTAACGAGCCCGACAAAAGTAAACTCGTGACCTCCTTACTATTTTTAACGAGCTCAAAGGAGAGATGGAAGAATGGTCATAATGGGAGCAGATGAGTGTCAGGGGCATGCGAGACTAGTTCCAAGCGCATGGAACAAAGCTATGCATAATGCAAGGAACATGAGCGAGATAAGGACACTCAGGGGGTGTTTGTGAATTCGAATGGAAAAAGGTTCAAATGCATCATAACAACGGGGAGGGCTAAACCTATATGCAAGGTTCTGAATATTCTTTCCATGGCCAAAGAAAATGTCGAAAAGGACCAGTAAACAAGTATAAGTCCAGCTAAGAATCCTGTCTCCAAGAAACATAAGTACCAAGATCATCTCTAAAATGTACATAAAGGAAAATATGATACAAGTCACTGCGGTAGAAACATTTTCAACTTCTCTATTGCTAATCTCAGACAAGATGCAGGTAGAGCTAACCACTGAAGGTGACATAGTACCAATACCTGAGGGATCAAAATGATCATCTTCAAAATGAAGAGCAAAGCTGAAGGATGTGAAGGAATCTGCAAAAGCAAATCCATCATCACGGGAGTTGGAAATTCTAGAAATAGAATCAAACTCTTCAGGAGCACTAATTTGTGGATCTATAGGAGAGCTCAAAGACTCATTAGACTCAAATGTCAAACCAGGGATGGACCATACTGTGACTGGATCCAAATCCAAATGGATGGCAGGTTGTATTATAGGCTCATCTCATTCAATACGACCGAGGGTGGGAAGGGAATGAGATCTATGATAGAAATCCTCCCAAGTATCGTCATTACCATGCATGGACTCAATAAAATATTCATCCAAAGGTAGAGTACCATCAAGGCATTCGTGTGAACAAGATGGGTTGACTGCCTATGCGGGAAGCATAACGGAATCTTCCTCTACTGTCCATGAAGAAGAGAGATCCGAATCTGCAATAGCTGGTTGAACATGATGAGCAAGCTTGACTGTAGACAATGAAATATCCATCCCAATGTGTGAAATGTCTCCAGACGAGGAACTCGTGGAAGGTAGATTCCACGGATCACTAAAATACGATGTCCGGAAAGGTACATGATTTAACGAGGAAGGAGCACCATTGGAGATGGTTCCTACAAAGGAGATTGGTGCAGGGAAGTCAAAAGATCCCATCAACGAAGGGTACATACCAACACCCATGTTCCCAGTTACCGGTTGAGAATCTCTAACCTGCGGGACTACGGATCCCGTGGATGTTGTGGGAGGAGGATTAACGAAATCTAGTTGATCGATGGTCACAATCTTGCCTTCGTGTGGAAAGAAAATAATTCTGAATATAGTAGATGCGATAGCTTTCATAGCGTACATCCAATTTCGACCCAATAAAAGGTTGTAGTCGATGGGTGCATCAACCACTTCGACTTCAATAGGCACAGGTTTACCTCCCAAGTGGACAATAAGGGAAGGGATAATCCCATGCGGCTTAAATGAAAAACCGTCAAATGCAGTGAGCAAGGTCCTAGACGTGAGTAGAGGAGGAGAGCCAAGAGCTTTCCAACAAGCTAACGACATCACTGATATGGAAGCACCTTCGTCAACCACCGTTCTCTTGACGAAATTCTTAAGGCACTCCACATGGATTTGAAAATCCATGTGGTAAGGTAAGCGAGGTTGAACATCAGTAGTGTCGAACTTGATAACATTGGGATTCCCCCCATCCTAAACTCCTAATGCACACAATAGCGAATTCCTTTGAGAAGGACACGCCTGTAAAACTTCAAGAGCCGACATGGCACACGGATTTTGCCCCAAATCTTCTACAATGGAGTAGTTCTGGGCAGCTCGGGCATTGGGATTATGCATAGAGTTCTTAAGAACACCTTTCGGTATCTGCGGCATAATAGAGGGCTTCTCGATATGCAAGGAATTATCAAGAGGAGGGGGAGGCTCACTCCCCATATTAGGTTGTGGTGAACCATAATCACGTTGACAAGTAGCAACACTAACCTCCGATTGGACCATATTCATGCATCCAAAACCACTAGTATTGGAAGAAGACATAGGAGTCTCATTAGGTCCATAACCAGCGGCGGGAGCATGCGAAGCCATCTTTTGATGATGATGAGGAAGGGGATCCTTCAACAAAGTTGGGATCTGTGCCAAATGCTTCGATGCTTCTTCAATTCAAGGACACAAGTGAGTAAGATGATCTTCCCCATAAAGCTTACAAGGAAATTTCACCTTATGCCTAGGTTTACGGTCCTCACCAGCATTTCTACCTTCCCGAGGAGGGTTGGCATTCTCCTTACGAGGGGTATTGCTATTTCTATTATTGTTCCCATTGTTTCCACCCTTACGGTTATTTCTCCCCTTCCTCTTACCACCAAGCTGCTAGTTACCCGATGGTTTAGTCGTTTGCACAGTGTGTACATCGGACGATGGGGTGGAAGTGGACAAGGTGTGAACCTATCCGGGAGTAGACTGGTTTAGCAACAAATTTTGCATTTGATTAGCCAACAAATATACAGGGAGATTACTTGCAGATCCCACAATGCCATCGGCATGTGGTCTAGGAACTGTCTTGGGCTAATGTCTTGTTTGCGGTGCTTCAAGGATGATGTCATATAAAATGCCAGACTGAGAGTATAGTAACTCTAACTGCTAAACTTTTAAGATGGCTTGTTCCTCAGTCAATATATCGGACATCGAAATGTCCTTAGAAATATATGGGAGTAGAGACTTGAGGAACCATTCCAATAGAAACTCTGGAGGAATGTTGGCTTTCACTAGTCGCTTATGTCGACTCCACTCTTGAACGTCATCAGAAATATGCGTGGCCTTATTCTGACGGAAAGTAGAAAAAATTTCAGTACCAGTATCGTAATGAACCGGCAACTAGAAATGATCCAAGAAAACCAAAGTGATCTCATTGAATCCCCTAGAAGTGTTCCCAAGAAACTCAACATACCACTTCACAGCTACCCCTGTGAGGGTGCGTTGACATAGTCGTAATCTAACGGAATCGTGATTCAATGAGTTGAAAGAGCACCAAAGGTGAAACGTCGTGACATGATCACCTGGATCCTCACCACCTTTCCCCTCGAACTTAGGAATGTCCGAAGGAATTTTGGTAGGAACCAGAGGCCAACTAGGGTCGTGACGCACCAGATCATTCGTGATATTCAAAAGATCCGGAAGATTCAAACGTGCAAGGAACGGGAGCTGCGGCTGGAAAGCTTGATTATAAGTTCCCATAAAAGGTTGATTATAAGAACCTGAAGGATAGGAAGGACCAAATGCTTGACCATGAGGATTAAACTATTGATTATATGGACCTTTTTGACCATAAGCGTGACCATGGCCATAAGGTTGATAACCTCCCCCGACCTAACCCGTATGAGAGTAAGCAGGTATATATGTGTTTTGTGCACCATATTGAGGTGGGTTGTACTGATGGCCAGCACCGACTGTATTGTAGTAAGGGTTGCCACCATAAGTATGGGGCATATACGTACTATTCGTAGTGGGAACCATGTTGTAATAATGAGGATTATAGGGTATGTTCCCACCCCCAGCGTAAGTGTTAGGATTAGCATGAGCAGTCGTGTGGTGACCATAAGCATGAGATGTATTCCCGGCCCCAACATTGGTGTTACTAGTAGCAGGAATGGTGGCATTATGACCATGTGGATAAGGTATATTCCCACCTCCTACATTAGCATTACTAGTAGTAGCAGCGGATGTAAAAGTATGCGGTATATGTCCACCACTGTGGTTGGGAGGAGTGTTAACATTTGTGAAAGTGGTCGTAGGTTGACGAGTAGTGACATGTGTATTAGGTGGTAGATGGTGAGTCGGGTTGCGAACAATGTTCCTATTAGGTTAGGTAGTCCTAGGAGGTGGTCGTCTTCCAACATTAGCATTGTTAGGAGGAACGCGACTGGTCCCCATACTATGTGTGTGTGTTGACAGACAATCCACTCGATCGGAGATGAGCCGGATCTCCCTAGCTCAATGCGAGTCTAGAACAAATAACATAGACTACAAATGTGTTTCCTAGATCTACTTAAGGATCAAGTAGTAGATGTCTTACCTCTTTGATTTGCTATCCTTTCTCCCACTATGTTGCTCCACATCCCACGGTCATCAGATCCAAGCTACAAGACCTGTCAAGACACAGAAAAGAGAAACGAGTAAAGCGCATCTATACAATAAGAGCTCTATGTAAATAGTTAAGCAGGTAAACAACACAACATCATCATACATAAGAGACAATATTGGTGGAAAGCATTTGTATTATTGCAAATATAGGAGTACATGATAGAGATATAGAACTACAACCAATGACTTAATGTAGCAGAACTTCTCCACACAAGCCAATTGCCAAGCCCTTCCAAGGAAGCATGAGAGTCTCTAAGAGGTGAGTGAAAGTGTCCAAGAGAGATTTCACCAGCATGTAGATACCATAGTCTTCCTCCCTTTGGTATGGGAGTGAACCTCACATATATATGACTAAGTGGATGAGGTTATGGATAGGATAGGATGAGAGATGGTAGGAGAGAGATAGGGGATCTTCCCAATAGGTTAGGGGTCGAGTACCAGCTCTCCAAGAGATCAGGGATAAGCCCCCACATAGGCAAGTTTCGAGAAGGATCTCAAAATGGCTATTTTTTCCCATTAACAAACCTCGTCGCACCTTGCTAAAGAGCAACCTGTGATGTCGCAGGTGGCTAGTGTGCAACCTACGACAACCTCTCAAAAGGTTGTGCAAACTGAGCACCAATCCTCCCAAATGATCAATTAGTCCAAGTGACTTCATGGATGTACACACTAAATCAAGATGATGGGTAGATTTTAGGTGTAACAGAATGCCCCCCAAAGCATGAAGCTGTTAAGGATGTACAAGTGAAGTGCTTTGACAGAAAAATTGGCAAAAAGGCTTTTCGGATGAAGGATGCTGCTGCAGTACAACTGACTCTGAACTAACAACCTCAAATGTAGTACAACATGGCTGCCTACCGATACATTGCAGATCCATGGTAGTAATGACCAACTGAACACAATCATGGCTACTAGACACAAGCGTAGATCCATGATGAGATGATAACACAGCCAGGACCAATACAAGAGTGGATCCATGTAATATGACTCAATACAAACTCCATCGCAACCTGGGTAAAAACATGACTCCCCAGGGTCTTCAAGATGAACCCGCAATGATACGAATCTATCCATGTGATTACAAATGTCTTGACATCGAACATGGTAGAAACCACTTGATTACCGATCATTGATGTAAACTGTTAACAAGTGCGAGGAAGATCATCATTAATGTCAATGATTCCCAAGGTATCACAGTGCATATCATCAAGCATGAATAAATGAGTTGAAGTCGAATGCAAGATGAAATCATTCAATCAAGACTCAATGATGTAAACTCATGATGAAAGTGAGGTAACCTGCCACTGAGGCATGCAGGGCCAAGGTACTTGGTTAGTTTCAATGATGTGTTGAAGTCGACAAGGATGAATCCGTCGAAGGAGGGAAATAATGAATCCCCCATCAATTGACACGAAACACGAAAAAAGATGTGTTGAGTGGATCAGATGGTACAATAACATGTGAGATTGACACAAAGTAACAACGGCATGATGACGTGTGTACTGACTACAAAATGATGAGTGAATGTGTTCTTGAACATGGGCATGGCATGACTTGGCAGTATTGACATGTGAATGACGCAAACTTCTAATGCAACTGATAATGGAAGCTTTCTCCGAATGACTCAGAGGAGTAACAGGACTCAGAAAGTAAGCGGGGACTCATTGACAAATAGATGAACCAAGTATTGTATGCAATGCAAACGAGTGCCATGTTCAAGAACGACTATATACTGACACTAAGGTATGTAACACAAAACTTTCCTTTTTCCCCATCATGAATGATGAGTGCCTCGTGTGTTTTTTAACGAGCTTGATGAGGGTAACCAGATGCTTGGTATAGCTCATCTCATAGATGAGTCCAATCCCAAATATTTTTCGAACCTAGGATAGGAGGGGTTTTTCCCATGATGGGCCCTTCAATGTGAAAATTTAACGAGTCCATAGAAGGCAAACTCGGTCGTGATTTCGTATTTAGAGAGTTTGAAAAGAACTAAAGAAGACTCCAACCGTCCTTTTTCGTAAAGTTAGCCTCATCGACCGAAAAAGGGGTAGCTATCACCAGGAAGAAGAACATTCAAATACTTTAACAAGTGTGAACGCGACAAGTTTGCTTGGAAATATTTTCAATTTTAGGGAGTCTGAAAAGAGCTTAACTATGGACTCCAGGGGGTGTCCTTTTTCGTGGAAGTTTAATGAGCCCGGAAAAGTGATAAATCATAACTCGGTACTTGTTCTCATGATTTGGTGAGTACAAGAACAAACGAAGAGTAAACTCATCCTCATGCAATTAATGCGACTAACCAAAAATAATAATGATAAAACACATGAAGGGTGGGGGACCATTCCCGCCACCATCGGAAGGGTGGGGGGGATTGTAGGAAAAATGGGGTGGCCCTTCACCAATGCTCGGTGGGGGCACGCCGCCTCCAACAAGAGGAGGAGGAGGTGCAAACGGGGGTGGGGGTACTTGAGGGATAACTGGTTGGGGTCCGTGCCGTAAAGGAAGTTGTCGCCCCCATAGAGTGTTTGAACTTTCGGGATAAGGTATCCCATATGATGCATTTTCGGGATTAGGTTGGCCGGGCACAGGGTTATTAGAACCTGGAGATGCTTGACTCAATGAGGGTTGGGTTACATTTGATGGCCCTCCAACATGAGATAATCCCATGGTGGACGGTCTAGCGGGTTGGGAAGGTCCAACGGAAGGCCCGTTGGGGAATCCACCAACTATACTCTGGTTAGGAAATGGGGGTTGCCCCCTAGCCGCAATAGGCTGACCATTATTCAAAGGTTGAACCAACGTAGGTTGTTGACTAGCTGTTGTGGTAATAACATTACCAATAAGATAATCCGTAGGAATGGAATACCCTCCCCTCGAATTTTGAGGTGGGGGAGGAACTGGTAAAGTAACCGTGGTAGTGACAGGTGTGTTGGACCGTTGTCCTTCCACCGGTTGGTTCACTTGAGGTGCAGGATTGGACTCTTGAGAGGGTTGACCAGTCTCAGTAGTGGTCGTGGGTTGGGGTTGTTCCGATGATCCAAAAGATATCAAATGAACTGGGAAGGGTTGGTAAGGAGGTAAAGATGGGTCTTGAACTCTCCTTTGGAGACTTGATTGCCGAAACTCTTCAGCCATGGAACGAAATTAAGCTAAAATGTCTTCCGGACAAGTCTCACTGGGTGAGAATGAAATGGAAAAATGAGCCACGGGATGGTCTGTAGAAGATGTCTAGTAAGTTGCTGATGGACCAACAACTACTGTAGGGTCGTCCCGGGGTTGGTTTATCCATTCCAACGATCCAGGTTCTCCCAAGATGACGGGAGGAAAGTTTTGAGAAGTGGGCGTATGTGCTTCTTCATCCTGCATGGGATGAGAGCCAGGTGAATCTGGTGGGAACAAATGTCCGCCAATATTCAAAGTGGGGTTCCCTACTTCAGTAACTACGACCGCGTTACGTTGATCCATTCTTACCCTCGAAATAACCTCCGGTTTAAGGGGAAATTCAGGTGGTAAGTTTAAGATCCTACGGGACCTTCTCCAGGGAAAATCCGCTAGAGTATCAGGAAAACCAGCCAAAAAAGGCTGAAACAATGTCTCTCTCTCCTAAAGGTATTCTAAAGGAAAAGCAGTCCAAGAAAACCTACTCAAACTAAGGAAACAAGAAAACTTATGTGATAGAGTGGATTCAAAACTCTGGAACCTCACAGGATTATCAAGGCATTGCAAACCACGATATACTGCAGGGTCCAACAGTATGACGCGACAAGGAGGATTGGGACCGTACCCTTGCCTACATACCCAACTACCTAGACAGGACGTGCGTGCTAATCTCCCCGAGTGCTATTCTCGGTGTATTGCTTTGCCAAGACGGCCAAATGGTTAACTCGGTTGGTTTCAAGAATCCTAATGGTTTATCCCGATATACGCAAGGTACATGGGAGCTCAAATCCGTAGTGGTGTTATCTAATACACAGCCATTGGCACAAGACCTTCCGATATACATGTCGAGTACGTGATACACCCTTTGATATACGCCAAGTATGGATTATGGTACTTGGTGGGTACGTGAAGGAGCTCGATATACCGATGTACGTGGAAGACTACAATACCCCCAGACTACAGTGATGGCAAGTAACGACAGCTCCACGCTTAACGACGCCGGAACACATCTCTAACTTACACACAAGTTACTAAAAATTTTACCTAGTTCTACCATTTATTTTATCTTGGACGGTTAGGTGAATGCATGAGGTGAGTACATAATCAGAAACATAATGCAAGCCCTAGCTACATGGATGAAATAATCTTTTCTTTTGATGAATTCTACCTATGGTAAGGAGAACAGATTATTTTGTGCATGTAGTTAGGGCTTGCATTATGTTTCTGATTATGTACCACCGCATGCATTCACCTAACTATCCAAGATAAAATAAACGGTAGAACTAGGTAAAATTTTTAGTAACTTGTGTGTAAGTTAGAGACGTGTTGCGGCATCGTTAAGCGTGGCAACTGTCATTACTTTCCAGCACTGTAGTCTGAGGGTATTGTAGTCTTCCACGTACATCGGTATATCGAGCTCCTTCACGTACCCACCAAGTACCATAATATGTACTTGGTGTATATCGAAGGGTGTATCACGTACTTGACACGTATATCGAAAGTTCTCGTGCCAACAGCTGTGCATTAGAAAGCACCACTACAGGTTTGAGCTCCCACGTACCTTGCATATATTGGGAGACACCATTAGGATTCCTCAAACCAACCGAGTTAACCATTTGGCCGTCTTGGCAAAGCAATACACCGAGAACAACACTCGAGGAGATTAGCACGCACGTCCTGTCCAGGTAGTCGGGTATGCAGGCAAGGGTACGGTCCCAATCCTCCTTGTCGCATCATACTGTTGGACCCTGTAGTATATCGCGGTTTGCAATGCCTTGATAATCTCGTGAGGTTCCAGACTTTTGAATCCACTCTGTCACATAAGTTTGCTTGCTGCCTTAGTTTGAGTAGGTTTTCTTTGACTGCTTTTCTTTTAGAATACCTTTAGGAGAGAGAGACGCTGTTTAGGCCTTTTTTGGCTGGTTTTCCAAATACTCTGGCGGATTTTCCCTGGAGAAGGTCCCGTAGGATCTTAAACTTGCCACATGACTTTCCCCTTAATCCGGAGGTTATTTCGAGGGTAAGAATGGATCAGCATAACGTGATCATAGTTACTGAAGTAGGGAACCCCACTTTGAATATTGGTGGACATTTGTTCCCACCAGATTCACCTGCCTCTCATCCCACGCAGGATGAAGAAGCACATACCCCCACTTCTCAAAACCTTCCTCCCGTCATCTCAGGAGAACCTGGATCATTGGAATGGATAAACCAACCCCAGGACGACCCTACAGTAGCTGTTGGTCCATCAATAGCTTACTGGACATCTTCTACAGACCATCCAATGGCTCATTTTTCCATTTCATCCTCACCTAGTGAGACTTATCCGGAAGACATTTTAGCTTAATTTCGTTCCATGGCTTAAGAGTTTCAGCAGTCAAGTCTCCAAAGGAGAGTTCAAGACCCATCTTTACCTCCTTACCAACCCTTCCCAGTTCGTTCGATATCTTTTGGATCATCGGAACAACCCCACCCCACGACCACTACTGAGACTGGTCAACCCTCGCAAGAGTCTAGTCCTGTACCTCAAGTGAACCAACTGTAGGAAGGACAATGGTCTAACACACCTATCACTACCACGGTTACTTTACCAGTTCCTCCCCCACCTCAAAATTCAAGGGGAGGGTATTCCATTCCTATGGATTATCTTATTGGTAATGTTATTACCATGATAGCTAATCAAAAACCTACATTGGTTCAACCTTTGAATAGTGGTCAGCCTATTGTGGCTGGGGGGAAACCCCCGTCTCCTAACCAGAGTATAGTTGGTGGCGTCCCCAATGGGCCTTTTGTTGGACCTTCCCAACCCGCTAGACAGTCCACCACGGGATTATCTCATGTTGGAGGGCCGTCAAATGTAACCCAACCCTCATCGAGTCAAGCATATCCAGGTTCTAATAACCCTATGCCGGGTCAACCTAATCCCGGAAACGCATCATATGGGATACCTTATCCCAGAAGTTCAAACACTCTATGGGGGCGACAACTTCGTTTACGGCACGGACCCCAACTAGTTATCCCTCAACTACCACCACCCCTGATCGGACCTCCTCCTCCTCCTGTTGGAGGCAGCGCACCCCCACCGAACATTGGTGGAGGGCCACCCCATTTTTCCTACAATCCCCCCCACCCTTCTGGTGGTGGCAAGAATGGCCCCCCACCCCCTCCAGGCGGAGGAGGCGGCGGACCTCCCTATCATGGTGGAGGAGGACATTTCCCTTTGGGTGGCGGAGGTGGTCCCCCAACCCCTCTAAGCGGAGGCGGCGAAGGACCTAATCCTTATGGTGGTGGCGGTGGTGGTGGAGATCCCCATCCTTCTGGCAGCAGAGGTGGTGGAGGCCCCCATCCTTCTGGCATTGGAAGTGGTCCACCCCCTCCTCCAGGCGGAGGCGGTGGTGGGCCACCTTATTATGGATATGGACCCCCACCTCCTCCCGGTGGTGGCAGCGGACCTCCACCCCCTCTCGGTGGTGGAGGTGGACCCCCACCTTACTGGAATGGAACACCTTATGGTGGCGAACCTACTTATGGTCCAGGCAGCACAACCCCCTATGGTCAGCTCTATCCGAGCACACCTTATGGTTAGTACAATCCATACACTCCTTATCCGTATTTTCAATACGCATAGCCTAATCCACAGCTACCCTTTTTTGCTACCTTGGATTTACCTGACCTGTCTCAGTTAACCAACGATCCTATTTATCATAGATCTAACTGGCCACCTATTCTAGTGAAACTTCCATCCGATATACCCAAGTTTGATGGCAAGCCGGGTGAAGACCTGAAAAACCATGTCATGACATACCATTTATGGTGTTCATCGAATTCCTTAATGGAAGATTCAATTCGTCTTAGATTGTTTCAAAGGACTCTCATCGGTTCGGCTGCCAAGTCGTAGATTGAGTTACCACCACACTCTTTTCTTGATTTTGGCTCCCTTGCTATGAACTTTCTGATGCATTTCTAGCTGCCTATACGGTATGAGAATGGTATGGAACTTTTACCTCGCTCTGTCAAAATATTGCCACTCACATTTCGGATCATATCCATGAGTGGTGAAGGAGACGATGTCTTGTTAAAGCTCCCATTCCAAATAATCTCCTAGCAGAATGGTTTATGAAGTCACTCCTTCCTGTCATAGCAAAAGATGTTGCCATGAGAGGTGATGTCACCGAAGAACAAGCCATCGTGAGTGCCCATTTGCTCGACTTAGTATACACTCAGTCTGGCACTCTGTTCAACATTTTTCCTGACGCACCCTAGGACGTTAACGATCCCATAAAACCACATAAGGGACCCCAAGCTGATGGAATCATTGGTTCCCTTAACACCCAGCCCGTTGCTAGTACTGTTGGATCATCCAACCCAACTCTGGCTGGCCACAACACCGCCAAGTCTACTACTCCTGCTGTAACTGAAGAGGTGAATTTTGTTCAATCAGCTTCATCTTAGAATTTTAACGGTAAAAAGAAGAACAAACGAAAATCCAAGAAATCTTCTGCCCAGCAGGAAACGAAGAGCACTCCCGAAGATACTAAGCAGAAAATGAAACTGAAGTATCCTTTCTTACTGTGTGGAGAAGATCATTTCTCCAAGGAGTGTCCCCATAGAGACGAAGTTCAAAAGTTTCTTGGGGGTAAGCCAACTCCCGCAGTCCTCAACGATCCGTTTCCTGCTCAAAACCAACAGCTAGTTGCTCAAACCCCCTCAGCCTAGGGGGAATCATCCAATACCACATATGTTCTCATGTTGCGTAATGAGACGATCGATTTGAATACTTGCGCGCGATCCTACAAACAAGTCCCTTCAAAGGAACCCACTGGAAGTAATACTGAAAAAGCTTTCGACTCGTTACCTGATGTCACTATACCATCGACTTCTCTCACCATCGAGAGACCCTCTTTAGATTCGATATTGCGTCCGCCCAATAGCACGATTCGAAAGGCTGTTATCAATCCTAATGCTCGCATGGAATAGAATTACAATATTGTTGAAGACTTGGCCCAAGCTCCTTGCGCCATGTCTACCTTGGAATTTTTGTAGAATTGTCCCAATCAATGCAAAACTCTCCTCACCGCCATTGGTGCAGCTGACCCGGATTCCTCGAACACCATCATGTTCCGACTTGAAAACCTTAAGTTGAGGCTCTCACACCAGCTCGCATTCCAAGTTACTGCGAACATCGCTGGGAAGATGGTCCATCGCACCCTTCTAGACGAAGGTGACTCTACCTCTGTCATGTCAATCGCCTGCTGGAGAGCCATCAGTTCTCCCGAATTGAATCAATCTCCTACCACGTTGAAAGCATTCGACAGCCTCTGATGCACTTGCAACAATTAATTAATAAAAATATGCGAAATAGCAGAAATGACAGAACTCAGAATCACTTTTATATTGATCACAGGCCACTTCGAGGGGGAAACCTCCTATGAGAAAGCTCAATACAAATAACTTCACGGTGCCTTCATAGGTCTCAACACACACTTATATACTAAGTCTAGGCGCGAATACTATGGGTCAAAACCATGGGCCACTACAAACTATGGATCAACAATACTATGGGCGACTTACAAAGCATATGCGCCAACAACAATAACATAAACTATTGATCAACAAATACTACGGGACGACTTACAAAGCATATGCGTCCAACAACAATATACTAACAAAGTAAAGACATGGGTTCCTAACATCCCCTCCCCCTTAAAAAAAAAGCTTTGTCCTCAAAGCTTTAGATGTGGAAATTGTTGTTGAATCTGAAGGAGTGGTTCCCATGTAGCATCCTCTGGTTGCATGTCGTGCCACTGAATTAAGACCTCTGTGATAGAGCGAGAGCGAAGCTGATGATTGCATCGATTGAGGATGGCCTCCGGCTCCAAAAGGATGGATCCTTCATTATCCAATTTGGGTAAAAACGTTTTTCCACTGATGTTGGTGCCAAGAACTTTCTTTAGACAAAAGATATGAAAGACTGGATGAATGCGGGAAGAAGGAGGAAGTTCCAATTTATAAGCAACGGACCCAATCTTCTGAAGAATCCGATATGGCCCATAGAACTTTGGAGCGAGCTTATGATGCCCTTTGAGTTTCAGGGAAGACTGCTTGTACGGATGGAGACGAAGAAAAACCATATCGCCGACTTGAAAAGTGCGCTCAGAATGGTGTTGATCAGCTTGTTGCTTCATGCGATTTCTTGCCATGTGAAGATTGTCCCGCAAAATCTGAAGAATCTGATCACGGTTTCGAAGTACCGTGTCAACTTCCTGAACTAGTGAACTGGTGGGGGTGTATGGAGGAAGAATTGGAGGTGCTTGACCATAGACTGCTTCATATTGGGTCATTTTAGAGGCAGTGTGGTAAGAGGTATTGTACCACTATTCAGTGAGAGGGAGCCACTTTGCCCACTGATGTTGTTGTTCAGAGGTGAAGCAACGAAGATAAGTTTCCAAGCATTTATTGATAATTTCAGTCTGACCATCTGTTTGTGGGTGATACCCTGAACTCATCTTCAGTTTGGTTCCAGTGTGGTGAAATAGTTCAGTCCAAAAATGACTGGTGAAAGTCGCATCACGATCCAAGACAATGGAAGAAGGGATGCCATGAAGACGAAAGATCTGGTCTAGGAAAATTTGAGCGACTGAAGAGGCTGTATAGGGATGGCTGAGAGCACAAAAATGACTATATTTGGAGAGGTGATCAACCACAATGAGAACCACTGTCTTCCCACCAGATTTAGGGAGCCCTTCAATGAAATCCATAGAAATATCTGTCCAAATCCGTGTAGGTATGGGAAAGGGTTCGAGCAATCCTGAGAGTGTTGTTTTACCCTTATTGCACTGGCAGGTATCACATTCGGCCACCATCTGTTGAATTGTCCTTTTCATGCCCTGCCAAAAGAAGTTACGCCGTGCCCGTTCATATGTTTTGAGGAACCCAAAGTGCCCTGCCGATGGAGAAGCATGGAGTTCACAGAAGATAGCCTATTGAAGATCTGTGCTCTGGGGAAGCACCAGACAACCCTTGTATCTCAGAGAAGCACCATCCCAAGAGTAATGTGGTACAGTAGAAGGGTTGTTGGTCAAGCATTGGATAATTTGAGATAAGGAAGAGTCATTGACATAACCCTGTTGAACAGATTGTAACCAATTTGGAACAGGCATAGAAATAGTTGAAAGAGAACCTTGGGCATCAAATGTGAGAGAAAGAGCATCTGCCACAATATTGTCCTTACCCTTCTTGTAAGTGATCTCATAGTCATAACCCATGAGTTTGCTAACCCATTTTTGTTGTGCTGGGGAGGAGACACATTGTTCCAAGAAATATTTCAGACTCTGGTGATCAGTCTTGATGCAGAAATGATTCCCTAATAGGTATGGATGCCACTTCTGTACTGCATGCAAAATAGACATCATTTCCTTCTCATAGGTAGAGGCAGCTAAATTCTTACCTGAAAGGGCTTTGCTGGTGAACGCAATGGGGTGTTCATCTTGAAGGAGAACAACACCAAGTCCATTTCCGCAAGCATCACTCTCAATAGTGAAGGGATTGGAAAAATCGGGCATAGCTAGAACAGGTGTAGTATACATAGCTTGTTTTAGTTTGTCAAATGCACACTAAGCAGCATGTGTCCATGTAAAAACATCCTTTTTCAATAGAGCAGTTAATGGAGCTGCAATCTTCCCATAATCCTTGACAAACTTGCGGTAGTAGCCAGTCAACCCCAAAAAACCATGAAGGCTCTTGGGTGTCTGAGGATGCGGCCAATTGTTCATGGCATCGATTTTGGTAGGATCCACGTGAACCCCTTGTGCTGAGATAATGTGCCCGAGATACTCAACTTCCTTCTATCCAAAAACACATTTAGACTGCTTGGCATGGAGATGATGGTCAGAGAAAAGTTGCATGACAAGATCCAGATGCTGGAGATGTTCATCCCATGTTTTACTGTAGATGAGGATATCATCAAAGAATACCATAATGAATTTCCGCAAGTAGGGTCGAAATATTTTATTCATTAATGCCTGGAATGTGGAAGGAGCATTAGTGAGGCCAAAGGGCATGACCAAAAACTCATAATGGCCATCATGTGTGCGGAAAGCTGTTTTAGGGATATCATCCTCATGAACCCGAATTTGATGATACCCAGAACGAAGATCCAACTTGGACAAAAAGTGAGCCCCATGAAGCTCATCAACAACAGGAATTGGAAACTTATCCTTGATGGTGAGGTGATTAAGTGCTCGGAAGTCAATGCAGTGGCGCCATGACCCATCTTTTTTGCGGACAAGAATAACTGGAGAAGAAAAGGAACTAGTGCTTGGGCGAATAATACCTTGCTTTAATAAGTCCCGAACGAGCATTTCAATCTCCATTTTTTGGTGAAATGGGTAGCGATAGGGCCTGATGTTGGGAGGAACGCTGCCAGGAAGGAGCTGAATATGATGATCTTCTGGCCTGGAAGGTGGCAATCCCACTGGTTCAGCAAAAACACCTGTATATCGATCCAGAATTTGTTGTAGATCCAAAGGAGTAGTGGAGACCGCTGAAGGTTGCATCTGAATGGAATGGAACTGAGCGATGACACGATGTGAATTCTTCTTGAGGAGTTTTTCCATGCGATGTGAACTGATGATGCTGAGAGAACCTAGTTGTAATACTTTCAAGGTGTGTTTTTGGCCATTGAGGGAAAATTGCATCCAAAGTTCAGCAAAATCCCATAAGATAGGGCCAAGTGTGCGTAGCCATTAAGAGCCAAAAACCACCTCACATCCGCCTAAGGTCAAGGAAAACATGTCATAGCGCAAGGTATAATATCGCATAGAGATACGCACATTTCGACACTTCCCTTTGCAAGGTAAGGTGCCCCCATTGGCAACCATGACTTCAAAGTTGGAGCAAGGATGGATAAAACAATCAGCTTGTTTGGCGATCCGAGGGTTAATGAAATTATGAGTGCTACCAGAATCAATGAGTATTGTAAGAGGAAGCTTCTTGAAGTAACCCCTGACCCACATTGTTTGGGGGGTGGTGATTCCAGCTAAAGCATGGAGAGATATCTCTGGCTGGTCATACTGAGACGGAGGGTCACTAGGCGGTTCCTGAATGTCGACTGGAGCATCCAGTGTTTCTGGATCTTCGTCACCAATTTCAGAGGTAGGCAAAGAATCCACATCCAAGAGATAGAGCTTTTGTTGAACACATCTATGTCCCCGAGTGAATTTCTCATCGCAATTATAGAAAAGCCCCTTTTCTCTGCGTGCTTGCATCTCTGTTTCAGACAAATGCTTGATAGGAGTTGGTCGAGGAGCCTGCGGTATAGGTGGTCATTGAGAACCCATATTTCAGAAGGGAACAAAAGTGGGCTTGAAGCGTTGTTGGGCTGCAATCTTGTCTTCTTCCAACTTAGCCAACCCTAGGGCTTCCATCATTGTGTTGGGACAAAACATTTTGACCTCAGTGCAGATGGCATCCTTTAGACCACTGATAAAACAACTCCGGTAAAAGTCATCAGACAATCCTTTGGTGTGGTTGGCTAGATTCTCAAATTCGGTTTGATACTCTCTCACAATGCCAATTTGGTGAAGTTTAGTAAGGGCTCCTGTGAAGTCATCAAAAGCACTAGGACCAAATCGTTGCAAAAGGAGCTGGCAAAATTCTGGCCATTTGGGCTCTGGATGAGCCTTGATGTACCAACGGTACCATTGAAGAGCGTCCTATTCCAAATGAAAGGATGCTAGCGGAACTTTGTTGACATCAAAAGTATTATGCAGACTAAAATATTGTTCTGCACGATAGATCCATCCAGTTGGATTGGTACCATTGAAGCGAGGAAAATCAAGCCTCGGACCACGAAAATTGCTGGAAGAAGAGAACCCATTGTCTGATGAAGACTCGGACTGTCGTTTGTTGTTCATAGCTGAATGTTCAAGATGGAGGCTGAGAAATTTTTCATCCAGATCCCGGAGTTTGGCTTGGATGGCTGCAAGTGCGTCCTCCATGGTTTTTTTTTTTCGGTTGACTGGTTAGGAAAACAAAAACAGAAACTACTTCAGTAAAGGAAAATCTGGACTTGGGAAAAATCTGAAATTGGGGTTTGACTAGGTTTTGGACACTGTTGAATAGACAGGGAAGCAAAAATGAGGATTTCAGAAGCGGGGTGAAAGAATGGGAAAATTTGGCAGAGGGGAACAAAGAAGCAGAATTCCGAAACGAACTCTGTGGTAAAATTTGAAGGTGATTGGGTGAAATCTGAAGAAGTTATGGCAAACCCTAAAAATAGACAAATGTGGGATTTCGGGCTTTGGGAAGGGGAATTGGGGATAGGGTCCTCAGGAATGAAGTATGCAGAATGGGATGACAGGGGTTCCTCGAAAATTTCAAGGGAAACAGAGTGAAAACAAGGGAGATATGGAGTTTTTTTTTCCAGAATGGAGCGGCTACGGCTCGGAAGGGATCTGAAACGACGCCGAATGGATTGAAAATGGCTAGATCTGGAATGGATTGCAAAATGGATCTGAACGAATGGATCTTAAAACGGTGCAACAACGATCGACAACAGTTCAGCTGAAAATAGATATGGACCCCATGTATGTGCGACTTCCTAACAGTTCAAGGGTTTCACTCGGCCACCAATGCTGTCTGACGGCTTGCGTATTGAGGCAGTACCCCTCACTCTACGGCTCAGGTAAAACTGATAACTGCTTTGCCACAAACGACAGCTCTTGGTTTACCTCACGGGTGGGAACTAGTCAATCAGGTAGGGGTCGTTGCCCTTTTCACTGGCAGGTCCTCTCAATGGGCCAGCTACTTCGGGGTTCCTGCGGTACTCCTCACAATGATTTTTAAGGCTTATGCCCAAGTACTTCCCACAGTTAAGCGGATAGGGATTATTCCCAAATCCTAACTTGCAACAGATGCGAAAAAAAAAATTTGGCAGAAATTTCACCGAGCGAGCCCAAGAAAGTGCTCTGATACCAGATGTGATGCACCTGCAACAATTAATTAATAAAAATATGCGAAATAGCAGAAATGACAGAACTCAGAATCACTTTTATATTGATCACAGGCCACTTTTAGGGGGAAACCTCCTATGAGAAAGCTCAATACAAATAACTTCACGATGCCTTCATAGGTCTCAACACACACTTATATACTAAGTCTAGGTGCCAATACTATGGTTCAAAACCATGAGCCACTACAAACTATGGATCAACAATACTATGGGCGACTTACAAAGCATATGCGCCAACAACAATAACATAAACTATTGATTAAAAAATACTACAGGACGACTTACAAAGCATATGCGTCCAACAACAATATACTAACAAAGTAAAGACATGGGTTCCTAACACAGCCGTGGCTTTCAACCTCATTGGCTCTTACAAGCTCTTGCAGTTGAGTTGGGTGGAAAGACCATAACCATTAACGTGGAAGTGGTCTCGGCCCCATTAGATTATAATCTCTTGCTTGGTCTCAATTGGTTTTACACCATGCAAGCGGTAGCCTCTTCAATCTTCCGCATAGTACAGTTCCCCCACCAGGGATGAATTGTTACTATCGACCAACTTGATTTTTGTACACCAGACGCCACTACTCATCCTGGTGACCATATTCCTTCCATCACACAGGTGGAAAAACAGTATGGGAGTGTAGGGGTTTGCCTATTGAAAGATTCATCTCTCATGGCGTTTATCCATCCATGGACCCCCCTAATCATGTCGCAACGGTGAACATGATCTCTACAGAGATTTTATCTCACTCCAACGATGCTTGGCTTGTACCTAATGAAGCCTAAACACATCTGTCTGGAGACATGATGCCTCTTTCACCCGCTGAACGCATTTATGAGGTAGTCCAAATAGCGCCGGAGGACCATTCATCCATGGTTTCTCCTTCCTGTTCTCTACGAAGGACGACCTCTCTACCTGATCTCTTGCTTCAGACTTTTCATTTAGACGAGTCCATCATGGAAGTAATGAATGTAGACGACGGTCCATGGGATGATCTTCATCACATGTCATCTTTTCTTCCACCATGGGAGTACATAGAGAATAACATACATACCCTCTTTTCACCGGATATCTACCCATCCACTTAGCTTCCCATCCTCACATGTTCTATGGACTCGGAGGGAAACTTGGATAACATTGAGCCAACCACTATGGTATACATCTCGGTGAAACCAGGTATAGTGGAACACATTTGCATAGGCCAGAAGTGTTCCCTTGAAGAAATCGCTATTGGCACGGCCTTATTCAAGCGATTTCGAGATGTTTTTCACTTGGTCCTATAAGGAGATGCCTAGGATAGACCCCGCAATTGTCTCTCACAAGATAAAAACCTATCCCGACATCAATCTTGTGCGCTAAAAGTTGTGATCGGTACACCCCCGGAAAACTACGGCAATAAAGGCAGAAATTGAGAAGCTCTTAAAGGCTAGCTTTATCTATCCCATCCCATTGACGGATTGGGTCTTGAATGTCGTTCCTGTGAACAAAAAGCAGGGCACCATTCGCATCTGTGTTGATTATCAGGACCTTAATCGGGCGTGTCCAAAAGACAACTACCCGACCCCTTTCATTGACCAGATCATCGACAACTGTGCCGAAAGTGTTATCTTTTCATTCATGGATGGATTTTCTGATTACAACCAAATCGAGATCAACCCAACCGATCAACATAAAACAACTTTCATCTGCCCATGGGATACATTCGCTTATCGCAGGCTCCCAGTTGGCCTTAAAAATGCTAGCGCCATGTTCCAGCGGGCTATGTCGTATGCTTTCCATGATATTAAGGATTTTGTGGAACCTTACTTGGACGATCTCTTTGCTCATTCAATGCAGCGTGAGTTCCACATCGATCATCTAACGACCATATTCCTCAGATGTAGATGGTACAATATCCGTCTGAATCCTCATTAGTGTATCTTTTGCATCGAGTCCGGGCACCTCTTAGGATTCATTGTCTCGAAAGATGGGATCCGCATTGATCCCTTGAAGGTGGAGGCCATCATCAACCTACCACCTCCTACTGATGTTATGGAACTTCAAAGTCTCCAGGGGAAGGCAACTTATCTACGATGTTTTGTCCGTAATTTCGCGGAGAAGACTCAGGGTTACATGAAACTTCTTAAGAAGGACATCTCGTTCATTTGGGACGATCAAGCTCAAAAATCTTTTGACAGCATCAAACATGCTATCATGCATGCCCCTGTGCTTCAACTGCCTAATTATTATCGTTATTACGTTTTGTATCTCGCCGCTTCTGCTACCACTATCACCATGGTTTTGGTACAGGAAGATGAAAATGCTCAGGAACATGTGATATACTATGCGAGTAAGGGTCTCACTCACACCAAAACTAGATACTCACATGTCAAAAAACTAGCTTTCGTGGCGGTCATTGCCATCTAGAAGTTCTGTCATTACATCCTGCTCCGCACCACCACCATCATCACCAATTCGAACCCCATGTAACACATACTGACACATCAAGTACTTGGGGGCAAGTATTCATGCTGGATTGTGATACTGCAAGAGTTTGATCTTCTATTCAAAAAGGCTAAGTCTAAGAAATATTTGGTGTTTGCTGAGCACATCTATGACCTCCCTCATTCTGATGTAAAAGTATAGCACAATGATTCATTTCCCGATGAAACATTATTTCTCATCAGTACGTCTGACCCATGGTATGGAGATATCCTATTATATATTCAGACCCAATGCTTCGATCCTCAAATGTCTCGCGACGATCGTCGTAAGATACGCCACCACGCAAATTATTACTTAATCATAACTGATACTTTTTATTGCCGTGGCATCGATTCCATTCTTCGACGTTGCCTAATGCACGAGGAAGGTGAACGCGTTCTAAATGAATGTCATGCTGGGGTGTGTGGTGATCACCTCTCTGGGATGGCTACTGCCCAGAAGATTTTGCGTGTAGGATACTACTGGCCTACTATCTTTAAAGATTGTATTGAGGCTGTTAAGAAGTGTCCCCCTTGCCAACACTTCCATACAAATAAGTGCACGCATCTCGCCCCGTTACATCCAGTTATTGTCGTTGGCCCATTTTCAAAATGGGGCATAGATTTTATGCATTGTAAGCCTACCTCAGCTGGGGGGCATAGTTACATCATCGTAGCTATGGATTACTTTATGAAGTGGGCCGAGGCTATGCCTACATACCAAAACGATGGAAAAACTATCGCGCTCTTCATGTTCAACCACGTAATAGCACGGTTTGGAGTTCCTTGGGCTATAGTCACCGATCATGGTTCTCACTTTCAGAACCATATGGTTGCTGAATTGAGCGACAGGTTGGGTTTTTGCCATGAAAACTCAACTCCCTACTACCCGCAATCCAATGGACAAGTCGAGGCCATTAACAAGGTCTTGAAAACTATGATCCAAAGGATGGTAGGGACACAAAAGTCCAACTGGCACAATATGCTCTTCTCAGCATTATGGGCCTACCGAACTACCGTCAAAACCGCCACAAGCTTCACTCCTTTCCAATTGGTATATGGATTGGAGGCTGTTTTACCGATAGAGTGCGAAATTCCATCTCTTCAACTCGTTGTAGAACTTCTTCCTGACACTACTGCTGAGGAAGAACGACTCTTGTACTTAGCTAAGCTTGACGAGTCCCGCCGTGATGCTGCTCTTGCTAACGAAGCACATAGGAAACGCATCAAGTCCCAGTATGATAAGTTAGTCGAACCTCGTATCTTCAACGAGGGTGACCTGGTCCTCACTTATGACCAGAAGCATGATAAGATAGGAGCTGGGAAGTTCGAGTCCATGTGGCATGGACCTTATATCATTAAACATGTGTTGGAAAAAGGATCCTACGAGCTCGAAGATTATGACAGCATCTCTTTGGGTGAACCCCACAATGGGATTTACCTAAAGAGATACCATGCTTGATTTCTCATGCATAGACCGACTTGTATATACTGTACATGGCGTGTTTTTGTGTGGTGTGACGCAATTTATTTTTCGAGTGTCTTAGATCTTGTTTTCTGCTCCTTACACCAGGTTTTGTCTGCATGTGTAGATGGTGATGTGTTATGGATTCGCGGATGGCACCAACCGGCATACCTGTAACCTTGCATTGGCAGCCTGGGTACTTTATTCCCCTACAGGCGAGCTCATTAGCTCAGGAGGAAATTGTTTAGGGTTTGCAACCAACAATGCCGCAGAATATCAGGCTGTAATCGGAACCTTAAACAACGCCATTTCCTTGGGTATGGACCACATTATCATCCATATGGATTCTCAACTAGTGGTTTCTCATCTCAACCGGATTTACGCTATCTGTGATCCTACCCTACTCCGTCTCTTTAGATGAGTACGTCTCTTGGAAAGGTCATTTGAATCCATTCAATACTTGCACATTCCACGAGAGTTGAACACAGTTGTTGACTCGATGGCCAATTTCATCATGGATTGGTACATTGCACACACATAACAATCATAATATGTAAAAGCATTCATAAGATGTAAATATAATGTATAGAAGCAAACATGTAAAAGAGATCACATCACTAATCATTTCAAAGACACATAATGTATAAATTGCTGATAATATATATAAATTGCTCAAAAGTAGTGCTGGTACAAAATCTGAAGCATGCTGGCTTTCAGTGAGTCTCTACAAAAATCTGAAGCATCATAAGCTTTCAGTAACTACAACATCTGAGGCTTCTAAAGCTCTCAAGTACAAGTATAAAAGTGTCTCAAGCACCATGCCTGATCCACACACCCTGACTCACACAGCTCTCTGTCACTATGTAAGGAAGCAGTCTACAGTATGAGCCACCTTGCGGAGCAAGGCATTGAAGTGCACAGATGCTCCAACCCCAAATCTCTGCATGGGCCTCGAAAGGTCATCAATAGTAGGCTCTAGAACCTCCACAGTCAGCTTTGACAAGTTCCGGTACACCTCCTCCATCTCCTCGATGGCGGCATGTGCACCGGTAGGAATCACTGCTTCCCTGCCTCTATCTCTCCTCGCTAGAAGGGAGAGACACACCGGTTGTACAGGGCCAACATCTGCACACACAATGTACTTGTCAACACTACATCAAAAAAATAATATAATTCACAAAACTTAAAAATACAAGGGTTTTTGTTCTTACCGATATCACCCCATGTTGCACCCACTGGCAGCGCCAAGTCGGGATCCTCCCAAAATTCTATGCCACTGTAAGGAAATTCCTCCACCATGAGCATATGGCCCTCTAGCCAGCTGAAAAACTCAGGACCAAAAGTGATGATGGGACCCCTACCATGGTGGGTCATCAGCTCTGCCCACCTGAGCATATGTGGATCTCTCAGATCCTTGTCGTCCACTATCACCTGTGGGCGCAGGAGAGGAACCCATTCCAAGAGGAATGACACTATGATAGAACCATACCTGAACTGCTTGAGCTCCCCTCGCCGACACTTGGTCAGCTGAGCTCAGATGTTTGCAAGGAGGCCCTCGCACCAGTTGAAGACCATGGGGGACATACAGTCCTCTGCATATAACATATAGGTCTGAGTAGCTGTATGTGGATATTGGTTACCCGCCACCGTGGTAATAGTAAGTAGAACAGTCCTTAGTGGACGACTCACCACATCTCGGATGAGTATCTTACCGCTGGAGGGACGAGAAGTAGCAACACAGTGTTGTGACACCATGTCCTCGATAGTACGGTCATTGGCTCGTGAACCATTGAGTTGTACCACATCCCCTTTTCAAGACAAACTAGTCAGAAAGTATATGTCCTCAATGTCAATGTTGAGGATGTGCTCACCTATGATGAAGTATTGTTGGGCTGCATCCCAACTCTGAAGCATGTGTGTCAAGAACGACACCTAGGCTCTCGTCCCCTGTACCTGAAAGAACTTGAGCAACCCACAGTTTCGCAAAGCAGCCACACATTGTGGATCATTTGCGGCTTGCTCATCTTCCAACTTGTGTTCTCTTTCTCTCCACTCTAAAACCATCTCTACTTGCTGGGAACCTGCCAAAAGAAGCATTTACAACATGTTAGGACTTTCTCCAACTAGAAACAACTTATTTTTTGGGATATATTTGATGTTTGGAATTGGAGTTTCCACCATTGCATGCTACCATCAAATACAGTGCGATGTCGTCACAGGCCCCATTTTCGAGACTTGCAACGACCTAGGCTCGTCGCGAGTCCCGAAAGGGCCACTTGCGACGAGCCGAGGGCGCATTGGCCCCTCCCCAAACCATCAAAAAATGCATAAAAATGGAAAAACTAAACCACTACAAAGTTGCTGGCTGAGATTTAGGCCTACTTGGTCAGGACGGCTGGTGAAATGGCGGATCATAGGTCCTGGAATCGACGATGGAAGTTTTGGCTCCAAATTGGTACTTCTCCACCCAAATTGGCAATTTGAATAATGTTTCTATTTTGGCCTATATTTCTATTTATAGAATGAAATGGAATATTCCCTTTCAAATATTTTGATGTTTTTCGGCCATTTACTATAGTTTCGACCGTTTATCGTTATATTTGGGCTATTTGACACTTTTTCTAGTGTACAGGAGTCGTAAAAATGGTCTTTCATAATGTTTCTCGCATTACCAATGGTAATTACAGGTATGAACACCTGTTAACACCCAAAAAGTGCTCACTAGCTCATTTCCTTATTCACATGACCCATTTGTCCACTTTTCCACCATTTGAGCCTCTAAAGCCATCAAAAGGTCACCAAAAGACCATTATACACCCCTTTTTCCCCTCAAAATGAATATTTTTCCTCAAAAAGCATAAAAAACCCTCAAAAAGGGTCCAAAATTCTCAAAAATATTAAAAAGGGAATAAAAATATTCAAAATATTCAAAAAAGGAATAAGGAGGAAAAATGTACCTAAACCATGTTGGTCAATACCATTGGTTTCCTCAAAACCATAATGGTATTTCCCACCACCAAAAACTATAAAAAGGTGGTAGGGGCTCCTCACTTTCCATCCATCCATCATCCTATCCTCACGCTGTCAAAATCTCTCATGAGACTTTTGGCCATTTTCAGCATCTTGGAGAAGAGACCATTGGAGCTTGGAGCTACTCACCCTTGGAGTTGCTCAACACAAATCCTCACCATTTGAGGTATCTTAATACAAAACATCTATTCTTTTATTTCTTGTTATTTCCATGAATCGTTTTTAAATTTATTTGTTATATGCACATGTTAGTTTAGATTTAAATTTAATTCTTAATCATTTTTGCTTTCAATATTGAAACTACTATCACATTGTTGATAGGTGCCCATTGCACAAGGCTTGGTTGCAAAACCAAGCCAACAGTTTTTTGCGACTCCGCTAGCTTCGAATTCTTAGATCTTGGTTTTTTGCTTTAGATCTTAGTTTTTGTTAGTTTTAATCATTTTAATTCATAGATCTTCCATCCTAGACAACAGATCCATTGCTGTTCTAGATCTTCGCCCTTTCTATTGCCATTAACAGCCCAAAATTTCCATTTTCAGGTTCGTTTTTCGGCATCTATTTTTTGCCTTTCGCCTAGCAGCTTTTCGCCCGATAGTCGCGCGGCTCATCGTGACCTCGGGGCTTTTTTCCGTGTGGCACGCCACGGCTTCACAGCCATTTTAGGCTCTGCACATCGTGGCTTTGCAACCATTTACCGCGCTGCACACCGCGACTGTGTGACTGAAAACCACGCTTTACATCGCGGCTTCGTGGCCGAAACCTGCGTTGCACATTGCGACTGCGCGGCCGAAACCCGCTCTGCACATCGTGGCTGTTTCCCCAAAACCCGCGATGCAGTTATTTTGAATTCGGCCGATTTTTTGAAAATATTTTTTGCTGTATTTTTTTCCCATTTAGCATATTTTACAGCATTAGTTTTTCTGCATTTTACAGCCATACTAAATCTTTTTCTATTTATATATGCTCCATTAAAAGTCTTTTTTAAAATTTTTAGTAATTGAAAGAAATATTTTCTGCATTTTATTTAGATCAAGGTTTTACTGTTTTATGCTCAATAGTTTTCCCAAGCAATTTTCTAAGAGATCCATTTATTGCTTGAAATATTTATGTTATTTGCTTCCCTTTAAATTATTTCAAAGATCCATTATTTTTGAATAGTTTTTTCAAGCATTTACATTTCAAAAACACCTTTATTTTTTGCAAAACTGGAAGCGTCTTTTCTTTCATTTGTAATCAATTGCCCAAGCGAGGCAATCAATTTCAGTTTAAATACCACACTTGCACCCACTCTGCCACATAATTTAAACTGAGCCTTAACATTTACCTTAACTCAACAAACTTTTAACCCCACTTGGGGAGCACTTAAAAAAATCTTGTAGTTAGGTAGAATTGAGAGGATAGGTGTACCAATAACACCTCTCAATTATTTACATTTGAGACATAGTGGTTGTCTTTAGGGTCCAAAAATCCCTTATAATTTTGACACGGCTATCAACCAATTTATTGGGGAGGCCTCTCCCTTAGGAGGTTTGAAGTAGCCAGACTGGTTCCAGAATTCTAAGTGGAATACCGCAATCCATTCAGTAACCAAAGGATACCTTTCGAAGTTCTCGGTGTACACCCAAGAGGGGGTACAACGGTGATAGAACCAAACTAAAAATTCACCCAACCGAACGTGTCATGAATGGGGTATCCTAGTTGCCACTCTTTAGGATTGTCTACCCGGTGTCCCTCCCGGTAGGGGAATATCTAGCCGTTGATGCAACACTCTATATTGTCTGACTTGGATTTCATCACCTTGCAGATAATATCGTTTGTTGACTCACAATACTTCTAGTTAGGTGTTTGCATGATACAATACCCACCTTTGGTCTAGTAACACCACTTTTTTGCTAGGAACTATTTGACTTTTGGTATTCTGACCAATTTTGTTGTATCCCTCCACTTATTATAGCACAGCTACTATAATAAGTGCTTTTTGAGGTTGATTGTTGGCCTGAGAGCCTTTATTTTTTCACTCCCCTCTTGCACTCATTGTTGCATTAGGGTTTCAAGTTTTTTACATCACCACCTTACACTGAAATTTTTAAATATTTCTCACCATTGAGAATTTAAGACGATCTCGTCGTCTTCAGGGTGAGCCCCCTCAGTTCGGTATACTTGGCTCTACACATCATAGACGTAGAGCCTTATCCCTTAACTCGACACGTCATCGACCAAACACATAGTCATCCGATTCTGACACACCTCACTTCACATCTGATTCTGAGGCTGAATCTGAAAACCCTACTGAAATATCACCAACCAATCCCATGGATGGATCACAATAGACCCACTTTTCACTAGTACTATTGGAGATACATCCACAAACCCTTCTACTATTGTTGCACCCATGGTAATAACAACCCCTTTAGGCATGCCTAATATAGGGGCCACTCCACCTTTAGGTATGCCCAACATAGGACTACCTCCTATTATGGGTATGCCCAACATAGGAATCACACCCCCTATCATTACCACAACCCAGATCCCAGGAATTCCTGGCACTATTCATATCCCCTCTGCAACCCATGTTGCACTTGGGAGCGCTGGCCCATCCCACACCACAATGGTTGGAGGACACATACCTTCAATACCTAGCATACCCTTAGGGGCTACTGGACCACTACATAATGTCGCCATTAATAGTTATGTCCCAGTCACTACGCCAAACCCATCTGCTAGTTTACCATACATGGCTAGTCTGAACTTACCATACCTAGCCAAGTTAACCAACGATCCTATCAGGCACAACCCTACATGGCCACCCATGCCTACAAAGCTCCCCTTGTACATCCCCAAGTTTGAAGGAAAGCTTGGGGAGGATCCCCAAAACCACATAATTTCATTTCACCTATGGTGTTCATCTAACTCAATTGTGGATGACTCCATTAGACTAAGACTGTTGCAATGAACGTTCATTGGCTCTGCAACCAAATGGTACATTGAACAACCACATGGGACCCACCATACATTTACGTCTCTCGCCTCCACTTTCCTTCAGTTTTTTCAGCTACCTGTATGCTATGATGCAGGAGTTGAAATACTGTTGTCTTGTAGACAAAACACAGCTACCCACATCACCGACCATATCCATGAGTGGCGCAAGCATCGTAGCCTCTGTAAGATAAAACTGGATGACCGTATATTTTTGGACTGATTTCTTAAATCACTCCTACCCCTCATAGCCAAAGACGTAGTTTCCGAACGACCCCAGTCAGAGGAAGAAGCTATCTTAAAATCTCAACAATTCGACCTGATTTATGCCTAGTCATGCTATCTCTACACCATCATACCAGACGCCCCACGAGGCGATTCTTCACATGGTGACGCTCCAAGGGCATCACATGTTGCTGATGGTATTATCGGCCAAGTCACGGCACAAAATAAACCTTTTAGCATGGTGAGCACCATAAATGCCCCATACCTCTCTAGGGCTACATCTAATTCTGGAGAGACAACTTCGTACACTCCAACGAATCAGACTCATCACACTCATGGACCCTCTTGTCCACAACATTGCTATGGGAAAGCGCCATCGACATATGTACCACCCACATACTATAACCAACTGGTCACCTAGAACCCAATTCATTTACCGGTCCAACCAATGTATTACCCACAGCAAGCTACACCAGCTAACCCAACACTTCCAATAGCTCAGGGTTACCAACAACCCCAGCAGGCAACTGGACCACCACCAGCCCCACCAGCTTATTATCCACCGCAACCTGCTCCTGCACCTGCGGCACCCCAAAATCCTCCCACTACTCAAGGGCAAGTGTACACAAAACACAATCATCCCCAACATCAAAACAACCAATGCAACCAGGGTGGAAAAAAAAACCGTGGAAGAGGACGTAACTGCGGCAACAACCAACAACATAATCAAGGTCCACCACCTCCCAATCCTCCAAATAATAACAACACTGCTCCCGCAAACCAGAATCCTGATCGTCATACAAAGCAACCAAAAACCAATAACCTGAGAACAAACCATCCATGTTCTATAGGTGGAGTCTATAGACACTACACTCACAACTACCCCCATTTAGAGAAAGCACGTAAACTTTGGGCTCACGATGCCCAATGCCAAGGCCATGCTGGACAGCCAGCTCCACTTAATCAACCGCAACCCATGATATTGCAAAACCCATTGCCAAACCAGGGAGTAGTAAATGCTCACCCTATGGATCCCCCACAAGGATCTATTGCACCTTAGCAGCAGATCACCTATGCCGCAACTGATTATCAGCATACGGATCCAGGCACACACCATTTATTAATGATGTCATCCAATGACATTAACCTCCAAACTCGCAGGAATCAGTACGGCCCACCCCCAGAAAATCCTCCCACTGATGCATCCACCTATCTTCCACTAGATCAACCACTACGCATACCAAATATGCCGTTGGATAGAGGACCTAAAATCCCTTGCATCCCTTTGTGAAGGATTAACAACAATCCTAATGCTCGCTCAACATCCAATTATAACATCGTGGAAGACCTAGCACAATCCCCCGCTGCTATGTCTTCTTTAGAGGTACTGAAAACATGCCCTGCACAATGAAAACTACTACTATCCGCCATCGGAGGAGTAGACCCTGACGATACACACATGATGGCTTTCGACTTAGACCAAGCTGAACCTCGATTTCCATCAAATTTGGCCTTCCAAGTATCAGTAAACATTCGAAACCTTGTTGTGCATCGATGCATCATCGATGAAGGAGCTTCAACCTGTGTTATGTCCACTCTTGTGTGGCAGAAACTTGGCTTCCCCGCTTTACAACCATCCACCACAGCATTACGAGCTTACGACAGGAGCTCAGCTCAACCACAAGGCCTCTTAGCGAACGTAACCATAGAACTAGGCGGCAAATTAGTTCTCATCGACATTGAAGTGGTCAATGCCGAGCTCGACTACAACCTCCTTCTTGGACGTAGCTATATGTACAAAATGAAAGTAGTGGCTTCATCTATTTTCCACCTCATGATGTTCCCACATGAGGGACGCGTTATCAAGATTGATCAACTCACTTATTATGATCCTAACGTCCCCGCGGCCCCTCAAAATGTGCTACAAATGAATTAACAAACTGTTCAAACTGCACCAACATCATTTGTGTCGTCAATTGGTCCTGGAATCTACACCGAGTCACCTATGAATTCCACATTTCCATCGATCCCACCGCCTTTACCAAAAACAAAAACATCAGATTTGTGCACCCTGTCGCACACCACACAGCAGCCTTCGTCACTTCCACAAACACCCACAATGCCTACTCATATTGGCACAATGCCAATTCATACTATCTTGTTCTTGTTCCCATTTTCCAGAGTTGTCAGTTTGCCAGTAATGGCTACGCTCAACCTTCCTGGTTTAACATTAGGGATACCTATATGGTACTTACCTGCTCCAAGCCCCCCGCCGAATCCAACTGTTATTTTACAACCGGTACAACCTATCCCTACTACCAACCACCCACCCCCTCCTATCACTCATTTGCAAAACAGACCACCCCCAATAGTGACTATGGCATCAACATCTAGAAACACCCCACCTTCGTTACGAAACACAGGGGGCAGAGGCCCACAAACTTATAACACTAGACCCATAACTCGCACCCCCCCAACAACCCCCAAGGTAGTCAAGAACCCCCCAACTATTCGCATTCCCCCTAAGTGCTCGTTGTGTGACGACGTAGGACATTCCACTCATCAATGTCCACAATTACCTGCACTCCACGAACACATGAATATGTTGGATGACGACACCGGAATTCTAGTGATAAGACTTGAGCCACCTCCTCAACCTCGCGACAAAATGCTTCGCACTAACCACCCTTATGCGATATGCGGCATTTATGGCCATTATTCACACAACTGCCCTGATCTCCCAGATTATAGAGCAGCTTTATACGAGATGAACAATTCCAACCTAGAGATATCCCCTCCTCTCATTGAGGAAATTCATCCCCCACCATCTTCCTCCTTGGAAGAAATTAACACCATTTACATGGTTTCCACTGGACACCCCTCTGTCCGGTCAGCCCATTCCACTGATCCTTTGACACACATGTTCAACCCTTTCAAATCGACGAGGAAACCACATGTCCAAAACATGGGGGTAGGCCCAAAACCTTGCCTACTCATCATCATCGTGATTCTCGTCGTAGATACTGGGGGCATCCAACCCACAAGGGGAATCCCCCATCATCATATCGTCACTTTAGTATGCCACCATGGCCTACAGCCTCATGGTATAACCCCCCTGCCAGCTATTGCTCAATGCCCTGTTTATCCCTCTCTAAGACAACATCTACACAACATTGACACCTCTGAGTTAGGGGGCATAATAAATTACCTTGACCCTGGGATAGGGGGCATGATCAATCATTTTGAACCTTCCCCATCACATATATCTCAGTATTCCAATGATCCCATTATTCAAACCAACACATATGTGATCCACAATCACAAACCCCATGCACATAGCATGGGGGCAAGTCATTAACCCTGCTAACTTTTTCACATGCATGATCTCAACACTTTTTTGGGGTCACATATCACTTGTATATTTGATTTGATTTGATACACCTAGTATTCTCCCCCCGCGGGTCATCATTTCTCCCCACCACTGCATCCTTGGCTTGGTGGGCTCACATTTATTTGTAGCAATTTTTTAACCTAATTATTTGCTTTGACCATCCCGGAGTCCTTATGACCTCCGTTTTTTGCACCATTTGCACCACCGGATTCATATTTCCGTGCCCGTGATGATGCTTGAGATCATTTCTCGCTCTCACCAGAAAAAATTCGGGCATTCTTTCCATGCCCCACGCCACCTCGATTTGCATGCCACATCGGCTGTTGTCAGTTTATTGGCAATTTTTATACCATTGGATTCATTTTTTCAAACTTGTGATGATGCTTGAGATCATTTCTCGCTCTCACCACCATATTTTTTGGGCATTTTTTCACCCGCCCCTCGTCGCCTTGATTTGTGTTCCACATTGGTCGTCGTCCATTTTTTACAAGTCTTATATCATCGGATTCAGTTTTCCGTGCTCGTGATGATGCTTGAGATCATTTCTCGTTCTCACCTCCAGATTTTCCGGGCATTTTTCCCCATGCCCCTCGTCACCTCGGTTCATGTGCCACATCGGCCGTTGCCCATTTTTTATGATCTTCATGTCACCGAATTCAGTTTTTCGTACTCATGACGATGCTCGAGATCATTCCTCGCTCTCACCAATACCTTTTTGTTCGGTATAATTTTATCCCTTTTTCGGGCCTAGCAATTCCTTTACGAAAAAGGCACTTAGGTAGTTTCTGTTAAGATCTTTTCTGACTCCTAAAACAATGAAAAGATCGCCAAGCAACCTTGCTTCCTTTCATGCTCGCTAAAAGTATTTGAAAGGGCGTCTACCTGGTATAAGTTTACCCCTTTTCCAGACCTTGTAGACTAATTATGAAAAAGGAATACTCTAGTCACATCGACTAGAAGAGTTCTCCATTTGCATCATTTTATGCTTTTTCGGGCCTTGGAGACTAACTTACGAAAAAGAACACCAATGGAGTCCACTTACCGCTTTCAAGCTCTCTAAACATGAAAGCGACCACGAGCAATCACCGTCCTGGGCTCGTAAAATCCCACAGGATGGTACTCCACCACCACTGTAGAGTCTTCTTATCGTTTTCAGACTCCTTAAAAATGAAAGAACCTATGAGCACGAAGAATCCTGGGCTCACAAAATCCACAGGATAGTACCATTTCAGAGCACACTTTTATCCCTTCTTGGAGCTCATTAAAACTACAAAGAAGGACCCAATGGTGCTTCTCAGCGCCACAACAGATCATGTCTACTCTTATGGAAGCTTCCCCATTTTGGTCGCCTTTGTTCAAAGCATTCTGCAATATGTCACCTTGAGAGTCCCTCTACAGCATCCATCAACATGTTCCCCCAGAGTCACATACCCTTCAGTCCTTAAAGCTATGATCCCCGCACCTACAAGTCAGTTTCCTACGCTACCAGGTCAACCATATCATAATGCTTTGAACAAAGTTTGAGTCCATCCACTCTACAACCCTAGTTATTTCCCATCCCCACAATATGTCAGTCCTACCATCAGTACTACCGCACTTCAGTTCTACACCTTGCGCTCCTATCAAGGAAACATCATTGCCTTGCTAGTTTTTGGTCTCCCTCTGTCGACGCCAACCAAATTTATTCCATAGGATAGACCTATAGGTCCCTGTGTCTCGGACTCATCACCATTTATGATGAGTGCCTACGAATCCTTTCGAGAAGAGTCCTCAGTGCCTCTCCAAATGGTTGTTTCTCACATGCTTGACTTCAACACCTTGATTGCATCGTTGAGACTCGCATAGGGCATTGGTCCTTTCAGTTTTTTGTTGAAGACCTTGGATACCACTTGACTCTTCCACAATTGAGAGTCTACTTATGGAAACAACCAGTTACATTTTCCTATAGATATCCGGGTTGCGCATGGTGACAGTATTCAGATGTACCCTAGTCTTATACTCCATCGAGTATACAGTTACATATACTCGTAAGAGTTGACTTAGAGGCATTGAGTCCCTACAGATGTTGGACACCTTCATATTCAGCAGTTCATCAACCGTTCTGAGACCTTGTTCAGAACGATTGTCGCTTTATTCCAGTGTATTAGTTATTGAGATCAGTCATGTTATGATCATGAGTACATCCCAAAATAGTGTCCCCTTTGGACCATTATGATGTACCAGCAGATTTTTTATGTATTATGCAGGTCCCCCTTCTTGGGACTAATTGTTATGTATATGTATTGATACAAGCATGGGTATGCCCGCCTCGTCCATTATCAGAGATTATTCCTCATTCATATTGAGGCCATGTAATATTTTTTGTTTTTGTAACTTCCAAGGGCCGTTGATATAGTATCCAACTGGTCTCTTCTCTTCCCCAAAACCCAGGAAAAAGACAAAAGAACTATGATATCTATCGGCCCTACGATGAGCTCCTGCCCTCACACATCAGGGGGCAATCTGTTAACACCCAAAAAGTGCTCACTAGCTCATTTCCTTATTCACATGACCCATTTGTCCACTTTTCCACCATTTGAGCCTCTAAATCGATCAAAAGGTCACCAAATGACCATAATACACCCCTTTTTCCCCTCAAAATGAATATTTTTCCTCAAAAAGCATAAAAAACCCTCAAAAAGGGTCCAAAATTCTCAAAAATATTAAAAAGGGAATACAAATATTCAAAATAGGAAAAAGGAGGGAAAAGGTACCTAAACCATGTTGGTCAATACCATTGGTTTCCTCAAAACCATAATGGTATTCCCCACCACCAAAAACTATAAAAAGGTGGTAGGGGCTCCTCACTTTCCATCCATCCATCATCCTATCCTCACGCTGTCAAAATCTCTCATGAGACTTTTGGCCATTTTCAGCATCTTGGAGAAGAAACCATTGGAGCTTGGAGCTACTCACCCTTGGAGTTGCTCAACACAAATCCTCACCATTTGAGGTATCTTAATACAAAACATCTATTCTTTTATTTCTTGTTATTTCCATGAATCGTTTTTAAATTTATTTGTTATATGCACATGTTAGTTTAGATTTAGATTTAATTCTTAATCGTTTTTGCTTTCAATATTGAAACTGCTATCACATTGTTGATAGGTGCCCATTGCACAAAGCTTGGTTGCAAAACCAAGCCAACAACACCCCTTCGTGTGTTTTGACATTATTATTTTTGGTTAGTCGCATTAATTGCATGAGGATGAGTTTACTCTTCGTTTGTTCTCGTACTCACCAAATCATGAGAACAAGTACCGAGTTATGATTTATCACTTTTCCGGGCTCGTTAAACTTCCATGGAAAAGGACACCCCCCAGAGTCCATAGTTAAGCTCTTTTCAGACTCGCTAAAATTGAAATATTTCCAAGCGAACTTGTCACATTCATGCTGGTTAAAGTATTTGAATGGTCGTCTTCCTGGCGATAGTTTACCAATTTTTCAGACCAGGAGGCACTAATTACGAAAAAGGAATACTCCATCCAATCATGGATGGAAGATTCCTCTCCCGCATTGTTTTACCCTTTTTTGGGTGATGACGCTAACTTTATGAAAAAGGACCATTGGAGTCTTCTTTAGTTCTTTTCAGACTCTCTAAATATGAAATGACGACCGAGTTTTCCTTCTATGGACTCGTTAAATTTTCACATTGAAGGGCCCATCATGGGATGAACCCCTCCTATCCTAGGTTCGAAAAATATTTGGGATTGGACTCATCTATGAGATGAGCTACACCAAGCATCTGGTTACCCTCATCAAGCTTGTTAAAAAACACATGAGGCACTCATCATTCATGATGGGGAAAAAGGAAAGTGTTTGTGTTACATACCTTAGTGGCAGTATATAGTCGTTCTTGAACATGGCACTCGTTTGCATTGCATACAATACTTGGGTCATCTATTTGTCTATGATTCCCTGCTTACTTTCTGAGTCCTGTTACTCCTCTGAGTCATTCGGAGAAAGCTTCCACTATTAGTTGCATTAGAAGTTTGCATCATTCTCATGTCAATACTGCCAAGTCATGCCATGCCCATGTTCAAGAACACATTCACTCATCATTTTGCATTTAGTACACACGTCGTCATGCCATTGTTACTTTGCGTCAATCTCACATGTTATTGTACCATCCGATCCACTCTACACATCTTTTGTCGTGTTTCGTATCGATTGATGGGGATTCATTATTGCCCTCCTTCGATGGATTCATCCTTGTTGACTTCAACACATCATCCAAAAATTCAATATAGAAACTAACCAAGTATCTTGGCCCTGCATGCCTCAATGGCAGGTTACCTCGCTTTCATCATGAGTTTACATCATTGACTCTTGATTGAAATATTTCATCTTGCGTTCGACTTCAACTCATTTATTCATGCTTGAAGATATGTACTGTGATACCTTGGGAATCATTGACATTAATGATGATCTCCCTCGCACTTGTTAACGGTTTACATCAATGACCGGTAATCAAGTGGTTTCTACCATGTTCGACGTCAAGACATTTGTAATCACATGGATAGATTCATATCATTGCGGGTTCAGTTTGAAGACCCTGGGGAGTCATGTTTTTACCCAGGCTGCGATGGAGTTTGTATTGAGTCATATTACACGGATCCACTCTTGTATTGGTCGTGGCTGTGTTATCATCTTATCATGGATCTACGCTTGTGTCTAGTAGCCATGATTGTGTTCAGTCGGTCATTACTACCATGGATCTGCAATGTATCGGTGGGCAGCCATGTTGTACTATTTGAGGTTGTTAGTTCAGAGTCAGTTGTACTACAGCAGCATCCTTCATCCGACAAGCCTTTTTTCCAATTTTTCTGTCAAAGCACTTCACCTATACATCCTTAATAGCTTCATGCTTTGGGGGGCATTCTGTTACACCTAAAATCTACCCATCATCCTGATTTAGTGTGTACATCCCTGAAGTCACTTGGACTGATTTATCATTTGGGAGGATTGGTGCTCAGTTTGCACAACCTTTTGAGAGGTCGTCGCAGGTTGCACACTAGCCACCTGCGACGTCACAGGTTGCTCTTTAGCAAGGTGCGACGAGGTCTGTTAATGGGAAAAAATAGACATTTTGAGATCCTTCTCGAAACTTGCCTATGTGGGGGCTTATCCCTGATCTATTGGAGAGATGGTACTCGACCCCTAACCTATTGGGAAGATCCCCTATCTCTCTCCTACCATCTCTCATCCTATCCTATCCATAACCTCATCCACTTAGTCCTATATATGTGAGGCTCACTCCCATACCAAAGGGAGGAAGACTATGGTATCTACATGCTGGTGAAATCTCTCTTAGACACTTTCACTCACCTCTTGGAGACTCTCATGCTTCCTTGGAAGGGCTTGGCAATTGGCTTGTGTGGAGAAGGGATGCTACATTAAGTCATTGGTTGTAGTTCTATATCTCTATCATGTACTCCTCTATTTGCAGTAATACAAATGCTTTCCACCAATATTGTCTCTTATGTATGATGATGTTGTGTTGTTTACCTGCTTAACTATTTACATAGATCTCTTATTGTATAGATGCTCTTTACTCGTTTCTCTTTTCTGTTTCTTGACAGGTCTTGCAACTTGGATCTAACGACCGTGGGACGTGGAGCAACATAGCGGGAGAAAGGATAGCGAATCAAAGAGGTAATACATCTAGTACTTGATCCTTAAGTAGATCTAGGAAACACATTTGTAGTCTGTTTTGTTTGTTCTAGACTCGCATTGAGCTAGGGAGATCCGACTCGCCTCCGGTCGAGTGGATTGTCCGTCAACAGTATAACCAATGATCAGGGGGACAGTCGCAAGTGGGATCTATCATATGGGCAGGGTAGCTAAGCTCGAAACTCAAGAGGGTCAAATCCCCCAAGAGTCCTCAGATATGAACAAGCCCTGGAAATATCTCCCATGTTCAGCCGGTATTGGAGGGATATCTCCACAACCAACCGCCCGTGACCTCATGCTTTACTCTGGTCTGAGTAGAGATTCCTGAGAACACCGATGTATACCATGGATTTCACCACTCCCTGGTCAGACACATAATGTTTCGTCTAGTAGTCTTGGATCGTTTACTCACAATGATCTATTCCAAGACTCTAAACCTATGCTAGTTGGTGTACCCTATAAATAAAATCGTTCTAATCAGTTTTAGATTAAGCGTTAATTTTAATGGCTGTGGTTACTCAAAGGATATGGTCGTGAAACTAGTGATGTATATGACTCAATAGTATGCAAAATCGTCAAACTCTAGACTCATTTATCAATAAGAACAATGTCACTAACATGCAAAATCAATCCAACAGTTTCGAAATAAAAAAATGAAACTCTTTTATATTTTCAATGCACAAGCAGAACCTAAATGAAAGCAGCAAGCACTCAATGCAAAATGCAGTACATGAAAGTAATTTTTTTTTTGTATTTTTGCTTATAAACAAGAAGGAAAATGCAAAACTATGTTTTTGTATTTTTCAATATAATGAAATGAAAAATGCAAGCAAAATCTCACTATTGAGTTACAAAAATGCCAAGGGAATCACTAAGACAACCCAGCAGATCCTAAACAGTAAGACTCAGCCAGTGGAATGAGCTTACAAACTAAAAATGGGTAAAAACCAATGAGGCTCAAAACCAAGAGAAAATAGGAGTTCTGGTCACAAACAAGGATTGGAACAGTCAGGAACAAGGCCAAAGAAGACTCAGGAACACTCAGAATCAACCCAGCAACAACCAAAGGCCAAAAAAAATCACCCCCAGAGTTGTACGCTACTCTCGAAGGAAAACTTGCGGGTACCCACGGGCTATAGTTCAGACAGAGGCGGGTAGACGCGGGCAGAGCTAAGCTCACCTGCGGGTAGGGAAAAGTAAAAGAGTAGAAAAAGAGTCCAATGGTTCAGAAAAATGATGTTTTCTATAGAGTATCCTAACGGCCAATCAATGACACAAAGAATCGACACACATCAACTCTAAATAAGGACTAATGCTCAAAAATCCCCAAAAATGGATGTTCTCCCCAGCGGAGTCGCCATTTCTGTTTTGGAGAAAACTTCCTATGGCTTGGGGTGGACCACAACAGATAGCTGACTACCAGAAATTAACTCAATTCTCAATGCTATGCTATATAAATGACAATGCTAAGATAATGAAGAGCATAACCAACCTCGATCCAAATGTTTGATGTAGATCCTTGTTGGAGCTTTCAATCCGTGCACTTGAACCTGCACGGGGAGTTACTTTATGAATTATTTTCTCACACTACCGACCTTGAAGCTCGTCAACATCTTATACAAAAATCCAACAACCATTCCAATGAAATCTAAGATATTTAGTTAGAATTTCCTATAAATAAAGAACATTCTTGTCTGTCCATTTAATTTTGATGGTATGCAGGCCTATCCTATTCCTTATCAATGTGATGACGAAATAATATAATGTCTCTGGAGTTGAATTTTAAGTTCAACCTCATTGTAATCCCAGTCACACTTATGTAATGATTCAAAACATGACTCTTAACAAACGCATTGTGCCATAAGGAAGATTGTAGATATTTTAATAATGACCCAATAATTAAAAAAACATCCTAACAAAAGAGATTTCAACTGGATTAAAACCATTGGGTAGACAAAAATCCATAGATATGATAGAGGGAAAAATATAGAATATTACCAAGTTCTGCTCATGGGTGTTACATTGTACTTTCTATCGATCTCATGAATTGTAGAGTGCCCTTGGTTGTTCGTGCAACTGCTAGTATGGAGAAATATAAAATTTAATACAACAATTTAATATGTTTATAATTCCATGCATTCCCAAGACAAACTCCTATGTCGTACAAATATTGTGTTCTCTGCCACCCAGCTATACAATGCCACCAACATTCAATATTTTGCAACCATAATGCCAGCATATATGAGTCTTTGTAATCTTGATAGTATTGCTAACAAGCCTGTCAAAAATAGCATCTATGCATCGTAGCTAAACTATACTTACTTACTTACTTATATATATATATATATATATATATAATCCTATTTAATATTAGATCTATCCTAGATGTAACCTAAATATACTAGTTTTAGCAAGAATTTATGAGATCTATATATATCCACTCTATTAAGGAAACGTCCATAGGTCCTAGGGTTATAAAACTACCAAATGTAAGGCCCCAATGGCCTTAAACACAAATTTTATCATAAATCAAGATTCTATAACATATAACTTGAAAGCAAACTCATAAGCAAGTAAATCTAACACATAGTTATAGAACGCAAAATTTAATAAAGCAAATGAGAAGTGTATCTGTATTTTGTTGGATTGTTGAAGTCTTTACCTTAATATCTTCTCAATCTATGAGGGAAAACAACGTGTGGTGGGCGACTCTCCTCCCAACCAATCCCTCAGTGAGACGCTAAGAGACATCGAGCTCCCAACCAATAAACCATAGCTAGATATGTTCGTCTACCTTTCATAATCATTCCTATCTTCCTTAAAAATCTAAGAAGAATGAATGCCCTTCCCCTTCAATCCTCCTCCTTTTTATAGGTTTTTCTCATTTTTTTAGAATTTGAATCTAGTATATTTTTTTAATCTATTTAGCAATTTATTTATGTATTATTTAATATTATTAGTCATAGTTATCCTATTCATGGTGATATGTATTTTAATATTTATTTTCTTATTGAATTATTTATTTATATATTTTAATATTTAATTTAGTTTTCCTATATTTTTATTACAATAAATTTAATCATATTTTTGGGTTGTTACAGAAAGCCCCTCTTAAGGAGCTAAAAAGGTGTTATGGGAGAAAATAATATAATATAAGAGGTCATTCAAAACTAGGACAATTTTGAGCTAATACAAAATGATTTGGAGTTGGCCACTATAGTTGTGGCTGATATAAAGAGGACAGAAGCATAGCTTGAGTCTAAACCATAGATTGTAGGAAATATGATCAAGTACCTAAACAACAAAACTAAAAGTGTAATGTCCCCTTCCTAAGGGCCCCGTGATCATCTTTCTACATTATCAATCCCTATAGGTGTTGGTTGTGGAGCCTGATCTTCCCGATTCAGAGATGTTGTTATTTTAGCCATGTTTGTACCCCGGTTTTATATTATATGCAAGTGGATTGTACACTCACACCAATGGGGGGGTATGGGGGGCATCGCCCCTCACGGGGGTTCAGGGGGGACCCCCCCTATTGGGGGGTCTGGAGGGCAGCAAGGGTTCGGGGGAGAAGCCCCCAAAAGAAATGTTTTGGGTTGTTTTGTTGGCCAACAAATTACGAGCCCATGGTTTTGGATATCCCGTGGTATTTTCCCATGGTAACTCCCTTTTAAAAGGAAGACATTGTAATACGGTTGTGTAATGTACTGTAGCATTGTAAAGATCTTTGATTGTGTAAGAGAGATTGTGAGAGAGTGGAGAGGGAGTTGCAACGGATGTGCTACAGGTTGTATCCCTTCATTTGTTGGATGGTATAATAATAAGGACTGGAAACTTCTGTGTGAACGTAGCCCATCTTGGGTGAACCACGTCATATTGGTGTCTCTCTTGTAATGTGTTTTATGTGATTTATATTTGCATCTTGTTTATTGTTATTGCTCTGTGATCCTGTTTTTCTAACAATAGGTTCTGGAAAAAATTCAATAAAGTGTAGGGGTTAATTTTGAATGCATTAATTGTCTAGTTTAATTAAATATGAAACTTAGGGATGCGTTTAGTGCATAAAATGTAAATATTTTATTTTTATTTATTTGTGTGATGAGTGGATATGATTAGGTGGCCAAGGAGGGTGCATAAGAGATCTTGTGGACCCTATGATTTGTCATCCACAATGGAAACTAGAAAAAAAGCAAAAAAATCAATAAATCCACTAAAAAGATGGAAGGCAGCATAAAGCAGGAAAAATCAGAAAAGCAGAAAGAAACAAAAAGCAGGAAAGCTCATAAAAGCAGAAAGAAGCAGAAAAGCAGGAAAAGCACTAGAAAAGCAGAGAAAATCTAGGAAAAGCTAGATGTTTCCAAAAGCAGGAAAAAGAGACCAAATCAGAAAGGCAACAAAGCAAAGAAAAAGTAAGGTAAAAGCTGTAGGTACAAAATTAGTCAATGAGGGTGCCTTGGTTGAGGTGGATGACCACATTCATTGTATATGGAAGTCAATTCATCTTATAAAAGAAGGTGGTGTGCACCCACTAACATATTTTGTTCATTTGTTCATTTGTCTTGATATCTTTGCATCTTAGAGGCTTGGGTGATGTGCCCCATTGCAAACCTTGATCCAACTGAAAGATTGTGAGGTCTTTTTTTGGATGCTTGATGAAGAGGTTGTCCAATCTTCTTCATAGAGTCTAATGCACTCATGGTAATTTTATTTACAGATATGATCCATCCCATAGTATGAAGTGTTCAAATTCCAAGAGATCGTGAAGAGATAGTTGCAATAGTGTGTTGATTGTGACATGTTTTGGACAAAGAAGAGAGTAATATGAGCAATTGTGCCCCTTGTGAGTTGTTGGAGCTGTTCATGTGCCTTCAGTGAGATGTAACATGGTCCTTTCCTTCCCATGGCTCTGATCCAGCGGTGAAAGTACTTCCTTTATTTCTCATATACAATATTTTTGCTTCTATGTTGTAGAATCATAAAGATTATGGAATTTATGTAAGTTTGGATTCAATAGAATATCATTTGTTGCACGAAAATTATGATTTAAGCTTGATTTTTTTCAATGACATATGGTTTATTTCATCTATCAGTTTGTTGAGGAATTCGTGATCACTTGATGTTGTTTGTAACTTAATGTTTCATTGCTTGCGCCCAAGTAAGCAAAAATTGTCTAGTTTCTTGCTCGGGTGATTTTAATTGTCTAATGCATTACTAATATCTAATATGAAGGTCCTATCATTTAATTCATATGTATTGCATCCCATCCACACCTCCAGATCATAAATTAGGAAGCTCCAAAGGCCATTCCAAATCATCTATAAATCTTCACTTTCACTTGTCCTAGTCTCTCCCTTTGCAATTAATTGAAATTTTTACTGTTAGACCTTTGTTGCCAGGTAAATTTGAGTATATATTGGCTTGGAGACAGACAATTAGGATTAACTAAGGTTATATTACTTCCATAATACACTAGAAGCAGGGAAGTTTCCACATAAGTCCTGGGGCTATTGCCTTGAATCCTTTGACTTAGCCAAAGGAGTCTACCTAAGTGTGATGCACTCTCAAATGTGCAACTGTCAAAGTATTGACCTTGATTCCACCTTATTTGAAGCGTTGTAAGTGTTTCAAGCCTATTCTCTGTGTGTCAAACTGTCATATTTGAGTTAGTGTGCTTAATAGGGGGTTGGGTACATTACAAAAACGAAATTGGTAGACTTAAGGGTCACCAATGGAACACACTTGATAAAGCTGGCCAACCAAGTAATAAAAAAAAGACTCTTGATGAATAGAGATTGAAATAGGATTGAATGGTTTGTTAACAAAAATTGTGTTTTTCATAGGTATATTTAAGGATGCAATGGTGAAGGGGTTTCCATGTTTGTGGTATGGAAATGGAGATCTGTACATCAAGGAAGACTACTGAGAAATGTTAACTCAAAAGAAGAATGAATAAAGGAATTTTAATGAGTTTAAGGATCATTTAAAAGGATTTTTTTGTGATGGATCACTTGACCGAGGAGTTTGAATTATGGGTCAATTTAAGGGATGTCTTTAAATAGTTGCCACCAATATCTTATGAAAAAATCACAAATGATAATTTGGCTTTAGAATCCATGAGGACCCATAAATATCCCATGGGTAATGAATGGAATCAAATCTCTAAATACCATAAATTTTCTTTACTACAAATAGGTTAGTCCAATCCAGAAAGGAAACCATCTAGGAAGCCAATAGGGAAACCATCTGGGAAGCTACTAGGGAATCCATATGAGAAGCCAGTAGGGAAGCCATCTAGGAAACCAATTGTGCATATAGTTGGACAATCAATTGGATACAAAACTAATCTAAAGTCCACCCAAAAGGGATCAACTAAGAAGAAATGAAGCATAATGATACATTTAGGAAGTTAAGAAGAAACAATCTTAACAGAGTGAAAAGGACATCAGAGAAAGGGCAATTGGTAGATAGTTACAACTAACAGAAAGTTGGTAATAAAGAATCCCTCTTATATAAGGAGATGATCCATATGGATATAGGTGTCCACCCACCTATTCCACGGTCTCACAATTGTTTTCCATTATAACAATTTTCTAGTAATTTTTATACATTTTTTCGAGTCCTGAACTTTCGGGGTCGTTTTGAGGCCCTAAATGATGTTTTTTGGGTCTGCAATGATGCACAAGATAGCCATGGTCTCTCATGTCGATATATTTCACTTTTATACTCAGATATATCTTTCCAATGGTATACTAAATGCCCCAAATGGAAATTGTATGCAAAAGTTATGACCCCAGGATGTTGACTATTCAATTAATCAACTTGGGGCCGCAAACTTTATGACGGTTCATCTCCTAGGGTTAGGTTTTTGGATGTTTAGGGTTCTTTCCCTCATGTTTATGATAAATAGGCACTTTCAACATCATTTTTTATTCATCTTGTCACGAATGAGCATAGCCACCACATCTCTTCTCAGAGATATTGCTACCACCATTCTAGCTGCTTTTATTTTACAGTTTGTTCTATTTCATTCAGTTAATAGAATTTGATTTTATTGTATCACTGTTTTTCTTGCCATATATTTGTGTCTGTGAATATATATATTCTCTTTCATTTCGTTCTCACATAAATCCATATCAGGAGAATTGGAAGAAGAATCAAAGGATGACATTTTTTTAGAGGGTCTCTTAGAGAACTGCTGAGTCAAATTTTGGATTTGATATTTTTATACATGGAATGAGTTTTCTAGATATTAAGATCATGATGTATACATGCACTATCTTTTCTTTGTAATTCTGATTTTATGTTGTGATTTCCATATCTATATTGTCTATGTAAATTTCTCTTGATATAATGAAAGCTCTAAGCAGCAAGCTTTGCACCAAATTCATAGCATTGATATGAATGCATATTGAGTAGTCTAATTGAAATAAAGATTTCATGTTATGACCTTTGTTTCCTTCATCTATGTTCATTATTGAAATAGTGATTGATGTTATGTAACGTACCTACGCTACACACAGAAACAATTTATAATATAAAACTATAAAAAAAAAAAAATATTTTAAAAATCTAGTTAACAATTTCATAATTTTCATTATTTTCCCATAAACATAATTCTACAGTAGGGGAACTCTACCCCTTCCTTCTAAGATTTCTACCTTCACCAGACCTACAAAGATATTTTGACCTAAAAAGATATTATGAAACATATCAAGGTTCAACTCTATCTTTTCCCAGAGTTTAGGTGAAGACTAACCATCCCTTACCAGGGTGAAGGATAATACATAAGCAACGTAAAGAATGACACTAAGATAGATTAACATATCATAGCCTGTAGAGTTAATCAACACAAAACAACCTCATTCATGGGAAAAACACCCAATCATGCATTCAGTCCTCATATCCAAATTTATGCCTATCATTCTGTGAACACGACATGAGTCATCCATTCATCAAGAAGGGTATGACAACATAAGCTTACATTAGGTGCATAAATTAAGTATAACCATTACATATTTCACATGCAAGATTCATAGTGCAGATAACTCATGCAATTGAAGGAAACATCCAACATGGATACATCCATCTATGTAGGCTTATACATAGCATAATTATGGCTTACATTTAATTGCAACCTTCATTCAACGATTTGAACATAACAAGCATAATATATCATATGAACATTAAAATTCATCCACATAAACACTTATCTGAAATTCACATAATTGTGGTAACTGGCTACATGTGAGCCACACTCCACCCAACATTAGAAATTGTCCAGCCTGTACTATTTCAACTCCCAAGTTCACCCCCGAGCCGAGATCTAGACATTAACCCAAGGTGTCTCACCAACCCCCTCAATTCACTCACAGAGTCAAAAGTGGAAATAAAAGGGAGAATAAATATACATAGGGGTTCAACAAAACAACAGTTTGATAACCAATTCCTTGTCAATTTCGCAATTGACCCACTAGAGTTCCTTCCCTAGACACACACCGATGTACTTCACTGCAAGCGTCGAAATTCACTCGTGGTCTCATGCACAATTTCCAATTGACTGTTAAATGTAACCAAGGAATTCATGGCCATATCAGGTTAACTCAGCATAACGAGGTTCAGGTTTCATCACAGGGACTCTTCCCAAGTTTTCGTCACTCTCTGTGAACTCAAAGACACACAATCATACTCTTCACTGTCCATGTCTGAATTTCATTCTCCATATTTTTGCACACCGTGATTTCCCATAAAACCATATCCCCAACGTTCTTTCCTTTCGTTCATTTCCTCTTCCTGTATCCCCCCCCCATGCATTCTCCCAAACCTCTCCCTTTCTGGTCTATCTGCACTACTTCCCCAAAGCAACCCCGTGTCCTCCTTTGGGATCCCACATGGCTGTCCCAAAAGAACACGTTCCTCCCATCCATAATCACAATTAGCCACTATATCTCCAGATTAATTAATAATTAATTATTAATTAATAATTAATTATTAATTAATCCCCCACTATGAATATGGCTTAGGAGTATGGGTTTTGGGGATTCTATCATAAGGTTAAGAAAACAAGGTTTAAGGAGACAAGGTACATAGGTAAACCTTTCCCCCTCACATCCCTTGGTTAATATTTGGATCTCCTCTTCAATGTATTGCTCATCACGCAGCCAACTAGTATTTGTATTAAAATCATATCTTGCTATGTACATACTTCATAGAAAATTGTTCAAGATACAGTATCAGTACTTTATTTGGGACAAGGGTATTACAAGTCCACCCCCTTAAAGTCTTCATCGTCCTCGACGTTTAACATTGTATCAAAACATATACAAAATTTTTTATGTCGTAATGTTTTAATATATACACATTTTCAAAATAAATGCAGATAATATTCCCACATTATATCTTCTAGTTCCCAAGTAGATTCCTCAGGACTGTAATGGGTCCATTAGACCTTTACCTGTCTGATGACTCTATTCTTGAGTATCTTGCTTCTACGTTCCAATATGCAAATTGGTTGAACATGTATTTCCCCTTCGGGTTCCACCTAAAGCACAGACCAATCAAGCACATGATTAATATCATAAACGTACTTTTTCATAAATGAAATATGAATACATTATGTATTTTGATTGTGGGAGGTAGTGCTATCTCGTAAGCTACCTATCCAACTCTGCATAAGATTTCAAATGGACCACAAAATCTAACGGACAACTTCTTGCAGTTTCCCATCCGTAAGGAACTTTTCTTTCCTCTAACCTTTAGGAACACCATGTCCCCAACCTAGAATTCTCTATGCGTCCTTATTTTATCTGCATAACTCGTTTGACAGTCTTGTTCCATCTTTAAATTCATTTTTATCTTTACCACTTTATTTTCAATATCCTGAAGAATTTTAGGCCCAACGATTAACCTGTCCACAGGTTTGCCCCAATTGATTGGAACATGAAATTTTCTACCATATAAAGCTTCAAACAAACTCATTTTCAAAGATACCTGATAGCCATTATTATAAGCGAACTAAACCAAATACAAATACTCTTTCCATTTTCCTGGTTTGTCCATGGCATACATCCTGAGCATGTCTTCGATAACTTCATTTAGACGTTCGATCTACCCATCAGTTTGGGGATGATAAGTTGTGCTTAAATTAATATTAGTCCCAACATCTTTAAACAAACCTTTCCAAAATTAGAGGTAAATTTCGGATCTCGATCCGACACAATGGCTTTCTGAATTCCATGTAACCTGGAAACTTCTTTCATATAAATTTCTACAATTTTAGCTGCCTTGAAATTTGATTGAACTGGAATAAAATGGGCTGATTTGGTTAACTTATCAATGAATACCATGATAGAATTATGCTGCCTCTGGTTCTTGGAAAACCTGTAATAAAATCAATAGTTATGGTGTCTCATTTCCATTCCGGAATAGGAAAAGGTTGAAGTATGCTACGAACATAAAATAATATAATAATTAAATAATTAGGTTAACTAAAGTTAGGTTATGAAATGAGGCGACTCCTCAACATCAAATGCCCGAGCCATATTTAAGGCAGGGCCATCATTGTAACATATCATCTTTTATCCTATCATCTAATATATTATTCTATTTATCATTCAATATGAGAGTCGGAATCGACTATTAACAGTCCAACCGGATACGGTTGCTGCATTTGGTATCAGAGCCCTTTCTTGGGCATCTCGGATATTGGCTTTTAACCAAAATTTTAGATTTTATCTGATAAATTCAGAGTTTCTCTGAACTGGTCCGTGACCACCAACCAGCATTTGGCTATTTAAATTTTAAGTCTGGTTCAAAACTATCTGTTGCACAAATAACAGAAGGAAGAAAAGATCAAAGGAAGCAGTGGTTGTTGTCGCACATGTGCCAAAGAATTCTGTTAAAAATATATCCACTGCAAATACAACAAAAAAAGAAAATAAAAATACATAAAAAAATCCCTTGCCCTAATCACTGTCGACTGACTCTACATATATCATCATCAGAGGGAACACTGCAATCTCGTGAACTCTAGATCATTAGCATTAAGTATCGGGTCTATAGTAATAAGCAAGGGGCCGCTCCATTCCTACAAATCAACTTGCCATTCGAAGATCTCTGCGAAAATCTACGGTCTGCAAAATCCGCGGGCCAAAACTGTATTGTTCGCTGTCAACCGAGTTGGTGAAGAGTTACCATACCAGTCTTCTCAATGCTATCTCCATTTGTAGATTGAGGGATTTTTATAGTAATCAATCGTTGGAATTAAGACTCTCGATAATACTTAGAGCCACTGGTAATATACATATTAACTTCACCGCCATAAGACTATTACACATTGAATCTCCACGCCCGACAAGTGTAGAAGGGTTTGACCATCGAGTCTCATCCGAAAGACTCATTTCGAATATTTGAGGGAGGCATCGCTACGGTTCTTGTCACGAAATTGATTGAAGATCATCACATTTCAGTTCGAAGAAAAGAAAAATCGCATAAGAGATTACTCGTTGCCTAAGATATTACGATATTACTCATTGAGGTGGAAAGCAAAGGTCAAGACCTTGCCGTACTGGTTAGATTAGCTTTCAAACTAATTTTAATCCAATAAGTGGCATTATATTACCTTGGTTAACCAAATCCGTTATATTGAACTAAGTCAATGGGCAATTCAATAAATGAAAAGGTATACAAATTTTTTATATAAAAAGGTTAAGAAAGTTTAAAAGTGATTATTAACATTAAAATTGGAATGTTAAAAGAATTGGAGATATTATATTAACATGGCATATATAAAAAGGTTCCTTAAAACACTTAAGTTTAAGTTTAAGGAGCTATAAAGTTTAAAAAGGGCTAAATATTAAATCACTCTAAAAAAGTTATTAAGGGAAAAAATATAAAGTGGTATTTATATCAAGGTATCACTTTTGTGGATCCATCATACCTTTTGTGCTTCAGAATTACAAAAAAATCAAAAGAATTAAGGTTATTTATCATCAGAGAAGTCAAAATCAAAGACCTTATATCATCGAAAAAGTCTAATACTATCTATCTCCGCGGAAGTCGAGATCATGGAATCTGGTTTGTGACTACGAATAGAGGAATTAGAAGCCAATTTAAAGCATTATCGAAAAGACAATGAAGAATTGTGCAACATAAATACCAAATTAGAAATAAGAATGGAATTACAAGCAAGGTCCAATGAAATAAAAATCTCTGATCAGGAAAGGTGTATAGAAAAATTATATGTGCAAATTGATGAATTAAAAACCGAAAATGAATTCAATCAAAGGTTAGGAAATCAAGATATAAAGAAGGAAATAAATAATTACGAAGCATAAATAATTCGCTTGAACAAGATCCTTAACGACAAGGATGAAGAACTGAAGCAGATACGACATAATTTAGGAGATAAAAAATCAAAGGTCGACCAATGTCAACAACAGATACAAGTTCTTCAAACACAAAATGACAACTCTAAAAAGACACACAAATCAGAGATCGCAAATAATAATAAAGCATTATCCAACAATGCTGAAGAAATTTTCAGACTAAAAAATCATAACAAGATACTAGTCACAAAAATTAAGAAGTTGAAAAATAGTCGGAAGACAGAACAATCTGCAGAAGACATTGAAGGAAAACATCTAAACAAGTAGGAAGAAAATAGCTACATCAGAAGTCATAATGAAGATCTTAAGGAACAACTTAAGAAGTCTGAAGATGACAGAAAATCACAAGTCGAATTGATTAAGAAGTTTCAAAATGATAACAGGCAGTTAGAAAACAAGTTGGAAAAGATACAAAACAAAACCTTAAAACCTCAAGAGACGAAAATAAAACTTCCATATCAGATCAATGCTCAAAAGACGATACTCATAAAAGAAAATGACATTGTGAAAATTCCCTATCGACACCCCAACCATAAAAAACGATATTATGAAAAGGGGGAAATGTCAAAAGACGATGATACTAATGTGATCAAAGCTCTTAACGACAGATCAGTGGGGAATCCCAATAGTCAACAACAAATCAATCTGGGATGGATTGACCCATCCACATATCGGAAGTTATGCTCTACACTTAGCAGTTCGTATTAACATATTTCGTCAGCCATGACATCACGACAAAATTATAAGACTTTGAGGACAAAGTTTTTCTAAGAGAGTGGCAATGTTACGAACATAAAATAATATAATAATTAAATAATTAGGTTAACTAAAGTTAGGTTATGAAATGAGGCATCTCCTCAACATCAAATGCCCGAGCCATATTTAAGGCAAGGCCATCATTGTAACATATCATCTTTTATCCTATCATCTAATATATTATTCTATTTATCATTCAATATGAGAGTCAGATTCGACTATTAACAGTCCAACTGGATACAGTTGCTGCATTCAACCGGATACGGTTGCTGCAAAGTAAACCAGCTAGATATTAATGTTTTTCCTTGACTCTTTGACATTCTAAACAATGTGCAATGTAATTGGCCACTTCTTTTTTCATGTTTGGCCAATAATAATTTTTCTTTACTGCTGTAAGAGTTTTCTGATATCCAGGATGCCCTGCATATGGTACACTATGCATTTCACTCATTATTAGGTACATAAATTATGTCTTTAAAATGAAGAATACCATCCTTTGTCAATGCATAATTGCAGAACTTTAACAATTTATTTCCTTCTTGCAATGTTGTTGTCACTTGTAGATAAATTTTGTCATTATTCAATGCTTCAAGCAATCTAATTTGTGATTCAGAATTCCAAGTGTTGATGGTTGAAACATGCATCAACTGACCCCTTCTACTGAGTGCATCAACTACTCGATTTTATTTTCCTTTTAAATACTTCATTTCAAAATTGAACTCACCTAAGAATTCAATCCACCTAGCTTGTCGGGCATTAAGTTGAGGCTGATCAAATAAATACTTTAAACTGTTGTGATCGGTTCTTAATTCAAACTTATTCCCCAGAAGGTAGTGTCTCCACATACGAAGTGCATGAACAATAGCTGCTAACTCCAAGTCATGAATAGTGTAGTTTTTCTCATGCTCCTTTAACTTTCGTGACTCATAGAAAATCACATGTCCTTCCTGCATTAGAACTCCACCGAGTCCTTCAAGTGATGCATCCGTACATACCAAAAATTCTTTATCCGGATCAGAAATTTTCAATATAGGCACACATCTGAGCAATTCCTTTAGAAGTTTGAAATGGTTTTCACATTTCTGACACCATATGAAAGGTACACCTTTCTTTTGCAAAGATGTAATCGGATGGGTTATTTTTGAGAAATATTTTATAAAATTTTTGTAATAACCATCCAGTCCCATGAATGATATTACCTCAAAGAAATTGTGAGGAGTAGGCCATTCCAAAATAGCCTTAACTTTAACGAGGTCCATAGCCACACCTTCCTCAGAGATGATATGGCCCAAGTATAACAATTGTCTCTGGTAGAACATGCATTTGCTAAGCTTGGCATACAATTGATTTTATCTCAATATTTGCAAATTAACCCTGATATGTTCTTCATGCTCCTCATCAGTTTTGGAATATACAAGTATATCATCCAAAAATACGATTATGAACTTATCCAGAAAATCTGTGAATATACCATTCATTAAACACATGAATGTAGCAGGGGCATTTTTCAAACCAAAAGGAATCACTGCGAACCCGTAATGCCCATATCTGGTTCTGAATGTTGTTTTACATATGTCTTCATCCTTAATGTGTATCTGGTGATATCCAGATCTCAAATCTATCTTAGAAAATATTCGTGCACCTCTCAACTGAACAAAAATATCATCAATTCTAGGTAGAGGGTACATGTTCTTAATTGTGGTCTTGTTTAATTGCCTGTAGTCCACACATAATCTAAGTGTGCCATCCTTCTTTCTTACAAAAATAAATGGAGCACCCCAAGGTGATATACTAGGCCGTATATACCCTTTCTTCAGAAACTCCTCAAGTTGCATCTACAATTCTTTTAACTGTGGAGTACACATTTTGTATGGTGCTTTTGATGCTAGCACAGTTCTAGGCACCAAATCGATTGTGAATTCGATATCCCTCTTGGGTGGTAACCCAGGAACTTCTTGAAATACATCTTCAAATTCTTTCAACACTGGATATTCATCCAAACTTGATTTTTTTTCAGTAGGAAACTCTTCTACATGAATCGCATACAGTTGGAACCTTTTTCTGATGCATTTCTTCATTTGTAAGGTTGAAATCTATCTTAAGGATATGGGTCTCTGAATGCCTCTTATTTGTACATTAAGGTTTCCCTCATCATTCAAACATGTAATAAATTTTTTGTGGCAATCCAACACAGCAAAGTGTTTCTCTAACCAATCCATTACGATCAACATATCATATGATCCAAGAGGAATGATGTCCAAATCTGCACTGGTTTGGTTTCCATTCATTTCAAAACAACAACTTTTTACCATAGTTGTGATCTTCCTCTTTATACTAGTTGCCAACTGAACAACTCTAGGCTTAGAAAATTTATGAGTCACCAATTTACACCTTTCAATAAAGTTAGTATTAATATAGCTATAAGAAGCTCTGGAATTAATTAAAATAGAAATAGGCACATCTTTTAATTTACCTTCAATCTCGATCATAGAATATTGATGATCGGCTTGGCGATTATCCAATGATGCATCGATGCGAGGAACACTTCTAGCAACATCGCTAACAATATAAGCTTCTTGCATATTATATACACAGGTTCCCTTATTTCTTCTCTCAGGACATTTATTTAAGAAGTCGTCACCAACACATCCCCAACATTTCCCTTGGGTTGATTTCTTTTGTCCTGAAGACTCAACCATCCTCGACTCTCCTTTCGATATTGGTGGTTTAAAAGAAGAGTAAATGTCCTTATTTGTATCCAGAGGCTTAAACCCCTTTCTTCTCTGATCTTGCTTGTAATGTCCCCATTTTGACCCCCTTTGTATTAAATCGTAAATGATGTAAATATTGTAATTTAATCATGGTGAGTAGCTCAAGGCCAAGGCCCCACCATTGATTTAGCATTTTATGTATCGGCAATTAAAGAAATAGATGCCTATGGTTCTTGTGCTAGATAGGCACAATGTAAATAAGACATCATGTAAATACGGATTTTAATGAAAAACCCACAACTAGCTATGCAATGCAACAAAGAGATGGGGCACGATTCTACAAGGAATAGGGAGGGAAATTATTCAAACCGTTGGGCCAATGGTGTTAATCCATGCGTCAATGAGAAAACCCATAAACCACCAACTACCCATTTTGGGTTATGCACCCAATCATTTAATTCTTCCAAGAGTTGGTTGAGGCAGTTAATGCCTTGGGAATGAAGAGGTATGGCAGCCAATTTCGTGTATGGGAAAGCCATCAACCTGGGAAATCGTATTTTGTCTCCTTGGGCAAGAAAACACCCACGAAAGGGTGCCCAAATCCATTCTGAACAAAGAGTCTTTCCTCTCTCACGCAGTCTGAACTACTGGGTCTTTCCTAATCACATTTTTACCATTTTTCCTGCATTTTCCATGCCCGGGAGCTCGTTTTTGCATTGTACAACAGCTGGGAGAGAAGGGCCACGATTTGGGACTGTTATGGAGGTCGTTTTTGCCCCAGAATGTCCGTGGACGTTTTTCTGAAAACGGATTTGGCTTCCCAGGGTTGTTCCCCATCTTCCAGTTCATTTTTGGGTTTCCCATGTTTTTCTGAAGCTAATGAAAACTCCATCTTTGGGAATCTCACTGTTAAATCGTTTCTTCATGCCCAGCACTTATACTTTTGTTGCTATGTGCATCCCTCTTTTGATTTGAATCTATGAGCAAAAAACTTGGAGTGGTAGTGGACAGAATTGGCTTGATAAACCTAGTGGGGGGAGATAACCTCTCAAGAAGATCAAGAGGGCTTTGGCTACTCTTCTATGCACACCCTGAGAACACTAGATGGGAAGGTATGGCTTGCGGGACTGTACAGCAGTGAAAAGAATACTTCCTTGTGCTGGGTGTGTAGGTATTGTGGGTGCCAAGCTAGATAGATCTTGTAAGGTTACCCCTGGCTCTGTGCTTGAGCTCACTAGCTTAGCCACTCTTCCTTTCCATTTCCTAGCAGCCTGATAAACCCAATTGTAGATTGGCTTGGCTCATCTTGGTGTATGCTTGGCTATGTGTGAGTCTGTTGTTCCATGGTTCCTTGTAGAGATCATGCCCAGCTCGGGGGTGGGAGTTGTATCAAGAGGTTGATAAGCACAACTGGCCTATGGTTGGGTGGAACGTTGCAGTTGCATAGCCAGTTGCTTGGGACTACTTTGTTAAGATAAGTATTCTCTTGTGTTAACTTTGCAATTATTATTTGATGAATATCTTGAATGTATGATGGATGTGTTATTGATATTATTTCCACTGTGTTTTTCTTATAATCATACATTCCATTTGTCTTTTATATTATGTGAATGCTTAGTTAAAAGTTCATGGGGCTAGATGCCCGATTTTAGCATCACGTCCTCTCTATCATGCTGGTATGATGGGAGGGGACATTACATTGCTTCATTTCCAACTTACCTTTCCAAACCTTTTTCACTTCATGCCTATTCTGGCCTTGCTCATACAAGCATCTAGATTTTCTAAAGAAAACTTTTAAATTGTGAGGTTCATCAAAATTCAATCTGTCCTTATAATACGCAGGTAAGCCACTGATAAAACGTTGTATTTTCACCTTCTCATCCTTGATAAACTCAACATATCCCAGCAGCCCCAAGAATTTATTTTCATAGTCCTCCATGGACATGCTTCCCAATTTGAGCTCAAATAATTATTGTATCTTTTTATCATAGTACTGTTGTGATAGATATTCTTTCTTAAAGAGTCTTTGGAATCTCCTCCAAGAAATATGATTCTCATCCAATTATTCCACTTGTTTGAGATGTTTCCACCATTTATAAGCCCTTCCTTGCATATTATATATTGCAATCCACGCTTCTTGGTTTTTTGTGTAGTTATGTAATTGCAAGTACTTATTCATTTCCATAAGCCATAGTTCTGCAACGTCACCTGACTTCTCTCCATCAAAGGTTGGAGGTTTTAATTTTCTGAGCTCACCTTCTAGCATCACATCATGCTTTCTCTTTCGCTGCTTTCTAGGGTAGTTATCTTGTTGATTACTCTTATTTCCATGAGAGATTTCATTGGACTTATGGCGGAAATATAATCTCCTCTTGTTGTCATATTTTCCTTGAGAAACGTGATACATGTCAAGGATGCCTCTTTTCATGGAATCTTCACCTTTTTCCTCATTAGGAGTCACTTGATGCATTTGATTTTGCAACTTGACCAAATTTTGCATTAACTGTTGATTGATTTGGTTCTGCCATTCCAAACTTTGTAAAATTATATTGTTTCCAAATTGCAAGTTCCTCAAAGTTTGCACAACATCCATGGTCCCTGACCCACTTTGCTGACCATTGGATTCATTACCTTGTTATTCTTCACCAACTTCTTCACCAAAATTAGAAAATACGGGATCCTATGCCATCTCTTTAATTCTATTTGCTTGTCTTTACTAACAGTGTGCAAATTAAATGGTTGAATATTTCGGTATAATGCTAACAATCTGAAATTTCTCAATTATTATTAGCCTCAAATTAATTACAGAATATATTCAAATACATTTATATATCTCTTTTTAGGAAAAAAAATTCAATTCCAGAGGCTTGAGAGCTGCAACCGACGCTCTGATACCAATCTGTAACGTACCCGCGTTACACACACAAACAATTTATAGTATAAAACTATAAAAATAAATTTTTCTTTTAAACATCTAGTTAACAACTTCATAAATTTCATCATTTGCCCATAAACACAATTCTACACCAGGGGAACTCTACCCCTTCCTTCCAAGATTTCCACCTTCACCAGACCTACAGATATATTTTGAAACATATCAAGGTTCAACTCTATCTTTTCCCATAGTTCAGGTGAAGACTAACAATCCCTTAGCAGGGTGAAGGATAATACCTAAGCAACATAAAGAATGACACTAAGCTAGATTAACATATCATAGCCTGCAGAGTTAATCAACACAAAATAGCCTCATTCATGGGGAAAACACCCAATCATGCATTCAGTCCTCATATCCATATTTATGCTTATCATTCTATGAACACGCCATGAGCCATACATTCATTAAGAAGGGTATGGCAGCATAAGCTTATGAGGTGCATAAATTAAGTATAACCATTGCATCTTTCACATGCAAGATTGATAGTGCAGATAACGCATGCAATTGAATGAAACATCCAACATGGATACAACCATCTACACAGGCTTATACATAGCATAATTATGGCTTACATTTAATTGCAACCTTCATTCAACGATTTGAACATAGTAAGCATAATATATCATATGAACATTACAATTCATCCACATAAAAACTTATATGAAATTCACATAATTGTGGTAACTGGTTGCATGTGAGCCACGCTCCACCCAACCTTAGAACTTGGCCAACCTGTACTATCTCATCTCCCAAGTTTATGTTAGAAAAACATGATCGTAGAGCAATAACAATAAACATAAATGCAAATATAATCACACAAACACATTACAAGGGAGATGTCAATATATCGTGGTTCACCCAAGATGGGCTACGTCCACACTGAAATTGCCAGTCCTTATTATTATACTGTCCAGCAAAGTGAAGGGATACAGCCTGCAGCACAATTGCTGCACTTCCTCTTCACTGTCTCATATTCTCTCTTCTTGATCTCATAGATCTTTACAATGCATAATACCTAATACATCAACCCTATTCATATTACAATGTCTTTCTTTTATATGGGAAAATACCATGGGTTACACAAAACCATGGGCCCATAAACTGTTGGCGAAAACAACCCCAAAATTTTTTCTCAAGGGCTCTACCCCCGAAACCCTGTAACTAGGGGGAGTTTCCCCCGAACCCCCTTTCTCAGGGGTGCTGGCCCCCACGCCCCCCAGCCGAGGGAGTGTCGACACTCCCCCGGACCCCTTGGGGATCGTTCTAGGATCATAACCAAACTTGGGGTTTAAACACGGCTGAATCATCATCTATGAGACTGGAAGATTGGGCTCCACAACCAACAATCTCCCACTTGGAGACTGATCACAACAACTCCACCGCTGTTGTACTTGCTAGACCTTGGACTTGGCAAATTTTTCATCTTCACCTTCATGCTAGAAGGCCAACTGAAACCGAGCAAAAACTCAGTTTCTCTCTAGTCACTACATTTGTGAACATGTCTTCAGGATTCTAGCTAGTGTGTATCTTTTCCAGCTTCAACAGTTCATCTTCCAGAACAGAGCGTATGAAATGGTACTTAAGATGTATATGTTTAGTCCTGGAATGGAATGTTGAGTTCTTTGCAATATGAATGGAACTCTGGTTGTCACTATACAAACTGCTATCCTTCTGCTTCTTACCCAATTCCTCCATAAACCTCTGCAACCAAATCATCTCTTTTCTATCCTCTGTAACAACAACATACTATGCTTCCGTTGTTGAAAGTGCAACAATCTTTTGCAGTTTCAAAATCCAACTTACTGTTGTTCCACCTACAGTAAACACATACCCTGTGGTGCTCCTCATGCTATCCTTATCACCTGCCATATCTGCATCAACATATCCCTGTAGAACAGTGTCTGAACCTCCAAAACATAATGCCTGAGTGGTAGTACCTCTCAAATACCTGAGAATCCACTGTACTGCTTTCCAATGTTCTTTACCTGGATTGTCCATATATATGCTCACAACTCCCACTGCATGTGCAATATATGGTCTTGTGCACACCATGGCATACAACAAGCTGCCAACTACTGATTGATAGGGAATCTTGGACATGTAATCTATCTCTTCTTGTGTCTTGGGACACATTTCCTTACTTAGTTTGAAATGGCTGGGCAAAAGTGTACTAACTGGTTTTGCATTCTACATTCTGAACCTCTCCAACACCTTTTGTATGTACTCACTTGAGACAATGTCAATTTGCATTTTTTTCTATCTCTCGTTATTCTCATACTAAGGATTTGCTTTGCAGCACCCAAATCCTTCATCGCAAATGAATTATATAGCTTCCTTTTGAGAACATTTATATCATGCATGTTAGACCCTGCAACAAGCATGTCATCCACATACAATAACAAGATAATATATCTTTCATTGTCTAGCTTCTTGAAATAAACACAGTGGTCAGAATGAAATATACTATACCCATGTTCTATCATAAACCTGTCAAATTTTAAATACCACTGCCTTGGAGCTTGCTTCAAGCCATACAAGCTCTTCTTCAACCTGGATATCAAATTGTCCTTCCCTTTGACCTAATACCCTTGTGGATGTTGCATATATATCTATTCCTCCAAATCCCCATGGAGAAAGGTTGTTTTTACATCTAACTGTTCAAGATGCAAATATTCTACAGCCACTAGACTTAAAATAGTCCTAATTGCAGTCATCTTAATAACAGGAGAAAATATTTCATTAAAATCTATACCTTTCTTTTGTGAAAACCCCTTTACAACAAGTCTAGCCTTGTACCGCTTCTTACCTCCTTCTTCTTCCTTCAACCTGTAAATCCATTTGTTATGCAATGCTCTTTTACCAGCAGGCAACTGAACCAAATACCAAGTCAGGTTTCCTACCAATGAATCCATCTCCTCATTCATGCCTTGCTCCCACTTCTTTCTAGTTTCCACCTGCATTTCTTCTTCATAACATTCAAGTTCACCAGAATCAGTCATCAATAAATAATACATTGAAGGAGAATATCGTTCAGTGAGTCTACTTAACCTGGTAGATCTTCTTGCAGTTGTAGGAGTTTCAGGTACTTGCTGCTGTTCTTGATTTTCTAGCACCTTTAGAACTTCATTTTCTTCAATTTCATCAAGTACTGTGTACTTTGTCTTTTTCTTTTCTTTTTTCCTTCCCTGCAACTGATCTTTATACATGACCTTTTCATTGAATATCACATCTCTACTCCTAATGATTTTGTTATTTTCATAATCTCATAAGCAATAACCGAAATCATCAACCCCGTATCCAATAAAGGTACATTTCTTGGATTTAGCTTCAAGCTTTGTTCTATTTCATTTATCAATATGGACAAATGCTTCACAACCAAACATTCTCATAAATGAGTAGTTTACCTTTTTATCTGTCCATGCCTCCCCTGGAATACCACCATCCAAAGCACTTGAAGGCCCTCTATTTATTAAATAAACAGCAGTATTTATAGCATCTACCCAAACCTGTAAGGGCAACCCTGCATGCAATCTCATACACCTTGCATGCTCCATGATCGTTCTATTCATCCTTTCTGACATATGATTTTCTTGTGGTGTTCTTGGGACTCTCTTCTCTCTACGAATCCCATGGTATGAATAGTAACTATCAAACTCCTTGCTGTAATACTCACCTCCATTATCATATCTGAGACACTTCAATCTTTTTCCCTGTCTCATTCTCAACCAAAGATTTCCAATTCTTAAAAGTAGCAAACACATTAGATTTATGTCTAATGCAATAAATCCAAGTTTTCGTAGTTGCATCATCAATAAATGTAATATAATAATGAGAGCCACCAAAATATTGTACCCGAGTCGGTCCCCATACATCTATATGCACAAGCTCTAACTTTTCATTATTCTTCAGTTTCCCAACCCTGAGAAATCTAACTCTCTTCTGTTTTCCATAAACATAGTTCTCACAGAATTCCAAACTTACCTGCTTCAAATCTGGAAACAACTTCCTTGAGTGGAGACTTTGCATCCCCTTCTCACTCATGTGTCCAAGCCTATGATTCCACAATGTTGTATTTGTTCCTGTGGAAGCTAAAGAGATAGAATGGTCAGTATTATGAAGACATAAATACAACGTACCTACCCTGTCTCCTTTTGCTATCACCATTGATCCTTTAGTGATCTTCCACCACGTTTCTCCAAACGTAGATAGACAGCCGCCATCTCCCAACTGCCCTATTGAGATCAGATTTCTTTTCATAGTAGGAATATGCATAACATCTTTCAGCAGCCAATCAGTTCCATTCTTAAATTTTATCCATACCTTACCCATTCCAACAATTTTACATGGCTCATCATCACCCAAAAAAACATGTCCAAAATCACCTGGAACATAATCATGAAAATATATCATATGGAGTGTAGAATGACATGAAGCCCCTGAATCTACTACCCAATAATTACTTATATTATCTAATGCAAGAATCAAAGCATCTGGTAAACACATCACCTGCTACATTTGCTTCCTGGGTAGTTTCCTGCTGTCCATCTCCTTTCTTCTTTAGAGATCTGCAGTCTTTCTTCAGATGTCCTTTCTTTCCACAGTTCCAGCACTCTATTTTTCCCAGTCTGGACTTGGATCTGCCAGTATTAGACTTGCCACGATTACCTTAGCTCTTTCATCTCTTCTTTTGTCTTCCCCTGCTCTCCATGGTCAACGCATTACCTGATGTCTCACCTGTGTTTTTTCTTTGCATTTCCTCGCTAAGAATAACACTAACAACATTATCAAATATCAAGGTGTTTGAACCAGAGACAAAATTACTTACATCCATGACCAAGCCATTCCAACTTTCTGGCAATGAACACAAGATTAGAAGAGCCCTAACCTCATCATCAAAGTTCACACTTATAGAACTTAGTTGATTTGTAACCGTATTCAATTCATTTAAATGATCAGCAACAGATCCACCTTCAGACATCTTCATATTAAATAAACGCTTCATTATAAATACCTTGTTGGAGGCCGAGGGTTTTTCATACAGCTTACCCAATGCGCTCATCAAACCCTTCGTTGTCTTTTCTTTTGAGATATTGAAAGCCACCGATGAAGCCAGGGACAGCTGTATTGTTCCCAGTGCCTTTTTGTCAAGAACCTCCCATTCTTCGTCCTTCATGGCCAACAGCTGCTTTTCTCTTCCTCCCAACGGAAGGAATAGATCCTTCTGGTACAAATAGTCCTCCATTTGCATATTCCATAACTGGTAGTTTTGGCCATTAAACTTCTCTACCTTAAACTTTCCTTCTTCTGCCATTGCTCCCACTCGAACCAGAAACCCTAGTTTCCTACGGGTTGAACTGCCAAATAGACCTTTGGCTCTGATACCAATTGTTAGAAAAACAGGATCGCAGAGCAATAACAATAAATAGAAATGCAAATATAATCACACAAACACATTACAAGAGACACACCAATATATCGTGGTTCACCCAAGATGGGATACATCCACACTGAAATTGCCATTCCTTCTTATTATATCGTCCAACAAAGTGAAGGGATACAACCTGCAGCACAACCACTGCACTTCCTCTTCACACTCTCTCACAGTCTCTCTTTTCGATCTTAGAGATATTTACAATGCATAAAACCTAATACATCAACCCTAGCCATATTACAATGCCTTTCGTTTATAAGCGAAATACAATGGGAAAATACCACTGGTTACCCAAAACCATGGGCACATAAACTGTTGGCAAAAACAGCCCCCAGACCCCCTAGGGATCGTGCCAGGATCATAACCAAACCTGGGGTTCAAACATGGCTGAATCAACATCTATGAGGCTGGAAGATCAGGCTCCACAACCAACAATTCAACCCCAAGCCGAGATCCATACATTAACCCAAGGTGTCTCACCAACCCACTCAGCTCACTCACTGTAATACCCCAATTTTGACCCTTAGGAAATATTGGCTTTTAATGTAAATATTGTATACATGTGTTGTATGTTTTCCTAGCGAGGAGATCAAGGCCAAGGCCCCGCTAGTGTATATTTGGATTTTATTTAAAACAAGCAAGTATTTCATATTTTGATACCCATGTGCTATTAAGCCATGGAATATTGTAAATTGATGTAAATGTTAATATTTCAATAAAATACCAAAACTGGCTATGGAAACAACAAATGAGAAGGGGCCATGTGTATCCACTAAGGAGTGTTGAGGGGGTTGTGAGGATGAACCATATGTTTCCAAATGTCATTGTGAGAACCCATTTGACTTTCCTTGATGACATTTATTTCTATTGTAAGGAAGTAGTTGAAGATTTCAGTCCATGGCTTCAATGGAACATGGACAGCCCATAAATTCGTATTTGCAGTTATGGGATCTGTTTCCTTGTACCAGAAGTCACTCTACCTCATGGGAGTTGCTTCTTCCTCATCCCCATTCCATTGTGGAAGGACCTAGCATCATTTTCCACCCAAAAACGAATTGCTAGCAGTGAGAAAAACCAAAAATCGCAACTTTGAAAGAACCCACGTTTTGAAGAGCCAAAAATGCCCAAATTTGGTATTTGACAATGAAAACCAATGGGGGATCCATAGATATGAACCTTGGGATGAAATTGGGAGTATTATACACCCCAAAATCCATTGGAAAGCCCAATTTTTATAGCCCAGAAAACAAGTGGAGGGATTGAGTTATTTGATGATAGAGTTCTGAGAAATCCAAGTGTGAGCGACTAAGCAGAGGTTGGGTTTGCTTGATAAACCCAGTGAAGGCTAGAATCTCGAAGAATTAGAAACAGGACCTTTCTATGCCCATCCTAAAGAGCACTGGAGGGAAGGGACACCTGAAGGACTGTGCATCAGAGAAAGGGACCTTCCTTATGTTGGGTGTGGTAGGTATTGTGGGTTCCTTGACTGTTTGAGTTAACTTGAGATGCTTGTAGCTCTATGGTTGAGCTCACTGGCTTAGCATTACCCTCTTCTACCTTCTTGTATGCTTGACAAACCCAACTGTGTGTTGGCTTAGCATAGTTGTTGAGTGAAACCATGGCTGTGAGTGAGCCCAGCTAGTTCCTCCTTAGTGGATACACAACCCACTTCAGGGGTAATCTCTCAGCTGAAAGAATACAAGCTGGACAAAGATCTATGGTCGAGTGAAACATTGCTCTCACATAGCCAGTTGTTTAGACAGATTCATCTTCAACATAAGTGTTATCTGTGTTATAAATTATATGCATTTCGTGTTCTGTAATGTGTTAATTCGGAATGGTAATTATTCATGTTAATGGAATTGATATGAAGTCTATGCATAGCATGAGAATGGGATGGATTCTTTTCCTATTGATGCATCATTTGCTTGAGATAAATATGCTGATGTATGTCTGTTGTGTGTGTGCAATTATGTATTTTAATTTCGCTGTGTAATTTAATTGTTCATTTTATTTAAATGGCAAAAATTTTACCATTATGGCTTTGGGGAAGAATTAGACACCCCATTTTACAGTCATGTTCCCTCCCTTGCATTGGATAGATGGAAGGGGACGCTACACTCACAAAGTCAAAGGTGGAAATAATAGGGAAAATGGATATACATAGGGGTTCAACAAAACAATAGTTTGATAACCAATTCCTTGTCAATTCTACAATTGACCCACCATATTTCCTTCCCTAGACGCACCAAGGATAATTTTAGGGGCGAAATTTAGCCCATGGGCTATTTTTCCATGTTTGTTTCCAACAAAAGATTCACCAATTTGCATATTTTGAAGCCTCGTTTTGCCCAATTTTGATGGGGTAAACTTTTTTTACTCTAAAAATTGCCAAATTATTATATAAACTATATAAAATCCTTAGAAATTGAAATAATTTTAGAAAAATATCGCCAAATATTTTATATTTGACATTTTAAGAATTGGTAAGATTCGCCAAGGTTTATACACTTTTAAATAAGTATGGGTCCTTAAAATTATCCCTGATATGTACAACGATACACTTAACTACAAGCGTCAAAATTCACTCGAGGTCTCATGCACAATTTCCAATTGATTGGTAATTGCAGCAAAGGAATTCATGGCCAAATCGGGTCACCTCAGCATAACGAGGTTCAGGTTTCATCACAGGGATTCTTCCCAAGTTTTCTTCACTCTCTGTGAACTCAAAGACTCACAGTGATACTCTTCATTTTCTGTGTATGAATTTCATTCCCCGTATTTTCGCACACCGTGATCTCCCAGACAACCGTATCCCCGGTGCTCTTTCCTTTCGCTCGTGTCCTCTGCCTGTATTCCCCCCCGTGCATTCTCCCAGACCTCTCCATTTCCAGTATGTCCACATTGCTTCCCCAAAGCAATCCCATGTCCTCCTTTGGGCTCCCACATGGTTGTCCCAAAAGAACATGTTCCTCCCATCCATAATCACAATTAGCCACTAAATATCCAGATTAATTAATAGTTAATAATATTAAATTATTAATTAATCCCCCACTAAGAATATGAATTAGGAGTATGGGAGGAATGTTTGTTACCCTCCCCACCCAGGTTCAATTCTTGTAAGTGACATATTGCTCTTGTTAAGCCCATATTGTAATGATTGTAATTCGTGCCACCTTGATTCTCTAGAATAACAGGTGGTGACCATTTCCCCAGGTGGACTAGCCCTCTAACAAACGTCGAACCACCTTAAAAAAAAAAATTGATTAAGGGGGGATGTTGGAATATGTAATTATGACTAGTGTGGTGTTGTTGGTTGTATCTATCAAAGAAGTCATAAAATACTCTTCATAACTCTCTAAATTATAGAAATGATTTATCCCACATGCATCATGCAGTAAATTCTCTTATTACCATTCTTTATATAAGAATGGTAGTGGAAATTTTTTATCCCACATGTGTTATTGGATGTAAATATTCCATACCTCTAGCTATATAATAGAGGTAAAGAAGACCCTTTTAGGGTAGGATGTTGAATCATCATATGCACATTATTGTGTGTCATTGTGACATGAAGTGAAGATGGAATGTGTTGTGTGGGAGCTCAATATTGTAAGAGTTGCAATTTCCTGAAGAATAAAGAAGATCAAGTTCCCCCATTTGGGTTTTTACCATGCAAATATAGTGTACTCTTTTCGCTTCCCTTTCCTCCCTTGCACTTATTATTGATTTTCAATTCTTGTGTTGATAGGAGATTAGACTACTTGATTTTGATTTACATGTTAGTTCTATTGTTCTATGTTAAAACCTATTTCTCAATAGTATAACAATTCTATAGATTAGTCTTGCGATGCTTCATCCTCCAAAATAGTGTTATATTGGAAGCAGGGCCCATCAAATAGTTGATTGGTCCTTCGTTCATCACTTTCTCAATAATGGTATTATCGTTGAGGGGTATCGTTTGCAAGAATAGGTCTATCAATCAAATCATACCTAGTAGGTTCTTGTCCCAACACTTTGTCCTTCAAATTGACCAACACATTGTCAATAATGTTTTCAACATTTTAATGTATCCAATAGAATGATAGATTGATCCTTTCTCGAGGGATGGTGTTTCTCTCAAGGTGTATTGACAGCTGGAAGGATCGACTCACCATTTTTTAGGGATGACGTTTTCTTTGAGGTGTATTAGATGGAAGGATCGACCAATCCTTTCTCAAAGGATGGTGTTCCCATCATGGTGTATCAACTAGAAGGATTGACCAAACCTTCCCCTAGTATCCAATATATTAGTTGTACAATACTTTATCCTCCAAAATAGTATTATGTTCGAAGTGGGGGGCATTGGAAGGTCGATCCTTCGTTCATTACTTTCTCAATCATACAATGTTTAGCGACGGGAATATGAGTGATTTTTCATTTGTCGAATCCTTGATCATTTTATTTTTATGGATAGTGTTCTACTCACATTAGAAACTATTTGTTACATATTATAATGTTTTATACAAGATATTTATGAAATTTAATTTTCATTGATATTAAATTTATTTTCATGTCATCTTATCTTTAACAAAATACTACCAATTAATTGTAGGTGAAAAATGTTGAGGTTTGTAACTCTCATCTAGTTCAAGGAAATTTTGTTTCTCCAAGCAAAACTAGAGCACAACATAGGAGAATTTCAACAAGATTGGTATGTTGTGTTAGTTAGCCATTGAATTTCTACCTAGATTTATATCTTTTTGGTGTGGAGGAAGGAAAAATCATTTCTATTGACATGGTCACTTCTACAGAGGTTATCAATGATCAAATATTGTGTGTACAAGTGGAGGTCATTGAAAAGAAAATGTATTTTCTAGTGCAAACTAATATTCCACTTTGTAATTATAATCTAAATCTTATGAATGGATATATCTTCACTATCAACAAAGGTGACTTTTATCATCATATGAGACATCAAATTGGTCAAAGCAAGGCATCTAAATTGAAAAATGGTATTTTGGTTGTTGTAAAAAGAGGTTTGTGTCGAAACAATACTCTTTTGTATTATATATAATGAATATGATGAACAAACTCACAAATATTCATCATGGTCATATGTTAACATTTATTAGTCCCTGCCAAAGGCCAGGGTATCTATTGTATTCGATAAGCTTTGGCTTAGTATTAGTTTATGTTTGACTTTGCATATTTCATTCATATGTCCTATCTTTTTTAGATGGTTTGTAAATATATCAATTATTAATTCAATTATATATTATTTTACTACAATACTATTGGATGATAGTTTGATGCGTTATTGCCGGGCCGACGACGGAGCTCTTCGAAATTGGGAGGTTAGTTCAAGATTTCCTTCACTGCCATACGTTTGCATTAAATACACAATGTTTAAATCACTGCCATAGCTACACCACCACTGCTAGAATCTATAGCTTACTGCCATGGCTAGAGAGGTGCATTAATGAGTCCTTCAGTTGTACTATGTCAAACTCTAATTTTCCATTAAATCAAATGTTTAAATCGTATGTGCAACTTCTTTTGCAAGTGGATTAATGCTAGGCTTCATGATATCATTAATTCATAACATAAAATGTTTAAGGATTCATCATTGTCTAAGGATTCACCACTGTCTGCTTCTGCACCGCCCTCCATTTTCTCCAATACGCTGCCTTTGTGACCATCTTCATGGCTCTATGAAATGCTTAACAAAGTGTCTCCATGTCTAAGCGGCTTCTACACCGCCCTACATTGTCTCTACAATGCCCTCCATTGTCTCTAATGCAATGCGCCGCCTTTGTGACCATCTTCATGGCTTTGTGAAATGCTTAACAAATTGTCTCCATGTATAAGCTGGATCCAGATTGAACAATGAAGAATGAGTGTACTGCTTCAACTACTAGCTCCATGGAACCAGTCATGGATCTATTCCCATAATTCCTTGTGCAACCTGCATCAATATGTTCACCTCCAGGTTTTCTAAATTTTATCAGGTATGTCTACATATAATTCTACATATAAATTTTGACAGATTCAAAGGATTTGATCACGAATTTAGGACTGTTTAGCCTCAAAGAAGTGTTGTGGTTTAGCCTCATCCTGCAAGTTATTTTTCGACATAAAACTGCTCCCAACCTAAACCAACATAACTAAACTTATAGTGAAATATTAGCAAATTCTTAACCGTGACATGAAAACTATGCTAAGTTTTTATATTTTGGATACAGAACACGATATCTGTGCAATTAAGGTCCCACCATCTTCCAACATAAATTACCAGAGGGCATGGACAGAATGCCATGTACGTCATGTGATCCAGAAGCTTGGTCTAACCGATAGCCTATGCTTCACAATACTACACAAAGAAAACAATGACCTTAAATTCAACTACCAATGTATGTTACTGTAGAATGTTGAAGAGAAAACGTTGAACTTAAATTCAACTGGCAATGTATGTTACTGTAGAATGTTGTATTGTATTGTAAATTTCATATAAATTATGGGCTATATAGAACATGCAAAAGAGAGTTACAGATTTCATAACCTGGGAAGTAAAATTATGGCCTAAAGTCTTAGGAAATCAAAATCGCAATCTTCGGCAGAGCAACTCCTCAGATGTGAGGAATCCCATCGGACGCAATAAACCCTTGATTTGGACTAGCTTTGGTTTATCTTGGTAAATACGGGAATAAATTAGGAACAAATAGTTTATAGTTTTAGAAAACATGCACTAAGTGACCGTGTTCCATCATTCATATTTGTAGGGTCTGTCTCATTGAGCAGGTGATTTTTTATTTTTATTATTATAAGTCAACAGTCATCGAATCATAACGTCTCATTCTATTTATATCCTTCAAGAGAACCCGATATAACTAATGCTTCCACTTCGATTCTATAAATTATAACATTGAAGTAGAAAAGACATTATATTTAGATGATGTCAATTCTATGTACATAATTTGATAGCAGACATTAACTTATTCAATGTTAACTGCTATGGAGTATGATCGACATAACTACAAACATTATCATTAAACTACTTCAATTTCATGAAACATACTTGACCAAAAACAATATTACATTTTACTCCTAAAATTCTACATGACAATTTCTACCTCTCAACGGTTGACCACGATAACTCTGGTGAAAGTAAAACAAGGTTTAACTGCACCTACAAAGTGCCACGTCACAATTCAACAAAATGGATTTACTTAAACAAATGCACGTTACCTATTTAAAAATATTTCCTTCAAATATATTTAAATTAAAAAGGGAAGTATAAACCTTGAGCTATGCTTGTTAATTTAAATATAAATATATTTATATATGTATTTCTAATAATTGCATTTCAATTAACTATAATACATGTATAACAATTAACTATAATACATGTATAAACTTTATCCTTTGAATATATCCCAATTGAATATATCCCAATTAGCATATAAACATGAACCTAACCTATAACTTCAAATACATTTCGAATGCAATCTAAATATAAACATAACGTGTTCGAAATGTAAAACCATGCTTTTCTAAAGCATTTCAATTAAATAAATATAATCCTTATATTTTGTATGCGTCCCAAATGCTTTACATTTCATTCCATTCATATTATCATATGATGAAGTAAGAAAGTAAAAATATGACATAATAATATATTATCTTTCCCCTTGATTTAAGTCCTTGTATCATGAAATATACATTCAAACTAGGTAATCTCTTACACCAATTCTTATCAATATTTAAATATATAGAGAATCACAAGTTAGATTCGCCATAATCCTGGAGAGGCCAAATGGCTCTTTGGACAGATTAAATAGAGAAAATAAAATTTAATTTCAAAACTTTAGAGTTGGAATCGGTGCAGACTAAAGCCGCAGAGGTTTCAAATAAATTTTAAGTTTTGGTTTATCAATAAAATAGAGTCAGATCTTGGTGGAAAATGTCAACACGCAAAAGGTAAGGGAAGTGAATAAAATCATTTGCGAATCAAATATCGGATCTTCAAGGAGCTCAAATAAAAACAGTATATAATTGAATTTCCAAATCGAATAAGGACAGTACATATTGAATTTCTCAAAGAGCTCATGGATCGATTTCCAATTTAGATACAAGCAATTCATAATGAATTTCTCAAGCAAACTTGTGGATCGATTTCCTAATCAAATACGGGAACGGATCTTCCATTATCTGAGAAAGTGGATCAGCGCCTCTGCTGGAAATCGATTTATTATTGAGATCAAATTCTGCAATTGATTATGCAGAGCCAATCTCTTTCTCCCCTCTTTGAACTAATCATTTAAGTATAATCAATGATTGATAATAAAAAAGAATCTATCAAATTGATTTCATCCTGGTAAAGCGCTATAACTGAAATTTTGCAGAATACTAATTTATACACAGTAAATCTGATTTTAAGGAATGTCAACTCTCCAATTTATTTCTCTATAAGATGATCTCAGATTGTCAACACAAGACTTTATTTCCGGAAATATAAATGAGTAGGAAAAATAATTTAACCCAGAATTATGCATTGATTCCTCAAATATAACATAATGTAAATAAATAAAATTTAAATTGCATAGAACCTGTATGAGTAGATACTCCCGTAGTAGCTCGAATGTAGATTTTCAGAAAATGTAGCTTTGGTCTCGCCATTCTTCCACACGATCACCGACGGACCCCTCGGTTGACCACCCTACCGTATCGAGGTTACTCTACTTCACCTCGAACCCCCGACTCAAGGAGTCGTAAGAACACACACAAATAGCCTCCCAAAAGGATCTCCCAATCCTCGTTCCGGCTAATCCCAACTCCAAGGATCATCACATAATCCAAGATTATGATGACAATCCAGCATTAGGGAGCAAGAGAGAGCCTTCTCTCCTTCTCCTCCCTCATTATATAGGAAATTCTTGTGTGTCATGTGTCTGTCCATGCACATTTTTAAATTAATTTAATATTTTAATTAATTTATTCTCAAGTACATGTGTCTCAATGTTTTCAAGGTGCACCTAATTCCCTAGATCAGTGGGAGTTAGGTGTAGGAGAGTTCTACTTCTCATTTGATTCTCAATTAGTCTACTCAATATCTTTTAGTAACTAGTTGTTTTTATTTATTTAAATTCTTTTAAATAATAAAAACTTTATAACAGGATTTGTTTCTTTTATTGAAATAGCATCTGAATTTTATTTTTATTTTTGAGAGATTAAAAGATTAATATATATATATATATATATATATAAATATATATATTCTTTTAATTCTAAATAAAATATTTTATTCAATAATTATTTATTCTATTTACAGTCTTTTCTTTTTCTTTTATAGTAATAAGGAAATATTTAAAATAATTATTTATTCCATTTAAAATATTTTCTTTTTGAAATAATTAATACATATTTCCATTAATTATAAAAGAAGAGAACATTAACTTTTCTAATTTTCAAATTCCTTTCTCAATCATAATAACATAATCATCATGATAATAATAATAATAAAATATTGAATAATTTATTATTAAATTCTCTAAAACTTCTACATGTATATTATTTAATTATGCTTGTATGAGTAGTTTTCTTTTTCCATTCTTCTTTTGTCTAGGTACCTCTTTGGCGGGCCCTTCCGAGAGTATCTTTCTTTCTTCTTATGGGGAGTACTACGTAGCGATCGGGAGTCGTTACCGCGATCTCTTAACTACGCTCCTTGGAGACTAAGGGATGTTGAGGGATAAGGCTCTCCTTATTATGCGCCCCTCAACCCATCGCATGCGACCAAATCATTATGGTCTTGCCCGTACGGCATACGCTTCCCCGAGTGAGCTGAAACGGCTTCACCCATGCGTGGATTACTAGTTCAGGGTCGACAGTCAGTCGTCATACCCCTAAGTGTTCTTTCCGTTCTTACGACCCTGATATTTCCATTGTGGGTCAGTCGGTAAATCGTCTTGCCTGCCACTGCACACACTTAAATGCATATTAGTAGCACTGCACTAATAAACATTTCAACATTCATCATTTTCATTTTCTCAGTCAGTCGAGTATATCCATAATTCATCATTTATCTAACCATTTTCATTTCACATATAAAGTCTAAAGTAATCATTCATGGTCCAAGTTTTATAACTTCGGGTCACTTCAAACCAGTGCCCTCAAATAATCAAATAAGTCGTAGGTCTTGAAATAATCTGGTCAATCATAAGTCTAACATAATCAAAATAAAACACAAGCGCTGAGGCGAGCATTACATACACCCCCTCTCATTAAAACTTCGTCCCGAAGTTCAAAACAAAAAAGGAAAGTCCCAACACATCTCAGTTGCGTCCTCCCAGGTCGTAGAACTGGGACTATAGCTATCCCACTGAACCTTGACCTGATCAATCACACAGCGCCTAAGCTGCCGTGTTCGACGGTCCAATATGCATATCGAATCTGTCGTCACGGCCCCCTTGTCTATTATCTTTAAGTTACTCATGTCAATAATATGTGCTGAATCGGAAATGTAATGTCTAAGTATTGATACGTTAAAAACATTATGCATCATATGCAATGATGATGGTAGTGCAAGACGGTAGGCAATCGGTACTATCCGTTCTAATATCTCGAAGTGTCCCACGAACCTAGGAGATAGCTTCATCCCTTTCCCAAACCTGATAGTACTCTTTTGCAGTCTCACTCGCAAAAATACCCGATCTCCAACCCAATACTCTCTATCAAGTCTATGCGCATCGGCATAACTCTTCTGTCGATCCTGTGCTTCTTTCAGTCGAGCACAGATATCTGCCATCTGTTCTTCCATCTCCTAAATCACCTCAGGTCCAAGTAGAGTCCTATCCTCAAGTCTGTCCCAACTCAAGGGTGTTCGACAAGGTCAGCCATACAAAAACTCAAATGGGGCCATTTGTATCGAACTCTGATAGCTGTTGTTATACGTGAACTCTACTAGAGGTAGAAACTCCTCCCAACGGGTTTGCTGATCCATCACATACATTCTCAGCATGTCCTCTAGTATCTGGTTCACTCTCTCAGTCTGCTCGTCAGTCTCTGGATGGTATGCAGTGATGAAGTTGAGTCGTGTTCACATAGCTTCCTGGAAGCTCGTCCAAAATCTACCTGTGAATACTGATCCCCGATCAGATATTATCTTCCTCAGCACTCCGTGCAATTGTACAATCTCATCAATGAATACTCTAGCAATCTCTAGGGCCTGATAAGTGTTCTTGATGGGTATAAAATGTGCACTCTTCGTGAGAGTGTCTACTACTACAAAGATGGTATCATGTCTCTTGCGGGTTAAAGGTAGTCCCACAATAAAATCCATGGAGATGATCTCCCACTTTGACTCAGGAATGGCATGAGGTTGAAGTAGTCTGGCGGGATGTCTATGCTCAGCTTTGACTAGCTGACACTCCATGAATCTGGCGACAAAGTTTACCACATCTCTCTTCATGCCATGCCAGAAGAATAGAGGATAAAGGTCTGCATACATCTTCTTCATGCCAGGATGTGCTCTATAAATAGTTCGGTGAGCTTCTTCTAGGACTAGGTTCCTGAGCTCATTGTTCTCTGGTACATAAATATGGTTGTTGTATCTCAATAACCCATCTTTTTTCCAACGAATAACCTTTATACTTGGGTAGTTCCATCTGTTCTTGTTCTATCTCGGCCTTTACCTCATGGTACCAGTTGTCTTCCTGTTGTAATCCGAGTACCTTTTCTCTCAAGTTGGTCTGCATTGGGATCACTGAGAAGATGCGGGGTCTACGGTTGAGTGCATCTACTACTTTGTTCAGGGTCCCCTTTACATAGGTAATGTCAAAGTCATACTCACACAACTGTTGTGACCATCTTCTCTGTCTATCATTTAGATCACTCTGAGAAAAGATATACTGCAATGCATCGTGATCCGTCTTAAGTTCAAACTTTCTTCCTACCAGGTAGTGTTGCCATAAGCGTAGAGCATGCATTACTGTAGTCAATTCCATGTCATGTGTCGCATAGTTTTCCTCATGTGGTCTGAGTCTCTGAGAGGAGTAGGCAATCGCTCTTCCTCCCTACATTAGCACACATCCGACTCCATCCTTGGATGCATCAATGCATACCAAGAAATCTTCCTCCATGTCTGGTACTTTTAGAACTGGTGCCGTTGTCAATAGATACTTCAGTTTTGCAAATGCCTTGGCACATTTATCCATCCAAATAAATGGCCTATCCTTCTTCTGTAACTCAGTGATCGATCCTGCAATCATTGAGAACCCTTCGACAAACCTTCTATAAAATCCCGCAAGTCCCATGAAGTTTCTCACTTCATGTACGTTTGTCGGCACTGGCCATTCCCAAATGGCCTCAATCTTGGCGGGATCTACTACTATACCATCGCCAGAAATAATAAGTCCCAAATAGTGGATTTCCTTCTGGAAGAAGGATCATTTTGACAACTTCCCATAAAGTTGGTTTTCTCTAAGACACTGTAAAACTAACCGGATATGCTCTTCATGTTCCTCTGGTGTCTTGGAGTAAATAAGAATATCATCGAGGAATACTTGCATGAACTTGTCGAGATACTGGCGGAAAACGCCGTTCATCAAGTTCATGAAGACACTAGGTGCATTGGTCAACCCAAAAGGTACCACTACGAACTCGTAGTGTCCAAACTATGTCTTAAAGGCAGTCTTCGGAATATTGGCTTCTGTGATTCTCAACTGATGGTAACCTGATCGTAAATCAATCTTTGAAAAGATTGTGGCGCCTTTCATCTGATCGAACAAGTCATCGATCCTAGGTAAAGGATACTGATTCATCACAGTAGCCTTGTTCAACTAGCGGTAGTCAATGCAGAGTCACCACAACCCATCCTTCTTCTTAACAAAGAGTACTAGTGCTCCCCACGAGGAGACGCTTGGTCTAATCATCCCTAGATCCAGGAGCTCTTGTAACTGCATCTTTAGTTCCTTTAGTTCTGGCATGGACATTCTGTATGGAGCTCTTGCGATTGGTTCAGTTCCCGGCTTCAGTTCTATGGTAAAATCTAGTTCTCTTTGAGGTGGTAATCTAGGTAGGGCTTCAGGAAATACATCCATGTATTCCACGAATAGAGGATGGTCAATGATGTCAATTTTTTCCTTGTCTTTGTTCATTGCTATTACCACATAGAGCTGACATCCTTTCCTCAGGCTTCTCTTCATCTGTAAAGCGGAAATCATCCGCAATGATACCTTGTTCTTCATCCCTCTAAGGACCTTCTTATGACCTTCATCATCATAAAAAGTCAGTTCCTTGCTACAGAAGTCTAAAATGGCGGCATGGGATTCCAACCAATCCATGCCTAGGATTAGGTCGTAAGCTCCAAGGGAGGTTGCATAGAAAGAAGTTCTAGTGCGACATACTCCTATGTCTAACTCACAATTCTCTAGTTTCAGTCCCACACTCTAGGTATTTTCGGATGCCATTTCGACTAAGCCGAAATCGTCTTGTGCACATGCCATCATCTTGCTTCGTTCTAACGCAGAATAAGAAATAAAGATTTCAATGGCACCAGGGTCAATGAGTAAAGAGAATTGCATATCATTAAGTGTGTCAGTTGTTTCTAGTATAGTAGACTGATGTTCCTCCTTACAGTTGTTGACCGCCGCATGTATATGATGTGCTCGACCCAGATCTGTAGCAGTAGTCTGAGGTGGCCTCTGTCCCTATCTCGGTCTTGTCTACTACTGAGGGCAGTCAACCTGAAAGTGCGGACCTCCGCAACCCCAACACCCTTCCTTTGGTCCTCTTCTTTATCTTCCAGTGGGTGCATCATTGCTACGTGGTCCTGACTGTACTGGTTTCCCAAATGTTCTGGTGTTGTCTCTTCTGGGTGGTGGCTTGTACGACGTTTTGTTGTTTCTAACTGGTTTTCCATGTATAGGTCCTCTGAAGTTATTTCGCTGACCGAAATTCACTCTCGGTGGGTCAGAAGGTGGTACTACCCGATTCTGAATGGGGAAGTTTTTCCTGGACGGACCTGTGTTTACCAGTTCTTCTTCGGCTATTAAAGCTTTTTGTACCGCATCATGCAATGTAGGCGGAGTAAGAATGTGAACCTTGTCTCTAATGTTTCCGTTCAATCCATAAATATATTTGTTCACCTTCAGATTTTCTATCGAGATGTGAGGTGCATACCTCAGAAGTTCCATGAACCTGATCTCGTACTCCTGCACTGTTCTTCCTCCCTGTCGGAGGGCATTGAACTCATTGAGCTGCCTCTCAATGAACTCTTCGAACATGTAGTGTTTGCGAAACTGTTCTTCAAACAGTTCCCATGACACTTCGTTGGTCTCGACTCCCAACTGTGGTTTCAATGTCTTCCACCAGAGTAGGGCTTCCCTTTCAGCTACAAAATGGCCATGTGTACCTTCATATTCGAGGTGTAGTCCCTCAAGGCAAAGCACATCGCCATGTTCTCTAACCATGCTTCTGCTGCAGCTCCTTCAGTGGAACCCAAAAATTCTGGAAATCTTCCTTTCTCCAGTTCTCTATGAATGTTGGCAGGAGGTGGGTTCTGCGGTTCAGTTGCAGGTACTATGGGCCAGTCTTCTGCTTGGTCCAATCGAGTCAACAATGCTTCCATAATTCTTTGGAAGTTTATCATCATATTCATGACTTCACCGGTAGGAAAATTAATCGTCTCTTCGACTCTAGGTGGAGTAGCTACTAGATGGGTTGGTGGACGTGCTGCCTACGCTCGTCCCCTCCCAGTCCTACCTCGGTGAGTTCGTCAATCCATGGAAAAGCCTGTTTTTTAACAAGCAAGTAAATTTTTGTTAATTAACAGTTTATCAAAGTATTACGGAAACATTCGGTCTGAACTAGGTTTTACAGTGCTCTGATACCAAATGTAGGGTCTGTCTCATTACGCAAGTGATTTTATTTTTTATTTTTTATAAGTCAACAGTCGTCGAATCATAACGTCTCATTCTATTTCTATCCTTCAATAGAACTCGATATAACTAATGCTTCCACTTCGATTCTATAACTTATAACATTGAAGTAGAAAAGGCATTATATTTAGATGCTATCAATTCTATGTACATAATTTGATAGCAGACATTAACTTATTCAATGTTAATTGCTATGGAGTATGATCGATGTAACTACGAACATTATCATTAAACTACTTCAATTTCATGAAACATACTTAACCAAAAACAATATTACATTTTACTCCTAAAATTCTATATGACAATTTCTAGCTCTCAACGGTTGACCACAATAACTCTAGTGAAAGTAAAACAAGGTTTAACTGCACCTACAAAGTGCCACGTCAAAATTCAACAAAAGGGATTTACTTAAACAAATGCACGTTACCTATTTAAAAATATTTCCTTCAAATATATTTCAATTTAAAAGGTAAGTATAAACCTTGAGCTATGCTTGTTAATTTAAATATAAATATATTTATATATTTATTTCTAATAATTGCATTTCAATTAACTATAATAAAAGTATAAACTTTATCCTTTGAATACATCCCAATTAGCATATAAACATGAACCTAACCTATAACTTCAAATACATTTCGAATGCAATCTAAATATAAACATAACATGTTAGAAATGTAAAGCCATACTTTTCTAAAGCATTTCAATTAAATAAATATAACCCTTATATTTGCATGCATCCCAAATGCTTTACATTTCATTCCGTTCATATTATCATATGATGAAGTAAGAAAGTAAAAATATGACATAATAATATATTATCTTTTCCCTTGATTTAAGTCCTTGTAACATGAAATATACATTCAAACTAGGCAATCTCCTACACCAATTCTTATCAATATTTAAATATGTAAATATATAGAGAATCACAAGTTAGATTCGCCATAATCCTGGAGACACCAAATGGCTCTTTGGACAGATTAAACATAGAAAATAAAATTTTATTTCAAAACTTTAGAATTGGAATTGAAAACTATCCATCAATTTCCACTTGGGCAACGCTATGAATGAATCATGAGAACCAACGCTGTATTGGTATTAAAGAAATCGATTTATTATTGAGATCGAATTCTGCAATTGATTATGCAGAGCCGATCTCTTTCTCCCCTCTTTGAACTAATCATTTAACTATAATCAACGATTGATAATAAAAAAAGAATCTATCAAATCGATTTCAGCCTAGTTAAGCACTATAACTGAAATTTTGCAAAATACTAATTTCTCCACAGTAAATCTGATTTTAAGGAACGTCAACTCTCCAATTTATTTCTCTATAAGATGATCTCAGATTTTCAACACAAGACTTTATTTCCAAAAATATAAATTAGTAGGAAAAATAACCCAGAATTATGCATTCATTCCTTAAATATAAGAGAATGTAAATAAATAAAATTTAAATTGCATAGAACCTGTATGAGTAGATACTCCTGCAGTAGCTCGAATGTAGATTTCCAGAAAATGCAGCTTTGGTCTTGCCGTTCTTCCACACGATCATCGAAGGACCCCTCGGTTGACCACCCTACCATATCGAGGTTACTCTACTTCACCTCGAACCCTCGAACTCAAGGGGTCGTAAGAACACACACAAATAGCCTCTCGAAAGGATCTCCCAATCCTCGTTTCGGCTAATCCCAACTCCAAGGATCATCACATAATCCGAGATTATGACGACCATCCAGAAATAGGGAACAAAAGAGAACCTTCTCTCCTTCTTCTCCCTCATTATATAGCAAATTCTTGTGTGCCATGTGTCTATCCATGCACATTTTTAAATTAATTTAATATTTTAATTAATTTATTCTCAAGTACATGTGTCTCAATGTCTTCAAGGTGCACCTAATTCCCTAGATCAGTGGGCGTTAGGTGTAGGAGAGTTCTACTTCTCTTTTGATTCTCAATTAGTTTACTCAATATCTTTTAGTAACTAGTTGTTTTTATTTATTTAAATTCTTTTAAATAATAAAAACTTTATAACAAGATTTGTTTCTTTTATTGAAATAGCATCTGAATTTTTTTAATTTTTGAGAGATTAAAAGATTAATATATATATATATATATATATTCTTTTAATTCTAAATAAAATATTTTATTCAATAATTATTTATTCTATTTACAGTCTTTTCTTTTTCTTTTATAGTAATAAGGAAATATTTAAAATAATTTTTTATTCCATTTAAAATATTTTCTTTTTGAAATAATTAATATATATTTCCATTAATTATTAAAGAAGAGAACATTAACTTTTCTAATTTTCAAATTCCTTTCTCAATCATAATAACATAATCATCATGATGATAATAATAATAAAACATTGAATAATTTATTATTAAATTCTCTAAAACTTCTACATGTATATTTTTTAATTATGCCTGTATGAGTAGTTTTCTTTTTTCATTCTTCTTTTGTCTAGGTACCTCTTCGGCGGGCCCTTCCGAAAATATCTTTCATTCTTTTTATGGGGAGTACTGCATAGCGATATGGAGTCTTTACCGCGATCTCTCAACTGCGCTCCTTGGAGACTAAGGGATGTTGAGATATAAGGCTCTTCTTATTGCGCGCCTGTCAACTCATCGCACGCAACCAAATCATTATGGTATTGCCCGTACGGCATACGCTTCCCCAGGTGAGCTGAAACAGCTTCACCCGTGCGTGGATTACTAGTTCAGGGCCGACAGTCAGTCGTCGTACCCCTAAGTGTTATGTCCATTCTTACGACCCCGATATTTCCATTGTGGGTCAGTCGGTAAATCGTCTTACCTACCACTACAGACACTCAAATGCATATTAGTAGCACTGCACTAATAAACATTTCAACATTCATCATTTTCATTTTCTCAGTTAGTCGAGTATAAACAAATCATTTTTTTTTTCATTTCAAGTAATTCCAATATTCATCGTTTTCATTTTCTCAGTCAGTCGAGTATAAACAAATCATCATTTTTCATTTCAAGTAATTCCAATGTTCATCATTTTCATTTTCTCAGTCAGTCGAGTATATCCATAAATCATCATTTATCTAACCATTTTCATTTCACATATAAAGTCTAAAGTAATCATTCATGGTCCAAGTTTTATAACTCCGGGTCACTTCAAAGTAGTGCCCTCAAATAGTCAAATCAGTCATAGGTCTCGAAATAATCTGGTCAATCATAAGTCTAACATAATCAAAATCAAACACAAGTGCTGAGGCGGGCATTACAATATCGAATTGCAAAATCAATGTATGTAGTTAGATGTGAATGCAACAAGCAACAAATGAGCCAAGTGGTGGTGTGCATGGTATTGTGTTTTCTGTGCAACCAGAAGAGCAAACTGTTTGGTTAATTAAATTAAGTGTGTCCACGAATAGGAATTAATTATTTAATTAAGTGTTTCGTTGTACTTAATTAATTAATTAATTAAGTTGTCTTGGCACCATTACCCGTGGAGCAGCGCATATACAAGGCCATGTATCCATCATACGTGATTGTCTGGTGGTGCATGGAACAAGTGTGCCACTTGTCATTGTACATGCAATTTGTGTTTTTAGAACTTCAATGCATAATTTGGAATGTGCTACAGTACTTGGCAAATCGTGAGGGCATGCTGGCAGTCACTGAATATTGTGCAAATTTACTTCATGCAAATGTTATAATTTCCTCCCCACAACATTCACTAAAAATGTTTAAATCAAATATGAAATTTCAACATTGCTACCAACAGCAAATGACACAGCCGTGTTGCTTTGATGGTTTCAGCTCGCATTCACGTTCATGGTGTGTAAATGAGTGCTCGTATGTGCTGTGTTGTTCTGTCGATGCTATCTATAGATGGATAGCTAAAACTGCAAACGGAAATTGGTGCTATATGCTACATGCCTCTTAGAAATTGAAACTATCTAATTTGGACAACGCTGAAACTTTATTATCATTTCTTATTATCATTGCATTATGGTAATAACCTTCATTCAGCTTGTATAGAACAAATTCAGATTCAGATTCTTTTGTTATGTCGGTCGGTTTTCTGTTTTTTGTTATTGCTGGATCAGTTTGACCAATGGTGGCTGCCATCTTAGTTGTTAACTATTGCTAATGGCCATGGCTTCTTCAATTTCCAGGGAGTAATCCTGACCAGTGGTGGCTGCCACCTTTGATTTGAATTCTATTAATCTAACTTTCTGTTGCACCTAGTGTTCCTTATTCTCGATGTTTTCTGGGTAATGGGAGATGTCCACAGATGTAATGGTAGAAATCATCGCATATAATGCTTTTGTTGCTTTCTGAGAAGTACCTTCCTTTTTCGAAAATCTTGCACGATGAAGGTGTTATGCATGGGCTTTAGTTCAAATGATTGTGCTATGGTTTAACTATTTTCAAGTTCTAATTATTTTAAAATCAACTTTCAAATTAACTTTGTCAGAGTTATCCCAGGACGCTAAACCAAACCATGATTTCCAATTGGTGGTTTCAAAGGATAAAATACCGCTTTGAGAGATGGTTTTCAAAGCTCCGTAATCGAGGTAGTAAAGTCATGTTCCAAACAGGAAATTTCTTTGTATACCCAAATTTGAGCCAATGCTATCAAGGAAATTCCAAGAATTATCTAATTTTCACGCGACCCACTTTTCCATCTATGGTTGGTAATGTTGATAATTCTGTTTGTTGCTTTTTTTTTTCAATGAAGAAGAGACCCCACACTAACATTTTAATGCAATAAGCACTGTAACAATATTATTGAAGTATCGAAGACAATTGACATTTAGACTTTGAAATTGGTTATTGGAACCAATTGCATAGCATGATCTAATGTCAAGAGTCATGGTTGTTCTGCATTGAAGTACTATTTATAATTATAATTTAAATATTAAGCATATGACGATAATATCATTTCTTTATCATTGTTTATTTAAAAACAATAAATATTAAACATGTTTTGTATAATTATAAAACTTTACATATTATAATTATATATTTTTATTACTACGACTTAATTTTATTTACCTTTATTTATTTTAAAAACAACAAAATATTAGAAGATTTAAATATGTAGTGCTATTTTTACAAAATTACTTATTTTTATGACAATCACATGGAAACAGGCATATCATTAAAATTATAGTTGCCGACGGTTTTGTGTATTATTTAATATTGGCCTTTAAGACCATATTTCTAAAATTAAGAAATATGAAATATGCACTTAATAAATAAACAAATTACATATTTAATTCTCTAACGCCTCTATTTCAGATCATTATGCATTTAGGGCAGGGTAAACCATTGGCATTTGTGTTGCTTTATATGAAATTGATTTGTTAGTGACTTTAAAAGAAGCGACATTATATTGCTTTAAATTGCATCTCCAAGGCTCGTTGGCTTTTGTGATTTCAAATTCTGTGCTGAAACAATCTTTTGTTTATACATTGTATTTAACAATTCGTGATGTGAAATCTAAACGAACTATTCAAAGGTTTGAAACATTTTGGACAAGCTAAGGTTTTTTATTGTTTTTTGTTTTAATTATTGGGATCATGAAGTCCAAATTTATGTCATCCTTGACAGTAAATTTGCAGCAAATTGCACTGAGGGGTTATGTCAAACTAAACATATGTAAAACTTGCAAAGGTGGTAGTAGCTTAAAATGCAAGGCTTCAAGATGCCAAAGTTTTACATATGTTTGACAATTAACTAAATAATTTTAAGAGGCTCCTCAATGGACTACATGCCCTATTCAAATCTGGACTACTATCAAATGACTACACGCCCTATTCAAATCTGGACTACACCCGCTACTCAAATCTTTACCACTAGTATTGACTTGACTTTCACTATTCAATCTAACTTTGGCAGGGACTACACTACCACGTAGCCTTGTTAGGCATAGAAAAGGATATTAGTCAAGTATCTTTCAAGACATTGAAGGGAGGTCCTTCAAAGGCCATAATGTCCAAGATAATTATTCAAAAATAATAATTAAAAGTACCTATATTATCTTAAGAGTCCAATTTTTATTTCTTTTCGTTCTTTGCTTCTTCTCTTTTTTATATTTATTTCTATTTTATTTTTACACCTTCATCTAAATCATTTTTAGTATAAGTAGTTGCAATATAATTGTCTATTTACCAAATTAAGTAAAATAAATACCTTAATCTAATTAACTCAACTCAAATGTTTCAATTCTAAATATAAATGAAAGCTCATTGGAAACAATGAACACACTAAATACAATATATGTATGTTGTTATGTTATTTGCAAACGCTTATAGCAAAAAAATAAATCTAATATATATCATCTTAATTTATTGTATGATGAAATATACTATTATCTTAATATTTGTCCATATGTATTAATTTATGTATCAATTTGTGCTTTGAATTAGTTAGTTTAATTTTTAAAACAATTTTAAAGAAATATTATTAAACTTTATTGTTAAAAATATAGATTCGATTTATTATTTCAACATAAATAAAAACGACATAAATTTGAATTTGATTTTATAATTTATTGGAATAATGCATGAGTTAACACATGTTTATGGTTTTATTATATTGATATTTATATGTGACATATGTTTATGTGTTTTGCATAATAATATTTAAATATTTAAATTTTTAAATTTGGTAATTTGAAGAATGTTTTGAAATGTTTCCATTTGTTTATCTATGCAAGATTGTTCCTTTCTTTGGTAAGAAATAGTGTATCTTTTAAGGGTAAGCAAAAAAATTCTGTGAGAGTCAATATCAATGCACTTGAAGCATATGGAAAATTTTTAAAGAGAAAGGAAATAACAGAGAGAATAGTAAGGTCTCTTTTAGTTCTTCTTAGATGTTCATTCAAAATGTGGTGCGGGTGTTTTATTGAAGTTTATGGAGTCACATGTTTTTAAACTTAAAATGAATTGTGAGAGGAGTACAAATATATGGGGAGAGTTATTAGTTCTTTGGGGTCTTTTATATTTTGCTTGTGCTAAAAGAATTGTTTACCTGCAAGTTGTTGGAGACTCCAAAGTGACCATAGATTAAGCTAGTCAAGGATGTCAATTATATGTGGTTGTTCTTGAAGGGTGGAAAGAAAAATTAAGAAGGCTCCATGCATAATTTGAAGGTTTAATTTTTCAACATGTAAATAGAGAATACAATGTGGAAGTTGATATTCTTTCCAAGCAAGCATTGGAATTGGCAAAAGGCATTATATATTACTCACAATTATGTGATTCAAATATCTCTTCCGAAGGCACTATTCTTATTATAAGGGTTTGATATGCAAATATTTTTTCAAAGTGTTAGCACTTAAAATAAAGGTTGTTTTCATTTTCTTTCTCTATTGATGAAAGGTTGTTTCTATAATTAAGTTGTTTAGCATATTTTCTTTTGAAAACTCTGATGAGTGGTTTTTGGGTATAACAACATTAGAGGTTATTGGGATTGCTAGATCTTGTGTTTAATGTTGTGTCGTATATCATTTTTGTCACCTACCCAAATTCTGAGAATATTATTTTATTTGCAAAATACTTTATGTTAAATTTTAATTACAAAGTTTTGTAATTATGACCAAATTTGGTCAAGGATGAATGTAATTACTGATTATTATTATTTAATAAATTAAAATAGGAGACAAGCACCCAAGGGAACTGTTAAATGAGTGTTCACTGACCCACTATGAGGAATGGAAGCTGTTAGAAGGTATGGGACAGATGGCAGCATTTGCACTCCACCACTAGCTGTTGGTTATGGGACAACTACCCCTAAATTTGTGGCATTATCCCCCAGGTGGGTGGAAGAGAGAAGGAAGCTCATTAATGACCAGTTAACCACTAAAAGGTCTAGGCAGCCTAGATAAGGAAATTCGAATTGGGGAGGCATCCCCTTACAATATTTTTTGCAAAAATATTCCTCAAGTGCATCACGTGATCACTAAGAGATTCGAATAGGGAGGCTATGTGAGAGTGCAACTGTTAGTCTGGTAATTATATTGAGAAGGCAAACCAGAGGTGCTGGTGCAAGTACTGGACAATCTACATTCTATTGCAAGTTGATGTACTAAGGCTTCTATAGAATATTCCTCCTAGTAGTTCAGTGAATAGGCTCAGGGGTCCTAAGGCAAGTAACTTGGTTGTCTTCAGGAATAGGTTGGTTGGAACAGGTTCCTTGGGCTGTTTGTTTCTCCTACAGTCAACCAAGTTTTACTGTTCTTACTTTTGTTTACAGTTAAATGTTTCTACATAATAGGATTATTAATTATAGTTATATAGAAGAAACTATTTTATTTTTTGATCTAAGTATGATTCTGAATGAAAGAGCTTTATGAAATGATTGAATCGATAACCATCTCTATATTTTTCCCCATGCTGTTATCTGCATCATACTCCAGTATAGAGAAGTAAATTAAGAAAGATAAGTGATAGGAAGAATGCCATTGATTGGAAAGATGAATACAGTAGTGTTCTTGTTAAAATTCTGCCATATATTTAAACACAGTAAACATTACAGTATAGTATAAATAGTTGCATAGAATTCATATAATTCTTAGATAAAAGAAAAACACATTTTGTTTCTGCACAGTTCTATATATTTCTTTTTAACTCTATCTAGTTCAGATAGTAAGCACATGCATTTCAATATTATACATTTCATGTTTTTCAAGCAATTATATCTTCAAGAATTTATAGCCGCTGTAAAAATTAATCTCTGTACAGATTTGTTACAAATATACACATATTATTTCTTCACTAACTATCACTTTTGATTTCATTTATTAAATATTTGTACAGTAGCATCAAAAACCCTAAGTTATCACAAAAACTAGAATCCGAGTGTTTATTTTGGTACTCAGTTGATAAATTTATTATCAAGCCATTCATGGCAAACTTCAGATAATTATTATTACAATAGACCTATTATCTAACCCTAAGCATCATTCTATTTTTAACTTACTAATTCTCGTACTGAGAATACAAATAAGATATTTTAAATATCAAATAACTTCACTTAGCCAAAAGTATAAATTGTTCAAACCCTAGCAAGAAAACATACACTGTATCGAAACTATTTAATACACAGGTTAAGTCTCGATTACAAAAGCTCTGTACAAGTTAGATAGCAAACGAAAGCTACAGGTAGGGTTTCACTGTGAAACAAAATAGTACACTGTGGCATAGCCATTCCAAAAACGTAATTATCAACAACGATGACGAAGTACCGGAAACAACTATCTACAGACAATATTCGTTGTTCGGCACCACCTTAACAATTATTTACATAATATCTCAACCATTACTTTAAAAACACAGTGTTCCATTTCAAAAACGAGCCATTGTTTAGAAGTGCAAGAGAACCCTTGGTTCTTGGTTTTCACATTCAAAAGTATAACAAAGTTTACATTACGGACTTGTCAAGGTTCCCAACATTACACAGAAGTTTAACCCTTATCAACCAAAACGTTAAAACGAGGTCAAGATCCACAAACTACACAGGTTTTTACCCTTGACTTTAAGCAGCACAAAAATGAGTGCGAAGTTCTTATCAATGACACAACCAGGCATCAAATAAGCCAAGTAGAAACGTAAACAAATAAAGGCTATCCTCTGTACAATATGTATCAAAATAAGACTTTAAAACTCAACATTTGGCCATCACCGAAATAAGGTCGAATAGTGCCAACTCTCGGCATGCAGTAACCACCATCAAAACCATGCAAAAGGGCACCTACGAGGTTTCAAGAACCAGCGGAGCTTACCAAGAAGTGGATGCATCATTTACATTCCAAATCCTTTGAATAGCAACCTCCTACAAAGAGAGTACCTGCCAAGCATAGTTCGCAGGGTTAAAACAAATAAATGCAAGAATCAAAGCAAGCAACACAATATTAGTTTCATTATCATCAGCACTTACCATTAGAAACGAAGCCCTGAACTTTGGCACACCACACAGTAAAAACGACGAAGCCTAATGGTTTTTGACAGCAACCACGATTTTAAACACAGAAGATCTTTTCACAAACTGGAGGATTGAACCCCAGTTCCACTATGAATTCAACAACTAACAGAGAAACCATACACAACTTCCATGATTGTATCGTAGTACTATGGAACAAGATATTGAACCTGCAACTATTAAGAAATATCCCTCACAGGTCCAAGGTTTGAAACCAAGGAAGGAGTCCTCCTCTCAACCAACTCTAAAACCCTACATTGTAGCAGACGGTCGGCTCCTCGACCTTCCACCAAAAACGCAACAATGAATGCAAAAAACTATTTTTCCATTACTTACCAACGCGTGAATAGGGTTTCATTCACAGCCCCAGATCTTGCAGAGATCAATGGTGGGAGATCTACCAGTTAAGGCACGTTGATTGTCGAACCACGATTGCAATCAATATTGCATTAATTACATCATCTACAAATTGCCAGGTAAGCAGATCGACAGCCAGTGCATGGCACATCTCAGCTTGTTGTGATGCTCATTACAAACACAAACCAAGTGAAAACCTTACAACTGGGCTTCCACCTCACTTAACCGTGGAACGGCGTTAAGGCTAGCCCTGTCAACACCAGCTTGGAAAGCATGCCAAGTTTAATACCCTGACAACATCACAATAATTGCATTGTTCGACCCATGGATCGTATTTTACATTAATTTCTATAGTTTATTGTTATGAATCATAACGTTTGTATTGTATGCCAATGTTTGGTGTGATTGTATAGTCACTTTATATTGTTAACATTTCATTACTAAGACTCGTGTATAGATATATAGAATAAAGCTTAGCCATATATATATATATATATATATTGTTAATCATTTGATAAATGAAGACCATTGATATAGTTACGATTCTAGCTATGCAAAAGTATAATTAGATACTATGTACATTATAGATTTCACATAATAGTTATGAATTTCCAATTCATAATAATAGTGTGAGTCTATAGTTATAGATAAGTGATACACATTTTAATATGCTAGCCATGTATTGCAAAGTCTAATTGATAGATGTAATACCTAAGGTATAGTTTAAATGGTGACATTATACACTATAATGCTGAGTTCATAGCACAAGCACTAGTCACTAGACCGTTCATATATTAACTATGTAATGATAATCAAATAATGAATTCAAAACTTAGAATAGTTTAAGTTTTGTAGAAGCAAAATGTAATGATAGTTCAAAAGTATAAACACTATTTATACAAGCTTTCTAATAGCTTTATTAATAGATATTGGTATCACTGTTTTGATAATAATGGCAATAGTCATATAATAATAATTGCAGCATTATAACAAAACACTTGGACGACGTGAAATTATAACACTGAAGAGTTTTGTAAGTCAGCACACAAACTAGATTTAGAAACAAGTATCCATACCTCCAGTGACTTGTTTCCCAAGGAAGCACTTAGCATTCTAATTTTACATTGACGATGAATTGAAAGACACATGTACTCTTAACACATGTGGTCGTAGAATTTCTTACCTGCGGTCTGCACATGGAAACAAGATTCAAATGCCTTAGATAAACATAGCTAAGTAAACTCCAGGATACCTTGTAGGACCCCTTCATCATCATACAAACAAACTGTCAGCACATCATCAAGAACATCATAATAGTACAAACTATGTACAACATGCAATTGTATTTAGAACTTAAGCAAATCTGTAAATTGTATTCTTATGCATAATCATAAAAATATCTTTCGTTAAGGAGATTAGCATCAGTTTAAATCTGAAATAGAAAATACAATTATATCATATTTTATTTGAGAATTATGACGTGTCATCGTTATTATTTACCTTAGTTAAGAAATCTAATTAATTTATATGTTTCGCATTAATGACTTCAATAATTATTGCTATTTTAAAAAAAATTAAATTTTGTTATTTTTACGGGATGTTACACTTTTGTAGAAAGAGTTATGTCCTATTTATAAGGGACCGTGTTTCAGATATATGTAGTTGATTCTTTTGATAGATGTAATGTATTGATAAGCTATTTATATTTTATATGAAAGTTTTTTTTTTAAATTGCTTTCTATCTAATTGGTGATTCTCAACCTATTTTATTCACTTAAATTGGAAAATGGTCTTATTTAAGGTCTGAATCGACGTGAAAACCCCCGTTTCTTTGCCTCAAACCATGTATCAACAAAGGTTTGAATGAAGGATTTCAATACTCATTCACTTAAATTGGAAAATGGCCTTATATCATCGAAAATTGAATTTGTTATATTGAATGCAGTAAAGCTATGTCGTTAGAAAGATGATTAGCTTATCTAGATTAATTCTTTATGCACATCACTTAAATGAATTATGATGCAATGACCAGATAAGTTATTTGAGTTGCACCATAAATGGATATGTCTCCATTGCCATCCAAAAAAACTGCATAGGGTTTTTCCTATCAATTATTTACACTACAAATAATTAAATTCAAATGTAAAGAATTGCAATGCATTCCAATAACTGATGTAATACTTGCCCATACAAGCTCTTTCATAGTGTAAAAGTGAATTCAATACAGTTTTCATTATGTAATCAAGCTTACACCATTGATTAATGTGCATATCAGTTGATTGTCCTTAATCGATACCATATATCTCATCGTCAAAACTTTATGGGGCTCCCCAAATCGGTGAAATAGTGGTTGTCAAATTGAGTGGAGCTGACAACATCCAAGGGTGAAAAGATATGATCTTCACCAAATCTTGGGCATCTCAATTTCAATTCAGAAGAACAACTCGATCTCCAACTTACTGACATGATGATTAGTTATGTACAACCTCTTCCTGAAGCTTATGCACCACCTCCTGAACTGTCTAGATTAAATTATACTCATTCTCCCTCCAGAAGCGAAGAATGAGTCGAAGCCTCTAAAATGGGTTATGCCTTCCTCAATAAAAGTACCTTCTATGTTATCGTTCATAATTACATTTTAACGTGTATTTGGTTGCAGCCAAGAGAATTTTGTTGTCAATGAAACTTACTCAAGTAAATTTAGGACATCTACACGTACAGGTAAGACTCTAAAACCATTCTCATTAGAAGATATTGAAGCTTGGGATTAGAAGATATTGCAGCTTGGAATTATAGATGGCTTGAATTTTATTTTGCTAGTTTTACAATTTGAATAGACAGATATAAATTTAAATTTCTGAGTATCTGTTGGTTTCGCCAATAACCATACATACCAATGGAAAATATGCAAGTTCAATTTTTACAATTATTCGCGGATAGGCACTACAATGAGAATTGTAGTGGGATGTAACATCCCAAAAAAATCACAAAAATTTAAAATTTTTCTACATGACATTTAACGCTTAATTAATGAATGCGGAAAAGAACAATGCGTGAAATGATATCTTGTTTTACTAAATGCCAAGCTGGTTTATTAAATATGATTTTGAGACCGACAGATTTCAGCTTATGTCTTAATGTTACCCAAATTTAGTTGTGCTGCTACAAATACTATTGTTGTTGTTATGGATAACGAAACATTTGTTTAACTAATGTACTTTTGTTTGATTAATGAAGGGGTCCTTCGGACGCCCCGAGGCTTGCTTATAATTCGTGCTAAAGCATGTGATGTGTACTTATGACAGCTTGCAAGTAAGGGTTTGAGGTTTCGACAAGTAAATAAATAGTTTTACTGTGAATCTCTTTTGTCATTAAATGAACAGATAAAACTGTGGACATTCTTCTGGTGAGAATCTTTGTAAACTGTAAGCTTGTAATTGAATTATAAGGTCTAGAAAGATTGTATGTCAGCTCTATAGTCAGATTTATAAGAAATTTCCTTTTGATTTCAATTTGAACAGTGCATAACTGTCTATCCTTCTTCATGGCATACTATAGAAATTCTATGTATTGTTGTTTAATATTATTTCAAAGGATTATATCTTTTTATGATGATAGCGGTTGAATTCATCATTACGACTTTCATTACACCATTCAGTTAAATGTATCACCATACACAGAATGTATGTTTCTTTGATTGATTTATATGACCTATAATGTGATGTAATATGAGATATAATTCAAAGCTCAACTATGTACTACATATCCCATATGGTATGTGTGTTGTGTGCACCATGATGCCCCTATATGGCACTTATGCATTTGTGTGATACTATATGCACAATATAATTTATATGCTATCTATGCGATATGTGTGCATTGTGATACCCTATTTTATATCCTACCCTAGGAATCTTAATAACTATTATGCAATGGATATGAGTTATATGCAAACTTTGTAATATCATGCGAGGGTTGAAATCTATACAAACTATATGTTATGTGGACTATGTGATCATACGTTGCTATAAGAACTATGGAGCTATCTATCCAACTATGTGCAAAACGTGTTGTGATAAGGTGTAATCTTTTGACCATATCATATGCAAATCCAATGTATTGATTAATGTGATGTGAACGTTGATATGCACTACAGGTTGGCAGCTGTAAACGTAACTTGGGCATTGAATGCACATAACTGCCAAGGTAATGGAGTTTTGATGTGGCACTGCTTAGTGTGCTCGACCATGTGCTACCACCGTGATTATAGCTCTTAAGTGTTGAAGTGTGGGCATGCGTTTTCACTTGTTGATGAGCTGGCTCCACCATGGCTCCATCGTGGCTCATCGTGGCAATTGTAATAATGTAACATTTAATAGGGTATATGTCTTGGGATTTCGTGATTCCATCCAATGATCTACACCGTTGATCTATCGGGTTTTCGATGTAATGGTTTAACCTATCTTTGCTGCATTTTTGATGAGTTATTGTGTTCAAGTCCTTTGGTAGTGGTGGCTCTGCGCGACCAACAGGCTGAGGATTTTCAGCCTTGTTGTTCTACCTGTAGAAGCGTAGTTTCTGAGTTTTGAAATCGTAACCTCAGGAATTTATAGAGCCGAGCTCTCAGTTCTTCATGCAGTATTTATTTATTAAGTTATCAGTTGGGTTGGTAACCTTGTTGAGGTTTGATCGTCAGATGTGTTGAGAGTTGAAGGTTTTGATGTTGACTCTGGTTACTCCAACATTTATCGAGGTAGGGTTTTGTTGCAGTGGCAAAAGCCTTGGCGTTCGTTGATATTACGGCTAGCACTTTGAGAGGTAATGTATTCGAATTCCTCCACTGTAATATTTATACAAAATGCTATCAGTTTATCAAATTTTGATACTGAAGTCTTTTCGTTTAGATATTGTTTTAACCACTTGTAATGTTATTGCAGGTGTAACTATGCAATGGCTCCTCGAATCTGGCGTTGAAGGTTGGAATAGCTATACCAACCGGTAAGCCTCGGCGGAAGCTTTGAAAACTCTGTGTAGATGAGATAATGGTCGTCTGTGTGATGCCCTGTGTGTTGTGTTTTGAATTCAGAGAGCTTCGATAGGGTTGTAAACTTTTTAGAAGTATGGGGACGATATGCCTCGACCCATAAGGCAACTGCCGTGTTTGGTTTTGATTGCAATAGTTTTATAAACAAGGATTTTACCCTCAGACTTGAATAATATACTACATGGTGTTTCACGACTATTGTTATCGTTTTTCTTTTGTATATGGCTAAAGTTAAATTGTAAGTGTTTGAAGTCTATAAAAACGATGTGTCTGTTTGCTACAGGCTAGATAATTTATATCTATGTATGGCTTACGGCCTGTATGAAGTTTTGTTTATTTTGTAAACCTGATCCCACATTTAGGGTTTAATGAAATAGAAGTTATAGTTGTGAGAAATGTAATGGAAGTCTTTTGGTAACCTCTGTATTTATCTTGGTTGTAAATCGATGGGTAAATGTTTTGTGAAACAATGATACGACTTTTTGTTTTATAAGAACAATGGGTAGATGAAATTGTTGATGAGGCTTACGGCCTGTAAGCACTTTGTTTAAATACAATAATGTTGCTGCATCTTGAAAATAAATAGAAAAGTGTTCTCAAAGCTAGGGTTTAGCATTTGTTTTGGAAATCTCCTACAGTCGTTTTGTTAACTCAATCTTAACTAATCAATCTACAGGCATGTTTATGGTGTAAACGTTTCTTGTCTTTGGTCTTGTTATGATAATGGAAGTCAAGCTTGCCTGTCTTGATACTTTTGTTTGAAAAGATTTGTCTATTGTGAAAAGAAATGAACACCAGAATGTTGTCCAAACCAATAATGTTACTCAAGTCTTCGACTATGAAATGTTGAGATTACATCTTGATCCTATTTACATGGTAATGCTTTTATATGTAAAGAGAAATAAAGTTAAACCTGTTGTGGAAATGGAAATGTTTACTATAGGCTAGTGAATAATAACTCTGTTGGGGTTTTGGTAGGAATGCCAAATGCCTTGAAATTCACTATGTAGTTATAGTATAAAAAATGTATAAAATATACATGCAATAATTGGAAATTGTTGTTATAAAAAGAATATTACTCTACTGTAATTCTATAAATTTCCTAATATGAACATGAGCATTATAACTACCGAATATAGATGAAATATTTATTGTCAGTACAGAACTCTAATTCTTTTGAAAATAGAGATATTTATAAATAGAAATATTGTATATAAACTATGAATACAGTTGGGCTAAAAATAGTTAATAATAAGGGTACTGTAATGTAAATGCAGGAATTAAAACAGAAAGTAGAAACTTGAGAAATCTATAATAATTTAATCTTCTCATTCACTTGGCTATTTGCATATCAGACTTATCTATTTTAATCTATCTCTATACTAGAGTACGATGTTGTTCCTTTTTGCATGGGGAAAAATGCAGAGATCATTTATTCAATCATTTCGATTAATACAAAATCATTAAAATATTCAGAATAACTGAAATGAACTTTATGAAATAAACAATAAAAACTTAGTAGATGACAGAACTTTAAAATACAAAGAATAGATAACAGAACTTGTAAATAAAAATAGATAAGACAATAGAACCTATAAAAGACGATAGGCCGACAAACACCCAAGGAGGCTTGTTCCTCCCAACCTGCTCCAGAAGAAGCAGCTCAACTGTTGACTTCTAATGAACCCCCGAGCCTGATTACCGATCCAGTAAGTGAGTGGAATCTGTGTAGAAGTAAGGCACTCAAAAATACCTTCTCCACTCGGTATCAACCTCCTGAAAAATGCCTTCTCCACTCAGCATCAACCTCCTGAACTCAATAAAATTTTGGTAGAATCACAACATGATCAACAACAGCATATCCCCTCATCAAATCTATTGGGTGCAAACACAGCAAAACCCCAAGGTAAATTTCCTCGTCAAGAAAAGTGATGAACCTCAGTTCAATATTTTATGGCTATTATATACACTACCTAGGTCTTTTAGTGGTCAGTTTGGAATAAATGAGCCTCAAGCTCCAGTCCCATCTTTCAGGGCACTATGACCACATTTCAAGGGAGTTGTCCCATACCAACAGCTAGTTAGTTGCATCATGATGCTGCCACTTGTCCATTGCATTCTACCCCAGATTCCATTCTACCTAGTGGATCAGTAACCACTCTTTCAACAATCCTCTTAGGTGTTTGTCTCCTATTTTATTTATTAAATAATAATGTATTGTGCAAATTACAGTCATCCTTGGACACCTGTCCAAAATAAACTTTACAATAAAAGTTATCATAATGTTTTCTTAACACAAAAATGTTTTTCAGCTTAAAGGGTATGTTACAAACACCCCCTCTTAAGCTCAACATCGTCCTCGATGTTGCTTATTCATCATCAAGTTCCTCATGGAACAGAACTGGAGATGTTGCCCGCATATTACTTTCCAGCTCCCAAGTAGCTTCATCAGGGCTAAGGTGCTTCCATTTGCACTTTTACCTACCCTATGGTGCGATTTCGAAGCATAATTTCCCTCCGATCTAGAATAGAGTCCGATTCCACCTAAAAATATCCCTCGGGTTCCACCTGTATGTCATTCCAATTCAGCACATGAGTAGCATCATGCACATACTTCTTTAAAATAGAAACGTGAAAAACATTGTGGATTTTTAAATTGTATGGCAATGCCAATTGATATGCAATAGCTCCTATCCTTGATAGGATTTCGAATGTTCCACAATACCTTGGTGCTAATTTAGCACAACTCCCAATCTTCAAAGAACTTTTCTTGGGCTTTACCTTTATGAAAACATGGTCTCCTACCTGAAATTCTCTTTCTGTGCGTTTTAAATCAGCATAGCTTTTCTGTCGATCTTGGGCGACTTTTAAGTTACCTTGAACCTGTTTCACGGTTAGCTCCATTTCTTTCAATAAATCTGGTCCTAACATCAATCTATCTACAGGATTATCCCACGAAATTGGAGTACAACATTTTCTTCCATACACAATTTCAAATGGACTTAACTTAGCAGATGCTTGATAATTATTATTGTAGGCAAATTCTACTAAGTGCAAGTAATCTTCCCATTTAGATGGCTGATCTTTAACATATTTTCTAAAATCTGATTTGCTCTTTCTGTTTGACCATCAGTTTGTGGGTGGAAAGAAGTGCTAAAATTTAACTTAGTATTTAATCCTTTAAACAGTGTTGTCCAAAAGTTACCAGTGAACTTAGAGTCTCGGTCTGAAATAATTACCTTTGGAATCCCATGCAAGCGAAAAATTTGCTTCATGAAAATATCTGCAATGTTAGAAGCCTTGAAAATAGTTTTAACAAGAATAAAATGAGCATCTTTGCTAAGTTTATCAACAACAACCATAATTGAGTCATTCTGCTTCTGATTTTTAAGCAAACCTGTAATAAAGTCAATGCTTATGATTTCTTATTTCCATTCTGGAATTGGTAAGGGATGCAATAGCCCGGCTGGATGTTGATGTTCAGCTTTAATAGTCTGACAGTCAAAACATCTAGCTATATATTCAGCAACTTCACTCTTCATGTTGGGCCAAAAGTACTCATTTCTTAACATAGTTATCATTTTCTGATAACCAGGATGCCCTGAATAAGGACTCTTGTGAGCTTCATCTAAAATCAACAACTTAACCTTCGAAAAATTAGGCACATAAATTCTGTTTTTGTAAGTTAAGAATCCTTTTTCATTAATACTGTAATCTATTATAACATTTTCAGATGAATTTTCATCCACTTTATCATATAATTTTTGGTAATTTTTGTCTTGCTTAATTCCTTCTTCAATTTGATTTTCCAGATCAGTTTTAAAAGTACTGATTGCTGCCACAAAACTCAATCTAGCATTTCTGCTCAATGCATCAGCAACCTTATTTTCCTTTCCATTAATGTGATGGATCTCAAAATCGTACTCGCTAAGGAAAGCTAACCACCTAGCTTGCCTTGCGTTAAGATTTGTTTGATCTAAAAGATACTTTAAGCCCTTATTATCAGTCATTAAGATGAATTTCCTTTCGATCAAGTGATGGCACCACATTTTTAAAGCATGTATCACGGCTGCCAACTCAAGATCATAAGTAGCATAATTATTTTCATGTATTTTTAACTTCCTTGACTCAAAAGCAATTGCATGACCTTCTTGACTTAAGACCCCTCCAAGTCCTTCGTTGCATGCATCCGTGCATACGACGAAATCCTTATTAGGATCTGCAATTTTTAAGATGGAAGCAGTGGTTAACAATTCTTTTAACTTATTAAGTTGTCTTGACACTTTTGATCCCATATGAATTTCTTCCCTTTCTTCTGCAAAGAAGTGATGGGATTAGCAATTCTAGAGAACCCTTCAATAAACTTTCTATAATACCCCATTATTCCCATGAATGACCGTACCAGTTACATATTTAGGGACAAGCCATTCATTTATTGCTTTTATCTTATCAGGATCAACAGAAATACCATCTTTTGAAATTATATGACCCAAATACTGAATTTTATCTTTATAGAAATCACACTTACTGAACTTGGCGTAAAGCTGATGATCTCTAAGTACTTGTAAAATGATTTTTACATGTTCGTCATGCTCTTCTTTAGTTTTTGAGTAAACTAGGATATCATCAATGAATACCACTACAAACTTATCCAAATATTTATGTAGAACGTTGTTCATTAAACACATGAACAAAGCTGGTGCGTTGGTGAGCCCAAAAGGCATAACTACGAACTCGTAGTGTCCATATCGCATTCTGAATGTGGTTTTGAATATGTCTTCGTCTTTTATCTGGACTTGGTGATAACCCGACCTTAAATCTATTTTAGTGAATATCTCTGCTCTGCGTACTTGATCAAATAGATCATCTATGCAGGGTGCGGGATACCGGTTCTTAATTGTCATTTTATTAAGCTGACAGTAGTCAATGCACAAACGCATGGTACCGTCCTTCTTTTTAACAAATATTACTGGTGCTCCCCAAGGGGACACACTGGACCTTATGTAGTTTTTATCTATTAATTCTTTCAGCTGAGACTTTAACTCATTTAACTCCAGAATATTCATCCTATAGGGGGCCTTTGATTTTGGTACCGCACCGGGGTACTAACTCAATGGTGAATTCAAGTTCTCTTTTTGGAGGTAATCCTAGAATTTCTTCCGGGAATACATCAGAAAAGTCCCTAAGGATGGGAATATCCTCTAGTTTTAACTTGTCTTCTTTAGATGTGCATTCATCATTAACAACATTAACAGCAAACAATTTGCAACCTTTTCTGGCAGCTCTCTTTACTTGTAAGGCAAAAATCTGCCTTACTGAAATCTGCCTATGAATTCATTTTACTGTTTCTGAATTACCTTCATTATTTATACAAGTAAAATATTTATCATAACAATTCAATATAAATCTATGATCTTCAAGCCAATCCATGACTATCAACAAATCATATGACCCTAAGGGTATCAGATTAACTTGCGTTTTCAGCTGATTTAGAAATACTTCACAATTCTGAACATAATCTGTAACCTTTGTTTTAGTTCCTGTTGCAAGCAGAACTAACCATGCATTATTAAATTTCTATGTTTTTAGCTTGCAACGGTTTACTAAGTAGGTGAAATATAACTTAAATTTGCACCAGGATCTATTAAAATAGAAATAGACTCGTTTTGTATCATACCTTCAATTTCGACCATGGATGTTTGATGGTCTGCTTGTCGGTTCTCCAATGTTGCATTTATCCTGGGCATTTCTCTTTTGATATCTCCAACTGTAGGTTCTGCTTGCATAGTATGTATGTTGTTGGTTGTCCTCTTGTTGCGTGGGCAATCTGCTCTCTTGTGTGGTCCGCCACATTCATAGCACTTTATGGGTCCTTTCTGCTCAGCATACCTGTTGTTATTGTTATTATTATTATTGTTGTGATTATTAGGTACATTTCTTGTAGCAGTATTGTTCTGAGATGTATTATTCCGATAATTATTAGGAAAATTTATGTTATTAAAATTTTTCTTAGAACCTCCAACATTCTGATTAAAATTCTTCTTTTTATAGTCATACTGATTAGTCTTACTGTTCTTCCAGCCAGTTGTTTCTTCTCTTTTTTTGTTTTGGTCAAAACAAAAATTTGTCTTCCTCATGGCCTCTTCCAAAGTGGAAGGATTATCATACTTAATACGATTTTTTATATTAAACGGTAAACAACTGAGAAACCTTTGCACTTTAGGCTTTTCCTCAACCATGTAGGGTACGTACCTCAGCAAGCTAAGGAACTTGCTGCACATTTCTTTCATGTTCATAGTACCCAACTTAAAATCGTAAAACTCCTTCGATTTATCCTCAAAATACTGTTCAGATAAGAACTTCTTTTTAAACAAACTTTTAAACATAGTCCAAGTTACTTCTTTTTCTTTTATACTCTTGATTCTTTTAAGATCCTGCCACTAGATATCTGCCTTTCCGATCAAATTGTAAATAGCCATCTTGGCTTTCAGTTGAGAAGAGTAGTCATAAATATTAAAGTAATTTTTCATTCCAGACAGCCAAGCTTCTGTTGTCTCACCCTTCTCACTTTCGCCATTAAAAGTAGGTGGCTTAATCTTTTTAAATTCACCGGTAATCTGTTCATGATGCTTATGTTTTCTCTTTTTAGAGCAGCACTCACTGTTACTGCTGTCATAATTTATATCATAATTACTTGAAGCAGACTTAGAAGATGAGTAATTGTTCCTTTTATCGTCTCTTATTTTCTTATGCTTATGTTGGTGGGACATTATTTCAGAATCAGCTCTAAACTCTGATTTTCTGCCTCTTTCATCACTGTGATAGTTTCCTTTTAAATTCTGTTGTAACTCTTCCTGTGCCTTTAGGATCCGTTCATTTTCTTCTTTAACGGCTTTTAACTCTGATTTTAAATCCTGCACAGTGCGTAAAATTTCAGAAGACTGGTTGTTTAACTCAACATAAATTCCTTCAGTGTTATTATGATTAATACATTCATTACGAGGAGATCTATCCTCTGCTGATTACTCTAGTATTTCCATACCTGCAGTTAAAAGTCAATATGTTCTGTGCAAAAATGAAATTAAATTACAAAAGTTAGTAACATAAACTTTCTGATTTATTTTTCTATTTGCACGCATGAGCCTCAATCAGGCCTAGAGTTTGAACTTGCGCTCTGATACCACATGTAACATCCCGGAAAAATCACAAAAATTTAAAAATTTTCTACATGACATTTAATGCTTAATTAATGAATGCGGAAAAGAACAATGCGTGAAATGATATCTTATTTTACTAAATGCCAAGCTGGTTTATTAAATATGATTTTGCGACCGACAGATTTCAGCTTATGTCTTAATGTTATCCAAATTTAGTTGTGCTGCTACAAATTCTATTGTTGATGTTATGGATAACGAAACATCTATTTGACTAATGTACTTTTGTTTGATTGATGAAGGGGTCCTTCGGACGCCCCGAGGCTTACTTAGCATTCGTGCTAAAGCATGCGATTTGTACTTGTGACAGCTTACAGGTAAGGGTTTGAGGTTTCGACAAGTAAATAAACATTTTTACTGTGAATCTCTTTTGTCATTAAATGAACAGATAAAACTGTGGACATTCTTCCGGTGAGAATCTTTGTAAACTGTAAGCTTGTAATTGAATTATAAGAAGGTCTAGAAAGATTGTATCTCAGGTCTATACTAAGATTTATAAGAAATTTCCTTTTGATTTCAATTTGAACAGTGCATAACTATCTATCCTTCTTCATGGCATACTATAGAAATTCTATGTATTGTTGTTTAATATTATTCCGAGGGATTATATCTTTTTATGATGATAATGGTTGAATTCATCATTACGACTTTCATTACACCGTTCAGTTAAATGTATCACCATACACAGAATGTATGTTTCTTTAATTGATTTATATGACCTATAATGCGATGTAATATGAGATATAATTCAAAGCTCAACTATGTAATACATATCCCATATGGTATGTGTGTTGTGTGCACCATGATGCCCCTATATGGCACTTATGCATTTGTGTGATACTATATGCACAATATAATTTATATGCTATGTATGCGATATGTGTGCATTGTGATACCCTATTTTATATCCTACCCTAGGAATCTTAATAACTATTATGCAATGGATATGAGTTATATGCAAACTTTGTAATATCATGCGAGGGTTGAAATCTATACGAACTATATGTTATGTGGACTATGTGCAACTATGTGATCATACGTTGCTATAAGAACTATGGAGCTATCTATCCAACTATGTACAAAACGTGTTGTGATAAGGTGTAATCTTTCAACCATGTCATATGCAAATCCAATGTATTAATTAATGTGATGTGAACGTTGATATGCACTACAGGTTGGTAGCTGTAAACGTAACCTGAGCATTGAATGCACATAACTGCCAAGGTAATGGAGTTCCGATGTGGCACTACTTAGTGTGCTCGACCATGTGCTACCACCGTGATTATAGCTCTTAAGTGTTGAAGTGTGGGCATGCGTTTTCACTTGTTGATGAGCTAGCTCCACCATGGCTCCATCGTGGCTCATCGTGGCAATTGTAATAATGTAACATTTAATAGGGCAGATGTCTTGGGATTTCATGATTCCATCGAGTGATCTACACCGTTGATCTATCGAGGGTTTCAATGCAATGGTCTAACCTATCTTTGTTGTGTTTTTGATGAGTTATTGTGTTCAAGTCCTTTGGTAGTGGTGGCTCTGTGCGGCCGATAGGCTGAGGATTTTTAGGCTCGTTGTTCTGCCTGTAGAAGCGTAGTTTCTGAGTTTTGAACTCGTAACCTCAGGAATTTATAGAGCCGAGCTCTCAGTTCTTCGTGCAGTAGTTATTTGTTAAGTTATCAGTTGGGTTGGTAACCTTGTTGAGGTTTGATCGTCAGACCTGTTGAGATTTGAAGGTTTTGATGTTGACTCTGGTTACTCCAGCATTTATCGAGGTAGGGTTTCGTTGCAGTGGAAAAATACTTGGCGTTCGTTGATATTATGGCTAGCACTTTGAGAGGTTATGTATTTGAATTCCTCCACTGTAATATTTATACAAAATGCTATCGGTTTATCAAATTTTGATACTGAAGTCTTTTTGTTTAGATACTATTTTAACCACTTGTAATGTTATTGTAGGTGTAACTATGCAATGGCTCCTCAAATCTGGCGTTGAAGGTTGGGATAGCTATACCAACCGGTAAGCCTCAGCGGTAGATTTGAAAACTCTGTGTAGATAAGATAATGGCCGTCTGTGTGATGCCCTGTGTGTTTTGTTTTGAATTCAGAGAGCTTCGATAGGGTTGTAAACTTTTTAGAAGTATGGGGGAGGATATGCCTCGACCCATAAGGCAACTGATGTGTTTGGTTTTGATTGCAATACTTTTATAAACAGGGATTTTACCCTCAGACTTGAATAATATATTACATAGTGTTTCACGACTATTGTTATCGTTTTTCTTTTGTATATGGCTAAAGTTAAAATGTAAGTGTTTGAAGTCTGTAAAAACGATGTCTGTTTGCTACAGGCTAGATAATTTATATCTATGTATGGCTTACGGCCTATATGAAGTTTTGTTTATTTTGTAAACCTGATCCCACGTTTAGGGTTTAATGAAATAAAAGTTATAGTTGTGAGAAATGTAATGGAAGTCTTTTGGTAACCTCTATATTTATCTTGGTTATAAATCGATGGGTAAATGTTTTGTGAAACAATGATATGACTGTTTGTTTTATAAGAACAATGGGTAGATGAAATTGTTGATGAGGCTTACGGCCTATAAGCACTTCGTTTAAATATAATAATGTTGTTGCGTCTTGAAAAGAAATAGAAAAGTGTTCTCAAACCTAGGGTTTAGCATGTTAACTCAAACCTCCTGGAAATCTCCTATAGTCGTTTTGTTAACTCAATCTTAACTAATCGACGATCTACAGGCATGTTTATGGTGTAAACGTTTCTTGTCTTTGGTCTTGTTATGATAATGGCAGTCAAGCTTGCTTATCTTGATACTTCTGTTTGAAAAGATTTGTCTATTGTGAAAAGAAATGAACACCACAATGTTGTTCAAACCAATAATGTTACTCAGGTCTTCTACTGTGAAATGTTGAGATTACGTCTTGATCCTATTTACATGGTAATGCTTTTATATGTAAAGAAAAATAAAGTTAAACCTGTTGTGGAAATGGAAATGTTTACTATAGGCTAGTGAATAATAACTCTGTTAGGGTTTTGGCATGAATGCCAAATGTCTTGAACTTCACTGTGTAGTTATAGTATAAAACAATGTATAAAATATACATGCAATAATTGGAAATTGTTGTTATAAAAGGAATATTACTCTACTGTAATTCTATAAATTTCCTAATATGAACATGAGCATTATAACTACTGAATATAGATGAAATATTTATTGTTAGTACAGAACTCTAATTCTTTTGAAAACAGAGATATTTATAAACAGAAATATTGTATATAAACTATGAATACAGCTAGGCTAAAAATAGTTAATAATAAGGGTAGTGTAATGTAAATGCAGGAATTAAAATAGAAAGTAGAAACTTGAGAAATTTATAATAATTTAATCTTCTCATTCACTTGGCTGTTTGCCTATCAGACTTATCTATTTTAATCTATCTCTGTACTAGAGTACAATGTTGTTCCTTTTTGCATGGGGAAAAATGCAGAGATCATTTATTCAATCATTTCGATTAATACATAATCATTAAAATATTCAGAATAATTAAAATGAACTTTATGAAATAAACAGTAAAAAATTAGTAGATGACAGAACTTTAAAATACATAGAATAGATAACAGAACTTGTAAATAAAAACAGATAAGACAACAGAACCTATAAAAGACGATAGGCCGACAAACACCCAAGGAGGCTTGTTCCTCCTAACCTGCTCAAGAAGAAGCAACTCAACTACTCTAATGAACCCCCGAGCCTGATTACTGATCCAGTAAGTGAGTGGAATCTGTATAGAAGCAAGGCACTCAAAAATACCTTCTCCACTTGGTATCAACCTCCTGAAAAAATGCCTTCTCCACTTAGCATCAACCTCCTGAACTCAATAAGAGTTTGGCAAACTCACAACATGATCAACAACAGTATATCCCCTCATCAAATCTCTTGGGTGCAAACACAGCAAAACCACAAGGTAAATTTACTCGTCAGGAAAAGTGATGAACCTCAGTTCAATATTTGATGGCTATTATATAGACTGCCTAGGTCTTTTAGTGGTTAGTTTGGAATAAATGAACTCAAGCTCCAGCCCCATCTTTCAGGGCACTATGACCACATTTCAAGGGAGTTGTCCCATACCAACAGCTAGTTAGTTGCATCATGATGCTACCACTTGTCCATTGCCTTCTACCCCAGATTCCATTCCACCTAGTGGATCAGTAACCACTTTTTCAATAGTCCTTTTAGGTGTTTGTCTCATATTTTATTTATTAAATAATAATATATTGTGCAAATTACAATCATGCTTGGACACATGTCCAAAATAAACTTTACAATAAAAGTTATCATAATGTTTTCTTAACACAAAAATGTTTTCCAGCTTAAAGGGTATGTTACATGGGAGGGGATAGCATCCTTTTAATCTCTAATTAAGGATGGATGGTAAAGATGCAGTGGTTTGGCACAATGATGGAATTTGACGGGCAAAATGACCGTCATGAGGCATTTTGGCCATCAAATATGGTTAAAAAATTTCATTAACCGTCATTTGTGAAGGGTAAATTTATCATTTAAACGTATTTTTGAAGGGTAATAAAATTTCTAAAACATCATTATATTTATTATTTTTGAATAATAGCAAATTTTATAAAACGTCATTATTTTACTAGTATTATTAATATCTTTGATCTTATATAAAACTATATTTTCCACATTAGAATTCCAACCATACTTTCACTTAGTAAATAGAAAAATATATTAAATTAGTATTATTTCTATTCCTTTCCATTACAAGTTGCATTGATTTTTTCATAGAAAAAGAAAAACTCATTTAACTCAATGATGTTTCCAATTTCCATTACTTTTTTTTATTTTTCTATTATTACAAATACAATGAGTATCTACATACTACAAATTTCAGTGCTCAATGATCATTGATTACATTAACATTCTACTGCTACAGCCTACAAGCCTACATCAACTAAATGACTTGGATTGTAGAAGTTGAAAGTTCCAAGAAGTTGGGAGTTTGAAGTTGGTGCAGTTGAAGCCTAAAGTCTTGGAGACAAAACTTTGGAAAGCATTATCACAGCCTACAAGTAACTCCTGCATGATCTTGCATTTTATTTACTGATAGGTTTAGATTCAAAAATTTGTTTGAAATCTACAATTTTGAAGAAATGTTATAAATTTTTTGATAATTTTAAATAGCTATATCATATATGTAGGCTGAATTATTTCTCTTGACATGATATTTAGTGGCTTATCTCATGATTTGAGTAATGTATATAGATTTAGATGTTGAAATTGAAATGAAAATCTCATATATTTCTATTATGGTTCAATTTCAATGAGAAATGCAGAATTTAAATGAAAGCAAATACTAAATAAGGTGTTAAGAGACATACAATATTGAATATACAGAGAAAAACTAGAATACAAAGCTATATTTTGCAGAGTCCTATATTCATCATTATATATAAAAATTTGTGATAATAATCTAATTTAGAGAGACTTGCAAAGTTGAAATTTTGTGACCTGAAGAGCTTTGCTAGGTAGCGAGAAATCGCACTAAAAAGGCCATTGAGAAGGTTTTCAATATTTTTTATATTCACGTATTCAACCCAACTCTTTCTTCTGAATTTAACTTGAATAGAGCAGAGTTGGGTGACCTATGGCATGACAAAAAGAAATGGTTAGGCGAGGTATGAAATGGCACTAAAATAAACCATCTTGCTCCACTCCTCTCGGAACGAAGCTCATCCGACCGACCCTTATTGAATGAAAATGAACTTATTGGAAGATGCTTCCTCCTTTCCTTCACCTCTCAAACATCCCATAAGTTGTCCCGCTTGATGGTCGAGTGACCAATGGTGGAGGAATGGATTTTGTCATAGCATCTTCGTATGTGTTTGTTGTTTATGAGGAAAAATGAGAGTGTAAAAGCATGACATATATATTCGAGAATGGTGTTAAGCCACTAAAGAAATAATTATGAAGATTGTTCTCCACACTTGCTCAGGACCATTTCTATTTATGCTTTATTATGATGTGTATTCATATTTTTTCTATTTAAGCTATATTTGTATATAATATTAATTTAGTACACAAATAATATATAAAATAAATAGAAATCAAGTTAATAGACCATGATAGATATTAATAATGATCATTTTAATTTTAATGTAAAAATGTCAAGAAAATAAATATTGTTTTGAAAAAAAAATAACAAAATTTAATTATTGAAGGGTAAAATTTTTGGCAAGACTTTATTGCTGAAGGGTAAAAATTTAAAAAAAAACTTTCATGACGGGGTGATATATACACCCAAAATGTCAAAAAAAAAAAACTTCGACCGGTAGAGTGAAAACCAAATTCCAACACTGGTTTGGCATATACCCTAAGAAAGATTCGTCAAGCACACATATCTAATGGCCCAAATTTGCTTTTGCCAAACAGCATAGTGAACAGTCATTTGTTAATCCACCGTTTTTTTCATTAATTAAAGTCTTTGCCAGGCGGGAGTCAGTTTTTTCTTTGATCCGAGCCTTTGCTGGGCAGGAACTTCAATGGGTTAAATGAATCGCCTTAAACCGTCTTCCATGACATTGTCTTCACCTGCCATACTTATCAAGGGCCATTCCTGTTAGACAACATATTATAAACAATATATGAAAAAGATAAGCAAAGGCATGAAGAGGAATATGGCCTAAAAGGCAATATATTAATGAGCTGTTAAGCTATCTAGCATATGTACAAAGATGTATATATATATTACACAAACACCTGTCATGTAACCGCAGTTGGCATAAAAGGAAATATAGTAATGAGCTGTTAAGCTATTGTATAAAGATGTACATATATATTACACAAACACCTTAAGTGTCATGTAACAACATAACAGTTAGGTTAAACTAACTAATAATGATTAATCTTTAACCATTCTTTCTATTTTTCTGACTCGATCATCAACTGAACCCTAGGTCCCATGTTCGAGTCTTCTCTTTTGAGTTTGCTGGACAATGGAGATTCTGTGTATATAAGGTGGTATGGATTGGTGAAGATCTAACAGAGAGATGGGTCGATCTCATTTCTGTGAAAAAGCACATACCAAGAAAGGCGCCTGGAGAAAAGAAGAAGACGAGGTACTCATTTCATATATCCAAGCCCATGAAGAAGTCTGCTGGCGGTCCCTTCCAAAGGCGGCAGGTTCCATTCCTCTAATCCATATCATATTCCTCTCTTGTTTTCCAGTTTCAATGAAATGTTATGTACTTACTGTTCTCTGTTCGCTCACTGCATTGTTACTTCACTGAATATTATTTTTACACAGATCGATATGATAAATTGTGCTGGAACAATACAAATACATTTATATTATTGAGTATTTTCAAATTATGAAAACCTATTCACTTGTTCTCTTTTGACAATAAAGACAAGCACAAGCACAATTGGAGAGATATATGAATCAATTAGGGTTGGTATATATCCTTCGATCTCTAATGCATACATAAAGTGAAAAATTATTGAAATCAGCACTTTCATTTTTATTATGAATGCTTTTTTATAATAGCAGGAAGAATTTTCTCTCTAATGCATACATAAAGTGAAAAATTAATTAAATCCGCACTTTCACTTTTATGATGAATGTTTTTTCATAATAGCAGGAAGAATTTTCTCTCGAAGCTACGCTGTATAGAAAAGCCCCTGTAGAGTTTTAATTTCAAAAGAAGTCTGCAAAATCTGTTCCAGTTGTTGAATCAACATCTCACAGTACATGGTTTCTGATCTTTATCATGAAAACTTTTTGGTTTTTCTTTTACATACCAGCACATGATTGATTATTAGAAGACGTTTACCAGCACAATTCCATAAACCAAACATAAAACATTTTTTCTCTTTTGGATTTAACATAAATAACAGTCTACACCCCTCTCTTCCTGAAATATCATATATGAACTCTGCTGCTTTATGTGGAGATTAACAGCGTGAGTCTGTCTTGTAACTTATTTAAATAGTTATAAAATATCCTTTGAAATTTATAATCTCGCGTCTTAAAATCTGTTTTTCATACTTAAAAACATGGAAAACAAATCAATACATCGTTGATTAGAAAATAGAGCATAATCAATAGAATTCAGACCAACTTTATGAAAGATATTTACAAAAAGCTCTTGGAATTCGACTATAATCAACAGAATTCAAGCCAATTCTATGAAACATACTCACAGAAAATTTATTTAACAGTTGAAGCACTTCATCACCATTGCAAATCAATTGTCCGGAACTTTTAAAATGTTTATGCTGGTATGAGTCTGATTTGAGGTTTTGTAGGTTTGCTTCTTGTGAAGAGAATTCAGGCCAATTCTATGAAACCTACTCACAGAAAAGTTATTTAACATACTCACAGAAAAGTTATTTAACAGTTGAAGCATTTCATCGCCATTGGAATCAATTCTACAGAAATTTTAACATGTTTATGCTGGTATGAGTCCGATTTGAGGTTTTGTAGGTTTGCCTCCTTGTTAAAAGATCTATGATTTTCTATCTAAACTAATGATATAACTTCTATAATTATTTCAATTTTCAGAACTCTGTGATCGAAGTTATGGTGGGAGTGTTCTACTTGATCCATCTCATATGTTTTTAATGGATGTTTCAGAAAAATAAAATGTGGTCCATGCTGTTGATGATGGACCACATTGATTATTCCAAAATGCCCAGTAAGCTTTTACTCTGTTATTTCCTGTAAGAACTATAAAAGCTATATATACCATCAAAATTAAGGATAATCGAGGCATTAACCATTTGATTATCAAGATTTCCTTAACAAAAAAAGCACCACTGATATGTATACTCAAATAAAACTATGATTCGATAGTCGAAATCAAATATTAAATTTAGAATAGTTACAATTCAATTTACTCAGATATTAATAATAATACTATTTGTTATATTAAAATATACATAAATCTTTCTTAATATATATGTAAACTATTTCTATTTTATATATGTAAACTATTTCTATTTTAATTCATATATTTATCTGTCTAACAAATAGTATTATTATTAGTATCTAAATAATAAAATATTTATATATATATATATATATATATATATATATATATATATAAAATAAAAAATATATTTTTATATATTTATAAATTTTTAATTAATAAATTTTACATAATTATATAAAATTACAATTATTTCTTTAATTGTTTTAAAATGTGTGCAGATGGAGTTTCTCCCTTTCCAAGAATACATTTAAATTCAAGCCATTTTTACCTTTTCCAAAAACCAAACCCTATTTATTGGTATAAATATTAATGTGGCAACCTGTTACATGTATGAAGAGAATGAACTCAACATTTCAAATTAGGGTTTATGGTTTGCCTCGGACAAAGCGTGGTTTGGAAATGGTGTGGCAATTCGATGCAATTTCTATTTGCTTTCTACCTACTTCTAAGCATCCAACATTTAAATCAAATATGGGATAATAATCCCATATTTCGGATGGCCGAGGACAAAATAATGCCCATGATCCCTACATTCTCATTCTCTCGGGAACTGAAAAGCGAGTCATCCCCAAGTAATTATAAAAGTCATACGAGGAATTCTGAAATCTATTTTCAAACATCAAGCCCGATCGATCTGTTATTTCCATTCTCTCATTCTAGGGTTGGGTCAAGCCCGCCTTACCAAAACAAACTGGGTCACCTTTCAAAATATGAATATTGGTGCTATACTTTGGCCCTTATTACATCTTACTATTATTATCATATAGGCTTATATGAGTAAATAATACTATATAGTACTTACTCTTTGTCATGGCGAGTAAACCTATTCCTGTGCTTTGTCCGAGGCAAACCATTAACCTAAAGACTTTCAATTACTTTCTTGTTCCTGGGTCGATGCCCGAGTGGTTAATGGGGACGGACTGTAAATCCGTTGGCAATATGCCTACGCTGGTTCAAATCCAGCTCAACCCACACAACTTATAAACCATTTTTTATCTTATAAACCATTTTTTAACCACTTTTCACCATTCTTGACAAAACTTTAAATGCTGACAACTTCTTCATCTGGAGGTCGTTTAGCTCGAAAAAAACATTAATGAAAAGCTGTCCACAATTTATTTGAGATATTGAGTTCATTCTCTGTCTTCAGACATGTAATAGGTTGTCACATTAATACTTATACCAATAAATAAATAAAAACCAATAAATAAAAATTGGTTTTTGGAAAAGATAAAAATGACTTGAATTTAAATGTATTCTTGGAAGGGGGGAAACTCCATCTACACACATTTTAAAACAATTAAAGAAATAATTGTAAGTTTATATAATTATGTAAGATTTATTAATTAAAAATTTATAAATATATAAAAATATATATTTTATTATATATATCATATATATATAAACATTAATAATAACAGTATTTGTTAGACAGATAAATATATCAATTAAAATAGAAATAGTTTATATATATATTAAAGAAAAATTTATATATATTTTAATATAAAAATAGTATTATTATTATTGTCTAAAAAAATATAATATTTATAAATATAATAGTTTTTTAAATTCTATATATGATAATAAATATGTTAAATATTTATTATAAATCTAATTATTTATGGGGTAATTTAATTCTATATATGATAATAAATATGTTAAATATTTATTATAAATCTAATTATTTATGGAGTAATTTGCATAGATCCAATTTACCTTTAAATTTATCAAATTTATGTAAAATACAAACCTATTTTGTAATAAAAAGGATTTTTAATGAAAAGTTTAACATGAAGGAATTTTGATCCTTCAACTAGATTTATAACTTAGGATTAAGATGAATGGTTTATCTTTATATATATAAAGAAATGTGTTTTTGTTGGGAGGGAAAATAATTATCATTTTTAAGATAATTTTCAAAGAATTGATTAAGAAATATTTCCATTTGATTATGATATTTCAATAGATTTTTAAGTTTAACATAGGTTTATATTTTTTAGTTTACAAGATCTCTTCTTAACTGTTTCTATGGTTAATAGTTATTATTAATTTATAGGAAATAAATTGTAAATATGTCTTTGGTTTCTAAGAATAAATCTGCAGATAATCCCAATAATTTTTTTATATCTCAATAAAGTTTCAAAGTTTAACATAACTCTATACTGTTTTTTGAGTTTTTGTTTTTTTAACGTCTCCCAAGTTGGAAGGTGCAAAGAACTTCTGTGGTTAAGAATTATTAGGTATAAATTTCTAGGAAAGAAATTTGTATGTATGTCTTTTGTTTGTACCACTGAATCTGCATATAGTCTCAATATAATGACAAAACTAAATAGACCGTTTGTACCTATGCCGTAAAAATTTCAGTCTTCAAGATAATGATTGAGCCATTCAATCACTTTGCACGAACTCTATCTGAGCCTCATGATTTCTTGATATTGATATCTTTGTATGGAAAAATTATATTATATTTACAAATTTTTCACGAACTTTGTTTCAGTACCATGAATTCTTTATATTATATCCTTGTACGAAAAAAGTAGATTATATTTACAAATTTTGATATTATTATATTTTCAAATTTTGATATTAAGCTGGTTGATTGAATCAGTCAAACTAAATCTTAACTTAGGAATCAAAGTGAAGTGATTTTTAGGAATAGATTAAAAAATATATTATTTTTAATAAAAAAAGTTTTTATATTGAATATTTTTGTTTGAAATGTTTAAAAAAATTATTTTAAATCAAAATTTTTATTTAGTTAATTTATATAGTTTGATATATAAGATTGATGGGATGAAAAATGAAACTAAAATATTCCCTTAAATTTGTTAGTTTAAAAAATGTATTTATATTGGTGAACAAAAACATGGTCATGTTAGTTAAAAGGATTAAAAGGAGTTATAAGAATTTAAAGTGGATAAATGCTTTTTAAGTAAAAAAATGATCATTTACCTTAATAACTTTTCTTATTGAATTTCATAACCAATTTACTATAAAACACATGCCAAATTATTTATATCTATCACTCTTCCTATTATAAAACATACATGGAAACCTAATGTAATTTTTTTTCCATTTAATATTTAAAAGAAGTAAAAACTTATAAAATTAAACCTTAAAATTTTTAGAAAATGTAAACTTTGTTATTTCAAATCTTAAAATACCTAAAATTATAACTTATAAAAGCTTTCAAATGATAAATTTAACTATTTTAATTTTGTTTTCAATTAATTAATTGTATTATTTTACCAAAATTACACAATCACATTTATCTTTTTAAAATTTTGATTATATTATTAAGATGAAATGATTATATATTGGACATTGTAATGCCTCTAGACTAGCTAGAGACCTTGAGGGCCCTTGCCATGTGACCCAACTAAATAAATTATTAATAAAATGGACACTAGCATTACAACATCACCCTTCATGGACATGTTATTGCCACACACCCAAAATTGAACATAGTCAATCATGGTTTCCTTGAGTTAATCACAGTCAACCATGGTAAAACATAACCATGGTCCACCATAAAAAACATAATTACACATCATCAACCATATTCAACCATGAATTGAAGTCAACCTTAGATTGCTGTCAAGCTTGGTTCAAATTCAACTATGGATTGAAGTCGACCCTGGATTTAAGTCAACTATGGACATAATTCAATTATTGAATTAAGTCACCCATCGATTGAATTCAATGTTGGATTGAAGTTAACCGTAGATTGAATTTAACCAAGGGTTGGAGTCAACCACGGAATGGAATCAACCTTGGATGGAAGTCAACGATGGATTGAAGTCAACCATAAATTGATGTCAACCTTTGATTGAATTTAACCTCTAATTGAACCGCACTTTGCATAAAATTCAACTATTGTTTGAAGTCACCTATGAATTGAAGTCAGGTGTGATTCAAAGTCAACCTTACTTAACACTTAACAATCGATTAAAGTCAACTATGGATTGAAGTCAACCATGTAATGAATTTAACCTTGGATTGAAATGAACCTTGCCCTAAAATTCAACCATGGATTGAAGTCAACCTTGCTTAAACGTCAACTACGGTTTGAAGTCAATCTTGATTAAAAGTCAACTATGGATTGAAGTCAACATTTCTTAAAATTCAACAGTGATTGAATTCAACCATTTTTTACTGTAGTCAACCATGGTTAACCATGAATAACCATTGTTAACTATAGTCAACTATGGTCACCCATTAAAAACCATGGCTAAGTATGAACAACAATTACTATTACCATAGTAAACAACCACATTTTTAAATGTGGTTAAAGTCAACCATGGATTGAAGTCAACCATGGATTAAAGTCCATCATGGATTGATGTCAACCTTTCATTGAAGTTAACCTCTAATTGAACCGTACTTTGCATAAAATTCAACTATTGTTTGAAGTCACATATGAATTGAAGTCAGGTGTGGTTCAAAGTCAACCTTGCTTAACACTTAACAATCGATTAAAGTCAACTATGGATTGAAGTCAACCATTTAATGAATTTAACCTTGGATTGAAATGAACCTTGCCCTAAAATTCAACCATGGATTGAAGTCAACCTTACTTAAATTTAAACTACAGATTGAAGTCAATCTTGATTAAAAGTCAACTATGGATTGAAGTCAACATTTTTTAAAAGTCAACAGTAGATTGAATTCAACCATGTATTGAAGTCATTAATGTTAACATGATTAATGGATTGAGGTCGACTATTGGATTGAAGTCAACCTTCGATTAAATTCAACCATGGTTTGAAGTCAACCTTGGATTCAAGTCAATCTATGATTGAAGTAAACTTTGGATTCAAGTCAAGCTTTTTTACAACCTTGGATTAAAGTCAACCTTTTTTACAACCTTTGACTGAAATCAATATTGAAGTCAGGCTTGGATTGAAGTTACTGATGGATTGAAGCCACACTTGGAATGAACTAAACCTTGGACTGAAGTCAATTATGAATTGAAGTCAACTAGAGATTCATGTGAACCTTGGATTGAAGTCACCCTTAGCTTGAAGTCAACCATGGATTGAATCCAGCCTTGCTTAAAAGACAACTATGGATTGAAGTCAACCTTTGCTTGAAGTCAACCTTTGATTGAAGTCAACCACGGTTTAAAGTCAACAATGGATTAGAGTCATTATTGTTAATATTATTAATGGGATGAATTCAACCATGGTACAAAGTCAAATTTGGATTGAAGTCAACAATCGATTGAAGTCAACCTTGTATTTAAGTCAACCATGGATTAAAGTCTACCTTCACTCGAAGCCACTCTAGGATTGAAGTCAACCTTGGATTGAAGTCAACCTTTTAGACAAACTTGGATTGAAGTCAAGCTTGAAGTCAACCTTGAATTGAAGTTACCCATGGACGGAAGTCAACCATGGATTGAAATGTAACTTCGATTGAAGTAAACTATTGATTGAATTCAACCATGGATTGAGGCCAATCGTGAATTGAAGTCACCCTTAGATTGAAGTCAATCGTGGATTGAATTCAACCTTTCTCTAAATGAATCTATGGATTTAAGTCAACCTTTGATTGAGGTTGACCTTAGAAAGACGTCAAAGATGGATTGAATTCAACCTTGGATTGATTTCAACCATGGATTAAAGTCAACCCTGGAATGAATTCAACCACGGATTGGAGTCAACCTTCGATCGAAGTCAACCTTGGATCGATGTCACAAATGGTCAACATAGTCAAGGTCAACAATAGTCAACTATTCTCCATAGTGATCAATCATAGTTCTATAGTACCAAATGAAAATATTCAATTAAATCTCGCCAATTATTAGCATTGTTATTTTTATTATTTTAATAGTAATAGTAAACTCATCAATTATTATTATTATTATTGTAATAACATTAATAATTTATGAATTATTTCACAAAATTCAAATTTATAACAAATGTAATACATTAGACATAAAAAAAAAATCATAATCAACAAACATTACAATATCAAAATCATAATGCATCATAACCATACCATTCATAAACATTGCAAGATGACAAAATCATTTATGTACGTCCCAATGTGCCATAACTATTTTTTAATGTAGCATCATTCCATACCCATGGATTACCATAATCACAGTCAACCATGGTAAAACATAACCATGGTCAACCATAAAAAACATAATTACACATCGTCAACCATATTCAGCCATGGATTTAAGTCAACCATGGATTGAATTCAACCATGGATTGAAGTCAACCATGTATTGAAGTCAACCTTCGATTGCAGTTAAGCTTGGTTCAAATTCAACTATGGATTAAAGTCAACTTTGGATTGAAGTCAACTATGGACATAATTCAATTATTGAATGAAGTCACCCATCAATTGAATTCAACGTTGGATTGAAGTTAACCACATATTGAATTCAATCCAACCGAATTCAACCATAGTCAACCATGGTCAACCATAATCATCCATGGTCAACCAACTAGGGTCAGCCATAGTCAACCATGGTTGACCACATTCGACAATGAACATCCATGCTCATCCATGAATAACCATAATCAATCATAGACAATCATGAACAACCACCGTCAACCATAGTTAACCATTAATAACTATAGTAAACCATCACTGATGATAGCCAATGATAGCTAGCCAAATATGAGAAACCATGTTCATCCATGAACAACCATAATCAACCATGGTCATCATGAATAACCACTATAAACCATTGTTAATCATTAATAACTATAGTAAACCATCATTGACAATATCCAACTAAAGTCAATTATGAATCATCATAGTCAACCATAGTCAACCATGGTCAACCATTTTTTACTATAGTCAACCATGAGCAACCATGGTCAACCATGAATAACCATTGTTAACTATAGTCAACTATGGTCACCCATGAAAAACCATGGCGAAGTATGAACAACTATGGTCACCGATGAAAAACCATGGCGAAGTAACCCATTAACAACCATGGTTAACCATAGTCAACCATGGTCAACCATTATTGACTATAACAAACCATGAGCAACTATTGTCAACCATGGTCAACCATGAATAACCATGGTCGACTATAGTCAATTGTGGTCAACCATGAAAAACCATGGTGAACCATGAACAACCATAGCTTGGCATTAACAACCATGGTTAACCAACTATGGTCAACCATAGTCAACCATATTCAACTAAGGTCAATCATAGTTGTCTAATAATAGTCAACAATATTCAACCAAAGGGTCTACTATAGTCAGCCATAGGGTCAACCATAATCAAGCATGGTCATCCATCATTCATCATAATCAACCATGAATAACCATAGTCAACAATGGTCAACCATAATAAACCATGTTCAACCATGAATAACCATAGTCAACCCTATTCAACTAAGGTCAATCATAGTTGGATAATAAAAGTCAACAATATTCAACCAAAGGGTCTATCATAGTCAGCCATAGGGTCAACCATAGTCAAGCATGGTCATCCATCATTCACCATAGTCAACTATGAATAACCATAGTCAACAATGGTCATCCATAATAAACCATGTTCAACCTTGAATAACCATGGTTAACCATGGATTGAAGTCAACCACGGTTTAAAGTCAACAATGGATTGAAGTCATTAATGTTAATATTATTAACGGGATGAATTCAACCATGGTACAAAATCAACTTTGGATTGAAGTCAACAATGGATTGAAGTCAACCTTGTATTTAAGTGAACAATGGATTAAAGTCTACGTTGGCTTGAAGCCACTCTAGGATTGAATTCAAACTTGGATTGAAGTGAACCTTTTAGACAAACTTGGATTGAAGTCAATCTTGAAGTCAACCTTATATTGAAGTTACCCATCCATAGTCAACCATTGGCAACCACGATCAACCATAGTAACCCATTAACAACCATGGTTAACCATAGTCAACCATGGTCAGCCATTCTTGACTATACTAAACCATGAGCAACTATTGTCAACCATGGTCGACTATAGTCAACTGTGGTCAACCATGAAAAACCATGGTGAACAACCATAGCTTGGCATTAACAACCATGGTTAACCAACTATGGTCAACCATAGTCAACCATATTCAACTCACGTCAATCATAGTTGGTTAATAATAGTCAACAATATTCAACCAAAGGGTCTACCATTGTCAGCCATAGGTTCAACCATAGTCAAGCATGGTCATCCATCATTCACCATAGTCAACCATGAATAACCATAGTTAACAATGGTAAGTCATAATAAACCATGCTCAACCATGAATAACCATGGTTAACTATAATCAACCATATTCAACTAAGGTCATTCATAGTTGGCTAATAATAGTCAACAATATTCAACCAAAGGGTCTACCATAGTCATCCATAGGGTCAACCATAGGCAAGCATGGTCATCCATCATTCACCATAGTCAACTATGAATAACCATAGTCAACAATGGTCAGCCATAATAAACCATGTTCAACCCTTAATAGCCATGGTTAACCATGGATTGAAGTCAACCACGATTTAAAGTCAACAATGGATTGAATTCATTAATGTTAATATTAATAACGGGATGAATTCAATCATGGAACAAAATCAACTTTGGATTGAAGTCAACAATGGATTGAAGTCAACCTTGTATTTAAGTCAACCATGTATTAAAGTCTACCTTGGCTTGAAGCCACTCTATGATTGAAGTCAATCTTGGATTGAAGTGAACCTTTTAGACAAACTTGGATTGAAGTCAAAATTTAAGTCATCCTTAGATTGAAATTACCCATCCATAGTCAACCATTCGAAACCACGATCAACCATAGTAACCCATTAACAACCATGGTTAACCATATTGAACCATGGTCAACCATTATTGAATATACTAAACCATGAGCAACTATTGCCAACCATGGTCAACCATGAATAACCATGGTCGACTATAATCAACTGTGGTCAACCATGAAAAACCATGGTGAACCATGAACAACCATAGCTTGGCATTAACAACCATGGTTAAGCAACTATGGTCAACCATATTCAACTAAGGTCAATCATAGTTGGCTAATAATAGTCAACAATATTCAACCAAAGGGTCTATCATTGTCAGCCATAGGGTCAACCATAGTCAAGCATGATCATCCATCATTCACCATAGTCAACCATGAATAACCATAGTCAACAACGGTCAACCATAATAAACCATGTTCAACCATGAATAACCATGGTTAACCATAGCCAACCAAAGACCATCATGGTCAACCATGAACAATCATAGTAAACCACGAATAACCATGGTTAACCAACTAAATTAATTAATTAAATTATTTAAATTAATTTAATTAATTTCATTTAATTAATTAATTATTTAATTTAATTAATTAATTTAATTTAATTTAATTTAATTATTTTAATTTAATTTAATTTAATTAATTAATATACATAATTTAATTAATTTAATTTAATTTAATTAATTAATTTAACTTAACTTAATTTTTAATATGTTTTATTTTTATTTTATTTAATTTTTAATATGGGTTAATTTAAATTAATTTTATATGTTTTAATATTTTTATTTAATTTAAATTAATTTAATAATAAATTTATTTTATTTATTTAATTTAATTTTTAATATGTTTTAATATTTTTAATTTAATTTAATTGATTTAATTTAATTTAATTAATTTAATTTAATTATTTAATTTAATTTAATTAATTAATTAATTGAATTGATTTAATTTAATTTAATTTAATGAATTTAATTTTATTAATTTTATTTTAATTTAAATTTAATTTTTAATATGTTTTAATATTTTTATTTAATTTAAATTTAAATTTTTTTATTTAATTTTTTTTAATTTAATATGCATTTCTTTTCCTTTTTAGTTTCAAATAACATTTTTATTAATTTTTTTAATTTAGGTATTTATTCCCTATTCTGTTGTTCACTAGCAACAACTACATTTTTAAATGTGGTTGATATTTGCCATCAGCGAATATCAAGCACTTTTAAATGTCTGATCATGGTTGATGTAGGCTGATCAACCAATATCAACCACATTTAAAAATGTGGTTGTTGCTAGTCTATACTACTATTCACTAATAACCATACATACTAGTGGAAAATATGCAAGTGCAATTTTGACAATTATCTATACTAACTGCTATTCACTAATGTTTAATGTCTAATGGGTTTTGGTGCAATTTTTATTATTACTCAGTTATTTGTGAGAGTTGGTTTATATCTTTGAGATATATATATCTTAAAATTCCTAATTTCGTTGAACTTCTTAAAAAAATATGCTTGCATAAAGAAGGCGTACAAAGGACTTCCACTCTGCTTTTTGGTATCTTCTGATGGAAGGAACTTCAACAAAGAGCCATCACCTTCAAACATTTAAGTGGTATTTTCCATGCTCTGGTTGATTCGGCGATGCCGCTTTCTATATGTGGGTAAGAAGGGGTGTTTACCATAATAATACAATCTTATCCCCAATATATATATCGCATTTAGCGTGGCATATTCTTATGGAAACCAAACCAAAAAACAGTGTTAACGCCAACCTACCACTGCATGGGATTGCTTTGAGCTTGATCGACTGGATGCTGCTATTTGTTGGCTAGACGTGTGGTGGAGCGATGTCACACCAAAGCTATTTACTACAGCAGTTCATTACTTATGATTCATCTTCTTAGAATGGTGCATTGTTCTTGTTGAGCTTTGGCAATTTCGTTGGAAGACATGTTTTTGAAAACTATAAGCATTTGCTTATGCATTGGATTGATATTAGATATGTGGTTCAGGTTCGATGATACAAAACAGTCCACTTGAATTAACAAAGAAAATCGTAAAAACGACAATAGTAAATACTACACACTTAAATAGTAAGAAGAGCGTTGGCATAAATATATCCTAAACATACTGAAACAATCGGCTGCATTCAATTCTTTATCACAAGATCATGTCATTTCTTAATTAAATTCCATCCAATAAATAGATCATAAATGCATTTCCCCCATAACACATTCGATCATTCATAGCCATATATCTTATATTTTGTGATTTTAAAGAGCCTTATGTAAAAGTGCATTATCTTGAAAACCTAAATAGCTTTTCCTTTGCAGCCCCCGCATGGCTAAAACTAATGACATTATCCCAAGCCATTCCCTATGGCAAATGAGGTAGGCGTGGATATCTAAAAATGATTATGCTCGCCAGGTTGAAGAGTTTGAAAAGAGGGCACAGATACGAACCCGAAGTTCTTTGAAAACATAGAATAATAAATGTCTATACTTCAACACATGCTCCTTGCATGCATTTTGAAAAGTGGCAGTTGACGATCCAAGTGTCTAATTGCCAAGATTATTACTTGGAGACATTAGGTTCTAGTCCTTCTCACACAAACATTCAACTTCATTGCAATAATCCTAGATAGTTAATCATGTCAATTACTTCGGGACAATAGGTTCAACTCGAGCTTCATTTCATGTACTTGGCGTACCAGAGCTTCATGCATCGACAAGAGCTTAATGTACTTCCTAGTTGCACCTTCTAGCTAGCTCATACTGTAAACAGCTAGACTCGACTATCATATCAACTATCTCGCTCTAAAGACCGTCATATTGGGCTAGAACACATTTACCAAAACATCTTCAAATGGCGTTAACTCATATTGGGCTAGAACACATTTACCAAAACATCTTCAAATGGCGTTCTAGAGCGTTCCAACGCATGTAGGAGCCTTAAAAGGTATTTTTTTAATACGGGTTTATCAATTTCAATTGTAACTACCTCTCTCTACAAAGAAGTCTTACTAGTATGGACCAGATGCTACAGTGCCCCCAGCCATGAACTATCGCTCTATATAATTGGAGCTCCTTGTAATATTTAGAAAATGTACTGCTCTGCTTATCTGCTTAATGGTGGTCAGCATTTTGGGTTGATTCGTAGAGCGTTTTGTTTTTAACAGGTACAACAAATAAAGAGCTTGTAATTTCTCTATTCTTTCATCTTTAGTATTCCTAGCGAAAATTTTCTTATTGAGTTTTGCTTGATCATCATTTTAATTGAACCAGATATCCAATTTGTGGTATTTGCACAAATTACATGCTCTAGAATTTCGTTTGTATGCAACTCTATGTTTTATTTATTTCTCGTCTTGAGAAATAATTAGGTTCAATAAAGCTTTGAAAATTTCAAACTTCAAATTCACCTTTGGACAAAATTTTGATCTTTAGTCCTTAAGTAATATGTTTTGAAATTCAGTTGTATCTGAAATATATATCCAGTATCATAGATCCCTGAATTTCGCCTATTGAAAAAACCCCACCCTATGATTTCACTAAATAGATACTTTTGGCTGGCTTTCAATAGATCCCTGAATTTTGCCTATTGAAAAAACCCCACCCTATGATTTCACTAAATAGATACTTTTGGCTGGCCTTCAATGTTTCCTCTCTTTTGGCTCAGGTAGAATAGATATTTCTTATTTCCGTTTAAAATTTACTGACTTGATATCTTATTGCTATGTGATAACTATATACGTTGCAGTGTTGTTTTGATATTTGTCACAATCGGAATACTGTTCCATTTTGACAATATATCATTCAATGTTTTCTTGTTACAGAAAACCATAGCGAGGCCATCTGAATCAAGTAGAAGGCTACAGTCTTGAAATTCTAGTGGCTTTTTATAAAGATGTGCATGTCGCAAATTATACAAAAGGAAAGAATAGATGATGTGTTCTGGATTGGTTCAGCATCTTGGGCAAAAGCGATGAAATAGAATAATTCAAACGCTGAAGAATAGTGAAAGAAATGAGTCAAATAAATTAATTACTGATTATTAATGAGAATAATAATGGTTTTGCATTCACGGGGAAGAGCAGGAGGGGCTGGGAGGCCCAATTCCTAAAAAGTGTTCTCCTTTTCATATGCGGTGAAATAGAATCACATGCACTCAGTGCTACCAAGTCTGGGATGTCATCCACAGCTAAACAAATTGATTCTGCTAAGTTTCACGAGCAAGTTGTTTGGTTGAATATGGAACAGCCAGAGTTTTAGTTTTTCTCTGCCAATCACCAGTATAATACTTCCAAAACAACAATACCATCTACCAATAACTCAGTCGTTGTATCCATGGACTCAGTAGCAATTGTGACTCCACAATGATCGAGAATTGTGAGAATTGTTGGAGTGACCAACAACTTTGTAGGGAAAAGAAGGTCAGATTCAATGTTTATATTTACAAGTTTATATTTCTACCTTCAACGTCAATGGATTATTGTTTATTTAAAGCAATGAAACGCAATGTTATGAATAGTTTTTCCTTCAATATAAACATGAAATGCAATATCTCTACATAATTTACTTCAATGCAAAATGAGATTTGACAATACATTAACTCTCATATTTATGAAATATGACATTTACAAACAGATAAATAGGTGTTACCTGAATCTCAATATTAATAACATAATGACAAAGCTCAGAAGATGTAAATACAAGATAGCTCATAAGATGTAAATACAAGATGCTGATGTTCGAAGAAGAAGTTGTTGCTCCAAATCTCAAATCTAGCCTCCCGGGAAGAGGCTGCTCCAGATATAGAATCTTTGCATCAAGCAAAGAAGGCCGGACAATGAAATTTTGCATCAAGCAAAGAAGGCCCGAGAAGGCGGTGCCTTTAGAAGGCTCGAGAAGGAAATTCCATAAGAAGATGTTGTGAGTTGGCTGTGTGTGAAGGACGTGTCGATGGTTGTGAAGGACCAAATCAATTTCTGAATTAATGTTCCAAGTTCTAGCGAACCAATTAATCTAGAAATTAATCTTCAAACAATTTATGTTCTATATAGTTCAAATACAATATTGTTTTTTTCCATGTTTATAATCACAGTATTCAATCTTTATTATTATTATGAGACAGCCCCCAAATGCTCTCAGAAATTAATGGGAAGATCTGACGAACTGCTACAATTAATGGGAAGATCTGACGAACCTGCAGTAGCAGTTGGAAGAAGTATTAGTGTTAATGCTGGTGTCAATGCTAGCATTTTTCAGCGGTATGGAATGCACTTAAAGTCCATTGGAGAACCTGCAGTTGGAAGAAGTATTGGTCAATGCTAGCATTTTCCAGCAAACACCTGTATGGAATGCACTTAAAGCCCATCGAAGAACGAAGAACGCAAAAAGAGGAATCCATTCCCAATACCTACGCTGCGGCTGCGGCAATAACGCTTCAAAATATAATCCGATGGACTTGCGGCGATAACGCTTCAAAATATAATCCAATGGACTTGCAGAATGCTTCAAAATATAATCCATGGACTTGCAGAAAATATGGATTTTTATAATAATTTATAAAAAATTATTTAAAAACTTTGGTTAAAGGGGTACATTGAACATAAGTCAACTGAAACTAATGCTTAGTTCAACGCGAACACAATTAGTACCGTGGCCTTCAGCCGGGACTAACAAGGTTTCAATGAAGGATTTCAATACTCAGTGAATTGCCTTCGAGATGAGCACCAAACAACCTTGGAAGCAGCCTTTCCCTCGACTATCTCTGTGCTGTTCAAAATACCATTCTAATGTTGTTGGTGGTCATTTAAATGGTCCCCCTGCGGCTTTATGACAGACACAAACGCCGCTGCCTGCAATCAGCGAATTCCATGCAAATAAAAGAATAGTAAACTCTACAACGGCGGCTTTCAACCCATTTGTTGGTGCAATACAGAAAAAACGCCCACCGTGGGGCTCGAACCCACGACCACAAGGTTAAGAGCCTTGCGCTCTACCAACTGAGCTAGACGGGCATACGGATTTTAAGGTTTATTAACTTACATAATTTATGGTATATGAAGAGTTCTCTAAAATCTATCGCTTACGTAGAATTCCACGGTGTAACGTGCATTGTTTGCTTTTACTGGACAACGGCTAGATTTCATGTATATTGTTTGTGGAGAGAATTGGAGTGATTTTTCTTGTTGACTTCCAAGACTCGTTCAAATTCATCATATTGTTATGGTGGATCATCCTTTATTCTTTTGAGACTCTATCATTTTTAACGGGTAGTGCATTCGTTCACATTGATACAGCCAAACTTGATAACGTATTCCTTAATAAGTTAGAACAATTGAATTTTCGGATGTTCCAGAACATAATATATTTATAGGATATCACAATATAATCTGCTACATTTTGGAAAATCAGTATTTATTTCCTGTTTGTGCCCAATCTTGGGTTTAAATGTTACGAAAAAATAAATCCGACATTGGACTCAGGAGCTTGCGTCTACAGAGTGACAAGTTTTACTCATTGCTCGAAAACAGATCCGTTTGCACGCATGGAATGCGGCTGGAGATCTGGGCTTGAATCTCAGCAGTCGCCCATTAATGGAGACATCGCCATATAAGGGTATAAATTTCTGCATGATCATGTTATAAGTAATCTCGGAGCCTTTACGACTTCTTGTTCATCATGTAAGGGTATAATATTAATCTATATTAAGTCTAGCTCCAAATGCTTTTGTCATGTGGCTGTAGTTTAGTGGTGAGAATTCCACGTTGTGGCCGTGGAGACCTGGGCTCGAATCCCAGCAGCCACAAAGTCATGTGAATTTTTATTTTGAAAATGAAATTATGTGAATTTTGAAAACGAAACGAAATTATGTGATTTTTGAAAACGACTGACCTTGGTGGCAGAAAATCTAGTATATTTTTTTTTTTCACATAAATATAACTTACTATTAATACCGCGAAATAGTAAATAGGAACAATACATCGGGTCAATCATACCATCAAGGTATAAGAAATAAAATATACGGGTGCATGAGTCCCAAATATCATCACATCCTACAGGATCCATACCAATATCCAACCAAGTGTCTGATAGTATGCCACCATATAACAAACATATAACCGCCATCAGCATAACCAAATGCTAACAAACCTCCAAGAGGCAAAGTATCACACTGCCATGACATAAATACATAAATAAGTCCAAAAAAGGTCCAAAACAGCCATAGGCCTGGACACTAGAGTCAAATCATAAATAGCGCCGCATAAACCAACCGGAAACAAAAATCCAACAAGATGTTGGAGATAGTAACTATGTACCTGCACAAATATATAGCCGAAAAACAACATGTAAGAAAATATAACAAAAGAGTCCTGTATGCCCAAACCAGAAGAGTCGGCTCCAAAGCAGGTCAATCAAGCCCCGAGAGAAAAGTAGGTCCCCATGCCACTCCTCCCACAGAATAATACCAGCCGGTGATTTCAGCGCCCTCTTGGAGAGGATATCAGCCTCCATATTTATCTCACGGAAGACATGGGCAAAGTGGATGTGCTGGAAGTCCCCAATGAATATCCGAACAGTAGTCAACCATTCTGAGAGGTTCAGCACATTGAGAGGGGAAGACCCCAATGCCCACGAAATAATGGATGAAGAATCACCCATAACAACAAGTGTGGAAACCTGAATGCGTCGAGCGAAATATAAAATGAGCCAGAGTGCACATAATTCTCTGCGTGTATTCGTTCCAGAACCCAGATTTAAATGGATCCGATAGGTATCGAAGCAGTTTGTATGGAGCACCACACCCGCCCCACAAACTCCACGCCCCCCAGCCGCAGCCCCATCAAAAAATCCACAAGGATACCATAAAACCAGAGGGGCATTACGGTACCCAATATGTTTAACAGAAGAGACAATCCTACCTCCCTGTAAGACCGGGCCAGTGTTATTCTCCATAAAATTAGCAATGATACGACCGCTTAACCAGTGCATGCTTATGGCTGTACCTTCGAATACAAAGCAGTTCCGAGCCCTCCAAAGCTCCCATAACATATAACAAGGGAGTTCAAGCCAACGTGCAGCTCGTGAGTCGCTGAGCCACTAACCCATACAGTCCAGCAATGTGGACGAGTGCCAAATAGCAGTTATGCCCATAGAGTTGGCAATATGCACCCAAAGCTCCCTCACAAATGGACAAGAAGAGAAGAGATGGTCAACCGTCTCCAAGTGTAAACAGCAAAAAGGACACCGGCCAGGACCATGGAAGCCCCGACGACAGAGGTTATCCCAGGTAAGAATCATGTTGCCCATAGCCAACCAGATAAAACATCTAATCCTCGGAGGAAGGGCAAGCTTCCAGATCACAGAATGCCACCAAACCCCCTTTAATTGACAGTCTGCAAATAATGAATCATAAGCAAGTTTTGAAGTAACCATACCACGAGCAACATCCCAAGACCATACCAACCTGTCCGGGGAGTCACGCAGATGAATATTTGTTTGATAGAGATTCTTAGTGAAGTCTGACCATTCCATACCCATCGCCCCATGTAAGCCAAGTTGACGAGCAGAGATCCATCCCCCACGATTGTAAGCAGCAGCATGTGACAGGTTAAAGAACCCCCGAGCACGAAGATGTGTAAGGAGTTCGGGCAAGAAAGAATACGAGTGTGAAGCCCCCACAACAGGGTCTAAACCCAGCCTGATCTCCCGGCCATTGCCAGGAATCCACGCGAGCCACTTTGCCACCACAGAATAAGAACCCATAAGCCCACGCCAAATATTAGAAGTGCCAATTACAGAGTGCCTGCCGAACCGAAACCAGGACGCAACCGGAGCCTTTTTGAGGTACTTGGCCCGTGTGATACAACCCCACATAGAATTATTAAACAATACCCGCCACAGGCTTTTTGCATGGAGTGCCATCACAAACAGTTCCAGATTCTTTATATTCCAGCCACCTAGACAATATGGTTGAGCCATACATTTCCAATTAGTTAAATGAAATCTATTCTTCTCACCCCCACCAGACCATATAAAGCGGAAGAATTTTCCCCGAAGAATGCGAATAATAGAAGCCGGAATTTTACAAAGAGAGAACCAATATACTCCCATTTCTAGAGGACGGACTTTGCCAAAGTAATACGGCCACCCAGAGAAAGATATCTCAGGCACCACTGACTAATGCGTAAATCAAAACGTTTAACAAGCCATAGCCAATCATTGGTCCGATAATTTACAGGTTTGAGGAAATTGCCGAGATACTTTGTGCCCTCTGATAACTCCTTAAATTCCAAAGGAAGAATACACCTGACACTTTGTTCCACATTCTCCTCCAGTGAGTGTTTCAGGAAAAAAGATTTCCTCAAACTGATGAGCATACCAGTAACCATATAGAAGAAATCAAGAATTCTCTTATACTGTAACCATTCTGCCAGAATTCCAAGCCCAAAAAGCATCACATCGTCCACGAACAGAGAATGTGTAACTGATACACCAGTCGAGACTTTTATACCAACAATAGAGCCTTCTCTATATGCTTTGTGAATAGAGAGGCTCAGCCCATCAATGATCAGCAGGAACAAAAGGGGAGAAAGAGGGCATCCCTGACGAAGCCCCCTGGATGCCTTGAAATAATCAGTCGGCTGGCCATTAATAAGAACTGCATAGTTGACAGACGTAACACATGCCATAATCCACTTCATAACCTTCCACGGGAGTCCAATTTGTATGAGGATCAATTTGAGAAAAGTCCAATTAACACGGTCGTAGGCTTTTACCAAGTCCAGTTGTAGAATGAGAGCCTCCATCTTCTTCTGATTAATATTATGGAAAACCTCTTGTGCCACCCCAACCGCGTCATGTATCTGCCGCCCCTCCAAAAAACCATATTGTTCCATAGAAATGAAAGAGGACAAGATCGGGTTGATACGCTGAGCAATTATCTTTGAGATGATCTTGTATACTAAATTGCACAAAGCAATCGGCCGATAATCATCAAAACTCTTCGGATGTGTAGATTTAGGTATCAGTGCCAGATATGTAGAATTTAACGCTCCGGAAACCATTCCCAAGGACCGAGATTCATCAACAGCATCCCTGAGTTCGCACCCCATAATATCAAAAAAATGAATGAATAGTTCCACCGTCCATCCATCCGGCCCAGGAGATTTATCCTTAGCAAAAACCCGGAGGGTATTCTGTACATCTGTGCATGTTATAGTCTCAAAAAATTTGTCCCCCTCCACATCCGTAAACATCCGCGGATATTCCTTTATTAGTTTAAACTGTTCAGGAAGGGATGTAGTTACAGGGTCAGTATAATACTCAAGAAAATGTCGAGATGCCTCAGACTTCAAAACATCATCACCCCGAATCCGTCTTCCATCATGATCATTAAGATCCCAAATGTTATTTTGTATCCTGCGGCCATCAGCATATCGGTGGAAGAACTTTGTATTTAAGTCACCAGCTTTAAGCCATATAGCCCGGCTCTTTAAACGCCAGGTCTCCTCTTGATTGAGGAGTATTTTTAGTTTCCTTTCTTCCATCAAAGACAGGCGAGCACGATCAGTAGGAGAGATCCCCACTCTCAGGGATAGATCCCAAAGATCACAAATATCTGCTTCCAGCGAATTGAGTTCAGAGGTCTGTTCAGCTTTTTTGGATCGTTCCCATTTAATAGTATAGTCTTTTAAGGACTTAAGCTTGACAGCAAGCTTATCCATAGCCGACCGCTCCCCCGAAACATCCATTTCTTCCCACAGAGATCGAACACCCACATCATAATCGGAATCATTTAACCATACAGAATTGAACTTGAATGGATATACACGGTGGTTGACCTCGGATTCAAATTGCATTATAATAGGAGTATGATCACTGATGTGAGTCTGCATGCACCAAGATCTATAAGTTTGAAACGAACACAGAAGTTTCTCAGATATCAGGAATCGATCAAGACGTTTGGATATTAAATTCTCATCAAGCCGACCATTTGACCACGTTGGAGTTAATGGCCGAGGTTCCACATCCACACGAGAGTATGTATCAAATAGATTTTTGAAATAAGCCCCAAGGGGGTCCCTCCGAGCCGCGCTACCCCAGATCTCTTCAGTGCCCCAAGAAAAATTCAAATCACCAGCAAGAATTAAATTGTCCAATGCCAATAAATGGCCAGAAACAGCCAAATTCCAAAAAGCTTCCCGGTTGCTATAGGGCCCATAGCAATTTATAATGTTTACAACATTATCAGACCCCCTGAAAGAGCCAGTCAGTAATATGCCCAGCGTGGTAATATATGAGTCCAGCTTAAAGACCCCCGGATTCCACACAGCCAAGAGACCACCAGAAAGACCGGCCGCATCCACAGAAGACATACACCACCCAGGCTTTATTTTATTGAAGAAAATACGGGCTTTCTCCCCACATACCATAGTTTCTTGTAAAAAAACCAGATCAGGATTTACAATTTGAAGGATTCTTTTGAGGGCCAGTTGTTTGGGCATGCCCCCCACACCCCTGATGTTTAAGGAGAGGAAAATCATTACCGACCCCTGGCTAGGGCTTTGATTCCTCTAAGAACCCTGGTATCAGGAGAGATGGGGGTATTTTGAATGGTTTTGTCAATACCCCCCAGAGTGTTGACCATAGAATTTTTCCTGGCACTTCTCGTTTTTAAGGGGGAGAAATCAGCAGCCAATCCGCCGAGTCGAGCCCCCTTAGCAATACATTGATCGCCCAACGTAGAAATGGCAGATGTTTGGAGTTTATTCTTTACAACCTTGTCAGGAGCCAATGTCGCAGAGGTCGGGGGAACCGTCTCAGATGTATTACATGGATTACATTCCCCAACAACCCGATTATTTATATAGATAGGGAGAGATGTTTTTTGGACAATTTCAGAGTATGAGGGGATGTGTAAAATACGGTCCTGTGCGACGGCCGGAGGAGCCGATGACATTAGCCCATCCTTGATAGGCTCACAATCTGGCACAGAGGAGGGGGTGACAGCCGGGGGGTCCGTTGATACAGGCCCGATCATACAAGGTCCAATGTCATGCAGAGATTCCTCACATTCCGAGGAGATGATAACAGTAGGGCTGTGAGTTAACGCCGACGCCACCGGAGATATGGGAATGTCAGAAGAGGTCCCCAGGGGGGAGGTATCATTAGGAAGTGGGAAATTAGAGGTGGGAGACGCATTATCAGTCGGGACAATAGGGTCCATTTCAGACTCAGAAGTAGATGACAGCTTTGGGTATAAACAACTCAAATAGTTACCGTTGTTTCCATTGTTCAGTTCCAAAGCATTTATAAATTTGATGTCCAAATCATTCAAAGAATGATAAAAAGATGGGTCATTGGATTCCAACTTACCCAATAAACCGGCAGCCGAAGGAGAAAACCTGTTGGAGTAACCGTCAAGACCACCCTTCGTGTCCAGCTCTTTGTCGCTGCCATCATCCGAGGCCCAAAAAGGATCCGCCCCCACCGGACGGCCAGTAGAAAATCGTTGTTTGCATTGCCTCCAAAGATGACCCACCTGTTTACAGTTGGAGCACCAAAATGGAATGCCCCAATAATCAATAACCAAATCAAGCCGACGACCGCGCCAATTGATGTGGAGAACATCAATTAGACCCAAAGAAATATCCACCTCCACCAGTAGCCGCCCCATGCGCCGATCAAACCCCGTGAGATGCTCCTCCTCTACATGAAGAACCGGCCCAAGCTATTGCCAATAGCCTCAAACGCCCCCCGATTCCATAGAGCGAGTGGCAAACCAGGAATGAGAACCCATAAGTGTCTCATACGCACAGTAGCCGAATCCGGGTCAAAATCCGTGTACCATTTTTGAAGCATGAGACTACCCGCCCCATGAAGCCACAACCAAGCCAAAATATCAGAACAGTGAGCTTCTTGCTCGAACTTGAACCCAAACCATCCACAAGCTAACGCAAAAACCTGTGTGGTGTAACCCACAATGGGTTTCCACTTCTCCGTCACCCACCCCACAATATCCTTGCGGTCCATGGCAAAATAAGAGAATTTTCCCACTAGTGCCATCAGATTGAACTCGACAAGTTCTTCAAGGCCCAAGTCCCTTCCCATAGTAAGCCACACCTCCCCTGGGCGGCAGCAAAATTTCTCACACAGACGGTGAGCAGCTCGCGAGTCCCGGCGCGAATTCCCCACCTGCAAATGTGGCGGGCAGGCCTGTATGCTCTCAACAGAGGGGTCTGAACCCGTTGTCAGCTCAGGAGCACCCGATAAATGCAGCTGGCCTTTTTTAGCTCCATGCCTGGCACGAGGGGTTCTATTCCGGCTACCCGAGTCCAAATGTCGCTTTCCATGCAACTTATCTCGGAAATAGGATGCAGGCTTAAAAAGCCCCGCCTCCTCCATTCTATATTCCGATGCGGTCATGGAGTTATCTGCCATAACAGGTGGATCTGCCACATGCATATCCATTGCCAGGTGGAAGACTGTCACGCACAGCCAACAACAGAGGGCTACCGTGCAACAACCAACAAGTAGTAACCAAAACCCCAAACCACAATAAAAGGTGTAAACCCCGACAGGAAGCCCAAATGTAGAGATGCCGATAAAGAGTAACAAACGGTGCCTGGAAACGGGAGCAAGCTGCCAGAAAAACTGTTAACAAACCGAGCGCTCGGGAATGAAAGTAACCACTGTTAACAACCCCAATAGGGCCAGTCGCACCGACAGTCACAACCCCGACAACATAAAAAAGAACCCCAGCAAAAACGGGCCCGGTAGCTAATGAAACGGTCCCAGAATTAAGCAGATAAGCCCGTCTATTATATTTATCCCCAGAAAAAACTAAATCCAGTTTAATAGCCGGAACCGACAAAACACCACACAAATGGTCGGGGCGTGAGTGCAGGCCAGGGAAAAACTAAACCGGAATCGAGAACCCACCGGTCGCTTTCCACCACTATAACCAAAAAAAGTATAAAACTGCACCTGAGTGGCTTTTTCAATGGCGATTATACCACGTCGACCCCCCGGAGAAAAATCATGTCTGCGCCGGAGTCCTGCCTGAACCTGCTACTCCCCACCAGCCACCGCCATTACCTGCATCAAACCCTCGCTGCAACCACCGCCACCGCATCCTATCAATCGAACTTACATACCATGTCGACCCCCCGGAGAAAAATCATGTCCGCGCCGGAGTCCTGCCTGAACCTGCTACTCCCCGCCAACAGCCACCGCCATTACCTGCATCAAACCCTCGCTGCAGCCACCACCACCGCTTTACATACATATTAAAAGTCCAAACCCTAAGCACAACCCGATCATTTTCTTGTTAGCGACTTGTGTTGTATCTTAATATTATTTTCAATACCATAACACTGTTAGATTTATCTTGACAAAGAATTTGGAACCAACAGTGAAGGATTGGAACAATGCAAAGTCATACAACATTTCTGGCAGCCAGAAAATTTAGTATATACAAAGTGTATAGTATGAAGTACAAAATATTAACTAGTGTACAGTATAATAGTATGAAGTACAAAATATTAACTAGTGTACAGTATAGTGTAGGTTAAATTATGTAACAATTTTGGGTCACTTTAGTGTTTAAACGGATCTGTATGCAGCTTTGAGCAAGATGAGAGTAACTAAATTAATGAAAATTTTGAGATGAGAGAAAATAATTACAAATTATTAAAATGAAATTGATTTATATTTTAATAATGAAAATTTTGAAAATTGTTTTGAAAAAAATATGAATTATAATTAAAAATGGATATGAATAAAGATTAAAATAAAATAATCAAAATTATAATTAACTTAAATTTTAAAAATTTACATCTCACAGAATTTGATTTTTTCAAAACATATTGTAAGATGAATCTATATTAATTTTAAATTTTTATTTTATAAATAAATAAATATTTTTGATTATTTGATAATAAATTATATAACGCTTATTTTAACCTAACAAACCATTATTTATGAAATCACCTTATAAAAAAACAAATATTATTTATGAAATCACTTTATAAAAGAAATAAAAGTATAATGTTATCTAGTCAAGAAAATTCTCAATAAAAATAAACAATCAATAATAAGTGTTGGATAGAGTTGTATGCAATAACAAACCAGATATGAAATATCAACAATAACTCAATGATGTCACTTCATGCATCTATTATTGTTTTTTCTATCCTATATGACCAAGCGCCATGCCATTCACAATATAATAGCATTGCACACAAGTGACCTGATTGCACACATATTCACCAAAGCATTTGGAAGAGAAAATTTTGAAAAGTTTAAAAAGATGCTTGGAATCACAAACATCCTTTTGGATTAAGGGGAATGTTAAAAGCATAATCCTAGGTATAAGGTTACTTGTAAATATCATTATTACAAAAATATAAAGTGTTGTAGAGAATAGGAAGAGAGCTCTCAAAGGTCATATCTTCTTTTTTTTACATGAGGTTTTCATTAGTAATATCATTTAAGCATTAGAGTTATCCCAAGTTTGTCATATATAATATCATGAAACTCATAATTTTGTTCATATTAATCAAATTGAAATAACAATTCTGTAATCATTCCTCATAGTGAGGAGTAACCACCATTTTATGGATTTTATATTATCACACAACAATATCCAAAGAGAACTATAGATATTGAATTGCAGATCGTTATCATTTAAAGAAAATTAAACAGTTTTGCACTATTTATATAAATAAATAAAAAATCAATCTATAAAAATGTTAAATTTATATTATATTAATTGTTTGCATTGAGAAATGTTTTCTACATTCCAAGTGGGTGAGATGTGTCATGTCTGTAATGTTGACATGGTGCACGTTAAATAAAATAAAAATAAAAAAACAAAAGCATGTCAACTCCGGCTCTGATCGAATCAAGCAATGCATATTTTTATGGAAACTACCATGGAAAATGGAATAATATTTTCTATTTTGACTCCACAAATTTGACAAATTTTGTGAGAGATAGATTGGATGTCATTAACTTGAATGAAATCATCTGAAACCTAAACCTAAGTTAAGTACTATGAGGAACGTCTCAAACAAGGTTATCACTCATGGGAGAAACTGAATGGGGTTTGCTTTATGAGGTTTGAGAAAATATGAGGGTCATTCACTTGACCATATAAATCTCTGAAATGGAGTTATCAAAGTTTGCTTTTATGAAGAAATTTTTTTTTATTGTGTCATGTTTTTTAACATTTGATTATTAATATAATTAGCATAGATTTATGTTAACTCTTGTTCTACCAAGCATCAAGAGGGATCAAATCTCTTGAGGTGAATGCTAAGCTTGAGGAATGTTTGTATCTCAAAGAATTTGATCCTTCTCGACACTTGATAAAACCAGAATTAAGATAGATATATACTGATTTAATTACTATATCAAATTATAAAAATGACAATAAAGATACATACATTTTATATTAATTTTGTAATTATAATAATAAAATTTTAAATTTTCTTCTATCTAAACCTCCCTTAAAGATTGTTCCCTTTCTAATTGATTGATCCTCACCCTATTTTATCCACACAAACGGTAAATTTATATATATATATATATATATTTTTAATTATAATAATTAAATTATAAATTTATCTATTACCTTTTACCCAAGCCTATTAGCATGACACTCTAACCAACATAGATAATTGGCCAATTTATTTGTCATTTTATTAGTACCTGGCCTTTAGGATGCAGGGACTGTAGAAAACGACCTTCAATTTTTTTTTATTAGTTTGCATAACAATCAATACACAAATCACTCATTTGTCCAAAGTTTTGGCAAGTTTTTTGTTTTACATGTATAAAAACTTTATTTCAGCTAGTAAGAAAATGGTTAGTCTTATTTGGTCTCATCTCAAGGTGAGGCCAAATTAAACTTTGGATTTCCTATGTTTTAATGTTATAGTGTATCAAATCGGTTCTAAACTTGTAATGTTAATGTATTAATGCTATCACTAAAATAGCATTAATACATTAGCATTAAAAGTTTTCCAATTACATAGCTTGTGTGGTTCTCTTTCTTATGCACTAGCTATGGCTTATAGTTGGTGCTTTGGCCACCTCATATTGTTATATGTGTGGAGATAAACATAACACTCTTTCTCTTATGGAAGGCATGCAAGGAGTCAAGTAATTTAGCTGCACCACTTCACCTAAACTAAATGCTTCCTAATCGAGCTTTTAATGTTAAGATGTGACTATCGGGGCAACCACAAAGAATCAAACTAAGTGTTAGTATTCATCCTAGCTATCTGGAGATGAATAAATATTATTTAATACTATTATTCACTCCAATTATATGAAGACAAAGAAACATGCTTCTACCAAATACGACTACCTAGATAGTGTTGATTCCCACAATAGTTGGCTCTTCCTTCAGAGAGGACAAGGCCATGAGGAAAAGGATTAATTGCACACCTAGTCCCATTCTAGTTGCATTCACAAACATAAATGAGCAACCTCTAAGAACAACTTCCAATGCTATAAATGCAAGGGAGGTATCAATTTTAGAACCTCCAATGTCTAAGCTATTTCTAGCACATTTTTTGACACGTCCTCGATCCCCTCGGTGACCTTTAGAGTGATGGGGGAACAACCTTGAACAACCTACTATTTTTTTTTCCAAAACTGATCTGCAACTCTAATCTTTTGCATAACCACAATTGTCTTTAGTTTGCAACTTCGCAATCTGTGATCCGCAGGTTGGAAGTCGGAAGGGCGGAACGCTCAAATCAAAGCGTCAAATAAACACCTCTCTGACTTCCGCATTCCACATCTGCGATGTGGGACTCGGAAAGTCAGAGCGCCAAATACACGACATCGACGAAACTCCTCTCTGACTTCCGCAGTTCCGCAATCCACGATGCGAAACTCGAAAAGTAGGAATGCCAAAATATCCAACCCTAAATATTTCCACTTCTAACTTCTGCACTCCGCAGTCCACGATGCAGGAGTCGGAAAGTCGGAACATCAAATCTCCAATTGGGGATATTTCCACTTCCGACTTCTGCACTCCGCAATCTACAATGCGGGAGTCGAAAAGTCAGAACACCAAAACTCCAACTGTGAATATTTCCACGTCCGCGCTCTACAATCCACGATGTGGAAGTCGAAAATTCAGAACACCAAATATCCAAATACGAATATTTCCACTTCCGACTTCTGCACTCCGCAGTCCGCGATGCAGGAGTCGGAAATTCAAAACTCCTATCATCACACTGAGAATTCACACCTATGGCTTTCATGATCCACAGTCTGCAATGCGGCTTCAGAAGGTTGGAAGTCAACCAATTACCCATGTTATAGCCAACTTCCCAAGCCAATATCTTCTTCATCCTAGGTCTATTTTGGGAAAGTCTGGTACCGTTGGAAATATCTCGACGATCCCTATGCAACTTCATTATCCTCTGCCGCATTTGATGACTCTTATCTTGTCCTTTTTCCAACCTAAAAGGTGGCCCCAAGCTTCCTCAAGACCTCTTATCCACTCTGCAAGGCTCTTATACTACTCTGTCATGGCCCCTTTCCTTCATCTGATCCGTAGGGGAATCCTGAACGCCACAGGGGGGTGTCTATTTCTTCCCCAATGCCCTAAATGAACCCTCTACACACTCAAGGCTTCAACCAAACTCATCCCTATTCATCAATGAATAGATTTACATATAAGTAAAACACATGGAGGCAAAGCATAGTTGTATTAACCTTATTAACACACACTCAGATGCATTTAGCAGCATTTCATCATAGGAATAATAACAACATAAATACAAGTATATAGTTCCATTAATCAGCTGGATCAATCCATGCATTCAGATGTAAACAAACACTCATTCATGTATATAAATTGGCATAAACAGAGGAAACAAGGAACACTTTTCTTTAATGGAAACCACCAGGAAACTGGCTATGGAATGCAATGTTCCAACCCAACCATAGGTATCTTCCCATCCTGTAGTATTTCAACACTTAGAGGCCACCCCCGATCTGGGGCTATGAATCAACTAAGGAGGAACTACCCAGGTTTTCTCACGGCTTTGGTTTCACACCAATAGTCATGCTAAGCCAACACATAGATGGGTTTATCAAGCATGCTAAGAAACAATGGAGGAGGAAGCTAAGACAATGAGCTCAACACAGAGCTAAAGACATATCCAACTCAAGAAAACATACTTCATCGAGTTTATCAAGTGGTTCCAACCTCTACTCTCTCTTCTGCACTGTCCTACACGCTTGGATCTCTTCAAGGTTGCGGGCGAAAGGATCTGTCTCGCATCTGTGATTTCAAACTATCATATCCGGGTTTCTCACGAGTTTCTGGGCATCTCACACTATCCAAATCGCACTAGGGTTTAGGTCTATGGATCCCCCCAACGAATTTCATCTCCCACCCATATTTTTGAGCGGTCTTGGCTCTGCAAATCGTGGCTTTCCCCAAATTGCGATTTCTCTTCTTCTCCTCACCACTCGGATCCCTCCCGTCTTCCTCCTAACTGAAGCTCCCATCATCCCATGGCATTGGGGTGGGAAAAAACATCCCCCCATGAGGTGGAGTGACGTGTGGATCAAGGAAAACATAGCTCCACACCCTACCATTCGAATTTAGGGGTTGACCCCACTCCATCGACCTCATGAACCGTTTCTTCAACCACTCCCTACAGCAGAATTAAATGATAGCTAGGACAGTCAAAGGTGGGTTCCCAAGGTGACATATGGAAGCATATAGTTCAATCCCACAACCCCCTCACCTCTCCCTAGTGGATGTATCCATCCCCTTAGTATATTTATTACATGATATTTACATCATTTTACAATTTCCATGGCTTAATAGCACATGGATCACACAATGTCAAATACTTGCCTCTTAAAGTTGATCATTCACTAGCAGGGCCTTGGCCTTGAACTCCACACTAGGAATTATACATCACATATGCACAATGTTTACATAAAATCCAATATATCCTAAGGGTCGAAATGGGGGTATTACATTTCCCTCCCCCTTAGAATAACACTGTCCTCGGTGTTCCAATACTTAGGAATACATACACAATTTACACATGTCCAAAAATTCACAAAATGTGGAAGGTATGTCCTGCATTTCATCTTTTACTTTGAGCTTCCAGGACCAAGTCCTTGGTTTCAACAGGTTGCTCCTGCTGGTTTTGACCTTCCAACTCCACAACAATACCTTCCTTCTCTTTACCTTCCAACTGATCCACAAGTCTGGAAGCTTTATGGCTACAATTCTTCTTGTTGTCCTTTGTTGGGCAGTTACGGAGGCAATGATTTCCTCCACATTCCCAACATTTCAGTTGATGTTTTTTCTTTACCTAATCCATTTCCCTTGAGTCTTTCAGCATTGAGCATTTCTTAACAGGATGATTGGGTGACTGCCTCTTCATTGACACACTGTCCTTTCCACTGTTGATAGCTTCCAGAATTTCCTTTACCTCATTTTGCAGACAAATAGAGTCCTGCAAAACCTTGTAGTTCATCTCATTCTATTTCTTTTGTAGCTTGAGCATCTCCACAAGATTTTCTTGGGTCTTGGCAATTGTTTGAAGAATATTTTCAGCCAAGCCCAATGGCTTTTGATCTGCTTCCATGGTCAATGTGCACAGCTGTCCACACTTTGCCTACTAGCAACACTTGCCTTGTAACAACTGCAACCAACTGATTTGACTTTCACCTATGAAATTCACCATTGCAATTCTTATTAGGAAAAGCATAACATAATCATTAAATTTAGTCAATTACTTGCCCGATTGACATGGAAAATGCATGATTTATCCATGAGACTTCCACACATTTAATGCTTTCCCGACATACACATGAACTCTTTCGTGTTCATCTTTTCACAAGGAATTAACTATTTCATCATTCATAATTTATTTCAAGCAAATAAACACAATAAACTTTCATCCATAAAATGCATTCAACAATTTTTTGTTTCTAAAATGCATCAATCAAAAAGGGAAAGAGAAGAGTCATATTTTTCCCCTCTTACTCTTGATCCAATCCAGAGCCCCACCACCACTGTGGTCCCATGCTCCTTGGTCTCTTTCACTTCAAATGTGAATGTTTGACTTGCCCTTCCTAGTTTTGGCGATGACACTTGGTGTCTAAGGTCTGTCCAAGGCTTCTCATCCAGGGAACCCTTCCCCATGGTTTCCTATAGAACCTTTGGCTGCTAGGACCCACACAAGTCCACTAACACCACTTTCCATTGATACTCATACTCAACTCCTTAGGATAGTCACATGTACAAATGCATCCTTAGGATGCCTTCAAGGTTCTTGCTTCCAACAATACCTACACTCAAACATTGATTCAATTCACATGTCAAGTTCATTTTCATAGGGTTTATCTCTAAACAAGGGTTTAAAAATCATAACCAAAACATATACACATGTATATTCACATTAAATAAACAAGAAGATGCAAGATAACCAAATACTTATATGTATTGGACGTCTTCACATTAATCCACGGGCTCCTTCTTTGCTTTACAAGCCTTGGATCTCCCATGGATACAATAACAAATGTTGGGCCAGCATGCAGGCTACACCACAATCATTCAAGTAGGCAATGCCAAGCTAGTACACCGACTGGGTTTATCAGGCATCCCATTAATCAATATGCTAAGCTAGTACACCGACTGGGTTTATCAAGCATTTAAGGAATTTTTGGCTAGCACACAGGTTGCTCCACAACATTCAATGCCAAACCAGTGGACCGAGTGGATTTACCAAGCATTTATGGTTCCAAACCAGTCCCATACCTAGTTTTCTCTCTCCATTTCCAAGCCAACACTTCCATCTGGGTCAACAGGCCAATGGAAGGAAACTGCACCATGACCATTTCCAGGTCAAAGGCTCTACTATGGATCCATAGGAATCTCCAACACTCCAGCCAACCTCAGCACCCACTTCACTTTGCTCCTTAGCACGCATTACCAATTGCATGTGTAATACTTGACAACACAAGATGGGTAGGTAAGCTCGTCAGTATTGCTGATATAAAATTGTAACATACTTCATACAATTTCGCTCTCTAATATTGAAACACCAGGAATGTGTCCATTCCTTTAGGGCGTAGTCAATGTTGACAACCATAACACAACACAACACCCGAAATGTGTGCACCCCTTTTCGATGTGAGTCATGTAGGCCCTAATCACACTCAAGCATTCTGAAATAAAAATACACAATCACACTCAAGCAGTCTAATATAAAAGCATGCCTTGGACATTAATTCTAATAATCATACATGCATAATTTTAACAAGAGTCACAAATTAATTATCTATTTTGCAGATGTATCTTATCTTCCTCCAATGTGTCCTCCCTAATCAATCTCACATCTGAATTTACAATTATGTTCACTACATAATTTTGGTTTATTCAACCATGAGACCATCCTCATATTGTTTGGCTCTTGTAAGTGGTATCACTCTGTCCATTATGGTTTAGGCTTGCTCCCATAACATAGACATCCACCTACAACATGTCCTCTTGACACAGTTATGGAGAACCAAACAACCATTAGTACTCATTAGAAAAATCTCAAATCTGAAATTTACAAATCTCATTATGTACATAAATTAGACTTTGGAACCATGAGATCAGTCTCATAAACTTAAATCATAAGGTTTTCAAATCTATTTCATATAGAAATCAGATTTCACATTCATGAGGTCATTCTCACAATTGTTGGCTTTTGTACATGGTAGATTACAGTCTTCTCATGGACTTACCCACATTGCTACACCTAAGACATTTCTACCTATAAATCTGAAATTTCAATCAGCCAAGAACTTGGTGAGTACCCATGCACATAATCATATCATGGAAACATTTATAACAGCCACTGGGGTGATCTCAAAATTATAATCAAACCATAATTCAAAAACTATCAGTTGTTAGTATCTCAAATGCAATGAAATACAATTACTTTATATGCATTTTATTCACAATTGGATTCCAAGATACAGTCACATTGCCTATGCAAAATAAAATAAAAAATTCCAATACTTATTATTACACAATCATATCCATTCATGCAACTCTATCCTCCCAATATAGCACTCTAGTAGCCCATCAAACACAACTACCTTCTTCATGCAATTCTTTCCCCGTAGCATCTCATGAAAAGATCTTAGAATTTTTAACAATTCTACCATTTCATCTATTACCTAATTGCAATGAAACATATGTATCAAAACCATGCATTCACACAATGCATAACCACAAGTTTTACAAAATATTTTAATGTACATTTACTTAATGCACCCAATGCACTACAGCATGGATCTAAAACATTTATGTTCCTACACAGGTTTCTTACCACGGTAAGTTGGACGCCCTAACCAATGCTTCAACACAATACCCAACCATCTCCCCAATCACGTGGTTAACTAATTGGGTGCCTTCCTTCTCCACTCAAACAAAACATTAGGAGTCCTCTCACTCCTTGGTTGTTGGAAAAGAGATTTCATCCCAATTTAACACCAATAGGGAGTTCATGGGATACTTGTTGAGAATTGTAGGCTTCACAACCCAACATTCTCATGGTTTCACACATGGAATGCTCTTATTTCTTATGGATGCATTCAAAATTTTAAGCAATCACATGGTATAATGTTCATTTCCTTTACTACCACATACCCCGCCATACCATGTGGGATGTCATTCAAATAAATGCATTCATCCTTACATGCATACCATTTTATGATGATTAAAACATGGTTAAAGGATTCTTACCCATCCTTTCTCAACACTTGTACAATTAGCAGAATTTAAATATTACATGCATGGCTGCCATCAACATATATGATGTTACCTAATCAATGGGATTCTTACCAAGGGCTACACAGTCCTTCCACCATCCTCTTGATCATGGATTTGTGCTCCAACCTTTCTTCACAAGGCTTCTAGTCATATGCAATATCATCATCAACAGCTTCGGCCGTGCTTCTATCATCTTGGTCCTTGTCATTTCTCAAAGCAAAGTGTAAGAAAGGCATCTCAAAAATATTTTCTCCATATCTTGGTGCAATATGGCAAGAATCACAAGCATGCAGCATAAGCTTTCCCCGCAATCCCTTTAGTGGATGTGCATCCTTGTTAGGTGTGCATTCAAATTGAAATGCAATGTGCTCATTTACAAATTTTTATCAACATGCAATACCATATGCAAGCATGCATAAGTTTACATGCAATATGCATTATCTCTTAATATGCCTACTATGCATGCACATTTTAACTACCTAATCTCTTGCATTTTCATCATTCCTATGCAATAATTTCATATATATATAACTCAGAAAATATAGTTATAATAGCAAGAGAAAAGTTAAGGAGTTCTCCCTTTCCAATTCCTCATCATAGTATGGAATTCCTCTTCCACATCATAGCTAACCCAATTTCATGGCTTCTCTACCAAGCACACAAGGGGTTAATAGCTATGATTTTCTCACAAAAAAACAATTCAATACATGCACATATGTATAACCTTTATACTTGCTACTTTCTAGGCATGCAATTCTAATGCTATAAACATAAATAGTTTAAGGTGAGAATTTTCCCTCTATATCAACATTGAAATTTGTTCAATTCCAACTCCATATGGATTCCTTCAAGGCACATTGTATGGCCTTGCATCTCATTCGAATTCTAGTTACCTTCTTGTAACTCATACTTTGGCCCAAGCATCCCCAGTGTTGCAACCTCGCTCTGATACCATTCTGTCATGTCCCCGGTCCCCTCAGTGACCTTTAGAGTGATGGGGGAACAACCTTGAACAACCTGCTATTTTTTTTCCAAAACTGATTCGCAGCTCTAATATTTTTCACAGCCGCAACTGTGTTTGTTCCGCAACTCCACAATCTACAATCCACGGGTCGGAAGTCAGAAGGGTGGAACTCTCAAATCACAGCGTCGAAGAAAAACCTCTCTGACTTCCACAGTCGGCATCCACGATGCGGGACACGAAAATTCGGAGTGCCAAATAAACGACGTCGACGAAACTCCTCTCTGACTTCCACATTTCTGCAATCCGCGATGCAAAACTTAGAAAGTTGGAATGCCAAAATATCAACCCCAAATATTTCCACTTCCGCACTCTGCAGTCCGCGATGCGAGAGTTGAAAAGTCAGAACACCAAATCTCCAACTACAAATATTTCCACTTCTGACTTCCGCAGTTCGTAGTCCACAATGCGAGAGTCGGAAAGTCGGAACACCAAATCTCCAACTACGAATATTTCCACTTCCAACTTCTGCACCTCGCAATCCATGATGCGGGAGTCGGAAAGTCAGAACACCAAATCTCCAACTGCGAAGATTTCCACTTCCAACTTCCGCACCCCGCAGTCTGCGATGTGGGAGTCGGAAAGTCGGAATACCAAATCTCCAACTGTGAATATTTCCACTTCCGACTTCTGCAGTCCGCGATGCGGGAGTCAGAAAGTCAGAACTCCAAACATCACACCGAGAATTCACACCTCCGGCTTTCGCTATCCGCAGTCCGCATTGCGGGTTCAGAAGGTCGGAAGTCAACTAATTACCCCTATTACATCCAACTTCCCAAGCCAATATCTTCTTCATCCTAAGTCCATTTTGGGAAAGGCTGGTACCGTTGGAAATCTCTCGGCAAGCCCTATGCAACTGCATTATCCTCTACTGCATCTGATGACTCTGATCCTCTCCTTTTTCAAACCTAAAAGGTGGCCCCAAGCTTCCTTAAGGCCTCTTCTCCACTCTGCAAGGATCGTATACTACTCTGGCATGGCACCTTTCCTTCATCTGATCCATAAGGGAAGCCTAAACGCCACAGGGGGGTGTCTATTTCTTCCCCAAATCCCTAACTGAACCCTCTGCACACTCAGGGCTTCAACCAAACTCATTCTTATTCATCAATGAACATATTTACATATAAGTAAAACACATGGAGGCAAAGCACAGTTGTATTAACCTTATTAACACACACTCAGATGCATTTAGCAACATTTCATCATAGGCATTATAACGACATAAAGACAAGTATATAGTTTTATTAATTAGCTGGATCAATCCATGCATTCAGACATAAACAAACACTCATTCATGTATATAAATTGGCATAAACAAAGGCAACAGGGAACACTTATCTTTAATGGAAATCACCAGGAAACTAGCTATGAACTGCAATGTTCCAACCCAACCATAGGTCTCTATCCATCCTGTATTATTTCAGCACTCAAATGCCACCCCCGAGTTGGGGCTATGTATCCACTAAGGAGGAACTACCCAGGTTTTCTCACAGATTTGGTTTCACACCAATATTCATGCTAAGCCAACACACAGTTGGGATTATCAAGCATGCCAAGAGACAAGGGAGGAGGAAGCTAAGCCAATGAGCTCAACACAGAGCTACAAACATCCCCAACTCAAGCAAACAGACTTCACCGGGTTTATCAAGCGGTTCCAACCTCTGCTCTCTCTTTCGCACTATCCTCTAGACTTGGATCTCTTCAAGGTTACGGCCGAAAGGCTCTGTCCCGCGTCTGCGATTTAGGACTATCATATCCGGGTTTCTCACGATTTTCTGGGCACCTCACACTCTCCAAATCGCACTAGGGTTTGGGTCTATGGATCCCCCCAACGGATTTCACCTCCCACCCAGATTTTTGAGCGGTCTTGGCTCTACAAATCATGGCTTTCCCCAAATTGTGATTTCTCTTCTTCTCCTCACTGCTCGAATCACTCCCGTCTTCCTCCTAACTGAATCTCCCATCAATCCCATGGCATGGGGATGAGAAAAAACGTCCCCCCATGAGGTGGAGTGACGTGCAGATCAAGGCAAGCAGAGATCCATACCCTACCATCCAATTTTCTGGGTTGCCCCCACTCCATCGACCTCATGAATTGTTTCTTCACCCACTTCCTACAGCAGAATTAATTGACAGCTAGGACAATCAAAGGTTGGTTCCCAAGGTGACATATGGAAGCCTACGGTTCAATCCCACAACCCCCTCACCTCTCCCTAGTGGATAAATAGTTCCCCCTCATTTAGTTGCATCCATATCCAGCCCTTTACATGATATTTACATCATTTTACAATTTCTGTGGCTTAATAGCACATGGATCACACAATGTCAAATACTTGCCTCTTAAAGCTGATCATTCACTAGCGGGGCCTTGGCCTTGATCTCCACGCTAGGAATTATACATCACATATGCACAATGTTTACATAAAATCCAATATATCCTAGGCGTCAAAATGGGGGTATTAAATTTTTCATCTCATCTAATATAACTAGAGACAAAAACATCGATACAAAAACATAAATAGGAGGTTTTCTTAGTTACATTAGTAGGATTCAAAGGCTTCCCTCTATTATCCATTGATTTTATACCAGTTCATGAGATGTTATAGTCCACTTATGACAACATTGAGCATGGTCTTGAATTCTTCCCTGCCATTCATTACCCTAGTGTGTACAATATGACTTGTGTACCAGAGAACCAACATCCGGGACAAGAACAACAAGCAGTGCATGGATCCAGGTCTAGTCTTTTTTCCAGCTGCATATGTTTCCTATAGATCATTTTTGTATGAAATAACTACATTGTCCTTCCTAACGAATGCATATTGGTTCATGAGATGCTATAGGAAATAAAACTTGTGTACCAAAGTTCCAAGGTCAAGGAAAAGAATGACACCCAGTGCATGGATCCCATGCTCATGCCTCTAGCTAATCCACTCTTTTTTCCAATCTCATATGTTTTTCATGGAGAATTATTGTCTGAACTAATTGCCTTTTCCTCCCCAAAATATTCCCATGATCTCAAAGACTGCATAATAATAATTCCAACCCATTCAAAGAGAGATGCACATAGCTATAATATCCAAGTCGATATATGCGAAACTTGATATGTGTAAGGCATTGCCTAGAGTTATATGCACCTAGCATTTCCCTACCATTTGTCCATAGAATGAGATATCCATGTGTTTTAGTGTTGTAAACTTGAATTTTTTTCCATAGAAGATATATCTATAGAGAGAGAGCACCCACAAAAATCCATGTGTTATGAATCCTTTGAGAAGCAAAGTTCCCTTAATTCCATCAAGGCCCCCAAATCCTTTACCATGAAATGTTCTAGTAGATTCTACAGTTTGGCATTTGAGTTGCTTGCGTACAGAAGTGAGTGCTGATTTTTTCATAGAATTATGCAACTTTGCAAATGAGGAAGAGTTGTTGTAATATTATATATATTTTGTTTATTATAGTTGTCTTTTGTTGAGGAGACATTAGAGGCATTTCAAGAATTTGAGGAGATGCAAGGTGTTGTTGTTATTGTGTTCCAAATAGATGATGATGTTATAGATGTTCTTGCGGACAAACTAATTAAGGCCACGCAAATATCTTGAGAATGAAAATATTATGTATATATGCAATCTTTATGGGGATATATGGGACTTGGAAATGCGCTCATGCTTGACCAAAAAATACTTTCACTTCTCTAGGGAAATTGGATATTTTTTCATTTAGACGTAAACCCTTCTCAACATCTGACTATTTTTAAACCATCCCGAAAACTTCCAACTATTCATATAAGTCAAGAAATCACTGATGATGGGTCCTAGTTGGAAACAAAGGAACGAGTTTTCTCGTGAGCACCATCTATTAAATCTACTAAAGTGAGAGGTGGTGGTATGTGATATGTGGAGGATTCAACACTCACTTTATGGGTTTTGAAGATTGGAGGATCCCTTCCATAGATCCTGCTAGCGCATAGCCACTAAATCTCCTAGGTATCTATCACATTCTCCTACATGTATTTTGGTGTGCCCACATTTTTCCAATGCTTGGAAGTTGTCATTATCGATGTACGAGAATATGATGTTTATGACTAGCTGACTTGATAATCGATGTTAATACCAACATATTATTGACAATCCCATTCTAAAGATTAAGGAAGTTCATTTCACGTGTCGGGTACGTCAAGATTGAATTTATCACTACTGTAAATGCCACCAACTTAATCAATAGCTTCCATTACGAATAAATAAGCACTATTGGATCAATTGGTTCTTCAACTTCCTTCTGCAAATTTCACAATTTTCTTCAACTGTCACAGTAGCGATACGATTGTTTTCTTCTTCATGATTCTTGATTTCAACGGTCTATCTCTGCTAATGGTGAGGAGCGATAGAACAAGAAACCTTGTCTATGTCAATATTATGCTTTGTTGTTGCCTAGCCGAGGAACCCACATTAGGGAGACTGACTCTCTCTGAGCTAGTCTAATTATTTATCTAGGCAAGTTGAGCCATATGTCTATTTGAAAATTATCCATGGCCTTTGTTGAATAGTGGTTTCCTTCTTCCTAGGTAGAAGTACTATTGAATGACAATTGGGGCATTTCCATTGAAAAATCTACCGACCCACCTACATTAGTCATTTGGAATAATGGTTCCTTCCTCGCTCAGCAAGGAATGTGTGGGTTTTTATTTCATTGGTGGTGGGTTTTTGGTTGTGCATGCTTAGATATATACGACATAGGGCTCCAACTTCAAATAGATCATTTAAAAAAGCTAAAACATCCATCCCTTGAGCTAAAAACCCATGTTTTCACCCAAGGGATTCTTAGCTAATGGCTTCTCTTTCATCCATGATTACAAGGTCTCCCTTATTCTATTAATATGAAGATTAAGCATGATATAATTTCCTTCCATGCATGCATAGATAGTGGCATAGTAGGGACCCTAAAGACATCGTATCAAATACATTTATTGACTTATGATATTTGGTTTTCATTTGGTCCATCTATTAATAAAAGTGGGAAGAGGGAAATCAACACAAATCACACGATGAGTTAATTATATAAACCATTTCAATAACCACATTCTATTTTGTAGTTGTTTCGGTGACTTTCCTTAGTTGTTTGTACCATAATGAAGCCATTAGTTGTACTTTTAGAAGTGAAGTTGCGAGCCCAATTCTGTAAGTTTCTTTTAGGGCACTTTGATTTTTGACCACCTTTACGAGGCTCTCTTATTCTCTCTTTAGCGTTGTCTTTCACCTTTATAGGAAGAGACTTACTCTCTATTTGGCCTTGGTGGTCTTCTCAAATAGGAAAACAGTTTTGCACCACTTTGTCTTTAAATGGCTATGTCCTTTGGTCAATTGTGAACTCAATTGTAATTGTATGGTCAGTTGTGAACTCAATTGTAATTGTATTTTTTGTCTCATATACATACCAAGGAGACCTAGTTTAGATTTCATCTCATCTTGTGCATTTGATACATTGTAAAATTAGGTTGCCCCCTCGAAGAGACTTCTTATTCATTTCTTTATTTCATTCTCAAGGTAATGTGTTGCTTTTTCTTTTTCTTTTTCTTTTTATGCTATTTTGAGAATTTAGTCCACAACACTTTACCACAATGTATCATTCACCCAAGTGGAAGTTCAAAAAAATTTGGCTTTATCAAGTTAATCAATACGTCCACCTTGTCTCAACAAATCTAAATGGACTTTCTAACATCCTAAGAAGTACCTTCATCTTAGCTCTTCATTTCATTTTTGATATACACATGCCTTCATAAATTATGAGGCAAGTTTTGGAGAAAGGAGAGTGCCATGCATCACCTCATAGAGATTACTACCATCGGTGTACACAATGCATAATGAATAGAAAATATGTTCATCGTTACATTGGTTGTATTAAATTTTCAATTTTGTTGAACTACAGTGATAAGTGTTTGTATTTTGAGAAAAACACATAATAGATTATGATTAAAATGATCTAGGTCAGGTTATTCATGTCTACGCAGTGATAATATTTAAAAGGCTGGAGACTGTGTTATGTGAGAGGGGATTTTTCTCAATGTTTCGATCCCACATCAAGGATCATCCTCAAAAGTGAATATGCTCAATTAACTTGTGACCTCAATCCTTGGAGGGGAAAATGAGAGGTCAGCGAGTCTGTGAGCTAGTTTAATTCTTGTTCTTTCAAACAAGCGGATTTCCCTCATCGCTTCCCTTCCGTGGAGGGAAACAATCAGGTTATTCATGTTTACATTATTCATGTTATTCAAGCCATCACCCATTAATACAGCTCCAACATTATCCGATCCCAAATTTGGGGCAATGCCTTCGTGCATCCAATAATGTCCTCCCACCCCACTTTCATCATTCTCACAAACCAGTCTCGCTGGAAACCTACCACAGGTGCTTATGGTAAAGCAAGGAACTGTGTTCCATCAGGTGCAGCATTCATTGAGAAACTGTGTTCCCAAGGAGGAAAGAAGGAAGGAGGATATCTCTTGCCGCCTTACGAACCAACACACCCATTGCGCCCAACATCGCACGGTTAGTCTGGTGAGTTAGTATAAATAGGGAAAACTAAATTAATCCTTCTGTTAAAAGGTAAGACAATTGGCCTAAGTACGGTACAAAGTATGAACATTCATGGGCGTTCGACATACTTTGTACCGTACTTAGGCCAATTGTCTTACCTTTTAACAGAAGGATTAATTTAGTTTTCCCTATTTATACTAACTCACCAGACTAACCGTGCGATGTTGGGCGCAATGGGTGTGTTGGTTCGTAAGGCGGCAAGAGATATCCTCCTTCCTTCTTTCCTCCTTGGGAACACAGTTTCTCAATGAATGCTGCACCTGATGGAACACAGTTCCTTGCTTTACCATAAGCACCTCTGGTAAGTTTTCCAGCGAGACTGGTTTGTGAGAATGATGAAAGTGGGGTGGGCGGACATTATTGGATGCACGAAGGCATTGCCCTAAATTTGGGATCGGATAATGTTGGAGCTGTATTAATGGGCGATGGCTTGAATAACATGAATAATGTAAACATGAATAACCTGATTGTTTCCCTCCACGGAAGGGAAGCGATGAGGGAAATCCGCTTGTTTGAAAGAACAAGAATTAAACTAGCTCACAGACTCGCTGACCTCTCATTTTCCCCTCCAAGGATTGAGGTCACAAGTTAATTGAGCATATTCACTTTTGAGGATGATCCCTGATGTGGGATCGAAATGTCGAGAAAAATCCCCTCTCACATAACATAGTCTCCAGCCTTTTAAATGATCTAGGTCACCCAACTCAACCATCTACCATCCATGGCGCTTCTTCACATGCCATCATTAAGGTATTCAACTTATCATCCTTCATAAAAGCCTTTGCAATGCACTCCTCAAAATCCCTTGCATGATCATCTTCCACTAAAAATTATGATTGTTTTGTTGCAACATTGAAAATACTAAAATCAATTTCTTAATAGTTTCAAATGTGTTGTTAATGACATGGAAGTTAAATCGTACTACCAACACACATTACCGAACATTTCAACCTCTTTTAAAACGGATGAACCCTCGTAGAATGTAAGGGTGTAAATTTCTGGATGATGAGCTAATTCTAAAAGTTTATGAACTTTAAAGTCATCACATCATAATATATAAAGATAACTAACTATGATTCCAAATAATCTCAACTTGCGGCTGTAGTTTAGTGGTGAGAATTCCACGTTGTGGCCGTGGAGACCTGGGCTCGAATCCCAGCAGCCACGAACTTTAACTTTTATTTAAAAAAAACAAATCTTGCAATTGAATAGTATAATTTGGCCGCTAGAAATGTTGGGTGTGTGAATCGTGGCGTAACCGTGTTATAGCAATGCGGCAATTGTTACCATACTATTTAGCTGTTGCAAGTGATCGATCTGGTTTTATATTAAGGGTCAACCATTGTTTGAAGGGCTACTATATCTCTGCCCTTATGAGAGGATTATTACCTTTGACTTATGGTAAACTCTATACAAGGGAAGGTCCATAAGTGCAAATTAATAACGAAAATTTATGTAAGGGTCGTAGAGTGCATACTATGAAGTCAGGAATATGAAACCATTTGCTATGGGTGTTGGCTGTTTTTTAAGCAAGTGTTTAAATGAATCTATATGGAATATTTTTAAGTAAATTAAGGAGCGAGTAATTAGAAAAATTAAAAGATGCTTTCAAAATGGATATCTGATTCAAGAATTTATGGCATTCATTTGGATTTTATGGATTGAATATCCATTTTGTATAGTAGTGAGTTCAAATAGTTTGAAGAATTTGCCCCTTTTAAAAAATAGTTTGAAGAATTTTGAGCACAGGTTTTTCGAATATTTCTGATTCTTTCACGAGTTATTTTGGGTTTCAAACTATACATAAATTAATTTTATAAATCGTTGAATTTCCACATAGTTAGTAGGTCTTTTTCCTTCTCTTTGTGTCAATTTGTAGATTTTTCAATCCCATCCCAAGTTATTCCTAGGGGGATGTCAAGATATTTCAACTTTACAAATTAGTTAAGGTCAACTTGGTATAAACGACACTTGATGTAATCTCCCCATCTTGACCCTATTGCATTAAGATTGTAAATGATGTAAATATTGTTATTTAATCATGTTGAGGAGCTCAAGGCCAAGGCCCCACCATTGATTTATCGTTTTATCTATCGGCAATTAAAAATCGGTGCATATGGCTCTTGTGCTAGATAGGCACAATGTAAATGAAGACATCATGTAAATACAAATTTTAATGAAATACCCACAACTAGCTATGCAATGCAACAAAGAGATGGGGGCATGATTTTACAAGGAATAGGGAGGGAAATTATTCAAACCCATGAGCCAATGGTGTTAATCCATTTCATTGAGAAAACCCATAAATCCCAACTACCCATTTTGGGTTATGCACCCAATCATTTAATTCTTCTAAGAGTTGGTTGAGGCAGTTAATGCCTTGGGAAGGGAGAGGTATGGCAGTCAATTTCGAGTATGGGCAAACCATCAATCTGGAAAATCATATTTTGCCTCCATGGGCAAGAAAACATTCACGAAATTGGGCCCAAAGCCATTCTTCACCCATGGCCTTTGACCTCTCACGCAGTCTAAGCTAGCTGGGTCTTTCCCTGCACGTTTTTCATCCTTTTTATGCATTTTCCCATGCCTGGGAACTCGTTTTTGGATAGCACAGTGGCTGGGAGAAGAGAACCACGAATTGGGGGTTTAATGGAGGTCGTTTTGCTCCTGGGTTGTCCCTAAACGTTTTCTGAAAACGAATTTTTCCTTCCAGGGTTTATTCCCATTTCTCCATTTCGTTTTTGGGTTTCCCATGTTTTTCTGAACTGGTAGGAACCCCATCTTTGGGCATATCACTGTAAGCACGTTTCTTCATGCCCAACACTTATACTTTTGTTGTTATGTGCATCCCTATTTTGGTTTGAACCTGTGAGCAAGAGGCTTGGAGTGGTAGTGGACATAATTGGCTTGATAAACCTAGTGGAAAAAATAACCTCTCAAGTAGATCAAGAAGGCTGACCACTCTTCTATGCACACCTTGGACACTCTAGATTGGAAGGTATGGCCTGAGGGACTGTGCATTGGTGAAGGGAATACTTCCTTGAGTGGGGTGTGTAGGCATTGTGGGTGCCAAGCTAGATAGATATTCTAGAGGAATCCATGGCTATGTGCTTGAGCTCACTGGCTTAGCAATTCTTCCTTTTCCATCTCCTAGCATCCTGATAAACCCAATTGCAGATTGGCTTGGCTCATTTTGGTATATGCTTGGCTATGTGTGAGTCTGTTGTTCCCTGGTTCCTTGTAGAAATCATGCCCAGCTCGGGGGTGGCAGTTGTATCAAGAGTTTGATAAGCACAACTGGCCTATGGTTGGGTGGAACATTGCAGTTGCATAGCTACTCACTCGGGACTTCTTGTGTAAGATAAGTACTCTCATGTGCTAATTCTGTATTGTTTTAATTGATGAATGACATGAATACCTGAATGAATGATGGATGTGTAATAGAATTTAATTCTGCTGTGTTTTCAAATATCTATGCATTTGCATATGTCCATCTTCATTTTATATGAATGTTTGTTTACTAAGCTTGGGACTAGATGTCCAGTATTATCAATAGTGTTCTCTCCATCGCCTTGGTGGGATGGGAGGGACACTACACTTGATCTATGGTTTAGTAATTGATTGGTCCATGATTTATATTTAAAGAGCATCGAGGTTCATTTGTCAATGATGGATTGTTAGAGATGTTCATGTACACTATTATTTTTCATTAATCAATTGCATTAAGTGGTTGTGTTGGCTAGGGCCCTGAATTGTTTCTTTTTTCTAGATTTTTAGCTATGTAAGTACTAGTGTGTTGAGTTTTGATCTATGTGTGTGAGTGATCCAAAAAGAGTTTATGGAGTCTTTGGGATAATTCTTTTTTATGTCAATGAAGACCAAATTAGGTAAGGGTTTCATCTTGACTCCACAAGAAGATGAAACAAACCACTTGTTAAATTGGCATTCCAAGGACACATTATAATAGAGGATGTCTAGGCTTAATGGGAAAACAACCGAAGAAATGGAAAAAAATGAAGCTCAAGAAGGGGGTAGTAGAAAAAACGAAAAGGATTATGAATGAAGAAATATGTTCATATATCGAAGGACAAATATGATCTTGAGCCTATTCACGATGAACAAAGATCGTCTTTGAGCCAAAACAATATACAACAATACCTCTAATGACTAAGAATACAAAAAATCTCTGATAGGGACTGTATGAATCCAATTTGTAATAATTCCTTAGCATAAATAGAATTGATTAAATATTGGCTTTTCCATTTGGGTTTCTAGGGTAATCTCTTTGTCTATGGTATGGTTAATTGTTGTGTGATTGTATTGATCTAGCTAGTTTCGTATGCTCTAGGGGTAAATAAATCCAACACTAACTCATTTGGTTGAATTGTTGGGTTTAATTATGTTTTTTCTTATGGAGAAAACCACATTGTGTATCTCAAATTCCGCCTTAATTTGACCAATTAATGTTGCCATGATTCCATGGCATTGTTTCCTAACATCTACAACTCAATCCTTCAATTGCTTGATAATTGGTTTTGATATGTTTCCTATATATAATGCAAGTCAAAATAAATAATTCATATTAGCATATAATTCCTTTACTATATCCTTGGTATATAAATTGTGGCTTGAATGTTGTGTGGGCCATTGTGTACAGCTAGTCTATTGGATTACTGCAAACTTATTGCAACAAAGCATGCTACAAAAACATTCTTCAATTCCATCATTGTATTGGCATTATGTGTTGTTTGAGGCTTTAACATTCACCTACATGGAAACACCTTCGCCTATATGTTGTATCAATTGGGTTAAGACACTATGTGGTATATTCAAGCCTCTGCATAGTAATCACCAACAAGCCAAAGCGTTCTCCCACTCATATGCTTTGATAAATCCTTTCAACCAACCACAACTAAACAAACAAATATATACATGTATATATATTACTTTGGTAATTGTGGCATTTAATGACTAGGAGAAAAGTGATCATACTTAAGTTATGCTCATATGAAGATTGAAGAGTAGGTGTAATGTTAATTAAGTTGTTTCTCTTGACTTGTTTTCCCATGAACGAAGTTCTCATTTAATTGGCATAGAAAGCATAGTGGATCACTCCTTGGTTGGGAATTGCAACCAATTAAAGTAGGCCTTTAAACCCATTCAAAAAGATCCATTTATTCATAGCTATGATTGCATCTTAAGACTCACAAGCTTAGTGTAATTGTGAATTGCAAAGACATCAAAATTTCAGTTCCACATAAGATCATGATTGGGACATGGACCAACAATAGGCTTAACATCTACAAATCATATTGGCACCAGAGAAGTTGAGTTTGGGATGTGGAGAAAGTAGACCCAACATGGGTAAAGCACTAAAATGAGAAAGGTCATAAAATCTAAGGGTCATTAATGTGTCAATCCAAGAGGAGAATTGGTAGTTGAAGGATAAAGAACAAAGTATCACCCAAATGTTGGCTTAGTTGTAACAAGAACTAATAGTGAAGGAGGAGGCATTCGCAAAGCTACAACTAAATTCCCAAGAGACCAAGAAAGAACAAGCAACTTCCATTGCTATGGAAAAATCCAACACCATGACCAAGACAAGTATGGTAAGATCACTCTACAAGGACCTTTCTCAATTTATTTAAGAACTTATCTTTGGTAAATTTTGTTTGGAACTCTCTTGAATATGGTATGCTCCATGCCATTTTTTAAGAATGTCAAATTGATGTTTTGGGGTGATGTAGCTTTATGTGTAGTTTATTTGAGAAACAAAAGTCCAACTCATGCTCTTGGAAAAACTCCAAATGAAATGTGGTATGGTCGCATTCCTTCGGTGAGGCATCTTAGGGAATTTGATTCCACCTATTATGCCTTAATTCCAAAGGAACAAAGAAACACGCTCAGTGCAAGGATTCGAAAGTGTATATTATTGGGGTACTCAAACACCACTAGGGCATGCCGTCTTTACGATGAGTTAAACAAAAAAATTATTCTTTCCAAAGACATCATTTTGCAAATGAATACAAATGACAAGTCTATTGAGATGCAGCTTGATCGTTTGGAAAAACTTGTCCATGTAATTACCTTTCACGAAGTTGATAATGAGATTCTACAGCTTGAAAGGGGTATCCCTATCTTGGATCAATCTTTGGAATCTCCTTTTTCAACAGCATCACCCCCTCATGAAGAAGTTCTTGCCACTTCACTTGAATGGTAGGTTCAATTGGATGATTTGAATGAGAGGATTGGAAGAATCAATCTTGAAGAGAATGAAGCACCACCAATTGAGCAACCTGGAAATTCACAGAAAGTTCTGAAGTGGGTCACAAAGACACTTGAAAGTGTCCATCCTAATGAATTCGGAAAGATGGGAACAAGAAATTCGACTAGAGAAGATGATGGAGGAGATGCAAATAACTCAAATTTAGGTGATATAGAAGATATGGATTTCTCATATGATTGTGAATTGAATTTTTTTGCTAACCTTGAACCAAATTCCTTTGAAGAAGATGATGCTCATGACAAGTGGAAAGAAGCCATGCAAAATCAACATGATGCTCTTATTAAGAATGGAACCTAGAAGTTGGTGGACCATCCATTTGGAACCAAACAAATTGGTTGCAAGTGGGTCTACAAGAACAAGTACAAATCAGATGGCTCACTTGACAAGCATAAGGTGAGGCTGATGGAAAAAGGTTTTGCACAGAAGGAAGGCATTGACTATGATGATACTTTATCCCCCACAAAAAAATGGGATACCATCCAGACTTTATTGGCTTTTAATGCACATAATGGGTGGAAAGTTCATCAAATGGATGTGAAGATTGCTTTTTTGAATGGATACTTAGAAGAGAATGTCTTCATGTATTAGTCAGAAGGATTTGTTGTGGAAGGGAAGAACAAAAGGTATGCAAACTCATCAAGTCATTGTATGGCCTAAAATAAGCACCTTGTGCATGGTACAAAAAGTAAACCAACATATTTTGAAGTTAAATTTCAAACATTTTAATCTCAATGATGCAACACTATTTGTAAAGAAATTTGGAACGTATGTGTATATCTTGTGGTGTATGTAGATGATATTTTGATGACAGGGAATAATGAAAGGTATATTGCATCCATAAAGAAAGAATTGAAGAAGGGATTTGAGATGACATCTTTGGGACACCTTCACTACTACTTGGGATTTGAAGTGACTCAAAATCCTAAGTACATATTTGCTTCCCAGAAGAAATACAATGGAGAATCGTTGAATGGGCTCAACATGATAGAATGTAATCCTCTCTATACTCTATTGGAATAGAACTTGAAGATCACATCAAAATAAGGGAATGACCTTGAGGATGCAACTGAGCATAGACAACTTGTAGGGAGTCTTATCTACCTTACCACCACCAAAATAAATATTTCGTTTTCTATTGGGATCCTTTCCAGGTTCATGCAAAAAGATTGTGAAGGAGATTGGTATGTTGTTAAAAGAGTTCTAAAATATTTGAAGGAGACTCAAGATTTTGGATTCAAGTATTCTAAGGTGGGTGAATTCAAACTGATTGGGTATTTTGATTCATACGTTGATGGCGACAAAGTTACTATAGTGTCTACTTCAAGCTACCTTATGAGTCTTGGATCGGCAATTGTCTCCTAGAGATCATTCAAACAATCAATTCCAGCATATTGCACAAGAGAGGAAGAATATGTGGCTACTGCAGAAGCAACAAAAGAGAATGTGTGGCTTAGGAAAATACTTGAATATTTGCAAGAGAAACAGGTGGATTCTACTCCTCTACCGATTGAAAACACTTCTAAAATCAAGTTGGCTAAGAATCCCAGATTCCATGATTGAGCTAAGCACATCAACATGAAGTACCATTTGATTCTATATCATGTAGAGGCTAAAACAATTCATTTGACACATTGTTCCATGAATGAGAAAATTGCAAACATCTTCACCAAATCACTTGAAAGAGAAAATTTTCAAAAGTTCAAAAGGATTCTTGGACTCACGAACACCCCTTTGGATTAATAGGGTGGAAGTTGGAAACCTAATCCATAAGTTTCATGTAAATATTGTAAAATTAGTATTTTCAGTTGTGTAGATGAATAACCATGTACCTTTGGAGATATAATGGCAAAGGTCATCCCTAGTTGTATAAATAAGGCATTTATCAATGAAATATTCTTCCTGGGAGTTATTCCCACATCAATTTTGAAAATCATACCAAGGGCATAGTCATCAAACTAATGAGACAAATGGGCTATCATGGCTAGAGTCCCAACAAGAGATACAAAGGGATTGTAAACCCTATTGTATTCAAACTTGGGGTCATAATGAAGCCCTTGGATTTGGTGGCACAAAGGAAAAATGAGAATGCTCAAAAGCTACAATTTGTTGTGGTCATTGAGACGATGAAGCATATATCTCGCCTTTGGAAATATTGGTACCAGAAAATACCATGTCCATCAAGGTCAATGTTTTGAAAGAAAAAAGATGTTACAAATTTATCCTTTTCATCAAAATAAAGGGCAACAACAAATGAATATGGTAGTACACTATCACTTCATCTTTTCTTCTTTTCTTCTTTTTCTTTTTTGGTGGATTGGAGAAGTGAGGATATGAAAAAAATTCAAAGAATCAACCAACACCAACATTTTGGAGGCCAAGCAAGTCAGATAGTGAGATTAAGAAGGAAAAGAACAAGAGGTATGCACCAAGCATGTCATTCCTTGTTTATTTATACTACAAGAATAAAGGCCATCGAGTTGCTATATATTGGTATTCTGATATGTGTTCCTTTGTGGGGAGAAATGCCATCTTGAGGCTTCTTGCTAGAAGAAGCAAGTCACATGCTATAAGATTGAACTTTTATGGGAAACAAGGACAATAAAACTTCCCTAAGACAACAATAAGTTCAAAGGGACATGAACAAAAAGAGAATGCCAAGCAAATCCTGAAATCGCAATAATTTTTACTAACATTGAAAGTTAATTGGAAATTACGAAGCCAAGTGTTGGAGGCTTCATATGAAACTCATGTCATGAACCACACATCCAAAAGAAAATTATGAAGAATCAAGGTTAAAGGAAAGAAGATATCTCCACACTTGCAAATAAGGAGCAGTAATTAACCATCGTATTAATTGACTAAGTATTGTATAGTAATAATTGAGGAGCCATCTACCACTCATATACTTTGAAAAATATTTCCAACTACCCACATGTAAACAAATAGAAATATGGATATATTACCTTCATAATAAAAAATTTCAATGGCATGGAGGAAAGTGACCTTGGTCAATTTATTCCTATATAAAGATTGAAGAGAAGGTTTAGTCTTAAGTAAGTTGTGTCACTTGAAGATGTTTGGCACAAACGCAGTTCTCATTTAATTGGCATTGAAAACATAGTGGATTTCTCCTTGATTGGGCTTCCATCTAGGCATTGTGAGTAATTAGACCAAGCCTTTGAACCCATTTAAAAGAGAGCCATTCATTCATGGCTATGAATCCATCTTGAGAAGCATGATCTCACTATAATTATGAATTGTAGAGACATCAAAATTTGAATTACTCATAGATCCATGTTGGTGAGAAGTATGGGCCATAGGCCTACTATTTATGAATCAATGAGTGTTTTCTTAAAATGTTTCGCTTGTGGAAATATACTCTATTTTTCAAACAAGGGAGACTAGTATATGCCAATGAGTTTACTAGGGATGACATTAATGAATGTGGAGAAGCATCCCTTAAATTTCCCCACAAAATTTTCCTGGAAAAAATCTATATCCAACTTTGAACTAAATGACGTTAACTCTTTCAAGGCCAATACATCACAACTCAACACATACCACGATTTTTTTATCAAATTAAATTTATTTTATTATATCATAATGGTGTTTCTATCTAACCGTTTTCCATAATTTTGAATTTGGTCTTGGGAAATTCATATTATACATTGATTGATCATTCATCAATTGAATGAAAATGGGTTGCTTTACATGTAAGATATTTTGTATATTTGAGAATGCATATTTTCAAAGTTGTTATAATTATAATAAAATTTCCTAAATTTTTCAGAGTTTAAAAACATTCTTACCATTTTAAGTGAATGATCTACCTATCATTAGAAGATCTATAAATAACTTTAAAAAATTAAAAAAAAAAATAGATTGAAATAAATAAATAAAAAATAAAAACCAAAAAATAATATACCTAATTAAAATTGAATTGACTTAGTAAAGATTAATAATAAATTTCAATAAAAAAACAAAAACTTATTAAAGTTAAAAAGTGAGTAAATAAAAAATACATAATTAAGATAAAAATAAAAATGAGAATAATAAATATTCTTAAAAATAGAGAAAAAATAAATAAATAGTTATAAGCATTCATAATGGACCAAGCAAGTACATATTTCACTTACAGCGTTAGTCATTTAAATAAATTCCAAATTGAGTTAGGGTTACTTTTTAATAACTACATCCCTGTGATAAATGCCAAAATGAATTTCTTGGACAAGTTCTGAAATTTCAACTTCAATTGTAGAAATCTCTCACAAATTAAAGCAGCTTGGCCAAGTGCAAGTATTAATGAAAGGTGTTGAACAATCACTTTGTCATAAGTTTGATTCTAAAGGAAAGGCTTTGGGTGAAATCCAAGTAGGGAAAAAATGAAAATTTAGTCATTCAAATTTACATATCAACAAAAAGGAAAATATAGTGATTTCCATAATATAAACAAATGAGCCCAACTTACACCAACTTACACCAATTCAAGATTGACTTTTTAACATGCAAAGAAACCCCTTCCAAATCCAAGAGATCTAAGGTGCCTTAGTTTCTAAAAAAATTCAAACTTATACCTAAAAAACTATATTCAGAGATGTTAAAAATAATATATCATATAAAAGCAAGCACATAAGAAAAATAATATTTTTTATTTTAAAGCTTTTTTTATGAGAAAACCAACAACTAAAGATATTTTTAATTATTGTTAAATGACTAAGCATACAATGAAATTACTCAAATTTTTAAATGTGTTTCATCATATGCTAATACCATGAACTATTCAATATCAGGAACCCATAAATCATCAATAATAATCCATCATTAATTAAATTAAGATTAACTTTAACCTCTCCATAACCAAAACCAAAATTAACTTAATACACTATACCTTTAAACAAACAAAAAAAATACTTTATTATAATAAAAAATGACATGCCAAAATTCCTTCAAAGAAAGTCACCTACGTTTGCTTAATCAAGCATTTCAAAATTGAGTCGTGGTCATTAAACAAACGGATTTTTTTTCAAAAATCATAACCTTAATAAGAGGGCCACCAAAAGTTAAAATGAGATGAAGAGTTGCTTCAAAGTATTTTAACAAACTACCATGATGACACTTTTTGTTTGACTTTCATTTTCACAACGAAATCAACAAAATCTTTCATTTCCACAACCAAATCTTTAGGTCGTTGTTGCTTATACAATAGGGTTAGAAAGGGATATGAAGCACCATTGAAAGTAGGCATGAGCAAGTTTAAAAAACTATGGAAAAATATTATTATTTTATGGAATCACTTACCAAAAAAATGTCACGCTATGTAGTCATATTCACACAAAAATTTAAAAAATACATAAACCAACATGTGTATAGAATCGTAGCCATAACAAACCCGATATGAAATGCGTCACTAAACTCGATACTCAATGTTGTCATTTTCATGTATGGATTATTGCTTCGTGAGCGTCACGCCACTTACAATGTAATAGACCATTATTAATTTCATAGTTCTTCAAAGTAAGTTATGCATTTAACTTCTTTAGTAATCAAATTTATTTTTACAAGAAAAAGAGATTGCAGCTCAGATTTTATTAAAATTAAATCATTTTGTTCAGAGGTAGAATGCTATACATTATATGTTTAGTAAGAGACATCTATTTAGAACTTCAGTTCATCAACTCGATTGTTCATAGTAGTGCTATCCCAAGATTACATTTCAAAAAAGATGGCTATATGAAAATATCACGTATATCTCCCTATATCACTATAGCCCAAATTGATGAGATCCTTGTTAAAAATCCAGTCTAGGTCCTGGGTCATATTCCTTTATAACATTTGTGTCAACTTGCCAGACTTTAGTTACTCCTGTATTGAGTTGAAGTGCTAGTTTAGACAATAGATCTGCTTATGAATTCCTATCACGATGAACATGTATGAAGGAAATATCATCAAAAAGTGCAATTAATCTGCATATGTCATCGTATATTGGCCCGAGGTAAATATTCTTGGGTGGCTTCCTATTTGATAATCAAGTTATAACCAGTAGAGAGTCTCCAATAACTTGCAGCTCTTTCATACCCAAAATGACAACCAATTTGATAACTTTGAGGGTAGTTGAGATCTCCTCTTTATTGTTTGTAGCAAAACCAATGTTTGTAGAGAGCTTGTAATGTTGGTCATGAGAGATATGTAGGATACCTACTAGTCCTCCTATAGTAGGAATACCTTGGGCTACACCATCAAATGTACACCAGGGCTTATTTGTGTCCCAAGATACCAATGAGTGTACCTACCTAGTGTTGGCAGATGAAACCCGTGAATAATGATCCAATATAGTCAGACTCTTTGTTGCATAGGAATGTGGCAGGATGTATAAATCCTGAAAGATTTGTTTATTCCTTGAGAGCCAAGCTCACCAGATCATGAGGAGAGGGAGAGATCTAATGTATGTGTATGCAGGGTCATTCATCCAGGAGCGGAATGCATCAGTGAAGTCCGCGCCATCCCATATGAGTCTTTTTCCAGAGATCTGTTCTGCATAGTGCCACATATATGTAATGTAGTTGCACTGTATAAAAATATGATCGATGGCATCCTCGCCATTCATGCACAATGCACATCTGTTGGGGCGTATTCCAATAAATCTTCTAATATGATTCCAAACAGGTAATTTACCTTCAAGAGTAAGCCAAAGGAACAACTTGTTTTTCAGTGGGCAATTCAAGTTCCAAACCATCAGAATCCACCAGGCTGGCACACCATGATCTTCGTTTTCCCCAAGAAGCTGGTAACCTAACTTTGGGGTATATTTTCCTTCTTCCGCATTCCATGCCCAGATCAATTGGTCTGGCAGATCCTTGATGTATGAGTAGCTCTTTTTTAAATCTTGAATATGTGCATCCCACTTTGTTTTATAGTCATTAAAAAAACCCAATTGTTATGTCAAGATCCACTCTTGGGTAATACCAGTAGAGTTATGTCTGTCATGTAGATGTGATAGGAAAACAAGACCCCTATTAATAAGAGACTCTATCATTTCATCTGGAAGACGGTATGCTAGGGAGAAGCCTACCCAGGGGTCAACTCCTAGTCTAATGGATTCACCATTACCCAATTTGCATGTGAGCCAATATCCAATAAGTTCGAAAGCATTTACCATGGATTTCCATATGTTCGAGACCCCTTTGGTCGATTTTGGGGATGATCTAATCCACTCCAGTATTGTCTTAGGCCACATGTACTTTTTGTGAATAATTTTGACCCATAGTCCATTCTCCCGTACAATATGTCAAATACTCTTCGCTTCCAGTGATTTTGAGAAACCGGGAGATGCTTGAGACCCAAACCCCCTAAATGTTTTGGAAGGGTAACTCTACTCCATGTGATCCCATGGAAGGATCGGCCTATACACTTATTGCTCTAGAGAAAGTTTGAACAAATCTTTCTGACATATTCCAGAATACAAATAAGGACATGTGCTAGAATAAGTCGGTATACATGAATACCTTCAAATATTGATTTCATAAGGACCAAGCAGCCAACTTTGGACATCCATTTATTGCACCAAATATTTAATTTCCCTTCAATTCTTCCTGTGAGACAAGCCCAATCTCTTGTTGTGTAATCATTTGGTTTTATAACAAAGCCCATATAACTTAGGCCAATAGTTGTATCAGTCAACGGAAAATCCAATTCTTGTGATATTCTATCCATTATCTCGGGAGGCTAATTTAGGAAGTAGAGCATAGATTTATGAGAAGATATTCATACATGTTGCATGTGAGAAGAGTGCAAAGATATATTTTATCTTCCTAATCTCCCTTCTGCTGCCATGTGAAGACGAGGATGTCATCTACGAAAAGTAAGTGAGTGATAAACATAGATCCTCCAAAACAAAATCCTTTCAGAGCACCTGTCGAGCTGGCATGTGTGAGAAGCCCGCTAAGTCCTTCCATAACCAAGAGGAAGAGGATGGTGTGCAAGTGGGAAACCTTTCCTAATCCCCCTACCAGGTCAGAAAAAGCTTGATGCCGACCCATTTATAAGGATAGGGAAACTAACAGATTGCACACAGGAAATATTCTCATTTATTAGCTATAGTTCAAACCCAATTTATGTGAGTACTAGTCTGAGATAATTCCAATTGACTTGATCGTATGCTTTTGACAGGTCTTCTTTGATAACCACCACTGGAGTACAAGTCGATTTTGCTTAGTGTAGAACTTCTTGAGTAATACCTATAGTGTCATGTATTTGTCTCCCTACCGAAAAAGCAATTTATTCCAGAAGGATAGCTTCGAAGAAAATCCCCCTAATCCTATTAGCAAGCACTTTTACTATCATTTTGTACACATGGTTAGATAAATATATAGGTCTTAAATCTTCCATACAATTTACCTTGTCCAGTTTTGGAATAAGAGTAAGGAATGTCGCATTGAAGGCTGCAAGAACTCTACCTTTTTGTCTAGATTCTTCGACCACTGCCAGGATATTAGTACCAATATGGTCAAACAGTCCCAAGTGGAACTTTATGGGCCATCTGTCAGTTCCAGGACTTTTGTCCCTATGGAGAGTTCACATAGCTACCACTAGCTTGTCTTTAGTGACAGGCTCTCTAAGGTGTGCATTTTTCTCATCAGTGACAAAGGATGGAAAAAGTGCGGCACTCTTGAGCATCGGATAATATCCTGCCTCATTGTCTTCCTTATACAAATAGGAGAAATGTCTCACCCCCACATTAGCAATATTTGTAAATCCTGTTACCCATTGTCCATGTTCATCATCTATATCCCAAATGGAATTTATATTCTCTTTGTTTGATAAAGTTATGGAAGAATTTAGAATTGTTGTCTCCCTTGTCAATCCAGATAGCATAACTTTTTAAGCCTAGGTTTGCCTCCTCGTCAATTAAGAGCTTTCTACTTTTATGTTCAAATATTAGAATTTGGGATTTCTGTTCAAGTGTAATGAGTTCAACGCGACGATAATATAGGTAATCCAACTATGCTTCTAGTATCTCGATCTCCTTACTTCTGACTTTCCTGCTGTGTTTTTACCCATGGGACTGTTTTTGCTTTCAACAGTTTTAGATTGTTTAAGAATTATACTGCAGCCGAACTTTGTAAGGTTGAGTTGAAGGGAATCCAGCTAGCATGAACCAACTGATGGAAATCCTCCTCGTTAAGCCAGGTGAAATCAAACTTAAAAGGAGCTGGCAGTTTATGTGACTTACCTCTGAGATCCAGGAATACTGGGAAGTGATCATAATCACCTCTAGTACCTATCCATTGTTTGACTAATGATACCTCACTAAGAAGCCTTCCATTAAGGAGATATCTATCTAATCTTTTTGCCACTGCCTGTACACCAACTATTTTGTTCCTCCATGTAGGTTTGAGTATCATGGGGGGAAGGTCAAACTGTCCTTCAAGTTCCAATTTCCTAATGAAATAATCGGATAGTGTATCTTTGTGAGCCGAGGTACCCCTAGTCTCGCTTTCTCCCAATAGAAAAATTAAGGTCGCCTGCAAGTATGAAATTTTGTGTCTGATGAAAACCTGTAGCAAAAAGATTGTCCCAAAATTCTTCTTTGTTCATATGTGGACCGTATAGCTTTAGAAGTGTAAATGACATGCCCAAGTATATGCAAACAAAAATTGTACCAAGTCCTGTAGATATACCCCAACATGAGGTCACAATCATCGTAGAGACCTTCCAACTTGTGATGATTCCACTAGACCTTCCCACTGAATCCAGGATAATGAAGTCCTAGCTTAGGAGGAGGTATTTTAACTCAAAATTAATGTTGTCATCAGCTACAATAGTCTCTTGTAATAAAAGGACATCTGAATGATGTAAAGAAACTAATATTTTTAGGGCCAACTTCTTGGAGGCTTGGCCCAAACCCCTTACATTGAGATAGAGACAGAGCATTAACGAACCAATTTTGAGGGGGTGCGTGTTAAGTCCCCCTTGATGGTTCTTTGTCTTCCTCTGCTGGCATCTAATACCGCTTGTGCTTTGGCAGAGGCCATGATAGAGCTACGGCCCCTAAGACGGTTTGGGCTACCCTGTGTGGGAGTCTGAAGCCCAGGATCTTGTACAGGGTTGTCTTCTTTCTTCAAAGAAGATCTGGGCCTGAAATGGTACCTAATAGTATAAGTGACCCTCCTAGATAGGGTATTTGAGCGGGTGGTAATGCGAGTTACAGAAAGGGAAAGTAGGGGTGGAGAGTGTTCAAAGAGGGGTTCGATAGTGGTAGGACTTAATGGTGTGGGTGTAATTAGCTGGGATAGTGGAGAAACCCAATAGATGGAGAGTTTGTTTGTAGGGATAGAATCAGTTGAAGCAGGTGTAAGGAGAGGTAAGGAGACCGATAGACTATTAGAAGCTGAGAAAAGGAAAGTCAGAGAATATGGAAAAGGTATATAAGATAGGGAAGTCACATAACCAGAGAGTAACTTACCCATAGGGAAAGGCTTAAGAGAGTCCTCAGTATTCTCCAGTGATTGTCCTATCTCCAAAACATTTTCCTTCGCAGCATGCTTGTAAGGAAGCCGAGTAATTTGTACACTTCAGATGCAGAATTCAGGAGGCTAAATTCCTATGTGTGGAGAGAATGGTCCATATCCGAGCCAGTAGTGTTCATCCTGGTGGAAACTTCATCGTCCATAGCAGTAATAGGAGACTTGTGAGGTGACAGACAAGGTATAGCAATAGTCTTTGGTCCTGTCTACAAGGTCTGTATAGGTGACCCCTCAGAGCCAGGTTGTGCACTGCACTTTCGGCTCCAGTAGTTGCAAATGAAAGCATCGAGTAGCCTTATATAAGATGTTTGTAGGTATGGCATATGTTGCAACAGAACAGTATCCCAATGTAGTCAAGAAACTATTAAAAATTATAGGAACCCTTCGTGATATTAATATTTTGCAGTAGGTCATCCTTGATATCAAGGTCAACTAAAATCTCTGCGATAGCCATGTCCCCAGTGACCTCGAAGGTATCATTTGAGAGGAGAAAAACTCCCATAGATTCTCCTATAAGCGGTAAGATATCAGGACTCCATAGCTCTGGCGATAAATTTGGGAGCTTCACCCAGGTAGGGTGGGAGTATATCTTTCCTTACATGCATCAAAGGTAGGAATCCACCTTTTGACCTTGAAAGGATTTGTTCCCCATAGCTAGTGTCCTTCTAGTATATTTTTTACGTTCGTTGTGGTCTTCAGGATCGCCCCCATCCAACCTTTAGATAGCCCAAAACATTGTGGTGTGTAATCGAAGAAGCTCTAGTTATTTTGTAGCCACAGGAAGAAGGTGGCTAACGCCATGCTACCACCATGAAAACGACTGACAATGGCAGTTTCTGTCATTGAGAAGACTTTGAACATCGAGACGTCATCCCCCAGAGCAAGTTTTACTTCCGGCTTGCACTTTACACATCCTTTATGCTTCCTGCTAGTGGGGGAGACCGTGAAACCCAGGTCCAGACCTTTGCTGAAGAAGGTTTGTCGTAGTACATACCTGAGCGTTCAGAGGAACCGCTATGAAATAGTGTATCCTAAACATGGATAGCAAAGTGGTCGGTTACTAGGTCAGACGGGGGAGGAAGTATAAGGGAAATACAATCCTCCTTGGATAGAGAGGGATTATTGATGAACTGTGGGTCGAGATCCCAAGGGACATAGGAATAGTCCATGTGTCCTATGTCATAAAAGCAACCATCTTGAAAGGAGGGGAGTTGTGTATGACGACAACAGTTATTGAGTGACAATCCCTCCAATAGAAGTCAATTGTATTTTCAGAGGAAGGTAGTGGTATACAGGTCACATGGCAGCACAGATGCCAAAGAAATAATACCTCTAGCCAGTCCTCACTGCCGCAAATAACCGCCAGTCACCTTGGAACCTAACATCTACCTCAGGGAGTTCCAGAGGGCGTTCATTTGAAGTCCTTAAACACCAATGTAGCCACCTGAAGACCCTAAATGCTATTGTTGTCGCCTGAAAACCCTAAACGCCATTATTACCGCCTAAAGACCCTCAGCCTGAAGACTCGTCTAGTAATCAAAAGTGATATGGAAAGGTATATGATAGAGTCAATTGAATTGGATTTTATGTAGGTTCATTCTAATTCATAATAAAGTATTCATTTTCTCTTTTATCCACGAGACAGAAGATTGTTTCATGTTTTTTTTAACTAATGAATCAACATCAAGGTTTGTAAGGCCTGCGATGGAGTTAAGACATGAGTGACACTTATCTCTCTTCATATTTTTACTAGTCGTTGAGGTGCCAAGTATGATTATTGATGCTTCATAAGGAATGGTAATGGGTAGGGGTCTTTTCATTTGACACATATTTAAGATACAAAATAAATAAAATACAAAATAAAAGTAAATACATTATTTAGTTAACTAGTTTTTTTAAGTAAAGATAAAAAGTAAAAAGGTTTTAAAAAGGAAAAAAGGTTCAAGTTAAAAACAATGAAAGAGGGAGAAAAACCCAATCTTCAAAGGAGGAGGAAAAGCCATTTTTTCATGAACAATGAGTTTTGAACCGTATTCCAATGATGAAAGGAGGAGAAAAAAGCAATCTTCAAAGGAGGAGGAAAAGCCATTTTTTGTATGAACAATGAGGTTTGAACCGTATTCCAATGATGAAACAGACATAATTTGACATATTACCCTATACACTTGGGAAGATTTGGTAAGGATGTAAATATGGTGGAAAATGGGGAAAAGTAGGAGATTAAACATAGGAAGAAGGATCTACATGGATAGGAGACAAAGTAGATATATTAGGTGTCTCATGGATGTCCTAGATAAAATTGGAAAAAAATCATGTACAAGCTATTAAGGTTTTAATCGCAAGCATGCAATATATCATTTAATTCGAGTGATTTCATACAAATTTTAGGTTTTCTTATGTGAGTATGAGTGCATATATAAAGCTAGAATTGAGGATGAGATTGAAGCTTTCTTCAACATATAATTTTGTAAATTTCATAGATATTAGGTAGCCATGGCTCTAGGAGGGATGTTTTAAGAAGTCCTCCGCTGAGAATTAAGCCAATAAGAGCACTAAGAGGCAGGGATTCAAGTCATCGTACATATACAACCTTTGTACTTATTGTAACTTTCATTGAATATACTAGCTAGCATGCCTTTTGTAAGCCTAACAACATTGTAAAGAATGTTTTTGACTCAAACAATGCTAGTGACAATTTTCTTATTGGGATTAGTGATCATATTCAGTCATGGCTTATTAATATGATATTTGTTAAACATCCCATTTTTTTTGTTGGTTGTGATTTTACATCAGTAATGCAGGTAAAGTTTTAAGCAGTTGCATACTCCTTAGAGTATTTTAAGTATTTTAAGAGTTTTTTAAGGCTATAATTTTGAACTAATTTACTCAGACTTTTTACATGGTATTTTGGTTTTAATTGAAGTGTTCAACCTTAGAACAGAAATATAGAATTGAATGTTCATTGTGTTTAGTTGCCAAGATTCACTGGCAACTCTAGTTTCTGTCTGGATCATTGTAGTTGTTCTAATTCCATTTATAAGTAATATATCTCCTGGATATGATTTAATCATCCTCCATTAATGGGATAAATCGTCTGAAGGATAGAACTACTAGAAAAGTTTTCATAATCCTAGGTCACATAGTAGAATGACTTGCCCTCAAATGTGAAAATCAAGTACATTACTTGTAATATTTGACCCTACCTTTCTTGCAATCTTGGTTTGTTTTATATTCAATGAACTATGTTCCCTTTTGATATAATCATTGACATTGGCGTCCCTTCTATGAAGTCCTTTCCTACCTTAATTTATCAATTTTAGTTGTGTGTAGTCTTCAACCCACCAATGTGAATCTTTCTTATATCATATTTGCAAATGACCAAAATACTTAAATAAATAGGCCAATGCAATTATTATCGCTAACCTCTCTTGTCATATTCTGCAAATTAGTTATCCATTTTAATTGCATCTCATCTTCAACCCAACTATGTGACACTGCTTGTTTCAAATATACGAATGATCCTTACTGGGCTCTTTCTTTGATAGGAAAACCATCTAAGAGTTTATTAAATTATTTACTCTGATAATCTTATTAATTTATTTTGATTTTCGTTGGACATTGCATCTATTGGAGGCATCTAAGCCTCAGACTACAGTACTTCCTTGAGATCTCCCCTTTTCAAATCACAGGCCACCTTTTTTAACAAAATGTATGTTGGGTTTTCTATAGATTGTTTTCTATTGGTGGAGGCAATAATTTCAAGAAGAGGAGTCACTCATAGTCATTTGAACAAGGGATACTTGATTGGGTTTGACTATACTGTAAGTGAATCTCCATCATTCATGTCATATATCAATTGATTGATTTTTTCTCAAGGGCTCTGAGAAAGTGTTTTTTTAAGGAGTTGTCTAAAAATTCGATGATTTGGCCCAGATGGGGGCTTTTCACCGGAATCCAACATTTTTTATTTTTCAAAATCTGAATTTAACTATGTTTTAATGGCGATTTTGATGGTAGAAATGGATTCAACGCCATCAAAAACCCCTAGGGCACCCAAAATTTCATAGTTTGAGAGTTGTAACCGTGATTTTTAAAAATTTCTATCGGATTTTTTCAAAATCATGCTGGAAAAATCATTTTTTTTTTCGTTTTAAATCGTAGAACTTTTAGACTACGTGTTTTTTTAATATATTCATTACCACTTTAGTTTTACTTAGATCCATATCCAAGTATCAATCTGGGAATTTCGTAGGAGGACCAGATATTTGAATTTGATTTTCCATGAGGCATTTTCTTCTTCCTTTCACCTAAACCATCAAAATTTTGGGATCCAAACTCCTTTTGGGGATCAAAATTCCTTTGGGATTCTTAAATTAAGCCCATTTCATTGAGAATAGAGCCTGAGATGGTTATGGTAAACTACTGCTAGTTGAGAAGCACTTGGTTCAAGATCTGATCGACATCAACTTGACCAGAGAAAGATCAAACTAGTTACAATCCATGCCTCATAGAAGTATTTACAAGGTTTGATAAGCATATTATTGGTTGATCATGATCTTATTGACTATTTGATCTAAATCAAATGCATTTTATGTGGTGGTGCTAGTACAATATTGCAACTCAATCAACAATGCAGTTGATCAATTGCCTTGATCAATATTGGGTTAATTTGATTGAGATTGGGTCGACATGACATGATCAATCCAGTTAAAATCTATGCAACAAAAAAAAATTGAAATGGATTTTTTCCGGATTATCAAGGCCTAATAAAGATTGAGCTAAATCGAACACATGTGTTTTTGCTAGGAGGATATTGCTAGATAAGTTTTTAAGGAAATTGGATAATCTACTATGTGTTTTAGGCCTATCTATGCATTTGGTCTACAATTAATCATCCAATTAATATCCCACTCTATCTCTTTGTATATATGGTCTATTGAACCCTCTAGTTTATTGGAGTCAAAAAACTAAGATTCATGTCTTTTCTCAATCTTAAAATAGCAAGACTTTCAGTGAGCATAGATCTTGGATCAAGTTCCTTCCAACCAATTTATACCTGGATTGCATATTCTCAAGCCATATTTTATCATGGTGTTCTTTGCCTTAAGTAGACCAATAGAGTTATAAGAAACCCAAAGTTCGACTAAGTGGGTTATCTGAAACTACAATTTTCACAAACCCTAATTGCTCCATTTTTTAATCAAGAGAAGAAATATAAGGAGAAGGAGTAGAGCAGGAGGCTTGATGGTATTTATATTGTTGGATTCGACCACCATGATTCACATGGCAATACCATGTGTATAAATTGGTATGGAATCCATCATTACCGTTTGATCCATGATCCCCATTCCTAGACACTTTTGTCTCAACAGACACTGATCCTTCTATCTACGGTAAAAAATTTGAGAACAAATTTGTCTTAGCGATATAAATTTTGAGTCTGTCAATCTTTGTCACAATTATTCTCTTGCTTCTTCCTTTTATTTTATGGTTTGTACATACTTTGTCTATTGTTTTCCCTATAGTTGTTCTTCCATTGGGGCATATAAATTGAATCAAGTAGGGTTCTTTAATTTCTTTTTCATTTCATCCATTTGGAGTCCAATGGTGTCAGGGAACATTTTCCCTAGTTAGGTCTAGTTTGTTGACTCAAACCCAGTCGACAGGGGTTCTCATTGCTGTCGACACCAACCCACCGCGATCTCCCTGAGCACCGGCCCGGACAGGTTTGAACCTGCCCAGCAACACCTGCAGAGCAGATGAGGTCTCACCCGAGGCGATCAAGGGAGAGTGGACGGAACCATGTTTCCGCCGAATGAAGGAGGATGGTTGCGGCTATAGTACTTAAACTTATTGCAATACTAGGACAGAGATATTTAAGCATTGAACATAGTAGTAAAGCAATATTCAACCCAAACATTCATCATTGCAACAACAGTAATTGTAAAGAAAGTATCGCATCAAAGAAGCATGACATTATTTGTAAAGTGCAACATCGCATTACTATAACTGAACAGACTGAACACAGAGATTGTACCAAAATAGCTTCATCATATTATCATTGTCAATCCAGATACAATTGTCTCTGCAAAAACCAAATCTCCACAATGACTCTTGACATCAAAACATACCCGGAAATCATACAACCAACATCAAAGCTTCGCATTCTTCTCCAGTTCATTGTGTTTTTTTCAACAATTACAATTCTTATCTATATATAGGCTTCCACCTTACAACTCTTGTCCACTTACTAACGACTTCCTAACTGACACTATGGACAAATGACCCAATATCTAACTGACCTAGTCCAAAAACGACCAAAAACCCACATTTTGCGGTACTCAACAGTACATAATATGTGGTCCAAATGACCCAAAACCTGCAATCCATGGTACAATTGACCCACATATGCACAAAATAATCTTCCGCTTGTCGCCTTTCGCGCCATCTTTTGCCTTGTTGCAGCATCGGAGATGTTGCGATACCATCTTACCAAACCGCCTATCAACAGGCCCCCAACACAATCTTGTGGCTCACCCTCGAGCCACGTCAATAGGATACGGTGTACTCTATCGTCTTTACTTTGAAGTCCTCATACGGCTGTTCAACTATCCGCACCACCTCCTTGGCTTCCGCAGCTGCTGACTGACTGTCAACCACGCCTTCGGCAGATGGGTGATCTGTAAGCTTTGCCACTACCTGTTGTTGACATTTCTGCACTGCCTACAGAGCTTCACTAGCTTGCATCATGAATTTGCCGCCACTATCCTGGAACTCCTCTAATTGGGTTGTGCGCATCTTCTGTCAGTTCTCCTCCTTGGTGACTCGTTGTTGCAAATCTTTGAGCTCCTGAGACTTAGCAACTTGCTCCAGTGGTGGCATAGTGTGCATTGCCGCTTTTAGAGTGGCCAACTGTCCCTCAGCTTCCTGTCGATACTTAGTCAACTCTTCAACCTGCTCATCATGAACAATGCAGCCCCATAATTGTATAGTGTCATCCATGAGCTTGGTTTCCTGCGTCTCTAGATCCTCCATCTGAGCTAAAACTTCCTCAATTGCCCTTCTTCATTCATCAACTTCAGCTTGAGGCATACCCGGATTCATCTTGGCCTTCAACTCGTGATTCTCCTGTCACAACTAGATAATGGCAACCCCCAGTCGCTGCACCCAGTGGATCATGTCCACCTCTTCAGTGGGCTCTAGCACATGTTGATAAGCTTCCATGATGGCCCGTTCAACCCGTACACTGCCATCCCACAGACGATCCTTCTCTGCAATAAGGAAATCATGTTCCTTTTTCAGGCCTTCGATTTCGCGTGCCTTCGCATCCAGTTCTCCCTTGATGTGTGCTTCGAGGTCATCCACGACCTACCATAGGAAAGCAATGCTGGAAAACAACTCTACGATAGTGCGCTTCGCATCGGCCTCACTCGCCTGTAATCGCACACACATACCATTGATCTGTCGCAGTCGGTCTGTCGTTTCCTTACTGGTAGTGGCTTGCATAGTGGTCAATCCTTCCGCGGGAAAGGAATTCACATTAATGGTCACCATTTTCAGTTGCTGCAGCAACGTGTTTATTGTCGCATCGTCGATCACAATCGCAGTCGGGGGAATCTCCACATTCCTCACCCGCGGCTCAGTGCTGATTGTGTCAAATGTTGGTGCCGTTGCTTCCTCTGGTGCCTTTCTAGAAATCATATCATACAAAGATTCTAACTAAGCAGTGATTGCATGGAACACTTCATCCACTTTCCTTGACATCTTATCCACTGCTGTAGAGGATACAGTGTTAAGCGTTGTGATCAGGCGACCCAACTCTGCCTCGGAGGGCAAGGACAACCCACTGATCGTTGCGTGCTCCTGATACCTTTTCGAGCGATTTTCTTCAAGGGCCCAGTCACTATCTTCCGATATCATTTTGGTTGATTCTTTCCCCGAGTCATGGTGACTCTGCTGGTCCTGGGCTGATGCTCGATCATCTGGGGCCAACGCTGGGCTACCGGCTTCTATCTCTTCTAAGATCATGGGTTGTCGCCATGCCTCTGGCCACTCATTCACATTAGCCTCCAAATCTTTAGACGTCACCTTATATGCGGTCTGCAACCATTGTTGATCATGATCATGGCGGGCTTGTATATGTATGGTATGCGGTCGAATTGCAAATGCCATGACTGGTCTGAACCACGCTGCAGTTTCTTCAGATATTTGTGAGACTTGTGTTGCTGCAGCACAAAGCATTTCCCAAAACAGCCAAAACTGCAATTGGCAATCCCAGAGTCTCTCTGGCTCCCGTACATACCATAGATTTTGATATCGCGCACCCCACTGTTCTGCTACAGCCGGACAATCCATGCCCTGGTACGTACCAAGGCTCCTTCCATGCAACGAAAGCGATTAACAGCAACAACAAACTGTATGTGAAGGCACCCTTTCCTGATTGGACCACCACAGCGTCCTCCGTTAATTGATTCATGAGATACAGAGACCAGTTCATTTGGACCCCTTCCGCACATTGCTCTGCGCATGCAACAATCCCTAAGTTGCACTGGTTGGGTCGACCACCCCTAATCACCTTGCAGGATATGATCTTAATCCCCATGAGTACCGCCTGATCATTGCAGGTGCTGGTGCGATACCCATGCCCATCCGTTTCTAAGCCATATTTCTGTGCCAACTGTAACGCTCACTTTTTGTAGTTTTCCTTTCCTTGGATGAACTGCGACGGATCGACTCCATTTTTAGGCAAGCCGATTATGTGCGAAATTAAATCGATGGTGACCAAGATTTCTTTGTCCAACCACAATGAACCACCATGAAAGCATGCAAGGAGCTTCTTCACGCATGCATTGACTTTTGCCAGTCACCCAAAATGTGGCATGTTAAGGAGCCCTAATAAGCCAGCCTGCTTCAATCCGTGTGCCCAATCTTGTACAGTCGGCATTGGGGAACAGTGTGTTTCAGGAACATATGGGGCAGATGCAATGTCAGGGTAGGCCACCATGTCGTGGTCGTCGTAACGCAGATGCATCAACGCCGACCCAATATCCATAGAGCACTCCATTCCAGTTGGGAGCGCCGAAATTTTCACACCATAATTCTGTTTTGGGTTGATCTTACGTGGGGTGGCATCCAGCCAAATGGGAGGGATACACCCAAGGATGTCACCGTTTGACAGTCCCGCCCATGGGGCAGACTCATGAATGCAGCGACTGGACTGCCCCACCTGTTCCTAAGCTTCGCTGACCGTCACGACGGAGGATCGAAGCACCCTCTTACTCTGCGAGGACTCAGAGTGTTGACCCCCCTGCCGCCTCTTAGCAATGACTGATGCTCCCACTGGCATATTTGCAACTTCGGCTCCAAGATCGACGGCTCCATATGACACAACTTCTTGCTCAACAACCGCCGGGATGAAGGGAGACACCACTTCGCTGCTAATCTCAACTATCTCCAGTTCGCCTGGAATACCTCGCAGCGCTTATAACTAATAGTTGGTTTGTCCTAACACCACTCTACAAATTCAACAGAACCTTTCCCAACACATCACCAAGTTTATGCCAATACTCGTCGGCTCTGCACAGGCACTTATCAACGAAAATCTCAGGGCTTTCTGACCAAATCCTCCCCGGTTTTATAGCTTCTAGCCGAATCCTCCGTAATCATCACAAAATCATGCATTAATTCAACCAAAATCCTGTATTAATGACGCAAATCCGTCGTCAATCCTGTCATTCGATCGACCGGATCTGCCATTAATGCCCATCATGCGAACACGCACCGTTAATTAACTGTTCAAATTTTAGCATTTATTGTTGATTTGACCCGGTCGTAACCCGACCATTTATCGCGGACCGTTCGTCACTTGTGACACGAGCCCTCCTGCTTGCACATTTGTTCCTCCATTGGTGCGCCATCCTGCCACTGATCATCCTGCAACACACACTTTTTTTTTAACCCAATGCGACTCAGGCATCGCGCTGTTCCAAGCCCGACTGATAGGGCTTCAACCTATGACCATTCACCAGTTTGGGGAGCATCACCTCGTCCAGCTGCTGCAGCTAAACGACACCCCCTGAAGTAATACTACTGATGCGATATGGACCAAGCCAATGTATCTGCAATTTTCCTGGATGTTTCATAAACTTGCTATCATACAACAACACCAAGTCACCCTGCTGAAACTGTTTGTTTTTTATGTGTCGATTGTGCCATGCCTTCTGGCGATCCTTCTCTACTCCCTGGTGGAACCCAGCGAGGAAACGATCTTCCTCCAACTTCACCAACCGCTCTAGACGTTCGTCTAGTGCCGCTGCGTCATCCATGCCTGTTGTGGCCGCGATGCGCAGACTCGGGACAATATACTCCCTGGGCATAATTGCTTCTTGTCCATACACCAGCTTAAATGGTGTCTGCCTTGTCAGCCGTTTACATATGGTGCGATAGGCCCACAAGACTACTGGGATTTTGAGATCCCAGTCATCGCGGCTCACGTTACACACCTTTGTCAGCGCATGCTCCAATACCTTGTTGAAGGCCTCCACCGTTCCATTCTCCTACGGATGATAGGGTGTACTCTTCTTATGTTGGATCTGCAATTCCTCTGTTAATGCGCTGATGGTGCGATTGAGAAAGTGGCTTCCTTGGTCACTTAGTAGTATCTTGGGGTAGTCGAATCGAGTGATGATGTTATCAAACAAAAATCGCGCCGCCATTGCTGCGGAACAATCAACTACTGCTGCCACCTCTGCCCATCGAGTCAAATACTCTGTCGCTGTGATAATGTAGTGCGCACCTGTGTGCTTCCCCGGTGGATTGATCGGTCCTACAAAATACACTACCCATTTGTCGAACGGCTGCAAAGTCAACTGAGGCATAAGTGGCATCTCATTGCGTCGGGATGGTTTTCCAGTTCTCTAACAGACATCACAGGACCGCGCATAGTATGTTGCATCATTATGCAGTGTGGGCCACCACAGCCCGGCACGTAGCACTTTCCTAGCAGTCTCCCTACCGCCATAGTGTCCTTTGGCTACTCCTCCATGCGCTTCTGCTAATACTGCGCTTGCTCATGCGGTAAGACACATCTGCGTAATACCTCATCGACACCCATTTTGTATAACTCTCCTGTCATTAGCTGGAAGTCTGTAGCCTTGACTACCAACTGCTTCTTCATACTGGTGGTGAACTCGTCTGGTGCAGTACCCGTTGTCAAAAACTAAATGATTTTCGTAAAGTAGCCATCTGCAACCTCAATCCGAAATAGTTGAGCATCCGGCAAACCATCTTCAATGTTGGTCAGCTATTCTCCTGTATAGATCCGCGAGAGATGATCAGGACTGGCATTCAACTGGTCGAGCTCCACAATGACTTCAAAATTGAACTCCTGAAACAGAAGTAGCCAGCGGCATATCTTCCCCCCCAACACAGGCTTATTGAATAGGTATTTCAACGCAGAATGGTCAGTGAACATTTTAAAGTTCCCACCCAGCAAATAGTGTTTGAACTTCTGTAGCGCATAGACCATTGCTAGACCTTCCCGCTTAGTAGTAGTGTAATTCCTTTCGGCGGAGGATAGATTTCAACTTGCAAAAGCAATAGGATGATCAAGATCGCCTTCTCCTGGTTGAGCCAATACGATGCCCAATGCAATCGATGAGGCATCAACATGGACATGGAATTCCTTACTCCAGTATGGAAATACCAATATTGGTGTCGACGCCATCTTTGCATTCAGTGTTTCAAAGCTAGATTGACATTCCAGGCTCCACTGGAATGCCACATCCTTCTTCAACAACTTCTCCATAGGGGCAGTAATCGCAGCATAACCCTTGATGAACTTGTGATAATACCCCGTGTGTCCCAAAGTCGCCCGTAACTGCTTAACAGTAGTCAGTGGTGTCAAACTCAGAATAAGCGCAATCTTTGCTGGGTCAACCAACAATCCTTGCTTACATACAATATGTCCTACCAATATCCCAAACGGTGCACAAAAGATGCATTTCTTCAAATTCAACGATATATGATGCTGGAAGCATCGTTCCAGCATCAACCGCAGATTCGTCAGATGATCGTGGACCAATCTGTAGACCGTCCAATCATCCATGTATACCTGTAAAAAATTCTAAATGAAATCTTTGAATGCAGCGACGACAACCCGCGAAAATATCGTAGGTTCATTCTTCAAACCAAACGACATCACGGTGTACTGAAAGCAGCCCCATTCGGTAACAAATTTTTTCTTATGGTGGTCTTCTTTGGCAATGCGGATCTGATGGTACCCAGAGAACCCATCTATGAAAGAGTACATCTCTTGGCCACCCACACCTTCGAGCACTTCGTCAGTAAATTGGGTTGGAAACAGATCGTGCAAACATGCATCATTTAGCTTCCTGAGGTCGACGCAAATTCGCACCTCGCCAGTCTTCTTATCTTGTACCACCATAGGACTAATACAGTCCGACTCCTCGACTGGTTCGATGATACCAGCATCTAGCATGCGATCAAGTTTTGCCTTGACCCTCTCCTTATGTCGCGGATTTAGTCGATAGGGTCATTGCCGGACCGGCTTAGCATCTGGTTTTAATGGAATCTTCATTTCCCCTAAGTCGCCCAAGATCCCCTTCATGTCGGAAAACTTTGTCAGAAATACATCCTAAAACTCATGGAGCATATCAGTGACCTTGCTTATCAGCTAATCATCCCAGTAATCCCCAACATTTGCGAACTTTAGAGTGTCCTCTATCTCAATGTTAATATTGCGTATCTTCAGCGGCTAACTGATAGGATCGCTTGGCGCATCAGGTGGTACCACAACATGAATTCCTTCGGATTCCGGGATATTCACATTCCACGGATCATCACCATCTTCTGGCCCACCACTAATATTGAAGCATTCCATGAGAGACTGCATCTAGCAAGGCGCATGTGGATCCGCAGGATAGGCCACCAGGACAACCTGTAGAATGACATCACGGATGAGCTGTAATGCATTATTGACCTCAGGATCGTCATCTGCAAAACTGAATGTATGCGTAAAACACACGGTGAGCTCCAACCAAGTATAAATTTCCCCTCACAACTCAACTGCAGTATACCATGAGCGTAGCATCTCATTCAAGGTATGGATAAAAGCATGGACCCACTCATCTTTTGGTCAGGATACCCATAACCGCTGACACTCCATCAAATGACTACCAGGGTCATCCCGACCATCATACTTCCCGGTGTGGTAGACCTCGATATCGCTAAAGTGTACCATCATCAATCTTCGGCATTTCGACCATTCATCAATGGATGCTTTGTGTGTTTCCCACCAGCGTGTTGGAGCATCCTTCAATGCTTCGTTCAACGCCAGCAATCGCTGAGGTTCGAAAACTCTTGCTTCAAACTCCGTTAGAAAGTCAGATAAGCCAGGCAGCCCTTCATATATGGGTAGTGTAATCGTTTCAGTTGCGACACGGCATAAGGACTGTGTGATCAACCCGCACTTACGAAGCGATACCTCGTGCAAGCAATTCTGCCAATATTTTAGCGCATCATCAGAGTCGGAAGACGCGGAGTTGTCGTTGCGCCATCCTAGCTCGCCGTTGGCAGTCGGATGGATATAATCTTTAGAAATGTTGAATGCACAGTCCCATCCGCTGGGATCGCCGTCCTTCACTGGCTCTATGTAGCGGCGTCCTTCAGCCGGATCCAATGGGGCGATAACTTTGAGATCGCGATTTTCAAAATTCATCATCCGTTGCTTGAAGTTGATTACAACTCCACTATCATTAGCCCATCCAATCCCCAGTAATGCCGGATAAGAACTTCCTCTCTCGACTACTTCTATTACATCAAAGTTGGCATATGTTTTCATTCCCTCAATGTCCACCACCATTCGTGGAACTCTCCCAATTGGTGTTACTTTAGCATGATTAGATAATTGGAGCTATACAGGAGACTAGCTCAATGGGGGGCTCCCCATCTTCTACCAAGCCTGCTTGGTCAAGATGTTGACATCCGAACCAAGGTCTAGAATAACTGAATCCACATTGTAGTCGCCAATTTCAATATTCATCTGCATCTTCTTACCCGTCTTCCGTCGTTGCAAGGAATTGACTACGAGCTCTTGTCGGTCCTGGGCCAGTTGTCGCAACAAGGATTCAATCATAGCAAGAGCGTTGGGATCTCTTTCCAGGGACAAACAATGTTCCAAAAATGCTCAAAGTGTGCTGGACCGTTGTGACGGGCCAGCCTCCAAAGAAGCATCAAAAGTAGAGGGCATGTCATACACAACAGCTTTACCTCGGTCGTTGTCTAGCGCACATCGTGTTTGAAGAAATGTCTCTCACTCTGCATCAACGTCAAATGATTCCTTCTTTTGTCCAGCTAATCTGAGTTGTCCACTCCAGTTGTCTTTCCTCCGTGAGTGACCACAGCAACAGAGGCATCCTGCGGTCTTGGCTCTGCAGAAATTGTTGCGATATTTGCACCCTGGGTTTGGTTCAGCGGCAGATTCCCTGGTGGGTTCACATTTTGATTCTGATTTTTCCACATATTCTGGTTCTGTACTGGTTGCTGCACTTGGTTCTGGGCAGGCTGCTGTGCCTAGGGCTGGTTCTGCAACTAGGGAGTATTTCCTGCTTTCCAGTGCGCAATCAACTGTGGACAATTCTAGACTGTGTGATCATTAACAAAGCAAAATGTACACTGGTTCTGTAGTAGCGGACAGTCTCGCTGGTCGTGTCCCCATACCGCACAGTGATAGCATTGAACAGTTCCACGACCACCTCATCCTCCTCCACGACCAAATCCACCACCACGGCCTCCCCGGTATCCTCCCCAGAATCCTCCCTACTGTTGGTACTGTGGTTGATTAAACTGGTGCTGCACTGGTTACATTGCAATCTCTAGAGCTTCACTGGGCGTCGATATGTTTTGTTGCATCAGTGGTAGCCGAATATGTGGTAGCAGTGCCGCGATGAACCATTCTTTATGTTGGACGATGCTCATATCAAAACTAACCTTTTCCATCAGCGTCTTGAATCGCTGGTCGAAATCCCATACCATCTCATAGGGATACTGCTTAATTTCTTTCAATTCTATAATATATTGAGCCTCGGACTTGGGCCTTCTAAATTCGGCAATCAGCCCATCCCGAATCTCATCCAACGACTTCTCTAGGGCTCATGTAGGGACTAGAACGAACTTCATAAACCAATCTAATGCACGACCTCGTAGAGTCGTTGCTAACTGTCCTTTTTTAGCAGCATCATCAGTGATCTGTTTTATGGTCTAGACCACTTCACACAAAAACCAATAATGTTTCGGGTTGTCTGTCGCACTCCTGTGGAACAACGGCAACTTAGCATCATCGCCCGCTATCCTGGGCTTCCTTCCTCCTTTCGCTGTACTACTACCAATTAGCTTCTGTGGAATTGACGAACTTGGCAGTGTCGAAGTGGTATTCTTGCTATCTAAGAGATAGTGAGCAGAGGTGTGGGCACGTTGGTCTTGGGGTTTGGTCCTGCCTCTATCCTAGGAGTAGCCTGGTTGTCCTTGTTAGGACTGTAAGGTCGCTTCATCCCGTGTGGTCTTCCTTCACGGTCTTGCAGTTCGACCGCAGCAGGACCTTCTCCCGTCCTCTGCCTCTTTTCCTGTAGGAACCTTACTCCTCCCCTCGTAAGACCACTTTCTTCCTCGGCTTCACTCACGGTCTCATCATGACCTACACCCATCTACCCCTTAACATTCCATGCACCGCCCCCCAACCGCCACGGTACCCACGGCCTCTGCCAACCAAGCTGTCTATTGATCAAGATGCATCTTCAATATACCTTTCTCGCAAATAAGCATCTTGATCGACAGTTGAAGCGACAGTAAAAATCGACCCCAAGGTTCGCGGAAAAAATATTTTCGGCTTCACTGTAGGACTTCTGAGTATCAACTGCGAACTCTGTGATATAGCCCTCTAGGATGCTATCGAACCAAACTTAGACATCCCATGATGATTTATTATCAACTTCCTGCGATTCTTGAATCAATTCGGGGGTCTAGATCGTCGGTTCACCATCTTGGAAGTTCTTCTTTTAGAAGGTCAACTTTGCCAACCATTCAAACAATGGAACCAGGAACTCACAGAAGAACCATTCGTGCGGACCATCGTGAATGTATCTATCTACCCACTGTCCTACTGTCAATCGAGTGTTCCGGCTTTCCTCTTCAGCGAATTCCTGCAACTTCTGATCAAACCATTCTTGGATCTTTGGTTTCGTCGGGTGCCACAACATATCCTCCTTTCACTTCGTACACGGTCCTGGCAGTGGAACCATTTGTTGACTCAAACCCACTTGACATGGGTTCTTATCGCTGTTGACACCAACCCACCGCGATCTCCTTGAGCGCTGGCCCGGATAGGTTTGACCCTGCCCAGCAATACCTGCAGAGCAAATGAGGTCTCACTCGAGGCGATCAAGGGAGAGTGGACGGAACCATGTTTCCGCCGAATGAAGGAGGATGGTTGCGGCTATAGTACTTAAACTTATTGCAATACTAGGAAAGAGATCTTTAAGCATTTAACATAGTAGTAAAGCAATATTCAACCCAAATATTCATCATTGCAACAACAGTAATTGTAAAGCAAGTATCGCATCAAAGAAGCATGACATTATTTGTAAAGTGCAACATCACATTACTATAACTGAACAGACTGAACACAGAGATTGTACCAAAATAGCTTCATCATATTATCATTGTCAATCCAGATACAATTGTCTCTGCAAAAACCAGATCTCCACAATGACTCTTGACATCAAAACATACCCGGAAATCATACAACCAACATCAAAGCTTCGCATTCTTCTCCAGTTCATTGTGTTTTTTTCAACACTTACAATTCTTATCTATATATAGGCTTTTGCCTTACAACTCTTGTCCACTTACTAACGACTTCCTAACTGACACTACGGACAAATGACCCAATATCTAATTGACCTAGTCTAAAAACGACCCAAAACCCGCATTCTGCGGTATAACTGACTCCAAGTACATAATATGTGGTCCAAATGACCCAAAACCCACAATCCACGGTACAATTGACCCACATATGCACAAAATAATCTTTCGCTCGTCGCCTTTCGCGACATCTTCCGCCTTGTCACAGCATCGAAGATGCGGCGAAACCATCTTACCAAACCGCCTGCCAACATAGTTCATAATTTAAATTATATTTATTTTTATAAATAAATAAGGAAATATATATATATATATATATATATATATTATTAATTAGTTGAATTTCAACGAAAATACAACTTCATGGAAAAACAATATCAAATAATGGAAGCCATTACATAATATAACATAGCATAACTTTGATATCCAACTTAGCCATTAAATTTAGAGAATATTTCCTTCTTTATTTTCATTGAATATAAATGTAGGCACAATAACTTATCTATTACAACACAAACATTAGCCTCCGACAGGGTAAACTAGTTCACTCGGACAAGGAGGAAAACCTCACAATTGCCTCCCATGGTTCGTCAAGTATTGAGCCCACCCTAAATCTCATGTACATGGTAAACCCCACATGTGCCCAACATGGAACAAACCCCTCATGTACATGGTCTTTCCCATAACCTCGCCCACTTGCTTGCAACAATCTTCCTCCCATCTCCTCTCTAACCAAACAATTCATCTTAAATAGTATGTCTAGGGTTCAAAACTAAAAAGTAATGACCCCTTCCCATTAGTCCTCATTATTTACATAAATACAAAATATTTTTACTTTCAACTTCTTCTTTTTATACACATAATCATTAACTCCAATAACTATTCTTTTATATCTTTTACATATTATCATTAATTCCAAGAACTATTATTTTATTTATTTCATGGGAAAATTGGTACATGACAAATGGAGGGACCTTACCTCTTAGCTAAAACCCTATGCTAAAACATGGAAATTGTGATTTGGGGGGGGGGGAATTTTATTGTAAAAATCAACGTGTTAATCAAAAGAAAATTGTATTTGGTCGTAAATATGATGCGCATCTAGTGAGTTAGAAGAAAATTTCATCTTTGAACATTGTTGTCAAGCCTAAGTCTGTGAGATATGAATCCATTGCATTTGAAGAGTCACGGCTCTTGGAAAGGCGAATTGGGGCTATACCTAATAATAATGATTCATCATAATTAGATGCTATTGATATATATTTGAGCACTATCAATTATGTGACCCCCATGTGGATTTTGGCATTTGATACCATAGAATATGTTAAACAGAAGATCAAAAGTTTAAGGGGTTTTACGTGAAGCACCAGAAGTTGATATGTGGCAGCTGAGTATTAAGGATTATGGTGTTGCAAATGGGAATATCTTAAATTTAGATTTGCTGCTCTTGGATCTTCAACTTGTTAGAATAAAAACTTATAGTGGGTATAAGTATGTCAAAAAACCAATAATGTACAAGATTTGAAGAAAAGGATTTAGGAAAAAGACTATGATTTGGATCTGAGGTTGATGGACTAAGGGTTGAAGTTTTTTGGGATCTTGGTCTGCTAAATTCCTCTCCAAACACTGAATGTTTCTCAATCATATGCAAATACATAAATACAATATTTTTTAAAGCTTGAGCCTATACAAAAATGTGAGAATCGAACCAAAAATTTAGAGACATGGGAACTTAGATCCATGCATGTATCCAACTACAAGGTCCAACAATCCCTATCCCAATCGACCTGCAAACAATTTTCACGATTTAGCTAGAGGAAACAAGGCACTGTGCTAATGGAGGGAGAGAGGATTTGAATGTTGCACCAACCTCCAGCGTCCACATTAATGCAGACATCCACGCTAGCTTCTTAGATGGAATGGGGAGGATCTAGGGTGGAGGATATGCTCAGGCCACCGAAATAAATAGGAAGATATTGTCATGACGAAATGGCAGATGGAGTTGAACATGGAAGGAAGTTAGCAACCGATATAGATAGGGAACAATATCATGGTTAGTTGATTGCCGAAATAGTCACGATTAGACGGTGTCTAGAAAATCCAAATTATCTAATCGTTAGACTACTCCCTTCAAAACTACATTACTTATAATTTGTATATTTTCTTTTTACCCCATGGAGAAACCATTTTCAAGTTAAGTAATGTACTTTGTACATTTTCCTTTTACCCCATGTATAAATCATTTCCAAGTTATAAAGGGTAAGAAATATGTGGTTAATGTATTGATTTATAATGATATTTTTAAATTCATTATCATATTGGGTTAGGATTGCATTTTTATGGTACTCGAAATTTTGCATTTAATTTTTAATTTATAGATTTTAAGTATTTTTTATTTGTTGAATTTTATATTGAAAAAAAGAGTTATTGCAAGCTAATATTTATTTTTTCCATGAAAAAACATATCTTCAATTTAAGTAGAATGAAAAACATATTCTTCAGGTGCAGGAGCAGTACAATTTAGTGGCCAAGAGAAAGAACCCCCAACTATTAAAAAATTTTATTGACTTTGTCTATCCAAAAAGTTCACATATTTGCATAATACTTCAAATAGGAACTAGGCAAAAGCCCTCAAACTATTGTCTACCCAAAAACCGCAAAAGAGAAATTAAAAAAAGTTCATGTAGCCTACTGGAGACATCTCTACCATTTCTACATTATTCAGTATGAATGCCCCTAGGTTCCAATGAAGTTGCAACCTTAGATAAAGTGTTAACCTGAGCATTTAACTCTTTGTAAATATGAGCAAATTTAATCATCTGAAATTCTCTCTTGAGCCTCTTCAAGTGGTCAGCCAGTTGAACATACCCGTGTTCAAAACTTGAATGTCCTCATTCATCCACTGTATGACCAACGAAGAATCACCAAACACCTATAGCGGAGTGAGACCCAATTCTACTGTCAACTTTAAACCAGAGAACAACACATTAAATTTTCCCACATTGATCAACCCACTACCCAAACTTGCCTTCCCTTTGAAATGGTGCTCGCCTAAAAGATGAAAAACATATCCGATACCACAACGTTGCTCCTTTGAGGCACCATTAAAAAAGCACCCACGGCTATTTACATTCACACACAACTTGCCCACTATTTGTTCCACATTGACATACTCTGTCTAGGAGAAATGGGACGATAATGCCATAACTTCTGAATTACCTTGAACTAGGGAATTGGCTTGCCCTCAAATAAACTAGAGTTTCTCACCTGTTGATTTTCTGAGCAGCATCGAGTGCCATTCTTCGGGAGAATGGAGGCACCTAGTCATTTACCATGATATTGATCCAGTCTAGGACTGGAAGCTCAACCTGGGGTTGAGAGCCATTCTCTGGGAGATTGGAGGCACCTGGTCAGTTACTAGGATACTGATCCAGTCTGGGACTGGAAGCTCAGCCTAGGGCGGAGAGCCATTCTCTAGGAGAATGGAGGCACCTGGTCAGTTACCAGGATTTCACTATAAGCCCTAAATCGGATCTAGGCAAGTGGTGTACTCCTCCCCTTGATCTATGGGCCATGGGACCTTCTCAAGGGACTAATCAACCCTTGTGGAAATACCTAACACTGGATTTTGGTGGAAACAAGGAGGGTGAAGTAAAATCAATTAATAATTCTTCTAATGATGATGTACTTGGAGTGGACATGAATGGATCATTGAAGACCTTGAAGAACTCCTGGATAACTTATTGTGAACCACTTGAAGAACTTTGAAACCCTAGCATAACTTGGCTTGGTCCATGTACCCACCTTTTGAAGAAAATAAAATAATATATATTTAAAGTCAGGTCGGCCCCATGAAAGAAAATAAATATATATTTAAAGTCAGGGTGGCCCTATGAAAGAAAATAAATATATATTTAAGTCAGGTCGGCCCCAACATGACTTTTTCTTTGCCATTCGAATCACTATAAAAGAAAGAAGGATTTCTCATTTTATACATTGATTTTGAGTGCATCTTCTCTGCTCAGCTCGTGGTATTTTATTGTCTTCTCTGCTCAGCTCGTGGGTGGTTTTATTTGCTACTGGGTTCTATTCTTTGGAGAAGTAAAAGCCCCATCTCTTCTACTGCTGGTCTAATAGTTGCCACCTAAATTCTTTTGGGATACATCAGCCCTGCTAGGGCTCTACCTGAGTTCTGTGTATTTCAACATCCCTATTAGGGCACCCACAACCTACAGCAGGTCACTGCTGCACTGAAAAATTTTGAACAGAAATTCGACAGTCCTAAAAAAGGGTGTGGACAAGTCACTACAGGCCAGCATAAGATCTCGGTCCCCTCAGTAAAGTATACCCCAGCAACTTTTGGCAATTACAGGCATGTACAGGTTGATTGTGTTAGACTAAAGCTGCTCCAAGCATTTAGCAACACCTATAGACAGTTGGTGGCAGATTGGGGACAACAGACATTGTACAGGGTTCTTCTTGATCAGTGAAACAAATTCTAATTTGTTGAAAAGGCTTGTTCTTAGCCTGCTGTTGTAAGAACTTAGTCATCTCATTTAGGAGATAAATTATTATTAATTGCTTTGGGGTTTTTGTCCTTGAAAGGTTTCCCCGTGAAAATACAGTGTTCAATTTTTATGAATGTGTGTTTACTGCTAGCTATCTCTACACTATTTTTTATTTTACAGTCTGTTACTACTATTAAAATTTTAAATTTTAACATCACCAACGTGATCACCTAGTTGATAAGCACCAAGAGTGATCTCAATTTTATTAACTCTCAGCGATCAAAAAAATCTTGAAAACACTCCACTGTCAATATCCTATTCCACATATTAACCATTTGAACATAATGTTCAACTTCCCTCCACACCTGACGAGTAAACCAACAAAAAATAAAGAAATGTTCAATGGATTCTTCTTGATACGTACATAAAGAGCACATCACCAAACCAATTTTGAACCTTCGTTGCATTGTATGCAACCCCAAGTTAAGACCTTCTTTATTTAGAACTAACAAGTGAAAAGGAATAGTCTTGGGCGAGTCCTTCACCTTCCACCAATGTAAGTCCATAGTCCATACTTCATCGTTGAAAATAAACAAAATAACTATAATGTTTTGTATAAATTTGTCTTTATTATATTTGCCTTGGTAGGTTATAAAGCAATCAGTTTGTATTTATTAGTTATTAGTTTGCAAATTTTTATATAGTTTTTCATAGTTTTAAAAATTTTAATTATTAAATTAATTTTAAAACAAATAAAAATTTATATTTTAAATTTCATAAATTATATATTTCTTATTTTTTATTCGCTATTTTTATGTATTTTTTTTTGGTTCGCTAGTAGGTTTGATTAGACTAATTATCCTAGTCTGAAATGTGACTTTTGTTAAATAAAAAATAAAATTAAAAAATTAAAAATTTGTTACTAGTTGCAATCTTCCCAAAATTCATGTATGGTACTTTGATGGTACTGGTTTATTAATGTATGATTATTCACCAAATGGTCATTGATTTGGACGCTCGTAGCATTTGAAACCATTCACGAATATTCATACCCGAAGAAGGCCTGGCGGGTGGCACGCATGTCACGTCTCAAAATCCACCCAGGAATTCTATACTTGGAAAAAGTAGTCTTATTTGAAGAACTCTATAATATATTCGCTTTACTGTAGATCTCTCTTATCGGACATCAATGCTAGTCTTAGATAGGATTACTATTTCAATGGCAGAATTTGTGAAACTCTTCTGACATCTACAACTCCAATCAATGCATTTTAAATTGGATACAGATTAAGTCATATAAATCTGTTCCATTCAACTTATTGGAATTTTTGGAGAAATGGGTAAATGTATACTTAATAATAGAAATATATCAGAGATTGGATACCTGTGTATAGTTTAAGTTCTCGACGCGTTTCGGACTGCATAGTTGAGTCCATCTTCAGGAGAAAACATATCTCAATTAAAAGCTGCACGAATTTTTATATTATTTATATTGTTGTGTTATGATCTTCATTTTAAATTTTAAGAGCCGACTTTAATTCATTAATGTGTCAATGTACAAATACAATTTATTAATTAAATGTAACGAAGTAAATACTCAATGATAACTAATGTATATATGTAAATTATCTTTTTAATTTTTATTTAATTTTTAACCCTAATTTTAAAATAAATGTTACGTTTTGTTTTGTTGTGTTGTAAAATGATAATTTAATTATGTTCTTAATATTAAACAATACTTAATAAATAATTAAAAGTTTGTTCATATTAATTTTAAAAATGTTACCCTATATCTTATACTTCAGTTATGCTATTAGAATATTTATAGTTTAATAGTTAAATGTTGTATTATTGACCATAAGATATCTTTTATGAAATAATATTTATTTTGAATTTAATTTTTCTACAAACTTATAGTATTAAGTTTTAAAGTAAAGAAATTTTAAAGAAAATTTTTGTGAAAATTTTTAAGGATTAAAATCTACCTATTTTACCTTTCGTGGAGAAATATACGAACAAACCAGTGGCGTCGCAATGGGTTCCCCCCTTTCACCAGTGATAGCCAACCTATACATGGAACACTTTGAGAAAAAAGCCTTAGATTCTTACCCGCTTAAACCAAAAGAATGGAAACGATTTGTGGATGATACCAATTTCTTTTGGCCACATGGCAGGGAGAAATTAGATGACTTCCTTAGGCACATGAACAATCAATCTCAAGACATAAAATTTACCATGGAAATCCAGGAAAACAACTCCCTTCCTTTTCTTGATGTTCTGATCACTAAGAAAGAAGACGGTTCCTTATCCCACCAGGTGTATCGTAAGAAAACCCATACAGACACATACTTACATGCCAACTCACACCATCACCCTTCACAAAAACTAGGAATATTACACACACTCGCCACACGAGCTGTCAGAATCTCCGATAAAGAACACCTTGACGAGGAATTGAAACACCTTGAGATAACCCTCCAAAACAATGGTTATGATAGAAAAGATATTAACAAAGCTTTCAGAAGGGCAAGAAGTATGGAAACTAAAAATCGTGATAATGAACAAGAAGACCTAGGAAGAACTTTTCTCCCATATATCCAGGGTACAACTGATAAAATTGCCAAAGTTTTAAAGAAGAAGAAGATCAAGACAATATTTTGCCCTCCTAACTCCCTAAGAAATTTGCTAGACAAGGCAAAAGACCCCATCAACCCAAAACTAAGAAAAGGTGTTTATTCGTTTCCATGCTCATGTGAAGACGTATACATAGGTGAGACAGGACGCTCAATTCAGACAAGGTTAAAGGAGCATTGTGCTGATGTTACCCATGGTAGAATTAAGAAATCAGCAGTAGCTGAGCACTCATCAAATACTAACCACCATGTATGCATTGAAGAAGCAAGAGTCCTAGCAATTGAGGGGAATTACAACAAGAGACGCATACGTGAAGCAATTGAGATTGAGAAACACCCAAGAAACTTCAATAGGGATGATGGCCTTACCCTTTGTGACTCATGGAAACCGATCATTCACTCCCTACAAAACATTAAATGAAAATAAAAATTAAAAATTAAAAATTAGAAAATTAAAAAGTTTTTAAAAATTTAGTTTAAAAATTTATTTTAAGTTTAAGAAATCTTTAAAAATTTAATTTTAAGTTTAAAGAAATCCTTAAAAAAAATTTTCATAAAAAAATTTTCACAAAAATTTTCTTTAAAATTTCTTTACTTTAAAACTTAATACTATAAGTTTGTAAAAAAATTAAATTCAAAATAAATATTATTTCATAAAAGATATCTTATGGTCAATAATACAACATTTAACTATTAAACTATAAATATTCTAATAGCATAACTGAAGTATAAGATATAGGGTAACATTTTTAAAATTAATATGAACAAACTTTTAATTATTTATTAAGTATTGTTTAATATTAAGAACATAATTAAATTATCATTTTACAACACAACAAAACAAAACGTAACATTTATTTTAAAATTAGGGTTAAAAATTAAATAAAAATTAAAAAGATAATTTACATATATACATTAGTTATCATTGAGTATTTACTTCGTTACATTTAATTAATAAATTGTATTTGTACATTGACACATTAATGAATTAAAGTCGGCTCTTAAAATTTAAAATGAAGATCATAACACAACAATATAAATAATATAAAAATTCGTGCAGCTTTTAATTGAGATATGTTTTCTCCTGAAGATGGACTCAACTATGCAGTCCGAAACGCGTCGAGAACTTAAACTATACACATGTATCCAATCTCTGATAACTGCAACCTGTGAAAGCCTTAATGAAACCAATAGAAATATAATTCTATTAATAAAACATAAATTAAATAATAAACAATTATCACATAATTTTGGATATACAACAATAAATGATTAAGATATCCCTAAACATTAATAAATCAATAATCATAAGTTAACCTAGATAAAAACATATATTTATATAACATGTATACACTCTAATTCAATTAAATTCTTATCAAGAATAAGTAATGGATAATAAGTAATGGATAATGGGCATTTGGTCTCTCAAACACTTATCTTTTATCCAATACAATACAATGTATCCACTTCTTTATATACATTTACTTTCATTTGTATTTTTTTATATATTTCAATTATTTTTATTTAAGAGATGTTATCTTATTGTAAATATTTGTGTTAATGTATTTTTTTTGTGTATGTAACAATTATTACAAGTAAATCTATTGAATTTTTACAATTCAATTATATAAATTGACAATTCTAAATATATATAAATGTAAATATATAATTCTCACTTGCACTTTTCTCTTGCTTTTAGACTAAGCATAAATAATATATTGTCACAAGTTCTTTAATTCTTTTACAATTATTTTAGTTTTAACTTTAGACTATGAACAATTATTAAATTAAAACATTTTTAAATTGTTAGTTTAAATTTTTAAATTAAAACATTTCTAAATTGTTAGATTAGATTATTAAATTAATTTAGATTAAACAGGATTGAAAGAGTCATTATTTCCCTTGATTTTTAATTATGTATTGCTATTGCATTAAAATATTTACAAGAGGCAGGTATAGCAGCTTTGCTGCTAATTTAGCTTGTTTCAATCTTAAAACTCCACATTTTATTTACTTATTTTTAAAATCATAATAAATCTCCTCATAAATATTGATTATTTGTGTAACATAATAAATTCCAATTCAAATAAAAATAAAAATCTATATGCATATATTTATATATGACCATGATAATTATTTTCCATTCAAACATGTAACTTTAAAAATTATATATTTTTAAAAATATATATAATTATATATTTTCAAAATATAAATATATATAAAATTATATATTTTCAAAAATATAAATATATATAATAGACATAAAATAGTTAGAAAGTTGTATTCTCATGCATGGTTGAAATTTGACATCTTATTTTGCATGTTAAAAGTCAAAAGTTTTTTATATGACAATTTAATTTTAACATTACTTTTCATTTGACCTTTAAATCTTAATTTTACTAGATATAATAATAGTTGATTTTAAAAAAAAAATTATAATAACTATATGAAATATATCGAAATCTTATATCTTACCTCATTATACAAAAATAAATAGTTTAAAATATAATAAGCAAAAAATAATAATGAACATCATGATTAAACCACACACATATAATGATAAAGAAGATTTATCTTGGAAATCTTTAAATAAACTTTTTCAGAAGCAATATAATGGGCCACCAAATACCATGGACCAAAAAATCATTACCATGGACCTTACCCTTCAAAATGACGAGTGAAATTAAAATTCACCCTTCATTAATCACATTTAATTTTATGAAGTGAAACTACTCCCATAAATTTCTCAACTCAAAATAAAATATTCCATAAATGCAAGTTCCTCAAAGTGGGTGAGTTTGAGGTATGGACACCCCATGTTCCACTATCAATTGTCGATTTGTGTCTCCTGATAAAGGGCTCGGATGAAACTTTTTTTTCCCTCAAGGTAAAGGACAAACGACATCATCCATGATCAAATTTAAGACAACATTGCGTGCACATTTTCCCTTCATGAATGAACTTATTGACCCCACGGAAAAACCATTTCCAACTTATGAAGGCAAGATGGCCAAATTGACGGAGTCATGACTAAGCAACATGTGAGATGGTCTTTGGTGATTAATGCCATTCCTGTTTTTTTATTACTTAATCATGCGTGTTATATTTAGGCTTCAATCTAACAAACCTCATGATGTGCAGTTAAACATACATATGGAGTTTTAATAGTGCACATCGTTGATTTGTTTAAGTACATGGTGCCTTAAACATTTACATCGTCAAATGGGCATAGACAAAGGCACTTAAGGCCAAAGGATAGGCAGGGTTTGAGAGGAGTCATCTTATTGATAATCATATGTTTATTTTGATTTTGGTTATCAAGGAAGTTAAGGAAAATAGCATAAAGTATATAGTTGTTTTGTGGATTTCTACTAGGCATTTTATATAGTGTTACATGTAGCCTCTTGTTAACTCAAAATGTTAGTGATTTGAGTCTTCCAATCTTGGTGATTTTATTTGTAGTTGTGATGAAAATTTACAAGATAATTGTTGGCATTCAGGTATGGATGAGAACTAGGGAGATAGAGGAGATCCAAATTACTATGGAAGTGAAACAAGGTTGTCCACTTTCTTTGACACTTTTTGGGCTCTATATTGATGAGCAAGAGGAAATCATATCAAAGTCAATATCAAAGTCATTAATTGTTGGCATAGATGGCTGCTTAGTTTTTGGAGTCATTATTGTTATTCTCTTATCTACATATGATATTATCCTCATGTCCTACTTAGCGTGAGGGCTCCTGACACAACGTGATATTTTAGCTTCATTCTATGACATTCATTGGCTTCAAGAGTTTAACATTACTTAAAGGGAGGCAAGTAATATGATTCTTACTTATACAGGTGAGAGTCTTGTGGTAGTCTCTTCATATATTTGGGGTCATGTTCTCTGGACCGTGCTCTAACTTGACTCATTTAACATCCCTAAAAAGGAGGCAAGCAATGTGATTCTTACTTATAGAGGTCAAAGGGTTGAGGTAGTCACTTCATATTTATATTTGGGAGTCCTCTTCTTTACACTGTGATTTAACTTGAGTCCAACAACCACCTTTGAAAAGTAATATTTTCAACATCAATTTCATGACATTCAATCAAAGATTTGATTCTTTCACTCATTGCTCACACCTACTCTCTTGTACTAGTGTGAGGCTTGGGGACCATACTGATATGACCCAAAGGGGGGCAGATATGAGGTCAAATGTACATGTAATGAAGTAAATGTATATGTAATAGGGTTGGCCTAATGAAGGACCCACATGTGAAATGAGTGAATAGGTAAATATACAGGTAATGTAGTCCTTGTTGAGGGAACATGTAAATTAGATGTACGAATGTCTGGGGGTATTAGGAGGAGTTTATCCCATTCTTTAAGTTGTTATTGATAACACATCTATCTTATCTATATTAGAGTTGTGCTCCACGTTTACATTGTTGTACATGGAGTCATCCTCCGAATATGACAGAGAGTTGTTTATCATAATGTTATCCAAACATATTCATGCCAAGAGATCAGTGCCTCATGCTATCATTCTTGTCGAATTTGGAATAACCCAACTCATTTCTTCAATGATCTTTGGCATGTGGTGACAATGATATAGATGGCCAAATGGATGGGCAATTGACAAAGTGGCCTTCTTAGATATCCATATCTTGCTCTCAAGTCCTCTATGGAGTAGTCACAACATGGGATCGATTCAAGTTGGTATGAGAGAGCTTCTTCATTGCTTCATCTCATTGATTTTGATATTGATGGACCACCCCTCATATCTTTTTAGTGTATGCTCTTGATCTCTCCAAGGGTGAGATAGACAAAGGTATTCATACTAAGATTTACAAAGGCTACCTTTAGTCCACATGCTGCTATGACTAGAGAGTTGCTTTCTTCGAAACTTCAACACTATTTAGACTTATATCTCCAATGTACTGATGGGCTTATCCAACCCTTGGGTATGTCAAACTCTAGTTACCTTGCAATCTAAGGGTCTATCTCACTTGAATCATAGTTTGCTTCCACCATTTTCACATTGAGACAAATCACCATATTCCTCGAGAACGCCATATTATATAAATCTACTCCTTTCAACCTAAGATTGAGGACCATTCACTTTGACAAGATTAGAGGGTGATTCTTTTGTCTTTTTAGATATTCACTTGATTCTCTCCAAACACTCATGGCTTATGAGGGCCATATATGCTTATCCCTCTTTCTTTTGGAGATGTTAGACCTTTGTTAATGACATATCGGAGATTAATTCCCCATAACAACATGAACCAATTGATTACCCCTTAATTCCAACCCGTTAACATTGGTAGGAAGAGGCCCCATTGTCAATTTCCGTACCACTTGATAGACCCACAAAGTTCCATAAACCCAATGACTCCCATAACTTCACACATCTCAGATATTTCTTTATAAAACTTAATGTTAAAAGTGTTAAAAAAGAACAAATCTCAAGTAGTGTTGCAAATATTTTAAATTTCTCCCAAACTTTTTGTGCTGTCAATTTATTTGATATTTTCATAATTTTTCAGATTTAAGTTTATTTTTTAGATATTTTTCAATAATTCTTGATATTTTCCGGATATTTCCGAGAACTTCGAACCTTTCTTTAATGTTAGAAGTATTTAAAAAGAAAAAATCTCAACTCGAAAACGTCATTCTCTTTATCTTCAATGTTTCCCTGCGTACTAGCGCTTTCCTATTTTTTTTTTCCTCAATTAAATATTGTTTAAATACACTTATAACTTTTCCCTCTTTTTCTTATTATATCTAAATTAATCTAAATTAAATTAATCAACGTGCTCTTAAAACATTTGGAAGACACTCAAAGCAAACTTGAAATGAAATTATTAAATTTCATTCATGATGTCGACAAGATTTGATTCACCGTTTTACGTAACCAATTGACCGATGACTTCACGAGGGAACTCTTTTTATTTCATATTCTTGCATGGCAATGCTTAGTTCCGAAGTGTTTTATTTGGATTCCGCATCCACGTCAGCAACCTAGCCTATCTAATTATCTTATCCATTAAGCAATTTTATATATTACTTGAGGGTAGCCACTTGCCACCACTACATTTTATATATCTAGATAAACGATAATACAATTTCATATCCTTCCCATATGACCGACCATTAGCCGACAACACTGCTTTGACCACAGCTGCTCTTGGTCTATTTTTATGTATGCATACGCCTCTGTGACTACACCAATTTAACGATGTGTCTGGTGATTATCCAATTATCCAATTATAATTAGGTGGTGCTGAAATAAGGAATTAACTATTCTATTTATTGAAATCTGCAGTCTGGTTTTTCTAGTTTTGAGTTTTGCAGTTCTGCTGTTGATTGTGTTCAGAGATATGGAATTTTCAGTGACAGAATTGCACTGGGCAGTGAGATCAAATGATGTGGCAATGATAAAAAAGCTCCTCGAAGGAGGAAACCCAATACAGTCCTCTGATTCGCTAGGTCGGACTCCTCTTCATTGGGCCACTGTTTTAGGCCATGAGGAGGCCTTAAAAGCTCTGCTATTGAACACATCCAGGCAGCTCATAGATTTCAAGGATAAGCTTGGGAGGACTCCGTTGCACTATGCCTGTGCAGGAGGTAGGATTCAGTTTGCAAGCATTTTGATAAAGAGGGGAGCCTCTGTCAATTCTAAGGATTCCAAGGGCAGAACCCCATTGCACTATGCAGCACAGAATGAGAAAGTGGATATGGTTGAATTGCTTTTAAAGAGTGGTGCAGACAAGGATGTGGGGGATTGTAATGGAGTGACGCCATGGGATTTGGCTCTCAAATGGGGCTGCCCAGATGGGTTTGGGGTCCTTAGGATTGAGTCTGTTCGTGTAAGTAGCGCTGCAGAGCAAAATAATGGATACCCAACAAGAGTAACTTCAAATAAAAGGAATGGAATTCAAAATCAAGATATTCGTTCAGAGAAATCTTCATCCCTGGATATGCTTCTGAGTGAATGGAAAAAGGCCGAAGCTGAGAAAAAGAAGAAAGAATCCATTGATAATCTAAAGGAAGCATTGAAAGCATGGAGAGAAGCTGAAGCAGAGACCAAGCTGAAGAATCAAAGGAAATCAATCCATCAATCTGCTTCAAATGTTGAAGGCCACAGCCATGAGGTTTCTGCTTCTTCTTCTTTTGCAATTTCTTCTCGTAGATCATCTGTACAGACTGTAAATAATTTCATGTTCGATGAAGGATCTGGAATGGTTTGCTTTTCGGCACATCCGAATGGAAGTTTTGGATCCCAAGCTCTCCCTTCCCGGTTGCGGCATGCTGACGATGGCGAAGAGAAGGAGAAAATAGATGATGTTTGGCGCTGCACAGAGTGGGAACCCCAATTGATAGTTGAGGAGATGAGAGCAAGCACTGGTAGGGTTGAAAGATGGGAGAGGGTTATGGAGTCCAAATCCAGAGCAAGGTTACCTTCAGAAACATGGAAGGACTCTTGGCTTCAAGGAAGAAATAATGCACCAGCTTCGCCCATTGAGGCAATATGATGATGCAGTTGAGTGATGTGTCTGTGTTGGGGTATTTCAATAACTGAAGCAGCAGAAATAAATTGTGTTGCTTCTCTAATGAAGGGACATGAAGCCCAAGAAAGCTTCAATTGTCGTTGTAATGTTGTTTACTGTGTGAGAAATACTCGCGCGGTATGAAATCATATTTTCATTTTCTTTGGATTTGTGGGATGCGATGTATCCATCTGGTTGGTGTTTCATGAACTGAAGTTTCAGCGAAGGATGAAGGACTCTTCTTTAAGTCTGTGTTGCTTAATGTATGCCATGGTCTGCTGAAGATTGCTTCAAGAAACATGTCCAAGAAACCTTCTAATACAAGAAGAGATCTGGGACAAGCTTCCTTGATTGGGACAGGAAAGAAGCAGGCCATGCAATGAGACTTCAGAATAACCTTTACTTTGTTTAATTTTGATGGCAGATTGATTATAAGAGAGTCAAATGGGTTTTTACCCGTTGCTTCAATTTTATGGGTTTCTTCAATTTCTTACATTGCAGGTTAGCTGTTCTTTTTTTAACCAAAAAAAAAAGAACTTTATATACGTTTATTCAATTGCTTACAGTGCAGGTTAGCTGTTCTTTTTATTAAAAAAAAAAATCATAAATTTTTATGGGTTTCTACAATTTCTTACATTACAGGTTAGCTGTTCTTCTTTTATAAAAAAAATCATAACTTTTTATATGTTTATTCAATTTCTTATAGTGCAGGTTGGCTATTCTTATTTTAACCAAAAAAAATCATAAATTTTTATGGGTTTCTTTAATTTCTTACATTGCAGGTTAGCTGTTCTTTTTTAAACCAAAAAATCATAACTTTATAATATATATATGTTTATGAAAGTTACATTCTTCATAATTGACATAAGACACTGTTTAATGTTTAAAACAAAGAAACTGAGAATTTCTTAGCTGAAAAAGTCAAACTTTATAATATATATATGTTTATGAAAGTTACATTCTTCTTAATTGACAGAAACACTGTTTAATGTTTAAAACAAAGAGACTGAGAATTTCTCTGCTGAAAAAGTCAATTTAATCTAAAGAAGTGTCAAAATGTTAACTTAAATAAAAAAGATGTAAACTTTTGTTAAAACAATAAAAATTTATGATTTTTTTCAAGAAAAAATATTAAATTAAATTGAATAGAATCATGGACAAAGATTTATAAATTTTAATATTTAAATGTTTTAAAATAAATAATAATTCTAAGAGAATCATTTTTCTTTTTTACCTAATTTCATTATTTATAATAAAAATTATAAATACAATAACATATATATATATATAATTATATTATATACCCATTAATATATGTGTCACCTCTATTAATCATCGTTTTATATATAACTTATTTATTTTAACATCATCTTACAATAAAATGTTGGTTAACATCTTCCTATTATATAGTGGTGCAGGTCAAAAGACATGTAAGTGACACGGTTGTAATTCAACTCTCAAAATACACACAACGTGTAATTAAATAAAAACACACACAAAACAATGAGGAAGACCAAAATTTATGAATGATTTTAAATTCATTAAATTTTAAAAGATGTAATTCAAAGATTTATGGGAAACCATTTTTCAAATCAATCTCAATAACACAAGTTTTATAGGTACATAAATCCTTAATTTTTCTTCCAAATTTAAGAATATGTTTTTCAAAAATGTTATTTATGTTATTTAAAATTTCATCATTACAAAAGATTATAGTAACATGAAGCTTTAAAAAACAAGGTTTCATTCTAAAATTTTTATATTTATCCTCTTTGCTTTCAAACCAAATAAATAAATTAATTCCTATAATAAAAATCTAATACCAAACCTTGGATGTTAATCATCTAGTACCATCTAATCAAGCTTTCTAAAATGTTGGATTTCACTAAAAATTGTTAAACATTTTTATAAAGAATAATTTTTGAAAAATTGATAACACTAATAATAAAGCAACCAAATTTTACTAAAGGGCGAAGGAATGTCTCAAATCCTTTGACATACCACAACTCATACCTCAGTTCTATATGCTTATTTAAAAATAAGGTGTCATAGTATGTAGTCTTCCTCACAAATAATGGCCTAGAAAAATAAAACATACATAAGGAGGTTTTGTGTAATGAATATATAAAATTCCAACGTGGTCACTTCTATTTATAGCTTATTTCTTTTATTATTATTATTATTATAGATTTCTCATCATCACACCATTTACAATATAATGGGGCACTTTCATGTATAGATAATTTCTTTTATTAGTGTAAAGTCATAATCACACCACTTACAATAAAATAAAACAATATTATTTAAGATGTTATTCAAAATAATACATTTAACTAGTTTTAAGTACAAAACTTAAAAAAAATAAGAATAAAAAAATTTGTTTCTAAAAAATATATTATTTTAATATTATATATATATATATATATATTAATATTTTTACATATAATTATTTTTTTTTCAAGAAAAAAATATCATAATTTGTTATTCAAAAGGATGAATCAAAATTACAACTATTATTTAAAGTCTATCCTTTCTTGACACAAAACAAACAAAAATGCCAGAACATGATTACATTCATAAAGTGTCACAAAGTTGTCCCTAATCTCTAATCAAGACTACTTATAGAACTTACTCATTCACCAGTAATAGCTAGAGTCCTATGTATTAATGCTTCCAACTCAAAAACATTGAGCCTTAAGAGTTTTCAAAACATATGATAGTCTATCTTCAAAACTTGAACTTCTACAACTTATATATCAGTTAAGAAACCTGTAAAATGTCACATCCCATAATTCTTTGATCTTCATTATATTCAAAATATATTTGTCCTTCCTCAATTTCCACATCCTTTTTAGAGAGCCTACCCGTTTCAATGTTGAAATGTCTATAGACATGTCTGAAAGAGAGAAAGTTGAAGAGAGCTCTCAGACCCTCAATCCCGTGTTTCCAATGATCCAACAGATTGACTTGAAGATTATTGTTACCAGGAACCCAATCCACAATTTCTCTAGAATCACTAGCCACTTGCAAAGAGAGAATATTTTTCGTGTGTGAAATATAAAGTCCCAAAAGTGCCATATGTTCTGCCCTGGAATTCATACCTTCCCCACAACCCATCCAAAGGAGATATTTCTAAAAATGGTTTACTTTAATAGTATTTCTTACTCCACTAACTCAATTTTGTGAGGCCCCATCAAAAAAACCAATAAGACAATCAATGTTAAAAACTTGAACATGAGAAAGTTTGGTTGGCCCTTCAACTTGTTCTTTGTGAAATTCTTTGTAAGCCCCAACAATTTTTGTTACCAGAGAAGAATTATTTACCTTTGTATGTTCAAAAAGTACCTTTTTCCCGTGCCTCCATATACCCCATATCAAAAAAAGAGGTAACTATATTTATGACTATAGTTATTTTTAATCCAATGTAGAAGAGCATATTCAATGGTCATATTTGACCAACAAAAAGGAATTTGAAGATAGAATAAACCTTCATACAAACTTGTTGAGCAATCCTGCATGTAACAAAAAGATGATCAACATATTCCTCATTTTGGTCACATCTGTAACATTAATTTGGACCAAAACCACCCCTTCTAATAATATTATCTCAAGTCAGATTTTATTTTTCCAATACTAACCAATATAAGAGTTTGAGCTTTAAAGGAACCCACCACTTCCATATTGTTTGATACCACCATTTTTCGGTTGTTTCCACATAGGATATGATAATAGCCTCATATGCCAATTTTGTTGTGACTTGACTTGTAGTAGTATTCTAGGACCAAATTAGTTGATCCTCATTTCCAGTAAGTCTAACTCCACAGTGAGTTAGACCTTTACTATAATGATTCTATTCTAAAGCATAATCACCATGCAAACCCAAATCCTCAGCTAAATACCAATACTTGGAACAAACTAACTAGCCTCATGTCTCCTTACATAAGCCAAATATTTAAAACCGAAAAAAAATCAGATATGCAACTAACTCAGTAGAACATTTAAAAAAATATTCACCTCCAATGCTAGGATCTTCCCCTAGTCTAATTTGCTAACCATTATCCACATTCCATGTCATCCATCTTATGAGAGAAGAAATAGTATCAATCAGTCCTTTCCAGCTGTTTGAAGCATTTTTTATCTTCTTAAGAGGATCTCTAAGCCAATCAGTAACACATTTTTTCTTTAAATGCTTATCCTGTACTACCTCACTCCAAAAACCATTGCCCATTAGACCTCTCCATAAGCTTTTCATGGCCATAGCTTTGTCGAACATGAAAATGTTTTTTATTCCCCATCCACCTAGTTTCTTTGGCAAAGAAATCTTATCCCACTTGACCATATGAGTGCCTTACTTTTTTTTCTCGTCCGCAAGAAACTAAACATTTTCTATTGAATTTGATTTAAAATGAACTTTGAAATTTTGGCTAAGGATAGCCAGTAGACAAGAATATTTTCTAGCCTATATTGTAGAAGAATCAACCTTGCCCATAGGGTTAGCCACCTGTAACACCAATTTTTTGTCCTATTTTCAACCTTCTTTAAAATCCAAAGCCAATCCTTCTTCATATAACATTTGGGTTTGAGAATATAACCAAGATATTTAAACCCTGAGTCCATTGATTCCATTTTGAAAGGGAAAACAATCTTAATTTTCTTCATAACCTTTTCTTCAATTGCATTAAATAAAAAACCAGGCTTTTAAATATTGACCTCCATTCCAAATCCTCACAAAAGGCCTTTATTAAATCCTTATAAGTTATCCATTCTTCAGCTATCCCATTTCTAAAGAGAAGAACATAATCAACAAACAAAAAATGAGTTATAAAAGTGATTTAGAGTCCTTTTAATCTACCTTCCTCCTGTCATGTCCCCAAATTTTGCATTGGGTCACAATGGTCTAAGCCACTTGGCCATACTCATGATAGTTTGTCAAATTGGTGCTAAGGGTCGAATAATTGCCAAGAATGATGTCCAAGTTAGTAATAATGTAAAATTAGATCGAAATGGAAAGGTGGGTCACATAAAGAGAAAATTCCCAATTCAAAGTTTGTAATATACCCATCCAAATGAACTATCATGGAGGAAAATTACTAGTTCCCTAGGTTGGGGGTGGAAGCATTAAAAGTTGGAATAAGGGAGCTACAAGACCCAAAATGACATTACACTTACAAATTCACATTAAATGGGTCAAATAAATAATAATAAAAAGAAAATAAGGTTGCATTGGATCATGAGGGCACATAAGAGGTTGTGGGACCCACATGTGGCAAGATTCCCCACTACACTTGGCATTATTCTCTCACCAATTCGAGTTCAAGATGAAGGGTAACATACTTGGGGGGTTGAATATGTATTATTCATGGCATGAATCACGTAAGTTCAAATTGGAGTGGAAGAGAAACTCCCATGGAAGAGAAAGAAGCATCTTAGAAGAATTGTGACACTTGGAGCTAGATTCCCTAACTCATTTGACAACAATGATGAAGATTCTATGAAACTTATGACAAATTTCATACCTGATTGCTAACATCTGACATATATGACATGTTAGGGCTAAAAATAGCCTCCAAGAGGGCGCACAAGCAGAGTTAGGGTAGCCAAGAGTCCCCCATTTGAATTGATGGAAGAGGAGGGCTAGGAAAAGTTGGACACGAGGCATTCATGGGAATCTCTCCCTAACTTGAGTTGGGATGAGTCTATTGGATGGAATTTGAGCTAAGGAGGCCTTGGGAGGATAATAAAAGACAAGAGGAAAGAAAGAGAGAAACTTTTGATCATTTCTCATTTTGCAAATTGGAGAGCATAGCTTGTCCATGCTAGTAGAGTGTTTACTCTACTTGCCTTAGTACCAATTTTGAGGGTGCAAGATTCCCATCGTAATTGGAAATTGGAGAGGCCATTCAGACCTTTCATTTGGAGTCATTTGTTGCAGGTTGAAGCTGCAGGGCTGCTCGTGACCATTTCTCCTTCAACTTGCTCCCACGTCTCTCTCACTTTTCTCTCTATATTCTTGCTCTTGGAGGAAGGGCGCATATGGTGAGATGTTGATATTTTTGTGGAAGTCCAAGGGCCCCATTTAATTGTAATATGATGTCTGAAATCTATATTTGATGCTCGTATGAACCTCAGGTCGAATATCCAAGTAAAACCATGTAAAAATGCCAAACTATGTATGAATGGTGGCATTTTCCCCCATAGCTTTTGCATAACGCACTTGTTGTTGCACATAGTTAGTGAAGGACTGCTATTTCAACTTCATGGACATGTTAGCTTCTATATATCTCTGTAATAATCATATCATGAGAGCCACAGCTTGAAACATTATGTATTTCAAGTGATATTTACATTCAAGGAAGAGATTCGAGCCATTTTCCCATATATCTTGTTGAGAGAGCTTGAATTTGTTTGGTATCGACTTGTATCAGTAAATATCTGTGGTTTTATTGTTGTTTGGAGAGCCATTAATATACTGCAGAAGTTTCATATACCTTATGCAAGTCCTTGTAACATTTCTCACAAATTTCATAGCAAGTTATAACGTTTTCCTCTCATTTCCCCCTATGTTAAGACATGTTTACCAATCTCTGATTTATGGGAGTTGCAACAGCCTTCAAGAACTGATTAATGATGCATTTGGGTGCCCATTGAAGTCATATAACTAATCCATGTCTCTGTTTTGAAATTTGGGAGGTTCATACTGCATTTGGGAAGCCATTAGTGACCTCTACCCTTGGGGGATTTGAACCTCGAATTTACTAGCAAATTTCTCTATTTTCTTCTAAACTTAAATGAATGTTGCAGAAGCATTTTGATAGTGTCTAAGCACCCATTAGGTTCATTTTATTTCCTAATACCCTTCAAACAATCTCAGTCCCAATTCGAAATCCTTAGGAGTCTTTTGGAGCCATCTACCCTTGGGGGTTTCAACATCAATTTTCCTAGTAATTTTTCCTTTCATTCTCTAATTGTAAATGCAAGTTGTTGAAGTAATTACATGGTTTCCAAGAATATAATAGCTGCATTAGGGTGTCCTAATACACCTCAATCCACTCTGGACATAATTCGAAACTATTTGGGATCATTTGGGACAGTGTAGAGCTTCACTAGTCCAAGGTTCAAAAATTGGCCAAATTGGGTAAAATTCAAAATTGGGGACATTACACCTTCTTAACTTTATCTATGAACCTACTTAAACCATCACTCAAATTCAGAAAAACAAAAAAAACAAAGAACAACCTTATCTAAGTCCTTTGTAACTCTCGAAAAACTTAGATGAAGATCCATTAATCAACATGATTAACAAATGTCACACACCCCATAATATAAAAATATTAAAAAAATTACATATAATTAATATATATATATATATATATTACAATTTCTATTACAATATCGTTATACCAAAATTTTCTTTTATATTAATATTTTAATTAAAAAAATAAAATATACACATAATATATGCCAACAAAACATCACCTTATGCCTCTCCCATATCCCAATATATTGTTTTAAGGTGTCCCTATTTACAAATTTCGTGCCTTTAAAACGAACCATTTTCAACTCCCCGTGATCGGGGCCTATTAGTATTTATTAGTCATTACACTTTTAGGGAGAGACTTTAGATACTACCTACCAGTGCGGTTAATTTAGGTTACCCGTGTTTTATGAAGTATACTCGGTTTTTTTATTAATGCGTGTGAAGTACGGTTAGAATTTGGAACTTATATTAAATATTTTAAAAGGATTTTTTTAGTAATTAAAAAAATAAAAAATATTGTATTTGATAAACAAATTGTCATCATCAAATTCCATCTCTAATGTGAAATGTGTTATTATGTTAAATAGGGATAAGCCAAGAACACATAGAACAGGTTAATCATGTCACAAACATTGATACATTAAAGGTGTATTTAGTTATATGCTTTTATTCATTGATATGCTTCTTTTATAAAAATAAAAATAAATCATATATATTATTATTTAAAAAAATAAAAATTTCAAAATAAATAATAGAAATTTCTAAGATGTGCAAGCTTCAACTAAGATTCTTTCTACATTATTAATAAGCTTTATCCATTACATATATTTTGATTTTAAATTCCTTCCATTAATATTAATAAGTGGTTTAAAATATGAATTAATATTTTGATTTGAAATTCCTTCTATTAATATTAATAAGTTGTTTAAAATATGAATTAAAAATCTTATATTCATGTGCATGGAACTTCCCATTAAAATTAATAATAAACTTGTTTGATTTAAATGCAATTTAATGAGCGTAATATTTTATGAATTTAAACATGTTCTCCAATTATTTATATAACGTAGGGTTGATGGAATGCTCCGGCCAATTTGGTGACGTTATTGTTTCTTATATATATAAAAGTTTATATTACTGGAGAAGACCACTTGAACGTCTAGTCTAATATGTAATAACGTGTAGAGATGGTTTTAATTTTTTTTTTAAAATAATACATTAAAATTTCTAAGTACTATTATGTAATTTGACATTATCAAATTTATATATCCATTTAAAAAAAAATATATATGTGATATAATAATCATTTATACACACATGAAAAAAAACTAAGAATTGAAATTTCCCATGTTATATATTAAAAATATATGCTTCATACAATAATTAAATATTAAATCTAAGAAATAAACAAATTTCAAATCCAATAAAAAATAATGAAAAGATTATTATGTAATTTTTAAGAAATAAACAAATTTCAAATCCAATAAAAAATAATGAAAAGATTATTATCCAATAAAAATAATAAATAATACATTAAAATTTTTAAGTACTATTATGTAATTTGACATTATCAAATTTATATATCCATTTAAAAAAAATTATATGTGATATAATAATCATTTATACACACATGAAAAAAAGACTAAGAATTGAAATTTCCCATGTTATATATTAAAAATATATGCTTCATACAATAATTAAATATTAAATCTAAGAAATAAACAAATTTCAAATCCAATAAAAAATAATGAAAAGAAGGATAATGATAATGAAAATGAAAGGTGATTCTCTCCACTTCCGTGCTTGACACTATAAACAAATTTCAAATCCAATGAAAATTAATGAAAAATAATACTTATATAGGCCATCCTTTCAAGCATGATCTTGAAATCACCTATAGGCCATCCTAAGAAAACATATCGACAGTTTCAAATTATTGTTAAATAAAGGTTTTAAATAAAATTCTACTCAACAAAGATTTTAAATAAAGTTGTTAATTAGAAATATTTAATCCCTTTATAATTAATAAGTTAAAATTAACCTACCACTTTGTACCTTCAAACGAAAAAGAAAAATACTTTACCATAATAAAAAAATGATTTGCCACATTTTCTCAATGAAACTCACCTCCTTTCAAAATTAAATCATAGTCATTAAACGCATGAGTTCTGATATTTTTTCAAAGATCATAACCTTAATGAAATGAGATGAGGGTTGCCAAAAACTCTTTTGACAAACTACAATGAAGACCCCTTTTATTTGACTTTCATTTTCACAACAAAATCAACCAAATCTTTATAAGGTTGTTGTTGCTTACAATAGGGTTAGAAAGGGATATGAAGAACCATCGAAAGTAGGTATGAGCAAGTATCGAAAAGAAATAATCAAAATAATGGAAAATTATTATTTTATGGAATCATTTACCCAAAAATATGTTACGCTATGTAATATTAATTTTTTTTTAAAATATAAATAAATATGTGCATAGAGTCCCGTGTCATAAAAAACAAGATATGAAATGCTCATTAAGTTTGTTATCACTTTCACACTCACAATTAGAGAAATTTTGAGGGGCTAAATTTATCTTATGAGTTAATTTTAAATCTTTTTTTAAAAAAAAGTTTCACCAATTTTCATTTTTTTCTAAATTGATTTGCCCAAATTTTATAGGATAAATTTTTTTACTCTAAAAATCACTAAAATTGACTAAAGACTATATAAAAACTGCAAAAATTTTAATATTTTTAGAAAAAATATTGCTCAACATTTTATGGTTGGAAATTTAAGAATTAGTAAGATTCTCCAAAGTTTTTACACTTTAAGAAAATTGTGAATCATTAAACTTTTCCATCGTCATACAATAAAACATTATTAATTTTAGTTATTTTTCAAAATAAATAATACATTTAACTTTCATAGTTATCAAACTTAATATGAAAAAGGCACATGAGAGAGTCAAATAGCTTTTATGTAGGCTTATTCTAATTCATGATAACTTATTCATATTCTCTTCTATCAACTAGAAGATTGTTTCAAGTTTCTTTTTTAGCCAACGGTTCAACATCAAGGTTTTTAAAGCCTACCATGGGATTAAGACATGAGTGCTACCTATCTCTCTTCATATTTTTACTAGTAGTGGATTTGATGCCTTTAAAAAGAATGTGAAATTGAAAGAAGTGTCAATGGGTAGGGGTCTTTACATTACATTTTACACATCTTTAAAATATAAAATGAATACATTAAAAATAAAATATAAATTAAAAGTAAAGGCATATTTTATTTAAATAGTTTGTAAGCACATTAATATGGGTTCATAAACTATTGTAATCAAGAACAACAATTAACTGAGTTATAACAATTTGCATAGGGAGATGTTGAGCAAAAACAATTGTTGGAAGCATTAACGATGATACATTGTCGACCTATGACCAGGGCGTTAAGGATGATGCGTTGTTGCCAAAAGGTTGCATGCGTCCATGGAGTCGAGCCATGGGGGAGGTGATCCTACCCCCAAATTGATGAAGTTGTCATCTTTTAGGCATTGGTTTCTTTGCTCAAATATTTTTTCAAGCCACACCCATCAAAATCTGTCAAATGTTTGGAGGAAATTCATGAAGTTCCTCTGCCGCAAAGCTCTTCCTGATCAATGGAAATAACCATCTTAGAAAAAGGTAAATAATAAGACATTTTACAAACATTGACCATCTCCCATAAATATGGCTACCTCAATCCAAAAGAATTGGGTTGTGTTGATCCAAAAAAAACTCTCCCATTTCTTTGGCAGCTGAGGGATTTATGCTTTTCTTTTCGAGCGCAAAGTAGACAAGGATTTGATCTTTAGAAGTGGCTCAACTTCTATTAGAATATAGGAATGTACTTAAACATATGATCCCCAAACTATAATCCATATATGGATATCCCTTTTGCAGTTCCAATCTGGGTTAGACTCCCCCACCTCCCACTCCATTCTTGGGAAGATGTTTCCTTACACAACATCGACAAATCTTTGGGAAAATACATCTGCAAATCTTATCCAAAAAAAAATTTCTCTTTTATTTCAGGATTTGTGTCGACATAGATCTTGAAAAAGGGATCCCTAAAGTTGTGTTTCTCAACCTCTATAACTGGAGACACCTTCAAAAGTTAGACTATGGACAATTACCGTTCAAGTGCAAATTGTGTCATGAATATGGTCACTTTGGAAAAAATTGCAAGATGAATTAGGGAAACAACTCGACCTCAATAGTCAAGGAAGATCAATGGAAAAAAATGAAAAATGCTCTCCAACTACAAGAATTAATGGCCTCCTAGAGTTTCGGCTCCTTTGGCCTTATCTCCTTCTGCCCCTTCCTCCTCTCCAGAACCCTCATTAGACCCCTCCAAGAAACCTTAGTAGCCGGAAACCAATTTGTTCCTATGTCATAGGTGTCCAATGCTTTGCCCCTGAGTCTGACTCATACCTTAATCCACCTCAATCATTATGAGGCATTGCATCAAGAAGATCCATTCATTGAAGAATTAGTAGTACCAAGACAACTTGGCGATCCTTCGAACCAAGATTGACCTTTCACCGATCGACACATTCCATCCCTCTCTCTTTTCGATGATGACGAGATCTTGGATCGTCAAGAAGAGATCGACAATCATCCTAAAAATCCCTCACAAAACCATATTCTGACTCAAAGAAAGTCCCTTTCACAAACTGGAGAAGAAGAGAAAAAATAGATTGCTGAAGAAGATCGCCATCCAAAAAAGATAGGATGTAGATCGATGAAGGAAAGCAAGAAGAAGAAGAAAACAAGGATAAGTCTGATTCTCAACAATCAAATCACCATCGTTTGATTCTCAGCAATCAAATCACCATTGAAAAGTAGTTAGGAAGTAGTAATTTGGGGAGTGCCATGAAATGTGCATGAGACAAATCCTACTTGTCGGATCTGAGCAACACTCTAAAGGACTATGAAGCTAAGGCCTCGTTGCAAGGAGTAGGCTCTAAACCCAATCAAGCAAAATGATGAAAAGAGTCTCCTGGAATTATTGCGAGATGAGGAGCAAGCACATATAAACAACACTCAAATATCTAGTCAATCTCGAGAAACCACTGATCCTCCTTCTCCAGGAGACAAAACTCAAGGAAGAAGAAATGGTTACAATTGCCAAAAATCAATGGAAAAAATGTGACAGAATTGTTGTAAGCTTAAGGGGATCCTTGGGAGGACTGTGCACCCTCTAGTACCACACCATCTCCTCGCTCACCTTTCAACACCAAATGCAACATTGGCTACTTGCAGCCTTACACAACCAACATTCAGGCACGAGGTATCATGTTTCAATATTACATTCCCATGCATCATTTCAAAAAAGAAAGTCATTGGAATTATTTGCAGGAACTCACTAGCTCCAAGGTCACCAAGAATAGCCTTGTTACTAGTGACTTCAATCTCGTCCTTAACACTAGAGAAAAATGAGGTGGGAACCCCATCTGTAATCCCTTCAAAGAGAAAATGGAAGATTTAAACTATGACTAGGACCTTGTGAATGTCAAACCCCTACGAGGACGTCATACCTAGTCCAACAAAACGGTGGGTCCTAGCCACATTGCTACCCTCCTTGATATATTCCTAATCCATGGTGATATCTTCCTTTAGGACCTATACATTACCTCCCATAAATTTTCCCTTGAGAATCTCTGACCAATACCCATCTCCCTAATTTTTCAGCAACTTCCCAACCTTGGCCCTATTCTTTTCAATTTTAACCCCCTTTGGCTCCAACATCCCAAACTCTCACTCTAATATCCTTTGAATGATCCAAACTCATCTCTGAATCTCCTTACTTCATTATTGAGAAAAAACCCAAATCTATTAAATTAGTCCTCAAGATTTGGTCGAAGTCCTCCTTCGCTGCCTCGAACAAGGATAAAAAGAGCTCTTAAGAAGCTTTGACAAATTGTAGCTGGCAGAAATATAGATAGATCAGATAACCAAACAACACCAATTAGAGGATAAATATTAATGCAAAAAGTTGTTCAAGGCCTAGCGATTGGAAGAAGAACATTGGCATCTAAAATCAAGAAGTTTGTGGCTTGACTTTGGCGATAATAACACCTCCTTCTTTTACTGTCAATCCAAATCTAGAGAGAACTCTAATAAGGTCAAGGAAATCACCCTTCCAGATGGAAACAAAATCTCTGATCACACTGAAATAAAAATTGCAGCAGGAATCCATTTTAGCTTGCTCTACATGGAGGAGGAATCCATTTTAGCTTGCTCTACATGGAGGTTGGGGATGGCGATCCTGTTGCCTCTGTGGAAATGTTAGAAAACATACCACCTTTAGTCTCAAATTCAACCAACTCTTCACTTATCAAATAGATAGAGGAGCAAGAAATTATTGATTCCATATGGAGAATGGCCCCCAGTAAAGCCTCCAACCGTGATAGATTTACTATTCACTCAGTAAAGCCTCCAACCGTGATAGATTTACTATTCACTCGTTTAGAGTTTGCTGGCAGATTATGAAATCAGATTTAAAAAAATGGTGCTCTACATTCAAAATAAGGGAAAAGTAGGTGGTGGTGCCAACTCCTTTTTCCTCTCCCTAATTGCCAAGAAATCCAATCCCACCTTTTTGCAAGATTCCATCCAATCTCCCTTTGCAACTCTACCTTAAAAAAAGTCACCAAAATCCTGACAAATAGGCCGAAAAATATTATGCGCAGGATCATTTCCAACAATCAAGGGGGCTTCATGTAAAAAATACAACTATTTTACAATATTTTATTGTTTCAAGAGGTGATCCAATCAACCGAAGACCGCAAGGACAAAGGGATGTTGATAAATATCGATATGGAGTCACAATGCCTTTGACTGAGTAAGATACTCCTTTCTCTTCAATGTCATGCATAAATTATGTTTTAATGAAAATTTTATAGATTTGGATCAAATCTTGCATCTCAAATATCATTGGCTAGTGTTAAACAGACCCAGGGTTCAAATGGCTATGCCAACAAGTACCCTGGGCTTGGCTTGGCTCCTTGGATACTATATTCTGGGCTTTGGATTGGTCGACTTTTGGCTACTCAGCACACGAGACCTCATTAGGAGGTTCCATGCCTGTCAAGTAAAGCTTAAAGCTATAATAATACCTCGCTCTTTCTGTAAACTGGTATCCCTGCTCTGTGTATGGGTAGGGTGTGCTCTAAATTCTAAGCCATAGTGTAGGCATTCAAATTTATATAAAATTAGTAGCAGTGTCCTCGTCGGCTGAGGAAAACTTACCTGCTATGGAATTCACAGGTGTATTTCGTATCCTCTCGACAACCCAATGACTAAACTAGGTTTAACTAGAAGGGCAGGGGAAAAGCTCTTGGCAAGGGCATGTGTCTGTTGTTCTGGCATGGGTTTCCTGTTGGCATTTTTCCCGTTGGTGTGCGGTGCCATGTGGGGTGGGGTTTTAATCATATCCCATGAAAAAAAAATGTTGTTACTAATTTACATGTACACAAAGGAGTCCTTTCTGTGTAGTAGAAAGTACCAGGGTGGGGCAAATATTACAAATTTAAGCTTTGTTTTATCTTAGGAGTTTTCAAAGTTTTGAACGAAACCCTTAAACCTTAAAGCAACAATGGGTTTCAATATTTCTCGATGTTCTGAGTAAGTGAGATCCTTAAAACCTTAAAGGAACAGAACAATGATTTGAAATAAAATTATGATAAGTGTCTAAGTTTCTGCCAAAATTTCTCCTAAGTTAATCACCACGTTGATATGGGTCCATTATTTCAAAGTTCAACCTGTGGACCTACGAATGAAGGATTCTTCAATTTTGATTGTCTCAGTAATTACAATCGCTAAGGCGAGAGGCAAATTCTGGGCGTGCCGTTAAAAACTTCATACAATAATAAACTCACTAATACTCCGAAGGGTTGAGAAGAGTAAACCATCATGCAATATAAAATTTAAGAGCAACTTATACATTGAAAAGAACTTTATAAACGCCATGCAATGCCGTGTTAAGAAGAGATGACGCTTATGTACATCAGTTTTTAGATTGACAATGCTGCCACTTAAGGACATTGCAAAGACGCTGGTGTAGGGATAATTGAATCTCTGTAATATACATAGTTATACGACAATTTTATTTTTAAATTGGTGTTCATATTTTAGAATTTTGGGTGGATTAGTAAGTATGTTTTTCCTAAATTACATGAGGATGAAATAAGTGTATATTACATGAGGATGAAATAAGTGTATTATTCATATTGATTTTATAGATTAATTCCAAATTTTAAATAAACAATTATAATAATATAAAAAATAGCCGATAGCTGATGCATTGGCAAGATGCCTAACGTTCATTCTCTCTATAGAATACTCCCTGTAGTGTAAGTCTACATTTTTTACTATCATTTGCTTGATTCCCATTCTGCCAGATTCCATGTGTTCTCATAATGTACATCTATGTGGCTGTCATAACGGTGGAGCTGTGTCTACATGCCCCTCTCCTCGTCGTTGATTCCCATGCATATATTGTAACGCCTTTGTCTGCCCTATCTCTTGCATGAGTGAACCTGTAGTCTATCCTAGTACGTTTCTTTGTGCAATGTCTAGCACATTATTTTTATCAACATGTCTTCATCTTCCATGTCTATAATGAATTCCATGCGGCTCGAGCTTCCTTCACAACATCCAAAACTCTTCCATATGCATGCCAAACCAGTGTTTTCTGCTCTTGCGGCTGCGTTTTATTTTCCCTATCATTTCTATCAAACGACCCTCTCTTTCCAGCCAATCATTACCTGCTTGGCATTTTATTATGGTAATCTCTGTATGGAAGGATTTGCATAACGTTCATCTGGATAGTTAATGTTTCCCATGTGTCTCTTCAGTTCCTATCTCTTCCCACTATGTTAATGGTCATGTGGACTGGGCATTTTTGCTTCTGCCAACACCAACCGTCATTTCCTCCTGGATAGGTTCTCCATGGATACCCTATGTGCTTGTTGTGCGTATAATGCTCATGGTGATGTGGCGTTAGTTAGGGTTTCAGAAATTTTAAAATAAAACTCCCTCCTTTTATAGTAGAAATCAGGGTTGGAATTTGACAGGCATTTTGCCTGTCAAGTTCAAAATTGACCCAAAGACTTGTCCTATCATGTTCATTGACCCAAAGATGAAACTTAAGGAAATTGATGAACTATAATATGGAGGCCAACGATGTCAATGATAAAATTTGAGGAAACATTCAAAGGAAACTTTACGGTTGCTCCAATCGTAAAATTTACTGTGTACACCAACACTCTAATCCATGAACTTTACTGTCTACGCCAAGTTATCAATGACTTTGCAACTCTTATGTGTAAATCTTATTACATCCGTCTCAAATGAAGTTTTTTATTAATATTATCAAAATCACCAACTTATTTGCAACATATAAAAGTCCCGGAATTTGACCTTAAGCACAACTTGTTTTTTGTTTTTTTGAATAATATCACATGGATGCATTGTTGAAAATTGAAATCACATGCTGGTTGTAGAATATCAAAATCACCGTACGACTTTGGTTTAAAACATGCAGTTTTAAAGCTTTCAAAATACGATGAAATCCCATGTATGCAAATCAAAGGGTAGGCGGTAAAACAATTAATCCTAGCTTTTGGCGGCTTAAATAAAGGAGAAGATCCTCATTCAAAGAATAAATCCTTCCTCTCCTTTCAGTCAAGCCACCAAAGTTCCTCGATCTCTGTCTGGTCAATTGAGCGACTTTGTTCCAAAGGACATATTTAATAAACTATTTGTTGAATAAAAATAATAGATACAAAAGGGTGGAGTTGGAAACTAAAAAGAGTTATGCTGGGCTGAATGAGATAAGCATGCAAGTCTTACTTAATAAAGGGAAATCACTTTTTTATTAAGGTTATTGCCAGCCTTTATTTGTTTCTTTACTTATTCATATAGGGTATGGATGGTGCTGAGGAATTGCCGTTGGTTTCCATTATTTTATGTTTGTTTATGTTTGTTGGGATTGGTGAAGGTAATAGCTTAAATGAATTCATATTGTGTGGTTCTGTAGAGTAAGCAAGCGATACGCACTGGAAGAGTTGAATGTCAGCAGATAGACATTATCCTGCTACTAGTGAGTAAAATCTCGCCATGGTAGTTTAATTATGCATATTTTCTAGCGTGTAATAGTGCTTATACTATTAATAGTAGTGTATAGAGAATATAAATCTCAAAATATATGAATTACATGTCTAATCACACTTATTGGAATTTAATTATTACCTATAAAATGGGGTAAGCATCATTATAGCAATGCGCATTGGTTAAAAATTGAGATGTAGATGGCCCACGAGCAACAATAATTTGCATTAAATTAAATTTTCTGAAAGGTTCTTCTCCTCCATGTGGGTCAGTTGGCCACTACATGAAACAATGCAATTGGCCTGTCTCTTTTGCAAGTCAAATAAAGCAGTAAAAACAAGTATTTGTTTACTTAAATTGCCAGATTAGATGGGAAACAAATAATATATGCGTGTAAACTTTACAAATTATTATGGCCTATGAATAATCTAGCTAGCTAGCTTTCAATTTACTTACTGTACTGGAATTTGATTTCATTTCCTTGTGCCACTGTAAAAGTGTAAACTTTACAAATTACTACAGCCTATGAATAACCTGGCTAGCTAGATTTCAATTCATTGTACAAGAATCTAGGTTCATTTCCTTTGATAGACACAAGCTTTTTATTATGCCACCATAAAATTCAGTCTGATCAATGAACATCCAGATACATATCTGATAAAGTTGGGTAGCGTCCAAAAGAGTTCTTGGCGTTTAGATCAGATTAGTCCTTTCATATCAACAATGGATAAGATAGGGACACACAAAAGAATATGTTTCTGTCGCATCATGTGGAATTCAATAATCAGATCCTTAGTTAGTACTGATCCTCTAAAATACTTAATATTACAAATTTAAAATCACAACATACTACTTAGCCCGTTAAATAGTTAAGGGGTGTCCTTTTAGGAGTTCATACCATTTAATTAGCTCATCATATCTAAAATTGATCCTATTTCATACCACATAGTTACCAATTTAATTTGCTAAGATAAATCCTCCTCATACCACCCTCAGCCTTACCCTATTTTATTACTACTCACTTTTAGACCTACTAGTTTTTGGATACATAGAGTTGAACCTTTTCTAATGGTTTTGGATTATTGTGACCCTCTTTATTTATGACTTAGCATGCCAGACAACATGATTGCCTCAAAATTCCATATGTATACATTTATGGGTATTAAAAAATGACTTTTATGAAAATTCCTTTAGTCCCATCATCCTTGTTATTTCATATTTTTCACATTTAGAATTGTTAGTAGCAAGTGCAGAGGCTAACTAAAGTCTTTGGAGAGCCTACCTATTTTCTTTGTCTTAAAATATGATAGACAAAAGTTGATCTGAGTGGTGAAAGTTGATTTTTCTATTTATACATTCTATTTTGTAATTTAAGATTTAATAGTCTGTCCAAAAGGATTATTGTTTTTGTTTTTTCATTAATATAATCTTTTTTATTGAGCTAGGTTAATACATTGCACTAGTTTTAGCTTCAAATATTTTTTATTGTTATTGTTTTGTGTATAGGTAAATTATTTGAATAGAAATGCCTCCTAAAAAAAAGACCAATCAACTTTGGACAAATTTTATGGTTATTATGTAATGTCGAAGCCTTCCAATGTTAAAGATATGTCACCTATCCCTGATTTGAATGTTGAGCCTCATGAAGACATGGATGAAGAGCTTCTTGATGATTTAGGAATTTTTGGTCATGACAAGGAAGGTGGATCTAGTAGTATGAGGAGAAGTAAGACCCCCTCAAAACATGAATTTCAGGAAGAGTGGAAAATAAAACATCCATGGGTGTATATTATCAATGGTGTTGATGGAAAAACTCGTATGAAGTGTAGATTTTGTGAGAATTACAAGGCTCAAGGTCCATGGGGTATCGGAAATGGATGTAATACTATTCAGTATGATGTTGTTATAGCTCATTCAAAATATTCTATTCATCAAACATCAACTCAGAAAAATTTGTATGAAACTAAAAGGTTGGAAAAGCCCATTCCAGAACACATAGTGACTATAAATGAGGCCAACAAGGAAAGGGTCATAACCACTATGAAGCTAGCATACTTTATTGCACATAAGGATATTGCAATTGCTACTTATGAAGATCTATGCCATCTTCAAATGCATTTGCAAACACCTAACATGCCTTCTAGAGTGGAGTACTCTTCTTACATAAATAGAAAAGCTGCAGGTGAATTTGTTCAATGCATATCAGATTACCTTGAAGAGGTGCAAGTTAGAAATATGTTAGATAGCCCATTTTTCTCTATAATGTTGGATGAAATCACATACCACGGTTTGGAACAACATCTTGTTGTGTATTCAACATATCTAGACTCTAAAGGTTTGGGGTCCCCAGTATCACAATTCATGAAAATTATTAGTGTTCCTGATGATAAGGGAAAGACAATATATGATATAGTCACTAATCTAAAGGAAACAACGCAGCTGAAAAATGAAAAACTAATAGCAGTTTCCACTGATGGCGCTTCGTCAATAGTTGGATGTGAAAACAATTTTTTCACATTTCTAAAGAATGATCTCCCGAATCTGATTGGTACCCACTGTATTGCACATCGTGAGGCACTTGCAGCCTCAGATGCTTCAAAGAAGATACCATAATTTATGTATGTTGAGAAAATAGCAAATAAAGTGTACTCGTGGATTGGAAATTCATCGAAGATAAATAATGAATTGATTTGCTTACTAGAGATAATGGAATTATAATACTTACAAGTTCTCCAAATCCATGGTATTAGATGGTTGTCTAGAGGTCAAGTAGTTGAAAGACTTGTTACGTTGATGCCTTCTATTTTGACCTTATGGAAGAAAGAAAGAAAGAACTCTTGGTATCATAAGATAAGGATTTTCTCAGTTAAGTTTTGTTTAAATATGCTTGCGGATGTTCTAATAGAGTTGAATAATCTAAACAAAAAATTCCAAGAAGATAATGTGGATGACACATCGCTTGGAATAGCCATTGATCATACATTAAATACTCTTCAAAGATATTTTTGTAGGCCAGATTCGTTTGCAGAAGGTGCAGTGTATCTTACTAAATTCTTGGAAGATTCAAAAGATGGGATTTCTTGAAAATATTGACAAAAGGAGACTACCCATAGACATGATTTTCTATATATTCCAATCCAAGATGAGCAAATGTCACAACCAATGGCAGCTTGCATCAATGGTTCCCTTGAAAGTTGCATACAACTTACAAGGAATTATGTCCAAGCATTGGTTGAGAGCTTGAATTCAAGATTTCCATACCTTCATCTCTTTAATGTAGCGAGGTTGTTTAGTCATTTCCATTATCCATCAGATCTCTATGTGAGAGAAACTAATGCAAAGCATTGGCTTGAAAGACTATTTTCACATTTGCAACATAAAACCTGCAATGAAAGTGAAAATGTACCACTGTTTGACATTACTGCTTGTAAAAGAGAGTTGTATGAATTTATTGATGTGATTTATCTAAATGGAGAAATATTTCCAATGAAAGATGCATGGAAAGTATTTTCTCAAACAAAAGATTGGCATTCTAGTTATCCAAATATGTCAAAATTATGGCAAGCAATGCTTGTAATACCAGCAAGCACCGTTGCATGTGAAGGAGGCTTCTCTAAGAAAAATCTAATTAAAGATATAAAGAGAACAAGATTGTCAATTAATACACTTGATGCATTAATGAGTATATCATTAATAGGTCCTCATATATCAACAGTGGATTGGGAACCGTTTTATGAGATTTGGCATAATGCAAAGGAAAGAAGACTTTATGACATGTGAGAGTTATCAAATTTTATGTCTTTTTTATATATTTATTTTGTATAGATTCTATACACATGTAATTTTTTTGTTGTTGTCTTACATTCCAATTTCAATTATGTTTGTGCTTATGATATATGAAACACTAATGCACTTTTTATGCAATATGGAATACAAGTGTTGTTAGTTACATGGATGTCTATCATTTCAACATAATTTTGTATATCGTCGGCATTATTTCAAAGACATATGCTTTCTTTTTGTTCCATTACTCAACAAGAAAAGATTCTTCCAGCACTCGGTGAGAAAGGATTCTTTTCTTGCAATCTAGAATATCAAGCAAATCAAAGTTATCCTATGAAAGGGTATTGGCATGTGTTATTGATTTTGTATGCCTTACCTATGTTCTTATTTCAAACTCTTTGATTTGAACATATTGACATATTAGCATTTTTTTGTTAAGATATTAACATATTGATACAAGTTCATGGCATCTATTTTGTGATTTTGGATACATATTTTAAAACATTAGCATATTGTTGCAAGTTCATGGCCTCTATGTTGTGATTTTGGGTACTTATTTTAAATTTGAAAAATTCTAGTTAAAATATTGAGTGTACTTGTCCTTTAATTATTTATGTGGGAGGGAGAAATCTATGTTTATAATTTTTTTTGTTAGATTGAAATTAAACAGAAACTTTGGTACATGTATTGCATTCAAACAGGTTTTTCTTAGCATTCCACGGATTGGTAATTGGAATTATAGATTTTACAACCATTTTTTTTAGTAAATATACATATTTGACACTAGAATCTTGTAGGAAACTGGAATTATAGATTTTACAGCCATTATAGTTTTTCTTGTGTCATCATTAAAACAAGAATCACTAGGATCTCCTAGCACATTTATATGTGATTTCGGTATGTATTAATAGGATAATCACAATGGGATGAAGGTGAAAACATTCTAAATATTTTTACTCTGTTCTGCAATTTTGAATTCATTATTAACTCATGCGATTTATGAGAAATGACATTTGCTTATTTGCTTATTGACTTACCCAACATTGATTTAAGAGAGTATACATGGTGTTTTGGAGATCTATTGCTTGCTTCTTAGGATAAGATCGGAAATGGAAGAATATCATATTCATTTAAAATTATTTGAGAGTATATTAAATCAAGCATTCCTGTAGGTGGTGTTTTTTTCTCAAACGATCATTTATATGTATTGGGGTTTGATGCTTCAATTTTGCAGATTCTAAATACTTAATAGATCATACTATGCATGGAGCATGAAGATTAAAATGGTTTTCCCAAACGATCATTTATGAATTGGGGTTTGATGCTTTAGTTTTGGACACTCTAAATACTTAATAGATCTTACTAAGTATGGAGCATGAAGAGTAAAATTTCCATCTAATTATGCACTATGTTTTTACTCTGTTGGTTTGGAAGGAGTTGGAAAGTCTTGTGGTATTAAGGGAGGTCTGGTTTGGAAACACAACTGAAAAAGGTTTCCACTATTGGTACAATAATCCAGCCAAAAATGCTTCTAAAGCATTATCCCTCATCACTGCTTGGGGGATCTAGTTATCTTGAAATGCCATGACAAACTAGCAATTTTAATTTTCCTATAAAGAAGTAAAGGGTGTGGAGTGCTAGTATAAAAGAAGAGTTTTTGTTATGTACCAAAAGTTGGCTGCAATTATCAAAATATGTGTAGAGCCAATCCAAAAGTATGGGTTCTTTTCCAAATGAATGAGTTATCGAATGTGCATGAAATCTAAAACAAATTTTAGATATGTCTTTAGATACGATTAATTTTTGTAATGATTGAACCTATTTAAATTTTATGAAGTGTTCCCTATGCTCAAAGTATTGTGAATGTAATGTCGGTCCAGGATGTATTGGTATTAAACCAGCTGTGGAGTAGAGCTACAAGTTCTTCGTATTAAAGCAGATTCTTAACCTCTGTGATTGCAAGAAAGATAGAAGCTTTTCTTTTAGGCTTGCACCAATTTTTCATAGGTTCATAGTACTTTATAGTTTTATGTACTGTACCAAGTTGTAAATTAGGAATTTCCCAATAGAATTTATTATTAGAATTGGATAACCATGTGAATTTTTTTTTCTTTCAAAACTTGGAAATTCAGTTTCTAGGTAATAACGTAGAAGGTTCATGGTAGTTTATAGTTATATGCATTGTAGCACAATAATTTTTTACTAAGATTTATTTTATAATTTATTTAGTTCAAAACTTGAAAATTGAGTATTCTACCTGGAAATTGAGTTTTTAGTTATTTTTTTGTAAACAATTGGAATGAGTAGTTTTTAACTTAAAAATTTGTTATGGAAGGGTAACTTTTTAATTAAAACTTCAATATCGAAGCGTTAATTTCTCATCGAAACTTCATTGTTGAAGACCAAAATTTTAGACAAAACGTTTTTGGATGGGCAGTATAAGAATAAAAAACGTCAAAAAAATTTGTATGACTGGAAAAGATGAATACAAATTCCAACCTTGCTAGGGATGCACATGCCATAAACATTGTGCTGGTGGAAGTGCTAGTATTTCTTGACTGGTTTTTTCCTTTCTTACTCTGGTCATGCTATTTCTTCCTGCATTCATATGCATAATGCCCAAATTTCTTACAATAATGGCATTGTATTAGGGATTTATCAAATATTTGGCCACTTGACTCACTGAAATTCTGATTTTGACCTCTACTAGCAACATTTGTAGGACTGCTAGTACGTCCTCCTCTAGGGAAACTTCTTCCTTTGCCTCTAAAATTAGATCTCCCCCTTCCTCTTCCATGAATTATAGATGACTGTTCTACAAATGCATTTTCTAATCACGCATTTGATCTATTTAATCTATGTTCATGATTGATGAGAAAAAGTTTGCAACTCATCAATAGTAAACTAACTCGGGTCTTTGTTTTCCTCCAAGGTCACGAATAAAGATCCAAATTTGGGGGGAAGAATCCTAAGCACATTCTCAACAACCTTAATGTCATCTATGGCTTCTCCACGAGACTTAATTTGATTGATCAGATCAATAACTAGAGTATAAAATGATTATACTAAATCTGTATCTTTAATTGACAGAGTTTCAAAATCTTTTCTAAGAATTTGTAATTTAGTATTCTTTACTTTGTCCATACCTTGGTAGGTTGTTTTCAGGGTATCCCATGCATCCTTAACAGTCTTTGTTGTTGCTACTATGGGAGTATGCTTTCATGCATTTCTTTATGTATGTAAAACAAGGCTTTTCCATATTTTTTTCCTTTGTTCCTTCAAAATATCCTTCTCAACTTGTGTGAGGGAATTATATGTTGCCTAATTTGCTGGTTCCACATAGCCATTTTTAACTATATCCCACACATATTGACCTTTGAATAGAGCCTTCATGGTTAGGGACCAATATTCATTGGAGTTGCAGAATTGACATTTGTGCACTAGAAGTGGAAGCCATTTTTAAATTTTCTCGGTCACTTCTTTAAAAACAGACCTTCTGCTCTTCCTGATCTTGTTCTGATAACTTGCTCTGATACCAGGTCAAGGGAGTTGTCACACTATCACTTCATTTTGAGTTGCGTGGTAAACACACTCTTTTCCTATGACCTTCGCATTAAACTTATTTGACTTGAATTTATCAGCAGAACCTTCGACATATCCACAATATTATTTACTCCGACGTGAAAAATATTATTCACTATGCGAAGGCACAAGGGAAACCTTTGACACAATGTATAAAGAAATTAATAAAGTATTAATTCACTGTGACATTTTATATCCTTTCAAAAGAAACTTTCGAATGATATTGAAACTTTCTAATAGCAAAGTACTCAGTGGGGCTTGTGTCGAAGTTACTCCACGGTAATAAAGATTTTACAAAGAAAAATGTTAAAAGTTCTATATCTTTTATAAAAAATAAATGTGAATATCATTCACATGGATGAGTATGAGAAAAGTGTGCGACATGAGATACCTTCTTAAATAACAATTGGGAGAAAACTTAAATATATATTACCGGAACACAACAAGATTTACAGGTGCAGAGCGTGAATTCTTCACAAACACGGAGCTTGGGCTCTCATCTATTTCTCCACTTAACACACTTTCTCTTCAATTATAGAGCTCGTGCTCTTGGACTTCTTCTTCTTCTCTTCTCTACTCTCTCCTATTCTCTCTTTGTATTTTCTTGATTGCTTCATTTACATATACAAAAACTTGATATTGGATTCTCTAGGAAGCTACCAAGTAACATTAAAGACTGTAATAAATTTCTGACTAAAATCTACTTGAGAACTTGACTTCTAAACTACTATGCGACTGCTTAAATACGGTGAGACATGAACTCCATATCCTAATAGATTGACTGACATTGTAGATTGACAATGACTGACTGACTGACTGAGCCGACGCAAGCTAGATATGCAACAACTCGTAATTAATATTTCCAACAAATGAGACCAAGCCATGGGATATAGCCTGCATCTTTATATTGGAGTGAACGTTTATATATATATATATATATATAGTAAACTTGACTTCTTAACTACTATGCGCCTGCTTAAATATGGGGAGACATGAACACCATATGATAATAGATTGACTGACATTGCAGATTGAAAATGACTAATTGACTGAACTGACGCAAGCTAGATATGCAACAGCTCACCCAGATGCGGGTGTCGTGGCAGACATGGCGTGTGGGGAGCCCATGGCACACAAGCCAATGTGCCCGACCTGTCGCAGGAATGAGGAGGAGAATTTAAGGTGTCCTGGGGATTACAACCCCATGCATTCACTCTGGTATCTACCATGTCGTGTTGTCCAAGCTGGTTCCAGCCTCCGGGTACCACTACTAGGCTTCTCATGCATGTGGTTCACATGGCCTCCTTCATGCATAGGCTTAAGACGGATTCGGGGGATTTTTACGAACCATCTAAGACGACAGTGCGGTGCTTCTTGCCACTGCCAGTAATTCTACGTTGCTTGACACCTTGCCTCCACTTGCGAACTCGGATTCTGATACCAACTTCTGGTTCTCTGCAACTATGTCGAGGCAGCGGGGAAAACCCCATAGAGGGAGAGCCGGTCAAATCACCACCAACTAGGACTAGGTAGCAACGAATGGTTATGGGGAGGGAGTCTCCATCCCTGTTTGGATTCTCATTGAAAACTGGGAAGCTCTCCTAATTTCCGACCACCTCTCCTTTGGAAGGAATGAGGGTTGAATCAACCACTATTGGCTCGTCAAGCACATGTTGGGGGATCTTATGGAAGACACCAAGGCCAGGGACATGACTCAGACTCTAAAGGATCACTTGGTTCAGATATTGGAAGGAATGTTGGGAAGTCTGGAAACCACCTTGGGTTGGCAGACTTATGCTTTGAATAGCCATGCCAATGGTAGTAGCATTGTTGTAGAGGGAGCTCCTAGGGAGAATTCTATAGTGGCAGGGGGAGGTGAGTCTGTTCCGATAACCATGGAGTCGTGCGGCAAGGAAATCACCATGAATTCCTTCCCCACTCCTTCCATGACTGGTCAGATGGGAACTAAAAGGGTTCGCGGTGAGAATGAGGATATTTTTCTTCCCTGGCACAAGGTGGAACCCCAACCAGTCAAGTTGTCGGACCAGGAAGCAATGGAGGAGGACAACTTCAGTTTCCTGATTATGGAAGAGGTTCCCCCTGATGAAAACACAACGAGCTAAGAAGTTTCCAGAAACTACTCGCGACCTCTAGTTTTTTTGTTACAATCTGCTTCTTAATATTGTATATTTTAGTTGTTTTTCTATAGGCTTTTACAAACACTGTTCTTCTCCAAAAAATACTTGCTTTCCCTGCTCAGGGCAGAGGTTTTGTAATTATGGGCACAACCATTTTGACCCTTTTGAATAACTGGGCTGGTGGCTCCACCTACTTAGACCACCACAGACAGTTATTCCATATGTATTTTTGATTTCCATTGTTTAATAGAATTCTGCAGCTTACAAAAAAAAAAAGCCTCACAACAACTCGTGATTAATATTTCCAACAAATGAGACCAAGCCATGGGATATAGGATATAGCCTGCATCTTTATATTGGAGTGAAAGTATATATATATATATATCAAGGTTTCGATTTGAACACTTAAGTATGGCTATCAATAACATTGACTTGAACCTTGGTTATTGCATATTCAAAACTTTTTGCATCTGATTTGCATATTCCTTTGCGTGTAAATATCCTTAATCAGATCCCTGCATAATTTAACTTTTTGGTTAAGCTTTACAACGGTTCATTTAAATGAACAAATACAATCATTGTAATATATATAAAACCAATTCATATAACTAATTATAACTGCAAATACAAATAACAAAATTAAAAATTGAATTGGTTCTCAAACTTCAAAATTTGGTGATTGAAACATGTTTGTGTTTATAAATAATAAACATGCCTAGGATTGAAATAAATCTCAATCTTCAAAAAGAGAATAAATAACTATAAATGGTTATGGAATCTCATCATTTCCTCATTGCTTAGAGTAAATTGCCCACAATTTATATTGATCAAAAGGGGTACACCCTTCTAACAATGTATGGAATAGTTTATTGGGGTTGTTGTATGGAACCATGTGCCCTCTTAGCTCTATAGTAAGAAAACCTTCAAAAATAGAGTGCTTGATCCAGGATAAAATGCTTTGTTGAGATGAAGAGGTTCAAATAAAAGTATTTGATTGAAGCACTTGTGCAAAATATATTGTTTCCTTGCACTTGGTTTGAGATGAAACATGAAGGGGAGGAACTATACAAATAGTGTTTGCTTCTAAAAAGTGTAGATCTATCCGCTTCGTCGTTGATATGAGTGGGGACAAGTAGATTAGTTAATCTTTGTCCAAATAAAATAGGATAGATGAGAATCTTGGATGTTTCTTGGAAGTACACCTAACTACTCAAGCACGAACCAAATAACTTAATTTTTTTAATGGATTGAGTAACTTCATAATAAATGTTATAGAAGATGCATGGAAAATTACACAATTATTTTATTTCATTTTTTATCATATATTCGCAATTAAATAAAAAAATTGTTCCTTCTAGTTTCATTGTTAAAATATTACTAATATTTAGTAGATTGATTTGAAATTGAGTGATGTAAATGTTGTGAATATGCATTGTGTGAATGCATGGGTGTGACATATATATGTTTCAATGCAATTAGATAATAGCTGAAATGGTGGACTATCGTTAATCCTGAGACCATTTCATGAGCTGCTATGAATGCAGGAGGAAGACTGCATGAAGAAGGTAGACAGGTGATGGGCTACCAGAGCACTCTGCTGGAAGGACAGAATTGCATGGAATGTGAAGTAATGAGTATTTACAGTTATTTAAATTGCATGGATAGTGTGACTGTGTCTTGCAATTTTATTGTGACAATGATACATATATAGAAATGTATATATTTCATTGCATTTCAAATGTTAACAGCTGAAGTTGTTTGAATTATTGAGTGTTATAATTCTGAGATCACTTCAGTGACTGTTGTGGCAATGAAAGGATTATATGCATAGATATTCACAACATGTTTGGTTGATTGAAGTTTCAGTTCTCAGGTAGAAAAGTCCCGCGTATGGAAATGAGGATAAGTCCATAGTAAAGACCGAGATCTACCATGTGTAGAAGCCAAAGGTTATGAGAAGGTTCTCATGGTTGTAATTTATGCATGAAACAAATCTGAAAATTGTCTGGTTTAAGTTTATGAGAATAGTCTCATGGTTGCAAATCTAATTTATGTAGGAAAACAGATTTACAAATTTTAGATTTGAGAATTTGCTTATAATTGCTAATGATTGTTTGGCTTATATAGAGTTGTGTTAGGAGGACATGTCATAGGTGGATGTTCATGTATGGTAGCAAGTGTAAAACCATAATGGACAAAGTGATACCACTTACAAGAGCCAAACAATATGAGGATAGCCTCATTGCTAAGCAAATCAATTTCTGTAGGAGACAGAATTGTAAATTCATCTTGAATTTAATTATTAATGCCATTGATTGGTTATGAAGCAATCAGATTTGAAGTTATTGTTAAATGTTGCTGACTGTTTGGCTATTTGATAAGTGTTCCAGGATGACACATTGCAGGAAGACCATGTGTGATGGCCTGTAGAAGCCAAACCAAATGGGAAGGATCCCATGCTTTGGAAATGGGTTTCGGGTGAAATGCCATTGTAAATGTTGATAATGTCTCAATCGAACTGCATGTTGGTAAAGCATGTGAGTGAGACAGTAAATTATGCCAAGAAGGCATGTGTGGGTTATGGAATGTGAAAAGATTGGGGTGGCAAACCGAAGGAATGATGACTCAGAGAAGGGAACCCCCATTCTTTGCAAATGAAGGAAAGATACGTCTGTAAAACGAATGAGTATTCTATAACCCTAACTAAGAATATACCTGTCTAGTTATTAAATTTGATATGCAGATCATGTTTCATTGTTTCATTATTATTCCAGACTACTTGAGTATGATTAGGTCCTACATGGCTCACATCGGAAAGGGATGCATACCTTTCAGATGCTGGGTTATGTTAGGGTTGTCAATATTGACTACACCCTAAGGGAATGGACGCATTCCTGGTGTTTCAATACTTGATAGTGAATGTTATGAAATATGGTTACAATTTTAGAGCAGCAATACTGATGAGTCTGCTTATCCTTCTTGTGCTATCAGCTTACACAGATGCAATTTGGTGTTGCACGTAAGAGGCAAAGTGAAGAAAGGGTGCTCAAGAGGACTGTATGGGCAGTGGTAACCTTTCTACACTCACACTAAAGGACACTAGAAGAGATGGATAGGCCCAAGGAGCTGTTTTGCAGAAAAGGGGTATCATCCTTGTGTAGTGTGAGTGGGTATTGTGGGGCCATGCTAGCCTGCAGTCAAGTGAGTCACCTATGGAGTTCCTAGAGGGAACCATTGGTTGCATAAGAGAAGGAGCCATGTAATCATATTATGTTGTTCATATTGCCTGATAAACCCAACCGATGTACTGGCTTGGCAATGGTTGTTGTATGCCTGATAAACCTAGTCGATGTACTAGCTTGGAATTGGTTATTTGGGTGTTGTGGCGAAGGGTTGCTGTATGCCTGATAAACCTAGTTGGTGTACTGGCTTGACATGTTGTTAAATTTATGCCTGACAAACCCAGTCGGTGTACTGGCTTGGCATTGGTTATTTGCATGTTGTGGAGGTATTGGTGAAGGGTGTTATTTCCTGACAAACCCAGTCAGAGAACTGGCTTGGAAATGGTTATTGTATGCTTGATAAACCCAGTCAGCGTACTGGCTTAGCATACTGATTTTTGAAATGCTTGATAAACCCAGTCAGCGTACTGGCTTAGCATACTGATTTTTGGGGTGCCTGATAAACCTAGTCGGCGTACTGGCTTGGAATTGCCTATTTGGATGATGTTATGGAGCAGTATGTGTGTTGGCCAAGCATCCACCCCATAGGTGATCTGCGGCTTGCAAAGCAGAGAAGGAAACCTGTGGAGTAGCGAGGAAAATGCACAATACATATAAGTATTCATTTTCATTTAATTCTTGTTTGAAAATTTCAGTTAGAAGTCTTATGACAACCAAGCTAATACACTGTTGTTTCTTTGTTGGAAACCTTGGCCATTGCAGGAAGTAAGGACCCTGAAAGAGCCACAAATGCTTGGTAAGCCAGAGAGTAATTGGTTGCGCACTATGAAATCCTTGATAAAACCGGAGAGTAACTGGTTGTGCACTATAAAATTCTTGGTAAGTCCAGAGAGTAACTGGTTGTGCACTATGAAATCCTTGATAAAACCGGAGAGTAACTGGTTGTGCACTATAAAATTCTTGGTAAGTCCAGAGAGTAACCGATGCTCGATAAAATCAGAGAATAGTTGGTGGGAACATTAACCACTTGATGTTGTGGAGCAGCCAGCGTGCTGGTGTCACGTCCCCTCCCATCCAACCAGCTAGATGGAGAGGATCGTGACGGTTAAACCGGGCATCTAGACCCCATATCCATTCATTAAACAAGCATTCAAATTCAAATGAAAAAGAATATACACATATACATATGCATAACAGATTTTATATTAAACTGGGCGTCTAGCCCTATGAAACATTTAATCATAAGAATGAACATAATATAACAGAGATAGATGGAACTGTATGGTTTTAAGAAAATCACAGCGGAATATTAATAATTTCACATCCATCATACATTTAAGATGTTCATCAAATAAGTAATTGCAATTTAACACAAGAGAATACTTATCTTATACAAAAGTAGTCCCACGCAACTGGCTATGCAACTGCAACGTTCCACCCAACCGTAGGCCAGTGTGCTCCTCAATCTCTCAGCACCACTGCCACCCCCGAGCTGGGCATGATCTCTACAAGGAACCAGGGAACAACAGACTCACACATAGCCAAGCATACACCAAGATGAGCCAAGCCAATCTGCAATTGGGTTTATCAGGCTGCTAGGAGATGGAAAGGAAGAGTTGCTAAGCTAGTGAGCTCCAACACAGAGCCAGGGATAACCTTGCAAGATCTATCTAGCTTGGCACCCACATTACCTACACACCCAGCACCAGGAAGTATTCTTTTCTCTGCTATACAGTCCCTCAAGCCATACCTTCCCTGTCTAGTGCTCTCAGGGTATGCATAGAAGAGTAACCAAAGCCCTCTTGATCTTCTTGAGAGGTTGTCTCCCCCACTAGGTTTATCAAGCTACTTCTGTCCACTACCACTCCAAAACTTCAATTCACAGGTTCAAACCAAAAATGGGGATGCACACTACAGCAGAACACAATCATGGGGCAGGATAAAACGTTTTTACAGGTAGATGCATGAGATGGGGTTTCAGCTAGCTCAGCAAAACGTTGGAACCCCCAAAAACGAAAATGGGAAGTTGGGAAACAACCCTGTGGAGTCAATCCGTTTTTAGAAAAACGTCCCTGGGCAATTCGGGGCAAAAACGACCTCCATATAGTCCCCAAAAACGTGGCCCTTCTCTCCCAGACTGCTATATATACAAAAACGAACTTCCGGCATGGAAAAATGCAGGATTTTGCTGAAAAACGTGAAGGGAAAGACCCAGATAGCTCCTACTGCGTGAATGAATGAAGACTGCCCATTCCCCATGGATTTGGGCACCATTTCGTGGGTGGTTTCTTGCCCCACAAGCAAAAACACGATTTTCCAAGTTGATGGCTTGCCCATGCACGAAAATGGCTTGCCCATACTCTTTCATTCCCAAGGCATTAACTGCCTTAACCAATTTCTTGGAAAAATTAAATGATTGGGTACATGAGACAACATGGGTAGTTGGTGGTTTATGGGTTTCCCCATTGACACATGGATTAATACCATTGGCTCAAGGGTTTGAATAGTTTCCCTCCCTTTTCCTTGTAGAAATCATGCCCCATCTCTTTCGTTGCATTGCATAGCCGGTTGTGAGTTTTTCATTGAAATTCATAATTACATGATGTTTTATTTACATCGTGCCTATCTCGCACAAGAACCATAGGCATCTATTTTAATTGCCGATACATAAACGCTAAATCAATGGTGGGGCCTTGGCCTTGAGCTCCTCACCATGATTAAATATCAGTATTTACATCATTTACAAAGGGGGTCAAAATGGGGACGTGACATACCCCTCCCCTTACATTAGCACTGTCCTCAGTGCTCATCAAAATTGAACAAAAATGGATATGCCATCCTCATGGCATCCTCCAGCTCCCATGTAGCCTCATCGGGACCGTAGTGCTTCCATTGCACCTTTACCTGTCCGATGGCTCGGTTCCGGAGCAATGTTACTTTCTTGTCTAGGATGCGCAATGGATCGGTTTGGAATTCTCCCTCGGGTTCCACCTGGATCACATCCCAATTAATCACATGGTTAGGATCATGTACATATTTCTTAAGCAAAGAGACATGAAAAACATTATGAGCTTTAGTGCTAGCAGGCAAGGCAAGTCTATATGCAACTGGCCCTATTCTTTCAAGCACTTCAAATGGCCCACAATATCTAGGTGATAGCTTGGCACAGCTCCCAATCTTCAAGGAACTCTTCCTTGATCTTACTCTAAGATACACATGATCCCCAACATTGAATTCCCTATGCATTCTGTGTTTATCTGCATAGCTTTTGTGTCTATCCTGGGCTGCTTTTAAATTTTGCCGGATCTTTGCAACCTCTTGTTCCATTTCCTTAAGCAATTATGGCCCAAGTACAATTCGGTTCACTGGATTGTCCCAAGTCACTGGGGTCCTACACCTTCTGCCGTATAAAGCCTCATACGGACTCATTACCAATGATTCTTGATGCCCATTATTATATGCAAACTCTACCAGGTGTAGATAATCCTCCCACTTGGATGGTTTGTCCATTACGTACATGCGGAGCATGTCTTCAAGCACCTGATTTACTCTTTCTGTTTGCCCGTCTGTTTGAGGATGGTACGCGGTGCTAAAGTTCAACTGTGTATCCAAATCTGCAAAGAGAGCTTTCCAAAAAATGGAAGTGAACTTGGTATCTCTATCAGAAATTATCGCCTTAGGTAACCCATGTAATCTGAAAATTTCCTTCATGAAAATATTTGCAATGGCATCGGCTTTATGTGTGGACTTAACCGGTATAAAATGTGCTGCCTTTGTTAACTTGTCCACCACAACCATGATGGAATCATGTTGTCTCTTAGTCATTGGCAATCCTGTAATAGAATCCATGGAAATTATTTCCCATTTCCATTCTGGAATTTGCACTGGGTGCAATAAACCTGTTGGGTGTTGGTGTTCAACCTTTACCTGCTGACACTCCATGCACTTAGAAATGTATTCAGCAACATCCTTCTTCATGCCTAGCCAGAAATAATATTTTCTTGCTGTAGCAATTGTTTTCTGATATCCTGGGTGACCAGAGTATGGAGCTTTATGGATTTCATCCATAATAATTCTCCTTAAATCTACCGCATTTGGAACATAGACTCTATTCTTGTAAGTAAGAAGTCCGCCTTCTTCCAAATGATAGCCCTCATATTTCTTTTCAAGTTTTTGCTGCTGCAATTTGTCCTTGATCTGCTCATACACTTCATCCTCAACCATACGGTTAACAATCTGCTGCTTCAAATCTGGTTGGCAAGTACTAAGCGCTGCTACATACATTTCATGTACCTTCCTGCTGAGTGCATCAGCCACCTTGTTTTCTTTCCCTTTTATGTGTTTGATCTCAAAATCAAATTCACACAAAAATTCCAACCATCTAGCTTGCCTAGCATTTAACATTGGTTGATCAAATAAGTACTTCAGACCACAATGGTCTGTCCTTAACTCGAATTTTCTTCCCATTAAGTAATGCCTCCACATCTTCAAGGCATGTACTATGGCTGCAAGTTCTATATCATGAGTAGCATAGTTCTTCTCATGTTCCTTCAACTTTCTTGACTCATAGCATATCACGTGGTTATCTTGCATAAGAACTCCTCCAAGTCCTTGATTGCATGCATCGGTACACACCACAAAGTCCTTTTCCGGGTCTGCAATCTTCAGAATAGGTGCACTTGTAAGAAGATTCTTCAACCGTTGAAAACTTTCCTCACATCTTGGTGACCATTCAAACTTTATCCCCTTCTTTTGCAAAGAAGTGATTGGGTTTGCAACCTTGGAGAATCCCTCGATAAACCTCCTGTAGTAACCAGCAAGGCCCATAAAAGATCTCACATCAGTCACATTCCTTGGAGTTGGCCAATTCATAATGGCTTCAATCTTCTCAGGGTCTACAGATATTCCTTCGTCGGAGATGATGTGACCCAAATAATGAATTCTATCTTTATAGAAGTCACATTTGCTCAACTTTGCATATAGCTTATGCTCCCTTAGTAATTGCATTGTCATCCTCAAATGTTCTTCATCCTCTTCTTCATTCTTAGAATAGATAAGAATGTCATCTAGGAATACGAGAACAAACTTGTCCAAATACTTGCTAAAAACATTATTCATGAGACACATGAACGTAGCTGGTGCATTTGTGAGACCGAATGGTACCACTACAAACTCATAGTGCCCATACCTCGTTCTAAAGGCAGTCTTATGGATATCTTCTTCTTTGATTCTTACCTGATGGTAACCAGACCTCAAGTCAATCTTTGAAAATACCTTTGCTCCTCTCATTTGGTCAAATAGGTTGTCAATCCGGGGCAATGGGTATTTGTTCTTCACAGTGACTTTGTTCAACTGCCTGTAGTCAATACATAACCTGAGTGTTCCATCTTTCTTTTTCACAAATAGAACGGGTGCTCCCCACGGGGATACACTTGGCCTGATATATTTCTTTTCCAGCAACTCTTGTAATTGCATTTTCAATTCTAGCAATTCTGGTGTACTCATCCTGTACGATGTCTTAGACACTGGTGCCGCTCCTGGCACAAGTTCAATTGTAAAGTCAATGTCTCTCTTTGGAGGGAGTCCTGGAATCTCATCGGGAAAAACATCCCTGAATTCTTGCAATACACAATAGTCCTCCAATTTAAGAGTTTCATTCTCTGCTGCCTCTAAAACGTGAGCTGCATACAGTTGACATCCCTTCCTACAGAACTTCTTTAGTTGCATGGCTGAAACCTGTCTAACAGAAGTCACCTTTGGAATGCCTTTTACAACCCTCGGGTTTCCTTCTTCGTCCATGCATTCAAATGTCTTATTGTAGCAGTCAAGTTTAACCCTGTGTGCTTCTAACCAATCCATTCCAATGAGAATATCATAGGAACCCAGTGGCAAAATATTCAGATCTGCATAAGTGAATAGCCCATCCATCTCTAATGGACATTTCTCTACTATTTCACTAACTTTTCTCTTGGTTCCAGTGGCTAGTTGAACTAACCATGATTTACTATGCTTTAATTTCTTGAAAGCACAAACCTCAACAATTCTAGGAGTGACATAACTGTGAGTAGATCCAGGATCAATCAAAATAGAAACAGATTGCTTAGCAATCTTACCTTCAACTTCAACCACGGTTGATTGATGATCTGCCTGGCGGTCTTCTACTGCTGCATAGATTCTAGGGATTGCTCTCGCCACTTGACCCACAGTTCCAGCTCCTTGGATGTTGTGAACTTGATTTGCATTCCCATTCCGATGTGGACAGTTCCTAAGCATGTGGTCTCCTCCACAACCCCAACATTGAAGTGGTTCTCTTGGCTCCTTTGGATCTCTTGGCTTGTCTCCCATCATCCTAGTTGGCTTAGTCACAACCTGTGATGGTTGCCTTTGTTGATTCCGGAATTGAGGAGGCTTGAACCCCTTCTTCCTTTGATCAAACTTCTCATTTTTCTTATCCTTCCATGCCTTATGGAACTCTGGTTTGCTCCTGTTTTGATCAAAGCAGTACTTGGCCTTTCTTATGGCCTCCTCTAGAGTTCGAGGTTCATCAAACTCAATTCTGTCTTTATATGACTGGGGAAGTCCACTTAGGCAACGCTGAATTTTGACCTTATCATCGCGAATATACTTGACATACCTCAACAGCTCCAAGAACTTGTTTGCATATTCTTCCATGGTCGATTGTCCCAATCTCAGCTCATGGAACTCTTTGATCTTATCATCATAGTACCTGTCAGAGAGGTACTTCTGCTTGAAGTATTTCTTGAACTGCTTCCACACGATCTTCCTTTCATTGATCTTCTTCACTTTCCTGGTGTGTTCCCACCATATGGATGCTCTTCCATTCAAGTTGAAGATGGCTACCCTTGCCTTCATATTTCCCGAGTAGTCTTGGACTTGGAAATATTTTCTCATCCCAAGAAGCCAAGCTTCAGCTTCTTGACCAGACTTCACTTCTCCATCAAATGTAGGAGGTTTTGCCTTCTTAAATTCCCCATGTGAATTGTTCTTGTAGTGCTTCTTCCTCTTGCTCTTGTGAGATGAAGAACTTGAACCCTCAATGGATTCTTCAGAGTCAGATGATTCATTAGAAGAGATTTCTGGACTATATGTTCTGTCCGTAGAAACTCTTCTTGGGCTACTGGCCCTCTTACGGGAATTTCTTCTAGAGCTACTCCCACCCCTTTCTAGATTTGATATCTGATGCCCAGAGTTTATTTGCCTTTGGATGTCTGTTAAACTCTGCAGCATTGCTGCATTCAGCTGATTTTGTTCTTCCTGAGCTTTAATCATCCTTTCATTATCTTCCCTACAGCTTTGCAATTCCACCCTTAGGCTTCTCATGGTGGCTGCAACATCTGGAGGGGTTTCTTGATTTCTTCTCCCATTAGATTCTGTTTCAGCATTTTCAACCTGTATATTTTCCCCCATGGCATCTGTCTCAGGTTCATAGGGATCCTGTGCATCATTCATGATGTGCATTTTCTTGGCCCAACCAAGATCCAAAATTTTTCCACTGTATTAACCTGCTGTAACTGTGGCTCTCTGAAATGTGTTCATCAACACAATTGTTAGCTGCATTACATTCTTAGAATTCACAATTACTTCATGCATGTGGGAAAAATTCCATACTTGACAATTCGTCAAATCACAACAACGAAAATATGAGGGGAAAAAGAAAAAAAAGGGGTCAAGGGGGCTTGCCGCTGAATCCTGCCGCAACGGGCAGTTCACGAAATCTGGCCGCGACGGCGATTCACAGATTACTCCCGCAACCGTGGGGAGGTTCGCGGTATGCTCCCGCAACTGCGGGGCGGTTGGCCATAGGCTTCCGCAACTGCGGGCCGGTTGGGTGAAGCCCTCCGCAACTGCGGGGCGTTTGGCGGAACCCTTCCGCAATTGCGGGGCAGTTCGGCAATGGCTTCCGCGCGGCGTGGTTCGGCGACGGCTTCCGCAACTGCGGAGAAGTTCGCCGAACGCTTCCGCAATTGCGGAGCAGTTCGCCGAACGCTTCCGCAATTGCGGAGCCATTCGGCGAAGGCTTCCGCAGCTTCGGAGCCGTTCGCGGAATGCTTCCGCCGTTGCGCGGAATGCTTCCGGGGGTTTCGGGCAGTTCATGCGAAAATATTTTTCAGGACGACTTGAGGAATGCTTCCGTAATTGCGGAACGATTCGCCGAAGTCTTCCGCAATTGCGGAACGATTCGGCGAAGTCTTCCGCAGTTGCGGAACGATTCGCCGAAGTCTTCCGCAACTTCGGAACGACTCGCCGAACTCTTCCGCGTTGCGGAACGATTCGCCGAAGTCTTCCGCAACTTCGGAACGACTCGCCGAACTCTTCCGCGTTGCGGAACGATTCGCCGAAGTCTTCCGCAACTTCGGAACGACTCGCCGAACTCTTCCGCGTTGCGGAACGATTCGCTGAAGTCTTCCGCAACTTCGGAACGACTCGCCGAACTCTTCCGCGTTGCGGAACGATTCGCCGAAGTCTTCCGCAACTTCGGAACGACTCGCCGAACTCTTCCGCGTTGCGGAACGATTCGCCGAAGTCTTCCGCAACTTCGGAACGACTCGCCGAACTCTTCCGCGTTGCGGAACGATTCACGGAATCCTTCCGAAATTTTGGAAGAGAATTCCTTCCGCAATTTCGGAAGAGATTTCCTTCCGAAAATTCATTTTCACGCCGACACTTAGAAAATTTTTCACTTAAACAAAATTTTTCTCCGCTGTTTCGGAGCCATTGGCTAAATTCTTCCGCGATTTCGGGAAGGTTCGCGGAATCCTTCCGCAATTGCGGGAAGGTTCGCGAAACCTTTCCGAAATTTCGGAACGAATTCCCGAAACGGCTTAAAACACAAATTTTTATAAAAACAGACTTAGACTAAAATTTTTCCCAAACTCTTAAGAAAAACTTAACTTCTTCTCTTCTCTTTTTGCTATCGGTTTTGGTCCATAGCGGCCCAGTGCTGCAACGCAGCTCTGATACCATTCTGTCACGTCCCCTCCCATCCAACCAGCTAGATGGAGAGGATCGTGACGGTTAAACCGGGCATCCAGACCCCATATCCATTCATTAAACAAGCATTCAAATTCAAATGAAAAAGAATATACACATATACATATGCATAACAGATTTTATATTAAACTGGGCGTCTAGCCCTATGAAACATTTAATCATAAGCATGAACATAATATAACAGAGATAGATGGAACTGTATGGTTTTAAGAAAATCACAGCGGAATATTAAGAATTTCACATCCATCATACATTTAAGATGTTCATCAAATAATTAATTGCAATTTAACACAAGAGAATACTTATCTTATACAAAAGTAGTCCCACGCAACTGGCTATGCAACTGCAACGTTCCACCCAACCGTAGGCCAGTGTGCTCCTCAATCTCTCAGCACCACTGCCACCCCCAAGCTGGGCATGATCTCTACAAGGAACCAGGGAACAACAGAATCACACATAGCCAAGCATACACCAAGATGAGCCAAGCCAATCTGCAATTGGGTTTATCAGGCTGCTAGGAGATGGAAAGGAAGAGTTGCTAAGCTAGTGAGCTCCAATACAGAGCCAGGGATAACCTTGCAAGATCTATCTAGCTTGGCACCCACATTACCTACACACCCAGCACCAGGAAGTATTCTTTTCTCTACTATACAGTCCCTCAAGCCATACCTTCCCTGTCTAGTGCTCTCAGGGTATGCATAGAAGAGTAACCAAAGCCCTCTTGATCTTCTTGAGAGGTTGTCTCCCCCACTAGGTTTATCAAGCTACTTCTGTCCACTACCACTCCAAAACTTCAATTCACAGGTTCAAACCAAAAATGGGGATGCACACTACAGCAGAACACAATCATGGGGCAGGATAAAACGTTTTTACAGGTAGATGCATGAGATGGGGTTTCAGCTAGCTCAGCAAAACGTTGGAACCCCCAAAAACGAAAATGGGAAGTTGGGAAACAACCCTGTGGAGTCAATCCGTTTTTAGAAAAACGTCCCTGGGAAATTCGGGGCAAAAACGACCTCCATATAGTCCCCAAAAACGTGGCCCTTCTCTCCCAGACTGCTATATATACAAAAACGAACTTCCAGCATGGAAAAATGTAGGATTTTGCTGAAAAACGTGAAGGGAAAGACCCAGATAGCTCCTACTGCGTGAATGAATGAAGACTGCCCATTCCCCATGGCTTTGGGCACCATTTCGTGGGTGGTTTCTTGCCCCACAAGCAAAAACACGATTTTCCAAGTTGATGGCTTGCCCATGCATGAAAATGGCTTGCCCATACTCTTTCATTCCCAAGGCATTAACTGCCTTAACCAATTTCTTGGAAAAATTAAATGATTGGGTACATGAGACAACATGGGTAGTTGGTGGTTTATGGGTTTCCCCATTGACACATGGATTAATACCATTGGCTCAAGGGTTTGAATAGTTTCCCTCCCTTTTCCTTGTAGAAATCATGCCCCATCTCTTTCATTGCATTGCATAGCCGGTTGTGAGTTTTTCATTGAAATTCATAATTACATGATGTTTTATTTACATCGTGCCTATCTCGCACAAGAACCATAGGCATCTATTTTAATTGCCGATACATAAACGCTAAATCAATGGTGGGGCCTTGGCCTTGAGCTCCTCACCATGATTAAATATCAGTATTTACATCATTTACAAAGGGGGTCAAAATGGGGACGTGACAGCTGGCCAAACATTTCTTAATTAATTAATAAAACCAATTGGAGCATTGGCCTAGCATATTGCTAAATGAGATGATTGATAAACCCAGTCGGCATACTGGCCTGGCATTGCCTATTCGAATGGTTGTGGAGTAGCCTGCGTGCTGTCCGGACATTCATTATTGTATCCACAAGAAATCCAAGGCTTGTAAAGCAAAGAAGGATCCTGTGGGATAAAGTGAAGACATCTAATAAAGATAAGTATTTGGTTATCTTGCAACTCTTGCTTATGAATATACATGTGTATATGATTTAATTATGATTTCTTAAAACTCTTGTTTAGAGATAAACCTTATGAAAATACACTAAGCATGTGAATTGATTCAATGCTTGAGTGTAGGTACTGCTGGAAGCAAGGACTATGCAAGCATTTGGAGGATGCATGTGGACATGTGACCGTCCTAAAGAGAGCTCAGTATGAGCAGTAATGAAAGATGGTGCTAATGGACATGTGTGGGTCCTAGTAGCCAAAGGTTTTGTAAGTAGCAATGGGGAAGGGTTCCCTAGTTGAAAAGCATTAGACAGACCTTAGACACTAAGTGTCATAGTCAAGAAAGGGCAAGTCAAGCATTCACATTGAAGTGAAAGAGGCTAAGGAGCATAGAACCACAAGTGATGGTGTGGCTCCAGATTGGAACAAGACTAAGAGGGGGAAACTCTTACTCTTCTCTTTCCTTTTGACTGATGCATCTTAGAAACAAAATATTGTTGAGTGCATGTCATAGATGAAGTTGATTGTGTTTATTGCTTGAAATGAAATTGTGAATGCTGAATTAGTTATATTCCCGTGGAAGGATGAACATGAGTGAGTTCATGTGTATGTTAGGAAAGCATGAAATATGTGGAAGTCTCATGAGTAAAGCATGGACGTTCCAAGTAAATTGGGAAAATAATTGACTAATTTTAATATTGTGTTATGCTTGTCCTAACAGGAATTGCCATGATGAGTTTCGCAGGAGAGACATTGAAAGCTATTTGTTTTGGCTGGAAATATTCCTCGATTAGTTACCAGGACAACAAGGAAGATGAAATCCATGAAATTCCAGACTTGTAGATCAGCTAGAAGATAAACAAATGGAAGGGATTGCTGTGGAGCGATGCCCACCTGTAGAACTGGAAGATCAAAGCTAGCATGAGTAGCTTGTGGAGGCCAAAGCACTTGTCCTTGAAAGTTCAAAGTAAAGAGATGAAACGCAGGACAGACCTACCACATTTTGTGAATCTTGGACGTGTGTAAAGTGGGTATTATTCCTAAGTATTGGAACACCGAGGACGGTGTTAGTCCAAGGGGAGGGGAATGTAATGTCCCCAGTTTGACCCTTATAATAATTTGGGCTATAACGTAAATATTGTATGCATATTATGTATGATTCCTAGTGTGGAGCTCAAGGCCAAGGCCCCGCTAGTGAACCCTCGACCTCAAAGAGGCAATTATTGGATATTATGCTACCCATGTGCTAGTGAACCATGGGAATTGTAAATATGCATTTTAATATAAAATACCCACAACTAGCTATGCAATGCAACAAGAGATGGGGGCATGATTTTACAAGGAATTGGGAGGGAAAACATTCAAACCCTTGATCCAATCAAGTCAAGCCAAGTGTCAATAAAAGAACCCATCAAACCCTCAACTACCCATGTTGACTTTTGTACCCAATCATTGATTTCTCCCAAGAGTTGGTTGAGGTAGTTAATGCCTTGGGGAATGGGAGGTATGGATGTCCAAATTCGAGTATGGGAAAGCCACCCTGCCTGGAAAAACATGTTTGGCTTCTTGGGCAAGAAAAGAGCCATGAATTGCTCCCCAATCCATTATCCATCAACCAGTTGCTCTCCCTCACGAGTTTAGAGCTATCGGGGTGTTTTCTAGCCATGTATGTCTGTGTTCTCCTTCATTCTCAGCTAGGAGAAGGGCGTTTTTGTGTTGTATACCAGTGGGGAAGAAGGGGAAATCGAACTGGGGTTCAATAGAGACCATTTTGGGCTGTTGAATGCTGAGATATTTGGGGAAGAAATCGTTTTCCTCCTTGTGGTTGTTTGCCCCATCCCACAATCCATTTTTATTCATTTTTGGTTGGAAACGTTTTTGGAAAAACCCATGGCCATCTTATTCGTAAATCCCATTGTTTGAAATGTGTATCCATGCCCAATGTTGTGCTTGCTATGTGAGAAAAGAGTATGTTGGGGTATGGGTTATGGGTATCTATTGCTTTGGCTTGAGCTTGAGTGCAAGCATCCAGGGTTCAAATGTAGCCCGATAAACCTAGCTGTGGACTGGCTTGGCTCAGATGAAATGATTAATTGGCTATGAGAGAGTGAATGTCCCCTTTTCCTTGTAGGAATCAAGCCCAACTCGGGGGTGGCAGTTGTGTTGAGAGATTGATGAACACAACTGGCCTATGGTTGGGTGGAACGTTGCAGCGACATAGCTAGTTGTTTGGGACAATTGCAAAATGGAGATAAGTGTTTTTCTATCTATGTATTTACTTCTGCACTGTATTAATTTGATGACTGTTGATATGATGTATGCATGAGTAATGTGTGTGGATAAGTTTAATTCTGCTGTGCATACTTGATTAGTTTTACATCTGTACACAAATGATTTACTCATATGATTCTAATGAATCGGTTGATATTATGTGAAAGCCCCAGAGATTGGCATCATGTTCCCTCCCTTGCCTTGGATGGATGGGTGGGTACGTTACAGAGGCCCATGAACATTACTCTCTCTTTTTGAATTTATTAATACAAGTGTTATATTTTGCAAGTTTAATCTCTTTCTTGCATTTTCTTTTGTTCACTTATATTTATTTGAGGTTAAGTTGGATATTGATTCCAAGGAAATTAAAGAGAAGGTTAAGGATATTGATTCCAGTGCATCATTTACTCAACCTTTGAAGTTATGGAAAATCGAAATTGGTTATGAGGAGCAACCAAAAATCACAACAAGCTCCAAGAAATTGTCAAAATTTAAACAACACGCGTGTGGGTTGTAGAAAGCCAGCATCATAGCCATTCATTGAGCTCCTCTCTGTTTCGAGAATAATTTCATATTCTCTACTGAACAGGGCCAACCACGTGAAGGTGGAAGCTCTTATGGCCCCTCCCCCCCCTCACATCACTCTCAATTCCCCATACCCAATGCATGCACTCGAAGAAAACAAATATGTGCAAATTCATCCATATTTTATCATGAAATTTCATCCATATTTTATCATGAACTTTCATCCATTATTCATTCAATAAATGCTAGCATTCACTAAACCATTGTTTCTGTCGATACACACATTCATTCAATAAACCATTCATTAATCATTCAGTCAACACATTCATTCAATAAAAGATGAAATTCAATAAAGGTAACAGTTTACTACACTGAATCATTAAAACATTAGAAAATTCATTAAACCATTCAATGAATTTTCGTCGTCCAATGAGTTTTCGTGGTCTTCAGTTTCAGCCTGGAAATGGTTGATGATTCATGGTATTACGTTTCCCTTCGACTGCAAATGACAAACTCATAGTTCACTATTAAGGTTTGTCTAACAAAGCTGACGGTCAAAGAAATCTTGATAGTGAACTATGAGTTTGCCATATTGCAGCTTAAGGGAAACGTAAATATAGAATGAATCGTCACCGTTGTCAAGTTGGAACTCAAGACCGCGGAAACACTCCTTGAATGGCGGGCATGGGTCATACCGAATTGATAAACTAATAGAGGGAAAACGCAACGAGAATCTGAGACGATTGCATAGTGAAATGCATACACAATGAATCAAGGTTGAATGTGGTAGCCCGCCATCTCTCATTGTGAAATGCATGCAGAATGAATTGAGCTTGAAGGTGGTCGCCCTTGCCAGCTGCACTTCAAGCTTGAAGGTGGTAGCCTTGGGACTATACATAGGTCGCAGGTTCGGATCTCCTCAATTCAGTTCGTACCCTGTTATTTTTTCGATGCAAACTATATGTTTTCTTTAATTTGCTGTTGACTTTAATTCCCTAGTGTAGGAGGAGCCATTATGGTCAAGTTGCATTCCTAAAAAAAAGATGAACATTCACAACAAGCAGCATGTCTCTAATTGTTGTCGGTGTATGCTAGCTTAGTTGCAAATATCATGCTTCAGAAGAAGCCAGCCTTGAATGGTAAATATACCAATTTGGAAGGGTTTAATGTGAGGTTAAGGATATTGATTCCAAGGAAATTAAAGAGAAGGTTAAGGATATTGATTCCAGTGCATCATTTACTCAACCTTTGATGTTGTGGAAACTGGAAATTGGTTATGAGGAGCAACCAAAAATCACAACAAGCTCCAAGAAATTGTCAAAATTTAGACAACACGCGAGTGGGTTGTAGAAAGCCAGCATCGTAGCCATTCATTGAGCTCCTCTCTGTTTCGAGAATAATTTCATATTCTCTACTGAACAGGGCCAACCACGTGAAGGTGGAAGCTCTTATGCCCCCCCCCGCCCCCCCCGCCCCCCCACATCACTCTCAATTCGCCATACCCAATGCATGTACTTGAAAAAAACAAATATGTGCAAATTCATCCATATTTCATCATGAACTTTCATCCATTATTCATTCAATAAATGCTAACATTCACTAAACCATCGTTTCAGTCGATCAACACATTCATTCAATAAAAGATAATATTCAATACACCATTCATTAATCATTCAGTCAACACATTCATTCAATAAAAGTTGAAATTCAATAAAGGTAACAGTTTAATACACTGAATCATTAAAACATTAGAACATTCATTAAACCATTCATTCATTCATTAGACCAAAAATAGTGGATGATATATTGTTATCAAAAATATTTAGACGCTGTTTTTCCCGTCCTTCTTTTTATAAGTTTTTCTTCTCTTCAGTGGTATATAATCTATGAGAGGACCATCTACATCATCTGGACTTTCTCTTCCAGTTCTTGGTTCTTTAGCAGGCGCTTTTGGTGATGTTTGCAATATCCTAGCTGATTGTTGTTCTAGACCTGGATTTTACGGCAAGGGGTTTGTATTTGCTGCAACGATGTGAAAATGTTACATCGTTATATTTTTCTATTGTAATGACAAGTTTTTCATTTAAAAAAATTCATTACGAAGGTGTTTTTTACCAGGTGTGACCAAATCATGTTGTTGATGTTCTTGTCCAGTCTCAACCTATACAGTTTCACCCTCTACATGCTCTGTAGTTGAAATACGGTGAACTACAATTAATGGTCACCATTTGCAATGCTATATATAAAATTGTAGCATATGAATAAATTCATTACCGGGATTTGAATCTTGATCATCGATTTGTTTTTGTCCCTCCTCGACACTAATGGGATCATTACTTTCCTGTTAAAAACAAAGTCAATATTTTACATCAAGTATTTGGAACGAAAATATTCCACAAGCCACAAATCTTCATTAAACTATATAGATTCTATATACCTGTGCACCAGATGGATTGGTACCACAAGACTGCATTTGCCCAGATAAGCTTCTTCTACGTTCAACAACAGCTCCAAATCCTTCTTGGAAGCCAAGCTTCATGTCTTCCTCTGTGGGTACTTCATTGAATCGATCGGCTTGCATATTTGCTTATCGTCGTTAATTAACATTTTACGGTGCAATAAAACGAAAAATAATTTTCAATTTATTATTTGTATTCATTGTTGGTTTCTCGAAACTTACAAACCGTGCCGCCAAATTCGAATAACCACTAGGGCCAAGCTTGTGCTGACCTATTTTTTCTAGTCTTGCCTGGTGTTAGCTTGCCTTCTCTTCTTAGAGCCTTCTCCTTTCCATCTTCCACTAGAGCTCTCCGCTCCATTGCTGGAATCATTGGTGGGCGCTCATACCTATGGTTTCTTTCGAGGTGTGTCCTATATTGGTCTCGGACAACCTTCACATGTTGACAAGCCTTTTTCAAGACATTGGCATGACTGAAGGTTTTCTCCCCGAACAGGCCAACCAACCGATTAGTGAGTTCATCTTTTAAATGTTTCGGTTGTCTATCCCACCTTGTTCAGATGGTGGGCCCGAAGATCTCCAAGCAAACGTCATTCATATGTTTATAGAAAACATTGTTTCCTGCACAACGATCATGCCATGATCATAATTAGTTGATAAAAAACGTTTTATCGGTATATTACAATGAAATTATAAACACTAATTAACCTGATCAACTATGATTAATTACCTAGGATCGTCGGTATCTTTATTGGGGCGAGATCTTCGTCCACCAAAAATGTTGTCTCCAGTGTTCCCGTGCTTTTGACACGAGAAGATCCTGGAAATGTAGCTTGTTCGACATCAAAATTGATAGGGGACTCGGTGTCGACCCCTTATTGTGGACGATCCGTTGTGTGTTGGTCAGTAGCGGATGTTGCGCTCATAGTGGGGGTCCGTGGTATTTCGGAACGTGTTGCCGACTGTTCGGTCGACAACAATGGCGAAGGATTCAAACTACGTGGAGTCGTTTGGTTGTGATGTGAAGTCTCTCCACGAGCCTCGCTGGGGCCAACACCACCTTGACCAATATTGTGTGGTCCCTTATGATTTTGTAAATACACACCATGTCTTATACGTTCAATACTATCATATAAAAGAGAACATTATAAAGATTTAAACAAATTATTCTATGATTCAAGATTCCTCAACTTACTCGCAAGTTATTAGATTTATGTTCCAACAATGCAATCCTTTCTTTAATTGCGCTTGTCTGCGGAACCTGGATTACTAGAGAAAGGATTTTCGCAGTATATCTATTCAACAATTTCTCTGCCATCTTTAGCGGGTGTGAGGCTTCACCAATTTTTTCGCAATCATGAAGCACCTCTGCCACTTCAGGGTCTAATGGAAAATCTTGCGATGCTGATTCATACTGCGATTCACTAGTGGACTGCAACAAACATATATAAAGCACTACTGAGTTCTCTATTGATAGATTCCAAATTTTATATTAACATATATAACACATCTATCATGATAGATTTGTAAAATTACAACACGGTTTACATTATCATAACGAAACCAGCATATCACACAAAAAATACATAACAAAATAAACATTATTCTACGTATTATATTGGTACAATTGAAATGAATTATACCTGCGACCTCAAGGATCACGATCCACTCATTGGATCAATGGTCATAGGCGACTTGCCCCGATCTGCTAATATATGGGAGCTGCCCCTAACAACACCGTAATAAAAAAAGATAGTGAAAGTCACCTAAACAATTCCAAAACTATTCATGAGAAAACACATCAAAAAAATTATTATTCATATTATATTTTTAATATTACAAAGATGTATACCCGTTGCGCGGACCCTGGTGTGGCCGACCTTACGGAACTGGCCTGCATCAAAAACATAGACTAGAAAATTACGTAAACGAAACCAAAATATTCATTGAAACATTAATATAATGCTAAAACATTTTGACATATTTTAATTGTACAATTCAAATCAGGTCTACCTGTTGCCCCGAGGGTGTTGTCGTCTGATCAACATTCGACGGGTGTATTTCCCGATCAACATTCTGCATCAAATATAAATTTCATTATATAAAACAAACCAAGTTATTAATAATGGAAAAAGAAAGCAAATAAAAACTCTTTTTTCTTATTATATTTGTACTATTAGAAAGATGTATACCTGCTCCGTTGAGGAAGAATTTCTCCTCTGACCATTTGTTGGCAGGGATTTATCCCGATCACAGGCCTGCGAAGTAAATATGGGAAATTTAAACGAAATAAACTAACAAAAAATCCTTATGATGTTTAATTTATTACTACAAGGTTGGGTAAAATGTTATATAGTAACCTTGTTTGTATCTACTCGGTTGACAGGGTAATTAATAAGCAACTCGTCCCCTGCAGATATTGTTTTAATAGCAACTACAAAAACACGGTTTCCTTCACGCCCCTCAAATTCGCAGTTTGGTTGCTTAATTGTAGACCCTGGTTGTGTACTGTTTATAAACCCCGCAATATTCCCTGTGGCCTTTGGCCTTCCGTCCATGTACAATGTTCCTCCTTTATTTTGATTTTTGTCCTTCAATTGTAAATAGTTTGTTGACAATCCATAGCTGCGCATACTTTTTGTATATCAGACAAGGCACATCCAATCATTGTAGTTGTATATGGGTCCAACATACTCCATCAATTCTGTACATGTCCCGTAACCAACCAAGATGCAATCCATGGAAAACAACCCGAAACCATGTATCAACAACGGTGCAATTCGATATCTCCTCTCGTTCACACAAAAATCAGTGTTCGGTGGAGGAAGATCCTTCGGTACCCATTGTTTCACTAAATGTCTGTACCTCAAGGGAACCTCTTCGTCGTCTTTTGTCTCATCACCATAGGAACATGCCCACCCTTGACCGTGAAAAAATTCATTGCGTCTATGGAATCTTCTTTTGGTTTTTTGACATCTAGTTGATACAATTCTTCTAGACCTACTGGATGTCTCACTTTCCTCTAGCCTTCCTAAACTCCCCTTACTCGAGGAAGACAGATCAGAAAAATACTTGTTTGGTTCTACCTGCACCATTGGAAAAAAGTTTAGATTCGACCGCAAGGCATAGCGCCTCTTAAAAGTTGACGTGTATCGCCTTTTATAATTTTACTTGATCCTCATTCCCTTTGTCAACATGTAGGCATTCAAGTGATGATCGGAAGACGACCAATTTAACTTTCTTAAGAGTAGAAAGTCATGCAATATTTATGAGTTGTTTTTTACTATTTGATTTAACGCTACATCACACATGTAACACACATGTAGCACACATGAAACACTACACATAGACGTTACAGGATCTCCTCTAATGCTTCAAGTCCTGGCTACTTAATGAAAACTATTTACCACATATTTGATTACCTTAGTGTAGACGTTTCCTGTAATATACTCAGAAGAGTTACTTTCAGAAATGAATGTGCCTCTTAGAGGCCAGTCAACTCTAGGAACCGAGTGACCCTATGATAGGGCTAGTACAAACCAGAGAGAGAGAGATGACTGGGCTATGGTACGGTCAATCAAAAAAGTTCAGTGACAGTAAAAAGGCTTAGTACAAAGACCAACCAGTAAGGTACAAGTAAAAAAAAAAGAATGGGTATAAAGACTCACAACCCTTGGGACTAAGGGGGTGTACACTACCTCAAACGTGGACAAACTGCCATAGTTATAACCACAAGACCAAAAACATAAAAGGCGGTACAAATCAATATATGCAATATCTCCTTGTAACTACCTCATATATGCAATATCTCCTTGTAACTACCTCATATATGCAATATCTCCTTGTAACTACCTCATATATGTAACTACCTCATATATGCAATATCTCCTTGTAACTACCTCTTGTAACTCAAATAGTACCACCAAAAGGTATGATAGCATGCAATCTTCCAAACTAAGGTCAGGAGGGTGGTACGAAGTGGGTATAAAGACACATAACAATTTGGAGAAAGTGGGTGTACCTCAAATGTGGACAAACTACCATAGTACCCACAAGACCTAAAATATAAAAGGTGGTACAAATCACAAGATATCCCAATATCAGTAAAACACCCAAAAGGTAAAAGGAAAGGTACCACAAAAATATTATTGAAAAAATGAAAGGACCATACAATAATCGACCAAGGTGGGGTACAACCATTCATCTCTCTCTCAAATGTACCATTGTTCCATATAACTTGAAATACCATCATCACAGTAAACGGAAAATTCCACACGGGTGATGTGATCACGTGGTCCTCTAGACTACTCCTACGGTCAAGCGTTAGTGGCTCCATGAAGGGGTGTTCAGTCCCTTCAGAAGACCATCTAACTCAACCATTTCAAAGACCTAGGAGAAGAGGACATCACACATCATCAAATAAGTATTGGTAACTACCGTGTATGAACTCAAAAACCCTAAAGCAACCGAGCGTGCAGAAGGGGAGATATGAAAAGACAAGGCTCGCAGGCCAAAAAAACAAGCTCAAAAACTATACTGGGACCGATGTCACAGTAAGCGAGCTGAAACAAAAGTGGTCAGAATGCCAACAAGTAGCACTAAAAAGAAAAAGACCCTCTAAAAAGGTGAAAATGCAAGCAAACTTCCTAACTAGGAGCTGGAGACCTCGACAAATCATATCCTTCGCAATGTGATGAAATCCAAATCGAACAATACGAAGTGAGAGACCGAATTTGAAGGATATCCCTCTACCGAAAGGGATCCTGGGTAAAAGAGACCTAGTAGAAAAGTTAGTAAGCTACCTCGTTCATGACACGTCGGAAAAGGTTTTCGGCGCTTCTACCTTATCACCCTTGTATCACCAGTATGGTGGCCGGAGAATACAAGGAATACAATGATCGATGTTTCCTTAGGGCTAAGTGGAGTGCGGCATTCCACATAGTCAGTCCGGTTCTCGATCTCGCGGTGGTTTAACCCCTGAAACAACAGGAGGCCCCTCCATAAACTGGTCATGACCGTGTCAACAAATACTAGAGGATTTTGGTTCCCTAAGGACAACGACTATGTCTCAGATGAAAAATGACAAGGGGGAATTATTTGGATGCCTATCCCCGGTGTCCTACCTAACTACCAAATTATTTTGATTTCCTCAAGTGAGGTTATGGTGTGTTTAGTTAGGGGGTGTAAATTTTAGTGGTTGTATTACTCAATCGGGTGATGTAAGTGAAACTCGTGGTGTGATGACTGACTCAAACCATGCAAATGCATATGAATAAAATAAGCCTTTCCTTTCAATGAATGCTAGCTAAGGTAAGGAGAGAGTTCTTTCAAACTATAACTACTCTTTGAAATTAAATGAATCCATTAACAATAACTTTCTTCTACTTCTAATGACTAAAATGCATGACAATGTTTAAACCTAATTAGCAAGCATAAGCATGACATTGTGATATTGTGAATAATCGTGTATGGTAGGACACATTATTTCAATTTAAAACCCATTTAATGTACGCTAGGAGACTTAAATTACAGAATGATCTCATAAGTATAATCCCAAGAATATTTGTCTCAAATGGGTGATGGAAATGCAACTCATGGTGTGATGACTGACTCAAACCATGCAAATGCATATGAATAAAATAAGCCTTTCCTTTCAATGAATTCTAGCTAAGGTAAGGAGAGAGTTCTTTCAAACTATAACTACTCTTTCAAATTAAATGAATGCAACAAGTGTTCAAGTTCATTCATGGGACCTCAAGGAGAGCTTCAGATATACTCAAGTCATGCAAATGAATTCATCACATAAAACAAAGTGATAATAAATATAAGGAATTGTACATATCCATGTTCATAATTCTCTAGGAACACTTATAACATTCTTCAATCATTCTTCACAAAAACACAGGGATAGTAGAAACAATAAACTGCATATAAATCTTCATGAGCTTAATAAAAAAACAGTAACCACAACTGGGGAAGCTATACCACAACTTGTTTTTTTATGACTATAAATACAAGAGTATCCTAATCATGAGCAATACATCCTTTACTTTTACATCATGAGCAATACTAATCATTTCCCCTTTAACTTGCATTGAGTACCTTAACATGAATTCCCCCAAGCTACTATATTCTAAGTGTTAAAGCTGCTACAGTACTACCCTAGTCGAAGACTAAAATTGCCACAATCCAAGTCATGATGGTTTGATTGAAGTTTGAAGTATGATGATGCATGCTTACCTTTTATGAATTTACTAACCCTGATGAGTGATACAATGAAATCCAATTATAAGAAGATGAAGACTTTAAAACAAACCATAATAGCCTAAAATACTTCCTAAACCAGAACAACAAAAATGGGTAAGCAAAATCGAAGTTCCGTTTTCCGTCGAGGTGGCTTACAAATTGATTTAAATTTGACCGCAATGGCACCAACCGCAATTTTAGGCCTATATAATTATGTTCCTTTTATATATATACGTTTCCAATCCGTCAAATGTTTCGTTACTTTGTACCCTGGAGCCACTTTCTGGAAATTATCATCTTCAAGCAGCCTCGATGGAAAACGGAACTTCGATTTTGCTTGTATCATGATGCTAATGGTGTTATAGGATCTATCTCACATGGTTCTACTTCATAATGGGATGGGGCCAATTAAGATTACTTTCAAAACTCATATGGTGGCAATGATTGATACATTCTCATTCCTCACATTCTACACTGCCCAAACTTTTCTAATTGTATGAAAATTGAAGCTTTCAATTTTATTCAAACCATGTAAGGAGAACTTGACCTAATTGCAATTTTTATAATCTACATGGAAGGATATGTCAATTTATAGACAGGGCAATTTTTCGCCGTAGTATAGTTATCAATCTAATCCTTCGCATATCAGGGCAATCTAATTTATAGAGACATGGCAATTTAAAGAGGATGATGACTTGGTTGACATCCATACCAGATTGATCTTTAATTTGTTGCTGAGTTATTTAACACGCAGACCGTATGACTTGAATCTAGGTGAGACCCAATTCTACAACAAATTTCAAAAGATAGAAGAGAAAATTGAACTCACCCATATTGTTTTTCCTATCCCCCAAGTAGGATTTATCTATGAAGAAATGGCTATCGGAGATATATAGAGAAAACCTGATCTTGCACTACTCTATGGAGCCTTGACAGGCCCCATGAAAAAAACTCCAAGTCATATCTGGATTCACTGCTACTTCACTAATAACACAGGGAACCTTCAAAACTACAATGTGGGTGGCCTTAAGTCTTGCTTTTTGCATTCACGGTTTGGTTGGTTAACTTAACATCCCTTCAATTCACAACAAATTTTTGTGGCATTCATTTAATTTGGTGGAGGCTGAGGCATTCATTTCAAAATCGGAGATGAAGGCTACTTCCATGCCGAGACTTGAGGAAAGTTCAAAGTATGGTGATTTTAGTTTACAAAAATTACTACTTCAGGATTGTTTTGGGACTGAGGTCTGCTCAGGAGAGGCTACAACTTGTTATATGAGTTGAAAATTGGGTTAGGTTAGGTTTTGGAGTAGAAAATTAAAATATTTATACTTTAATGCATAAATAAATTCCTAAATCAATGCTAGAAACAAAATAGTACAGTTGTGACAAGGTAATATAAATTTAAACATTATTTTCATCTCTTTCAACTTTAACACTCCCAAAGGTCCCTGTGTTAAAGTTGAAGTAGACAAGGACAATAAATAACAACATCATTAATAAAGTAATGAACAAGTTAAACATAACTAACAACTAGCATCAGTAATGCTGGTTTAGACCTTCCTTATAATCAGATATATTTTTCAATAAACCGTTTATGCAATAGCTGACAGCCACCAGGGATCAACAACGTATGCCCCAACAAGGCCCATAGGCTCAGAGTAGAGGCCAAAGACAGTTTGGATAGTCCCGTTCCTATGGATACTGATTCTGAAGATAAGCATAATGACGGGGTTGGAACTAGTGGATTGTCTCTTGAAAATATGAGTAATGAACGCTTTCTAAAATTAATCATTTCACATGCCATGGTGTTTGTGCATCTGGAAATGGAAAATCTTGAAACTTGTAGAATATTTGTTGAGAAAAAGGGCATTGAAGCCCTTATGAGGTTCTTGACTCTTCCAAGTATTTCGCTATCTTCAAAAGGGATGTCTGTAGCTGTGCACATGGTTGCAATTTGCAAAGCATTCACACAACAACACTCAGTTGCCCTTGCAAGGGTATTTTGTGCTCATCTGAAGGAACATCTCAAGACTACATTAAATGTTTTGGATCATGTTGCAGGGACTAATTTATTAGCTGCAAAATATGGACTGAATAGGAAAGTATTTTGGTGCTTGTTTGTGGTACAATTTTTTGTCTTTCTAGCTGATGATACTAAAGAGAATCGATGGTTGGTAGCATTAACGATAGAGTTGGGAAATGATAGCAAGGATGTGCTTCTTGATATTGGGATGATACATCAAGAAATACTATGGAAAGTTGCACTTACTGAGGATTCAAAGGCGCTGCTAAAGAAAGATGATGGCAATGTTTTCAGCAGTGTCACAACTGATTTGGATGCGCATGCAAATGAAATTGATGATCACTTGCCAACTTCTGTTGGGCACTCTGTGGATCTTATTTTGAATCAACATAGGCAATCATCTGTTTGGAATGTTGTGCATTTTAAATATAATAATTTGACCCAATTGCTGCTTCATTCATAGGGGGCCTTTAAAAAGCACTATATAGGTCTATGGGCAGCTTATTAAAAGTAGTTATTTCCAGTCTAGCCGTAGCTTCCTATGGAGGTTTAGATTCAGTCAATACAAATAGGTGTTCCCTCTCCTACCTGTCCCCCTATGAAAAGAGGAATGAGTGCAAGTTTCTGCTCGGCCTATTATTATTTGCTGTTAGCTCGGATTGGTGCTTTAATGCAATAATGGAAATCTTAACTCGAGCCTGTGTGAATACAAGTACTAAGTCATAGTGAGAGCTTGGTAACTCTGCTTTATCGGGGTCATTAGCAATAGCCCTCGCCCCCCCCCATTCATGATAAAATAAGGGATTCCATTGCAAGAACCTCAACTTTTTGATCTAATACATATATTTCATGATATTGGTCACAATGCTCGGCTTCAACGAAGGTTGAACATTGATTCCTCTACCCGAGGACGACAAGCCTATGTTCGTCAACCACAGTATTCTCATTCTGATGAAGGCCCTTCCAGAATCAAAACGCAAGGCAATAAGCAAAAGTCACTACATTCTTTTTTCTATGAGATATTAAGGCCGTCATTTTTCGTTCACTACAAAGAGGTGAGGGTTCACCCATCAAACTAAAAAGAACAGTAGATGCAATAAGATAAAAATACCCCAATGTAGATTGAATTAGCAATGAAACCCTCTTAGAAGATCGAATTAGCAATGAAACCACAGTGATTTGCTACCAAATTTTTAAATTTGTCAAATCAAAACAATTTAGGGCTTGGTACTCACGGACGTGGGAGGCATTTCCGGATCCTCTTATAGTTTATTTGCTTGGACTCCAAACCACCTCTCCCAATGCTTGCTCGTTGGGTCACTCCCATTGCTTGGTGGTTGGGTCACTCCCTCTCCCCTGCCACAATCACAAACCGCCTCTCCCACAATATCCAATCCAAATCGATAGCAGGTCCAAATCGCAGAGGCGCAGGTCCAAATCGCAAAGGCGTAGCTCCAAATCTAGGGTCACTTCAAATCGAGGTCACTCCAAATCGTAGGTCACTCCAAATCGAGGTCACTCGAGGTCACTCCAAATCGCAAATCGCAGGTTTGTGAAATGCATATGGCCGCCGGCTTTTCTATTTGTTCAATATATATGTTATGTAATGTTTGTTTTTTTTGTTTTTTTAATTTGTTTTTAATTAAATATATATATAACATTATATATAACAATTAAAATTTAATTGTTATATATAATGTTATATATATATTTAATTAAAAACAAATTAAAAAACCATTGTTATATATTTATGTTGTAATTTTATTTATTCATGTTTTAATTCTATTTATTATATATTCATTTTTTTAATTTTAATTGGTTTTTTTTGTTATATATAATGTTTTTTTTAATGTTTGTTACATAATCATTGCCATCATCATTATCTTGGTATATGTTGACCATTCTTAACTACCTCCTATAGCCAATTGGCTACTAGGGAAGATAAGGAAAATATGCACCCTTCCTCCTCATACTTTCAAGAAGGGGCTTAAAAAACATGGTTCATGCTAGGCTCTGAAAAGTGGAAGGGTCATTGCAAAGGATAAAAGGAATCACCAAAAACTCATGTTGACCTTAATGATTGTGGAAAGATATTTAGGAATATTTTCTTCATTCATGTGAATTTGGCGATAACTAGAGCGAAGGTCATGATCAATGAAGAATTTATCTCCATGTATCATATAAGAGATAATTAATCACTGGAATGAGAAATTTATCTTTCACTATCAAGGAGTTAAGAGATAAAAAATTGGGACACATGTGCCAAGTGACTTGTTTTTTAAGGACCATGACACCAAAGAAGAGTACGGGTTGGTACTAGGATGAATGATACCAATAGTTAAGAACAACGATACAATATTTTTAATTTCGTATATTATTTTGTTCAAAAGTATGACAATATGATCACACATTGGATGGGAGGATACGATGAAGCAATGAGATGCTATGATCATGCTCTCTCATTTGTAATTCCAATAAATCCATGGTGATATGACATAATCTTATTATCCATTCACACCGAGAACAATATCACGCCCACCCGTTTCAATGGAAAACATGTTAGTTTTCCAGGAGTAATCACCCATTTAAACATTAATGAGGAGAAATAAATACTAGTCAAATAATTAAGGGAGATATAGGGTTCTTCACAGGGTTAGGAAGAACCCTATGGGAGGGGATTCCTTTTGAGTTCTTCCATCAAGTTCATCATCATAAATGTCCTCAAATATGTCCAAAAATAATTGATGTTCCTTACATCTATGCTAAAGAGAATATTTTTCATTACAATTGTAGCATAGAACCTTAAGTTGATGTTCCTCCATTTTGTCCTATGCCAACTTATGGACCTTGAAAGGTGGAAGAGGTTGTTGAAGAGCCACCATAGTTGGGGAAAGGAAATGAAATAAAGTTGGGGATTTTGGACCGACCATAGGATATAACACAGGCATGACAATAAATATTATTGTCCTCCAACCAAGTAGTAGGGTGGTTCACCTCTAAATGGGATTTAATTTCCTCTTTAAGACCACTAATAAGGAATTGCTTAAAAAATAATCAATTAATTTTTATGAAAAAACAAATGAACTTTGATGACTCCTGTAATGAATTTCATTAGGTAATAAAATATTACATTAAGGGAAAGTTAGTGTTTTATTTGATCGATCGAACCAACCAATCAGATCTGACCCGCCAAACTTGTTTAGAATTACTTCAGAAAAATGAGGCGTCATACTATTGGAAGGGTCGGAAAATGAGAAGTGATTCTTGGTTTCCATTTTGCTAACTAATTGGGTGAGAGAATCAACCATTTTTTGTATGTCCTCTATAGTTTACATGTTATGAGTGTTTATCATGGGACCATTAGGGCCATCAAACAAGTTAGTGATGATTTATCCCAACACAATCAACGACCTAAGAGGATTTCCTTGTGAGGGTCCATAAGCAATGGTACTAGTGAGTCCACGAAAAAATAAGTTATTTCAAAGTGAAACCATGATGATCAAATTACTCCTTGTTGAGTATCATTACATGGTTTTTAATGCTCCATTAATGGTTGGTGTCAGTCATTTTTGAGTCTAGAAACCCTCCCACACCGTAAATGCATGCATCTAGTCTAACCATGCCAAATTTCAGTCCAAGCCAACACATATTTAAAAAATTTCAACGTTGGCCCCATGTATCACATTATTTAATTTATAGGTATGGTTTCTGATGCTGCAATGATGAGTGTCATTCATTCGAGTCTTGAAACCCTCCCACACCGTCAATGCATGCGTCTAATATCAGACTTCTGACTTCAAAAGAATCCAATGAGATCGCTAAATCACTGACGACAAACACCGTTGGTTTTTCTAGGTAATAGCTGCGTCGGATATCATATAACGATGATGATCATGATGAAGATGATGATGATGATGATGATGATGATGAAGATGACGATGATGATGAAGACGATCGATGGTGCCGATGATGATGACGATGATGATGAAGACGATCGATGATGACGACAATGATGACGACGACGACGATGATGATGATGATGACGATCGATGATGACGATGATGATGATGAAGACGATCGATGATGACGATGATGATGAAGATATTGCTGATGATGATGAGGAAGATGATGATGATGATGATGGTGAGGATGATGACGATGACGCTGATCACAATGATGATGATGATGATGGTGGCCGTGATGACGATAATAAACATGATGCTGTTGATGACGATGATGATGAGAATGATGAAGATCATGATGATGATGACGATGATGAAGATGACGATGATGATGAAGACGATCGATGATGACGATGATGATGAAGACGATCGATGATGATGACGACGATGATGATGATGATGACGATGATGACGATGAAGACGATCGATGATGACGATGATGATGAATATATTGCTGCTGATGATGAGGAAGATGATGATGATGATGATGGTGAGGATGATGACGATGATGCTGATCGCAATGATGATGATGATGATGGTGGCCGTGACGACGATGATAAACATGATGCTACTGATGATGATGATGATGAGAATGGTGAAGATCATGATGATGATGACGATGATGAAGATGACAATGATGATGAAGACGATCGATGATGACAATGATGATGACGATGATAATGAAGACGATCGATGATGACGATGATGATGACGACGACGATGATGATGATGACGATCGATGATGATGATGATGACGATGAAGACGATTGATGATGACGATGATGATGATGATGATGATGAAGATATTGCTGATGATGATGAGGAAGATGAAGATGATGATGATGGTGAGGATGATGACGATGATGCTGATCACAATGATGATGATGATGGTGGCCGTGACGACGACGATAAACATGATGCTGCTGCTGATGATGATGATGAGAATGATGAAGATCATGATGATGATGACGATGATGAAGATGATGATGATGGTGAAGATGATTGATGATGACGATGATGATGAAGACGATCGATGATGTCGATGATGATGATGACAATGATGATGATGATGACGATCGATGATGACGATGATGATGATGAAGTGTAGCTAGGGTTTTACCCCTAGCTTGTGCAAATGAGCACCTACTAAGGAGAAAGGACTCCTTAGTAGCAGTTCAGTATATTAAACTAATTAAGCTAAAACAACAATTAAATTACTTCTAAAATATTGCATGAAACATAAACATCAAATGAAAAGAATGACTTTTTCTATTAATGTTACCTTGAGTGTCAAGGTTTGATGAAGCCCTTTGCAGTGTCCAAGAGGATGCTCCAAGCTTCAAGATGCTCCTTCTCCTTCTCCAATGATGGGAATGGGCCAAAAGGTGGCTCTCAAGGTGAAAATAGTTCAAAGGTGAACTAGGGTTTTGAGAGAGATTTTGGCAGAGTAAGGGTGCTTGTGATTGTGGATATGAAATAAGGGATCTCCATCACCTATTTATAGTTTTTTGGTGGTGGAGTGCTGACCCATGGTTTTGGGAAACACATGGTTTTAGGCAGCTGTATAGGGTTTTTTCCTCCTTTTCCTCATTATTTTATATTTTTATTCCCTTTTTAGGGGATTTTTGCTATTTTTGGAGGAAAAGGGGGGTTTTTTAGCCTTTTTTAGGCTATTTTGAGGGTTTTATGGCCTTTTGGAGGCATTTTAGGCCTTTTGGAGGCTTTTTAATGGGATTTTTGGGGTTTTTAAGGGAAATATGGTAGGAAAATGGACAAATGAGTCATATAATGTGGTAAATGAGCTAGTGAGCACTTTTTGGGTGTTAACAGATTGCCCCCTGATGTGCGAGGGCAGGAGCTCATCGTATGGCCGATGGACATCATAAGTCATGAATGGTTTTCCTGGGTGTGGAGAGAAGAGAAGAAACAAACTGAAGCCCGGAACAATGATCCCGAAAAACCGCAAGAACTAAAAGTACATAACCTCAATAATGGATGAGGAATTATCTGATCATATGGACGAGGCGGGCATACCCATGCTCGTGTCAGAATATAACAATAACAATGGGGTCCAAAAATGGGGACCTGAAATATACATAACCTCAAATACTGACTGAGGAATAATCTCAATATATGGACGAGGCGGGCATACCCATGCTCGTATCAAGATACATAAAAAACTGTGAGGCCCGAAAAGAGGGACCTGAAAGATACATAGAGAACCACTGTGTACATCATAAGGGTCCAGAGGGGACACAAATCTGGGACATACTGCTGAGTGGATCATGTGTGAGCTGCAGGACTGGTGCACTGGAACAATCAACAGTGCTACTGAGTGTGGTACCAAAGGAACTGATGAGCTGCTGGATCATATTGACTGGGGTCATACTCTCCATGGTACACTGGACTGGAACTGAACTGGGTACTCAAGGAAGCATATAACTGGATGGCTTCCGAATACAATCGCCAACGCAGCCCGGACATCCACGGGAACATACAACTGGGTGTTCCGAAATGACTCACCAATGTGCTAGAGTCGGGGGAAATCCGGGGTCTTCGACTAAAAACTGATGGGATATAATCCTACGCGATCCTCAACGATGCGATCAAGGTGCTGAAGTCGAGCATGTGAGGAACAACCACTTAGAGAGGCAATGGTGTCTCCTCTCAGAATGATCCGTAGGCACTTACCACAGATGGTGATAAGTCCAAGGCGTAGGGACCTCTGGGCCTATCCTCTGGAATAGAGGAGCTGTCGTCGACAGAGGGAGACCTGCAACTATCAAGGCAATAATGTTTCCTTGACAGAAGCGCGAGGTGGAGAACCGAAAGGTGATAGTACTGATGGCAGGACTGACCAAACTGTGGGGGGAAAACTGGGCAAGTAGAGTGGGTGGACTCAAACTTCCTTTGTTCAGAGTATGATAATGGGAATGATCTGGCAGCATATGAAACTGACTGAGGGGAAAGGGATCATAGCTGGAATGGATCTGGGAGGATAACTGGCTGAGGGAGACTCAAGCTGGTATACAATGGCAGGAGACTGCAGAATACTCTGAACAAAGGCGACCTGATTGGGGGTGCTGCCGAGATGATCGATCATAGTGCCATAAGGCACGGGAGGATACTTCTTCATGGGTTAAGGAACTAGAAGAAGTGTGTGGATAAAATGATACTGTCGTGTGGATTTTACGAGCCCAGGACAGTTCATGCTCGTGGTTGCTTTCAATTTTAAGGAGTCTGAAAGCGATAAGAAGACTCTGAAATGATGGAATGGTACTGTCGTGTGGATTTTCTGAGCCCAGGACAGTGCATGCTCGTGGTTGCTTTCAATTTTAGAGAGTCTGAAAGCAAGTAAGAAGACTCCAGGGGGTTGCTTCTTCGTAGATTTAGTCTCCAAGGCCCAAAGAAGCATAAAAGGATGCAATGAATAACTCTTCTAGCCGGTGTGACTAGAGTATTCCTCTTTCGTAATTAGTCTACCAGGTCTGGAAAAGGGTTAAACTTATACCAGATAGACGCCCTTTCAGGTACTTTAACGAGCATGAAAGGAAGAAAGATTGCTCGGCGATCTTTTCATTCTTTTAGGAGTTAGAAAAGAGCTTAACGGAAACTCCCTAAGTGCCTTTTTCGTAAAGGACTTGTCCGGCCCGAAAAAGGGATAAAATTATACCGAACAAAAGGCATGGCCAGGCAAGGAGGAAGTGTTCAATCAAGGATCAGTAATGATGACCAAGAACGAGGATAATGGGGAACACTGGTGGGCCTCCTTGCGGGGTAGATGAAATGGTGGCAAAATAACGAGACATTTGCAGTGTGACAGGAGTGAAGGGCTCATGTTAAAAAATGGAACAATCCGACAGCGGCCGATGTGGTGCGCAAACCGAGGCGGCAAGGTGTTGGGACACAATGTTGAAATTGTACCAAGTGAGAGTGAGAAATGATCTCAAGCATCATCACGAGCTCGGAAAAATGAATCCGGCGATATAAAGGATGTAAAAAATGAGTAACGGCCGATGTGGCTCGCAAACCTAGGTGAGGGGGCATTTTGAAAAATGCCCGGAAAATCTGGAGGTGAGAGCGAGAAATGATCTCAAGCATCATCACGAGCACGGAAATATGAATCCGGCAGTGCAAATGGTGCGAAAAAACGGAGGTCATAAGGACTCCAGAATGGTCAAACTAAATAACTAGGTGTATAAAATTAAATATACAAGTGATATGTGACCTCAAAAAATGGTTGAGATCATAAGTGTGAAAAAGTGAGCAGGGTTAATGACTTGCCCCCATGCTATGTGCATGGGGTTTGTGATTATGGATCACATACGTGTGGGTTTGAACAATGGGTTCATTGACGTGCTGAGATAGATGTGATGGGGAAGGTTCAAAATGATTGATCATGCCCCCTATCCCAGGGTCGAGGGAATCTACTATGCCCCTTGACTCAGAGGTGTCAATGTGGTGCTCTATGATGGTGGGGTCAAGACTGGGCACTTCGATATGGGACCAGGCAAAGACATCACGGAATTCTTGGGAGAGTTGTGTATAATCCTCAATCTCCCGCTCGCTGCAGGAGGCTCCTAAAGTGATGAGGTCAGGGGCATATCCGGGGAACTTTGAGGGAGGAAGAGGATGTTGTTTCTGATGAACGGGGGTTACATCAGGCCATGTGTCAATGCGGTGCTCTATAATTGCGGGGTCAAGACCAGGCATTTCGGTATAAGACCAGGCAAAGACATCACGGAATTCTTTGAAAAGGTGTATGTAGTCCTCAATCTCTTGTTTACTGTAGAATGCTCCTAAAGTAATGAGTTCAGGGGCACGCCCTGGGGCAGCAATATCAACTTGGATGACAGGTGAGATGTTGGCCATGTTACCTTCCTCGAAGGCGTCAGGAGCAGGAATAGGGTCCTTGAACCAGTCGACCTTGGTGGGGAGGAAGTCTTTGGATTCGACCGCGTATTGGGTAGCGGTGCTAGAGGAAGACGCTTCTGGGAGGAAGTAGGAACGGTGGTGCATGTCATCCCAGGGATAATCCGGGGCAGTTAGGGCCTCAAGAATCTCCTCGTCAGTACGGAAAGTCTACGTCGTCAAATCGGTTGACGAGGGGGTAGTGGTTGAAGAGATCATATAGATGGTATTGACCTCTCCGGAAGTTGAAGAGTCTGGGGGGTAGATCTCCTCAATGGTAGGTGGTGCCGTCTCAAGATCCAGATTGTTCATCTCATAGAGAGCCGCTCTGTAATCCGGGAGATCGGGACAATGATGTGAATAGTGCCCGTAAATACCGCAGATGGCGCAGGAGTGGTTGGTACGTAGGGACTTATCTTTAGGCTTAGGAGTGGGGTTTAGTTCGACAGTTGGGATGTTGGGGTCATCGTCGAGCATTTGCATGTGCTTCTGCAATGCGGGTAACTGTGGGCATTGGTGGGTCGCATGGCCCAACTCGTCACACAGCGAGCATTTGGGAGGAGCACGAAACACTGGAGGGTTCTTGACTGTCTTTGGAGGTGGTACGGCAGTGTAAGGTTGCGGACCTCTGCCCCTAGTGTGTTTGGGAGTAGGAGGAGGTGTCGTGGAGGACGAAGGGGTAGAGACACCGGGAGGTGGCTGAGTGGTAGTAGCCATGGGTTGCATCGGCTGGAGGACGACATCTGGTGTCGGCGGGCGAACGGGAGGCGAAAGATACCATACAGGTAATCCCAAGGTTAACCCAGGGAGGCTAAGGGTAGCCATGACCGGGGCGCTTACTACTCCCGATGGAGGGACTAGGAAGGGGATCGTATGGATCGGTGTAACACCAATGTGGCTAGGTACCAGTGGTGGTTTTGGCAACAAGGGTGGTTGAGTGTTAGGTGGTAGGTTGTCGTGGGACAAGGTACATAAATCAGACATTTCGGGCGTAGATGACGGCGGAGGAATGGATTGAAAGGTGGAGGTCATCGGCGCGTCGGAGTAGACTCCAGGCCCCGTAGAGGAAACAAACGAGGTGGTGGCAGGAGAAACAGGTTGTTCAACCATGGGGAGAACATTTTCCGGTGCCGCCAAAGCACTGGGATCATAGTATGTGAGCTGGTCAATCTTAACCACGCGTCCTTCATGGGGGAACATCATGGTGCGAAAGACAGAAGAGGCAACCGCCCGCATGGCATACATGTAGCTGCGGCCAAGTAAAAGGTTGTAATCCAATTGGGCGTTGATTACCTCTATGTCAATAAGGACTGTTTTACCACCCAACTGGACGGGGACATTGGCTAGGAGGCCTTGGGGCTGAGCCGAACGACCGTCGTAGGTGCGTAATGCAGTGGTGGACTGCTGGAGAGGAGGGGATCCTAGCTTCTGCCATACAAATGTAGACATGACGCATGTGGAAGCACCCTCATCGATGATGCACCGATGGATGACAAGATTCCTAACGGAGACAGTAACTTGGAATGCTAAGCTGGAAGGTAGGCGTGGTTCAGACTGGTCTAAATCAAAGGCCATCAAATGCGAATCAGTTGGGTCAATCCCCCCAATGGCGGAAATTAAAGTCTTGCGCTGGGAAGGACAGTTCTTCAAGACTTCTAACGCGGACATGGCTGCGGGAGATTGGGCTAGGTCGTCTACGATGTTGTAGTTTGACGCAGCACGCGCATTAGGGTTATTGTTGATTCGGCGAAGTGGGAAACGAGGTGCTTTCACAGCGCCGTCTATGGGAGGCGGAGGTATACGTAACGCCTGATCGGTGGGATGGGCGTTAGAAGGTTTATCCGTGGGAGTGGCTTCAGAGGTGGAGCCATATTGGTTTCGACAGGTCTGGAGGTTGACGTCCGCGGATGACATCATCAGTAAGTGGTGGATACCTGAGTCAAACATGGGTTGATCAGGAGCAGCGTAAGTGATCTGTTGTTGTTGGGGTGCATTGGCTTGATGGGGAGCCAACGGTTGAGTGTTCACTACGCCTTGGGTCGGTAATGGGTTTTGCAGCACCAAAGGGGGTTGTTGAGGTTGGGGGGGGTTGGGTGGCGCTTGGGGGGCCGCATGCCCTTGGCGATGGGCCTCGTCAACCCAGAGTTGGCGAGCTCGCTCCAAGTGTGGGAAAGCATGGGTATAGTGTCCATAGACCCCGCAAATAGAACAAGGGTGGTTCGTTCGCAAATTGGGGTTTTTAGCCTGCTTGGGCGGGCGATCAGGGTTTTGATTAGCGGGGGCCGCATTGTTGTTGTCAGGGGGATTAGCCGGTTGACCAGCTTGGTCTGCAGGTTGGTTGTTTCCCCGATTACGGCCCTTGCCGCGGTTCTGTTGGCCCTGGTTACGTTGGTTGTTCTGGTTTTGCTGCGGGTTCTGTTGGGCGTAAACTTGCCCTTGGGCAGCAGGTGGATTCTGAGGTTGCGCAGGTGCAGGAGCAGGCTGCGGAGGATGATATGCAGGTTGAGGCTGAGCAGGTGCAGCAACTTGAGGGGGTTGCTGATAGGACTGCGGAGCAGGTTGTGGATGTGCCGCAGGGGCTGCCTGGGGCGGATAATAAGCGGGTTGGGCTTGTGGAGGCGCAGGAGCGGGGGCAGCCTGCTGATGGTAGTAAGGTTGAGGGGCGACTGGAGGAGCATAAGCAGGAGTCGCATACCTGAAGCACTGAGGTGGATATGAGGGTCCATGGGAATGGTGATGTGTCATGGGAGCATATGAGTTGGTTGCTCCAGACTGGGAGGTAGCCCTCGACAGGTCGGGGCCAGGGGTAGGACGTGCTATAGAAAATGGTTGGGGATGCGAAGAAACACGGCCAATGATACCATCTGCAGCGTGGGATGCCCCCGACGCATCGTGATGGGAGGACTCGCCGCGAGGGGCGTCAGGTATAATGGTATAAAGGTAACCCGATTGGGCGTAAATGAGGTCGAACTGTTGTGCCTTAAGGATGGCTTCTTCTTCAGACTGGGGTCTTTCTGAGGCCACATCCTTAGCGATAACCGGGAGAAGGGATTTGAGGAACCAATCTAGGAAGATACGGTCGTCAAGTTTGATCTTGCATAAGCTACGGCGTCGATGCCACTCATGGATGTGGTCCGTGATATGGGTAGCCGTGTTTTGTCTACAAGATAGAAGGATCTCAACACCCGCGTCATAGCGGACAGGCAACTGGAAGAACTGCAGGAAGGTCGAGGCCAGGGAAGCAAAGGTGGCGTGGGTCCCGTGAGGCTGCTCAATATACCACTTGGTTGCAGAGCCAGTGAAGGTGCGCTGTAAGAGACGGAGGCGAACAGAGTCATCCACTATGGAGTTAGAGGAACACCATAGGTGGAAAGACATGATATGATTTTGTGGGTCCTCACCGGCCTTGCCCTCGAACTTAGGGATGTCAGAGGGTAGTTTGGTAGGCATATGAGGCCATGTAGGGTTGTGTCGAATAGGATCGTTGGTCAATCTGGCCAGGTCAGGTAGGTTGAGGCTAGCCATGAATGGCAAACTAGAAGAAGGCTGTGACACAGTAGTGCTATGGACCAAGTTGGGGCCAGTGCCCCCAAGTGGAGGGACAAGATTTAGGGTGGTGCCCCCAAGTGGGGGAACTGAGGTAGTGGAGGATGGTCCAGCACCACCATGGGTAGTGTGAGCCACTGATGTAGTGGGGATGGGTATTCCCGCTGTGGGTATAGGTACCGTGAGGGGAACGGTAGATGGTTGCCCCATGGAGGGCATACCAAAAACAGGTGTAGTAACTGGTGTAGTGGTGGATGTGCCACCAATGGTCCCTATGACAAATGGAGTGGAAGTCGTACCAGCCATGGGGCTAGTAGGGGCAGTATAAATAGGGTTCTCAGACTCTTCGTCAGAATCAGAGGTAAAGTAAGGAGCGTCACTATCTCGTGACGGAGTCCTACGTCGCTGACGAGTGGAGTCAAGTGACAAGGCTCTAGATCTGTGATGAGTGGTATCAACGGACAATGATCGGAATCTATGACGAGTGGTGTCAAGGGAACCGTGCTGTGGGGGCTCGCCCCTGAGGCACCGAGAATGTCTCGGGGACTCAATGGTGACAGATGGTGTCTAGTCTCTGTGGGTTGAGGTGAGTATAAAAACAGCTCAAAAATCCTAATGCAACCGAGTGTGCAGAGGGAGAGCTAAAAAGCAAGGCACTCAGGCCAACAACCAACTCAAAACACCCACTGCAACAGCTGTGCTACAATAGGTGGAGTAACAACAAAGATGGTCAGAATACCAACAAGCAGCAGGTTTCCTAAAAAGAAAAAATGGTGGACTCACTAGACCAAAGGGAGGTAAAGGAGCATGCAAACACCTAGCTAAAATTATTCTGACTCAACTAAACATATCCTCTGCAAGGTGATGAAATCCAAGTCAGACAATATGAGTAGGAAAGCCAAGTGGCTATGATATCCCCCTACCGGGAGGGACACCGGGTAGTTAATCCTAGAAGAATGGCAACTAAGATACCCCGTTCATGACACGTCCAGAAAGGTGAATCTGCCATTTAGTTCGTTGACCGCAATACCCCTATACAGGGATATCCCGCGAACCGCGAAAGGTAGCCCTTCGGTTATTGAATGGATTGCGGTATTCCACTCAGGCCTCCGGAACCAGTCTCTCGACTTCAACCCTCCTAAGGGAGAGGCCCTCTGATAAACTGGTCGTGACCGTGCCAAAAAGTACTAGGAGATTTTGGTTCCCTATTTGGACAACAACTATGTCTCAAGTGAAAGTAACCAAGGGGTGTTATTGGAAGCCTATCCCCCTGATCCTACCTAACTACAATGATTCTTTTGTGTTCCCCAAGTGGGGTTAGAATGTTGGTTTAATTAGGTACTTTTTAAGGCTCACTTGATTTTATGTGACAGAGTGTGTGCTCGTGAGGTAATGACCCCAAAAATAGAAGTGCCACAAGGGAGGGCAACTTCCAATCTATCAATAATGCTGAAATTGATTCTTTTAACTTGCAAAATTTTCTGAATTAAAAATACTGAAATTTTAAAAAGACTCTGTAAAGGGAACAGAAATTTGGTTGCAGAAAGGCTGTAAGGAAGTGGGTTGTAGGTGGGACAGAGGGCTGTTCAAATGCAGAAAATATTGCAGCAAGAGGGGCTGGGCTCAAAACAGGAAAAGAGCAGAAATCAGACCGCGGGTCTGTGGCGATTTGGAACAGGCCGACCACGGGTTTGAGGGAAACAACAGCGGTCGGGTCGCGGCTATCGGGCCAACAGAGGCAGTCGGGACGCAGGAAACAGGGAAAAAGACACAGTCGGGTCGCGGCTATCGGGCCAACAGAGGCAGTCGGGACGTAGGAAACAGGAAAAAAGACACAGTCGGGTCGCGGCAAAAAGGCTAACAGGCGCAGTCGGGACGCCCGAAAGAGGCAGAAAGCCGCAGTCGGGACGCGGGAAAAAGGCCGACAGGCGTAGTCAGATCGCGGCAAACAGGCTGATTAGCCACGGTCGGATCGCAGGTAACAGACTTGAATCCGCCAGCAGAGCGTCGGAAGCAGTATGAGAGCCACGGTCAGATCGTGGGTAAAGGCCTGAAAGGCGCGGTCGGGACGCGACTGCAGAGGAAAAAGACGCGGTATGCGGCGGCCGAAAGGGACAGCCGAAAGGGATAAATTTAAAAAACGGAAACCAGAAATTCGAAAACTAGGGGAGTCGCCAAAACTGTAGCTAGGGTTTTACCCCTAGCTTGTGCAAATGAGCACCTACTAAGGAGAAAGGACTCCTTAGTAGCAGTTCAGTATATTAAACTAATTAAGCTAAAACAACAATTAAATTACTTCTAAAATATTGCATGAAACATAAACATCAAATGAAAAGAATGACTTTTTCTATTAATGTTACCTTGAGTGTCAAGGTTTGATGAAGCCCTTTGCAGTGTCCAAGAGGATGCTCCAAGCTTCAAGATGCTCCTTCTCCTTCTCCAATGATGGGAATGGGCCAAAAGGTGGCTCTCAAGGTGAAAATAGTTCAAAGGTGAACTAGGGTTTCGAGAGAGATTTTGGCAGAGTAAGGGTGCTTGTGATTGTGGATATGAAATAAGGGATCTCCATCACCTATTTATAGTTTTTTGGTGGTGGAGTGCTGACCCATGGTTTTGGGAAACACATGGTTTTAGGCAGCTGTATAGGGTTTTTTCCTCCTTTTCCTCATTATTTTATATTTTTATTCCCTTTTTAGGGGATTTTTGCTATTTTTGGAGGAAAAGGGGGTTTTTTAGCCTTTTTAAGGCTATTTTGAGGGTTTTATGGCCTTTTGGAGGCATTTTAGGCCTTTTGGAGGCTTTTTAATGGGATTTTTGGGGTTTTTAAGGGAAATATGGTAGGAAAATGGACAAATGAGTCATATAATGTGGTAAATGAGCTAGTGAGCACTTTTTGGGTGTTAACATGAAGACAATCGATGATGACGATGATGATGAAGATATTGCTGATGATGATGAGGCAGATGATGATGATGATGATGGTGAGGATGATGATGATGATGCTGATCACAATGATGATGATGATGATGGTGGCCATGATGACGATGATAAACATGATGTTGCTGCTGATGATGATGATAATGATGAAGATGATGATCAAGAAGAAAAAGATGATGATGATGAAGATGTTGATGAAGATGATCACGATGATGACGACGACGACGATGATGATGATGATGTTTGAGTCTGGACAATTGTGCATTTACTTACTAAGCTTCTCTCTGTTTCAAGAATAATTTAATATTCTCTACTAAACAGGGCCAACCACATGAAGGTAGAAGCTCTTATGGCCCCTTCCCCCCCTCACATCACTCTCAATTCCCCATAACCCGACAAAAATATCTATGTACACTAGAAACTTTAAATGTGTTTTTTGACATACTCTAAAACAAGCAATGTTTCTAATTATATCATATAGGAAAATGGAAATTCACTACGAAACAATTAATTTATTATTACTGCATACCTCGTAAACTTCAATGGTCTTCATCATCTTCTTCATCTGGGTCATCATCTGTATTATCATCCGATGATCCAGATTCAACATTGTAAGGATTGGCCATATCATCCTCATCATCGATGTCAGTTACGATCAACATGTCATCGTCGATATCATCTTCATGGACATTGTCTGATAGTACATCATCTGATTCAATAAGTTCTTCGACATCTTCTTCTGGACCATGATCATCTAACTCATGTTGATCATGATCATCTTCTGCGGCGTCTTCTTCTTCAAGAATGTCTTCATTACCTTCATCAACGTTATACTTTATCGGCCCTCCCCTTGGATCGTGTCTCACAGCGAATGACCAACCCGCTCTACCTGGAACCTCAGAGTAAAATACCTGTTCACATTGGGTTGGAAGAACATAGGGCTCCGTTCTTGGCTCAAACAACCTTGTATTTACCATGGTAAAACCATTATCATGTTCAATAATTGTTCTATCGCGATCACGTTGATTCAATCGACACCTGTACCATTTGACAACGAACATAAATACCTTGAAGGAGTTAAAGTCACACTGAAGAATGTCTTCCAGATACCCATAGTATCAATTTTCAGATAGTTCTAGATGTTTGTCACTTCTAGAAGAAACATTGGTCACCTCAAAGACTGCAGATATCCCACAATCAGATGTTTTCTTTGTTTCATCCAAATTTTTGATGCGATATCTACATCCATTGCACGACATAGCCTTATCATGTTTTACCTAGTACAACAATCCATACAGGAAAAGATTACATAATGATCACACCATATTTATGATAAAGTAGTGCATGCTTATTATAATGCCATAAAAGGAAAATAACCAGCGTGACGTACAACAGAAATATTTTAAAAAATAAATAAATAGTGTCGTTGATTAATATGCTTACCTGCTTATCTTTTAAACCTCTTGCTAAATCGATTTCCCTTTGTGTTACATTGGTGTCTCCATTGCAATGTGCAGGTTTAACCAATGAAGCCACACCTTCCCATGATATTCCATGACCAGATTGTTCACATTTTTCGATCCATACCTTCATCCAGTCAATATTGTTTGCGATGTATAAATGAATCGCATCCCACTCTCGACCAATTGTTTGATGACAATAAAATTAAAATTCAATGAAAATGTATATTAGTCACTTAAAAAAGTATATAATTACAATATAAAATGATGCAAAATACTAAATAAAAAAATAGAATATATATGTATGATATATAAACATAAAAATCACCAGTGAAATGTGTTATATTACCTTTCACCTTCCTCGATCTACCTTTCCCCTTCGGGTACTCCCCTTCGAAATCATTTTTGGAGTCCGGATCACAAATGCGACGTAAATTGAGCTTTGACGCCAATATAGGAAGATATTCACTAATGTACAACACGTTTTGGTATACCATATATCCCTCCATCATAGAACCCTCAACATATGCTCGTTGTCTAACCAAACCCTTCATAAATTTCAAGTGCCTCTCAACCATCCACATGGACCTTGAGTGCGCAGGTCCACACAGTTCAATCTCCTCAACTTGGTGTATGAGGTAGTGTTCCTGTGCATTGAAAAATGCTGAAGGTAGATGCTTCTGCATTTCACACATGAGACGAGGAATTTCTCTCCTCCAATACTTTATGTCTTCTTTGTGGAATTCTTTAGATGACAACCATCTACAAGTGACATGACAACCGCCCAATCAAGAGATTAAAGAAAAAAGTCATTATATTATGTAACATGAAGTAGAGAATGAAAATCAAATTAAGAATAAGTTCTATGTTGAATTAAACAAACAGTAAGCACATGGAAAAATCATCACTTACCTCATGTATTTCTCGAGACTATATATTATTTGCTTGACATTGTTGTCAAAGTTGTCCGGGATAGAGAGAGGTAGAACATACTGTAACAATAATATACAAATAGTTTCAGTATATCGAAAAAGAGTAATAGAAAAAGAAAAAAAAAAATTATTAAATGCATACCATATTAATTATTACCTTCATGAAGACATGCCAATTGTGCGTTTTCACCGCCGCGAAATCACCTTTCTTTGTTATGATATTCTTCATGTTCGCACAAAATCCGGTGGGAAATTTAATTTTTCGAATGACTTCTCTTACAACATTACTTTGCTGGTCCGTTAACATCAATGGAAGTGAGTTTATATTAATTTTCTCTCCGTTGCTATGAAATTGAATGACGTCTTTCATTGCATGGTTGTTATCTTGAATGTCTTTGCAAATTTTGACAATTTTTTCTTTGTCACTCCTTCCATCCAATATTCGCCATAATGTTTCAGTTACATTCTTTCCGATATGCATTGTATCAAATAGATGAGCAATTTGTAGGTGCTCATAATAGGGAAACCTACTAAATTGTCTAGGATAACTTTTCATTCCTCGTGGAAGCCCATTAATGCCTTCATGATGATCACATGAATGACAATGATGAAATTAAATATTAAATCAATGTCAATTACACTAAACATCACACAATAATATAATAAAATACAATATGATCATATACAATGATTGATTATACGTACCTTGACAATTTCTATTATATTGCAACTTCCATAGCTGAGGTGTCATTCTCTTTGGTTTTAATGCAGTCTCTTGCTTGCCATTGAAAATATGTTTTTCAGTAGTTCGATACCTGTGATTCTTAGAGAGGAAGTGCCTATACTCATCAAACACCTCCTTTCCTAAGCTTTTTGAACGACGAGATTTGATCTTAGGACCACAAACTGGACATGCAAATTTCCCCTTTGTCTGAAGACCTAAATAAAAAGATGGAATATCAATATTAATGTCTATTATAATTATATAAAAAATGACTGAGTTATTTAGAAAAACATGCATGCGTATTATATTAACTAGTAGTTCGTAAAATTAAATGCAACTAAAGTGGAACTTATAATTACATACCACATAAATGGGTTAACCCTGGGGCATCATGTATTGTCCATACAAGCATTGCATGGAATTGGAATTGCCTTTGTTGTATTGGTCTAGATAAGTCTTACATAGTGATGCCATTCCATAACTTCAGTAGCTCGTCAATAAGAGGTTCGATATATACATTCATATCTTTGACTTGGTACTTACTTGATTGATTTGAACATATAAAATAAATATTCTGATTATGAGACGTACCGTTTAGATATATAAACCATATTTCACAATAGAAAAACTTTAAATATATATATAACATTATGAGACAAAAAACGACAAATGAGAATATACCACTGCAATAAAAAAAAATGCAGTATTCGTACCTGGAATAATCATTGACAACATTATGTGCTCCCTCTTTATTATCAACCATGGAGGAATGTTGTTGTTGATAACAAAAATAGGCCACACCGAGTAAACAAATCTCATCTTTGCAAAAGGATTGACACCATCTACTGCCAAATAAATCCTAAGATTATGAGGTTCGTCTTTAAAGTGAGGCCATTTTTCCTCCATATCTCTAAATGCAGACCCATCTGTAGGCATCTGAATAATGTCGTCTTGACTTCTGTTCTGTGCATGGTAATCCATAAACTGCGCTATGTTTTTGCACCTGAACAGTCATTGCAAATGGGGAATAATGGGAATATAACATAGAACCTTGCGAGGCACCTTTTTAGTTACTTGATCTGTGCGATATCTACTGATATGACATTCAGGACATTCTGTTGCAAATTCATGCTGGTTGTAATAAAGAACATGATCATCGGGGCATGCATGAATTGCTTCATACTGCATTCCAATTTCTTTCATGATGGCAGATAAATCTCGATATGTGCGAGGTAAAATATTTGAAGGTGGTAACAAATATTCACCTATCATGCTACAACAAATTAAAACAAAAATCTAGTTAATATAATATAGAAATAATATTAATGAAACAAATTTCATCCGTAGTAATTTGACTTATATATGAATTAACAATAAAATACATGACAATCATATATATTTTATGATGGAATATATTACATACCTTAACATCTGTGTTACTGATATGTTTGAAAGACCATTCATAACCTTCAAGTTCATTACCAACAATATAGCAGAGAGAAGATTTGTCTTGGAGCCGTCATAAAGGGGTTCGTATGCCTTGTCAAGAAGAGGTATATCATGAATATCATCAAAATGTTCATCATTTTCATGATCATGATCATCATCCATTCCAACATTAAATGAATCATGGATCAAAGTATTTGTAACATCATCTTCAACTATGTTATCAGTATGATCATCTTCTTCAATGTGATCATTAACTTGTTCTCCATTAATATTCATAGCTCCATGTTCCTCATGTACTTGTTCTGGAAGCACTTGCTGATCCGGACGATATGCTGTAGGATGTCTTTCCTTTATAATTACATGAAACAATCAATAGATAAAAGTTAATATAAGAAATTCAAACGCAAAATGTAAAAAATTATGCGATACATTAAAAATTTAACAAATTTTGTATTGTTTGGATGAAAAGAACAATGACCAATTGTACTGTTGGTCAAAAATAAGAAATATTATAATAATACATAAATTTACAAAAGCAATCAAAATAAAAACATATATAATGCAAACTTACAAATGGATGGTATTCATGTCCCCCCTCGGCGTGCCCATGCTCCCTACAATGTTTTGTGGCTGTTGTGATCAAAATTCTTCTCCTCTTAAAGCCTCTGCATTGATTACATGGACAATAGCATTTACCATCACCCCTTCTTTCAACTCCTTCCCACAATCTAGCAAGCAATTGTCGATTTTGTTCGTCTGGATCAGGAATATTCATAGTTGACATTTTCTCGTAAAGAGATTAAATGAAGATTATCAATCTTAGAAAATGAAGCTCAAGAGTACTTTGCTCACTTGAATAACAAAAACAACGAAAAACAGTCCACCGAAAAAACAAAACATTCGCAAACCGTCGCTGGTATGGAAAACATGTCGGAATGGTTTGATATTTATAAATTGTAAAAGTCAAAAAGTCAAACCTACGTCGGATATTCGACGACAATAATCTAGTGACTGTTGGGAAAAAATCCGTTGGATATCCGACCTCTTTAGGTGCAAAATGAAGTCGGTTATCCGACATCCATTTCGTCAGATATTCGAATAGGCGTCGGATATTAGCAGAGCCATCGGATAGCCTGCCAGCCTCATCGGATATTCAAAAGTACGTCGGATATCCAATGGACACCTCTCCAAATTTATAAAAATAAACAAAAAAAAGTAATTTTCAAAGAAAAATCTGACGACACAGTCCATTTCGTCGGATTTGCTTGTCGGATTTTGGGTTCAAATCTACTAGTGACACTTGAGTAATTGGCAATATGATTCTTACTTATAAAGGTGACAAGGGACATGCAACTCTTCCCACCTTTCAAAAGCATTGTTTCAATGTCAATTTCAAGATGTTTCATCAAATATTTGACTCTTTCACTCATTGATCATGCCTATTTGCCTATTCTCTTTTACGGGTGTGAGGATTGACAACCATACATTGGGAGAGTATACCGACATATGATAGAGTGACTTGTTTTTTATGGTGTTATCTGAACATCTTCATGCTTGGAGATCAATACCTCATGATGTCATTATTGTATAATTTGGCACAACCCCACTCATTGCTTCAATAATATTTCTTGTGGTGACAATGATACAGAGGATCATGCAGATGGGAAACTCACAAAGTGATCTTCTTAGATATCCATATCTTACTCTCAAATACTCTATGGAATAATCACAACATGAGATTGATTCATATTGGTATGTTATAGCCTTTTCATTGCTTCATCTCATTGACCTTGATATTAATGGACCAACCCTCATAGTTTTCGAAAAGATGCTCTTGCTGTCTCATTTATTTAATAAAATATTATTCTCCAACTCCAACTCTTTCCAAGTAAATAATATAATAAAATACATCAGTTTTACAATAACGACTGTGATTTTCAAAATACCATTCTCACATTCTCGGGTGGCCATTTAAATGTTATGACAGACACAAATCAGCCTCTCCACCCAGATCTCGGTGTGTTCAATGACCTACATTTTTTTCTCGGAGCACCTAAAAATGTACGCGTCAGTGGGTTCTTACAAACCTCTGCAGATCTCAAACCTACAAGTTGAATGATTTGGCCTATGCAGGTCTCGAACCTGCGGCCTTCGCGTTATTAGCACGACGCTCTAACCAACTGAGCTAATAGGCCAGTTGATGTTATTGAATCAGATTCATAAAATTCATCCAATTTGAGGTAATCCGAGCTAACGAATTATGGATTCAGATAAGGTAATCCAAAACTATAGGAAGCCTTTTTCCAAATTTATAAAGTTCTAAAGTCATATCCAAATGAGAGAAGCTTGTTTAAAATTTTCGCTTGGAGAGCCTTCTAACTTTTCTTCCAGAGGAGAATGAAAAAATGATCTCAACGCTCATCGTGGGCCTCGAACCCACGACCACAAGGTTAAGATCCTAGCAACTGAGCTAGACGGGAAGAAGCATTTTAATTTATAATGTATGTCGTACTCACTAGAATCAAGTTTTGGTCATTGCTCACACTTACTTATCCCATGAAACACATAGGTCAGATTAGTTATCCCCTCTATAATCAAGAAAAGGGATTCCTTTTACACCCATGTCACTTAGCTTGAGACCTGGGCTTCAATCACAACACACCAACGGAGAGTTGGTCACTTTCTTTTAAAACCGATTAACCCTACAATTTTGGAGATTTTGACCTTGTTATTTTCAAACGGATTAAACCATCAATCAAATATAACACTTTAATTTATTTTTTATTTTTGTAAGTAAGAGTAACTATATTAATATATGGAAAATATGTATGGAGATAGTAAAGTAGGTTTATTTATCAAAACAATTCAAACAATCATCCACAACTTCAGAATAAAAAAACCATTCCCATCTTATTGGGAAACCAGGTTAACATAGCAATTGAAACTGTTATCAAGTTTTAAACCACTGAAACTAGATATGTAAAAAACTAAAATATCCTGAAACTAAAACATCAAAATACTAGATCTAGAAGACTTCTTAGTCCTAGGGTTGCGAAACCTGGGCAGGGGGACGATTCTCAACATTCTTCCAAGCAAATTTTGAGGGTACAACCTAAGGAGGCTTTTCGACATGAGGTTCAAAGGTTCCCCTAAGTCGGTCAGCCATCCATGTAACGACCTTTAGAGGTAGGCATTTTGCTCCTTCAAGGTTTCCATTCTTTGCTTCAGGTGGTAGAAGTCTTTGTCCTTTGAAAGCATACCCAAGGCTACTATTGATTTTGTGTGCCAATAGAGCTCTAGATTCTTATAGAATTGAGAATTTGGGTTCCAGTGCGACCCAAGTCCGGAATGATCCCTTTTGAAGTTTCCTCTCAACCTCATCGTCTTCCTAGTAGGACCTGACCAGCTTTACCTCCGCTTCCACCACATCCATAGCACGTATGTTCCTCCTTCGAGACTTCTGTGTTGTAACAATTCATCACTTCCATGGTAGCCTTGGCCGCGCAAGTCGAACCAACAACAAAAGGGAAAGACCTTCCACCATGGGGCACCATAACACTAGGAGTGAGGGGATTTGAATGCCCAAACAAGACAATACAACCAACTGAGTTTTTGTTCCAGTGAGAACGAAGCCAAAACTAGAGGGTCATGGCATCATCGTCCTTAATTACTTTATCACTCACCATTATCACTTCTGGATCCAGGCATGCCAAGGTTTCATTTGAGAGCTTGAGTAATGAAGATGGCCATCATTTCCCATTGTGTACTCATCCTTCCTTTCGTGCGAGCTTTCAAGCTTGAATCCCTCCAACCTTGCATTATAATCCGCCTCCAATGCAGAGCGGTACTAGTAATCATTTGTTTTAATGATCGAGGTAGCTCTTTTACTGATTGAGGAAAAAGATCATGCCACCTCTTCTCTGGACTGACGTGCCTCCACCTCCCATCATTTCTCCTGTCCATCCAGGCCTCCTCTTCTCATGCCACACGATCCTTGTTCACGCCAGACACCCCATCCATGAATATAACAGTTTAAATTTAAGGTGAACATAGAAAATAATTTTTACTTTAATGTTAGTTATAAGAATTCCACGTTGTGGCCATGGAGCCATGGTTCGAATCCCAGGAGCCACATTTAGCAAGAAATTTATCAATATTTGTCATAAAACATAAGGGAACAAGTGGAATTAGCAATTTTGCAACAAAGTTGTTTAATACTTGTCTTTTATTTGATAGAAAACAATTAAAAAACAAATGACATGAAAATAGATAAGAAAATGATATTGTTATTTACAAATATTAAATGTATAGTAAGTACTCAATATTAGATATAATAAATGTATATAACTTAAACTTTTGCAAAATTTAAATTATCAACTAAAATAAATTTTTTTGTGTATATATATATAAAACACAAGTCAATGCTCTTTAATATAAAAATATATATTAGTATTAATTTTATTATAAAACATATACATAAAAAAATAAAGTGCATATAAATCCATTAACAAATCATCAATGGTACACTATGTTGCATGGGTACCCGTACCGGGGGGTCGAGTACATGTACCCATACCGAGAATGCGTACCGGGTACTTGGGTACTTCAATGGTACGTTCCCAGCTGTACCCTGCCGTACCCAAATTCAAACTCGCGTACCGGGTACTTCACTTATGAAAACATGGTACTAGCATGGATTTTGGTACGCGTACCGCATGTTTGGGTACTCGAAAGGTACGACCATTGGGAAATTTACCTTAGCTTGCCGTCGAGGGGGGTCGATTTGCAATGTTTGATGTTTAAAATTTTAAAAATTAAAAATTAAAACACTGAAACACATGTTATGTGGGCACTTACCCCTTACCTAAACTTGCGCGGCACTCCATTTCTCACTGCTAGTGCTCCGTGCTCACTACTCCAGCGATGCCTATCTAGAAAGCTTCTTGACAGACGACCTTAGTGATGCTGATGACATTGATCTTGAGGATGCTGATGGCATGGCTTGAGGAAGCCAAATCAACTATCTTGTTCATTGTTCAATGTTTACTGTTTTGAACTTTCTTTTTCATGTATGGAAATGCCATTCAGTCTTCCAGTCTTCCACTTGATATCTACTATTGTTGAAATATTGTAACTTCTAAGAATATTATATTTGTACTTTATTATTCCGGAGATGTTTCATTCCTCCATGAAGACCTTATTATATATTCGGAGATGTTTATTCCTCCGTCGAAATGTGGTAACTTAGGTTATTAGACTTCCCTAGTGGGGGTCGGCCCTGTATGTGTTATGTCGTTCAAAGGGTTATTAGACCACCCTAGAGGGGTCGGCCCAGCCAGTTGTAATGGGGTGTTTAAACCAATGGTTAAAGTTGGGGCCGACCTAGTTAGTGTAAAGTCATGTCGGAGATGTGTATAAATAGAGGAGGTGTGTTCCTCATTTAACACACATTGCACTCACTTGTGAATAGCGCATAAGTGAGAGAGAGATCTGCTGTGGAGGAGAAGGAGCTCATGGTTGTGGATTAGATCTTTGTATTTGCTGGTCATCTATATTGAGGAAGCTTTGCTGGGTTTTCTACCCCATGAGGGTTTCCCAGGATAAATCTGTGTCTCTTGTATTTATGCTATGCTTGTTGTTCTTTCAGTGATCATGTATATATTATTATTGTGAAATGGAATGTAATGCTGATATTTTCTGTCTTAGCATATTGAATCTTAACAACTATGAGTCTATGTCATATGATTTATCAAATTTATTATTTTATGTTTCAAATTTTCAATGTGAATGTTCATATGAATCATTGAATTTAGAAATGTCAAATATACATGTATGATGTGATGTGACATGTTTTATTTTTATAAATTTTAATATATATATATATATATATATATATATATATATATGGGTGAATCCATGAAGATGGATGTCTATTTTGGGGGGTCCAATGAGAAAATAATTCTGAGTTTTTCATGTTTTCCATCTTTGGGTGAAGAAAAGTGATATTTTTGTTTGAAATTTCACTTTTCACTAAAAAACAAACTTTTAGAGAATTATGTTAGCTTGCTATCCATATTTTTTTCAATTTTTTATATTAAGATTTGATATTTTGATTCGGAAAATGTTTGACAGTGTGTTCTTATAAAGTGAAAGGACTACAAAATAGCCATGTTTTGTCGCACACGTAAAATCATTGTTAAATTTTTTTCTTTCAAAAACCAAATATGCTACGACAATCTACACACAATATACTACTGCATGACTATAAGTTTGTAACAAATGGATCTATATACTAATTATTATATTTATTTGAATTCGATCAATGGGGAAACCTTGTTGATTTTCAACATATTTTTTGTCGCAAAACTTTTCTCTCAATTGAATATAAAACTAAAAATTCTATGAATACCCTTTTGAAGTAGACATGCCAATTAACTGCACCATAGTTTTCTCAATTTTGTTCGTGGTGTATTTTTAAAGATATGGATTTTTTATTTCACCGCATTTTGAAAGAAATGAAACCAAACTCGACACCTGTTAAGAAAACAAACAATTACAAATATCATATCTTACCTATACACAACAAAATCTATATATTCGGAAAGTAGATTCAATAACGAAACTAATGGTATCAAGTCCGACAATCGCTTTGTAGTGTAAGAGATCCTTTTTACCTTCTGAAAATGGAGAAACCTGAAAACTGTGAGAGAAAATCAGATTTTCAGGTTTTAGAGGTTATTCGGCCGAATCACTGTTTTCCGTAATGATGACGTCAATTAAAGCAAAGGTTATTCGGCCGAATAACCAAACGTAAAAAAAAACTCGTCGACTGGGTAAAAAAAAAAAAAAACATGTTCTTGTCTAAACTTATATAAATAAAACTAAATACTTTAATTAATTTCGCATACTTCTGGTCAGAATATTTTTGAAGGGATTTTCTAAGGAGCTTTTTTTGCAAAGAGAGTTTTTTTTATAAGGTATTTTTTTTCTTACTTCTTTCTAAGGAATACATTGAAAGAATGTTTTTCTAATGCATTTTTACAAAATGAGTTTTTATTCTAAGCTTTTTGCACTTTTTATTTCTTTGCAATGGGTTTTTTTTCCAAGGATTTTCTAAGGAGTTTTTTTTATGAAGTATTTTTTTTCTTACTTATTTCTAAGGAACACATTGACAGAATATTTTTCTATGACATTTTTGCAAAATAAGTTTTTATTCCAAGCTTTTTGCACTTCTTATTTCTTTGCAATGGTTTTTTTTTTCTTCCAAAATGGTGATTTTAAAGAGTTTTTATTCCAAGTTATTTTTTCAAAGGAGTTGTCTTTTTCCTTCTTATTTATTTGAAAATGATTTTTTCAAATGAGTTTTTTTAAAGTTTTGTTTTCTATGTATTATTGCAAAAGACATTTTTTTTACAAAGTATTTTACAAGTGGTTTTTTCAGAAAATGTTTCTTTCCAAAGTGTACATTTACAGAGTTTTTATTCCAAGGCATTTTTGCAAATAAGATTTTATTTCAAGTTATTTTTACAAAGGAGATGTATTTTTCCTTTTTATTTATTTGAAAAAGGGTTTTTTCAAAGTCTCCCAAGTTATTTTTGTAAAAAAGTTATTTCGTTGCAAGGGTTTTTACAAAGAAATTTTTTTCCTAGGTATTTTTTCAAAGAAGGTTGATTTTTTTATTATTTTTTATCAGTGGTTTTACAAAGAAGATTTATTTAGAAAGTGTTTTTATTATTTTCTAATGGGTTTTTTCAAAGGTGATTTATTGTCAAAGAGTTCTTATTTCATTCAAAGAATGTTCTTTTCAAAGGAAATTTGTTTCCAAAGTCTTTTTCTTCAAAAGACGCTTACAAGATTTTGATAAGGTGAAGTAAATTTCAGTTCATGTGTTTATAAATTTCGTAACTGTTTTTAAATCTTCATTTTATTTTTTTACAATAAAATGATGATTCTTTAATTTATCATTTATAGATTAAACAATCATGTGTAGTAAGAGAAACCGTCAAAGAAAATATGATCGTAAACATGCTGATGATGATGATAATAGAGAAAATAAAAAACTTAAATATCATGCCAACAAAGCAAGCCTTGCAAAAACACAAGCAACGATTATTGAAGATACAAATACAATTTTACATGATAATGTTGATGAAATGGAAATTGAAAATAGAGTACAAGAAGAACAAATTGAAGTTGAAGAAACCATTGTTGAAGATGTAAATAATGATTTACATACTGATGTTGATGAAGTCAATATTGAAGATCAAGTTCAAGAACCAGAAATTGGACTAGGTATGTATATATCATGTATTTTCCAAATTCATTTTTTATAATGAATTGTATTTTTGGATACATGTTTTAAATTAAATTTAACTTGATGTATAGGTACTTTCACCATTGATGATGAAATGTTAGAAAATGTTGATTGCAACAAATATGGAAAAAAATACCCATACATGCTGCACGATATCGGGCTCAAAAAATTTATGATGATGTTCTGAAGAATTATTCAGCAACAAGACAAACACAAATTTTGAGATGTTTATTAGTGACCAAGAAGTTAGAAGATGCTACATCATTATTGGGTATTCACAAGGCGACCAAAGAGTCGAAATTAAAACATAATACGATAGAAAATATAGGTGATGCAATAAAAAAGTTTAGAAAATTTAGGAAGAAAGACATCAGTGTTGCACGAAGAGCAATTCATACAACAATTATTTCGACTAGTACTAAACAAAAACGTTTGACAACACAACTAACAAAATCAGTTGGAACCTCAAGAAATACATTATACAAACATAGCAAAATCAGAATGCAAATAGATGAAAATGATGAACTTACTTGCTGGGCAATTATTTGTAGACAGCCTTACAAAGATAGAATGTGAGCAGGTGTTAAGATATTGTACGGGAATATTGGTTGACACATGCTCGAGTTTCACCAAATTCAAGAGATGTAATACGACAAAGAGTATCATGAGGAGTATATGTAAGCAGTCCAAAACATATAATGGATATGACACAAGTACAATTGTTCAATAAATTCAAGGAAGATCATTGTGGAATTAATGTGTCAACCACTACATTTGTGCAACTAAAACCATGGTATGTTAGACCTATTACTATCCATGACACATGTTGTTGTTGTTATCATGTACAATTTCAATTATATTACAACACATTTCTTGAATTTGGTAAAATGTTTTGAACAAATTCACCACCTCCGCCCACAATACGTGAATTCATATCTCAAACCCTATGTGAGAGAAATCACGATGAAGTATTTTATAATAAGAAATGTGTCAATGAAAAACATTGTAATCGTTGTGGAAATTTGATTTTATTCCACAATAAATATCCTATCGATACTGATCACTCGCTGTCAAATGTCACCGTTGATTGGAGAAGATATGAATACATTACAAGTACTAGTGATGTACATTCCAAAAGGATTGATTTGCGAGAAGATAAAATAGGTGTGACAGATTTTCTCAAGAAATTCGAAAGTGAAATTTATAAATACACCAAGCATTTACATAGAGCACGATGGCAAGACCTTCAATTCAAACAGTATCGTGAAATATTTCCACCAGGAACAATTTTGTCAGTGGTTGATTTTGCAGAAAATTACACATTTGCTGCACAAAAAGAGATACAGAGTGAATACTATCATTCTGACCAAGTTTCGATATTTGTCCATGTTTTATATAGACATTCTCAACAGGATGTTGATGGCATTGAAATCACATGTGATAATCGAGATGTGATTAAAGAATATCACTTTTATATCAGTGACGATCGTACACATGATACACATTTTTTTCAGCATTGTATTGAAAGTATTTTCTACAATTCACTAAAGGGACGTAACATTAAATTCAATGAGCATTGGATATGGTCCGATGGATGTGCTGGACAATTTAAATCTTTGCAATCATTTTATTGGTTATGTCGACTTCATAAAGCATTGAACATTAAACATCGCTGGAATTTCTTTGAAACTGATCATGGAAAAGGTGAACATGATGGTGCAGGAGCATGCGTAAAAAGAGCACTTCGAAGATGGAAAATGAACCATAGTTCTGCACGATTCCATTCAGCTGCAGAGGTTGTCTAATGGTGTAAATCACATTTAAACTAGGATTATAATCAACAATCAAAAGATGTGCGTAGGTATGTACATACAAATGTTTTAATTTATATTTTATTGTCAATTTAAAAAAAAGTATGTACCTAACATCAAAATTTGTCATTTGTGTATTAGGATTTTTTGGCTTGTTGGGGTCCAAGATATAAATAGATCAACACCATACGACACTAGCACCATACATGGGACTAGAAATTTTCACTCTATTCAAACAAAATCCTTCCAAAACGTTTATGCATTTGACAGTATAAAGCAATCATGCTTTGGTCATATTTGCACTGAAAATATTGAATCTACAGAAGTTTGTGAAAACATAACGAACAACTATGTAAAACATTGGAAACACACAAAGATTAATCCTAAAGGAAAAATGCTACTAGCAAGCTTAGAAGAATTAGAATCAGAAGAAATAGCAATATCATCCGATGGCGACAGAATTTCAGATCTCGTTAGAGAAGGTAATGATCAAATACCATTGTTTTGTCGATTGTTTATTCTTGTCCATCACCTTATACACATGTATATTAGTCAATTTAATTGAATTAAAAATCCTAACGTTAATTGTAATTTGCACAGGATATGTTTTTGCTGTGATTGCACCTGTAGACAACAACACAAATGTGAAGTATTATTTGATGCGATGCACTGAAGGAAAAATGAAGTTATTGGAATACTACAATGACAACGGATATACATACGAGAGATGATCTATCATTTTAAAGGGCTATTTTTTTCAGCAGACCCATATGACTCAAAATTATGTCTACTTTCAGGATTATGAACCTGATGTTATATGTTGTCAATATAGCGATTTAGTATGTGTATCCCGAATAAAATTGGTTCAAGTTCTATCGAAAAAACAATTAAAAAATAAAAAATGGAAACTGCCCAAATATGACAATGAACGGATAATTGAGGACGACATTCCATTGCGATGTTTTTAAAACTATATAAAAATTAATAGATCAATAGTTTTGTCCATGTCATTGTCAAATGTTGTGTAGAATATATTTTCTTTCTTTCTATGTCTATGATCTTGAAAGGAACTAGAGTATAAGAGTTTAAATGATCGTATTCTAGTATGCTGAAATTTGAATTCAAAAATTATTTGGTAATGAAAACCTCAATGTGTAAAATTTTTGTCTTAATTCTGTATAAAATACTTTATTCGAGTCCCCATATGTCTATTAGACCACTTAAGGGATGAGATAACGGAGCTATGGCTGTCGCCACTCTCCACCCCGAATCTTTAATTTAAAATATCACTTGTGTAAGTTCACATAACTGAAATCATGGCAAATGGAGACAACGATCATTTGATTTTTAATCACAAGAAAAGATCCCAGGATTGTGAATCTTATGCTAAATTAGAGGAATGATTATTTACAACAAATCGATGAAAATTTATCAAATTGTTGTCTAAAATCATTGCTCTAATTTAGCACAAGCTTCACAATCCTGTAATCTTCGCTTATGATTAAAAAACAAAAAATCGTTATCCCCACTTGCCATGATTTCAGTCGGATCAAATGTACCCGGACATTGAAAATAAGAATTATTAATTAAAAATTCATATCAAAATTTGAATCTAATATTCATTTTTCAACTTCCTAACATTCATATTTCAATCAAAACTTCCTAACAAATTCTTAAACTTTGATCTCAGGTAACATTCATTTTTAAACTTCCTAACATTCATATTTCTATCAAAACTTCATGACATTCCTAAACTTCCTAACATTCAAAGATAACAATCATGTTCTTAACATTCAATTTTAATATTCATTCATTCATTGCACCTTATCATAAATTCCTTAGCATCCATTATTACCATCACATTCATTCTTAACATTCCTATCAAAATTTAAACCTAACATTAAGATTTCAATCAAAACTTCCTAACATTCCTAAAATTTGAACTTAACATGTTCATTTTTAAGATTCCTAGTTCATCCATATTTCTATCCAAACTTCTAACATTCCTAAACTTCCTAACATTCAAAGATAATATTCATGTTCTTAACATTCATTTTTAAACTTCCTAGTTCATCCATATTTCTATCAAAACTTTTAACATTCCTAAGCTTCCTAGTTTATCCATATTTCTATTAAAACTTCTAACATTCCTAAACTTCCTAACATTCAAATATAACATTCATGTTCTTAACATTCATTTTTAAACTTCTTAGTTCATCCATATTTCCATCAAAACTTATAACATTCCTAAACTTCCTAGCATTCTTAAAATTTGAACTTAACATGTTCACTTTTAAGCTTCCTGGTTCATCCATATTTCTATTAAAAATTCTAACATTCATAAACTTCCTAACATTCAAAGATAACATTCATGTTCTTAACATTCATTTTTCAACTTCTTAGTTCATCCATATTTCCATCAAAACTTCTAACATTCCTAAACTTCCTAACATTCAAAGATATCATTCATGTTCTTAATATATTCAATTTTAACATTCATTCATATTTCAATCAAAACTTCCTCATTCATGAACTTTAAACCCATGTTCATCCATTTTTAAACTTCCTTTAACATTCCTAAACTTCATAATATTCAAAAATATCACGTTCTTAACATTCTTGTTACATAGTCATTCATTTATTTAAACATGCAAATACATATTCTAAACCTTTAAATCACACCAAATATGCTAAATAAATAAAAATAAGTAGATCATTTAAAACAAGTTCACAAAATATGTAAGTTCAAAGGACATATATATAATCCTAAAAAAAATGTTCATGAACATGTGAATTCAATGTACACATATGTATCTAGTCCAAAAATAAATCTCATCGACATGTCCAAAACAAATCTTTGCAATCTATGCATATCAAAAAAAAAAAATGTCCACCATGCTATAAAAAGAAAATGTCCACCATGCTATCCTCCATTAGGGCTTCCCCCTAGACTCAACCCACCCTGCAACATGTATAAAAGCAGATTATAAATATCATTTAAATTATTTAAATTAAATTCAGAAAATTAAAATATTAAACTTATATATCAAAAAACAATTCAATTATTAACAAAATTATATCAAATTCTCCAAATACTTGTCCACCACCATCTTCCAAAGGAGTTTTCCCTTTTCCTTCAAAATATTTAAGAGACCCAAGCTGCAATATGTATAAAATCAATTTATGAATCTCGTAAATTACTTGAACAAATTTTAACTAAATCCATAAAAATTAAAATATTAAACTTATATCAAAGATCAATTCAAGTGTCAACAAAATTATCTCCGTGCCAATATCTGCTGCATGAAGCAAAAAACTTATCTCTCCCCCCTAAAATTTAAATTGTGTTAATAAATAAAACATAATGCAAACCAAAAAAATTACTGTGCCAATTAACTTAAAATTAAAACAAAAAGATTAAAAAAACATTAGCTCACAATAGATGGTAAATTATTTATAAAGTTCGTATCTAAAGAAACCTGCATGGATAAGTCAAATTAACAATAAGATGCATAGTTAAATTAAAATTCAATATATATATATATATATCAAATTCAAACATAATTACAAATATGTAAATAATAAATATACCTCTCGAATATGCTCTAGATTTTCGCTAGTGGAAACATGGAAAGAATATTCATTCATCATTCTTGAAAACTGCAACCAATAAACATTTATATAATGTACCTATTACTTTACATCAAAAAACATAATTTATCATTCATATAATGTAACAAAAAATTCAATTCAAAATGAATAAAAGATTAAATTAAGATCAAGTCATATCATAATCAACAAACCTCTCCCAAACTCAATGTGTCATTGGATATAACATTTGCCGCTAGGTCACGACAAACCTTGGCATATGCTCTGAGATATTCAATGCTCATTTCATCTATTTCATCATTAGTTTTGTAAACAAACTTTTGACGAATAGCAGAATGAGCCCTTTCTCGAACCAATCCCACATCTACTCCAACTAATGCTGACGATAAACCATCGCCAACAAAATTCTTTGCAGTTGTCCCAAGTTGAGATGTGGGCTCTATCTCTAATCTTAATGCCACCAACATGGGTGGGCGAGATATCTGAGGTGGAGGTCGAAGAGTTGTAGGGTCTCTAAGAGCACATTTTCGATTATATATTCGACCCTTTCCAACTCCATAAAATTTTGAATGAACATCAGTATAGTCTGGCTTCATATTTAAGAAAAACTCAGCATAAAAAAATCTAGCAAAATATTGAGAAACCTCATTGTTCCATGGAAACCGACCATAGGCTGCGAGAAACCGATCATAGAGTAGATGTGCAAGATCAGGATGCTTGAAATATTGCACTTTCAACATTTCTCGCTTTAGACCTTCTTTGAAGTTAAACATTGATTTGGCCTGTTCTTTCGTCACTCTCTCCTTCACAACAACCCACTTGTCTGGACCCATCACTTGTTCCCTTCATCTTTGCATCAAATCAACAAAACCATTTGTAGTTGGTCCGAGATTCTCATATGCCTGAATGAATTTTTGCAGTGATCCCAAAACAATCTCCAAACTTTGTTTACTCCTTGGGGTCAGATCGATGGGATGCTTGACCTGGCAGTCCAGAGGTACCCCGGTAGGAGAGGAGAATATATCTGAGTATCCTTCCACCACCTTATCCACTTGCTTTTGTTGTGTGGAGAGATCGGTCGCGGAGACCCTGGATGCAGCTGTGATCTTTCTCTCACTCTGAGAGCGAATCACGAAGAAGACAAATTTTCCGGTCTGAGAGATGACCTTCCTGCATTTCTTGGCAGAGATCAAGGAAATGTCACTAGGAGGGACTGCCTCGAGTATCCTGTACAATTTCCTGTTCAAAGAAATAATAACACTACAAGGCCTAGACTCATATACAACATGACGTTTCCATAAATAAGGTTGGCCCAAAAGAACATCTGAAACTTCGAGAGGAGCAACATCACACAATACCTCGTCCTTGAAGGGCTTGATGCCGTATGACAGTCGGAACTGTTGGCTGACGCAGAGATTGATTCCTTTGCAGAGCCATCCAATGGTGTAGGGTTGTGGGTGCGTCGTTGTCAATAGGGCCAGGCGCTTGACGACCTTTGCTGAGATGAGGTTCTTCTAGCTACCTCTATCAATGATGAAGTGCAGCGGGGTGCCTTTTACCCACATCTGTGAATGGAAGAGGCGTTCTCCTTCTTCTGGCTCGTTTGGTTCATCAGGCTGGAGCTTGGTGGTAGCAATGGTGGCACTGGGTTCTGCGTCAATGATCCATCTTCCCCTTTTTGGTTTGGAATTAGAGTCAGAACCCGCATCTGATTCAGATGCTTTCACTTCGACTACCAGCAATTGCTTTGAGCTGCAGTCAGTGGTGTTATGCCAAGGGATCTTATGGAAGTCACACCACTTCCCGGTATCTTTCTTCAACTTTTCAGTGTCCTTCTTTGCTTGCGGCTTGGACTGGTTGTCCTGATACTTTCCATCTTTGCTCTGTCCTTTATTCTGTGGGTTGGGGCCACCCTTTCCTGTCTTTTGCCTTGAGGGGTTCCCAGGCCCAAATTGCCGCGTCTTTTGTTTGAGCTTCTGCTCGATTTTGATGGCATATCAGTAGGCCGCGCCCAAATAAGAGATGTCTAGAAATTCCATTTCGGTCTGGATGTATCTATATAGACCACCGCAATACTTGAGCGTCAGATGTCGTTCTGAATCTTTGATACCCAACTTGGTGCGCAAGGTATGGAAGATATTTGTGAACTATGGCACTCCTTGGTCTCTCTCTTGTCGCAGTGTGGTCCATTTGGTATACAAGTTGTCATAATTTCCAAGAGGGTAGTATTGTTCCTTAATAGAATCCCTGAAGGATTCCCAGGTGGCTGTGACTAAAAATAATGAGGCTTCCTCTGTGTCCTTTTGTTCGTAGAAAGTTTCCCACCAATCTTTGACATGGAGAACGGCTTTTAGGAGCTCAAAAGTAATCTTTTCTCTATTCGAAAAGTTATGGATAGAAAAATACCCTTCTAGTAGATTCAACCACTTATCTACAGCATCTGCGTCTATCTATCCTTCAAATATAGGAATATTGAAGTTGATTTGTACCTTGAAGGGGGTGATGCCTCCGCTCGAGGAAGATGCGTTGCTTGTTGGTAGTCGCCGAAGTATTTGCGCGAAACTATCCATCATCTCATTCATCTGTTGTGTGAGGGCTTCCTCAAGCAACATTTTGATAGGATCTCCTATCCCGTCATCTTTCTTTTCTCCTGCCATGAGAGGTTGCTTGGGCATGCGAGAGATTTTGTCCTCAAGAGAAACAAGCTCGAGATCCAATTCTTTGTACCCTGACCTCGTTGGGGACATGCATTAAGACAACAAGGAGCAAACCGCTCTGATACCACTGATCCGAATTTTATGAGCATAACGAAATGAATACAGATTATTATCAGATACTTAACACAAAACAACAGAGATACAGTAAAACTGGTTTTCTATTCAACAAGGAAATAAGCTAAAACTGTAAAATGCAGCGGAAAACAAGCTTGTTGGAATGGTGGCGGCTTATCTCTGAGAAGAGATGTGACAGCTGCGCTCATTTCGCAAGAAGATGGTTACAATGAGGCTCTCAAGGCCTTTTACAATAAACAGGAATGTCAAAAACCCTAGACATCTAAAAACCTAACCCTAGGAGATGAAACGCCAAAAGTCATGTGGGCCCCGTTTGGGTATGTTAGTACATCAACTTCCCGGGGTCGTAACTTTTGCATATGATCTCCGTTTGGGGTGCTTGGTAGCCCATTGGAAAGGTTTATCCGAGATTTACAACTTTCAATTAAAAACAAATATATGTCGGGGGCAACTATTTGGCCCCCTAAATCGCCAAAAAAGGTCGTTTAGGGTCTCAAAACGGCCCCGGAAGTTCAGGACCCGAAAAACTGCTAAAAATAATACATTACTAAAATTGCTAGAAAACTGTTTTGGGCCAGTTGAAAAGGTGGATGGCCACCGATATCCACCTGGATCAAAATAACAAAAGTAAATTTTTTTCTTTTAAAAAATATGAAAAGCTCCACAATTAATTTTTTTATTCCTTCAAAACTTATTAAAAAATATATATTAAGTTCGTCAACATATTAGACGTCATATCAATGTGAAATCTATAAAACAAGAGCTTCCACTTGTTTTAGCACCTTCTTTTTCGGTCTCTCATCAAACAATAAAAAGGAATTTCAATTAAATAGATCTAAAATCCTTGGGGCTGGAATTTGATGGGGTAAATTCCTGTCATGGCCATTTTGGTGGTTAAATATGGCTTATATTTTATACTAACCGTCAAATAAAAGGAAGAATTTCTCAAAACGTTTACATATAATGTGAAAATCTGCACAATTGAGGGTGGATTTTTTTTCAAATTCCTACCTCGGTTACGAAATATTAATTCATGTATTATAAAACCACAGCAAAACAAAATAGCAAAAATAATAAAAACGAACATATTAGACGTCATATCAATGTGAAATCTATAAAATAAGAGCTTCCACTTGTTTTAGTATTTGCTTTTTCGGCCTCTCATCAAACAATAAAAAGGAATTTCAATTAAATAGATCTAAAATCCTTGGGGCTGGAATTTGATGGAGTAAATGCCTGTCATGGCCATTTTGGTGGTTAAATATGGCTTATATTTTATACTAGCCGTCAAATAAAAGGAAGAATTTCTCAAAACGTTTACATATAATGTGAAAATCTGCAAAATTGAGGGTGGATTTTTTTTCAAATTCCTACCTCGGTGTCAGTTACGAAATATTAATTCATGTATTATAAAACCACAAGAAAACAAAATAGCAAAAGTAATAAAAATAATGATCATCGAAGAGTGGCCCCATTGCCATAATTGAATGGTCGTCAACCATCTATTTCGTTAAAAGTGAGAGAGCCTATTTTCGCTTTCCAATGCAAATTGGTATCCATGTATCCGCCTCCTGGACAACCCGGCAAAAATAGCAGTTCCCTTCGTCTGATGTCATATTGCACCATACTCTCACTGCCCCTCAGCATAAGCCATATAGCCTCACCATCACCAGTTCCTACCACAAGAAAATCTGTGCCCTCTGAGGATTTGATCATTTCTTCAAGCAATTCAACCTTGACGGTATCAATCATTTCCCACACATTATCTCCATTAAATTTCCATATACCCAATGAGAAATGGCTGACTATGGGTAGCTGTCCATGCATCCCTTTTACAGAGTCATTTTCCTTAACTCTTCCCACCAATATAAATCCGTTATCAAGAGGTGAAACACGATAGCTGACCATAATGGGTAGTGCACCGCCATGTCTTTGGAACTCTATTGTTGCCGGGATATTCAAATAAAAACTTCCAATAATCATCACATCGTGATTGCCACTGTGAGTACAAGAGAAGTGTTGGCAGGTAGACGAGATACAGACTATTCGAGTGCCATGGCGATAACTCCATAACGGAGATGGAAAGATCGTCGTGTTAAGAGGAACACCATTGAGATACATCTGTTGTATTGTCCACAGCTTTGTAGTGGAAGTATATCGAGCAACCTGGACACAACCTTCCCAATTGCCGAACAAATAAACTCTATAAGTACCTCTGAAATTATCAAATTCCATCTCCGCTGTTCCTTGAACAATGAGAGACTGAAGGAATTCAACACGGTTTTCGCTGTCTGGAAAAATCCTTGGCAACATTTTGACTTGGGCTGTCAGAGGATTGACAACAAATAAATTGAAGTCGGACCGAGCTACCAAAAATAGACCGTCAGCTGTAGCTTTCACGCCGAGAGTCTTCGTGCCCAACTCTTCCCAATCACAAGGGATCTTCAACAGAAACCAACGTTTGGAGGCAGTGCTGACGGGAAGCATAAACTGCAGCCCAATCATGGCATATGGAAATTGGAATGCTGTAATAACGATTAAATTCTTGAATCAGCAGCCCCATCGGAATATTTTGTGCAAAGCGACAGAGAGCTTCCCTCCATTGAGGAGTGAACACAAAACTCAAATTGGGATGGTCTAGTACAGACATCTTCCTCTTGCTTCCGCATTTGTAATCTTCACCCTTTTCCCGCGAGATAAAATCTTCTACCGATGGGAAGACTGCATCCAGATGGGAAGTCTCTGCTTTGCTGTGATTCTCCATATTAAGAGAGCTGTTTGAATGTCTACCGAGAGTTAGAACCGATGCTGCTGAATACTGAGAAAATATTGATGATTAATTGGGTTCTATGATTATTATATATACGAATGCTTCAAGGAAGTAGGGCTTGTACATTAATGAGCCGACATGTGAGTATATTAATAATCATACGAATGCTTCTAGGAAGTGGGACTTTTACATTAATGAGCCGACACGTCGTTGTGTTGAGATAAATCTTCATATCTTGCCCTTGGTTGCCCTTGGTCTGTTGGGAACTTGGGATGAATTTGAATACGAGAATATGAGTTTTTTTTTAAAGTAGGATTGAGTAGATAGTTAGTGGTTGACATCTCATTAATGATGCATCATTAGTTGTGTAGCATAGTTAGTTGAGTAGATAGAAAGTGGTTGACACCTCATTAATCTCATTAATGATGGATCATTAGTTGAGTGGCACAGAGGCTTAACTTGTAGTTTTTTTTTTGCTCAAATCTTTTTGACTTGTAGGAGTGGCTTTTGGTCTAAGTAACCATGACCTAGGGGCATCTAAGCCGTCAAAATCACCTGCGGAGTGGCCTAGGGGTATCTAAGACGTCAAAATCACCCGAGATCGCACTTGGCAACCTCAACTTGACTGGGTTTTTGGGTGTCGCCTCCCAACTAAGTCACCTCCCTAAGGGGAATTGAACTCAGGTCGCCTTGTTGAGAAGACCCACACCTTAACCAAGTGAGCTAGCTAAAATTGACATGTATTAGCTACTTGTTAATTCGTGCATCAACTACAAATTATGTTTTATATTATTTTTTCTTTTATAATTGTTTATTTTGAATTTTGAACAACGACGATAAATGGACAGTACACTTATTTCATCCTCGTGCAATCTAGGAAAAGCATAGATGCTAGCTCATCCCAAATTCTAAGATATAAACACCTATCGATGTAATTAAGTTTTGGTTAGTTAGAAACTTTATATTGTATTAGAAGTTATGTAATTAGTTTTCAATTAAATATTATTATATATGGGGTTTTGTTTTTCTTGAAGGTTGTATCCTAAAGAGGCAAGTCAACATCCCATTGAGTTTTCAATGCCAATAAAGGTTGGTTGGTGTATGTTATTTTGCAATATTGATTCTATTATTTACCTTATGTAGCTATATTTTCATCTATTTTTCTCTTTTTCTCTGTTTAATGGACTTTAGGACTCTATTATTCTATGAGTATTTCATTTCATCCAACAAGGAACCCCACCTTTATTGGTTATGTTATTTTGCAATATCGATTCTATTATTTACTTTATGTAGCTATATTTTCATCTATTTTTCTCTATTTAATAGATTTTAGTACTCTATTAGTCTATGAGTATTTCATTTCATCCAAACAGAACCCCATAAGTGATATTAGACTACATTCATGTGGTAGCACATCCTCCAATTTAAAAATACCTTTTTAAGATATAGACAAGTTCCAACATCTTTAAATAATAGAGCGATTTTCATTCAATGGGAAAACTTGCAATTTGGGAATAATACATGCATACAATATAACAATAGGCATCACTAGGTTGGAAACCCTTATATTCTTTGTTGGAACCCCTCCAAGTAGTAGTGCATGAGATAACACTTTTATATGAAATTGTCTTCCTCATACCTTTGAGTATCTTACAATCCTACTACGTGCACTTGAAGCCAATCTTACGCAATCATACCAACAATCCTATTTCTATTTAATACACTAAGAACAACACTTTTGGGATCAAGGAAAATTTTAGGGTTAAAATTTAGTCAATAGATTCATTTTCGATGTTTTCTTTCAAAAAATTTATTTTCTAATTTATTTTTTATAAATGATCCACCTATATAACATAGGATACAAATATTGTATTTTAAACATTGCTAAAAATGTCCAAAAACTATATAAAATCCATATAAATTTGAATATTTTTACAGAAATATCAACAAACATTTTATGGTTGGGAATTGAAGAATTAGTAAGATTCACCAAGGTTCTACACTTTAAAAATATTATGGGTCCTTCAAATTTTATCTATTGGGTTTCTTTGTTGGGGAGATCACTCTCATGTACCATGGAATTCAATAGTATGGTTAAGAGTATGATCTATCCTCGCTAGTTGGTATTGTGAAAGATACAACCAAATGCAAATGCCCAAAACCCTCCGCTATATCAAAGTGCTATAACACATGCCATTCCCATGTCCTTATGACCTTGCAAATCATATCCTCTTCCTATAAACCCTAGCTTCTACACCATAAACAACACAATTCCTACACGCTTTTCAATATAAAAAAATTGGAAATTTGCTCATAGTAATACTCAACATACATTGTGAGAGACATATCTCAATAGAACCCTTACACAATTATAATAATTATGGTATGACTTTGTAGTAACTAATTTTCTCATGTACCATTGCCTATGGACTCTCTCAATACATTCTTCTTCGAACATTGATAATGTTGGGATAACTCTTGGCTAACTTATTTGGTGGACCTAGTGGTCCCATGAAAAACACCCACAAAATGTTAGTTATGGAGGAAATAGAGAAAAATGTCGAGTCTCTTTCCTAGTCAACTAACAAAATGGAAACCAATATGTATTCTCGCACTACATAAGTCAACCTTTGTTTTGACCAAATTATGAAATTGAATGGTAAGCCCGAGGAGGGTGATAATGAATTTGGTGAAGTTTTCCATACTTGGGTAAGAACATTAAGGAGGAAGAAATTTTCAATATTAACTAAACTCATTTTTTGAGCCTTCCCATGATTTGATGCCCAACTTTGATAAAGTTTATTTGAATAAGCTTGATGGATCATATCTGATCAGTTGGGTTGACCAAATGGAGCACTACTTTTCCCTTCGTGTCATAGCATATGAGCTATTACAAATCCATATAGGTGTCCTCTATTTGGATTGGAAACATTGGTAGCAGAGGAAATGGTACAAGAAAGCATAACCAAGGGTTATTACATGGATGTAGATTGTGAAAACCATATTTTCTCATTTCATCAAGGATACCAACATTTTGGGTCATCTTACCAATTGAAACAAAATGGTATGGTGGAATTCTATATTGATGCTTTTGAATGGTTAATTGTTAGAAAATAAAACTAACCAAAGAATTGTTATAGTGATGGTTGATAAGTGGTATTGAGGAAACTAGAGCCCACGTATAGATGAAGCACCCTATTGATTGGTTGGATGTTATTAATCTTACATGTTGTACCCAAGTTATATCGTACTCTTGGTCCAAATGCTGCAATTTTCTTTTACTTATTTCGCTAATATGGTGCATCATCGACAACTTGCCCCACCCTTAAGATAGATAAGTTTCCATGCCTATAAATGGTAGAATATCAAATGAACTAGTGTCTCTTCTACAAATGTGAAGAAAAATATTCTCTATTGCATAAATGTAAGGAGGAAAAATTAACTATGGCCATTTGTAATGGTGACTTTGATGGCATGCCTCATGAGGAAGTCAATTCCATCATTGAGGAAGTTTTTCTTCTTGACCAACTCTATGAAGAACCTTAAATCCCTTCATGCTCCGACTGATCTTTCTTCTCCTTTAAGGCTAAATTTGTTTGACTATATCAAGATGTGGAAGGTCACTATCTTAATAGACAACACAAGCACCCATAATTTCATTCATATCTACATTGCCTAAGAAAAAAAGCACACATTTAATTAATTGGTCTTATACAATAGAATCTAGACAAAAAAGTGCAAAGACATACTTTCTAAAGCCCCAAAACAACCTCCCTAAAGTGAAAACTCAAGTTCAAAAAGTGCAGAATCAAGTTCAAAAAGTGTGATTTCCAATTCCAAAAGTGCAATTTTTGAATCATTTTGAAACCCAAAAGTGCAATTTTTTATTCAAGAAGTGCGGCTTTGATTATGAAACTATGATTTTCGATTCAAAATGTGTGATTTTCGATTGCAAAAGTGAGATTTTTTATTCAAAAAGTGCGATTTTCAATTCCAAAAGTGGGATTTCGATTTCACAAATGTGGCTTTCAATTCCAAAAGTAAAAGTTACAATTCCAAAAGCATGATTATTGAGTCTATTAAATGTCAATTCAAATTTTCTACAGTTAAATAATGATTCAAATACATCAATTTTATTGTTATATCACAAATCTTACATGCATTTGAACAACATACAATTCAAAAGGTTCATTTATTATGCATTTATTTATAGATCATACACCACTATCAATGCAACGATGAGCATCATGACAAGTTTTGAATTGTTTTTTTGCATATCTTTGATGTTGATATATTTAGCAATGTGCACCATAGTAATAGTATCCCTTGAAATAGTATAAAAATAACATAACATCCTGTTGGTTTTTATTTAAGCAATTTTTCAGAGATAATAACTCCTGGATTGATTTTCCATTGATAAAAAACATGTATTTATACATTGGGATTGTTTATTGGGTTTCAGCTTCCAAGAGATCTATTGGAGTCCAAAGAGACTCTCCATATTATTTTTGTTAAACTAAAAGTTATTTACAATATTTACAAAATTACTTGTGGAACCATCATCCCATAGGATTAGGTTTCCAACATTCCCCCTTTAATCCGAAGGGGTGTTATAAGTCCAAGCATGTTTCTAAACCTTTCAAACTTTTATTGTCCAAGTACTTTGATGAAGATGTCTGCAATTTGCTCGTTTGTGCAACAACGTTGTAGATGAATTGTCTTGGCATATACATGATGTCAAATGTAATGGTACTTCATGTTGATGTGTTTGGTTTGATCATGGGATCTAATATTCTTGTCCAATTTGATTGCAGAAGTGTTGTTGATCAATAAGGGAGTGGATTTATCTTGTTTCTCCTGTAAATATTCAAGTATCTTCTTGAGCCACACTATCTCTTTCGTTCCTTCAACAAAAAAACATATTTTCCGTCTTTTGTCAAATCCATTGGAACTAACTTTTTGTGTGATATATCAGAGATAGTTGTTGATCCAAGAATCATTGTGTATCTAGAAGTATACACTCTTGTCTCTTTGTTTCCATTGAAGTTTGAATCATAGTACCCTATAATTTTGAATCCATCCACCTTAGAGTACTTGAGTTCAAAGTCTTGAGTCCCCTTCAAGTATCTTAGAACACTTTTAGCAGTAGACCAATGTCCTTGAAAAGGTTTTTGCATGAACCTTAAAAGGATGTCAACATCATATGAAATATTTGGCCTGGTTGTTGTAAGGTAGATAAGGATTCCCACAAGCTTTCAGTACTTGGTCGCATCCTCAAATTATTTTCCTTCAATCGATGTGAGATTTGAATTTTGTTCCATTGGAGTTGAGAGAGGGTTGGCGCATTCTGTCATGCAAAATATGTTCAACAATTCTCCAACATACTTCTTCCTAGATATGGATATGTACTTAGTATTTTGAGTCACTTCAATTCCCAAGTAGTAGTGAAGGTGTCCCAAATATGTCATTTCAAATCCCTTCTTCAAATATTTATGTATGGATGCAATATAACTTTCTTTGTTCCCTGTCATCAAAAGGTCGTCTACATACACCACAAGGAACACAATCAATCTTCCAACTTTCTTTACAAACAATGTTGAATCATCAAGATTATAGTATTTGAAATTTAACTTCAAAAGTTGCTCAGTTAGCTTTTCATACCTGTAGCTAGGGTTTTACCCCTAGCTTGTGCAAATGAGCACCTACTAAGGAGAAGGGACTCCTTAGTAGCAGTTCAATAAATTGTAAATTAAAATGTTAAAACAGAAATGTAAATTACTCTAAACATATGCATGAAACAGAAAAACAAAATATAAAGAATGGTTTTGTATTAATTTTACCTCCAATGTGAAGGTTGGTGAAGCTCTTGCAATGGCCCAAGAGGGTTGCTCCAAGCTCCAACTTGCTCCTTCTCTTTCTCCAATGGTGGGAATGGGCCAAAAAGGGGCTCTCAAGGTGAAAGTAGCTCAAGGGTGAGCTAGGGTTTCAAGAGTTATTTTGGCAGAGTAAGGGTGCTTATGATTGTGGATATGAAATAAGAGGTCTCCATCACCTATTTATAGTTTTTTGGTGGTGGAGTGCTGGCCCATGGTTTTGGGAACCAAATGGTTAAGGTCAGCTGTATAGGGTTTTTCCCTCCTTTTTCCTCATTATTTTATATTTTTTATTCCCTCTTTAGAGGGTTTTTGCTATTTTGGAGGAATTTTGGATATTTTTGGAGGGAAAAGGGGTTTTTTTAGCCTTTTTGAGGCTTTTTTGATGGTTTTGTGGCCTTTTGGAGGCATTTTAGGCCTTTTGGAGGCTTTTTAGTGGGATTTTCAGGGTTTTTAAGGGAAATATGGTAGGAAAATGGACAAATGAGTCATGTAATGGGGTAGATGAGGTAGTGAACACTTTTTGGGTGTTAACAGATTGCCCCCTGATGTGTGAGGGCAAGAGCTCATCGTATGGCCGATAGACATCATAAGTCGTGTATGGGTTTCCTGGGGTGTGGAGAAGAGAAGAAACAAACTGGAGCCCGGAACAATGATCCCGAACAACTGCAAAAACTAAAAGTACATAACCTCAATAATGGATGAGGAATCATCTGATCATATGGACGAGGCGGGCATTCCCATGCTCGTATGAAGATATAGAACAATAATGACAATGGGGTCCAAAATATGGGGACCTGACATATACATAAACTCAAATACTGAATGAGGAAGAATCTCAATATATGGATGAGGCGAGCATACCCATGCTCGTATCAAGATACATAAAAAATAACTGGGAGGCCCGAAAATGGGGACCTGTAAGATACATAGAGAACCATTGTGTACATCATAAGAGTCCAGAGGGGACATCAAATCTGGGACATACTGCTGGGCTGACCATGTCGGAGCTGAAGAACTGACACACTAGAACAACAACAGTGCTACTGAATGTGGTACCAGAGGAATTGATGAGCCGCTGGATCATAGTGACAATGGGTCATGCTCTCAATGGTACACTGAACTGGGACTGAAATGGGTACTCAAGGAAGCATATAACTGGATGGCTTCCGAATAAAATTGCCAACGCAGCTCGGACATCCATGGGAACATATAACTGGTTGTTCCGAAGTGACTCACCAATGTGCTAGAGTCGGGGGAAATCCGGGGTCTTCGACACATAATGGAAGGAATGTAAATCCTGCGCGATTCTCAACGATGCAATCAAGGTGTTGAAGTCGAGCATGTGAGAAACAACCATTCGGAGAGGCAATGATGACTCCTCTCAAAATGGTCCGTAGGAACTCACCACAGATGGTGATGGGTCCAAGGCGTAGGGACCTCTGGGTCTATCCTCTGGAATAGAGGGGCTATCGTCGACAGAGGGAGACCTGCAAGTACCAAGGCAATGATGTTTCCTTGACAGGAGCGCGAGGTGGAGAACCGAAGTGTGATAGTACTAATGGTAGGACTGACAAACTATGGGGGATAACTGGACAGGTAGAGGGGGGGGACTCAAACTTCCTTTGTTCAGAGTATGATGGCGGGGATGATCGGGCAGCATATGAAACTGACTGATGGGAAAGGGATCATAGCTGTAATGGATCAAGGATAGTGACTGGGATGAGGAATCCTCAGGCTGGTGTAAAATGGCAGGAGACTGCAGACTACTCTGAACAAAGACGACCTGATTGGGGGTGCTACCGAGATGATCGATCGTAGTGCCAAGAGGCACAGGATGACTTCTTCATGGGTTAAAGAACTAGAAGAAGTGAGTGTAAAATGGTACCGTCGTGTGGATTTATATGAGCCCAGGACAGTTCATGCTCATGATTGCTTTCAATTTTAAGGAGTCTGAAAGCGATAAGAAGACTCTGAAATAATGGAATGGTGCTGTCGTGTGGATTTATACGAGCCCAGGACAGTTCATGCTTGTGGTTGCTTTCAATTTTAGAGAGTCTGAAAGCGATAAAAAGACTCCAGGGGGTTGATTTTTCATCTGTTAGGCTCTAAGGCCCAAAGAAGCATAAAAGGATGCAATGAAGAACTCTTCTAGCCAGTGTGACTAGAGTATTCCTTTTTCGTAAGTAGTCTACCAGGTCCGGAAAAGGGGTAAACTTATACCAGATAGACGCCCTTTCAGGTACTTTAACGAGCATGAAAGGAAGCAAGATTGCTCGGCGATCTTTTCATTGTTTTAGGAGTCAGAAAAGAGCTTAACAGAAACTCCCTAAGTGCCTTTTTCGTAAAGGACTTGTCCAGCCCGAAAAATGGATAAAATTATACCGAACAAAAGGAATGGCCAGGAAAGGAGGAAGTGCTCAATCAAGGAACATTTATGATGACCAAGAACGAGGGTAGGGGGGAACACTGGTGGGCCTCCTTGCGGGGTAATGAATGGTGGAAAAATAATGAAATAATGGCAGTATGACAGGAGTGAATGGCTCATGTAAAAATGTAGAACAATCCGATGGCGGTCGATGTGGCGCGCAAACCGAGGAAGCAAGGTGTCGGGACACAATGTTGAAACTGTACCAAGTGAGAGCGAGAAATGATCTCAAGCATCATCACGAGCTCAGAAAAATGAATCCGATGATATAAAGAGTGTCAAAAAATGGATAACGGCCAATGTGGCACGCAAACCTAGGCGACGGGGGGCGTTTTGGAAAAATACCCAAAAAATCTGGGGGTGAGAGCGAGAAAGGATCTCAAGCATCATCATGGGCTCGGAAAAATGAATCCGATGATATAAAATATACCAAAAACGGAGAGCAGCCGAAGTGGCACACAATCCGGGGTGACAAGAGGTGTCTGGAAAAAATTCCAAAAGGTTTTGGTGAGAGCGAGAAATGATCTCAACATCATCATGGGCATGGAAATATGAATCCGGCGGTGCAAATGGTGCGAAACACGGAGGTCATAAGGACTCTGGAATGGTCAAATAAAATAACTAGGTTAAAAATGGTTGCAAATAAAGGTGAGCCCACCAAGCCAAGGATGCAGTGGTGGGGAGAAATGATGACCCACGGAGGCAAAATACTAGGTGTATCAAATCAAATCATATATACGAGTGACATGTGACCTCAAAAATGGTTGAGATCACGCATGTGAAAAAGTGAGCAGGGTTAATGACTTGCCCCCATGCTATGTGCATGGGGTTTGTGATTATGGATCACATATGTGTTGGTTTGGACGATGGGTTCATTGACATGCTGAGATAAATGTGATGGGGTAGGGTCAAAATGATTGAGCATGCCCCCTATCCCAGGGTCGAGGTAATATATTATGCCCCTTGACTCAGAGGTGTCAAGGTGGTGCTCTATAATGGAGGGGTCAAGACCGGGAATTTCGGTATAGGACCAGGCAAAGACATCACGAAATTCTTGGAAGAGTTTTTTGTACTTCTCAATCTCAGACTTACTACAGGAAGCTCCTAAAGTGATGAGTTCAAGGGCACCTCCTGGGGCAGCGATATCAATTTGGATGACGGGATCAAATCTGAGCGGTCGGACCGCGGAAAACAGCTGAACAGTCGCAGGTGGGTCGTGGGTTTTGGGCTGAAAAACGTAGTCGGGACGTAGGAAAAATGCCGAAAGTCGCAGGCAGGTCGCAGGAAAATGGCCGAAAGCCGCAGGCAGGACGCAGGAAAAACGCCGAAAGGCACCGGCGGGTTGCGGAAAACTGGCCGAAAGCCGCAGGCGGAACGCAGGAAAAACGTCGAAAGGCACCGCCGAGTTGCGGGAAACCGGCCGAAAGCCGCAGGAGGGATGCAGGAAAGACGCCGAAAGGCATCGGCGGGTCGCGGGAAAATGGCCGAAAGCCGTAGGCGGGACGCAGAAAACATGGTAATAACCGTAGTCAGACCGTCCCAAATAGGCTAATAGCTGCGGTCGGATCGCAGGTAACAGACTGAAAATGGCCGGCAGGTCGCCAGAAACAGTCTGAGAGCCGTGGTCGGATCGCAGGTTACTGCCTGAAAGACGCTGTCGGAACACGACTGCAGGGGGAAAAGATGCGGTTTACGGTGGCCGAAAGGGACAGCCGAACAGAAAAATATTTAAAAATTGTAACCAGAAATTCAAACCTAGGGGAGTCACCAAAACTGTAGCTAGGGTTTTACCCCTAGCTTGTGCAAATGAGCACTTACTAAGGAGAAGGGACTCCTTAGTAGCAGTTCAATAAATTGTAAATTAAAATATTAAAACAGAAATGTAAATTACTCTAAACATATGCATGAAACAGAAAAACAAAATATAAAGAATGGTTTTTGTATTAATTTTACCTCCAATGTGAAGGTTGGTGAAGCTCTTTCAATGGCCCAAGAGGGTTGCTCCAAGCTCCAACTTGCTCCTTCTCTTTCTCCAATGATGGGAATGGGCCAAAAAGGGGCTCTCAAGGTGAAAGTAGCTCAAGGGTGAACTAGGGTTTCAAGAGTTATTTTGGCAGAGTAAGGGTGCTTATGATTGTGGATATGAAATAAGAGGTCTCCATCAGCTATTTATAGTTTTTTGGTGGTGGAGTGCTGGCCCATGGTTTTGGGAACCAAATGGTTTAGGTCAGTTGTATAGGGTTTTTTCCTCCTTTTTCCTCATTATTTTTTATTTTTTATTCCCTCTTTAGAGGGTTTTTGCTATTTTGGAGGAATTTTGGATATTTTTGGAGGGAAAAAGGGTTTTTTTAGCCTGTTGAGGCTTTTTTGATGGTTTTGTGGCCTTTTGGAGACATTTTAGGCCTTTTGGAGGCTTTTTAGTGGGATTTTCAGGGTTTTTAAGGGAAATATGGTAGGAAAATGGACAAATGAGTCATGTAATGGGGTAGATGAGGTAGTGAACACTTTTTGGGTGTTAACAATACCTTGCACGAGGTTCTTGTTTCAGGCCATAGAATTACTTAAAAATATTACATACCTTATTTTCTTTCCCTTTCACAACAAATCCTTTTGGCTGAAACATGAAGACAATCTCTTTCAATTTTCCATTCAATAAATTTGCTTTTACATCCATCTTGTGGAATTTCCACCCATTTTATGCAGCCAAAGAAAATAATGTGTGTATGGTGGTCCATTTTTCTATGGGGAAGAACGTCTCTTCATAGTCAATGCCTTCCTTATGTGAATAATCGTTCGCCACAAGCCTCACTTTGTGCTTGTCAAGTGAGCCATCTAATTTGTATTTGTTCTTGTATACCCACTTGCAGCCAATTGGTTTGGTTCCAACTAGAGGTTCAACTAGATTCGAGGTTGCATTCTTATGAGTACATCATACTCAGTTTGCATGGATTCTTTCCACTCATCACAAGTACTATCCTCTTCAAAGGAATTTGGTTCAAATTTAGAAGATAAATTCATTTCATAGTCAAATGGGACATCCATGTCATCACCTGAGTTATCTGCATCTCATCCATCTTCTTGTCTGGTTGAACTCCTTGTTCCCATCTTTCCAACTTCATTTGGATGGATACTTTCAAGTGTATTTGTGGCCAATTTCAGAATTTCCAAGATGGTCTAGGTTGATTAGTTGGTGGCGTGTCATTTTCTTCAAGATTCAGTCTTCCAATCCCCTCAATCACATCATCTAATTGAGTCTCATGTTCAGGTGAATCAGCAAGAACTTCTTCTTCATGAGCTTCTTCATGAGGGGGTGTTGGTGCTTCAAAAGGAAATTCTAGAGATTGATCCAAGATAGGGATCCCCCCTTGAATATGTGGAATTTCATTTTCAACTTCATAATATATCTTTACATGGGTAAATTTATCTAGATGATCAAGTTGTCCATCAATAAACTCATCATTTTTACTACTTTCAAGAAAAATGATATCTCTGGAAACAAAAAACTTCTTATTTAACTCACCATAAAGACGATATGCCTTGGAGGTGTTTGAATACCCCAATAAAATGCATTTTCAACTTCTAGAACCAAGCTTGTCTCTTTGATCCTTTGGTATCAAGGCATAGTAGGTGGAACCAAAAACCATGAGATGCCTCACCAATGGCATGTGGCCATACCACATTTCATTCAGAGTCTTGTTTTCAAGAGCATGAGATGGAATTCTATTTTATAAATAGGCTACACGCAACATTGCATCACCCCAAAACATCAATTTTACATTCTTGAAAAACTTCATTGAGTGTATCATATTCATTATGGTTATATAGTCTCACCATCACCAGTTCCCACAACAAGAAAATCTGCACCCTCCAAAGATTTGATCATTTCTTCTAGCAATTCAACCTTGACGGTATCAATCATTTCCCACACATTATCTCCATTAAATTTCCATATATTGAATGAGAAATGGCTGATTATTGGTAGCTTTCCATGCATCCATTTTACAGAGTCATTTTCCTTAACTCTTCCCACCAATATAAATCCGTTATCAAGAGGTGAAACACTATAGCTGACCATAATGGGTAGTGCACCGCCATGTCTTTGGAACTCTATTGTTGCCGGGATATTCAAATAAAAACTTCCAATAATCATCACATCGTGATTGCCACTGTGATTACAAGAGAAGTGCTGGCAAGTAGAGGAGATACAGAATATTCGAGTGCCATGGCGATAACTCCATAACGGATATGGAAAGATCGTTGTGGAGAGAGGAACACCATTGCGATACATATGTTGTACTGTCCAGAGCTTTGTAGTGGAAGTATATCTTGCAATTTGGACACAACCTTCCCAATTGTCGAACAAATAAACTCTATAATTACCTATGAAATTACATCTCTGCTGTTCCATGAACAATGCGAGACTGAAGGAATTCAACATGGTTTTCGCTCTCTGGAAAAATCGTTGGCAACATTTTGACTTGGGCTGTCAGAGGATTGACAACAAATAAATTGAAGTCAGACTGAGCTACCAAAAATAGACCGTCAGCTGTAGCTTTCACGTCGAGAGTCTTCATGCCCAACTCTCCCCAATCACAAGGGATCTTCAACAGAAACCAACATTTGGAGGAAACGTTAAAAGCCCAGATATCTAAGTTGTTGTGATTAATCACAATGAATTGTTTGCTTGTATTTAACCTATCCTGGAATCGTCAGGAAGCTTAAACTGTATCCCAATCATGGCATATGGAAATTGGAATGCTGTAATAATGATTAAATTCTTGAATCAGCAGCCCCATGGGAATATTTTGTGCAAAGCGACAGACAGCTTCCCTCCATTGAGGAGTGAACACAGAACTTAAATTGGGATGGTCTAGTACAAACATCTTCCTCTTGCTTCCGCATTTGTAATCTTCACCATTTTCCCGCGAGATAAAATCTTCTACCGATGGGAAGACTGCATCCAGATGGGAAGTCTCTACTTTGCTGTGACTCTCCATATTAAGAGATTTGTTTGAATGTCCAATGACAGTTAGAGACGATGGTGCTCAACGCTGAGAAAATATTGATGATTAATTGGGTTCTATGATTATTATATATACGAATGCTTCAAGGAAGTACGGCTTGTACATTAATTGGCTGACAAGTCGGTATGTTAATAATCATACGAATGCTTCTAGGAAGTGGGACTTTTACATTAATGAGCCGACACGTCGTTGTATTGGGATGAATCTTCACATCTTGCCCTTGCTTGCCCTTGGTATGCTGGAAACTTGGGATGAATCTGAATACGAGAATATGAGTTTTTTTTAATGTAGGATTGAGTGGATAGTTAGTGGTTGACATCTTATTAATGGTGGACCATTAGTTGAGTAGCACAGAGACTTAACTTGTAGTCGGTGAACATCGATAGACCAAGTTAAATGTCACAAATAAATAATAAGTTATTGAACATCTATGCATCATCCATGGACCGCACCATCCTCAACTTGATTGGTTTTTTGGGTGTCACCTCCCAACTAAGTCACCCCCCTAAGGGGAATTGAACTCAGGTCGCCTTGCTGAGAAGACCCACACCTTAACCAAGTGAGCTAGCGGGAATTGAAATGTATTAGCTACCTGTTAATTCGTGCATCAACTACAAATTATGTTTTATATTATTTTTTCTTTTATAATTGTTGATTTCGAATTTTGAACAACTGCGATAAAATTAATCTAGATAGTACACTTATTTCCTCCCTGTGCAATCTAGGAAAAGCATAGATGCTATCCCATCCTAAATTCTAAGATATAAACACCTATCGATGTAATTAGGTTTTGATTAGTTAGAAAATTTATATTGCATTAGAAGGTATGTAATTAGTTTTCAATTAAATACTATTATATTTGGGGTTTTGTTTATCTTGGAGGTAGTATCCGAAAGAGGCAAGTCAACATCCCATTGAGTTTTGAATACGAATAAAGGTTTGTTGGTTATGTTATTTTGCAATATCGATTCTATTATTTACTTTATGTAGCTATACTTTCATCTATTTTTCTCTGTTTAATACATTTTAGTACTCTATTATTCTATAAGTATTTCATTTCGATCAACCAAGAACCCCATAAGTGATATTAGACTACATTCATGGGGTAGCACATCCTCCAATTTAAAAAGACTTTTTAAAGATATAGACAAGTTCCAACATCTTTAAGTAATAGAGCGATTTTTCATTCAATAGGGAAACTTGCAATTTGGGAATACTGCATGCATAAAATATAACAATAGGCATTACTAGGTTGGAAACCCTTATATTATTTGTTGGAACCCCTCCCAGTAGTAGTGCATGAGATAAAAAATTTATATGGAATTGTCTTCCTCATACCTTTGAGTATATTATAATCCTACTACGTGCACTTGAAACCAATCTTGCACAATCATACCAGCCATCCTATTTCTATAATACACTAAGAACAACACTTTGGGGATCAAGGAAAATTTTAGGGTTAAAATTTAGTCAATCGATTCATTTTCGATGTTTTCTTCCAAAAAAATTATTTTCTAATTTATTTTTTATAAATGATCCACCCATATTCCATAGGATACAAATATTGTATTTTAAACATTGCTAAAAATGTCCAAATACTATATAATATTCATATAAATTTGAATATTTTTACAGAAATATCAACAAACATTTTATGGTTGGGAATTTAAGAATTAGTAAGATTCACCAAGGTTCTACACTATAAAAATATTACGGTCTTTAAAATTTTCTCTATTGGGGATATCACTCTCATGTACCATGGAATTCAATAGTATGGTTAAGAGCATGATCTATCCTCGCTAGTTGGTATTGTGAAAGATACAACCAAATACAAATGTCAAAAACCCTCCGCTATATCAAAGTGCTATAACACATGTCATTCCCATGTCCTTATGACCTTGCAAATCATAGCCTCTTCCTATAAACCCTAGCTTCTACACCATAAACAACATAATTCCTACACGCTTTTCAATATAAAAAAATTGGGAATTTCATCAAAGTAGTAATACTCAAAATACATTGTGAGAGACATATCTCAATAGAACCCTTACACAATGTTGGTAGGTGGTTTGGTAAGTTAGCATCGCAGCATTGCAGATGCTGCGACAAGTCAGAAGATATCGTGGAAGGTGGAAAGTTGGGCGTAAAGGAGAATATTTTATGTAATTTTGGGTCAAATTTATTGCGGTATGCGGGTATTTGGGTCATTTGGACCATGCCAGTTAGATTTTGGGTCATTTGGACAATGTCAGTTAGATTTTAGGTCATTTGCTCAAAGCGTCGGTTAGGATGTTGTTAATAAGTGGACAAGCAATGCAAACGCAGAAGCCTATATAAAGTCATAGAGTTGTATGTGTTGGATAAGCTGATTTGGGGAATATATGTGTCTGTAATTGGAGATCAAGAGTTATCTGTGACATCTGTGTTTTGCGGAGATATTGTATCTGGATTTTGCGGAGTTAATATGATATGACAGAGCTGTTTTGTGAAATCCCTGTGTATCTTCTGTTCTCTTATGATAATGCATGTTGCAATATATGAATGATGCTATGTTTTCTTGCTACAATTAATTCTTTACTATTGTATTTGTTGTGATGAATATTTCTGTTGAATGATGCTAAGTTAATTGCATAGATCCTCTTCTGAAATGTTACAATAAGTTAAGTGATTGAGCTGCAACCGTCCTCCTTCATTCGGCGGAAACATGGTTCCGTCAACTCTCCCTTGAACATCTCAGGTGAGACTTCATCTACTTTGCAGGTGTTGCCAGATGGGGTTAAACCTATCTGGGCCGGTGCTTAGGGAGATCATGGTGCTCTATATGTGTCGACAGTGAGTGGAACCCCTGTCGACTGGGTTTGTGTCAACAAATGGTTCCATTGCTGGGACCATGTGCGAAGTGAAAGGAGGATATGTTGTTGCATCCGACGCAACCGGAGATACAAAGCTGGTTTGATCAGAAGTTGCAGGAATTCGCTAAAGAAGAAAGTTGGAACACTCGATTGACAGTCGATTAGTGGGTGGAAATATATATTCACGACGGTTCGCACGAATATTTTTTGTGTGAATTCCCAGTTATCTTGTATGAGTGGTTGGAAAAATTGACTTTTCAGAAGAGGAACTTCCAAGGTGGTGAGCTGGTGACCTGGACTCTAGAACTAATCCAGGAGTTGCAGGAAGTTGATAACAAGGCGTCGCGAGCTGTCAAGTTTTGGCTCGATAACATATTGGAAGGTTATATCACTGAATTTGCGGTCGATACCCAAAAATATTATAGTGAAGCTGAAAGGTATTTCTTCCGCGAACCCCGGGGAAGGTTTTTTGCTGTCGCTCCAACTGTCCATTAAGATGCTTATTTGCGATAAGGGTATATTGAAGATGCATCTAGATCAGTAAACAACCTAGTGGGAGGAGGCCATCGGTATCGTGATAGTAGGGGGGTGGTACATGGAATGATAAGGGGTAGATGGAGGCAGGTCATGACGAGACTGTGAGCGAAGTCCAAGAAGAGAGTGGTCTTACAAAGGGAGGAGCAAGGTTTCAACAAGAGAAGAGGCAGAGGATAGGAGAAGGTCCTGTTGCGATCGAACCGCAAGGTCGCGAAGGAAGACCACATGGGACGAAGCGAACTCACAGTCCGGACAAGGACAACCAGGCTACGCCTAGGATAAAGGTAAGACCAAACCCCAGTGGCAGTGTACCCACTCCTTCGCTCACTATCTGTCAACCAGTTAGAAACACAACCTTAACACCACCGTGTCAACAAAACTTGATCGCTAGTAGTTCAGCAGCTGCAGGAAGGAAGCCCAAAATGGTGGGCGAGGATGCGAAGTTGCCACTGTTCCATGGAAACGAGAGAGATAACCCAAAACAGTACTGGTTTTTATGTGAAGCAGTATGGACTGTGAAGCAGATTACTGATGATAATGCTAAGAAAGGACAATTAGAAACAACTCTACGAGGTCGCACATTACATTGGTTTATGAAGTTTGTTCTAGTCCCTACAGGAGCTCCGAAGAAGACACTGGATGATATCAGGAACTAATTGATTGCAAAATTCAAGAAACCCAAGTCGGAAGCACAGTACATTACAGAGATGAAGGAAATTAAGCAGTACCCCAATGAAATAGTGTGGGACTTTGACCATCGATTCAAAATGTTGATGGCAAGGGTTAGTTTTGATATGAGCACTATCCAACATAAAGAATGGTTCATCGCGGCACTGCTTCCGCACATTCGACTATCGTTGATGCAACAGAACATTACAACGCCCAACGAAGCTCTGGAGATTGCAATGCGGTTGGAAGCGTCGCCAATTGGTGAAAACAAAGTTGGGATGTCACAGATTCAGACACAGCTGGCTAATCTGACCATATAGCTGCAAGATATTAAGAAGGGCAAGGAGCAGTGTGAAGAAGTATGGTGTACGTGATGTCGAGGAGAAGGACATACTATGGATAATTACCCGGACTTCCTCAATTATCTGGTTTCAGGAGCACCGAATCCGTTGAGTGGCATTGGCATGCCATGGTGTCGCGTTTGTCAGGTATATAGGCACCTCCATGAGGAATTCCAATACATGCAGAAGATGGTCACAGAACTGATGAATTTGTATTGTACATTCTGTAAATATGTGGGTCATAGAGACAAATATTGCCGTGCATATGGGTTGCTACATGAGAGAACATACGACACATTCTATGTGAAGGATGACCAGTGTGCCGTACAACAACCGCAACCGCAACCACAGGTAGTCCAGCCACTACCTCAACCGCAAGTGTAGTTTGTACCGCAGCAGCAACCACAATAGTTTATGCCGCAATATGCTCCAATACAAATGGCTCCACAGCAGCCACACTACATTCAACAATTGCAGTATGCGCAACAAGGACAAGGCATGCAACCGAATCCTATGCAACAACAATACAATCAATCGTAGTACCAACAGCAGGGAGGATCCCGTGGAGGATACCGAGGCGGACGAGGTGGAGGATTTGGTCGTGGAGGAGGATGAGGAGGTCGCGGACCTATTCAGTTCTATCACTGTGTGGTATGGGGACATTACCAGCGAGATTTCCCATGATTGTAGATGCAGTGTACATTTTGTTTTGTTACAGATGATATAGTAGAGAATTGCCCAGAGTTGAATGCACAATGGAAAGTAGGGAATATTCCACAGTTACAGAATCAGCCTCAGGCACAGCATCCTGTACAGAATCAAGTGCAGCAACCAGCGCAGAACCAGAATCAACAACCGAATCAGAATGCTAATCAGAACGTGAACCAACCTGGGAATCTGCTGCCGAATCAGAATCAAGGTGTGAGTGTTGCGACAATTTTCGCAGAGCCCCGGCCACGAGATGCAGCTTTCGCAATTATCACTCAGGGTGGCACAACAACAGGAGAGGATAGCCTGCATCCGCTCATTCAGTTGGCAGGGCAAAAGAAGGTGTCATTTGAGATTGAGTCTGAGCGCGATACATTCTTTCAAGCATGTCATGCGATGGACTAGGATTGTGGTAAAGCTATTATATATGACATGCCCCTATCTTTGATGCCACTTCAGAGGTAGGTCCGTCGGTCCAATCTGGCACGTTGCAGAAATTTTTTGAGAGCTGTCTATTGTTGGCCAGGGATCCCGTTGCACTTGCTGAAATTGAGGGACTGTTGCAGTGATTGCTAAAGGGACAACAAGAATCTGCGGTAAATTCCTTACAGTGGCGGAAGACAGGTAAGGAGATGCGGATGAACATTCAAATTGGGGACTATGATATTGATTCGGTTATTCTGGATCTTGGTTCGGATGCCAACATCTTAACCAAGCAGGCATGGCAGAAAATGGGGATCCCCCCATTGAGCTGGTCTCTTGTACAGCTCCGGTTAGCTAATCACGCTAAAGTGACAATATTGGGAGAGTTCCACATCTATTGGTGGACATTGAGGGCATGAAGACCTATGTTGACTTTGACGTCATCGAAGTGGTTGAAGGAGGAAGCTCTTATCCCGCATTGTTGGGGATTGGATGGGCTAACGACAGTGGAGTGGTAATAAACTTTAAGCGATGGATGATGACTTTCAAAAACCGCGATCTCAGGGTCATAGCCCCATTGGATCTGGATGAAGGACGCAGATACATTGAGCCAGTGAAGGATGAAGATCCTAGTGGATGGGACCATGCATTCAATATTTCTGAAGATTATATTCATCTGAATGCCAACGGTGAGCTGGGATGGTGTAGTGACAGTTCTGCGTCTTCGGACTCTGATGATGCGTTAGAACATTGGTAGAACCGCTTGCATGAGGTGTCACTCCGCAAGTTTGGGTTAGTCATGCAATCTTTATTCTGCGTTGCGACTGAAACGGTTACACTACCAGTATACGAAGGGCTTCCTGGTTTTTCTGAATTTCTGGCGACATTCGAGGAAAGAGTTTCCGAACCACAGTGTCTGCTGGCATTGGAGGAAGCACTGAAGGCTGCTCCAGCATGTTGGTGGGCGACACATAAGAAATCAATCGATGGATGGCCGCAATGCAGGAGATTGATGATGGTTCGCTTCGGCGATACCGAGGTTTACCATACAAGGAAATATGATGGTCGACATAACCCTGGAAGTCATTTGATGGAATGTCAGACATTATGGGCATCGCGACCAAGAGATGAGTGGGTCCATGCATTTATCCATACTTTGGACGACATGCTGCGATCATGGTATACTATAGCAGAATTGCGGGGAGAAATCACTACTTGGTTGGAGTTTACGGTTTGATTTACTCATACATTCAGTTTTGCCGATCCCAACCCAGATGTCCATAACGCTCTGCAGATCATTCGCAATGTGATTCTAAAGGTTGTTCCCATAGCATATCCTTCGAATCCGCATATGCAATGCCAAATGCCATATATGATGGAGTGTTATAACATCACTGGTGGGCCAACGGATGGTGAGGATCCCCGAGATGTCAATATTCTGGAGTCTGAAGGAAGCCGTGATGTTGTAGCACCTGATGCGCTAAGTGATTCAATCATCTAGCCCTTGAAGCTTCGCGAGAACAATATTGGGACAGATACCACTCCCAAGTTCGCGAATGTTGGATATTATTGGGATGATGAGATGATGGGAAAGGTCACTGACTTGCTTCATGAATTCCAAGGCCTGTTTCCTATGAAGTTATCTGAAATGAAAGGTATTTTGGGCAATTTAGGGTAGATGAAGATCCCATGGAAACCAGATGCTAAACCGATCCGGAAGCGACCCTACCAGCTAAACCCCCACCATAAGGAGAGGGTCAAGGTAGAACTTGATTGCATGCTAGATGCTGGTATCATTGAACTGGTTGAAGAGTCAGAAAGGATCAGTCCAATGGTGGTGCAGGACAAAAAGACTGGCGAGGTACACATTTGTGTCGATTTACGAAAGTTGAATGATGCCTATTTGCATGATCCCTTTCCGACCCTATTTACTGATGAGGTACTTGAAGGAGTGGGTGGCCAAGAGATGTATTCTTTCATGGACAGGTTCTCGGGCTATCATTAGATCCGCATTGCAAAAAAAGACCACCTCAAGATGACTTTTGTGACAGAATGGGGCTGTATGTTTGACAAAATTATGAAGGCACTCCACCTGGATTTGAAAAGCCACATGGTAAGGTAAGCAAGGTTGAATATCAGTAGTGTCGAACTTGATAGCACTGGGACTTCCCCGATCCTGAACTCCTAATGCACTCAAAAGGGCATGCTTTTGAGAAGGACAGGCCTTCAAAACTTCAAGAGTCGACATGGCATATGGATTTTGGCCCAAATCTTCCACGATGGAGTAGTTATGGATGGATCAAGCATTAGGATTATGTGTAGAGCACTTAAGAACACCTTTCGGTATCCGCGACATATTAGAGGGCTTCTCGATATGCAAGGAATTGTTAGGAGGAGGGGGAGGCTCAATCCCCATATTAGGTTGTGGTGCACCATAATCGCGTTGACGAGTGGCAACACTAACCTCTGATTGATCCATATTCACACATCCATAACCACCAGTATTGGAAGAAGATGTTGTCATATCAGTAGGTCCATAACCAATGGTGGGAGGATGCGAAGCCATGTTTTGATGATTAGGAAGGGGATCCTTTAACACAACTGGGCTCTTTGAGTAAGATGATCTTCCCCACAGAGGTTGCAAGGAAACTTCACGTTACGCCTAGGTTTATGGTTCTCACTAGCATTTTCGCCTTCCTGAGGAGGGTTGGCATTCTCCTTACGAGGGGTATTGTGATTGCTATTATTGTTATTCCCAATGTTTCCACCCCTACGGTTGTTTCTCCCCATTTTCTTACCACCAGGTTGCTGGTTACCTGATTGGTTCGTCGATTGCACACTGTGTACATCGGACGATGGGGTGGAAGTGGACAAGGTGTGAACCTGTCTGAGAGTAGACTGGTTTAGTGACAAATTTTGCATTTTATTAGCCACCAAATCTATAGGGGGAGTGCTTGCGGATCCTACAATGCCATCGGCATGCATTCCAAGAACTGACTAAGGCTCATGGTGTGTTCGCGGTGCGTCAAGAATAATGTCATACAAAATGCCAGACTAAGAGTATAATAAGTCTAACTGCTGGACTTTTAAGATGGCTTGTTCCTCAATCACAATGCCGAACATTGAAACATCCTTAGCAATGTATGGGAGTAAATACTTGAGGAACCATTCCAACAGAAATTCTGGAGGAATGTTGTCTTTCACTAATCTCTTCCGCTGACGCCACTCTTGAATGTGGTCAGAAATATGCGTGGCCTTATTCTGATGGAAGGTAGACAGAAGTTCAGTACTAGTATCATAGCGAACCGGCAACTAGAAATGGCCCAAGAAAACCAAAGCAATCTCATTGAAACCCCTATAAGTGTTCCCACGCACCTCAACATACCACTTCGCAACTGCCCCCGTGAGGGTGAGTTGAAATAGTCATAATCTAACGGAATCGTGATTCAACGAGTTGGAGGAGCACCAAAGGTGAAACTGTGACATGATCACCCAGGTTCTCACCACCTTTCCTCTCAAACTTAAGAATGTCCGAAGGGAGTTTGGTAGGGATCGGGGGCCAATTGGGGTCGTGACACACCAAATCATTTGTGAGATTCGAAAGATCCGGAAGATTCAAACGTGCAAGGAATGAGAGCTGCGACTGGAAAGCTTGATTAGAGGCTCCCATAAAACATTGGTTGAATGGAACCGGATTATAAGGTGGACCAAAAGCTTGACCATGAGCATTAAACTACTGATAATGAGGACCTAACGGACCATAAGCTTGATCATGGCCATAAGGTTGATAACCTCCTCCAACTTGACCCACATGAGAGTAAGCAGTTATATAGGTATTTTGGGCACCATATTGAGGTGGGTTGTATTGGTGGCCAGCACCGACCTGTTGTAGTAAGGGTTTCCACCATAAGTATGGGGCATATACGTACTATTTGTAGCGAGGACCATGTTGTAATGATCATAATGGTGAGGTATGTTCCCACCCCCAACATTAGGATTAGCGTGAGCAGTCGTGTGGTGACCATAATCATGAGATATATTGCCAACCCCAACATGGCTGTTACTAGTAGCAGGAATTGTGGCGTTATGACCATGAGGATAAGATATATTCCCACTTCCTACATTAGTATTACTAGTAGCGGTAGTGGACGCAAAAGTATGTTGTATATGTCCACTCCCGTGGTTAGGAGGAGCATTAACATTTGTGAAAGTGGTCCTAGGTTGACGAGTAGCGCCATGTGTATTAGGTGGTGGATGGCGAGTCGTGTTTCGAACAGTGTTCCTATTAGGTTGGGCAGCCCTAGGTGGCGGTCATCTTCCAACATTAGCATTGTTAGGAGGAATATGACCAGTCCCCATACTATGTGTGTGAGTGGACAATGTGGTGCCCCCAATGAGGGTATTTCCCCCAGTGGGTGCAGTGTTGCTAACACCATGAATGGTGCCAGCATGACTACCAAAAGCAGTGAAAGGATCAACTGTGGTGTAATTCGGCATACCATATGAGAACGCGATAGGGTTGACCGTAGGGCCTGAATCATCATGGACCTCTGGAATCCCATATAAATAATTATGTGGAAACGAAGGATCGAATGGGTCGTCCTTCGGGTGGATCTGGACCAAACAAACTAGGTTGGGTCTTAGGTGGATCACCCCCCCATGCCTCAGGAGGAGTAGGGGTGTCTGAAGTGTGCTCAACTCTACCCGAAGGGATCGTAGGGATTTCTCCCGTGCTAGAATGGGCAACAATCATGACGTCTAGGATGTAAGTCTTATAAGAATCCAAAGACTCGGAGGGAGCCTGCCGGCATCCTCTAGCAACGCGGCATGAAATTTCGGTAGGTTGCAAACCATCCAACCGATGGAATCCGCGCCACGATATCTCCGGAGAGAATATAAAATCAAAACGTCCCGTAAAGGCCAACTATCGATCAAAACTAGTAAATCAAAAGCACACACCTAGAGAAACTACAACCAAGAGCAGATGAACAGAGTGGCTAAATGAGCTCCAGACACTAGAGCCGGAATGTCTTTCCTAGGAGAGGCTTGAGACTCCCAAACTATAGTCGGAGGTAACAGAATCAATTATAGAGACACCCAAGCTTCACTACATGCAAAGGGTCGTAACCCTCGACAACAAACTGTTGGGTGTGTTATATCTCTTCACATGGTGGCTGCACGTACACCACGATCCCCTCCCCAGTGAGGGGGGGTATCCTGACAGGGCCCCACCCCTTCGTTTCAGACCGTTAGGTTCCAAAACGACACGGAGTGCAAAATATTTTTGGATTGCTTTTTGCTTTTTTTGCTATTTTGGCCCATTATATTCTATCTAATCCCGGTAAAGGGATTAGGGTTGTAACCTAATTTTGGTTAAACGAATTAGGGTTTTAGATGCTGCGAAATACCATATATTGTATTGTAAATGGTTGAGTAAACATATAATGAAAGGAGTTGTGCGGCTCTAAGTTTTGCTGGTTTTTTTCCTGGTTAAGGGTTTTCAGGTGAAAATCTCTGTGTTATGTGTGTGCCATTGTGTATTTTCTGTTAATGCTTAAGAATCCATATGAGTTTTTACTACACTGTTAAGGTTTAAAACTTACACAAACAACTGTGTTGTCCAATCCCTATCTGACTCAGGACACAAACAACATAACCACTGCAAGTACCCTATGCAATACCTAGGTAAGGAAACTATGGTCACCGCAATATAACCAATGGTCAGGGGGACAGTCGCAGGTGGGATCTGTCATATGGCCAGGGTAGCTGAGCCCAAAAATCAATGAGGGTCAAATCCCCCAAGAGTCCCCAGATACGAACAAATCCTAGAAATATCTCCCACGTTCAGCCAGTATCAGAGGGATATCTCCTCAACCAACCTCCCGTGGCCTCTCCTCAACCAACCTCCCGTGACCTTGTGCTTAACTCTGGTTTGAGTAGAGCTTCCTGAGAACATCGATGTAGACCATGGATTCCTCCACTCCCTGGTTAGACACCTAATGTTTCGTCTAGTAGTCATGGATTGTTAAGTCACAATGATCTATTCCAAGACTCTAAACCTATGCTAGTTGGTGTACTCTGTAAATATAATCGGTCTAATCAATTTTAAGATTAAGCTTAATTTTAATGGCTGTGATTACTAAAGGGATATGGTCGTGAAACTAGTGATGTGTATGACTCAATAATATGCAAAATCGTCAAATCCTAGACTCATCTATCCAATAAAAACAATGCCACTATCATGCAAAATCAATCCAACGGTTTCCAAATAAAAATGCAATCCTTTTATATTTTTGATGCACAAGCAGAACCTAAATGAAGGCAGCAAGCACTCAATGCAAGATGCAGTACATAAAAGCATTTTTTCTTTTGTATTTTCTCTTATAAGCAAAAGGAAAATGCAAAACTGTATGTATTTTTTTTGTATTTTTCAATATAAGGAAATGAAAAATGCAAGCAAAATCCTATTATCTAGTCACTGATCTGCCAAGGAGATCACAAAGACAACCCAACAAATACCAAACACTAAGACTCAGCCAAAGGAATGAGCTCAAAAGGAAAAAACCAACAAGGCTAAATCCAAAGATGTGTAAAAAACCAACAAGGCTCAACCAAGAGAAAAGAAGAGTTATGGTCACAACCAAGGCATGGAACGATCAAGAAACAGGCCAACAAAGACTTAGGATTATCCAAAGACAACCCAGCAACAACCAAAAGTCATAAATAAACCAAAGCCGGAGTTGTCTGCTATTGTCGAAGGAAAACCTGCGGGTACCCGCGAGCAGTAGAGTAAACAGAGGCAGGTGTACGTGGGAAGAGCTAAGCTCAACCGCGGGTAAGGAAAGGAAAATGGGAAAATAAAGAGTCCAATGGCTCAGAAAAAACCAATTTTCTATAGTGTATCTCAATGGCCAATAAATGACACAGAGCTTCGACAAACAACAACTCTAATTAAGGACTAATGCTAAAAAATCCCCAAAAATTGATGTTTTCCCCAGCGGAGTCGCCATTTCTGTTTTGGAGAAAACTCACTATGGCTTGGGGTAGACCACAACAGACGGCTGACTACCAGAAATTAACTCAATTCTCAATACTATGCTATATAAATGGCAATGCTAAGATAATGAAGAATATAACCAACCTCGATCCAAACGTTTGATGTAGATCCCCGTTGGAGCTTTCAATCCGTGCACTTGAATATGCAAATTAGTCTTGACAACTAATATACAACAAGTACATATAATATATAAATGACATTAACATCATCAATAGAAATGGTCCACGATATTATAAGTAAATGCAACCCAATGTAGAACAAACAACATTCACAACATTAATGGACGAGAATATGAGTATTTCTATTAATAAACAAGAAGAAGTACAATGTGATACGACCTCTTGCCGGCAACCAATCTGAACCAAGAACTGGATCAATCCACTTGTGCCTCCACCACTTCAATCCTCCATGGAATGGAAAACTCAAGCTATGATAGGAGTTTGGAAGGTGAACATAAAGGGTTCACAACTACAAGGATCAATGAGTGTAGACTCAAGATAAGGCAAAAATCTGCTAGAGTTCTATTGCTCTTCTTTTTCCTTTCGTACATAAGCCATATGTGCTCAATATATAGTCCTCCCAAAGATAGGTGGAAGGACACATCGAGACGTTTCGGGGAAAATGGAGGGCCAAAGGTCACCCTATGATTGCTTTTTGGGAGTAAAAAGTAATAAACTAGTGATTTTTACCATTTTATATGCTACCCACAGGTTATAGTGATGCAACTCGCGGGTACACCCACTGTAATGATTCATCTAGTGTACAAGGGAAAAATAGGAAAAAATAGTGTCTGAAGGATATAAAGTGGATTTGAGCCATTGAAATGGATCCCATAGGCCAAAGAGTGCTGATGCTCACAAGGTGGAAAATTATGTTGTAACAAATACTCCATCCTTTTTCTTCAAGAAATATACCCAAGTCTTCCTAGAAAAAAATCAATGAAAAAAACATAAAATATATACCCACTCAAAGAGTTGAATGACATCGGACTGCATACATCAGAGTCGATGATTTCCAAGATTCATTTTTCCTTGCTTTCATTGCTTGGAAATGGCTTCTTTGTATTCTTTACTTTTGCACATCCTTTGAAAATTCCTTCATGCTTTGCTTGAATTTATGGAATACCTTCAACAACTTTGCTTGCAAGAGATAGTGCTCTATAGTGCACATGTGCAATCCTTCTATGCCATAGTCCACTTGGCTCCATGGATTCATGAACCAAGGCTTGTTCTGGTTGGCCCTTTAGTTTGTATAATCCTCCCTCTTTCTCTCCAATCACTACTGCATCATCTATAGTATTTCCTTTAGGCCACATAAGAAATTGGCCATTTACAAATGCAACCCTGATTCATTTTGCATCTAATGCATAGATGGAGAGAAGGTTCTTCTTTAGTCCTGGTACAAATAGAAAATCTTTCATCTTCATAGACTTTCCAGAGTCTAGCTTATAGGAGGCTTCACTGCTTCCTTTTATATGATACTGGTAGTCATCCCCAAGTTTCACTTTGTGGGGTGACTCATGTTCAGATAGATTCATAAAGGATTCCTTGAATCCAATCATATGCTTGGAAGCCCCACTATCTATAAGCCAATCATTGCTTCCATGTGTAATAGTTCCTGTGAGGGCAGAAATCAGAACATACTCTTCATCACTTGAAGAATCTTCACTTTCATCTCTGGCCCTCTTCCTGGGAGGTTCATCATCCTCTGCAGTGTGAGCATGATGTCTTCTTTTGATGTTCTTCTTCTTGTGGGAGTTTCTTTTGTTCCTCGGACAATCTCTAGAATAGTGTTCCTTCTCATCACAAGTATAACATCGGAATGTGAGAGAGATCTCTCATGGATCATTCTAATTTCTCCCTCCGATTCTGGTGGTGGGGTATACCCTTCCCGTGAGCATTCCTCCCACAACCTACTAATGTGATGAGCTTCTTCCTAGTACAAATTCCTTGAATGAAAGAATTCCATGACCTAGGGAGACCATTCAAGGTGGTCATCACTACTTCTCCATTCTCTATATCTTTTCCCACAACTTCAAGTTGTTTTTTATTTGGGAGACCCTTGAAAAGTAAGACTACATGGTCTTTGTATTTTTAATCTCAACATTCTTCAATTGGTTCCGCAATGTCATCCTTTGATTTATGTTCTTTCCTTCAAATCGCTTGGTCAAGGAATCAAACATCTCCTTAGTTGTCTTTAGGGATGACACATGTGGTATGACATGGTCCTTGATAGAATCTGCAATGATCCTCTTGGCCTTGACCAAGTTCTTCTTATGTAAGGCCTTAGCCTCATCTCCCTCTGAGACTAGAACCTCTTCACTTATGTAGGTATCCAATTCATTCTCTTCTAGGATTAACCCAATCCTATACTTCCATGCTCGAAATTTATCATCCCCTTCAAGATTATCCTCAAGCTTGGTGTGGTGAGACATCTTAATGAGAAACTCAAATGTAAATAAAAGATTTAGATCTTACCACTTGATTTACTGAAACTGGATCTGGAGCTGGCTAGGGTTTGACACAGAAACCCTAAAAATCCAAACTTGGAATTTCAAACTTCTGTCTCGACAGGGAGATGCAATTGACTGAGGCAAGCAAGCTGGTGTGATCAAATTTTGAAAACTTCAAAAATTGACCCTCCAAAAGTGACCTATGAATTTTGGATCTGCAACCTCTGTCAAAATCTGGTTTTCTAGTCCAAAAGTCAAATTAGGGTTTGAATTTCCTAGAGATTTACCCAACCAAAAAGTTCAATCTTGGTCTCTAAATTTCGATTTTGCTGAGGAGATCAATCCTATGCTGAGAGCACTCCAAACTTCCACTTTTGTCAAAAGCCCTAATTTCCCTCAGCAGTGACATGCCAAAAAATGAAAATGCTCAGAATTAAATTTTGTTTCGACAAAAATATGCGCCTTCCTTAGGAGAGTCAGCCTAGCCTCCTGCCTTTGATGAACTGTGGAGAGAAACCCAAAAATTAGGAAGCCCTATAGCTTCCGTAGCTGCACAGTGTCTTCTTCTCAGGTTAGCTCTAATACCTTGTTAGATTTTCATCATTTAATTCAGTATGATCTAGGATCTTATTTGAAAGAATAACAAGCACAACAAATCAATCACATGAGACAACAGACACAAAGAATTTCACTGGGGAAGCCATAAAGGAGAAAACCCCTCAACTTCCTCAGATATAGAATGAGCAATGATACAAAACCCCAAAACAAAGAGATAGTCCTTCGCAACTCCTCCTCCTCCACTAGTGCGCACTTCTCAATTGTGTGAATGAGTGAGTGAGTGAATGAAATGAGAGTCAGACTCTCTATTTATACTTGACTTCACTTTCCTTTTACCCTAACTACACCGAAATCTCCTAGGAGGGTCTAATAACCCACCACAACATGACTTAGGGTCGACTCCACTAGGGGAGTCTAATAACCCTATCAAATACAATGATGACCTTCTCGATCGGAGGAATGAAACCTCTCCGTCGGAAGTACAATGTCATATGAATACAATATAAAATATACAAGTGAAATACATTCCGAAGCTACATATACATCAACAAGTTTTATATTTCTCTCATAAATGAAGCATCATCTGACCCTTCTTGTGCTCAGTATTCTTCCGGTGTTCACCACTCTAGATATACATGAATTGTTGTTCTAGTCTTCGAAGGTTGAATATTTTTACATTTTTCTTATAACTCAAATGCAAACCGAACCTTCATGTGCTAAGTATTCTTTTCATAATAGTTCTAGAGTACAAGAAGGGTCAATCGTTCCTTTTTGTGTTCTCCATTCTATATATAGGTGAATTTCTGGATGACTAAACGAAGGGGTGGTCGATCCTTTCTCTCCATGATATTCTTGATATTTGGAGAATATAAGAAATGGTGCTCGAACCTTCTGGTGTTTACTATTTCTACTAATCCTACAATGTAGGAATGGTCGACCGTTCATATTTCTGTTCACCATTTGGGATATAGCTGAATTGTCAACCCAACCTTCGTAGATTAAATATTTTTACATTTATCTCTTAAATGAAGGGTTCGGCTGACCCTTCTTGTGCTCAGTATTCTTCTAGTGTTAACCCTTCTAGATATACATGAATTGATGGCCTATCCTTCGTAGGTTGAATATTTTTACAATTATCTCATAAATGAAAGGGCGACAAACCCTTATTCTGCCCAATATTCTTTTCATAATAGTTCTATACTACAAGAAGGGTCGATCGATCCTTCTTGTGTTCACCATTCTGGATATAGGTGAATTGTTGGATATAGGTGTTCCCAATTCTCTACTAAATGAAGGGGCGGTCGATCATTCTTGTCGGAAGTCGGAATTAGGGACAAATATTTTTTATATGTTATAACTTAACCAATGTCCCGATCCCTACTATGTATTGCGGAAGTCGAAAATTTTCGGCCTAGCCTTCGACATAGATTAAATATTTTTACGTTTCTCTCGTAAATCAAGGGTTGGTTGAACCTTCTTGTGATCAATATTATTACATTGTTCACCATTTTGCATATACATGAATTAACGACCTAGCCTTCTTTGTAGGTTGAATATTTTTACAATTCCCTCATAAATGAAGGGGTGGCCAACCCTTCTTCTACCCAATATTCTTTTCATCATAGTTCTAGACTACAAGAAGGGTCGGTCGATCCTTCTTGTGTTCACCATTCTGGATATAGGTGAATTGATGGATATAGGTGTTCACAATTATCTACCAAATGAAGGGACGTTCGATCCTTCTTGTCGGAAAACGAAAGTCGGGAATTATCGGCCTAGCCTTCGTAGATTAAATATTTTTACATTTCTCTCGTAAATGAAGGGTCGGCCAACCCTTCTTGTGCTTAGTATTCTTCCAGTGTTCACCATTTTGGCAATACATGAATTGATGGCCTAGCCTTCGTAGGTTGAATATTTTTACAATTCCCTCATAAATGAAGGGGCGACCGACCCTTCTTCTACCCAATATTATTTTCATAATAGTTCTAGACAACAAGAAGGGTTGGTCCATCCTTCTTGTGTTCACCATTCTAGATATAGGTGAATTGATGGATATAGGTGTTCATAATTATTTACTAAACGAAGGGACATCCGATCCTTCTTGTCGGAAAACGGAACTCGGGACAAACATTTTTTATATGTTATAACTTAGCTGATGTCCCGATCCCTACTATTTATAGTGGAAGTCGGAAGTCAGGAATTGTCGGCATAGCCTTCGTAGATTATATATTTTTACATTTATCTCCTAAATGAAGGGTCGCCCGAACCTTCTTCTGCTTAGTATTCTTCCCGTGTTCAACATTCTTGATATTAATTAATTGACAGCCTAGCCTTCATAGGTTGAATATTTTTATAATTATTTCATAAATGAAGGGGGGACCGACCCTTGTTATTCCCAGTATTATTTTCATAGTAGTTCTATACTACAAGAAGGGTTGGTCGATTCTTCTTGTGTTCACCATTCTTGATATAGGTGAATTGCTGGATATAGTTGTTCACAATTCTCTACTAAACGAAGGGTGGGATGATTCTTTCTCTTCACGATATTCTTGGAATTTCAAGGATATAAGAAGGGGTGTCCAATCCTTCTGGTGTTTACTATACCTACTAATCTTACAATACAAGAAGGGTTGTCCATTCATTCTTCTGTTTTCTCTCATAAATGAAGGATCAGACGACCCTTCTTGTTGGAAGTCAGAAAAACATTTTTTATATGTTATCTAATGGTCATTCATAACGGTTCACCTTTTTAAAACAATGGCCAGATCTTTAGTTACAACATACAGTTTAACAAAGTGTTTGAATCAAAAACAAAATCCATTGGGTATGGTGTCAACACACACATTTCTCAAAATTATTTAAGAGCCCGGTGGTGCGATAAATCTTTCACAAAGGAAAAGTAGGTAACATATTTCCAGAAAAATAGCAATTTTAGGAATGATGGAAGATTAAAGAAAACAATACATTAATAACACAAAGCATCCAACTGGGATGAATTCTGAATAAATTTGGAAGAAACAACATTGAAAATATTTAAATGTGTGAATCAGGGCATATAAAATGAATTCTAACTCACATAGTTCAGTCAAATATGAGACAAAGTGATAATATAGTGTAACAGGAAATACATTCACAAAAGATAAATTAACAAACTGAAGAAAGTGACAACATATGAATCTATGTTTCTGATAGACCTGTACTTTTGATCTTCATTAAAGTCTTCAAAAAATATTACATCACTGTATTTTTTGCTCTCGGATCCAACCCCGATTACTTTGTAAAATCAAAATTTATAAAAAATGTTCTTTGAATAAACCCTAACTAATTCTTCACTAAAAATAGAAATTTCAAAGAAATCTCTAAACTTCAGGAACATTTGTTTTGTTGTTGACCAAGCTAGTATAATGTTTCTTTATTTGGGATGATGTAACACTCATGCAGTTAACAAAGGAACCGCAACTTCATTTCTAAATAAGACACCTGAATATTTGTTCTTGATATAACTTGTATTTTGTTTTCCCAAAATTTTCAACAATTTTCCATTACTCTTGATTTGGGATTTCATAATCCATCATTTCTTTTACCATCACCTCCAATTATATGCATTCCATGTAACATACAGCTAGCAGATCCTTCTTAATCATTAGAAATTGATCAAATATTTCAAAATTATCGGTCAATTGATCAATTGTTGTATTTCTAGTTAATCCTTTGACTAAATCTTAAAATTTCGAGTGACCCATACGAGCCTGTACTATTAAAATGTGATAATTTTATTGATTCATTAATTTTCCATCATCACTCCAAAAAGAAGGTAGACCATTTTATAAAATCCCCATAAATAATTTCTTAAAATTTTGAACTTCAAGGAGCACCTGTTGCGCTTTGTCTTGTACTTCTTTAACAGGATCATGCTTGCCAATAATTCTTCTTGCCCAAATGATGACTGTTGGTCTATATTTGATTCAAAAACTCTTCATATCTAATTGATTTAGAGTGTTTAAAAAACTGATTGTATTTTGAACTTTTTTTGAAGTCCTTTTGCTTAATGTCTCATTTTCCACTTTACACCTCTAGACAACTATGTTTGCTATAGCATCTTTATCTTCCATGAAATTCAAATGTGACCAGAATTTGGTGACTTCCACTGATATCGCATCCCATATAAGGTGTTTAGATAGATGTAATGGAAGCTTACGTGTCAATCTACCTTTTAATTCATCAACTTTCTTTTGCAACTGTTTTCTATCACTCAAAGCTTTTTTCTTTTCTTCGGAATTTTGAATTACTTCTTGTTTCAACTTCTGGTTTTTCTCTTTCAACTCATGTATCTCTACATCTTTTAGACTAATTTGTGACATAGCAATGGCCAATTCCTCTGTGGAGGACTTATCCATTTGTCCTTCATCTGTACATAGAGATTGATCCCTTGGCTTCTCTGGCACTTGCACAGTTTCAATCTGATTGGTATTTAACACTGAAATTTGTGACAACAATTCAATCCTTTCTTTTTCCCAAGCATGCTTTTCATCTTGTAACTTTAACATTTTACCTTTGTGATCCATCATTTCTTGATATATGGATTCCTTTTCTTGTTGTAATGCTGTCAACTCTAGAGATTGCACATGTTGATTATTTAACACCTTCAATTTTTTCTTGGGCATTTGAATGGTATTTTATTTTTCATTAAGGGGCCTTTTGGTACACTAAGTGTTCCCTGACTCAGCTCCCACAATCACAAGGTCCATTTGTAGTATTTTAATATTGACCAAATTTTTAGGATATCTCATCATTCAGTATATACTTTGCATGCATGCATGCATCCGCATGTTTCCCAGTCACAAGTTTGATGCCTCCAACACCTAGTCCCTAGTCTGCCAACACCCGGGAGCTACCTTCCACTCATTTTTATCCCTCCTAGTGCTTAGTGTGCCCAGCATGCACCTACCACCTGAGAGGGGTGCCTTTTCTCACCTACCAGTCCAGTTCACTTCAGTTAGCTAGCTCCCTTTCCTTGATTTGAGGCTAGACTGACTCCTAGTTGCTGTTGTCACTCCAATGGACCTCCGATCAAACTTGACTACCTATTATGAGTCCAGTTAACTCCTCATGCACCCTCCACTGAGCCTCCTTGCCTACATTAGTGCCATTACCACTAGTTACACTTATTACACTCAATTAGACTCAGCTTGACACCTGGCTGACAGTTACTTGTGCATTGATGACCACCACTGATTGATGATGAGGACTCCAAGTTGGATTCAAGCTATGCCATGCAGTATATTCGAATGACTTCCTTGGCTAATTCGAATTGCTCACTTATTGTGACAGTATTGTATTGTAATTCTACTATTCTAGATTATAGAGCACTGGTGCATCTCTCTTGCACAGTTTTTACTCCAATTTGTTTTACATCATTGTGATTGATTTACTTGTTCAATAGATCTGTTGTGACTAATATCACATCAGAGCCATGGCAGGGACAAGATATCTAAAAAATGCTATGACTATTTGAGTGAATTTGCTCAAAAATACTGAAGTTTTGGCATGCAAAATCTCATGTGCATTCACTCATGTGATGCAAAGCTGAAATATCTCTCCAATACCACTCTATAAGATTGAGTTTTCCACAGAATTCCTGAAATTGATACATTGGATCTTCAAGCTTGCTTGATTTCCAATCCCAGGTGTGATGCAACTCTAAAAGGGTGGATTGTTCGACCTTACTGTTCTTGTTTTTCTTATGATTTGCAGGTTTTATAACTCCTGCATTAGCATTCTCTATCATTGAGATGGATTCTTCTTCTTCAAAGCTACTCACTCCCTTCAATTATTTTGAATGGAAGAATGACATGGAGATTATTTTGCGCTCAAAAGGGTACTACAGAGTCACCATGGGCCTCGAAGTTGAGCCCATTACTCTCATTGAAAAATCCAAGCACTTCAAAAAATTGGATGAAGCATATGGTCTCCTTTGCCTCAATATTTCCAAGGATCTTCACTTTCACCTCAGTGGATTGACTACTCCAAAGGCGGTATGGGAGCAACTCGAAAATATTTTTGGAAAGCAAGATGACATGCGGTCTTTTCAATTAGAAAATGAATTGATTGTCTTCAATCCTGAGAATTTCAAGACCATCAATGGTTTTTTCACAAGATTCAATCATTTGTCTTTGCAATTGAAGAACAGTGGAGTTGTCAAAGAGGCTAAACAATTGACCCTCTCCATTCTTTCAAAACTTGGTAAAGATTTCTCGATATTTGTCTCTACTTTCAATTTCGGTTGGCTAACTACCCCGAATTGGAAGATGCCTACCTTGAATGCCTTCATTGAGTCCGTTACCAAAGAGCATGATAAGATAATTCAAATGGGTTCCATAAGCTCCAAAGATTCAGCCCTCTTTGTTCAAGGATCCAAGAATTTGAATGGAAAAGGGAATTAAAAGAAAGAGAAGCCCAAATTCGAACCTACCAAGGAAAGAGAGAAAAGCAAACCATCGGATGCACCACCCAGTTCAAGGAACAAGCAAAGGGTAAAGAGGGTAAAGAAAAATCTAAATGTTCTTATTGAAACCGTGGCTTTCATCCTGAAAGTTCACGCATGAAGAAAACAATAGATCAAATGGCCATCCTTTTGGAAAAGAATAACATAACTCTTCCCGACGGTGCACGAAAGAAGGATAGAAATGATGATCATGAAAGAGGTCAAGCACTCATGGATATTGTTTCGAAACCCACCACTCTACTGATAGATTCCAGTGCCTCGAATCAAATGGCTGCAAATATTGACTCCTTTTCTTCATTTGACCCAAACAGCTCCATCCCCATCCATTTGGTAGATGAATCAAAAATTTCATCAAAAGGTAAAGGTACCATCCATTTAGAGCATGGAAGTTTTCAGAATGTTCTTTATGTGCCTCCCTTGGCTTCAAATCTACTTTATGTGTATCAAATGACACACACTGGTGCATCGAAGCAAGTTACATTCATCCCAAACAAAGTTGAAATTTTTTATATTGAAAGTGGAAGACTAATTGCAGTCGTAAAAGGCAAACCATACTGCAAAATACTATGAGTTTTCACACTTTGTGCCGCTTGAAAAGCCCACTACTCTTCTCACTCATGGCAATGAGGTTAGTAGGATTTGGCATGAAAGGTTTGGACACCTTAATTACAAGTATTTTATTCTATTATGGAACAAATCCATGGTTGATGGTCTTCTACACCTCTGTTCCTTGAAGGGAATTTGCCCAGGTTGCATCATTGGGAAGCACCCCGAGCATAAGTTTGACCACGAAAAAGCTAGCAGAGCTTCTACTATTTTGGGTCTCATACATTCTAATATCAGTGGTCCACTGCCCAATATGTCAATGAATGGTTCAAGGTATGTTTTGACATTCATCGATGACTTCTCCCGCTTTACTTGGGTCTTCTTTCTCAAAAACAAGTTAGAAGTGCTTGAAAATTTCAAGGATTTTAAGGCTTCTGTTGAGACCACCACGGAGAGCAATATCAAAGCTCTTATATATGATAATGGTGGAGAATATATCAAGATTGAGTTTCTACAACTTTGTGCCTAAAGCAGAATTCAGATCCAGCATACAGTTCCCTACACACCCCAACAGAACGGTGTAGCAGAAAGGAAGAATTGGTCATTGAAAGAGATGGCTACCTGTATGCTTGAGTCAAAAGGTTTGGATGCAAATATTTGGGATGAAGCCATGAATGTTGCTGCGTACATTCAAAACCTAGTTCCACATTCATCTGTGAAAGGTAAAACCCCTTTCGAAGCATTCACTAGTCACAAACTGGATGTGTTCAATTTGAGGGTTTTTGGCTCCACTGCATGGGCTATAATTCATTCTGAAAAGAGAAAAGCTTTGGATGCACAAAGTATTGAATGCATCCTAATAGGATATGGAGAAGAATCAAAATCATATAAACTCATGAATATCATATCCAAAAATATATTCATAGAGTGAAGTGTGAAGTTTGAAGAACCGCTTCCAGATCTAAAACTAGTCGAGGAAAACACTATCGATCCACAGTCTCTACAAGAAGAAGTTTCAAGAGAAGATGAAGAAAGCATTGGATCTGATATTTCTGATATTTTATCAGAATTTGATGGCCATGAAATATTAGGTTTATAATCCTACCATAATGATCTTCCTCAGCTACCAAAGTGGGCCCAAAACACTCTACAATCTGCTGCTCCAAACATTGGAAATCCTGCTGATCCAAGGAGAACAAGAGCAGAATTTCAAAGAGAAGGTATGGCTCTTTCATTTTATGATCCATTATTATCTGAGAAATGTTATTTGATGATTGTTTTATATCCCAAATCATACTATCATTCCCACCGAGACCCAATATGGCAAACCGCCATGGATGAAGAGTACAGTTCTCTTCAAAAAAACAATACATGGGAGCTAGTTTCTCTTCCACCTGGAAGAAAATTGGTCCAATGTAAGTGGGTCTACCACATGAAATTTATTGCTGATGGCTCTATGAACAAATAAAAATCTAGGCCGGTGACAAAAGGTTTCTCCCAAGTCCAAGGAGTGGACTACACTGAGACCTTTGCACCGATTGCAAAGATGGATTCCATACGCCTAGTTTTGGCTATTTCCGCATCCAAGCACTGGGAAGTGCACCATATGGATGTGAAGAGTGATTTTCTACATGGATATCGTGATAAAGAAGTATACATGAAGCATCCAGAAGGATACATATCAGATCCATCATTAGTTTGCAGATTGAAGAAATCTTTGTATGGATTGAAACAGGTCCCAAGAGCTTGGTACACAAAGATGGACTCCTTCCTTCTTTCTCAGAATTTCAAAAGATACAAATCTGATCTGAATGTGTATCTACAACAAGTTAAAGGTAATTTGCTGATTTTTGTTCTTTATTTTGATGATATTCTCATTACTGGTAGCACTCTCCTTACAATCAACAAGCTAAAAGATGCCTTAAATCTAGCTTTTGACATGAGCGATTTGGGCTTGCTTAAGCAATTTCTGGGCTTGGAGATAGCTCAAAATTTTGATGGGATCACATTATATCAGCAAAAGTATGCTTCAGACCTGCTATTAAAGTTTAATGTGGAAGAATGTAAGGCTGCTCCGTTTCCATTCCTCTAAGGAATCAATCTTGAGGAGGGAAATTCTACACTGCTTGCATGTTGCACTATGTATCGACAGTTGATTGGTTCACTACTCTACTTGACACACTCAAGGCCTGATATTTCTTATGCCATGAGTGTTGTATCAAGGTATATGCGGTAGCCCCATGAGATTCATTGGTGGGCAGCCAAGCGGATCTTGCAATATGTGCAAGGTACGAGACATTTTGGCATACACTATGTTGCAGATTCTGAGCTAGATTTCATTGGTTTTATTGATTTAGATTGGGATGGTGATATCATTGATCGGAAGTCCACTTCCAGATATGTTTTCATGATTGGCCATGGCCCTATTTTCTTGTCAAGTAAAAATTAGGCATCCATTGCACTTTCTTCAGCAGAGACAGAGTATCAAGGGGCAGTCAATGCCTGCATTCAGGCAGTTTGGTTGCAGGGTATTCTTTCCGAGTGATTTTGGTAGCACTACTTTGACTGTCATATTTTGTGACAATCAAAGTGCTATTAAGATCTCCACAGATCCAATTCAGCAGCAAAGGACGAAGCACATTGAGATTCATATGCACTACATCCGAGAGTTGGTGCATGATCGCACCATCATTTTGCAATATTGCCCTACTGATGAGCAAATTGCATACATATTCACTAAGAGCTTCACTGAGAAGAAGTTCTCTTACCTTCGTTCACTGTTGGGGGTGATTTCCATCATGGTGGAGACAAATTGGATCCATTTTATGTTTAGCTTGAGGGGGGGCTTTCTTCCCACTGGGTTTTCCCTCTTTCCTCACTTAGCTTATTTTCAACATTTTTTGGATTATTGTATTGGGCTGACCTTTGGTCTCAGTAACCAAGGCCCTACATTTTATTTTTTACATCATAGCTGTTGGAGCATAGGCTGCAACTATAGTAAAGTTGCGAATTTTGAGGAAAAAGCACAAGTGTTGAAGGGAAGAAATGTTAAGCACAATGCGTAGTACGGCGCCAGATGGATGAGCTCATCGCAGATTACAGGCCGGAAATCGTGGAGCTCACACGCACACGTCAAAGGAGAGTGAATGTGGCCAAGTAGAAATCTCATCTACCACAATAAATGAAGCGACGGAATAGAGGGCTCAGCTACCCTCATTAAGGCTAAGTACATAAGTTATGGTTGCTCTGACTAAGGAAGAGAAACGGACCAAAGCATTGAAGGCGAAGGACAAGGAGCAGTGAATGATGAAGCGGCGCCCATACCCGCAATCTACGCCGAAAATCATGGAGTCTGCAGGAAACGGTGACATGACTGCAAGCGGCGCCTACAGTACACCTAGCCATGTCCACGGTTAGGGTTTTTGGGGATTACTGCTGGGAAAGGCCCACATTTTTGTAGAGGTGCGACCCTCAAGGCCACCTATATATATGTGTAATTCTAAAGGGAAAAGGTTAGACATTAGACGTAGAAAGATTAGAGGTTAGATGTTAGATGAGTTAGTTGGTAGCTGTAGAGCTAGTCACTAAGTTGCAGACAGTCTCAGTTGATGTCTAAGTTATTGTAATCTTTGTAGAAGAAGAGAGTAGATCTGAGAGAAGGGATCCCAGCTGTGTGCGTGGAGTTTCCCGGAAAGATCTAAGGCTGCAGCTGTGTGCGCATCAGGACTGTGTAATTCCCACTTTGAATATAATATAAGATACAAGTTCCCGTGGACGTGATTTACCCGTGGAGGTGAACCACATAATTCTCGTGTTATGATGTTGTGTTGTGTGAATGCATGTTTATGTTTTACTATCTGTGTTTACATGAATATTTCGTTATCTTTATTAATGAGTATATAAAGCAAATCCGAGAAGTTCCTTTAGAAGTTATATTCGTGCACTATCGAAGGAGTTGGTAAGAGCACTATCGCCGCAGCGCTCAGGGAATGTGTTACTGTGCTGTCGCACGGAAGCAGAGACGATACATAGTGTATCGGATGTAGCGGATAGACACCTCATTTGCAGGTGCGGAGATACCGCGCCGATAGGCTGGTAAGAGATTCAGCGTTGTTGCGCTGTATGACCTGTGAAAGAATCAGACGCTCCGTTCAGAAGTTACTGTGGAAGGAGGGAAGAGAGAGAGACTGTGGATTCTACGTCGCCCTGGTTAAGGAAACCTAATTCCTTATCCCCCCCATAGCCACTTCAGGTGAGACCTCGGGCTGCTGCGCAGCTCGTTGCTGAAAGGGCCAGTGAGCCAATGGGTGTTTGTTGCTACGCTTCCTGAAAACCCGGGTCTGTCCAGAAAGCAGCCAACAAATGGTTTCGTTGCCTTGTGACTTGTTTCCTTGAGACTTGTTATTCCGGCAACGTGCGAGATTGATGCGAAACCTAGAGAAAAAGGCAGCCAACAAATGGTTCCTTTGCCTTGCGACTTGTTGCCTTGAGACTTGCTCAGCCAACAAATGGTTCCATCGTCGGTTCTAACCCTATTATTTTGAAGGCAATGTGGTGCTGGAATCCTACAGCTAAAGAAATTCAAGAGTGGTTTGATTCAAAGGCTAGAGAGTTCGCTGAACGTGAAAATAGAAGCCCTAGGCTTCAGACAGAAGACTGGTTGCAGAAGCATGTTTATACTGACCTTCACGAAATCTTCTTTGTAACATTTGCACTTGAGTTGCATGCATGGATAGCCAAGCTAGAAGATACTGGACCCACTGTGCATGTTGATCAACCTGTCGTTTGGACACCTGAGCTAGTTAGCATTTTGAAGCGGGTAGATAATCCTATGTCCCGCGCAGTAGAATTTTGGTTGAACAGTCTGCTGGAAGGCTTCATCACCAAGTTTGCAGTAGATACGATAAAGAGCTTCAGCGAAGCTGAGAGGAGCTTCTTTAGAGCATACAGGGGTAAGTTCTTAAATTCTCTGAACTTATGGATTAAAATGCTCATGTATGAAAAAGGAAAACTATGCATAGCTTCCAATGAATAGAATAGACAAGTAATGTCCGCAGATTCTGATATTGATCTTGAAGTTATTGGTTGCACTCGTAGTGGAAAACGGTATAAAGTAGGCCTTGACCAACATTCTTTTGAGTCTAGCCCAGAAGATAGTCGAGCTCCTAGAGCGAGCCCTATAGAGAAACAAGGGAGTGATCATATCCCTTACCACCCTTTTACACCGCAAAAGCCAGATGGGGCTCAGTATAACCCCGCAGTAACTCCCTCTAGTAGCCCGCACGGTACTTCTAGTACCTCAGCTCCACCTTTGTTTAACCATCCCGGAGGCAGTGCTACAGCACCTCCACCTCAACCTAGCACAAGAAGGATGGGTGATGACATGAAGCTACTGACCTTTAGAGGAACAGGGCTAGAAGACCTGAGCAGCACTGGTTCTTATGTGAAGCCATTTGGACGATTAAGCAAATTAATGGTGATGCTGTTAAGTTGGTTCAGTTAGCAACCACACTAAGAGAAAGAGCCTTAACCTGGTTCATGAAATACTCAGCAGCACAGAATAGGACGCTTGCTGAGGTAAGAAATGCTATGATTCGAGAATTCAAGAAACCTAAGTCAGAATCACAGTGCATAACCGAACTCAAAGACATAAAACAGTTACCTATAGAGTCAGTATGGGACTTTGACCAGAAGTTCAAAGCCTTGATAGACCAAGTAAGCTTTGAGTTTGCACCGCAGCAACACAAGGAATGGTTCATTGCTGCGCTGCTTCCTCACATTAGACTTCCTCTGATGCAACAGAATCTCACTACCCAGGAACAAGCTTTAGAGATGGCTATCAAACTAGAAGCTTCACTAATTGCTGGAACAAGCAACGATGTTGCGTAGTTGCAGAACCAGTTAGTAAACCTAACCTTGCAAGTGCATGATATTAAGAAAGGAAAGGATGTTAAAGAAGAAATTTGGTGTACAAAATGTAGAGCACAAGGTCATTCAAAGGACCATTGTCCTGTTTTCATAGACTATATTGCGACTGGAGCACCTAACCCTTTACCATAGGCTCAGGAGTCTTGGTGTGAAATCTGTAGAACTAGAGGTCACAGACCACAAGAATGTCACTTGTTACAAAAATATGCACAAACTCCAAAGAATCTATATTGCAATTTCTGTAAATCAGTAGGCCATGATGAGAACAATTGCAGAGCATATGAGCTCATGATAGAAAGAAAACATGATGTTTATAGAGTACAGTCAGAGGCACAAGGACCCACAGCAGGTCCGCAGTATGACCAAGCTCGCGAAGGCCGAGGAGGAAATTATAGGGGCCGAGGACACGCAACGGGTTTTGGTTGTGGACGAGGACATATGACTTGCTATAACTGCGGAGCTCAAGGTCTTTATGCAAGGGATTGCCAAAATCCTACAACCATCTGTAGATACTGTAAATGTTATGATCATATCATTGAAGAATGCCCTCAGTTGATGGCCAATATGCAAGAAAAGAAGCCACAAGTTAACCAGAATATTCAGTTGATTGCAGCAGAAAAAAGAGAACCAGATCCTACAGTTAATATAGTGACGCGTAGTGGAGCAACCACTGGTGCGCCAGAGTCGGGAACTAGAAAACCAGCGACGCAATGGGTGCGCCGCGCTAATATCAAACCATCTCCGCTCGACCTGCAGAAGCAAAAAGAAGCATTCAAGCAAGCTCAAGAGTATTTCTCAGATCCCCGAACTTCAAGTTCTGTCGTAGTATCGTACAAATATATTAGACCGCAAATGCTAAGACAAGAGAACCTGGTACAAGAACAGGCTACTACATCGGGAAGGACTGATGAGGAGGATGCACTAGGAAGTTTTCATGCTTTCTTGAGAAACTGCTTAAAGTTGTTGCGCAATGAAAAAGAAACTATGGAACTCCAACACCTGTTGGATCAATGTCAACAATATGCTTCGATGAATACCCCGCAGCGTGCTGTTCATCAGATTGGGAGTCAAACTAGAACTGGAAGAGAGATGAGACTCACAGCGCAGATTGGAGCATTTGAGATGGACGAAGTCATTTTGGATTTAGGCTCAGAAGTTAATGTTCTCACCATGCAGACATGGGAACAGATGGGTAGTCCTCAGCTTACCAGATCTCCTATCCAACTAAGACTTGCAAATCAGCAATGAGTTTCTCCATTGGGCAGACTACCCAATGTACCTATTGATATTGAGGGAGTAAGAAGTTCTGCAGACTTTGAAGTAATCAAAATTCTGGATGACAGTAGACCTTACCCAGCACTTTTAGGTATAGACTGGGCATTTGATAATTTGGTTGTCATCAATTTGAAGAAAAGACAGATGACCTTTGAGGATGAGCAGATTAGGGTCATTGCACCGCTTGATCCCCTTCAAGGACCACGGTATATTGAACCCATTCGAGCAGAAGAAGAAGCGCGCCACATGGAAAGTTTGTACTAGATGACTGCTAGTCATAGTGATTATGTCAATCCCACAGCGGACGGCCATATCAGCTGGCGATGCGATAGCTCATGCACATTAGATTCAGAAGCAGGATAGGAAAACTGGCAGAATCACTTACATGAGGTTTCTGCAAGGCGTTGTGCCATGATGACCAAATCCATTCGATGGATTGGCACAGAATTGAATAACACTCCAATCTTTGATGGTTTAACTAAAGTAAGTGAACTCATACATACCTATGAACAACAAATCCCAGATGAGCAACGCATACAAGCATTGGATGTAGCAATGCGCGCTACACCCGCAAGATGGTGGGGTGCGCATAAAAAAAATATTGACACATGGCAAGACTGTCGCAGATTGATACTGCGCAGATTTCAGGAAACTACGGCAGAAGTGTTGCGCAAATATGATGGACAGAGTGACCCCAGGTCACACGTTGAAGCATGTATTCAGCAATGGTCAGATATTCCAGAGGATGAGTGGGTTCACCTATTCATCCACACATTGGATACAGTTCCAAGGAACTGGTACACTGAAATAGAATTGCGCAAAGGCACTATCACTTGGCCTCTTATGATGGAAAGGTTTCAACTTACCTTCATCATTGAGTCAGAACATCCAAGCATCGATCATGCTTTAAAGTGTATTAAAAAGAAGGTATTTGAACAATGTCCTTTACCAAAATATTCTCAACCAGATTGGGCTGTCTAGATGGAACATGCCCTGGAATGCTATAATTTCACCATTGATGAAGAGGATGATGATCCTCGCAACATCAATATTCCAGAATCAGAAGGGACGCACAAGGTCGAAGGCCCTCAGCTTGATATACCTGCCATTACAGAACACATCAAGCTCAAGAAGATTAACATTGGTACAGAAGCCGAACCCAAGTTTGCTTCTATAGGATATTATTGGGATGATGAAACTATTGGCCAGATTGCAGACTTACTATGTGACTACCAGGATATCTTTCCTACCAAGTTTACAGAAATGAAAGGCATCCTAGGAGATTTAGGAGTTATGCGCATACCTTTGAAAGCGGATGCCAAGCCAATAAAATAGCACCCGTACAGGTTGAACCCGCGATATAAAGAAAAGGTCAGAGAAGAAATTGATAAGATGCTCACAGCAGGTATCATTGAGCCAGTAGAGGAAAGTGATTGGATTAGTCCTATGGTCGTACAAGACAAAAAGGAAAAAGGTGAAATAAGAATCTGCGTGGACTTACGCAAGCTGAACGATGCCTCAGCACATGATCCATTTCCTATGCCCTTTACAGATGAAGTGCTTGATAATGTTGGAGGACAAGAGGCTTACTCCTTCACTGATGGCTTTTCCAGATACCATCAGAACAGAATCCATCCAGAAGACCGCCATAAGACCACTTTTGCGACTGAATGGGGCTCATTCCAGTATATGGTAATGCCCTTTGGTCTTAAAAACGCTCCTGCTATCTTCTCTCGAGTCGTTGTTGCTGTTTTTAAAGAATTCATTCATAAGTTTCTAGAAGTCTATTTTGATGACTGGACTGTCTTTGGTTTACTAAAGAACCATATAGGGAATCTGCGAATGATGTTAGACAAATGTAGACAGTATCAGATTTCCCTTAACTTGAAAAAATGTATTTTCTGTGCTCCTTTTGGTATTCTGTTGGATCATATTGTATGCAGACAAGGACTCCTGATGGATCCTGCAAAGGTTGCCATCATTGCTAACTTACCTGCACCCAACTCAGTCAAACAATTGCGCACTACATTGGGACATACAGGATACTACATAAAATTTATCAAGGGTTATGCAAAAATAACTGCGCCTATGGAAAGATTGCTGAAAAAGGATTCGAAATTCCAATGGACAGAAGAATGCCAACAGAGCTTGGACACAATTAAAGAAAAGATGATTACAGCGCCTATTCTAGTTTTCCCAGACTGGAGAAAACCCTTTCATGTTCATGTAGATGCTTCTTCCATAGCATTGGGGGTTGTGCTGACACAACCGGGAGAAGGAGGTATTGACCACCCCATTGCTTATTCTAGCAGAAAACTGTCAACAGCTGAGAAGAACTACACCACTACAGAAAGAGAAGGACTAGCTATGGTGTATGCCTTACAGAAGTTCAGACACTATCTATTGGGTGCTCATTTTAAAATGTATACTGACCATTCTGCTTTGAAATACTTGGTCAATAAGCCAGTGTTAGGGGGAAGAATTTGCAGATGGCTACTGCTCTTCCAGGAGTATGATTTTGAGGTTATTGTGAAGCCAGGTCGATTGAATGCAGGACCCGACCATTTATCTAGGATAGAGTCAGGGGAGGAACCTACAAATCTGGAGGACAATATGCCTGATGCGCAGCTATTTTTTGTTCAAGCAGCCAATGAGTATTATTTCGATATTCTTGAGTTTCTCACTATCGGGCAAGCACCAGTTGAGTTTACAATCCAGCAAAAGAAGCAACTTGTTGTCAAAGCCGCAAACTTCACTTTGATAGCATGCTAGCTCTATAAGTTGGGCCCCGATGAAGTCTTGCGCAGATGTATCTTACTGCATGAGAAGAACTCCATAATCGCAGAAGCGCACTCAGGGACCGCAAGAGGCCATTTCGCAGGAAAGCCGATTGCGCAGAAGATCTTAGCCGCAGGTCTTTGGTGGCCAACATTGCACAAGGATACTAAGGAATTCTGCAAATGTTGCAATGTGTGCCAGCGAACAGGAAAACCTTCAAGAAGAGATGAAATGCCGCTAAGACCCCAGATAACACTGCGTGCTTTTGATAAGTGGGCCATTGATTTTGTGGGACCTATCAACCCGCCAGGAAAGAGAACCGGCGCAAGATACATCATCACAGCTACTGAATACCTCACCAGATGGGCTGAGGCCAAGCCAGTTAAGAATTGCGACGCTGTCACTGCCGTGCAATTTATTTTTGAGAATATTGTCACTAGGTTCGGATGTCCACTGATTCTAATGAGTGATCAGGGCACATTTCCTGAATGAGACTATAGAGGCCCTTATTGAAGAATTCCACATTAGTCACCATAAGAGTACACCCTACCACCCTCAAGCTAATGGTATGGTGGAGGAATTCAATAAGATTCTGGAGAATGCCCTGACAAAGATCTGTAATCAACAAAGAGACGATTGGGACCTTAGAGTCACAGCTGTGTTATGGGCTTACAGAACCACATGCAAGAAATTAACAGGTCACACACCTTTTAGTTTGGTGTATGGACAAGAAGCAGTTATGCCCATGGAATACATTGTTCCCAGTCTCCGAAATGCGCAAATTACAGAAATGGCAGATACTGATACTATGAGTGAAAGACTCTCACAATTGCTTGCCTTAGAAGAAGACAGACTTTTAGCCGGATTCCATCAACAAGTGCAGAAGGCAAGACAAAAAGCTTGGCATGATAGGCATATTAAGAATAAAGTTTTTCAAGAAGGAGACATGGTACTCCTTTATGATAGCAAATTCATCAAGTTTCCAGGAAAGTTTCATGTACATTGGTTAGGCCCTTTTCAGGTGACAAAGATAATAGAAGGAGGAGCAGTTCAGCTTGCAAAGCTCAATGGAGAATTGCTACCCACAATGATCAACGGGAGTCGGCTCAAGCTTTATCACGACGGCCACTCCGCCCGGTCAACTTAATTAATTGCTAAAAGAAGTGAAGATGCCCAGTGTAGTTGAAAGAGGCATCGCACTTATCACAGTCTACACGGAAATCGCGAGACACTTGCAGTCTCCGGCTTCCCGCGCAGTTCCTTGAAACATCCATGCATGTCAATAAAGCATGTTTGGAGCGAGCCTATTTTGCGCTCTTGCGAAGTTTTTCCCCGGGTTGTCAAACCGTCACTCTTGCGGAGTTCCCTATTGTCAATTTGTTGCTTGAGTAGTTCTCCTCACCGTGGAGCCCTCCATGTGCACAGTTACCTATGCTGAAGTGACCCACCGAAAATTTGAATTACGGTAGTCCTATAACCGCGTCTGAATATTAATGAAGGATAAGATCGCCAATTAATTGTATTTTCTCTAACAGATCCGGCTTGATCTCCCTAAGATTCGCATTTAAGTAATGAGCCGAAGGCCTTAACTCATCTCCCGAAAGGCTGTCAGAGCCTGTCCATCGCAATTAATGCACCACAGAGGCGCGGGGGTAGGAGGGTTGTCAACTCATGCATAGGCTCCTACGGTTATTAGCCCCACTTGCCCGCATTTACTACCGCCTTTAGCTATAAATACCCCGCACTCGTATATGTTCGCGTTACTTTCCTCGAATTGTATAGTGTCTTGTTTGAGAATCTAAGTCATTGTTTTCAGAGCTGTGTCGTGCAGACTGCTCCCTTTTTTTTTAGCGTTCGTATCCTACGCTGTTCCGCCATTTGTCTGTTCGAGTGCTTGTTGTGTATACCGGTTCATGATGGAGAACCTGTCAACTGAAGAATCTGCGCCAATGGTTGTTTGTTGCTGCGCTTCCTGAAAACCCGGGTCTGTCCAGAAAGCAACCAACAATAGTATAGCTTGAGGGGGGGTGTTAGGATATCTCATCATTCAGTATATACTTTGCATGCATGCATCCACATGCTGCCCAGTCACCAGTTTGATGCCTCCAGCACCTAGTCCCTATTCTGCCAGCACCTAGGAGCTACCTTCCACTTAGTTTTATCCCTACTAGTGCTTAGTGCGCCCAACATGCACCTACCGCCTTAGAGGGGTGCCTTTTCTCACCTACTAGTCCAGTTCATTTCAGTTAGCTAGTTGTCTTTCCTTGATTTGAGGCCAGACTGACTCTTAACTGTTGTTATCACTCCGATGAGACTTGAATACCTATTCTGATTCTAGTTAACTCCTCAGGCGCTCTCCACTGAGCCTCCTTCTCTACATTAGTGCCATTACCATCAGTTACACTTATTACACTCATTTAGACACTTGGATGATAGTTACTTGTGCATTGATGACCACCACTGATTGATGATGAGGACTCCTAGTTGGAGCCATGCTATGCCATGCAGTATATTCAAATGACCTCCTTGGCTAATTCTAATTGCTCACTCATTGTGACAGTATTGTATTGTAATTCTACTATTCTGGATTATAGAGCATTGATGCATCTCTCTTGTACAATTTTTACTCCAATTTGTTTTACATCATTGTGATTGATTTACTTGTTCAATAGATTTACTGTGACTAATTTTACACAAATTTGGTTTGTTTTCTTCCTTCTCTTTCCTCAATTGACTCTCCAGCTTTGCTATCACAGACTGCAATTTAGAAAATTTTAAAGTGGATTGTAATAAATCAGAATATAGGACATCTCTTGTTTGTCTATGCAATTGAATCTTATCGGGTATATTAATCTCATCAAGCTTAAATTCCATTTTAGAAACTTTCTCATCATTCGCCACTGCAAACTTCATAGTGTTTCTTTCTGGATCCTTAACTGTAAGAAGGGAAACTTTTTGTTATGTCAACTTTCTTACTTCAGGGAACAATTTTTGAGTTTATTCCAAAGATTGCTTCTTCTTTTCAACATATTGTCAAAGGAAATCAAATATGGATTTATACTGAGAGTTACTTCCATATTCCTTTATTTTTGAAAAATAATATGGCTGCATATTTACAAGTGGTTGCAAAATCGAAGCAGTTTTTTCTGGAACAATTAAATCTTGTTCCTCCATACTAATAATTTCCTTCTGTTGTTCCACTTTTAATTTCTTGCTTGAAACTTCTTCATCGACTTCCATACTATCGATTTATGAAATAGTTCTCTTATTGGTGATATCATATTTAGCTGGTATCTGAACCAACATTTCCAAATTGCTTGTTTGATCCATATTCACTTCTTTCTTATCTTGTTCAAATTTGAATAAATTTGCCATTTCTTTTAATCCTTCAACTATTTGATGATAAAAAACCTTGGTTCTATTTTGTTGTCTCCTTTGCGATATAATTTGATGAGGATCATAATTAATCCTTTCATCCTCTTGGAAATCCATTATATTCAATAATGTTTCTACTATAGATAGGGATTCCTTATTCTTAATGATGAATGGACCAACTTTAAGAGGGAATTTCACATTTGATGATTTTTTGAAAACACTGAAATGTTCTTCTTCTGAATGCAACCTTTGTCTAATAAATTCTGAGGAAAAAACCCTTCGTGTTAAAAAGGCTGGTAATAGATATGGTGCTTTAGTAAAACCATACACTCTAATTATAGTATGTTCTTTATACAAGAACCAATCCCCTGTTTGGCCTTCTGGTGTAGGCAACAACATTTATTTCATTTATTTTAGCACTCGGGGCAATTCAACATTAAAAATAATTATGTAAATTTATGCCGATTGTATTGGTGAACTCAAACATATTGATCTGTTTAGGAAGGTCATGAGAAAAAATGGTACCAAGAAATTTCAATTCATAAATATTTGAACACAAGAACAGGTTTAGAAGATATGACTGATATATGAAATTCTTTAACTCATGGAAATTCACCAACTAGACATGAATCGATTCAGCTAGGAATTCATCAAAATTAAAATCACATAATGGACTCGATTGTGACTTAGGTGAAATGACTTGCAGAAGGAAACCTAACATAACTTTCGTGATTGAATTATCACTATATAGACCTAAAATTTGACTCAACAAGGAGAAAAATTAATGGGTATCTCGCTGAAATACATCAATACTCAAAGGGAAGGATATGTTTTCATGCGACTGACCATCTTTCAAGGATTGTAATAAAAAAAATTATTTTTCTTCCAGACTGCAATTTCTATAAAACTTTAATAATTGTTTTTCGTTAAACGACTCAGGGCTTTTGGGAAATGTTTCAGGTAAACCTAGACCCACACGGACAGTCTTCATATTGAATTGGCATATAATTTTGGTTGTATTTACATTAATGATTACCCTTTCGGCCTGCGAATAATTTGCCGCACACCAACCAACAAATTCGGGGAAGTGTAGGGTTTGTTCGGCACACAATTAATATAGAAAAGAACCAAAAATCAGAATTAATATTCTGTGATCTAATATATCATGCATTTTATCAATTAATTGTTGCAGGTTCCACACATTGTCCTTGAATGATAAATTAGTGGTTTCCCCTTCTCTGATGAATTGCATTGACAAATTGATGTTAGGTATTTGATAGTTAATTAAGTGTTTTAAGAGTCAATTGCAAGGCCCTTTATGCTACTCCTCAGCCTCTTATGCATGGTTCCCAATCATCATCTTCCAATTCTGATTTTTACCTTGCCTTGCCAATTTTGAGAACTGTGTTGAAACTATCAAGCCATGATAGGGTGCTATACTCTGGTCTATTCCGTGATCTAATGATTGGCCTAATATATCGGTCAGATCAATGGGAATGTTATTATATTGATCACCCTGGACAATCAAATCTATCCATACCACAACTTTGTTTAGGGTGCATATGGAGGGTCACATGAGCCATAAGCCTCTCCCTGGATTTCCTTATGTAAGTAGTTTCACCTATATTTAGTCACCATATTGGTTTGGATCATCTTTATATGACGTTTATTGTTCACTGGTTAACTTAGAGTTTGTTTCAAAAGATGTTTGATTTTTCGTCGACTGATAAGCATGAGATGTACTGGGTGACCAATTGGCCTAGTTCGAGGATTAAAATATTTCGATTGGTGGCGGCTAGTGTCAATTCCTGCTATTGCAACGAAAGCTTATATAACAAAAATAATAGCGAAGTTGATGGAATTGAATTTTAACAAAACAGTTGTAAGAGAGAGGCCTCGATTTTCATTAAAAAATGCTTTCGCACATAATTTTGGTGAAAGTGAATTTTTTGTCAAAGAACCTCGCAATGAAAAATAAAGGTGAGTAGCATATTCTTAATCATTAATGAAAAAGGATAATATGCTTTTCCTTTTTTACACCTTTTCTTTAATCCAACACAACACGCCACCACAAAACTCCATCTCGTGATTGGTAATGAGTCAAGCAATATGTCGGGGATGTTAGGTTTAACCTAGCACTACCTTGGCATTTTAATTATTAAAACTAGCGATAACTCGGTACAATCACCATTAACATAACATAAAATCTCATTCATGTGGGTAGAGGTATTAAAATAAAATTATAAATCATATATTAAATCAATGGGGGGCATGCCAAAGGGTGACTTCATGGCAGACCCCCCTTTTTGGGTAATATGTGGATGGATACTTTAATGTAATGAGAACATTTTAAAATCTATATTATATAAGCCCCCTTTTTCTTCATGTGGATACATACTTAAATGTATAGAGGGTGCATTGGTCTTAGTTGAGGTAGTGATAAGTTAATCGATATGTTAGAGCTATCCCATGAGGAAAATTGTTAATGGATATATTGGCAGGATTGTCACGGACCTAGCGTAGGGTCGATGCATTTTTGACATACATATGGGAGGTATGCCAATAGTGGTGCAATGTTTTTATCCATTTTGTGTAACTTAATTCGCTATGTTCCCGAGCTATCTTTTCCTCCAATTTTTTATCACATATACTTTGGCGTGTTTTATATCTAACCATATTGGTCTTTATGTGTGACGAATCCAAAATGATGCCACATCAGCCACAAAGTTCCAAGTTGTCTAGCAATAGTGTATTTTAGTGTATTTTTCCTTGGGACCAATTGGTGAACAGTGATGTGACTTAAAATGAGATTTTAAATTTCAAATATTTACTTTATTTCAAAATGTAGAAGAATTTTTTTTAATAAATAATCTTAAAAACATGAAAATATTGACAATGACTTGTACATAAAGTAATTTTATGAACCACTTATGGTAACTAGTTTTTCCACTCCTATCTACATTACTAGATACCCGTTCACATACTGGCATCCATCCCCTAATGCTCCGGTCGGCGCTGATATTCACATAAATGGCCCCCTTTGACACGGACATGGTTTTTAAAGGGGATTTTAACATAAGTTTTGGGTGATAGTTAGGATTCTAGTATTTATTTTAGTTTTTTTAATTTAATTTATTTTTTATTATTTATTTATTTATTTAATTTAATTTATTTTGTAGTTAATAAAGTTTTAAATCAAGTAAATAAGGCTTTAAAATGGATATTGTTAATAGAGGAAGAGTTGTGGTATTCCAAAAGGTAGGCTCAAGGGAGGTTTCTTTACGAAATTTTGGAGGAAGATGTAAGTGAACATGCCTGCGAAGTACATATCCAAAAAAGAAAAACTTGTGTGAAAATGTGTAAAATTACGACTGTATGAATTGGAAAGATGCGCCAAAACGGCTTCACTAAAAACATTGGTCCTAGGTCATGGATCAAAGAGAAGTATCGAAGATGAAGACAAAGCTAAATATTCTAGTGTTCAAAACAATTGACATCTACATGAAGAACACTATCTAGAAGTTAGGAACAAGAAGAGATGGTCATTTTGAAGAGGTGGTTGTGTGCCACCTTAAAGGAGTAAATGTGCAAGAGAAATTCATTCTAAATCTAGATATCACTCCCTAAGAAGTTGGTTTTCCATCGATGATTGGAAATAACTCCTAAGTCACTGAATGCCAATAATGCTTAGTGCCCCGACATGCGACAAAGATAGGACAATGAAATGCCACTTCTGTAATTTAGCCATAACTTTTGACTCATATATCCATTTTGAACATTCTTTATACTATTCAAAGGTATCGACGAGATCCATGACCTTGTAGTTATTTATCAGATTACCTGCTAGATAGTACATAAGTTTCAAGACACAAGAAGACCATATCATTGATAGCTAGAGAGTTCGATTTCAACAAAACATCATATGGTGCAAATTCTTATCAGAGATGCATGCTTTAGACTTATATGGTCGTGTGGGGTAACAATGTACATGCACATGTAAATTAAGGGCTCATCTTACACTTACGTGCTTACATTTAGTCCAAGAAGGGAATTTGAAATAGATGGAAAAGACAAAATTAGAACCCAAGGGTTATATTTATCTTGTATCCATAGCAGTACAAGGTTCACCAAAGAGGTACATTTAATATATTTCTTGTAATTTATTAATTATAAGAATCCCAAAATTCATTGGGAAATATGGAAGGCCAAAGATCCCTTTGGGTCTATAAATTGTAAATGACTCCATGAGTTATGGGATTTTTGGCCCTCAAACTTTTCATATACTATTGTTGAACTGTTGATGATGATAAGCCACATATTAGCTAATTTGACGCATTAATACTTTTTTTGTGTATGAATTCCTTGAACTATTTCATGTTCTATCACATGCAGATATGGAGTAAGATTGTTTCAAATTTCCAAATGGACTCTTTCTACAAATTTATGTTTCTTATATCATATGTTATTTCTATTCAATATTTTCTTCCTATGAGTTGTGAAGTCATAATGATATGAATACCAAGATTGTTCTCATATTTATATTTCATTCTATTACTATTTATCTGCTTCTAAGAAAAACTATTTGAATTTCGAATATGGATGTTCAATATTATTTCATTAACCGTCCTATTTAAATATTTCCCCTATCTAGGATAGCTAAGTATAGTTAGAAGCTACATTTAGACTAGCTCATTCTCAATCTCATTCTTTAAATAATAAAACCTTTAACGACATACCAGGCTGCAACCAGTGAAACCCCAAACCATTAATGGTTATCATGATAGAATCCATACGGGTTATTTATTCCAAACGTTTCGAGGTCTAATTCAAACTTCTTATCGGGGAGAACCCTTACTATTGACCCCGAGTCATTTCCACCCATCTAGGATAAATTTATGTGTATTATGTGACCATGTTTGTGCCATTGTTAAATTTGGTTATATCTAACTATTAGAATCATTATGCATAATCATTGTAAAAGGTACTTATTCCTTGACATGGTATTAGAGCTATATTTGGCTTCAAAGTGACGCCTTTGTTGTTGAGGGTTTTTTAGTTTGATCTTGGATCTGGAGAATACCTAGTTTCAATGGGAGTTCTATAACATTAATTATTAGTTAGAATGGCCAACAATTCACGGATATAAATTAAAAAGTTTAAAGGAAGGAATTCTGAGCTTTCGAAGCTCAAAATGGAGGATCTCTTTGCAGGTTGAGAGCAATGGATTATTATTAGCCATGGAACAAATTTGACAGATATTTCATCAGAATATTTGCAGAAAGTCGATAGAGAAACAAAGAGTACAGTCCAACTTTGTTTAGTAGATTTTGTATTGATGAATGTTTCAAGAGAAAACATTGCAAAGAAATTGTGGGATAAGTTGGGGAAATTGTACTAATCAAAATCTCTAGTTAAAAAATTGTTTCCTCAGAAGAAGCTATATCTTATGAGGATGAATGAGGGTGACTTAATAACAGAGCACCTAAACGCATTCAACACTATTTCCAATCAGTTGTTGTCTATGGATATCAAAATCACAAAGGAGAATAAATGTATTGGTCTATTGTGTTCTTTTCCAGACTCATGGGATATCCTGGTCGTGGCTATTGGAAGCAATAATATCACATTAAAAATCGACGATATGGTTACATCTCTATTATCATAAGAGATGAGGCAGAAGAACATGGAAGGATCGACCGATGATTCCCTGATCATGAGAAGTCAACTGGAAGATAGAGGAAAAGGTAAAAACTCCAGTAGAAAATCAAATTCGAGGGATATATCTAAGACCATATTTAAATCCCCTAGTTGGATGATGATAAAATTTTGGCAATGTGGTAAAGTAGGGCATTATAAGAGAGATTTTAAGAGTCAATGAGAGTCGAGAATAAGAAAGAAAGCCTTATACTCAAGAGAAAGGATATGTTTATTTGGCCTCTACAAGTACACCATAAGATCATGACTATTGGTAGATTGACTCCAATGCATCATATCATATGAAAATAGGAAGAGAGGTTCTGTGAATATGAGAAATTTGATGGCAATGATGTTCTTCTAGGAGATGCTTCACCGACCAGGATTTTCGGACAAGGTAAAGTTCGATTTGATACTAAAAGATAAAAGGATAAGAAATTTTCAGGGCTGTTGTAATGTTGCATATTCTAGGTTTGGCTTGAAACCTAATAACTACTAGCAAGATGGGAAAAGAAAGTGTGTAGTCTATATTTGAGAAAGATTCATGTAAAATGGTGTGAAGAGATATGGTACTGATGAGAGGATTTTGGACCAGAACATTATGCAAGCTATTGGGAAGAATAAATATCAATGGATTTATGAAAACATTATTTCCTAAATTCCACATCATATCTTCTTTTCTAGTCGACTCAACCATGTTATGGCATCAACAAATGGCACATATTGGTAAGAAAGGTCATCATGCTATGCACAACAAAGGTATGGTCGAAGGTATCCCTGATTTTTCTTTAGAAGTAGACTTGTATCAACATTGTAGATATGGTAAACAAAGTCATGTAAGTTTTCCATATGGAGCCATAAGGGCCAAGGAAATACTAGAGTTAATACATAGTGATGTGTTTGGACTAGTACTGGTCCCATCACTAGGCATATCCCATTATTACGTCTCTTTCATAGATGATTTATCTAGAATAACATGGTAGTATTTTTTGAGGAATAAATATGAGGATTTTGAGAAATTTCAAGAGTTCAAAGCTCTTGCAAAAAAAATATTATCAGAAAGATCAAGGTGACGAGAACTGATAAAGGAGGAGAATTTTGTAGAAAGGTGTTTGATTGGTTCTATAGACAATATGATATAGATAGATCAAACAAAAATCCATACACGCCTCAAAAGAATGGACAAAACATTGTTGGAAAAAGAAAATTAGAGCCTTCTCTTTGGTGTTGGTATCGCATACAAATTCTGGGTAGAGGCATTTGACACGACATGTTACCTAGTGAATAAGGCATGTTGATGGATTTGGTCGACAAGGCTCCATATGAGGCATGGGATGGGGAATTTCCCTCTCTTGCACATCTTAGAGCCTTTTGGTTTGGTACCTTTGTGCATGTCCCAAAGGAGAAAATAAGCAAACTCGAAAGCAAGTTTGAGAAATGCATCTTCATTGGGTACAAAGATGGAGTTAAAGGGTATAATCTATGGAATACTTTCAGAAGGAAGACAATTAATAGTAGATATGTTATCTTCAAAGACGTTGGAGGTACTTCTAATATTTGTGAGTATTTTGATTACAAAAGATCTAGGAGCTATGGAGAACCTCACAAAATCGAATTAATTTGCAAAACTAGTGGAAAAACTTGAAAAAGGAGATAATTTTACATACAATGTGAGCTGAATATTTTCATTAACTGACTGTCTAACATGTAAAAAAGTTAGTAATAGGTTTTTATTACATCCATGAGAAATTCGAGAGCATTAGATGGCTCAAGATGAGTGTACAAGTCAAAATTGCCAAATGGCCCTCAATCCCCCCTAGGTAGGTCCAACTCAATCCCAATCACCCCGAACAGTCACGAATTCTGGTGTGAAGGTGGCTGAAGCATGCTGGGTCATTAATGAGTCCAAGGCAGGCATGGGTGAGCAAGTAGACGAGTTTGGGGGGACCAAGGGAGCATTAAATGCTCCAAATCTAGCCAAAAATGGGCAAAATCCACCCTAGCGCCCCTAGTCAACTGAAATTCCCCAAATCAAGGAGAGAGGGTGCTCCAACAATTAATGAGGGCACACTTGTGGACAAAACAGGAGGCTGGGTGAACTGGTTTGCTTGGAAGTGGGTGTGAACACTCTCAAAAGTGGCTATTTGACCAATTTAAGTCACCTAGTCCAAACTATGGTGTAATTAAGCACATGAGCAATAAAAATTGACTATGGTTGTGGACTATGGTACTAAGTGTGGATTACTGTTCTAACACCCCCCTTTAACCAGAACTTAGTACAAGTCATGAAAGATAAGTGGGAGGCCTTGGCAACAAAGGCTCAAGTCACCTCATTACAAACAGAAATTTTTATTTGTCCATATGAACCGAGGAAAAGAAGTAAAACCTCATGGGATAAAAACTTCCCTCTAAAATGGACATGGGGCTGAACCTGAATTAAATTGCAGAAATCACCATCCATCACTCACTCCAAGCAAAGCTCTCAAGTGAGTGAAGGTCTTCTCAGTAAAGCACTTGGTGAAAATATCTGCAGTTTGCTCGGTGGATGGGAAATACTGCAATGAAATCACCCTGTCATGCACCAAGCCCCGAATGTAGTGCATATGGATTTCAATGTGATTTGTTCTTTGCCTCTGTACTGGATTAGTAGATATCTTGATGGCACTTTGATTATCCACCCAAATATTGGTTGGAGAATCAATAGCAACACCAAACTCTCGAAGAATGCCTTGCAACCAAACACACTGTGAGGTTCACTGCTGTCCTGTACTCGGCCTTTGCTGATGAAAGTGAAATGGTATGTTGTTTCTTACTTGACCAGAAAATTGGACCTTCAGCAAAAATAAACACAAAACCTGAAGTGGACTTTCTATCGATGGGATCTCCCGCCCAATCGGAATCAGAAAATCCAGCTAGTTGTAGTGAAGAACCAGCTGCATAGTGTACCCCAAAGCTCTCTGTTCCTTGGACATATTGAAGGATCCTTTTGGCTGCCTTCCAATGGATCTCATGTGGCTGCTGCATATACCTTGCTACAGCACTTACAGCATAAGACAAATCAGGTCTTGTATGTGTAAGATACAACAAACTTCCGACTAGCTGCCTGTAGAGTGTGCAATCCACCAATGGAGAGTCTTCAAATTCACCTAGTTTTATGCCTGAAAGGAATGGTCACTTGGATGCCTTACATTCAGCCATTTTAAACTTGAATAACAGGTCTGAAGCATACTTAGGTTGAATCAGCAATATACCTCTCTCAGATTGCTCAATTTCCAAACCCAAAAATTGCCTTAGCAATCCTAGGTCGCTCATGGCAAATTCACTGTGCAAAGAAGCTTTAATTGAGCCAATTTGTTTGTTGCAGCTCCCTGTAATTAAAAGATCATCAACATATAGTACAATGACCTGCAAATTATCATCACATTTCTGCAAATAAACATTTGGATCAGACTTGCATCGACAGAAACCAATTGAGAGCAAAAAAGCATCCATTTTGGCATACCAAGCCCTGGGGGGTTGCTTGAGTCTATAGAGTGACTTCTTCAACTTGCATACAAGTGTGGGATCCTCTTGGAGTCCTTCAGGTTTCTGCATATATATCTCTTCCTGTAGCTCACCATGCAAGAATGCACTTTTAACATCCATGTGGTGAACTTCCCAACCTTTACTAGCTGCTATGGCTAGAGCTAGTCTAATTGAGTCCATCTTTGCAACCGGTGCAAAGGTCTCTGTATGATCCACACCATGTATTTGTGAGTATCCCTTAGCCACTAACCTATCCTTGTACTTCAGATCAGAACCATCAGCAACAGGTTTGGTTCGAAAAATCCACTTACATTGCACAAGTTTCCTCTTGGGAGGAAGAGGCACCAAATCCCATGTTTTGTTCTCTTGGAGAGATTGGAATTCTTCTTGCATTGATGCTCTCCACCTTGGATCATGATGAGCTTCCTAATATGATGTTGGATCAGATCCAATCATCATATAATATTTATCATCAAGTTCACTTTCATTTGCAACGGAAGCATTGATTGTTTGAGATCTAGTCTTCCTAGGCTCTTGGGGATTGCCTGCCAATTCACCTGCAGCTTGTATGATTTTTTCAGCCCACTTGGGCCTTGATGGTGACTCATGTACAACAATGTCATCTTCAGCCATGTCATCTTCAGCAATATCAGAAAAATCAGAAGTGGAATCATCACTAATTTCATTAAGGTGTGGAGGAGAAGAGCTTTCCCCCGGTGCAAGCTCAAAATCTGGAATTGGTTCTTCTTCGAATTGCACACTTCTCTCAATGAAAGTTTTGAGTGTGGATGTGTCAAAGAGCTTGTAGCCCTTTGTGTCCTCACCATATCCAACCATGATAAATTCTCTGCTCTATGGCTCCAAAGCCTTCCTCTTTTCTGATGGAATTCAAGCCCATGCTCTAGACCCAAAAATCCTGAAATTTGACACATTTGGTTTTTGGCCAAACCATGCCTCATAGGGGGTTTTTCCTTTGATTGATTTGTGAAAGGATCTATTCTGAATATGAGCAGCACAATTGATGGCTTCAGCCCATAGCTTAGGGCTTAGATCCCTAGCTTCAATCATGCAAGTGGCCATCTCTTTGAGAGATCTATTTTTCCTCTCTGCCACACCATTTTGCTTAGGTGTGTAGGGGATTGAATGTTGCATTTGGATGCCACATTCCTCACAAAGATGCTGAATGTTATTATTCACATACTCCTTTCCATTATCAGTCCTAAGGATCTTTATCTTATGACCAATATGATTCTCCACTAGGGCTTTCCAAATCTTCAATTTCTCAAACACTTCTGACTTCAATTTAAGGAAGTAAACCCAGCAGAATCGAGAGGAGTCATCTATGAATGTGAGTACATAGCTTGATCCACCATATGATGGAGTGGGAAGAGGACCAATGAGGTCTGAATGTACCAATCCAAGTGGTCGAGTGGCTCTCCTTTCCATTCCCTTCTCATAGCTGCGCTCAAGATGCTTTCCAACTACACATCCAATGCATGCACCATTTGAAGATTTGATTTCTGGAAGCCCTTCCACCATCTCGTCCTTGTGCAATGTCTGGAGATATTTGTAGTTCATGTGGCCAAATATTTCATGAAACAAATTGGAGGTCTCGTTGGCATGAGAGACAAGAGCATGGTCACTAGAATGTGGAATGAAATTGGAGAATTTGTACATTCTCTCTCATGATCAGCATACCCTACAGCCACAACTTGATTTGAAGAAATTTCTGAGATTTCTACCAAATCTGGAGTAAATGTTACTCTCTTGGCTTCTCCTATATGGGTCATTTGATAAAATGATAGCAAATTTGCAGCTAATGAAGGTACATAGAGCACATCACTGAAATAGCCATGCTCCATGTCAATCCTACCAATCCCCTTGGTTTGGATTTCTGAATCATCTCCCATTCGAACTGTTGGGCCACCATTCGAATGCATAGAGGAGAAGAGCTCTCTGGATGAAACCATATGTTTGGAAGCTCCTGAATCAATGATAAAGGATGAGGGATTCGAAATACCTGCTACCAAAGCATGACACTTCTCCTTATTGTTAGGATTTGAGGTGCTCTCTTTCTTCCTTGCACCCTCAGGGACTGGGATGTTGTTCTTCTCCAGTAGCTGCGCCATTGAGTCAATGGTTTTCTTCATGCATGAGCTCTCTGGATGCCATCCCCTATGACAATAGGTGCATTTGGTATTTTCCTTTCCCTTCTTGTCCTCCTCCTTTGACAGATTCGAACCCCCATCTGCAGACTTGGTCTTGTCAAACTTCCTCTTCTCTTGCTGCTTCGAATTCTTGGCTTTCTACTTGCCTTTGTTGGCATTTGAAACACCCATTGCCAGTGCTTGGTCCTTTGATTTTATGGTACCCATCTGAACTAGTTTGTCCTGCTCCTAAGTGAGACACTCCATGAAGGTAGCTAGTGATGGCATTTGCCAATTTCGAAGGGTCATCTTGGCTGAGTGAAATGTGCTAACAAATACAAAACATTCTGGGCCTAGCTTCGAAAGGATGGACAGAATCAGTTGTTCCTCCTTCTTAACAATTCCACATTGTTGCAGTTGAAGCACTAGTGACTTGAACTTCGTGAAGAACTCCTGGATGGTTTCAAAATGCGCTGGGCTCAAGCTAATGAGCTCGTTTTCAAGCTGGTGGCCTCTCAGTTCATCAGTTTTCCCAAAGAGTGATTCTAGCTTCACCCATACTTCGTTGGGGGTTGTCAAACTATCTGTATGAAACAAGAGCTCCCTCGAAATTCTCAGGCATAGCAATCCATAAGCTTCATCAAGTCGATTATAGTACTTTGCTTTCTCCACAGCAGAATTTGGCTCCACTTCTGTGCCCATGGTTACTCTATAGAGACCCTTAGATCTCAGCTTGATAACCATCTCAGCCTTCCAATCAAAAAAATTGAAGGGTGAGAGCAACATTTTTTTTTCTTCCATCACTGTTGCGTTAATGGTGAGAAAACTACTGAAACACCTGCAAAAAACACTCAATTTTTATCTGGAAATCCTCTCTAGAATGCAGTTCAATGCTCAATATTGACCTGCAACTCACTAAATCCATGATGGCTCTGATACCATGTGATTATTTTGATCACAGAAGATCTAGGAGCTATGGAGAACCTCACAAAATCGAATTAATTTGCAAAACTAGTGGAAAAACTTGAAAAAGGAGATAATTTTACACACAATGTGAGCTGAATATTTTCATTAACTGACTGTCTAACATGTAAAAATTTTAGTAACAGGTTTTTATTACATCCATGAGAAATTCGAGAGCATTAGATGGCTCAAGATGAGTGTACAAGTCAAAATTGCCAAATGGGCCTCAATCCCCCTTAGGTAGGTCCAACTCAATCCCAATCACCCCAAACAGTCATGAATTCTGGTGTGAAGGTGGCTGAAGCATGCTGGGTCATTAATGAGGCCAAGGCAGGCATGGGTGGTCAAGTAGAGGAGTTTGGGGGGACCAAGGGAGCATTAAATGCTCCAAATCTAGCCAAAAATGGGCAAAATCCACCCTAGCGCCCCTAGTCAACTGAAATTTCCCAAATCAAGGAGAGAGGGCGCTCCAACAATTAAGGAGGGTGCACTTGTGGACAAAACCAGAGGCTGGGTGAACTGGTTTGCTTGGAAGTGGGTGTGAACACTCTCAAAAGTGGGTATTTGACCAATTTAAGTCACCTAGTCCAAACTATCGTGTAATTAAGCACATGAGCAATAAAAATTGACTATGGTTGTGGACTATGGTACTAAGTGTGGATTACTGTTCTAACAATATTAAAGAAATCTAGTATGGATATATCTAACTTAGATTCTACAAAGTGCTGAGAGGGATCAAATCTGCAAATCTTTCACCACTAAACTACAACACACATCCCTCTTTATTCTTTTTTTATTTATTTATGGGAGAGATAGACACTACCCCCCACCTAGGCTCCATTACGCTACAATACATTGATGCATGCATTCTTATTTTATTTATTTATTTATTTATTATGGGACAAACGGTCACATCCCCTCCATTTGGGTTGTATAAATGAGCCTTATCGGCGCAATAAAAGAGAAAAGGAAAAAAAATGCTAGAGTTTGAATGGAACGATGAAAGTCATGATTTAGATAAGTCATCTGGATCCGACGAAGAGGTGGAACAATTAAGTCTTGTTGTCAGGAAGTATGTCAAGAAAAGCAAAAACCTAAAAGTTAGATTCCACTAGATTTCTACTTTGCTTTTGCATTAATTGCCATTGAAGAGAATGCCCGGTTAGTAAAGGAAGTGATAAGCTCAACAAAGGGTAAAATATGGAAAAATGCCATGGAAGAATAAATGGAGTCCTTACAGAAGAATGAAACATGGGATTTGGTCTCATTTCCAAATGGAAGGAAACCCATTGGAAATAAGTGAGTGTTTAAGAAAAACTTGAATGGAGTAGGTTAGATCAAGAATTACAAGGCTTGACTAGTAGTGAAGGAATATTCCCAAGTCGAGGGAGTCAACTTTGGTGAGATATTCTCTCTTGTTTCTAAGTTAAATTCCATTAGGTTACTAATGTCTTTATCTACAACATTTTATCTTGAAATAGAACAGATGGATGTGAAGACAACATTTGTTCATGGTGATTTTGAAGAATAAATTTATATGAAGTAGCTTGAAGGATTCATAGTGAAAGGGGGGAAGGAGTTGGTCTACAAGATCAAGAAGTCCTTCTATGGTTTAAATCAATCACCTAGGAAGTGGTACCAAAAGTTTAATATTTATATCCAACATATAAGTTTTGTGAGAAGTCACGATGATCACTGTGTGTACAACAAGAAAGTGAGTCATTAATTTATGTATGCAATTGTGTATGTCGACAACATGTTGTTGGTCGAAAACAACATGGATCTAATCATGGAGGTGAAATTGTAGCTTTCCTCCAAGTTTAACATGAAGGATCTTGGTACAACTCATTTCATTCTTGGAATGAAAATTAAAAGAGATAAAGTAGGTAGAAGGATCTAGTTAAATCATAATAAATATGTTGAGTAAATTTTGAAATGCTTCAACATGCAAGAGTGCAAACTAGTAAGGTCCCTAAGCATGTAGCAGTTAAATTATCTACTGAACAATGTGCTAAGACACGAGAGGAGATAAGTGCATGGAACATATGCCTTGTTCTAGTGCTGTATTTAGTTTGATGTATACAATGGTATGTACTTGACCTGATATTTCCCATGCAGTGGGAGTATTGAGTAAGTACATGTCGACACCTAGGAAAGAGAATTGGCATACGTTAAAAGAGTATTTAGGTATTTGCATGGCACAATGAATTACATAATATTATACTAAGGAAAACCTTAAACTGATAAAACACTAAATGTACATAATTTTGTTGACTCCGAATGGGATGGATATATTGACTGTAGAAGTTTGGCTAGTGGATATGTTTTCAAAGTATTTGGTGAGGCAATCACTTGGATGAGTAGGTGGAAGTCGGTTATTTCACTATCGACCACTAAGGTTGAATACATACATGGAAACTTCTCATGCAAACAATGAGGCAATTTGATTGCATAGATTGTGTTCAGAGGTTGGGTTTAAACAATAAACTATTAGGTTGAATTGTAAAAGTCAAAGTGTAATATTCCTAGGAAAGAACCTTGTATACTATTCAAAGACAAATGATATTGATGTATAATACCATTTTGTGAGAGAAATGGTGGAGAATCAAAAAGTGTTGTTGGAATAGGTAGACACGTTGAAGAATATTGCAGAATCATTAACCAAGTCAGTGACATTGAGAAGTTTACTTGGTGTAGGAAATCCATGGGCTTGTCATCCTTGGTGAAGTAAACAAAAGTTCTAAATATGCTATGTATGAAAATAAAACTACAACTAGGAGAATGTTGGGTGTGTTATATTCTTTTCTACATGTAAATTGATGGTCTAAGTTGATAGTCTACTGCTTAACAATTCGAATAGAATTGAAGTCAATAGATGGAAGTCTAATTGATTGGTTGACTAGAATATTCGATTGGTCGATGACCATGATTGGTCGCTGAGCAGAAAGTGGGAAAGGATTCGAAGACCACTTGGACGACAAGAATCTCAACGAGTGATCAACTAAGGATGACTCAATCAAGTCAATTGTAATAGAAAAATTGTATTTAATTAGGAAGTTATGGATCACCATTAATGGAACAGTTAGCTGTAACTAACTCAAGTATCACAAGCTAGTGTATGTGTTGCATCTATAAATAAGATCTAATGTAAAAGGATAATAAGTAGTTGTATGAGTTGAGAAGTAGAGTGTAGTGAATTCACACTTGACCTATTGTGATCTAGTAAGTCGTTGTTGTAAACATTGGTAGGAATGACGATAATAGATGAACAATAAATTTTACTGGTTTGTTGGTTTTTCCCTGTAAAGGTTTTTCTAAGATACATTATGTGTGTTATGTGACTATATTTGTGCCATTGTTAAATTTTGTTATATCTAATTGTTAGAATAATGATGCATAGTCACTATAAAAACTCGTAGTCTAAAAGTTCTACGCTTTCAAATGGAAAATTTTGATTTTTCAGGAACGACTTTGAAAAAATCCGACATAAATTTTTCAAAATCATGGTTACAATTCTCAAACTCTAAAATTTTGGGTGTGCCTGGGGTTTTTGATGGTGTTGAATCTGTTTCTACCATCAAAATTTCCATTATAACATAGTTAAATTCAGATTTTTCAAAATAAAAAATGTTGGGATTCCAATTAAAAGCCCCCATCCGAGCCAAATCATCAAATTTTTAGACAAGTACTACTTTTAGGGCTTGGTTAATGTGCTTAAAATAAAAGTAATTCCTTATTTGTATTTTACATCACAATATGCATATGAGTTTGATGTATTTCTTTACAATTTCGATTTCATATGCTTTACGCTAATATAAATTTATCATTTAATTTTTTTTTTAGAAATAAATTTAACAGTGAAAACATGACCATTAAAATGAATTAAATAATTCCATATAAATTTCAAAGAACGAACTAACAATAGATGGTAAAGCAGACTTACTTGTTTCCAAAACTTAGGATATCCAAAGAAAAATGGACTTGGTTAGGTCCATGAACCACCCAACTAGAGGATGTATGATATGCTTATCCTTTTTGTCTCAAAAGACACCCATGAGCTAGATTATTATACCACTAGGGGGAAGTAGAAATCGAGTTTCTGATTTTTCCTGTAGGTAAGATTTCCCTTTAAAAACTCAGACTAGTTCTTTCAAACAAGTATGCTCCAAATACTTGACAAACCTAAAACATTAAGTGCTCATAATAGTGTGCATGCCACACCTAACACATATAATGCTCATAACAATGTGCATAAGGAGTCTTGTACACTTTCTTTTAACCTATTAAGGGTATCATCTTTTACTAATACATAGGACTAAATTGGTTAGGTACTCACAATTCCTACCTCATTCAATACTTCCTAGTGTTCTTTAGTATGATCATAGAGTGTCCTAAACTATTGTTAGTAAAATTGAACTTGAATAGTGTCGGTTTTCTTCCTTTGAATATTTTTCCATAGTTTCACTTAACCACTGGTAATTAGTTAACCCCTCATACCAACGGTTTATAGTTTTCAATCCTCTTACCAATAGTTTATGGTTAAATCCCTCTATCCATGATTATTCCCCTCCTTCATTCAAATGCTTTATTTCACATGAGGTAGCAATAAGAGTCTTAATTGTTAGGATATTCCTATACTCCATCCTAGTCCCACCAGTATTTTGATCATTTACATTTTCAGTCATGCATGCACTTTTAGGGTTTCCATGCATCATTTAGGGTTTGCATGCATTCCAGTCATCAGTCCAGCACCTAGCCCTCAGTTAGCCATCCCCCGAGAGCTTCTCTCAGATTCGTTTTAGCCCTCCTAGAGCTTAGTGCTCCCTTTCTCCTTGATTTAAGGAAGCCACTTGTCCTTTCTCACCTACCAGTCCAGTTTACTTCAGTTAGCCACCAGTCTTTCCTTGATTTGAGGCCAGACTGACTCCTCACTGCTGTTATCACTTCGATTGACCTCCGATGATACATGACTACCTATTTTGACTCCAGTTAGCTCCTCATGCGCCCTCCACCGATACTCTATCATTTAGTTAGTGTCTCCATGTGCCAGTTACATTCAGTTACACCTACCACACTCAATTAGACTCAGTTTGAATGACGGTTGACAGTTACCTATGCATTGATGACTCCACCGATGATGAGATAGACTACTAGTTGTGCTCTGATGACACTCTAGTGATCCTTTGATCACTCCATGAAGGCTAATTCGAATTGCCACCTTAGGCATTCGAATCCTCATGCATTGTACTATTTATTTGTCCATAATTTGATTAATTAATTAGTGTGTGTGAAGTATTTTTGCTTCTATCCGAATTCTACTGTATTATTATTATGTTGCTCATTATACTGCATTGACCACTCTTCTTCTATTTTCTTGCTTAATCAATTACTTTCTTGTGAGGTATACATCATCTATTAGATCTGTTGTGAGGATTTTCACATGGTATCAAAGCATGTTGAGAGTATTGTTTATCTCCATTCCTGAGAGTTTTTAGCAGGCTATTACCAAGATTTCTAGTGCAGCAGTTGCAACAGTTTCTGCATCTTTGCTGCAGTAGCAGTTGCAGATATTCTCTATTGTTTTTGCAGGTCTTCTACAGCTTCCATGTATTCAGAAGAAATCTATCCTCCTCCATTCAACTATGATCCTCTTTCTCCATTCAACTATGATGAATGGAAACCAAAGATGATAGCGCATTTGAAGATAAATGGTCTCTTTGATTATTGTTTTGAGAGAGAGTTTGAATCGTTTGAAGAAAAGATTGACTGGTTAAATAATGGTGACAGAGCCATGGGAACCATGATGCTTTCTATGTCTCGATGCTTGCTACATCAATTCATTGATGATGTTGAATCTCCAAAAGAGCTATGGGCCTACATGGATGAAATATTTGGCAGACAAAATGAAGGGATTGGTCCAAACCCCTTCGAGAGCAAGCCAAGTGATTTATTCACTCCCCTTGATGGTCTCTCAGATCATGAAGCAGTATCATCTCATATTGAAGTTGTCCACAAAGAACCTGCAAATTCTACACTCATGCTCCAACTTTCTTCTCTTTCTGTGCTAGCTCACACTCTAGATATTGTAGAAGGTCCTAAATCCTCTCTTGCACCAGATTCTATTGGTTTGCATCATGATCACATGATTATTTCAGAGGTAAAATCAGCTATTGGAGGTAATGCATTCGCTCTCCTCAAGCAATCACCTCTTATTTACTACTATATGATCATTATCTCATGCTTTCAGAAGGTTATTGAAGATTATGGCTATTGCCATTTGCTTGGGATAATTTCTCATGCACATCATGGTTTTGATCTCAACCATGTTGGTTCAAAGGAGATCTCAAGAAACCATGGCCATTCGCTTGGGATAATTTCTCATGCATCTACTGGTTTTGATCTCACCTCTCATGGTTCAAAGGAGATCTCAAGAAACTATGATTCAAGTCTTGGATCTAATTTGGATTCTAAGCAATTACTACTTGGGATAATTTCTCATGCATATGATAGTTTTGATCTCACCCCTGCTGGTTCAAAGGAGATCTCAAGAAACTATTCTTCAAGTCTTAAATATGATTTGGATTTCAAGCAATCATTATTATTTGATGGTTCCTTTTGGCATAATATCACCCATCATGGTTTGAAGGAGAAGACCAAAGACTATCTGCATATTCATGTTTTTGATCCTACCTCAACTGATTCGAATCACAGGTTCAAGGATCATCCTCATGCTTTTGGATTTGTTCTCATCACATTCGATCTGAAGAGAAAGTACAAGCACATGCTTTTTGAGCATGATCCACTTCTTCCCAAGAAGAAGATACCTCCAGACAGACCAAGCATCACACCTGCTTGAGTTTGGAGCATTTATTTTTTATGTGTGTCTTACAATCTGTTTTGAGGGGGCGGTATTTTTCCCATGAAATTTTCCCCACTTCCTTCGTTTATTGACTGTTATTATTCATTGTATTGGGTGACCTTTGGTCTTAGTTACCAGGGCCTAGGATGGATTAAGGGGGGGTGTTAGGATATTCCTATACTCCATCCTAGTCCCACCAGTATTTTGATGATTTACATTTTCAGTCATGCATGCACTTTTAGGGTTTGCATGCATCATTTAGGGTTTGCATGCATTCCAGTCATCAGTCCAGCACCTAGCCCTTAGTTAGCCAGCCCCCAAGATCTTCTCTCAGATCTGTTTTAGCCCTCCTAGAGCTTAGTGTGCCCTTCCTCCTTGATTTAAGGAATCCACTCGTCCTTTCTCACCTACCAGTCCAGTTTACTTCAGTTAGCCACCAGTCTTTCCTTGATTTGAGGCCAGACTGACTCCTCACTGTTGTTATCACTCTGATTGACCTCCGATGAGACATGACTACCTGTTTTGACTCTAGTTAGTGTCTCCATGTGCTAGTTACATTCAGTTACACCCACCACACTCAGTTAGACTCAGTTTGACTGACGATTGATAGTTACTTGTGCATTGATGACTCCACCGATGATGAGATAGACTACTAGTTGTGCTCCGATGACACTCCAGTGATTCTGTGATCACTCCATGGAGGCTAATTCGAATTGCCACCTTAGGCATTCGAATCCTCATGCATTGTACTATTTATTTGTCCATATTGTGATTAATTAATTAGTGTGTGTGACGTATTTTTGCTTCTATCCGAGTTCTACTGTATTATTATTCTGTTGCTCATTATACTGCATTGACCACTCTTCTTCTATTTTCTTTCTTAATCAATTACTTTCTTGTGAGGTATACAACATCTCTTAGATCTGCTGTGAGGATTTTCACACTAACTTGGACCCTTTCTTATCCTTAAGTAATATGAATACACCTTTTAACTATATTTTAGGAACATGGTTATAACTTATGAAGGGATTTTCAATTGATTGTACAATTAAAGAGATACTGAAACTGTTTGAAACTTGGATGTTCTAGAACCTACACTAGCTTCCCCACTTGTGGTATCATGGTCTCTCATTATTTTGGTCCCTCCTAGTTAGCATTGGATGCATTTATTAAAAACATGTTTGGAAATATTTACAATTACACCGTCATTATAGTAATGTCTCATGGTGTATCTTATCCAATGTCATATAAGTATTTAAAAAACAATTAATACCTAATTTCAAAAATCATATTTAGGGCAATATTTGGGAATATTACAACCTCAAGGTATAACATCTATTGAACCCAAACTCGTGAGAAGATAATTTGAAATAAATAGAGAGGGTTCATAAGGAATTGGACAAATATTTCCAATCATTTAGGGAGGCTCAATCTTAGCTTTGTCATCTCTGCCAATTGTAGTGGTACGATACATTACACTGCAACAACTAAATAATTCTACTAAATTTTGTTGGTCATCTATTCAAGAAACTCGGCCTTGGGTGCCAAACTATGACCAAGAAAATGTCTATCTAGTGGGTCTAAACATTCTATTGGGAAAATGGACAAATTCCTTATTTTTAGAGAGAATTTTTTAAAATGGTGCTGAAGCCTGGCCCCTCATTTGGGGAGGTTTCATAGTTAAGTCAAGGTAGTAGAATTTAACTTGAGGGATTGTTAGACCCCACATTTTTATTTTGATAGAATACATGTTGTAGTTGGAGGGGAGGACATGATGACATTGAATTAATTGACATAAAACATACAATTTGTACAACTTGCATTAAATATTATTAGTAGCATTAACAAGTAACAACCTGGTCCATATTTACGAGGAAACAAAATGAAGCACATAAATATGAAAAAAACACAGAGATCAATAATACTCAATTTCTATTAATGACTGGAATATGCAAGAACTGTAAAATGCATAGTGAATCGAACTCACTTGAATGGTGGTAACTTATCTTTGAGAAGAGATGTGACAGCTACGTGCATTTGCAAGAAGTGTCTTTACAATGAGGCCAAAAGTGCATTTTAACATAAAGCATCAATGAGAAAACCCTAAACATCCAAAACTAAACCGAGAAGATGAAACACCAAAATATTTGTTGGCCTTGATGTGGTTAGTTGATATGTCAAATTTTTAGGGGTATAACGTTTTTTATCTCCATTTGGGGTGCTTGGTATCCCGTCATAAAGGTCTAGTCAATAAGTAGACATTCCAAATGAATCGGTACATTCCTTTGGTTATCTACTGGGTGTTGCCATGCCAAAAGGACATCGTTTAGGGCCTCAAAACAACCCTAGGAGTCAAGGACTCGAAAAAAATGTAAAAACTGTCTAAATGGAAAACTATGTTTTGAGCTAGTAGATTAGGTGGGTGTCAACCAATGTCCAAATGTATCACAACCACATAAGGAGAGAAGTAGAATAGCGAGTGGGATTCCAGGTGATTGGGGAGTTGAGTTTTGAAAGAGTGAAGACACCTTGATAGAGTATACACATATATTAACTCATTCATAAATAACTAGAAGTAGGTTAATAATTTCTTGATTTTAAATGTACCTTCACATCTTCAAACACATCAATATAGAAGTAAAGGCCTCGACCTATCCAAGGGTTAATTCTTTATCGTCTATGTTTATGTTATATATTAGTTGAATGTATGTTAGTTACTTGTTCATTACTAGGTTGTTATTTAAGTTTTAAATTATGCTCATGTTGTGGTGTTACGAAGAAAACTTCCTATGGCTTGGGGCATACCACAACAGACAACTGACTACTACAAAATGACTCAATTCCCAATGCAATGCTATATAAATGAAAATGCTAAGATAATGGAGAAAAGACCAACCTTCAACCAGATGTTCGATGTAGATCCCCGTTGAGTTTTCAACTTCTACACTTGAACCTGCAAATTAGTCTCAACAACAAGTACAAGCAAGTGCATATAATATGTGAAAGACATTAGCATAATAAATAGCATGATCCATGATATCATAAGTAAATATAATCCAATGTAATTTAACAATATTCACAACATCAATTGGACGAGAAAATGAGTATTTCCATTAATGAATAACAAGAAGTACAATGTACAATCTCTTTCCGACAACCAATATAAACCAAGAACTGGGTCTCTCCACTTGTGCCTCCACCACTTCAATCCTCTATGTAATGGAAAACTCAAACTACGATAGGAGTTTTGTAGGTGAACATAAGGAGTTCACAACAAGGATCAATGAGTGTAGACGCAAGTCACGGAAAAAATCCACTAGAGTTATCTTGCTCTCTCTTTATCCTCCCTTCCATATGCCATAAGAGCTCAGTATATATCCTTCCAAAGGTAAGTGAAAGGACACATAGAGATGTTTTGGGGCAAATGGAGGGCCGAAGGTCACCCTAAGACCTCTTTTTGGGAGTAAAAAGTAATTTTCTAATGATTTTTACCATTTTACTTGGCACCCGTGGGCTTTAGTGGAACAACTCGTGTGTATGCTGGCTAAAGTGGAACAACTAGCGTACAGGAATAAAAATAGGGAAAAAGTGTTTCTGAAGGACATAAAGTGAATCTGAGTCAGTGAAATGGATCCTGAAGGACAAAGAGTGTTGATGCTCATAAGGTGGAAAATTACGTTGTAACATATGCCCCCTAATGTGTGAGTTCATAGAATGGTGCTACGATGGCCGAAATACATTTTAAATCTCAGAAGTGGAGTGTGTTAGATTTTCAGAATTTACATCAATCTGATCTAGGATCTTAACTTAGAGAACAACATGTACAGCATATCTACATCATATCAATCATGGAGACAATAATGCAAGCACACAAGAGACACAAATATTTACTTGGGGAAAACCATAAAGGTGAAAAACCCCAATAACTTCCTCAGAGATAGATAGAGCAATGATACAACCAACCATGAGAGATAGACATAACCTAGCAGCAGATCCTCCTCCTCCATAAGTGCGCCACTCCTCCTTGAGTGCATGTGTGAGAAGTGAGTGAGCAAATAGAGTGCCTCCCACACTCTATTTATACTTGACTTGACTTGCCTTTTTTACCTAACTCATGTAGGCTCGAACTTAACCACATAACATAATGCTAACTGGGCCGACCCCCAATAGGGTGGTCTAATAACCCTTAGACCCACATGGCCGACCCCCAATAGGGTGGTCTAATAACCCTTCGACCCACATGACTTATACAGGGCCGACCCCAACAAGGTGGTCTAATAACCCATCAAGTATAAGTTACGACACTTACAATATAAATGACGACACTTCCGTATAGAGGAATAATACCATCTCTATAGGAGTACATACAACATATATGAAATACATTCCGAAGTTACATATACATCAACACTCCCTCTTAACTAGGAAGGTATTTCTCAGCACAGTTATTCTAGCACAAGTCATCTTCTCTGGATCATCGTTACTAGATAATCGTCATTGAGTCATCATCATCATCGTCACTGCTGCTGCTATCTCTATCAATCTCTGAATCTACTCGTCATAGGAAGTTCTACAGAGCCAGTCCTTTTTCATACTGGATGTAGGCCCACCACCTGCAGGTCTTCATCATCACTGGCCATATTGTGGAATCCTCAGGACTTATTACGTGCGTCACAAAACCTCGAAAGAGCATCCCAGGCTGTTACGAGCACACGGCTCTACCTATAGGATCTCCCAGGGCACAAATTACATGTGACCTCACCACAAAACCTCGAAAGAGAATCCCAAGACTGATTACGAGCACAAGGCTCAACCTATCGGATCTCCCAGGGCACAAATTACATGTGGTCACCACAAAACCTCGAAAGAGCATCCCAGGACTGATTACGAGCACACAGCTCAACCTATCGGATCTCCCAGGGCACAGATTACATGCCATAGGACAAAACCTCGAAAGAGCATCTGCCAGATATCCCAGGGCACAAATTACATGCCATAGGAAAAACCTCGAAAGACTATCTGCAGATCTCCCAGGGCACAAATTATATGTCCTCCCAAGCAAAACCTCGAAAGAGCATTTGCCAGATGTCCCAGGGCACAAATTACATGCCATAGGCAAAACCTCGAAAGACCATCTGCAAATCTCCCAGGGCACAAATTACATGCTTATCTGCACAACCTGATCCACGGCCACAAAGCATCAACCTGATACTCACCATACATCATCCTGATGTATCCATGATCATCCCGATCATCATCACTGCAACATCCTGCTGCATGTCATCTGGAGCAACATCCTGAAGCTCGTCATCTATGATCATCCTGATCATCAATGCATCTACCTGATGCATACCAAGTATCTACCTGATACATATCATCATACATGATCCTCCTGATCATCAATGCATCTACCTGATGCATACCAAGTATCTACCTGATACATATCATCATACATGATCCTCCTGATCATCAATGTATCCACCTGATACAAATACAAATACATGATACATATCACCATACATGATCCACCTGATCATACAATGTACCCACCTGATACATATACATATACATGGTCCAAGCATCCAACGTGATGCATATAAAATACATACACATGATCCAACTGATCATATCCATCATCTACATGATGCATACATACATACAAAAATGATCCAACTGATCATATCCAGTATCCAACATGATGCGTACATACATACAAAAATGATCCAACTGATCATATCCAGCAGAAACCAGAACATCATCCTGATGCTCATCATCCAGCGCTTACATCCACAGCCATGTGAAGGATCCTCCTTCCAACATGCTTGGAATGGCTTCATCAAATGTGTCCATCACTTCTTCCTCGAAGTGTCCTCGATCTGAAGAACACCAAGCCTCTCTCTGAAGTACTCGAACTTCACCCTGGCTAGTGGCTTCGTCAACACATCTGCAATCTGCTCGTCCGTCGCAACATACAGGAGCTTCACAGCTCCTCTCTGCACCATATCCCTGATATAGTGATATTTGATCTCTATGTGTTTCGACCTGTCATGAAACACTGGGTTCTCGGACAGCTTCACACAACTTTGGTTATCACAGAAGATACCAGTAGCCTCCAACGGGAGATCAAATAACTCAGACAGTAGCTTCCGTAGCCATACTGCCTCACAACTAGCTGAACAGGCTGCAACATACTCTGCCTCAGCTGTACTCAGTGCTATGCAGGACTGCTTCCTGCTAAACCAAGAGATCACACCTGATCCCATACTGAAGCAACACCCAGATGTGCTCTTCCTATCTGCAGCACTGCCAGCCCAATCTGAATCAACATAATCCTACAGTTTAAACTTTTGATTCTCCTCATACCTGAGCCCATAATCCACTATACCCTTCAGGTACCTCAGAACATGCTTTACAGCAACCAGGTGAACACTCCTCGGATCCGTCAGGAACTGGCTCAATGTGTTCACAGCAAAGAAAATGTCTGGTCTCGTGTTCGTCAGGTACATCAAGGACCCAATCATCTGACGATTCATAGAGACATCAACCAGCTCAGATGAAGCATCACATAGAAACTTCAGATTCGATGCCATAGGCGTGGCCATGGCCTTGCAATCCATCATCCCAAATCTCTTCAGGATATCTACTGTGAACTTCCCTTGACCAAGGAAGATCCCACCTGCATTCTGCCACACCTCCATACCTAGGAAATAGTGCATCATTCCCAAATCTTTCTTCCGCTGCATGTCGACAATCAATCTATCTTCACCTGTAACAAACAGGTTGTCCGCATACAAAAGTAGTATCACTGGATTGCCTTCCTCAACCTTGTAGTAAAGGTTGGAATCCTCTTTACTCTTGGTAATGCCCAAACTGGATAGAAAGCTGTCTATCCTACCATACCAAGTTCTGCACACATATCTGACTACACCATGCTGTCTTGAAATCCATCTGGTGCATCTTCTATTTCATCACTTTTGTATTTCTCAATGCTGCCATCTGCAACATGCTTGATCTGATAGTTCTATTTGGAAGTCACAACAGACTTCCCTTTAGCTCTTGGGATCGCATCCCAAACATCATTCTTCATGATCGACGGATCATGGCATTCCATCCCAAATCCTGGGAACTTCAATATCTTCAATAGATATCATTGTTGATGGAACAAATGTTGTAGTTCTTCTTTTGTAGGAGATGGCATATGATCTTTCCTACACAACAAGTTAAATTGCATGATTAGAAAACATCTCATAGTTTTCAGAACGAATTCTTACACATAAATAAATATGTCATACAGTCATGCAATTATCTTAGCCAATGCTTCAATACAACATTTATCCATATTCCGTAACTTTCTAGATGCCTTCCAATCTCTACCAGAACATTGTTAAGAGTGTGCACAACTCCCAACATGTCAGCAAAGAGGTTTCATTCTAGATAAGTAGCAATGGAATGTTGTACAGTGCCATAGGCCACTTACCCATGTATATTAGTAGTATACTGTTCATCAATGCAACTATTCTAATATGCACAATACATATCCTAAGTCTAGGAACATGAGCATATACATCATTTGAACAATTTTTTTTTTTTAAACAAACAAATATGCATGAAATGATAATTAAAATACTTATCTTTGTTTGTTCGTTGGGTGGACTCCCTCTGAGTCTTTGCTTCTTTGCGGGAGATACTGGAGTCATAATATGAAGTAGCTTCTTCTACACCTTTCTGTTGTGGAATGTAGGAAGATGTTCAACTCCCTCTGAATATCTGCATCCTTGCAGAAGCTACTAAAGTGTGCTCCTTTGCTTTCTTTGCAGGAACAACTGGAGTGTGCTCCCTCTTGATCTTTGCTTCTTGGATTACCTGTCCTTGAACTTACATTCATCCTTGGTCCCTATGCATGCTTATTAGTATCATGATTGTGCTATCCTTGTGATCTCATATAAAATCATACATTCATTAGTATACTATTAAAACACAATAATCTCAAGCATGTATAGTCATGATCATTTCAAACAGAATAATAATCATTAGCATTCAAGGTTTATGTGAGATTCTTATGGTTAGTCAAATCATAAGAAGCATAACATGTCTAAACCTGTAATTACTCAAACCTATGACTCTTCAGGTTAGTTGAATCATCAATCAAGATAAGAGATATAATATGGTTAAAACCTGTGATTATTCAAACCTATGACTTCATGAATAATCATTATCAACAACACAACAGTATAAGATCCTAAACCAAGGTAGGATTCTAGCTTGATATAGGAAAAACATACCTGGATTAGCATGCTAGCTAGTTTATGTCTAACAGACCCGCATAATGTCTTTTGGTTCTCTTCAGTGACTTGTGCTAGTAACCTGCATGTCTCATATGTTAACCATTACAAAACCAAGTTATACATACCTCGTAAATGGATCTTCTATGAGATCCATGACAGTGGATGAATCTTTGTCCTCATGTTATCATGATCATATGTTCTTGGAACCAGAACATGATTTGTCTTTCTTGGTGTACCTTTCATGTTAGTAGACAACATAAACCTCATACACCATCACAATGCATTAGTACAATCATAAGTGTCAAAACCTTAATCAATGAATATATTCTATCGTGCATTCATAATTTTATTAAGGTGATACGACAAGTCTAAAATCAAGATTGTACTAACCGTAATAACATGAAGACAAACATACCATAAAGTTAATCATGAACAAATATCGAAACATACCTTGATGAGTCATACCTGTCGAGATCGCTTGTAATCTCCTTATGTAAAGCCTTATCCTCATCTCCCTCTGAGACAGGAACTTCTTCACTTATGCAGGTGATCAATCCATCTTCTTCTAGGATTAACCCAATCCACTTGATTTGCAAGAACTAGAACTAGACCTTGAGCTGGATATGGGTTTGTCAGAGAAACCCAAAAAATTCAAACTTTGAATTTCAAACTTCTGACATGATAGAAATATGTGCCTTGATGAGCTGATCAAGTTGGTATATTCAGAATTTGAAAACTGCAAAGTTTCACTCCTCAATTTTTCTTTTGAAACTTCTGGATTCACTAGACGTGACCCTAAACTGGGGTTTGATGAAGCCCACTCTTCTTCCCATTCAAAATGTTTGATCCAAATCTCTAAGCTTCTATTTTTCTGAGGAGCTTCCAGCCGTGGTCACAGATTTCAAAAATTTCCATTTTTACAGAAGCCCTAATTTTCCACTTTTCTGATCAAAGTCCCGAACTAGGGTCTAATCAAGCCCGGCCTTCTTCCCAACCAAAAATTCTGATCTTGGTCTCTAAATTTCTATTTTGATGAGTAGCATCCAGCCGTGGTCTCTGATTACAAAAATTCCAACTTTCTCCAAAGCCCTAAATTCCGGAAGCCATGAATGAAGGTACCAAAAAATAATTCTGTTTTGACAGAAATATGTACCTGATTGTTTCTGGTATAACTCCGAAATTTTTGATCCACAGGGTCTGAAAAAAGTTTCCTGAGATAGCCTGACCTGTTATCTTTCCATCCTGACAGCTATGACCTCAATTGGATTCTCTGAGAGAGAGTTATGCCAAATGTCGCAACGTAACCTGTTTTGGGATAAAATAGGAGAGCGAACTTGTACGGCGTGCCACGTGTCACTGTTTTAATTTCGGCCTCTAAAAACGTTTTCTGAGATATCTCGGCCTGTGACCTTTCCATCCTGACAGGTCTGACCTCAATTGGACTCTCTAAGAGAGAGTTATGCCAAATGTCGCAACGTGACCTGTTTATGGGATAATACAGGAGAGCGAACTTGTACGGCGTGCCACGTGTCACTGGTTCAACTTCGGCCTCTGAAAAAGTTTTCTGAGATAGTACAGACTGTGTACTACCTGTCACTATTTACTAAATTTCATTTGGAGCTTCCTAGCCCAAGATATGACCTTTTTCCCAAGGTCACCTGATTTTGACTCAGATCTGGAAGAGGCAGAAACCCTATATTGTACAGATCATAAATCACAAAGTACAACGAATTAGAGGTTTTCCTTTGGACACAAGATACCTGGAGATCTTAGCTTCGGCCTGTAACAATTTCAGATCCGAAAACTTCGCCAAAACGGATTTATAGCGAAAGTGATACGATGACTGGTTTTTGCTATATCAAGCCCTAGCATCGTAAGTGCAACAAGTGTCATACATGCCATATCATGCCTTCTTTCAGGCTAGCTCTGATACCATGTTAGATTTTCAGAATTTACATCAATCTGATCTAGGATCTTAACTGAGAGAATAACATGTACAACATATCTACAGCATATCAATCATGGAGACAATAATGCAAGCACACAAGAGACACAAAGATTTACTTGGGGAAAACCATAAAGGTGAAAAACCCCAATAACTTCCTCAGAGATAGATAGAGCAATGATACAACCAACCATGAGAGATAGACATAACCTAGCAGCAGATCCTCCTCCTACATAAGTGCGCCACTCCTCCTTGAGTGCATGTGTGAGAAGTGAGTGAGAAAATAGAGTGCCTCCCATACTCTATTTATACTTGACTTGACTTGCCTTTTTTACCTAACTCATGTAGGCTCAAACTTAACCACATAACATAATGCTAACTGGGCCGACCCCCAATAGGGTGGTCTAATAACCCTTAGACCCACATGGCCGACCCCCAATAGGGTGGTCTAATAACCCTTCGAACCACATGACTTATACAGGGCCGACCCCAACAAGGTGGTCTAATAACCCATCAAGTATAAGTTACGACACTTACAATATAAATGATGACACTTCCGTATAGAGGAATAATACCATCTCTATAGGAGTACATACAACGTATATGAAATACATTCCGAAGTTACATATACATCAACAGAGTGATGGATACACAACTAGAGAGAGTAGCTCACTTGTCATAATACAATAGTATCTCTGAGTACATGTCGATATAGTACAACAATCTGATACAATGGACATGAATAGGCAGTACATCATGAATATATGTCATAAGTGATCATAGACATAACCATCGACAGTAAGATATGGTCTCCTACTGAAAAGGAAACGACTGGTGCAAACTGGAAGTATAAACTACTGATGTATGAGAGGTGATATCTCAGATGTAAAGTCACGATCATAAGTAGCATACTGAATGCCACTATCTCCTGGGGTATTCTATGCAAATCATCTACGGTGCAAGTCCCATCAAGTGAATAAAGGTGTTGAGGTCAAACCTGATGTGACATCATCTGATTACTGGTCAATGATGTATATCATTAACAGACGTGAGATAACCCACCGATAATGAAAATGGGAATCAAGGCATAGAGTACAATCATTGGAGTGTGAATAGATGTGTTGAAGTCGAACACTAAGATGAATCCATCGATCAAGGGACTTTGATGTATTCCCAAAACTGTCGATGGCAAGAGAACCTACCACTAAGGACTACAAGCCTCAAGGTACTCAACCGAACTCCAAGTCTCAAATTCTGGAATAAATGGGTTGAAGTCGATGGAATGAAAATCGCTAGAAGGAGGGAATTAAGGCATCCCCCATCAACCAGCACGAGGTAACATCTACGTTGAAAGATTTGGAAGAACTCAGGTGAAACGGAATAACTCAATAAGGATGGCCGACATGCAATAGTTAAGAGATCTGAGGAGTGGCCGAATCTGGTTTCAAGACTTCCTTTGAACAAGAGCATGAGAAGATGGATAGACTCAGGAAGCATAGACTCGACATAAACTGTGCGATGCAGGAGGCATAAAAAAGGGGCTCCATAGTGACTAGAAGCTTAACCAATTAGTGGAGTAAAACTAAGAAACGAGTACAGCTCCTAAGGTCCTACTATAGTCCCGACTCATAATGTATGGAGTGGAATGAATGCTCTGTTCAAAGTTGACACAACAACTGCCAAAAACAAGAAGTAAATATTCTCCCATCCGACTTTTTGGAATATTTGATTTTTTTGGTCTTTTTCATATTTGGAAAGCTTGAAAAACAATAAAATTGCTTATACTACAACAAATGAGGGAATGAGTGTCAAGCAGTGGGCAGACTAGTCCGAAGCAGTGGAACATACTTATGATCAATGCAAGGAAGCATAAGCAAGATGTAGACACTCGGGGGGTGTTCCCTCAGGGTCAAAAGGTCATCAAATTGTGAAGGGAAAATGGAAGCTCTGCAAGGCTCAATAAGGAAAGTGCTCAGGCACCAAGCTAACAATTGAGTAAGCGGAAGCCGGCACAAGGCTCAAGCGACAAGCAGGATGATGCAATACACTCACAACTTGATACAAAATGGGGGGAGTCCTTATGTGAGATGGCTAGCATAAGACAAAGTAGAGTATGAGTCTTTATCGCAAAGTCATGGCGTGACTACAAAGGACTCCTGATCTTAAGGAAAAACAATGGCATGGGCACCATAATGCAGGCGGGGTTCTAACTAGGGTACCCATGTTTAGAAAGGCCCTACCACCAAATAATGACACTTCTATAACAGTGTGAAGGCTCTGTGTCAGTTAAGAAGCGGGGTCGAACCTAGGGTTAATGAAAATCGTCAAAAGGTTGAATGCATAATGCATGTGAAAATGACATCTAACCTATATGCCAGGTGTGAAATATACCTGCCGTAGGCATGAAATGATCAAAAAGCAACTCTTGTCGAAGAAATCTGGTAAAAATGCTACTCCAAGACATTACATTAGTCCAAAAAAGCTTAAAACGGCGAAAACTATAGACAAGTGGGTTTCCAAAACTATAAATAGTAATAAAAATTACAATTTACAATTCATTTTCACTTTTTACCCAATTTGGAGTTTTTGGTTAGTTTTCACCTTGGATTTCAGTTGTTGATTATGGGATCTACGAGCATCTGTTCGTCGAGCCGTCTGGAGCGGGTAAGCTATCTCATCCTCCTCTTTCATTTAATAAATTTTATTTCAATTTTCATTGTTAAATGTTTATAAAGGGGAAGCCCTATTTGGTTACAGTGCTACCCGCGGGCTATAAGCATACAGGTCGCGAGTAGGGCCTGGTACTCACAGTCAACGCATGCGTTGACCGCGGGTACCCGCCTCTATGAGCTAATTATCCCATAGGTACTGCCATAAGGTTGGTTTTTTAAATGAAAATGACTAAACTCTTGGTTTCTCTTCCTCCAGGATGGTTCTAGAATGGAGAGAAAGGGAGCATGACCTTGTGGATGAGGCTGTCTGCAATGATTTTCCTGCACAACAATATTTACAAGCATGTGGGATTTTCAATTTTGGAACATTGGGGGTTTGAGGACCCAAAACCAAGTGCTTTGTCGCTTGATAGAATACTGGGATGCAGATGCACAAAACTTCAACCTAGATGGTCAAATACTCTCCTTGGAGGTAGATGACATTTACTTTATTACTGGATTGTCCCGTCGAGGTGAAGTGGCAAGTCTTCAATCTCGTACTATGGGTGGTGGGATCACCATTCCCGACTACATAGAGCGGTACTGTCTTCTCAACACTCGGAAGGTGGGGATTCAGGTACCCATTGCAGCTATAGTCAATCTGAGTATGAAGATTATAGTGGCTACCCTTGTGTGGATTATAGGTTCGGCATCTCTACACCAGGCTTCAAGGCCGGTGATGTTCTACGCCTCACAGTGTATGCGGCCCATGGTATGGTATTGGTGCACAATGTTACTAGGGTCCATGAAGACCTAGTTAACGGAGTGCAAGCATGGAGAGGCAAAAAAATTTGGATACGCAGTATACTATGCAGCTTCTTCTTCAAGCGAGCTTTGGGGCTCAGTCCGAGGGTGGAAGTCCCTCCTCATAGTCTCCGTGACCCAGCCTTGACCCGGTGGGAAGAGGTCTTGACATGATAGGGTGGTGGGCAGTAGGAATCACCATATATAGATGAGTTCTTTCACTGGTGGGACCGACAGGTCATAGCCATTGACGACTACCCCTATGCAGGGATAGACTTCCGTGGTGATCGCGACATGCCGCTTCCTCCAGGAGCTGTGTTTGGAGACATTGGTAAGTGACTCTTTTTATGTTTTTGTGTATTAATGTTTTGGGGATTTTTTATTATATATGAAAATGCAAAAATCTTTTTGGGGTAGTATCACCTATTAATATTCTATTGTTTTCTCGCAGATATGGGTCCGCGACGACCAGATGGTTTCTCGAGACATTGTCGACGGTTCAGGGGTGGGGAAGTAGTCAACGCTATAGCAGAGCATACATTAGAGACTGTGCGAGTCAACCTGACCCGTATGGTCAACAGGGTACCCATGATCGAGGTAGTGTGGCTACCATAGGACATGCAGTGCCATGTTGTGGGAGTACTGAGTCCTTGGGTGCGACTACTGCAACGTGTAGCCAACGCAGTACATTATTGCTATCAGACACATCTGCTGAGGCAGCAAGGCCTCCTCGTGGGGCTTAGACATCTCAGGGTCCCATATTTTTTGTATCGATATGGATATTTTTTAGGGCTAGGGGCTCCAGTTTTGTAATATGACACTACCATTTTGGACATGATATTTATATATAAACTATGGTTCTCCGGTTCTACTATGTGTGTATGTACAAATGTATGAATGTATGTTTATTTGTGTGCTTCATTATGAATGTGACAAATGCCAATCTAGGACATAGTTAGCATATGCATCAGATACATGATTAAAATTTCTCGGAACATAAATGTATGTAATAGAAACAAAATGTCGTTCCAAGAGTCTTACCCTTGAGAATCTCCGTAATAAAGTAGGATCCCTCACATGGTATTGACCATTCAACCGAGACACAACCAGTTGTGAATCTAGGTGGACTTCTAAAAACTGGATACCATGCGAAATAGCATCCCGAAGTAACTCAACCACAGCACTGTGCTCGACCACATTGTTAGATGTAGGACCGAGGCAAGCACCTCCCGAAGACACAACTAGGTGGTCAGGCGAATAAATAACCCACACAACAGAAGAAAGCTGCTGTGTATGACAGCTAGCACCAGCCATGAATCCTAAGAACAAAGGAGATTCGTCTGACATCTGTCAACCAAATGGAAACGAATTAGTAGACACAAAAAACATAAATAAATCTAAACTATGTACAGAAGCAACTATACAATAGTATACAAAAGTATCAGCTCGCGCTAGAAGCTCAAGCATAATACCGCTTGAGGTAGAGTCCATTTCTAGGCTCCTTCAAGACATTCCCCTCATAATATTCTAATTCGTAGGCTCCTTTTTCTAGGACACGCCTCATGATGTAAGGACCATGCCACATGGGGTTAAACTTGCCCTCCCCCAAGGGTTCTTTAGCTTGGTCATATAAAAGGACCAAGTCACCTTCAGCATATTGCCGAGGATGGATAGACCTATCTTACTGAACCTTGATACGATGTTTGTTAGCATCTATAGCCACGACGACATCTCAATGCTGCTCGTCAAGCTGCTCAAGGTGGATTAAACGTTGCTCAATACCTGACGTATCAGGGAGGAGCTCTATGGCTAGTTTTAATGAATTGACTTCGCATTCAATCGGTAAAATAGACTCCACACTATGTACCAGTTGAAACATTGAGAAGACGGTGGAAGTCTTGACTACGGTTCGCTTTGCCCACAAAGAAGGATGTAACATAATATGCCAGTTGTTCTTTCTCTGTTGGATGGTACGTTGGAGAATGGTCTTTAAAGAATTATTGACTGCTTCAACCTGACCATTCGCTTGGGGGTAGTAAGAAGATGAGTGTTCTTGACGAAACCCAGGCTTGAGTGAAAAATACTCCATCATCTTATTTTGAAAGTGACTGCCATGGTTAGTGACAATCTCGTTTGGAATACCGAACCGAGTAATAATCTGATTGAATACGAAATGGGCTGCTGTAGCACCATCAACTTTTACGGTAGGCATGGCCTCATCCCATTTGGAAAAGTAGTCGACGGCCACTATGATATGGTAATGCTCCCCAGCTGAAGCTGGTTTGCAATCCATGAAATCCACCCCCCCACTTGGTGAAGGGACCGACGGTGACGAATGGATGGAGGGGCATTGGATGCGAGCATACATTCCGAGAAAACACCTGGCAAGGGTGACATCTCTTTACGACATTCACACAATCCTTAAAGATCGAAGGCCAAAAGTAACCAGCTCGCATAATACGTTGGGTTGTTGTAATCCCGGATAAGTGACCACCACACGCCCCAACATGGAAATCAATAAGCACACACTCTGCTTCTCCATGAGTCAAACAATGACGGAGAATATAATCCTTCCTCAACGATACAAAGGTTCACCAATGATGGTATAGTCTTTAGCGTGGTGTTTCACACGTCGTCGCTCGTCTCATGAATAATGCGGAGGAAACTTCAAAGTTTGAAGATATACGATAATATCCCCGTAGCAAGGGTCCTCAAATGAGATAAGAAATAAGTGTTCATCCACAAAGGAATCTTCATGGACAATATCCTCATCAAGTCGCGGAAGGTCCAACATAAGCTCAGCAAAAACCAAAGATTTCACTAACTTCGTCGAAGCAAAATCGAGATCAAACTCCTGAAGGATCACAATTCATTTATTGTACTTCCCCCCTATGAGACATCTCGATAGCATGAACTGAAATGGATTGATATGCGTTATGACTGTGGTTCTGCTAAGAATTATATAGTGCAGTAACCGTTGGACTGTATGGACAATCGCAAGCGCCAACATTTCCACATGAGTGTATTTCAGCTCAGTGTCTACTAAATTTCGACTAAGGTAATAGATCACATGCTCTACGAGAACATCATCAACCTAAACTAAGACCATTCCAATCGTCTCTTGAGACGCAACCACATAAAGTATAAAATCTTTGGCAAAGTCGGGTGGACTAAGCAAAGGGGCCGATACCAAAGCTTTCTTAAGAGCAACGAAAGACTGTTGGGCTCGCTCATCCCAGATAAACAGTGTGTATTTCTTCAACAAACATGCGAAGCCTTTGGTAAGATTAGCATAATTCACTGCAAAACAACGTAGAAAAGTGGCCCTCCCTTGGAGGCTTTGAAGTTGAAGTAAATTGCGCGGAGGAGGCAACCGAAGTATTGCCTCAACTTTGAGAGGACTGACTTTGATACCGTCTTTCGAAACTATGAATCCTAGAAGGTGACCCGTTTTCACAACAAAGATGCACTTATTGGGATTTAACCGAATCTTGCAGCGTATACATCTTTTGAGAATTAAGCGAAGGTGCTTGGGGTGGTCCACTCTCTTGCGAGAATGGCCGGCAAGATCATCCAAATATGCCTCCACTGTGCGTTTAAGGTCATGAAAAGCATAGGTCATAGCAAGCTGAAAAGTGGCTCTGGCATTTTTAAGGCCGAAGGGCATCTTCCGGTACACAAATGTACCCCAAGGAAAAATGAATGCAGTCTTATGTTGGTCCTCGGGTTTGATCTATATCTAGTTATATCCTGAAAAGCCGTCCATAAACGAAAAAACTTTGCTTCCCACACAAGCATCCAAGATCTGATCTATGAATGGAGTGGGGAAATTGTCTTTCAAACATGCACGGTTCAGGTCTCTAAAATATGTGCATACACAGATAGTTCCCTGCTTCGTATCCATAGGAGCAGGAGTTGACACCCATTCGGTAAGGGGAACTGGGTAGATAAAACCAGACTTAAGTTGTTTCTCCACCTCTGCCTTGATCGTGGTCGCCTTTCAAGAGTTCACAGCATGAAGGTGTTTTCGAACCAGTTTAGCATTGGGATATGTTCTAATTTCGTGTTCGACAATGCTGGGGTCTATCCCTGGCATCTCCTCATATGACCAAGTGAAACATTCCCGGAGTTCCTTAAACAATTCAGTGTAAATGCGAAACTCTTCAGGAGAGCAATCAACACCGATATAAATGTTCTCAACCTTTCCGGGTGTACGAGAAATGTTGATCGGTATGGTATGGGAAATATTATCCATGTCCCCGTCCGCGAAAATCCCATGCGAATCTTGTTAACACCCAAAAAGTGCTCACTACCTCATCTACCCCATTGCATGACTCATTTGTCCATATTTCCTACCATATTTGCCTCCAAAACCTTAAAACCCCATTAAAAAGCCTCCAAAAGGCCAAAAAAACCTCCAAAATAGAAAAAACCCTCTAAAAAGGGAATAAAAAATACAAAAAAGAGGAAAAAGAGGGAAAAAGGAAGCAAAAACCCTATACAGTTGACCTAAAACATATGGTGCCCAAAACCATGGGCCAGCACTCCACCACTAAAAACCTATAAATAGGTGATGGAGGCCCCTCATTTCATATCCACAGTCAACCACACCCTTACTCTGCCAAAATCACTCCTGAAACCCTAGCTCAACCTTGAGCTGCTTTCACATTTGAGTGCCCCTTTGGCCCATTTCCAAAACCCTTTGGAGAAAGAGAAAGGAACAAAACTGGAGCTTGGAAGCAACCCTCTTGGACTGTTGCAAAGGCTTCACCAACCTTCACATTGGAGGTATAATCAATACAAAAACCATTTTTATTATCTTGTCTTTTCTATTTATGCACATGCTTAGAGTAGTTACTATTTTACTGTATTGTCTTTCATTTAATGTTTTTCTAAACTGCTACTAAGGAGTCCCTTCTCCTTAGTAGGTGCTCATTTGCACAAGCTAGGGCGAAAACCCTAGCTACAGTTTTGGTGACTCCCCTTGTGTTCCTTTGAATTTCTGGTTATAGTTTTAAATATTTTTTAATTTTTTGCAATATTTTTTTGTTTTTTCCTTTCGGCTGTCCCTTTCGGCTGCAGTAAACCATGTCTTTTGTCCTCTACAGTTGCATTCCGACTGCGTCTTTCAAGCATTTACCTGCAATCCAACTGCGTCTCTCAAACTGTTTCTGGCTATCTACCGGCAGTTTCCAGTCTGTTACCTGCGATTTGACTGCGGCTATCAGCTTGTTTTGTGCAGTCCGACTGTGGATGTTAACCCATTTTTCCATGTGCTTCCTACGTCTTTCAGCCATTTTTCTGCAACCCGCCTGCATCTTGCAACCTTTTTCCCGCGTCCCGCTTGCGGCTTTCAACCATTTTTCTGCAACCCGCCTGCGTCTTGCGGCCTTTTTCCTGCGTCCCGCTTGCGGCTTTGAGCCATTTTTCTGCAACCCGCCTGCGTCTTTCGGCCTTCTTCTCGCGTCCCGCCTGCATCTTTCATCCATTTTCCTACAACCCGCCTACGACTTTCGACCCTTTTCCCACGGTCCGCCTGCACCTTTCGGCAAAATTCCCGCAACCTGTCTGTGACTGTTGACCTGTTTCCCACGGTCCGACCGCTCAGATTTGCCAAAGACCCACGGTCTATTTTCTGCACTTTTTTCACTATTTTGAACCCAACACTTTGCTGCAATATTTTCTGCACCTGCACAGCCATCTGTCCTATCTGAAGCCATAATTCCCTACAGCCTTTTTTCTGCAGTATTATTTCTGTTCCATTTACAGAATATATTTTTTAAAATTTCAACATTTTAATTGAAAAAGAAAATTTTGCATTTCAAAGTTTAGTTTATGCATTGTCATTTTTAGTTTGAAAGTTACCCACCCCCTGGCACTTTTACTTGGGTTCATCATCTCACACGCACACACTCTGTCACCTAATTCAAGTGAGCCCTAAAATACTACTTAACACAACCAACATTCTAACCCCACTTGGGGAACACATAAGAATTTTTGTAGTTAGGTAGGATCGGGGGGATAGGCATCCAAATAACACCCCTCGGTTGCTTACACTTGAGACATAGTTGTTGTCCATTAGGGAACCAAAATCCCCTAGTATTTTTTGACATGGTTTAAAACCAATTTATCGGGAAGGCCTCTCCCCTAGGAGGGTTGAAGTCGCCAGACTAGTTCCGGAAGCTTGAGTGGAATACCGCAATCCATTCAGTAACCGAAGGATACCTTTCGCAGTTCTCGATGTATCACGCGTATGTGGATACACTGGTGATAGAACCAAATGGCAGATTCACCCAACGGAACATGTCATGAACGGGGTATCTTAGTTGCTTTTCTTCTAGGATTGACTACTCGGTGTCCCTCCCGGTAGGGGGATATCTTTAGCCACTTGGCTCTACTATCCATATTGTCTGACTTGGATTTCATCACCTTGCAGAGGATATGTCTAGTTGAGTCAAAATACTATTTAGCTAGGTGTTTGCATGCTCCCTTACCTCCTTTTGGTCTAGCGAGTCCACCATTTTTATTTATTTTCTAGGAAACCTGCTGCTTGTTGGTATTCTGACCATTTTTGTTGATACTCCACTTATTGTAGCACAACTGTTACAGTAAGTGTTTTGAGTTGGTTGTTGGCCTGAGTGCCATATATTTTGAGCTCTCCTTCTACACACTCGGTTGCATTTGGGTTTTTGAGCTTTTTTTCACTCAACACAACCCCCAGATACTTGACACCATCTATCACCATTGAGTCCCTGAGACATTCTCGGCACCTTTGGGGTGAGCCCCCACAGCACAGTTCACTTGACATCACCCATCATAGACGTAGATATTCATCACTTGATACCACTCATCATAGATCTCAAGCTTTGTCACTTGACTCCACTCGTCAACAGCATAGAACTCTGTCACTCGATCTAGACGCCCCTTATTTTACGTCTGATGCTGAGGCAGAGTCCGAGAACCCCACTTACACTGCACCAACCAGCCCCATGGCTGGCATGACTTCCACCCCTTTCTTTGTAGGGACCATTGGTGGACCATCCACCACCACACTAGCTACCACACTTGCTTTGGGCATGCCCTCGATGGGGCCCACATCTACCATTCCGATCACTGTACCCATTCTAGTAGCTGGCATACCTATCTCCACTCCATCAGTGACTCACTCTACCCTTGGCGGTGCAGGACCGTCCCATACCACTTTCGTGCCTCCACTTTGGGGAAACATCCCAAACCCAACCCTTCCACTTGGGGGCATTGGCACCAACATGGTCACAACCACTAGTATGTCGCATCCTTCAACTAGTTTGCCATTCATGGCTAGTCTCAACCTTCCTGACCTAGCTAGACTGACTAATGATCCCATCAGACACAACCCTGTGTGGACTCACATGCCCACCAAGCTCCCCTCCGACATCCCTAAGTTTGAGGGAAAGGCAAGTGAAGAACCCCAGAACCATATTATGTCCTTCCATCTATGGTGTTCCTCCATATCCATAGTGGATGACTCTGTCCACCTTCGTCTGTTACAGCGCACCCTCACTGGCTCTGCAGCTAAGCGGTACATTGAGCAGCCCCATGGGACCCATGCCACCTTTACTTCCCTTGCCTCGAATTTCCTGTAGTTCTTTCAGTTACTTGTCCACTATGACGCATGAGTTGAGATTGAACTGTCTTGCAGATAGAACACGGCTACCCACATCACTGACCACATTCATGAGTGGCGTCGACACCGCAGCCTCTACAAAATCAAGTTAGATGACTGTATCTTCTTAGATTGGTTTCTAAAATCTCTCCTTCCTATCATTGCCAAGGATGTTGCATCAGAACAACCCCAGTCCGAAGAAGAGGCCATCCTCAAAGCCCAGCAATTTGACCTTATTTACACCCAGTCGAGTGATCTATATTCCATCATACCTGATGCCCCTCGCGGTGATTCCTCCCGACACGATGCGCCGGGGGCATCCCATGCCGCAGATGGCATCATTGGCCGTGTTGCCTCGCATCCCCAACCCTTTTCCTTAGCACATCCTAGCCATGGCCCCGACCTTTCGCGGGCTACATCACAGTCCGGAGAAACCAATTCGTATGCTCCCATGGCACATCACCATCATTCCCATGGACCCTCGTGTTGTTATACCTCTATATTCCACAGTGTCGCATCTCCGCCACAAACAGAGTTGACGACACTTCCCCTGCTGTTTGAACCACCCAGAAGATGAATGAACCTTGAAGGTAAATCTACCCTGACAAGTTCTGACCCAGCTGAGACTTTATTTACCTACACTGCCGTGCCTTGCTCATTTATATGCACACGGTACTCTGCACTACCGCGCTTTGATTTTTCCCCAGAACGCGGTAGTACCACATTGTGCTAAGACCACAGGGCGCGGTACTCTTTTATTAGCCTTTTTTCCATGGCTTGTGGGATTTTGGATTTTTGAAGATAATGGAATATTGGGGTCCCTGATTCGATCCCAACTCACTTTCTGTGATTAGAAACCTTGATCCACTTCTCTCTCCCTAGATCCACCCATCTCTCTTGTTGGTTAACCCTACCATACACTATAAAAGAGATGCATTCCATGGAGAAAAGGGAGGACTCCTTGAGTATCAAACTTATGATCTTGCAGCATTGTGGAGATAGCTAGAGGAGAAGGCACTTGGAGCTGAAGGATTGGCTTGGACATCAAGCAACCTATGTAAGCATTTTTCAAGTTGTAATAAGATAACTTGTCTTGTCTTTCCCATTTTATGTGTATTGTGCAAGTCTTTAACATGAAATGTATCTAATCTGGATTTGAATCTAAGCGTTACATTCAAGCTATTTGGAAGTTTGCATGTTTGTTCTTTGGTTGATCTTAACAGGTTCTACATCGGAGCTTTGGATCAAGAGCTAGAAGCGGGACAAACGTCAGTTGAAAGGTGTGTCTCATCTATCATTGTTTCTAAATACATTTAATCTTGCTGTAAAAGTTAATTCAGGAATTTCAAGGTAGCATTTGTTTTGACTTGTTTCTTGCTTTAGAGTTAGTTTAAAGTCTGCTTTAAAGTTAAGAGAGTTTTGGCTTATCCGTAGGACAAAATTCTACATAACACGTGTCCACCTCAGTGCTTTGGCCATGCCACCCCCGCTTATGCACCAGTCACACCTCAACCATATTACCACCCACAGGCTGCACCAGCTCCTGTGTCCTCTCAAGCCCAACCTGCTTATTACCCGCCACAGGCAGCCTCTGCGACAAACCCACAACCCATTCCGCAGACGTATCAGCAACCCCCACAAGGTTGAGCACCTGTGCAACCTCCACCTACATATTATCCACTGCAGCATGCTCTTGCACCAGCAAAACCCCAGAACCCACCTACTTCCCAAGGGAAAGTGTACACCCAACAGAATCCGCAGCAGAACCAAAACACCCAGTGCCAACAGGGCCAGCAAAACTGTGGCAAAGGCCATAACCGTGGGCACAACCCCCCTCTAGACCAAGGCGGTCAACCTCCCAATCCCCCCAACATTAATAACGTGGCACCTACCAAACAGAACTCTGATTGGCCCCCCAAGCAGGCCAAAAATCCTAATTTGCGAAAAAACCATCCTTGTTCTATTTGCAGGGTCTATGGCCACTACACACATGCTTGCCCACATTTGGAGCGAGCTCGGCAACTCTGGACCGATGATGCCCATCGCCAAGGGCACGCGGTTCCTTAGGCGCTGCCCAACCCCCCCACCACCTCAACATCAACCCTTGGTGTTATAAAACCCTTTATCGACCCAAGGCGTAGTGAACACTCAACCGTTGGCTCCCCCTTCAAGGAAACGTGCCACCACAACAATAGATCACTTATTCCGCTCCTGATCAACCCATGTTAGACTCAGGTACCCATCACTTGTTAATGATGTCATCTGCCGATGTCAACCTCCAAACCCGTCGAAACCAATATGGCTCCACCCCTAAATCCCCTCCCGCCGACAAAAACACTAATGCTCATCCCACTGATCAGATGTTACGTATACCTCCGGCTCCACTAGATGGCGCCTCCAAAGCACCTCGCTTCCCACTTCGTTGCATCAACAATAATCCCAACGCTCACGCTGCGTCAAATTACAACATTGTAGATGACTTAGCCCAGTCCCTCGCAGCCATGTCTGTGTTAGAGGTCTTAAAAAACTGTCCTTCACAGTGCAAGACTTTTCTCTCTGCCATTGGTGCTATTGACCCAAATGATTCCTGACTGATGGCCTTCGATTTGGACTAGTCCGAATCACGCCTGCCTTCCACTTTAGCGTTCCAAGTTTCTATTTCCGTTCAGAATCTTGTCATCCATCGGTGCATTATCAATGAAGGTGCCTCTACATGCGTTATGTCCACATTCATTTGGCAGAAGTTCGGATCCCCTATACTCCAGTAGTCCACCACTGCGTTGCGAGCCTACGACGGCCATTCGGCTCAACCCCAAGGTCTCTTACCTAATGTCCCCATCCAGTTGGCTGGTAAAACAGTGCTCATTGACATAGAGGTCATCAATGCCCAACTTGATTATAACCTCTTACTTGGCCGCAGCTACATGTATGCCATACGGGCAGTTGCCTCATCCATTTTTCGTACCATGATGTTCCCCCATGACGGACGTGTGGTCAAGGTCGATCAACTCACCTATTATGATCCCAATGCCCCCACTGCACCCGAAAATGTCCTCCCCATGGTTGAACAACCTGTTTGTGGTGCAACTACCTTGTTTGTTTCCTCCGTGTGACCTAGAGTTTACTCAAATACACCGATGACCTCAACATTCCAATCCATTCCACCCCCGTCACCCGCGACCAAAGTATCTGACCTATGTACCCTTTCCCACAATACACAAACACCCAACAATCAACCACCCTTGTTACCCAAACCACCATTGGTACCTAGTCACATTGGTGTTACACCCATCCACACAATCCCCTTCCTATTCTTTCCCTCGGGAGTAGTAAGCGCCCCAGTTATGGCTACTCTTAGCCTCCCCTGGTTAACCTTAGGATTACCTGTGTGGTATATTTTGCCTCCCATTCCTTCGCCGATGCAAAATGTCATCCTACAACCGGTGCAACCCATTGCCACTACTATTCAACCACCTCCCGGTGTCACTACCCCTTCGTCATCTACGAATCTCCCCCCTCTTATCAAGCACACTAGGGGCAGAGGCCCACAACCATACACTGCTGTACCCCAGCCCAAAACAATTAAAAACCTCCCCCTGTTTCGTGCTCCTCCCAAATACTCATTGTGTGATGAGTTAGGCCATCCGACTCATCAATGTCCACAATTACCTGCATTACAAGAACACATGCAAATGCTTGATGACGACCCCAACATCCCAGTTGTCGAACTCGATCCAACCCCTAAGCCTCGTGATAAATCACTGCATACCAACCACCCTTGTGCAATATGCGGTATTTACGGCCATTACTCACATCACTGTCCTAATCTCCCAGATTACAAAGTAGCTCTCTATGAGATGAATAATTTGGACCTTGAGACGGCACCCCCCATAATCGAGGAGATCCACCCCCAACCACTTATACTATGAAACGAGAACTCGACACAGTTCTCGTTTTTCTCTCTCCTAATTTTAGTAGGTATTTTTAGCTCCTTTTCAAAAAGGGGTGATGCCAGTATCACACATTTTCATTTCGAGGCATTTTTTTGGACCTTTGAATTATCTTTATCGTAAAAAAAATTTAGTTTCTATTTTCAGGTGCGTTTTTAGAAATTTAGCAAAATAGCATACATTTTTAAGCAATTTATAATGAAAAACATATACATTTTGCAATTTTTGCTATAAAATAAGACATTTTTATGGACAAAATAAGACACTTTTATTGACAAAATTGTAAAAAATTCCAGAAAATATAGACATTTAAAACCATTTTCAATCAATTTTCAGATATGTTTTGTATAAAAATGATACTATTTCATATTATTTTCCGAAAAGTGTTGATTCACATAAATTCAAGAAAAACTAAACAAATTATTTGTAAAAAACATATTTCAAACATTATATATAGAAATTTTATTTCTAAAATTAAGTGTGAAAGTCAAAACATTACTAATATATCTTATCAAAATATTGTCAAACTTAACATTTTCTTCAAAACATGAAACTGATCAACACTTTAAGTTATTAGGCACTTTTAGTATCTTGTAATATTTATTGGAATGAGCATATGTGACACATACATCTATCTTCACATATTTTTGTATTACTTTGTGGTTTACCGTCTTTTTCTATTTCATCCATTAATAGAATTTGGGTTTTTTTATATTACTATGTTCTTTGCAATATCTTTTTTTGTATATTTCCCTTTTATATTTCTTCCTTCATTCTATGAAGAAACTAGATCAAACATCTCTTCCCTATACCATTGATTTTTATGAACATGATACATTATAAACAGGGAAAATATATTTAATCAATTGGAACACAGATGTCTAAGTGTTAAGACTCCATAGGAGGCCAAATATTTGTATTTTATCAATATTAAAAAGAAAAATATACGATTATAACAAGTGACTATAATCACAATCACATTAGAGAAAACAAATAATTGGTAGAAAGACAAAAAGCCTAGTTCGTGGCTTAAAAATTTAGACATGGAATATATCTATGTAGAAAGGTTGAACACCACAAACTTCACAAGGAGGGTTATCTTAATTGGCAATATAAAATACGCCTTTGCACCATTCTTAAAAATATATCTAGAAAGATAGAACACTTCAAACTTCGCAATGAGGGTTATCTTAATTGCCACTATATGCTTGTCCACCACTCTTATCAATTGTTTCTTCAAATATAATTTTATTAACTTTATTTTAATATATATAACAAAATTCTTAAACTATTGAAAACCTATGTACAAGATTGTGGAAATGAGGTATATATGTCTGTGAAAATATCATAATATTGAGCTAAAGAGATACATGTGTACAATAAATATTATTTTTACATCCTTCTCTTGTACATTTTCTTGAAGAGAGAGAGTTCTTTTAAACCCAATTTACCATTTCATATATATTGATATTGAAGCACATCCCTTACGTAAAGGAATTTGCATATGTCGTGCAAATTTAATATTATCATTAGCATAGATTTTGTAACATGGGGTGATAACTAGTATACTAATTGAATCTTCATATCTACAGACCATGTAAGCCTGTAGAACACCACTAGTATACTTCTTCTCTTTTATAGAAAGAGAGAACAAATAAAATTAAGCTTGAACAAACTAAAAGGGAAAGAATGCTAGACGAGTAAGTGATGGATGTGAATCTTCAAGAAAATATTAGATTCCTACTCCATGGAGCACGCCTCACCGGTGCACCGTCATATTTAAGTTTAGGATGAAAGAAAAATTAAAATTCATTATATCAATTTATATGCATTTATCATCATCCCATCACCTCAAATTCTAAATATTTTAAAGGAAACAAAATGCAATTTACCAAGGGTTGATCTTGTTGATTTAAGCATACTCTTGAGCATAAACTAGGGATAAGGATATCTTTATAATTTAGTTGTGAGAACCCAAATTACAGTTGAAACATCAACTGATGAAGTTATACCCTCAACTTTTATGAAATATCTTAATATAATAATTCAAAATTCATCAATCATCTAAAAAGCAACATAGCATAATAGAAACCCAAAATAGCAATGCATGTGTAGCACATTCATGTAAAATTAAACATTCCCTTTATATTAACCGTTTTATGACATTACATGAGAGAGAAAAATAAATACATTAATTCATATCCCATGTTCATGTAAAATGCAATATTACAATCTATGAAAACTAGATTTTTTCCCTACAAACAAAACAACATTAGACAAACAAAAAAAAACTGATTTTTTTTCTTCACTTCTCATACTAAAGATTTTGGGAAATGAATGATACCAATAGGTATATGGTTATTCTTTCCTAAACTCTCCGTGATTAGGGAATAAATGAAAAAAGAAAAACAAAAGTCTCCTAAACTCTATCTAAATTTGCGCTTAAAGCATAGGCATTCATCATGAAAAATATATACATGTTATGCTATTGGGTTGAATATGGGAGAAAATATTTCATATACCTATTAATATACTGATGATAATGATTTTATCACTAACACATTGACAAAAATAATTCTCTGTTGTGAACAATAAAAAAAGAAGCTATCATATTACACTATCAAATAAACAAAACAATACTAGGCATCAGTTCAAATTCCATGAATGATTACATTTCATATATCTTAGTAAGTCATTGCGCCACTGTAATATTTAATGATCCTACTAAGTTATATGGTAATTATATCAAAACTTTATGGACACTCATGTCCGAAGACCTGACTACAACCGGGCTTGGTACATGAAGTTTGCATCAAACCTTCCAAAACGAATACCTACAAGTTCTGCTTCGGGAAGTTGAAGATGATTTGGTATTATTACATGCTGCTTATCACTAACATTCAACTCTTCCGAAATTTTCTGCAGTCTGGAAGGTGTGTCTTGCAAAGTTGATTTTGCAACTGGAGAAGATGACCTGCTAGGCGCGGCAGAGCAGAGTAGAGCCCTTGGGCGCCCAAAGGGCCACCCTCACGGGCTTGCTCGATGCCAAAGTTGATTTTGCAACTGGAGAAGATGACCTGCTAGGCGCGGCAGAGCAGAGTAGGGCCCTTGGGCGCCCAAAGGGCCACCCTCACGGGCTTGCTCGATGCCCGGCATCGAGCAAGCCCGTGAGAGCGGGCATCGAGCAAGCCCGTGAGGGCGGCCCTTTGGGCGCCCAAGGGCTCTGCTCGCCCAATTGAGCGGCAGAGCGGAGCCCTTGGGCGCCCAAAGGGCCGCCCTCACGGGCTTGCTCGATGCCCTTGGGCGCCCAAAGGGCCGCCCTCACGGGCTTGCTCGATGCCGGGCATCGAGCAAGCCCGTGAGGGCGGCCCTTTGGGCGCCCAAGGGCTCTGCTCGCCCAATTGAGCGGCAGAGCGGAGCCCTTGGGCGCCCAAAGGGCCGCCCTCACGGGCTTGCTCGATGCCCGGCATCGAGCAAGCCCGTGAGGGCGGCCCTTTGGGTGCCCAAGGGCTCTGCTCGCCCAATTGAGCGGCAGAGCGGAGCCCTTGGGCGCCCAAAGGGCCGCCCTCACGGGCTTGCTCGATGCCCGGCATCGAGCAAGCCCGTGAGGGCGGCCCTTTGGGCGCCCAAGGGCTCTGCTCGCCATGCTTTTCAAATCTGTAGGGATTTCAATCTTTCAACCATGCTTTTCATTGTGTCTCGAAAATCCAATTATGACACAGTAACCAAAGCTTACAGGAGTATAGAGACGCGTGGGTTTTTCTAGAAGCTTTTTGTTTGATTCATACATCTTTCACCATAAGCCTCTGACTGAAATTTGAATTGCAAAAATTTTGTGCCCTATTTTTGTAGCATACAACTATGTGCTTAGATTTGTAGTGCTGTAAAGCATTTTCGATTTGTGTAATGCTGAGTGTTGAATGTTACCAGCCAAGCAATATCATTTCAAATGAATTCCATTGTCCTTACTATGGATGTGTATGCTTCATAAATTTGTTTACGATATAATTTAATTGTTCCCACTTGGAATGTTGGACCTATATATTCTTCTCATGCTATCCATATTCACAAGCTCAAGGATTCTGCTCGCCCAAGCCATGCTTTTCAAATCTGGATATCAATCCTTCAACCATGCTTTTCATTATGTCTCGAAAATCCAATTATGACACAGTGACCAAAGCTTACAGGAGTATAGAGACGCGTGGGTTTTTCTAGAAGCTTTTTGTTTGATTCATACATCTTTCACCATAAGCCTCTGACTGAAATTTGAATTGCAAAAATTTTGTGCCCTATTTTTGTAGCATACAACTATGTGCTTAGATTTGTAGTGCTGTAAAGCATTTTCGATTTGTGTAATGCTGAGTGTTGAATGTTACCAGCCAAGCAATATCATTTCAAATGAATTCCATTGTCCTTACTATGGATGTGTATGCTTCATAAATTTGTTTACGATATAATTTAATTGTTCCCACTTGGAATGTTGGACCTATATATTCTTCTCATGCTATCCATATTCACAAGCTCAAGGATTCTGCTCGCCCAAGCCATGCTTTTCAAATCTGGATATCAATCTTTCAACCATGCTTTTCATTATGTCTCGAAAATCCAATTATGACACAGTGACCAAATCTTACAGGAGTATAGAGACGCGTGGGTTTTTCTAGAAGCTTTTTGTTTGATTCATACATCTTTCACCATAAGCCTCTGACTGAAATTTGAATTGCAAAAATTTTGTGCCCTATTTTTGTAGCATACAACTATGTGCTTAGATTTGTAGTGCTGTAAAGCATTTTCGATTTGTGTAATGCTGAGTGTTGAATGTTACCAGCCAAGCAATATCATTTCAAATGAATTCCATTGTCCTTAGTATGGATGTGTATGCTTCATAAATGTGTTTACGATATAATTTAATTGTTCCCACTTGGAATGTTGGACCTATATATTCTTCTCATGCTATCCATATTCACAAGCTCAAGGATTCTGCTCGCCCAAGCCATGCTTTTCAAATCTGGATATCAATCTTTCAACCATGCTTTTCATTATGTCTCGAAAATCCAATTATGACACAGTGACCAAAGCTTACAGGAGTATAGAGACGCGTGGGTTTTTCTAGAAGCTTTTTGTTTGATTCATACATCTTTCACCATAAGCCTCTGACTGAAATTTGAATTGCAAAAATTTTGTGCCCTATTTTTGTAGCATACAACTATGTGCTTAGATTTGTAGTGTTGTAAAGCATTTTCGATTTGTGTAATGCTGAGTGTTGAATGTTACCAGCCAAGCAATATCATTTCAAATGAATTCCATTGTCCTTACTACGGATGTGTATGCTTCATAAATTTGTTTTCGATATGATTTAATTGTTCCCACTTGGAATGTTGGACCTATATATTCTTCTCATGCTATCCATATTCACAAGCCCAAGGGCTCTGCTCGCCCAAGCCATGCTTTTCAAATCTGTAGGGATTTCAATCTTTCAACCATGCTTTTCATTATGTCTCGAAAATCCAATTATGACACAGTAACCAAAGCTTACAGGAGTATAGAGACGCGTGGGTTTTTCTTAGAAGCTTTTTGTTTGATTCATACATCTTTCACCATAAGCCTCTGACTGAAATTTGAATTGCAAAAATTTTGTGCCCTATTTTTGTAGCATACAAGTATGTGCTTAGATTTTTAGTGCTGTAAAGCATTTTTCGATTTGTGTAATGCTGAGTGTTGAATGTTACCAGCCAAGCAATATCATTTCAAATGAATTCCATTGTCCTTACTATGGATGTGTATGCTTCATAAATTTGTCGCGAGCAGAGCCCTTGGGCGCCCAAAGGGCCGCCCTCACGGGCTTGCTTGATGCCCGGCATCGAGCAAGCCCGTGAGGGCGGCCCTTTGGGCGCCCAAGGGCTCTTCTCTCCCGCTCACTTGGGCGAGCAGAGCCCTTGGGCGCCCAAAGGGACTCCCAAAGAGCATCGAGCGGCAAGTGATTCTCTGCTCTGCCGCTCACTCATTCGCTCATCTGGGCGCCCAAGGGCCGCCCTCACGGGCTTGCTTGATGCTCGGCATCGAGCAAGCCCGTGAGGGCGGCCCTTGGGCGCCCAGATGAGATAAGCGAATGAGTGAGCAGTTAAGTTGTTAAAATCTCAACACAGTTAGGGAACACCATACCAAACCAATGGACAATCGATTTGATTTTGATAACCGTGAGCAGGCTTTCGACACAGTCATAGATGAGATCTATCTTGAGCTTATTGTTTATAGATACACTCGTAATTGAGAAATGGGATCAAACTTCTATCATCGGGGCTCGGGGCTGCTTATTGTTGAACTCTGTTACCGGTCATTTGAACTCTGAGTCTACTCAATTCTATGCAAAGGGACAATACCGATTATTTTTTTCAACACAGACAATACAGATTATTTTTTTCAACACAGACAATACCGATTATGCATTTTATATCACCGCAGGTCTCCAAACGGATTGCTTGATAAAATTCTTGTCCTGAAAGGAATACATGTATTGTCTTGAAATGATAATCCCCATGTGCATTTATAGAGAATTAACTTCAAAAAAGTAATTTTATTTGAAAAGTAAATATGGATTTTATAATCTTTAAGTTTTGTCTTATTGTAAATTTAAGAAAATGCATTTTATATCACCAAAGGTCTCCAAACGGTTTGCTTGATAAAAGTCTTGTCCTGAAAGGAATACATATATTGTCTTGAAATGATAATCCCATGTGCATTTATAGAGAATTAACTTCAAAAAATGTAATTTTATTTGAAAAGTAAATATGGATTTTATAATCTTAAGTTTTGTCTTATTGTAAATTTAAGAAAATGCAATTTTTAATGGGTGAACATTTTAAAAATAAAGTCTATTTAATGTGTATTTTTTAATTTATAAGTAAGCTACTATTTTATTTTTTTTAATTAGATTTTTTCTTTACATATATTTTTTGTATCGAATCATATTCATATTTGTATTTGTACTAGAATTATGATACTATTTTGTATTCGTACTCGACTTATAATACTATGATTGATTACTAATTATGATACTATTCTTTATTTGTACGAATTATAATATAACTATTAATCATAGTATTATAATATAATGATTGATTACTTATTATAATGTTATGCACATGACCATTTTGATCCTTCTTATTTTTACGAAATCCGAAATATCCAATTGAATAGTTACAACAAATACATGAAATATCCAAATGAGAGAAGCCGGGTTTGAAGAAATCTAAACACATGACCATTTTTATCTAGCATGTGTTTTTCTTTTTAAGAAATCCACATTCTCGAGAGATCACCCATATTTTGAGAATAAAAACACTCTTTGATGGAAATTTACAAATTATCTGTCGGATTCCATCTCGCTAGAAAAAGCTGATAAAGCTAAATAGTTTAAATCTTTGCGGCTAAGCGCCAAGGAAACAAGGCTAAGCGCCCGAGGCACCTCCAGGAAACGGAAACAAATTGGCATTTTAGCAAAACAAAATCCAAATGCAAGAGTCGAGTTGGTAAAACTAAATGCACAAGTAACATAATTCAATGGGAGACTCGAAGTTCAAATTCCGGTAACAGAGTTCAACAATAAGCAGCCCCGATGACAGAAGTCTGATCCCATCGATTACAGGTGTATCTATGTATTTAAAGATACACCTATATCCCAGAGTTCAACAATAAGTAGCCCCGGTAACAGAGATCCATGTCGGGCATCGCGCAACCCCGTGAGGGCGGCCCTTGGGCGCCTAGATGAGCGAATGAGTCTGGCCAGAGGAGCACGGAGGAGAGGGAGGAGGGAGGTGCAGCAGGAGGAGGGGGCATTTCCACTTCATTTCTAAGAAGTTTGGCACGATTACAAATTTAAAAAGCATTGTAATACTGTAAACAAAATGTTGGAATTAATATATGCTTCATTTCTAAGAAGTTTGACACGATTACAAATTTAAAAAGCATTTTAATATTGTAATGATCTAGCATCGCACATCTCGTGAGGGCAGCCCTTGGGTGCCCAAGTGAGGGAATGAGTGTAAAACATAAGTTGGGCACAAAAAGCAAATCCTAACTTTAAATTTACATACATATATAATATGTAAAACATAAGTTGGGGACAAAAAAAATGTTGGAATTAATATATGTTTCATTTTTAAACTTGTAATGTTGGAAACAATAATTTTGATTAACTATAAAATTTAGTATTTTAAGTATTTTTAATTGATAATTTTCTTGTCATTTCAAATCTTATATTTAAAATTTATAAAAATATAAAATGAGTTTTAACCTCTAAATCAGTTTTAAACTCTAAATAAGTTTTTGAATATTTATATGAATTATTTGTTCTTGTATGGTCTAATATATTATTTAATTATGAATCGCATCATAATTTCTTTGTTTTTTTTTGTTAGAGTGGTGAAATTATTTATGATTTTTTTTTTGTTTGTTTAATATGCAACTTTAAAAAAAGTTGTAATTTATCTCTTGAAGAATTTTTTTTTTTTTTCAATTTAGGGGTTGATTTAAAAAATTTTGTAAACAAGAGTATGGGATGTTTGGGCCATGGCTCCATTTTTTGCCAAAAAAAAAATTCGTGTATACTGGCATCAACACTTTTCTATTTGGGGGGTGTTTTTAGTGTTTTTTTTTGCAAAAATCATCGTTTTTATGTCTAGAGTTCTCGTTCATAGTATAAAGTTCTCGTTTCATAGTATAAGTGGTTCCCCCAGTATCACCCTCATCCGGAGAGATTAACACCATTTATATGATCTCTTCAACTACCACTCCCTCGTTAACCGATTTGACAACTCAAAGTTTCCGCAATGATGAGGAGATTCTAGAGGCTCTCACTACCCTGGATTATCCCTGGGAAGACATGCACCATCATTCCTATTTCCTCCCAGAAGAGTCCTCCTCCACCACAGCCACCCAATTCTCGGTTGAGTCCAAAGATTTCCTTCCCGCCAAAGTCGACTAGTTTAACGATCCCATTCTTGCCCCCGACGCCTTCGAGGAAGGTAACATGGCCAACATCTCACCCGTCATCCACATTTATATCTCTGCCCCTGCCGGTGCTCCTAAAATCATTTCGTTAGGAGCTTCCTTCATCGAGCACAAGATCGGAGCGTACGAGAAAATTTTCCAAGAGTTCCACGATGTCTTTTCCTGGTCCTATACCGAAATTCCTGGTCTTGACCCCGCTATCATAGAACACCACATTGACACCTCTGAGTTAAGGGGCATAATAGATTACCTCAATCCTGGGATAGGGGGCATGATCAATCATTTTGAACCTTCCCCATCACATCTATCTCAGTATTTCAATGATCCCATTGTTCAAACCAACACCTATGTGATCCACAATCACAAACCCCATGCACATAGCATGGGGGCAGGTCATTAACCCTGCTCAGTTTTTCACATTTGTGATCTCAACCATTTTTGAGGTCACATGTCACTTGTATATTTGATTTGATTTGATACACCTAGTATTCTTCCCCCGCGGGTAATCATTTCTCCCCACCATTGCATCCTTGTCTTGGTGGGCTCACATTTATTTGCAACCATTTTTAACCTAGTTATTTTCTTTGACCATTCCGGAGTCCTTATGACCTCCGTTTTTCGCACCATTTGCACTGCCGGATTCATATTTTCGTGCCTGTGATGATGCTTGAGATCATTTCTCGCTCTCACTAGAACCTTTATTGACATCGGGACATGACGCCTTGTTGCCTCGGTTTGTGTGCCACATCGGCCGTAGCCCATTTTTGATATACTTTATATCATCGAATTCATTTTTCTGAGCCCGTGATGATGCTTGAGATCATTTCTCGCTCTCACCCCCATATTTTTCAGGTATTTTTTTCAAAACACCCCTCGTCGCCTCAGCTTGCGTGCCACATCGGCCATTATCTGTTTTTGACACTTTTTATATCGCCGGATTCATTTTTCCGAGCCCGTGATGATGCTTGAGATCATTTCTCGCTCTCACCAGGTACAGTTTCAACATTGTGTCCCGACACCTTGCTGCCTCGGTTTGCACGCCACATCGGCTGCCATTGGATTGTTCCACATTTTTTCATAAGCCATTCACTCCTTTCATACTACAATTATTTCGTTATTTTTCCACCATTCATTATCCCGCAAGAAGGCCCACCAGTGTTCCCCCCCTTCCTCGTTCTTCGTCATCATCAATGTTCCTTGATTGAGCACTTCCTCCTTGCCTGGCCATTCCTTTTGTTGGGTATAATTTTATCCCTTTTTCGAGCCGGACAAGTCCTTCACGAAAAAGGCACTTAGGGAGTTTCTGTTAAGCTCTTTTCTGACTCCTAAAACAATGAAAAGATCACCGAGCAATCTTGCTTCCTTTCATGCTCGTTAAAGTACCTGAAAGGGCGTCTATCTGGTATAAGTTTAACCATTTTCCAGACCTGGTAGACTAATTATGAAAAAGTAATACTCTAGTCACACTAGCTAGAAGAGTTCTTCATTGCATCCTTTTATGCTTCTTCGGGCCTTGGAGACTAACACACGAAAAAGCAACCCCCTGGAGTCTTCTTATTGCTTTCAGACTCTCTAAATTGAAAGCAACCACAAGCATGCACCGTCCTGGGCTCGTACAAATCCACATGACAGTACCATTCCATTATTTCAGAGTCTTCTTATCGCTTTCAAACTCCTTAAAATTGAAAGCAATCACGAGCATGAACTGTCCTGGGCCCGTATAAATCCACATGATAGTACCATGTTAAACACACTTCTTCTAGTTCCTTAACCCATGAAGAAGTCCCCCCATGCCTCTTGGAACTATGATCGATCATCTTGGCAACACCCCCAGTAAGGTCACCTTTGTTCAGAGTATTCTACAGTCTCCTGCCACTTTCCACCAACTTGAGTACCACTCACTCCAGTCACTATCCTTGATCCATTACAGCTATGATCCCTTTCCCACTAGTTAATTTCATATGTTTCCCGATCATCCCCGCCATCATACTCTGAACAAAGGAAGTTTGAGTCCACCCACTCTACTTGCCCAGTTATCCCCCATAGTATGACAGTCCTACCATTAGTACTCTCCCACTTTGGTTCTCCACCTCGCGCTCCTATCAAGGAAACATCATTGCCTTGCTAGTTGCAGGTCTCCCTCTATCGACAACAACCCCTCTATTCCAGAGGATAGACCCAGAGGTCCCCGCGCTTTGGACCCATCACCATCTGTGGTGAGTGCCTACGGACCATTTTGAGAGGAGTCATCATTGCCTCTCCGAGTGGTTGTTTCTCACATGCTTGACTTCAACACCTTGATCGCATCGTTGAGACTCGCGCATGGTATATATCCCTTCAGTTATTGGTCGAAGACCCTGGATTTTCCCCGACTCTAGCACATTGGTGAGTCCCTTCAGAACACCCAGTTATATGTTCCTTTGGATGTCCGGGATGCATTGGCGATTGTATTCAAAAGCCATCCAGTTATATGCTTCCTAGAGTACCCAGTTCAGTTCCAGTTCAGTGTACCATTGAGAGTATGACTCCCCGTCATGATGATCCAGCAGCTCATCAGTTCCTCTGGGACCACACTTAGCAGCACTGTTGTTATTCTAGTATATCAGTTCTTCAGCTCAGACATGGTCAGCCCAGCAGTATATCCCATATTTGTGTCCCCTCTAGACCCTTATGATGTACACAATGATTCTCTATGTATCTTACAAGTCCCCCTTTTTCGGGCCTCACAGTTACTTTTTATGTATCTTGATACGAGCATGGGAATGCATGCCTCGTCCAGATGTTCATATTATTCCTCATTCATTATTGAGGTCATGTACTTTCAGTTTTTGCAGTTTGTTCGAGACCGTTATTTCGGGCTCTAGTTCGTTTCTTCTCCTCTCCACACCCCAGGAAAACCATAAAAGACTTATGATTTCTATCAGCCATACGATGAGCTCCTACCCTCACACATCAGGGGGCAATCTATTAACACCCAAAAAGGCTCACTACCTCATCTACCCCATTGCATGACTCATTTGTCCATATTTACTACCATATTTGCCTCCAAAACCTTAAAACCCCATTAAAAAGCCTCCAAAAGGCCAAAAAACCATTAAAAAAACATCCAAAAGGCCAAAAACCCCCTTTTCCCCCCAAAATATTCCAAAATTCCTCCAAAATATCAAAAACCCTCTAAAAAGGGAATAAAAGATACAAAAAAGAGGAAAAAGAGGGAAAAAGGAAGCAAAAACCCTATATAGCTGACCTAAGCCATATGGTGCCCAAATCCATGAGCCAACACTCCACCACTAAAAACCTATAAATAGGTGATGGAGGCCCCTCATTTCATATCCACAGTCAACCACACCCTTACTCTGCCAAAATCACTCCTGAAACCCTAGCCCACCCTTGAGCTACTTTCACATTTGAGTGCCCCTTTGGCCCATTTCCAAAACCCTTTGGAGAAAGAGAAAGGAACAAAACTGGAGCTTGGAAGAAACCCTCTTGGACTACTGCAAAGGCTTCACCAACCTTCACATTGGAGGTATAATCAATACAAAAACCATTTTTATTATCTTGTCTTTTCTGTTTATGCACATGTTTAGAGTAGTTACTATTTTACTGTATTGTCTTTCATTTACTGTTTTTCTGAACTGCTACTAAGGAGTCCCTTCTCCTTAGTAAGTGCTCATTTGCACAAGCTAGGATGAAAACCCTAGCTACAAATCCCAAGGAGCCATAGGGTGACCAACAATCTTGGTAAGAGTCATCCTAAACTCGTCTTGTTCCATAAGATCCGGGTTGGGAAGAAAATGAGAGCGATGATGCATGTCTTCCCAATGTCTTTGACTAGCACACATGGCCTCGACAATAGCCTTGTCCGAAGGTAAAGTACCATCAAGTAAATCGTGCGAACAAGATGAGTTGGCTGCCCAAACCAACATCATAATGGGATCTTTCTCCTATGTCCATGAAGAGGAGAGATCCAACTCTACCGTGGCTTGTTGAATATCTTGATATGCAAGCTCAACAACAAATAGTGGCATAGACATGCCGACAGATAGTGGCATAGACATGCCGACATGTGCGATGTCTCCATATGTGGAACTCGTGGACAGTAAGGTCCATGGATCATCAAAATATGAAGTTTGGAATGGAACATTATTCAATGGAGGAGGCGCATTATCGGAAATGGTTCCAATGAAAGCAATGGGTGAAGGGAAATCAAAAGATCCCAACAATGAGGGGTACAATCTGACACCCATGTTCCCAATTGCCGACTGAGAATCTGTAACTTAGGGGACCACTGATCCCGTGGATGTTGTTGAATAAGGACTAGTGAAATCCAGCTGGTCGATTGTTACAATCTTTCCTTCGTGTGGAAATCAAATAATTCTAAACACAGCAGACGTGACCGCTTTCATAGCGTACATCCAATTTCTACCTAGGAGAAGGTTGCATTCGATGGGCGCATCAACCACCTTGACTTCAATAGGCACGGATTTCCCACCCAAGCGGACAACAAGGGAAGGAAGAATCCCATGCGGTTTAAACGACCGACCGCCAAATGCAATGAGCATGGTCATAGACTTGGATAAGGAAGGAGAGCCAAGAGCTTTCCAACAAGATAAAGACATCACTGACGTAGAAGCACCTTCATCAACCACCGTTCTTTTGACGAAATTCTCATTGCACTTCACATGGATTTGAAAATCCACATGGTAAGGTAAGTGAGGTTGAACGTCAGTAGTATCAAACTTGATAACGTTAGGACTTCCCCCATCCTTAACTCCTAAAGCACTCAAAAGGGCATGCCTTTGAGAAGGACATGCTTGTAAAACTTCAAGAGCCGACATGGCACACAGAGTTTGACCCAAATCTTCTACAATAGAGTATTTATGGGCAGCTCGAGCATTGGGATTATGCATAGAGTGCTTGAGAACACCTTTCGGTATCCGCAGCATAGTAGTGGGATTCTTGATGTGCAAAGAGGTATCAGGAGGAGGAGGGGGCTCATTCCCCATATTTGGTTGTGGTGCATCATAATCGCATTGACAAGTAGCAACACTAACCTCTGATTTAACCATATTCACGCATCCAAAACCATTGGTATGGGAAGCAGACGTAGAAGTCTCATTAGGCTCATAACCAATAGAGGGAGCAATCGAAGTCATGTTCTTATCATGTCGAAGGGGATCCTTTAACACAGCTGGGCTTTATGCCAGATGCTTCAATTCTTTTTCAATCCACGGACACAAGTGAGTAAGATGATCTTCCCCACAAAGCTTGCAAGGGAATTTCACTTTATGCCTAGGTTTGTTAAATTTAAACCAAATAGACTAGCAGGATCACTGAAAGAAGCATAATCACAAGATAGACACAATATTTACCCTGGGAAACCCTCGTGGGGTAGAAAACCCAGCAAAGCTTTCCTCATTAAGATGATTAACCAAAATACAAGATGTGCTCCCTCCTTCTATTCCTCCTTAGCAGATCTCCCAGACAAGTGCGCCTCTTTTCACAAGTGAGTGAGTGATCTAATGAGGAGTTCACCTCCTCTATTTATACACACTCCTGACCACCAAAAATACCTAATGGGGCCGACCTCTCCTGGAGAAGTCTAATAACCCCTAAAACCCAACTTTAGGGCCGACCCCCACATGGTGGGTCTAACAACCCTAGTTACCACAATTCTTCGGAGGAATAAACATCTCCGGATACATAATAAAATCACATCGGAGGGATCGAACATCTCTGGAATAAATAATGTACAAATATAATATTCTTAGAAGTTACAATATTCAACACTCCCCCTTAACGAGAAGGATATTATAACAACATCTGTAGGAGCAAGGAGTCATTTACTACATCATCTATATATCATCGGAAGCTTTCTTCAATTCATCATCATCAGTAACTTGACCAGTTACTGTAGTGTCCCCTCTATCATACCAGCGAGATAGAGAGAATCACTGTGCTCAATCCGGGCAATTTGTCCCATATTCATTATAATTAACTCATTGATATAAAACAGGTATATGTGCAATGCTATAGAACAGAACAAGGATTAAATAAAACATGCTGATATCTAACATGCATTCACGTTTCTGTGTCAGTTATGAAATAAAGATCTTTGCAGTATTATAAAAGATCATATGGAAATGCATAATCGTTGAATACACTGCAGAAGTAAATTCATTAGCCCATCCATAACACATTCCATCTATTCATTAAAGGAACAATTGCAAAGATAAAACACAAGAATACTTATCTTATGCGAAAGTAGTTCCACACAACTGGCTATGCAACTGCAACGTTCCTCCCAACCATAGGCCAGTGTGCTCCTTAATCTCTCAGCACCACTGCCACCCCCGAGCTGGGCATGATCTCTACAAGGAACCAGGGAACAGCAGACTCACACATAGCCAAGCATACACCAAGATGAGCCAAGCCAATCTACAATTGGGTTTATCAGGCTACTAGGAGATGGAAAGGAAGAATTGCTAAGCTAGTGAGCTCAACTAAGGAGCTATGGGTACCTCTCTCAGATCTATTTAGCTTGGCACTCACAATGCCTACACACCCAACACCAGGAAGTATTCTCTTCACTGCCACACAGTCCCTCAAGCCATACCTTCCTCTCTAGTGCTCTCAGGGTGTGCATAGAAAAGTAGCCAGCCCTCTTAATCTTCTTGAGAGGATACTCCCTACACTAGGTTTATCAAGCCAATTCTGTCCACTACCATTCCAGTTTCTTGCTCATGGGTTCCAAACAAAACAGGGATGCACCTAACAGCAACCTACACTTGTTGAGCATGAGACAACGTTTCCAACAGCGGGATGCATGAGATGGGGTTTCCTGGACTTCAGAAAAACGTGGGTAGACTCAAAACGTATTGGCACTTGGGAATTTCGACTTGGGAAGCAAAACCCATTCCAGAAAAAAACGCCCCAGGGAAAAAACGCCCTCTCCCTCAGTCCCAATTTGCGTCCCTCCTTCCCCAGCTATTGCACAATCCAAAAACGAGTTCCTGGGCATGGAAAAACGCAGGGTTATGGTGAAAAACGTGAGGATAACTTCCTGTGAGCTCAAGCTGCGTGAGAGGAAGAACGTAATGCCTGAGGAATGGCCTTGGGTAGCATTTCGTGGGGGTTTTCTTGCCCAGCAAGCCAAAATACGATTTTCAGGTTGGTAGCTTGCCCATGCACGAAAATCTGACTGCCATACCTCTCCCATCCCAAGACATTAACTGCCTTAACCAATTTCTTGGAAGAATTAAATGATTGGGTACATGAGACAAAATGGGTAGTTGGTGGTTTATGGGTTTCCCCATTGACACATGGATTAATACCATTGGCTCAAGGTTTGAATAATTTCCCTCCCTTTTCCTTGTAAAGTCATGCCCCATCTCTTTTGTTGCATTGCATAGCCGGTTGTGGGTTTTTCCATTAAAATTCGTAATTACATGATGTTTTATTTACATCGTGCCTATCTCGCACAAGAACCATAGGCATCTATTTTAATTGCCGATACATAAACGCTAAATCAATGGTGGGGCCTTGGCCTTGAGCTCCTCACCATGATTAAATTACAATATTTACATCATTTACGGTTTAATACAAAGGGGGTCAAAATGGGTACATTACAGTTACTGGAACATCAGCATCATCAGAGTTGATAGTACTCAATCATCAGCATCGTCATAGTACGCGATCAACAACATTGTCATCATACGATCATCAACATCGTCATCGCACGATCATCAGCATCGCCATCACACGATCATCAGCATCGCCATCACACGATCATCAGCATCGTCATCGTCATCGTACGATCATCAGCATCGTCATCGCACGATCATCAGCATCGTCATCGCAAGATCATCAGCATCGCCATCACACGATCATCAGCATCGTCATCGTCATCGTACGATCATCAGCATCATCATCGCACGATCATCATCATCGCCATCACACGATCATCAGTAGTTCTCTATGTCCAGTCATGTACCTTTTGAACCGAAGTCCAGGGACGATCTAGTCCTATCATGTTCTCGGAGACCACATGTCTACGGCTCAGTTTACAGGACCAAAGTCCAAGGATGATCCAATCCTTACCGTACATTTAGGACAGCGTCCAAGGATGACTTAATCCTCAACCGTTCATTTAGGACCACGTCCAAGGATGACTTAATCCTCTACCGTACATTTAGGACCACGTCCAAGGATGACTTAATCCTCCACCGTACATTTAGGACCACGTCCAAGGATGACTTAATCCTCCACCGTACATTTACGACCACGTCCAAGGATGAATTAATCCTCTACCGTGCATTTAGGACCACGTCCAAGGATGACTTAATCCTCCACCGTGCATTTAGGACCACGTCCAAGGATGACTTAATCCTCCACCGTGCATTTAGGACCTATGTCCAAGGATGACTTAATCCTCCACCGTACATTTAGGACCTACGTCCAAGGATGACTTAATCCTCCACCGTGCATTTAGGACCACGTCCAAGGATGACTTAATACTCCACCGTGCATTTAGGACCTATGTCCAAGGATGAATTAATCCTCCACCGTACATTTAGGACCTACGTCCAAGGATGACTTAATCCTCCACCGTACATTTAGGACCTACGTCCAAGGATGACTTAATCCTCCACCGTACATTTAGGACCACGTCCAAGGATGACTTAATCCTCCACAGTACATTTAGGACCACGTCCAAGGATGACTTAATCCTCTACCGTCCATCAAGGACTTCATTCTCGAAGACTTACATCTACGGCTCTTCTTTCGGACTGAAGTCCAGGAATGATCCAATCCCTTCACATGTTCACCAAGAACTTCATTTTCGAAGACATACGTCTACGGCTCTTCTTTCGGACTGAAGTCCAGGAATGATCCAATCCCTTCACATGTTCACCAAGAACTTCATTTTCGAAGACATACGTCTACGGCTCTTCTTTCGGACTGAAGTCCAGGAATGATCCAATCCCTTCACATGTTCACCAAGAACTTCATTTTCGAAGACATACGTCTACGGCTCTTCTTTCGGACTGAAGTCCAGGAATGATCCAATCCCTTCACATGTTTTATACCAAAAACATGTATCCTCATCATCAAAACATGTATAACCACGACATGTATCATCATCATCAAAACATGTATAACCACAACATGTATCATCATCATCAAAACATGTATAACCACAACATGTATCATCATCAACAAAACATGTATAACCACAACATGTATCATCATCATCAAAACATGTATAACCACAACATGTATCATCATCAACAAAACATGTATAACCACAACATGTATCATCATCAACAAAACATGTATAACCACAACATGTATCATCATCAACAAAACATGTATAACCACAACATGTATCATCATCATCAAAACATGTATAACCACAACATGTATCATCATCATCACAACATGTATCATCATCATCAAAACTAACATCAAAAGCATGTATACATCTATCATCAAAACTAACATCAAAAGCATGTATACATCTATCATCAAAAGAAAGAATATAAGAGTCCTACATCTAAATAATTCTAGGTAACTAAGTGCAGTAAATAGGTAACCTCATCATTGATGAGATAGACTTGTTGTCGGATACTATGCTACTCCCCCTTTCGAGGAAGGTCCTTCTGAACTACACCAAGCTTGTCTCGGAAGTGTTCAAACTTTACTCGAGATAGGGGTTTCATCAGGATATCAGCAATTTGATCCTCAGTGCTTATATACTCGAGCTTGATAGCTCCTCTCTGCACCATATCTCATATGTAAAAGTATCGGATCTCTATGTGTTTTGACTTATCGTGAAATACAGTATTTTCAGTCATCTTGATGCAGCTTTGATTATCACACATGATCACAGTGGGGTCCATTTCTAAGTCAAACACTCCAGATAAAAGTTTCCGAAGCCATACTGCTTCACAGCTGGCAGAGCAGGCAGCTATATATTCTGCTTTAGCAGTACTGAGGGCCACACTAGATTGTTTCTTGCTGAACCATGAGATCATGGCAGATCCAAGACCATAACATCCGCCTGAAGTACTTTTTCTATCTGAGACATTACCTGCCCAATCAGAATCTGAGTAACCATGTAGTTTGAGTTCATGACCTCCAAGATAAAATAGGCCAAAATCTAATGTACCTTTTAGGTACCTCATTATATGCTTTGCAGCTATTAGGTGAACCTTTCTGGGTTCTACTAGAAATTGACTTAGGGTATTTACAACAAAGCATATATCAGGCCTAGTATTGGTTAAGTACATTAATGATCCAATGATTTGTCTATATAGAGTTATGTCCACTAATTCTGATGAATCATTAACTAATAACTTTAATTTGGAGTCCATGGGAGTGGCCTTGGCTTTACACTCCAATATATCAAATCTTTTGAGAATCTCCACAGTATACTTACCTTGATTTAGAAAGATTCCTTTTGGTTCTTGCCATACTTCTAAGCCTAAGAAGCAATGCATTAATCCAAGATCTTTCATCTCGAATTCTGAAGAAAGCTTCTTCTTGCTTTCAATAATTTGTTTCTCATCTCCAGTTAGAAATAGATCATCTACGTATAACAACAATATAACTGGTTCATCATCCATCACTTTGAGATAAAGGTTTGGGTCAGCTTTACTTTTGGTAAAGCCCATGCTAGTTAGGAAATTGTCAATCCTTCCGTACCAAGCCCTGGGAGCTTGTTTCAACCCATATAATGCCTTCTTCAATTTTCATACATGAGTTCTTCCATCATTAACCTCAAACCCTTGAGGTTGCTCTATGTATACTTCTTCTTCAATTACACCATTCAGAAAAGCTGTCTTAACATCCATTTGGTGTAATTTCCACTTCATCATGGATGCAAGTGCCATGATAGTTCTAATTGAAGTATACCTAGCAACTGGTGCAAATGTTTCTTCATAGTCAATTCCCTCATTCTGAGAGAATCCTCTGGCTACAAATCTTGCTTTATATTTTTCAATGCTTCCATCCACGGCATGTTTTATTTTGAAAATCCATTTGGAAGAAACCACACTCTTATCTTTCGGTTTGGGAACTATATCCCAAACATCATTTTTCATTATTGACTGATATTCTTCTGTCATTGCTTCTACCCATTCTTTCTTCTGAGCTGCCTCTTCATAGCTAGTAGGTAGTTGATCCACAAGATCACACATCAAGGCCATATAGTTGGACACTAGCTTTGGTTTCTTTATTTCTCTAGTGGAGCCTTCAGGAGCTCCATATCTTTCAGCCCCTTGAATAATATCTCTAGCCCATGCTGGCCTTCTTTTCTTGGATAAGTCTGTAATAGGAGGCTCTTGTGGTTCCAACATGTCATGATCCTCTGGAGAATCATCTTTAGGCATGGGAACAGCCTCTGTGATTCTGGGAGAAGTATCTTCTTCATAGATTTCATCAAGTTGGCACTTCTTGGATTTCTTGAGAGCTGCTTCTTCATCAAATGTTACATCTCTACTTATTTCTATGTGATGAAAGCCTGGAATGTAAATTCTGAAGGCTTTGGATGATTCACAATAACCAACAAATATCCCCTTCTTACCAGAAGGGTCCAACTTGGTTCTCTTTTCTTTTGGAATGTGGACGTACACAGGACACCCAAATATTTTAAGATGACTTACCTCAGGCTTCTTACCTGTAAACACTTCTTCTGGAGTTTTGAACTCATGAGCACTATGAGATAATCTATTTTGCACATATACTGCTGTCTTGGCTGCCTCAGCCAATAGATACATGGGAAGATCTTGATCATGTATCATGGTCTTCATAGCTTCCATGATTGTTCTATTTTTCCTTTCAGCCACCCCATTTTGTTGGGGATTATAAGGAGTAGTTAGTTCCCTTTTGATTCCAGCTTCTTTGCAAAAGTCCTCAAATTCCTTTGAGGTAAATTCTCTGCCATTATCTGTTCTGAGAATCTTGATTCTCTTTTCTGATAGATTTTCTATTAGAGCCTTGAACTCTTTAAATTTTCCAAAGACTTCATTCTTACCTTTCAGGAAGTATATCCAAGTTTTCCTTGAATGGTCATCAATGAATGAAAGATAGTATTCAAACCCACTTAGAGAAGTGGTGGGAATTGGTCCACATACATCCGAGTGTATTAGTTCTAAAATGTTCTTAGTCTTTGTTTCACTCTTTGGAAAGGGGTTCTTGATATTTTTCCCTTTCTTACACCCTTTACATGAGCAATCATGATCAGCTTTCAAATCTGGTAATCCTATGACTACCTTGCTTACATAGGGTAAGGATTTAAAGTTGATGTGAGCTAATCTTCTATGCCATAGCTCACTGGGGCTAGAGATCTCATGTGCAAGGGCAGCTTTTGGATGGCCCTTGAGTTTATAGAGACCTCCTTCTTCTTCACCAATAACAACTGCATCTTTAATTGTCTTTCCTTTGGACCACATGAGTACTTGTCCATCTATGAAGGCTACTCTAAAACCTTTCTTATCTAGTGCTGAAATAGAGAGAAGGTTTTTCTTTAATCCTGGTACATATAAGATGTCTTTCATCTTCAAGGGTGTTCCAGAATCTAGCTTATATCTAGCTTCACCAATTCCTTTGATGGGATATTGGTAGTCATCTCCTAGAGATACTTTCTATGAAGAAGTATTTTCTTCAAGATTTGAAAATGTCTTCCTTTGACCTGTCATGTGCTTGGAAGCACCACTTTCAATGAGCCATGTATCTTCTCCAGGAGATACGGATCCAGAGAGTGCAGCGAATAGAACATATTCTTCTGGATCTTCTTTCTTCACCTTACATCTTTTCCTTTTAGGCTTTACCTCTACCTCTTCTTCTTCTTCATCTTCTTCCTCTTCTTCTTCTTCACTATCATTTTCTGCCATATGTGCATGATGTCTTTTGTGGAAGAACTTCTTCTTTTGAGAAGGACAGAATCTGGAGATGTGTCCTAATTTATGACAATTGTAGCATTCTACTGTGGAAAGATCTCTTGCTGAATTGGGTCCTCTTCTCTTGTTAGATCTAGAGAAGTGTTGAGATCCTTTGTGGTCAACTTTCTTGAGATGACTCATTCTTCTTCTTTTGGTATGAGTGGCCAAAGCTTGGTCATCCTCTTTGAGAAGAGCTTCTCTGTTTGCAACCCTAGCTTCTTCTTGAACACAATCCTCCCATACTATATCAAACTTCATGCTCTCTTTCCTGGCACACATGGTTTGTATAAATGACTCCCAAGATCTAGTGAGACCATTGAGAGCAGTCATCACAAGTTCATCCTCATCAAGGGTATCACCAATTGCATCTAGTTGTTACTTGATTTGTGAAACCCTTGAGAAGTAGTCTTGAATGGATTCTCCTTTGTGCATCTTGGTACTCTTCAATTGAGTCCTCAGGTTCATCTTTCTATTGATGTTCTTTCCTTCATACATTCTTCCTAGGGCATCATACATTTCCTTTGGAGTCTTCTTGGAGGCCACTTGGGGAATCAAGTGGTCTTTAATGGAATCAGCTATGATTCTCTTTGCCCTAATCAAATCCTTCCTATGCTTTTCTTTGGCTTCATCTCCTTCTGGTTCTGCAACTTCTTCCTTGATATACTGAGCAAGATCATTCTCCTCAAGAATGAGACCAATTCTGTATTTCCATGCCCGGAAATTTTCTATACCTTCTAGCTTGTCTTCAAGATTAGTGTTTGGAGCCATCTTCTCTTGGGGGAGTCCAAGAGATAGAGCAGACTTACCTGAAAAGTTACTTTTCACTTTTCCAGAATCTGGAACAGAATTTTATCGCACTTTTGGTAGAATTAGGGTTTGACTTTCCCGGAGTTCTACTCAACCAAAAAGTTCGATCTATAGCTCAAAAGAATGCTCTTGAGAAGGGCTATCCAGCCATGTAATCAGAATTCAAAAATTCCAACTTTTTTCTGAAACCAAAATCTGACGTATCGCACTTTTGGTAGAATTAGGGTTTGGATTTCCCGAAGTTCTACCCAACCAAAAAGTTCGATCTAGGGCTTAAAAGAAAGGTATTGAAAAGGGCTATTCAACCATGCAACCAAAATTCAATAATAACAACTTTGGGCTGAAACCCTAACTTCACTTGGAGAGAGAGAGAGAGGTATTCTTACCTTGTGAAAGATGTCCTATTCAGTATGGCTCTGATACCATGTTAAATTTAAACCAAATAGACTAGCAGGATCACTGAAAGAAGCATAATCACAAGATAGACACAATATTTACCCTGGGAAACCCTCATGGGGTAGAAAACCCAGCAAAGCTTTCCTCAATAAGATGATTAACCAAAATACAAGATGTGCTCCCTCCTTCTATTCCTCCTTAGCAGATCTCCCAGACAAGTGCGCCTCTTTTCACAAGTGAGTGAGTGATCTAATGAGGAGTTCACCTCCTCTATTTATACACACTCCTAACCACCAAAAATACCTAATGGGGCCGACCTCTCCTGGAGAAGTCTAATAACCCCTCAAACCCAACTTTAGGGCCGACCCCCACATGGTGGGTCTAACAACCCTAGTTACCACAATTCTTCGGAGGAATAAACATCTCCGGATACATAATAAAATCACATCTGAGGGATGGAACATCTCCGGAATAAATAATGTACAAATATAATATTCTTAGAAGTTACAATATTCAACAAGGTTTACGGTCCCCGCAGCATTCCTGTCGTCCTGAGGAGGGTTGGCGTTCTCTTTCCGAGGAGTATTACGATTACTACCATTGTTCCCATTATTTCCACCCTTTCTATTATTTCTCCCCTTCTTCTTACCACCAGGATGTTGGTTTCCCGATGGGTTCGTCGATTCGATAGCGTGTACATCGGACGATGTGGTGGAAGTGGACAAGGTGTGAACCTGTCTAGGAGTAGATTGGTTAAGCGACAAATTTTGCATTTTATTAGAAAACAAATCTACGGGTCGAGTACTTGCAGATCCAACAATGCCATATGTATGTGGTCCATGAACTGGCTTGGGCTCATGTCGTGATCGCAATGCATTAGGAATAATGTCATAAAGAATGCCAGATTGAGCATAGAGCAAATCTAGCTCCTGGACTTTGAGTATAGCTTGTTCCTCAGTTGTAATGCTGGACATCTAAACATCCTTAGAAATGTATGGAAGCAAAGACTTTAGAAACCATTCCAATAGAAACTATGGAGGAATTTTGGCTTTCACTAACCTCTTCTGTCGACGCCACTCTTGAACATGGTCAGATATGTGTGTGGCCTTATTCTGGTAGAAGGTAGACAAGAGTTTAGTGCCAGTATCGTAGTGAACCGAAAGCTGGAAATGATCCAGGAAAACCAAGGATATCTCATTGAAACTTCTATACATGCCCCTAGGAAACTCAACATACCACTTCGCGGCTGCCCCCGTCAGGGTGCATTGAAATAGTCTCAAATGAACAGAATCGTGATTTAACGCGTTTGATGAGCACCAAAGGTGAAAAGTTGTAACGTGATCACCCGGATCCTCACCACCCTTCCCCTCAAACTTGGGAATGTCCAAAGGGAGTTTGGTAGGAACTGGAGGCCAATTAGGATTGTGACACACCGGATCATTTGTGAGCTTCGAAAGATCTGGAAGATTCAATCGAGCAAGGAATGGGAGCTGCGGATGAAAATCTTGATTATAAGCTCCCATAAAAGGTTGATTATACAGACTTGAAGGATAAGATGGACCATAACTGGGACCCTGGCCATAAGGCTGATAACCTCCTCCAACTTGACCTGTGTGAGGGTAAGCAGGTATATATGCTTATGAGCACCATAATGAGGGCCAACACCGACTATATTATAGTAAGGGTTACCACCATAATTATGGGGCATATAAGTATTACTCATAGCAGGAGCCGTGTTGTAATGACCATGGTTGCAAGGTATGTTACCACCCCCTACATAAGCATTATTAGTAGCATAAGTAGTCATGTTGTGACCATGAGCCTGAGGTATATTCCCAACCCCAACATTGGCATTACTAGTAGCAGGAGCGGTGGCGTTGTGACCATAAGTATAAGGTATATTCCCACCTCCTACATTAGCATTACCAGTAGCAGGAGCAGTCGTAAAAGTGTATAGTATGTGTCCACCCCCGTTATTAGGAGGATTGGTAACATTAGCAAATGTGGTCCTGGGTTGATATATATGGGCATGTGTATTGTACTATGGATGGTGAGTCGTATTGCGAATAGTGTTCCCACTAGGAGTGGTAGTCCTAGGAGGTGGCCTTCCTCAAAAATTTGGAATGTTCGAAGGGATACAGATAGTCCCCATATTAAGTGTGTGAGTGGAAAATGTGGTGCCCCCAGCGAGGGGATTGCCCTCGGTGGGTGCATAGTTTCCAACACAGTGACCAGTGTTAACATGACTACCAAACATAGTGGATGGAGCAACTATGTTGTGACTAGGCATACCATGAGAGAACGGGGTAGCATTTGTAGTGGTCGTAGGACTTGTGTTAACATGCAAGTTCGGCATCCCATATAGGAAGTTCTGTGGATTCGAAGGATCGAACGGGAGGTCCTCATTTGGAGTAGGTCCAAACAGAAGAGGTCTAGTCTCTGGTCTCAATGGATCGCTCTTCCATTCTAGGAGGATTAGAAACATCTTAGACTCTACCCGACGGAGTCATAGGGATTTATCCCATGCCAAAACCAGTGTAAATGTCGGTGCGAATCACCTCAAATGAATCAGAAGACTTAGAGGGAGCCTTTCGGCATCCTCTCTGAACACGACATGTAACTTCGGCGGCTGGTAAACCAACCAACAAACTAGAGTGGTGGAGAGGTGGACCTCGTGCCACGATATCTCTAAAGAGTCAATAAATCAAAGTGTCCCCTAACGGCCAAACTAATGATCAAAGAGAAAATAGCTCACACCTAAAGAAACTACAGCCAAATGCACTCAAACAGGACTGGCTCAAGGGACCTCCCGACACTACAGCCGGTATGTCGTGCCTAGGAGAGGCTTGAGACTCCAAAACTATAACTGAAGGTAACATAATCAGTTATAAGGGTTCCCAGGCTTCACTGCATGCACAGGGTCAAGTCCCTATACAACAAGCAACTATGTTGTCCAACCCTTATCTGACTCAGGATACGAACAGTATAACCACTGCAAGCACCCTATGCGATAGCTAGGTAACACCTAGATTACAGAAGACCCCTTTGTTGTAAAATTATCTAATAGTAAGAAGAATAATCTTACGAGATAAAGATGTTTTTACTAGTATATTTTAGAAAAGTTTATTAGAAGTTTTGAGGTAGTTGGTCTAAATATATTAACAGTCCTTTGTAAGATAGTCTTCAAATTTTTTTTGACTGCTTCGACTTGACCATTCTCCTGCGGATAAAACGAAGATGAATGTTCGTGTCGAAAACCTAATATAGTGTATAAATCGTTCATCATGTTGTTCTAGAAATGACGACCACGATCAGTCATGATCTCTTTGGGTATACCAAATCTTGCAATGATCTGGTTAAACACAAAATAAACGGTCGTTTCTCCATCTGCCTTAATAGTAGGCATTGCCTCGTCCCACTTAGTAAAGTAGTCGACGACTGTTACACATAAATCTTCCACCCTGTGAGCATCAACATTCTTTGGCCTGTAGGATCCATTTCAGTGACTCAGATCCATTTTTATCCTTCAGTGATACCATTTTTCCCTATCTTTATTCCTACCCACCTGTTGCATCATTATAGCAGGTGTACCCGCGAGTTGCATCCCTATAGCCCACGGGTAGCATGTAAAATGGTAAAAACCACTATTTTATCACTTTTTACTCCCAAAAAGAGGTCATTGGGTGACCTTTGGCTCTTCATCTGCCCAAGTAATGTCTCGATGTGTCCTTTCACCTACCTTTGAGAGGACTATATATTGAGCACATATGGCTTATGGACGGGGGGAAGAAGAGAATTGTAAGAGAACTCTAGTGGATTTTTGCCCTATCTTGAGTCTGCACTCATTGATCCTTGTAGTTGTGAATCCCTTATGTTCACCTTCCAAACTCCTTCTAGTTTGAGTTTGCCATTCATGGAGGATTGAAGTGGTGGAGGCACAAGTGGATTGATCTAGATCTTGGTTCAGATTGGTTGCCAGCAAGAGGTCGTATCACTTTGTACTTCTTCTTGTTCATTAATAGAAATACTCATATTCTTGTCCATTCATGGTGTGAATGTCATTTATTATACATTGGGTTACATTTTCTTGTGATATTATGGACCACTGTTATTGATAATGTTAATGTCAATTATATATTATATAGACTTGTTGGATATTGGCTGTCAAGACTAATTTGCAGATTACAAGTGCGTGGATTGAAAGCTCCAACGGGGATCTACATCAAACGTTGGATCGAGGTTGGTTACGTTTCTCCATTATCTTAACATTGTCATTTATAATAGCATTGCTTCGAGAATTGAGTAGATTTCTGGTAGTCATCTGTCTGTTGTGGTATTCCCAAGCCATAGTGAGTTTTCTCCAATACTGAAATGGTGACTCTGCTGGGGAAAACATCCATGTTTGGGAAATGTTTTGAGCATTAGTCCATAATTAGAGTTGTTGTTTATCAAAGCTCTGTGTCACTGATTAGCTGTTAAGATACATTGTAGAAAACTTGCTTTTTATGAGCCTCTGGACTCTATGTTTTCCCATTTGCCTTTCCTCACCCGCGGGCTAGCTTAGTTCTGCCCACGTCTACCCGCCTCTTTTTACTCTACTGCTTGCGGGTACCCACAAGATTTCCTTCGACAGTACCGTGTAACTCCGGCTTTTGTTGGTTTATGGCTATTGGTTGTTGCTGGGTGAGTTTGGTTGGTTCCTGAGTCTTTGTTGGCCTCTTTCTTGACCATTTCGTGCCTTGGTTGTGACCAGATCTCTTCGTTTCTTTTGGTTGAGCCTTCTTAGTTTTTTACCAATATTTGGTTTTAGCCTCTTGGTTTCTTCCTTTTGAGCTCATTCCTTTGGCTGAGTCTTGCTGTATAGGATCTGCTGGGTTGTCTTAGTGATCTTCTTGGCACTTCAGTGACTGAATAGTAGGATTTTGCTTACATTTTTTCATTCCATTTATATTGAAAAAATGCAAAAATATACATTTAGTTTTTTGCATTTTCCTTCTTGGTTATAAGTGAAAATACAAAAATATTTTACTTTCATGTACTGCATCTTGCATTGAGTGCTTGTTTCCTTCATTTTAGGTTTTGCTTGTGCATCGAAAAGATAAAAGATTGCATCTTTATTTCGGAATTGTTGGTTGATTTTGCATATTAGTGACATTGTTTTATTGGGTAGATGAGTCTAGGATTGGACGATGTTGCATACTATTGAGTCTACACATCACTAGTTTCACGATCATATCACTTGAGTAATCACAGCCACTAAAATTAACGCTTAATCATAAAATTGATTAGACTGATTTTATTTATAGGGTACACCAACTAGCATAGGTTTAGAGTCTTGGAATAGATCATCGTGAGTCAACAATCCAAGACTACTAGACAAAACATTAGGTATCTGACCAGGGAGTGGAGGAATCCATGGTATAGACTGGTGTTCTCAGGAAGCTCTACTCAATCCAGAGTTAAGCACGAGGTCACGGGAGGTTGGTTGAGGAGATATATCCAGGATTTGTTCATATCTGGGGGTACTGGAAGTTCATCCTCTTGTGCTTCGGGCTTAGCTACCCTGACCATATGACGGGTCCCACCTGCGACTGTCCCCCTGAGCATTGGTTATATTGCGGTGAACATAGTTGCCTTACCTAGGTACTGCACAGGGTACTTGCAGTGGTTATGTTGTTTGTGTCCTGAGTCAGATAGGGATTGGACAACATAGTTGTGTTCATGCAGTGGACTTGACCCTGTTGACACAATGAAGCCTGGGTGTCTCTATAACTGATTCTGTTACCTCCGGCTATAGTTTGGGAGTCTCAATCCTCTCCTAGGCGAGACATACCAGCTCTAGTGTCGGGAGCTCATTTAGCCACTCTATTTTTCTGCTCTTAGCTGTAGTTTCTCTAAGTGTGTGCTTTTGATTTACTGTTTTTGATCGATAGTTGGCCTTTAGGGGATGTTGTGTCTCTCTCCGGAGATATCATGGCGCGGAGCCCTACTCTCCATCGGTCCCATCGTTTGGTTGGTTTAAATCCACTCAAAGTTACATGCCGTATTGCTAGAGGACGTTGGAGGGCTCCCTCTAAGTCTTCAGATTCTTACGTGACTTACGTCGAAGACTACATGGATACACATCCCGATATTGGGCAAGATCCTTCTACTCCTTTGGGTAGAATTGAACATACTTCTGATCCCCATACTCCTCATGAGGATTGGGGAGGTGATCCACCTGACACTCAACCTGGTTCTATTTGGCCTAATCCACTTGATCGGGATCCGTTTGATCCTTCGAATCTGGATAATTATCTTTACGGGATGCCCGACTTACCCAAGGACGAAGAATAGGACAAGCCTTTCGTTCCTTCGTTTCCATGTAGTTATAGATACGGGATGCCTGAATCACATAATGACACTACGATCAACCCCACCGCACTCTCTTTTGGTATGCCTAGTCATAGTACTGTCGGACCTTCCACTACGGTTGGTAGTCACACTGCCACTACCCAAAGTGTTAGCCATACTATACCCACTGGGGCACTACCCTCGCTGGGGGCACTACGTTGTCCACCCACACACATAGTATGGGGACTGGTCATGTTCCTCCAAATAATTCTAATGCTAGAAGACGAATATCTCCTAGGATTACTCAACCTAACCGGAATGTTGTTCGGAATACAACTCGCCATCCACCACCTAATACACATGCCGCTACTCGTCAACCCAAGACTACTTTTACGAATGATACCATTCCTACCAACCACGGGGGTGGACATGTAACGCATACTTTTGCATCCACTGCCGCCACTAGTAATGCTAATGTAGGGGGTGGGAATATTTCCTATCCACGTGGACATCACACCACCGACCCTGCTACTAATCACACTAATGTTGGGGCTGGGAATACTTCTCATGCTTTTGGTCACCACACGAATGCTCAAGATAATCCTAATGTTGGGGGTGGGAACATACCATACCATTACGGTCATTACAACATGGTTCCCGCTATGAATAGTACATACATGCCCCATACTCATGGTGGCAACCCTTACTACAACATAGTCGGTGCTGGCCACGAGTATCACCCACCACCCCAATATGGTGCTCAAAACACGCATATACCTATGTACTCTCAAATGGGTAAAGCAGGAGGAGGTTATCAATCTTATGGCCATGGGAAAGCTTATGGTCCGTCAGGTCCTTATCATCAGCAGTTTAATCCTCATGGTCAAGGTTTTGGTCCATCTTATAACACAGTTCCGTTTAACCAACCTTTTATGGGAGCTTATAATCCCACTTTCTAGCCATAGCTCTCATTCCTTGCACGCTTGAATCTCCCAGATCTTTTGAAGCTCACAATAATCCGGTGCGTCATGACCCTAGTTGGCCCCCGATCCCTACCAAGCTCCCTTTGGACATTCCGAAGTTTGAGGGGAAAGGTGGTGAGGACCTGGGAGATCATGTCATGACATTTCACCTTTGGTGCTCCTCCAACTCTTTGAATCATGATTCCATTCGATTGCGACTATTTCAATGCACCCTCATGGGGGCAGCCACGAAGTGGTATGTGTAGTTTCCTGGAAACACCTATAGGGGATTCAACGAGATTTCTTTGGTTTTCTTAAACCATTTATAGTTGTTGGTTCGTTATGATACTGGTACTGAGTTGTTGTCCACCTTCCGTCAGAATAAGGCCACACATATTTTTGACTATGTTCAAGAATGGCGTCGTCAGAAGAGATTAGTGAAAGCCAACATTCCTCCAGAGTTCCTATTGGAATGATTTTTTAAGTCTTTACTCAAATACATTGATAAGGATGTTTCGATGCCGAGCATTGTGACTGAGGAACAAGCTATCTTGAAAGTCGAGCAGTTAGATCTACTTTATTCTCAGTCTGGAATTTTGTATGACATTATCCCTGATGCACCGAGAACAAGACATGAGCCTATGTCAATTCCTGCACCACATGCCGATGGCATCATGGGGTATGCATGTACTCGCCACATAGACTTGGTAGCTAATCAAATGCAAAATTTGTCACTAAACCAGTCTGCTCCCGGACAGGTTCACACCATGTCCACTTCCACTCCATCGTTTGATGTACACAATGTGCAATCAACGAAACCGTCAGGTAACCAGCAACCTTGTGGTAAGAAAAAGGGGAGAAATAATCATAGGGGTGGAAACAATGGAAGTAATAACAATAGCAATCGTAATACTCCTCATAAAGAGAATGCCAACCGTCCTTGGGAAAGCGGTAATGCTGGCGAGGATCGAAAACCTAGGCGTAAGGTGAAATTCCCTTGCAAGCTTTGTGGGGAGGATCATCTTACTCACTTATGTCCTCGAATTGAAGAAGCATTGAAGCATTTGGCACAGAGCCCAGCTATGTTGAAGGATCCCCTACCTCATCACCAAAACATGGCTTCGCATGCTCCCACCACTGGTTATGGTACTAATGAAACGGCAACGTCTTCTTCCAATACTAGTGGTTATGGATGTGTGAATATGGTTCAGTCGGAGGTTTGTGTTGCTACTAGTCAGCGTGATTATGGTGCACCACAACCCAATTTGGGGAATGAGCCTCCCCCTCCTCCTGACAATTCCTTGCATATCGAGAAGCCTTCCATTATGCCGCGGATACCGAAAGGGTTTCTCAAGCACTCCATGCATAAACCTAATGCTCAAGCCACCCAAAACTACTCCATCGTAGAAGATTTGGGCCAAACTCCGTGTGCCATGTCGGTTCTTGAGGTTTTACAAGCCTATCCTTCTTAGAAGCATGCCTTTTTTAGTGCGTTAGGAGTTCAAGATGGGGGAATTCCTAGTGTTATCAAGTTCGATACTACTGATGTCCATCATCGCTTACCTTACCACATGGATTTTCAAATCCAGGTGGTTTTCCTTAAAAGGTTCGTCAAATGTACTATGGTTGATGAAGGTGCCTCCACGTCAGTAATGTCGTTAGCTTGTTGGAAAGCTCTTGGCTCTCCTCCTTTGCTCGCATCTTGAACTACACTCACTGCATTCGACGGTATATCTTTTACGCTGCATGGAATTATCCCTTCCCTTGTTGTCTCCTTGGGAGGTAATTCTGTGCCTATTGAAGTGGAAGTGGTTGATGCACCCATCGACTACAACCTTTTACCGGGTCGGAACTGGATGTATGCTATGAAAGCTGTCGCGTCTACTGTATTTAGAGTTATCTACTTTCCCCATGACGGAAAGATTGTGACGATCAATCAGCTGGATTATGTTGGCACTCCTTCCACAACATCCATGGGATCTATAATCCCACAAGTTTCTAATTCTCAGCCAGCAATTGGGAACATAGGTGTTGGAATGTACCCTTCATTGATGGGAACTTATAATCTTTCTGCACTTGTGAATTTTATTGGAACCATTACCGAAAATGCGTCTCCTCCTTCGAATAATATGTTATTTCGGACCTCCTATTTAGATGATCTGTGGACTTTACCATCCACGAGTTCCATGTCTGGATACATTGCGCACGTTGGAATGTCTATGCCTTTATCGGTAGCGGAGCTCGCTTACGATCATATCCAACAAACCACTACAGATCTGGATCACTCTTCTTCCCGGACAATAGAGGAAGATCCCATTATGTTGCCCGTGCGTGTAGTTGACCTATCTTGTTCACATGGTTTCCTCGATGGTATTTTACCTTCAGATGAAGTTTTTATTGAGGCCATGGGTGGTAATGACAAGTCTTGGGAGGATTCTCATCATCAATTTTATTTCCTTCCCACCCTTGAACTTATTGAACGAGATGATCTTCGCGTACAACCTGCCATGCATTTGGATTTTGATCCAGGCATAGTTTTTTCAAGCCCCAGTTCGACATTAAAGTATGATATCCATAGTGATGAGTCTGTAGACTCTCCTATAGATCCCCGAATCGGTGATCTTGATGAGTTCGATTCTACTTCTAGAATTTCCAACTCCCGTGATGATGAATTTGCTACTGCAAATTCTTCCACATCCTTCAGCTTTGCTCTTCATCCCGAAGTTGATCATTTTGGTCCCTCAGGTGTTGGTACTATGGCACCTTTAGTGGTTATCTCTACCTGCATGTTGTCTGAGGTTAACAATAGTGATGTTGAAAATGTTTCTACTGCAGTGACTTGTATCAGATTTTTCTTTACGTACATTTTAGAGATGATCTTGGTACTTATGTTTCTTGGAGACAGGATTTTTAGCTAGACTTATACTTGTTTTCTCGTCCTTTTCGACATTTGCTTCGTTCATGGAAGGCATATTCGGAACCTTGCATATAGGTTTAGGCCTCCCCATTGTTATGATGCATTTGAACCTTGTGCCATCTGAATTCGCAGACACCCCCTGAGTGTCCTTATCTTGCTCACGTTCCTTGCATTATGCATAGCTTTGTTCTATGTGCTTGGAACTAGTCTCGCATGCCCCTAACATTTGTCTGCTCCCATTATGAGCATTCTTCCATCTCCCCTTTGAGATCGTTAAAAAAAGTAAGGAGGTCACGAGTTTACTTTTTGGGCTCGTTAAACCTTTACGAAAAATATTTTTATAAAGTCTTTTTTAATCCCTTGTTAGAGTTTTTCAAAATCAAACAAGATTGTCGAGTATACTTGTTATTTCAGACTCATTAAAGGATTTGAAGCGACATCCACTTAGGTATAATTTTACCCCTTTTCCGGACCTTTGTGGATTAATTACGAAAAATGTATTCTCTAGTCATACGTGACTAGAAGAGTTCTTCTTTCATTGTTTTACACTTTTTCAGGTGAGGAGACTAACTTTATGAAAAAGGACTCCCCTTTTATATCATGTTGTGGTTGCATTGCATCATCCTGCTTTCCGCTTGAGCCTTGTGTCGGCTACCGCTTACTCAATTGTTAGCCTAGTGCCTGAGCACTTTTCCCTGTCGAGCCCTGCAGAGCTTATATTTTCCCTTCATAATTTGATGACCTTTTGACCCTGAGGGAACACCCCCCCGAGTGTCCACATCCTGCACGCATTTTCTTGCATTGAGCATAGGTATGTTCCTCTGCTTGGGACTAGTCTGCTAGCTATTTGACACTCGTTCCCTCACTTGTTGTATTATAAGCAATTTTATTCTTTTTCAAGCTTTTCCCAAAGATGAAAAAGACCAAAAAAATCAAATATTCCAAAAGGCCGGATGGGATTATGGTCACTATTTCTTGTTGGGAGTTGTCGTGTCACCTTTGAATAGAGCATTCATTCCACTCCGTATATTATGATTCGGGACTATAGTTGGGCCTTAGGAGCTGTACTTGTTTCTCAATTTACTCCACCAATTGGTGAAGCTTCCAGTCATTATGGAGCCCTCTGTAATGCCTCCTGCATTGCACATTTTATGTCAAGTCTATGCTGCCTGAGTCTATCCATCTTCTCATGCTCTTGTTCATAGGAAGTCCTGAAACTAGTGTCCGCCACTCCTCAGATCTCTTGACTATTGCATGTTGGCCATCCTTATTGAGTTAGTATGTTTCAACTGAGATCTTCCAAATCTTTCAGCATTGCTGGTACCTCGTGCTGGTTGATGGGGGATGCCTTAATGCCCTCCATCCAGCGAGTCTCATTTCGTTGACTTCAACCCATTTATTCTGGTACTTGATTCTTAGAGTTGGGTTGATTACCTTGAGGCTTGCAGTCATTAGTGGCAGGTTCTCTTTCCATCGACAGTTTTGGGAATACATCAATGTCCCCTGATCGATGGACTCATCCTAGTGTTCGACTTAAACCCATTTATTCACACTCTAATGATTGTGATCTATGCCTTGATGCCCATTTTCATTATTGGTGGGTCATCTCGCATCTGTTAACGGTATACATCATTGACCGGTAATCAGACGATGTCTCATCAGGTTCGACCCCAACTCCTTTATTCACTTGATGGGACTTGCACCGTCGAAGACTTGTGTAGAAGACCCCAGGCGATTGTGGCATTCATTATGCTACATATGACTTTGACTTTACATCTGAGATATCACCTCTCAGATTTCAGCAGTTTGTACCTCCAGTTTGCACCTGTTGTCTTCTTTTCAGCAGAAGACCATATCTTACTATAGAGGGATCATGGCTATGATCACTTATTACATGTATCCATTATGTACTCCGATCCATTTTTATCCTTCAGTGATACCAGTTTGCCCTATCTTTATTCCTACCCACCTGTTGCATCATTATAGCAGGCATACCCACGAGTTGCATCCCTATAGCCCATGGGTAGCATGTAAAATGGTAAAAACCACTATTTTATCACTTTTTACTCCCAAAAAGCGGTCATTGGGTGACATTTGGCTCTCCATCTGCCCAAGTAACGTCTCGATGTGTCCTTTCACCTACCTTTGAGAGGACTATATATTGAGCACATATGGCTTATGAACGAGGGGAAGAAGAGAATTGTAAGAGAACTCTAGTGGATTTTTTCCCTATCTTGAGTCTGCACTCATTGATCCTTGTAGTTGTGAACCCCTTATGTTCACCTTCCAAACTCCTTCTAGTTTGATTTTTCCATTCATGGAGGATTGAAGTGGTGGAGGCACAAGTGGATTGATCTATATCTTGGTTCAGATTGGTTTCCGGCAAGAGGTCATATCACTTTGTACTTCTTCTTGTTCATTAATAGAAATACTCATATTCTCGTCCATTCATGGTGTGAATGTCATTTATTATACATTGGGTTACATTTGCTTGTGATATTATGGACCATTGTTATTGATAATGTTAATGTCAATTATATATTATATATACCTGTTGGATATTGGTTGTCAAGACTAATTTGCAGATTACAAGTGCGTGGATTGAAAGCTCCAACGAGGATCTACATCAAACGTTGGATCGAGGTTGGTTATGTTTCTCCATTATCTTAACATTGTCATTTATAATAGCATTGCTTTGAGAATTGAGTATATTTCTGGTAGTCATCTGTCTGTTGTGGTATTCCCAAGCCATAGTGAGTTTTCTCCAATACAACAGCGACGATTATATAGTGATGACCTCCAGCTGAAACTGGATTACAAGTCATAAAATCAACCCCCCATTTGGTGAAGGGGCATGCTATGATTGCAGGATGGAGAGGAGCTGGGTGTGCTCGCATCTTCTTGGTGAAAAACTAACATCTCTGGCAGTGTTTCACAGCTTCCACACAATCTTTAAAGATCATGGGCCAAAAATACCCGTCACGCAGTATTTTCTGGGTTGTTGCCAACCCGAAAAGATGACCCCCAAAAGCTCCACCATGGGCATCATTCATTACTGATTCTGCTTCCTCTAAAGTTAAACAACAGCATAAGATGGAATCTACCCCACGTCTGTACAAAGTTTCAAAAATGATGAGGTAATTCTTCGCATGGCTCTTAAGCTTGTGTCGTTCATCTTTGGAGAAAGTGGTGGGGCACCTCAAATTCTGAAGATATACTAGGATATCTCCGTACCATGGGTCAGAGGATGCGATGAGAAAGATATGTTCATCCGAGAATGATGATTCTTCCTCAACATGCACTATGTCACTAGGAAATTCTGAAATCAGTTCAGCAAACACCAGTGATATCTTTGATTTGGTGGACTGAAAAAACAAATCAAATTCTTGCAAAATGACAATCCATTTGTTAAATTTCCCACCGATTATTCATCGAGTGAGAACATATTTAAAAGGATTGAATTCCGTAACCACCATGGCGGTATGCAATAATATGTAGTGACATAGCCTCTGGACCGCATAGACAGAAACCAATACCACAAAATACCCCCGAGAGAAGAAAATACCCTGGCCGATGCATTATCAGTAATAGCATGCACCTTTGAAACTCCTGATCATATTAAAAATAAAGAGTGTAAGGTCGAAGTAATATTTAGACCTTCCGTTCCTGATAATCAAGATCATTGGTAAGTCTTTGATAATGATGCACAAATCATTGCATTCTTACAAAACAATGAAAGTTTTCAGAATTGCAATGTGAACCTAGAAGATAAATCAAGCGGTTCTTCCATTCAAGATCTTGATGTTATGAAATTAGCAATACCTCTGGAGAAAAATTTCAATAGGCATGATGAATACAAAGGTAAAAGAGCTGAACCGGTAGATGAGGTTATAGAGATAAATATTGGAACCTCAGTTTCCCCTAGAATGATTAGGATAGGAAAGAATGCTTCCCTAGAAGAAAGAAAGGCAATTGTGAATCTGATAAGGAAGTATAGATATATTTTTGCCTGGGCATATGATGAACTCAAAACTTTTGATCCTGAAATTATTGAGCACACTATCCCGTTGCATGAAGGGGCTAAATCTTATAGGCAAAAGCTAAGAAACATCAATCCCAAACTTGCACCATTGATCAAAAAAGAACTTGAAAAAATGTTGGCTGCGGGAATTATCCAACCTGTTCGACACACTACTTGGGTTTCTAACCCGGTGATTTTAAGAAAGAAAAGTGGTGAAATCAGGGTATGTATTGATTTCAGAAACCTAAACCAAGCATCCCTTAAGGACAATTACCCTTTGCCTAACATGGAAAATTTATTGCAGAGTGCCACTGGGGCAGGAATGTTGTCTATGTTGGATGGGTTCTCAGGGTATAATCAGGTACGTATTAGAAAGGAAGACAGAGAAAAAACAACCTTTACTACTCCATGGGGAACTTTCCAATATATAATAATGCCTTTCGGACTATTAAATGCTGGTTCTACTTTTCAAAATGCTATGGATCAAGCATTTAGTGATTTGATTGGGAAAATCATTGCCATTTATCAGGATGACTTGACAGTTTTTTCGAAGAAAAGGGGAGACCATGTAGAACATTTGAGAAGAGTTTTTGAGCGTTGCAAAAAGTTTGGTATATCTTTAAACCCCAAAAAGTCAACTTTTGGAGTAGATGAAGGTAAGTTACTAGGACACATTGTGTCAAAAGAAGGTATCAGAATTGACCCAGAACGTGTCCAGGCTATCAATGCTATTGCAGCACCCCATAATGTAGCCACCTTGCAATCTTTCTTTGGTAAAATAAATTTTGTCCGAAGATTCATCCCAAACTTAGCCGAATTGGCCAAACCATTAAATGCCCTTCTTAAAAAGGATGTAAAGTTTGTATGGGATAAAGAATGTGAATTTTCTTTCACCAAGCTTAAAAAGGCCATTTCAACCTCCCCTGTGTTAGCTTGTCCTGATTACAATAAAGAATTCATGATTTACTCATATGCTTCGGAAGATACTATTGCTGGTGTATTATTACAAAAAAATGATGAAAACCACGAACAACCTATAGCATTCATGAGTAAAAAATTGAGAGATGCCAAACTGAAGTATTCCACAACTGAAAAACAAGCCTACGCTTTAGTCAAAGCCTTGAAACACTTTAGAACATATGTGGGATATTCCAAAATCAAGGCATACGTCCCATACCAAGCAGAAAGGATGTTTGGTCACAAGTAGATGGTATAGGTGTAAGAGGAAATTGGATTTCACGCATACAAGAGTATGACCTAGAAATTAAACCTATCAAGATTGTTAAAGGGCAAGGGTTAGCTCAACTTTTGACCGAAAAGGGAGGTGACATGGTAAATGTGGTAAGTGGAAGAAACATTGGCATTCTAAACATTAATAACAAACATGAGTGGTACAAAGATATTATGTGTTTCTTGAGAAACTTGTCATGCCCTGACCACCTTGTAGATCATCAAAGAAGAGCATTGAGATTGAAGGCTGAGAAGTATGTTATAACTCAAGACGGGTTAGGGTGGAGAAATTCTGATGGAATAATTCTGAAGTGTGTTAACCCTGAGGAATCACAAACCATTATGAAAGAAATGCACTCCGGATTATGTGGTGGGCATTATGCCCCAAGAACAACAGCTGCAAAAATCATGAGGGATGGTTATTATTGGCCAACACTTTTCAAGGATGTGCATTCTTATGTTAGAGTTTGTCAAGAGTGCCAACTTTTTTCAGGAAAACCGAGATTGCCTGCACTACCTCTAAATCCTGTAGTAGTAGAAGCTCCTTTTCAGCAATGGGGCATGGATTTTGTTGGACCTTTTAGTGAAAACTCGAGCAATGGATATAAGTATATGTTAACCTGTACTGATTATTTTGCTCGATGGGTAGAGGCCATCCCAACCAAGAAGGCTACAGTCGAGGTAGTTGTGAAATTTTTGGAAGAAAACATTGTATCCAAATATGGTTGTCCTTTAAAAATAACAACTGATAATGCTCCAGCTTTCAATAAAATAGAAATGTCAACCTTTTGCATGAATCATGGAATCACTCTCTCACATTCATCAAATTATTATCCTCAAGGAAACGGTCTCGCTGAATCTAGCAATAAGAATTTGATAAGATTACTAAAAAGAATGGTTGGCACCAATAAAAGAAGTTGGGATACAAAGTTGAAATATGCCTTATGGGATGACAGGACAACAGTTAAAAGGATTACCGGAAAATCCCCTTTTGAGTTGGTATATGGGCAAGATTGTAGACTCCCAATAAATTTGCAAATTCCTATATATGAGCTGTTACAACAATGCACTTCAGATGAAGAAGCCTTCCAAGCAAGAATTGATAAACTAGTAGAACTTGATGAAATGAGAAGGATGGCATTTAACAAAACCATTATTGAACAGGAAAGAGTTAAAGGAACTTTTGACCAAAGAACAAGGAATGTGAAGTTCAGAGTTGGAGATATAGTTTTATTATGGGACAAAAACAAGGCAAAACTTGGAAATCACGGAAAATTTTAAAAAATCTAGATGGGCCCGTATCGAGTATCAAGGATAGCTGGAAAAGGATCAGTGTTTCTAGAAACTCTAGATGGGGATGAACTCGAAGTCCCTGTAAATGGGCTTTTATTAAAGCATTATTTCCCACCTATCGAGTAAACTATGCATTGCTTTGCCGGGTAGATTAGGGTAGGTAGGAAACCAAATAAGCCTGCTTGGGCAATAGTTAGTCTTTTTAGCCATTGAGTCTGGCACCTTGTTTATCTCTAAGCTCCTTTGTAAGCTTCTAGTTTAATTGAGTACCTGTCACTTTTCTTTTCCTGCACAATAAATTTCAAATTTTGCAAATTATGTTAGTAGTTTGATTTATGTTCTGCATTTATATGTCATGCTTTTATTATTTCTGACATAGAATAGCTTTTTATTTCAGTTGGTTTTATATTTTTCCCACACATGCGGCATGAGGTATTTTTGATGTTTGTGAATGCAGAAAAGTAGGTTGCAAGAATAAAAGCTGGAAATAAAATGGTAGAGTGCTGGATCGTGGATTCGAGTAGCAGAGTTCGAGGACCAGAAATTCTGAGGTTCTCAAGCGCTCATTTCAGCAGAGCACTTGTCCCAGCCGGAGCTAGATGTTATCACATATATAGTAGTCGGGCTACCATACATTATTTTTCTGATGCCAGTACACTATTTAGCCAGTTCCCCTACATTTGAGATGCTGAGATGAGCATCTATATTGGATCACTATCAGATTGTGGACAACAGTTGTATTCCCCATGCCATGACTGAGTCTCAGGACACTCAGAGAGATGACCGATATAGCCATTATACCATTTGTACAGAGCAGTCAGTAGTGTTCAGAGTTGCAACAACAGTTCCAGAGGACAGGTGATGGTACAGGTTGATGAGCTTTCAGGTATATGACTCAGCAGGTATATCATGGTGTTATGGTTAGATTGCTTTTATACTTATTCTTATAGCATGTCTTAGCACTCAGTGTCATGATCTGGCAATCATATAGATATTTGGACCTGGTCGATCTATTATATATATTACATTGTCCCTACTCAGACTTAGAAGTTCACTATTCATACTCATTGGTTTTACCCTCCTTAGGGAGAATAGAGGTGATCATTCAACCATACCTTGGCTTGCTAGTGTTGGCTCCATTATTCATTATCTTCATCCATCCATGGCCTACCTTTTAGATTATCACCCTGACTTACTTCTTGACTAGTGGCATGGAGGACCTTTCCCCGCTGTAGCCTCTGTATTGGATGAGCTTCCTTGTTTATTGTGTCTCGGCTCTGAGTTGGTGACAAAACTTACCTATGGTGAGTTGGAGTTCCTTGGAATTCCCCCTAGTCACTAAAGTTGTGTTGGCTAAAACTGAAACTTTTAGTGCTGCCATGAATACAAAATCTGGGAAAAATGAAATGCTATATCTTGTATGAAAAGCCCATTCATGCAATGTGTTTCTAAACACACATGAATGAAAGGCATGCCAAATGAAAATGGCTATGAAAATAAAATGTTATATCTTTTGGAAAACAAATACCTAGGTAAACAAGCTGTCCATGACACACCTAGAAGTGCTCAGGTAAACAAGTGCCTTAAAAACACACCTGCAGCAGAAAGCCTAAAATAAATGTAAATCTATGCAATGTGTTTGTAAACACACATAGATCAAGGCTATGGAAACTTCAGGCCCAAAAAGCAATGGAACTTAAATGCTATATCTAAACAATTGCTGGCCTTATTTGTATTATGGATTGTGCGCATATGTGAAGGTGAATAAACCCTCTTTAAACAACTCATCCATTTGTGAGACACCGCCATCCCCTGTGTTATTGCTCATTCAGTATATACTATGGTGTGTATTCCCTTTCCCTTGCCAAAGTGTCACAAAGTCAAGTTAGTCAAGTCATCCCTTAGCCTAGCCAGTTAATTTAGCCTTCACCCTTCACTAGCAAATTGATCACAACTATGAAGTGAGTATGATCCTGAAAGTCTAGTCTGAGTAATAATAATAATTAACGACACTATATATTTGGATGTAGATCGCCAGTTATGATCATTATGTGTTATAATTGCTATTTGAATAAGTTGTAGAGCATGTATTAACCTTGACACTTTGCAGCAGCCTTGGATGATGGTCTGAGTTATATTTGGTCTTGGTTAGACCTAGGTTGACCATTGAGGACCATGGGACACGAGATGTTAGGCCTTATGATGATATGGATAGATGATATATGGTCTATGTACACATACATGATGATTGTATGCAGCAGCTACAGGGTTATGATGATGATTCTTGGATTACAGCAGTGTTTGGTCATTTACAGATCATTATTATTGGCCTGGTTCCGGTATATTGGATATTGATTTTGATCATGCAGAGACTCATATGGTGTATGAGTACACATATTGGATAGATTTGGACCTTCTGAGTCCAATGGGATAGTTTTTTTTTCAGTTCCGGGCACTTACAGTGATGATTGAGCCTCAGTAGGCTATCCCAGTGCAGTTTTGGTCTGTCGGAGGCCCTGTCGGAGCAGATGTGATTTTTATCCGGTTGACCTAGGGCCCTGATGATGGAGGGGGTGGTCCAGCCACTTGTTTTTACCATATTACCCCCCTCCCGGACACACTGGTGCCCTCACCTTGACAGCACCATCACTCCAGGAGGCTGTTTGGGGCAGTTTCACGCTTCCCGAGGCATTTCAGGATTGGTAGAAATGGCTATTGAGGAAATTGATTTGGGCTACTGAGGCAATGTTATGGCATGGGATGATCAATGATGATAGATCGTGGTCTTCCACACCTTCTCCAGCAGTTTCAGCTTCATCGGGGCCCGCATCCATCACTTATGGCACTTTCTGTGGATTTCTGAGGTCTTTTGAGGACCACGACTTGACTATGGAGGCACGATTTGGTACATTCATGATTATTTATTGGTTATTGTGCTATGGGGATTGACCAAGGAGGGATAAAATTACCCCTTGGACCCACCATAAGCCTCCTATGATATTATGTCATCATGATTTGGTGGGATTCCCCTCTTCTAGGGCGATTTTGTCCACTTACATTATATTTTATTTGTGATCCATGTATTATATTGTTGAGCTCATCTCAACCATTGATTAGACATTTGTATCTTTTAATATTAGCCACTCATTCAAAAAGTGGTTAGGGTTTTGGTGCCTCTCCTTCCTATTTAAAGGAGAGAGCCTCTCATTGTAAGGGGTCTTTGGCTCTTGGATTATTGGTATAGAAAAATATTCTTGTGGAAATTCTTGTGGTCTCCTTTGCATCTGGTGTTCTTAGATGGTGATTGGAAAGTCTATTGCAACCTAGCATTTGGAAATTGTGGTAAGATTTATCTTTTTTGGAAATCATTGTTTGTCTACAGGAGGGCAACTTCAACAAGGGCGATTTTGCAAGGCTTCTTCAAATCGACTTTCTTGGCATTCGCTTGTATCAGGGGGTTATCATTAGCTTCATTGTGATCTATTCTATCTTTCTGTTACTTCTTTTGTGGCATTAGTCTTATCTCTTGATGCATCAAATCTGATATTGTTGACGTTTGTTGTGCAGGAGAGAGGGCGCATTGGCTTCTTGGATCAAATCGACTTGCATAGAAAACTACCTCAAAGCTTCTCAAATTGATCGGGTTTGCATAGATCATCATCATCAAGGCATCTACAAGGTTACCCATGTAAGATCCACAGGTTTGTTTCTCTTTCCTTTATCCAATCCATTGACATAGCTCATAAATTGTTAAAACCCTAAATATTTCAAAACCCCCTTTTTACATTTTCTCATATCTACTTAGATCTAGTGGGCTGTTGGGCATAATATTGAAAACCCACCTCTATAGCATCCACGACATCCCGGATCTATAGTTTGGTGAGGATTGGCTTCCGTTTGATCCCCTTCCCAAGCCAACTTAGCTTCTCCCAAGCAAGGCGCACTTCCTGGTGGTTGTGAGTTGACCTAGATCTAGGTGGTGGGTGTTTGAGATCCCACTTGATCCATAATCTACACATCAAATAACATACACCCAGATTGTTACTTTTCTGAAATTCACCTTGTGGGCCCTATTCCACATTTTAAGGGATTTAATCCCCATTTTGGACCATTAGGTGTACTTAAACTCAGATCTAGTAAGATCTAGCCGTCGGATTGCCGTAAAATTATAGATCCACACTCCTACCTGACCAACCTACCCGGATCTAAAGTTTGGATGCCATCGGACTCGTCTTGACCCACCTAACCCACCTTTTCAGCCTCCTTGGGTAAAGTCGCACCACCTTGGAGAAGTGAGTTCACTCACTTCTAGGAACTAGGTACTTGAGATTCTTGCGGATTTGGAACGGGAATAATTCAAAACCTAGGTCTAGAGTGTCACTTTGTTAAATCTTGCCTTGGGGATAGCATTCCTTGTTTTAAGGGATTGTGGTCCACTTGGGTCAAACCTAGATCTAGACACATTCATCCATCAAGACCTCTATTGCCCACTTGTCCCAATTACTAGGAGTCCTAAACCACAAGTCAACCCTACTTTGACTCCACTTCCCAATTCCCAAGGCACTGGTTTATCTCCAAGTTAATTCAACTTTCCTAGATTGTTGGATTGACTTGTGGTTTGACTTTTGCATGGTGAACTAAACCCTTGAAGCTATCATGTATCATGGTCAAGCTTGTCACTTGTACTAGTTAGCCCCAATTCAACCTTTAAACTACCCTGCATTGGACACGGTTCCCAAGGCAGTGGATCTTCCAACATTGAACTAGTACACTCATCCTAGATCTTACTTCAAACATTGTAAGTCACTCTCACATCAACTATGAACCAAAGCTATATCTATTGAAGCCCTCACTTGGCGAGTGACTTCATCTTTAGGTCTAGGATAAACCATACACCTAACTTCACTTAGAAATACCCTGATTTGGTGTCTTGGTTTTGATCTCTCCTGTCGGGAGTAGATCGGGTCTCCCCCTTTGTTGTCTGGGCTAGATAACATAAAGCGAAGGTTGCCTCGACTGGCGTGACAACCATATACTGGAGGTCGAGGTGATCGTGGTTGCACCTTTTGAGTTTCCCTTCCCTATTGCCATACATGATTGGATACATCCATAGGGGTAACTACAGTTTAGGTGATAACAGGTACCTTGCTTCTTATCGACGGGAACAGGATTTGAAACTGATTCCGTCATAGCTATCGGATAGATAAATCCGGCTTTGAGCAACTTTTCTACCTCTGCCTTAATAGCAACAAGTTTTCGCAGGTTTACTGGACCGAGCTTTTGACTCATAGGTTTAGAGTTAGGGTACGCTGTGATGACATGCTCTACAATGGCGGGGTCAATGCCTGGCATCTCCTCGTATGACCAGGCAAAAATGTCACAGAATTATTTAAAAAGATTGGTATACAAACTGATCTCATATAGAGAACAATCTTCTCCAATGAAAATATTTTCCACAACTGCAGATTTGATGGAAATGTTGATCGAAATAATTCGCGATATATTTTCCATGTTCCCTTCGGCATAACCAGCTTTCGAAGTAGAAGGAACAGCGAAAAAATCAACATTTCCACCAGGTCTCAAAGAGAACTCTCCTCTCTCTATCATGTCCAGCTCGGGAAGAAAATAGGACCTGTGGTGCATGTGTTCCCACGGGTGGTCCATGCCTATCATAGATACCAAGATTGCCTCGATAGATGGTAAGAAAATGTCTGAACAATCAAAAGAGTGGATAGAGTCCACTGACCATGCAGGAGCATAGTCCATGTCTGACTCAGTAGATACCAATGGAGTCATGATATGTTATGTTGTAGGAAGACGTGAATCCAAATAAGTCACCTCTACAACAGATAAAGGCACAAGTAGTTCTGATTTAGTTGGGAGAATCCAAGGATCGGTTGTTGAACTAATCATGGAAATCTCAAACGAAGAACATTCTTCAGAACTAATAAAATGAACGGGAGAAGGTAGGTCAATAGTGCCTATTAGTGACCCATAAATTCCTACTCCCAAACTCTCAGTGACTGGGCTAGTTTGATCAATCAATGGAATGGATGAGTCCGACAAAGCCTGGTTGTTCTTTCGTGTAAAGGAAAGTTGATCCACTATGATGATCTTTCCATTGTGTGGGAACATAATGACTTAAAAAACAGCTGATGGCACTGCCTGGATGGCATATGTCCAGCTCCTACCCAACAACAAGTTGTAATCGAGTGGGGCATCCATAACTTTGACCTCTACTGATACTAGCTTGCCTACAAGTTCGACATCGAAGGATGGTAAGACTCCGTGTGGACGGAAGGATCTTCCATCGAAGGAAATGGGTATCATGTTTGAGGGAGCTAACTCAGGTTCACCCAAGGCTCTCCAACATGAAATAGACATTATGCACGTAGATGCACCCTCATCTACTACAGCTCGTCCAATGGGCTTAGGACCATGGATGACTTCGATCTGGAGGGAAACATGATATGAATACCGGTACTTGATATCTTTCATATCAAAGCGTGCAAGCATGTTGGACGAATCAACACTCCCAATCGCTGCCAGAAGAGAACTGCATTGTAATGGGAAAAATTTTTGTACTTCCAAGGTAGAGATGGCCCAGGGGGTTTGGGCTAAGTCCTCCACAACATTGTAGTTGGGAACATCCCGTGAGTTAGGGTTGTGCACAACCCTTTTGTAGACACCTTTCGGTATCTTTGGTAGTGTCTCCACACATATGTGAAGAGGAGTGGAAGATTCAGGAGTGTCCTTTTGCTGCGGGTTCAGGGTAAAATTCAAGGCTCGAGTTTGCAACAAAGTGTCTGAATTAACCATGTTAATAAAACACTGATCAGCTGGGGTGCCCCCAACACTAGAGTTTCCAGAAGCTGAACTCTATCCATGAGGAAAAGGAAATTTCAAAACAACCGGTTTCTTCTCACGGATTAGCTTCTGGGCTTCTTCCATAAGAGGGCACTGGTGGGTAAGGCTGTCCCCTTGACACAGTTTGCAAGGGAACTTAGCCCTCTGTTTCTCTTTTTTTCCCTCCTCGGCATTTTGCTTATTGTTGGGCTTTTGTTGGTTTTCCTCCCCTTTCTTTCCCTTTCTTTTGGGCTGTCGAGAGCCCTTTTGGTTTGTCTACACCTGCTATACATATTTAGTTGTAGAAGGGAGGATGCAACAGAAGTTGCTTCTGCAGTAGTTGTTTGACTAACAAGGCATGCACCTACTTTTTTAAGGCGTCAAACGCTGCAGAATCGACTGAACCCACTATGCCATCGGCATGTGGTCTGGGTTTAGGCTTACCTAGGTCTATATTAGACCTCGGTGCATCAGGAATAATCTCGTACAACAACCCTGACTGAGCATAAACTAAGTCGAGCTGCTGATTTCTCAAAATGGCCTCCTCCTCGGAAGACACCCCTGAAGTGGCAACTTCCTTAGAAACATAACGAAGAAGAGACTTAAGGTACCATTCTAGTAAGAATGTTGGGGTAATTTCATCCTTGATGAGCCTTTTTCGCCTCCGCCACTCTTGAATATGATCAGAGAGATGAGTAGCCTTGTTTTCCTGAAATTTCGACAAAAGGTCTGTACCGGCATCATACCGGAAAGCAAGCTGAAAGTGGTTCAAAAACACAATGGTGAGATCCCGAAAGGTGCTAAAGGTGGCCACGGACAATTCAATATACCACTTGGCTGCAACACTTGTCAAGGTTCTTTGGAAGAGCCTCAATCTTATGGAATCTTCATTCAGTGAGTTGGAGGAACACCAGAGATGAAAGGTTTTTACATGGTCACCAAGGTCCTCACCAGTCTTACCTTCAAACTTTGGTATGTCTGAGGGCAGTTTGGTGGGAACGAGTGGCCATGCAGCATCATGGTGCATGGGATTGTTTGTAAGCTTTGAAAGGTCTGGAAAATTTAAAGTTGCTAGAAACAGTAAGCGTGGTTGAGCCGATGGCATCTAGTAAACATGAACCTAGTATTGGGGACCACCCATGGCCTAGTTCGTGTATTGTTAGTTGGGCTGCCCCCAGCCACCGGTTGTGAAATGAAAGGATTGAAATTGTTCCATCTGAAAGTAAGCAGATTAAATCCTTGGGCAGCAATCCATTATGTCTGGTGGTTAACCCCCCCGAACTATGGGTTAATGATATTACCCCCTCCTCCAAAAAACAAAGAGAAGTGGACACTCCCTACAAGTATGTTCGACGCATTATCGTTATAACCTTGATAGGGGTTGAAAACCAATGTGGTTGTAGTGGATGGTGTCATCATCGTACCCATGGCGGGCATGGATGGAGAAGGGATGGATCCGACCACGGATGAAGAAGCAATGTTCTGAGTCACACCTTGCAATGATTGTGTGGCAGAAGACTAAGTAAAACTCACTACTGGTACCATCGATAGAGGTACATTATTGGGTCCAAAAGTGGGTGTGGTGACTGAGGCAGATGTCGAAGTTGGTGAACTTGGCATGCCTAAAGTGCCAACATTGAAACTAAAGGACGGGGTCGAGGCCGAAGCATTTTGCGAAGAACTCGATTGTGCAGTGTTTGAGAAAGAAGGATTAAGAATCCTTGCATCCATAGAAGTTGTGGGAGTTTGTGGAACTCCATGCTCGTCCCCTGGGTTAACCATGGTATAACCTGGTGTAAAAAGATAAGCACTAAACGCAGGCTGTTGGAAACCAACAGGTACCAGAAGTTGATCGTGGGGTGCTCTAAGTGGAGGGTTGAAAGGAGCACTAAAATCTTCAGCAATTAGATCCTCAACCTCAACAGTGTCCAAGACGTGTCGATCCGGTGTTCTAGGCTGTGGTTCTCCAAGAACCTTTGTCTCCCCTGTAATTTAAAACGAACCATGGGAATCAAATCTCCTACGTCGCGGTGGCGATGGAGACTCCACTATAAGTGGGGGAAGGTTTTTCAACCTTCGAGACCAACGAAGATCTTGGTCCTCCACAACTATAATAAAATAAAACTAAGTAAAAACCTAGTGGCCACTACAACTAAGGAGCAAACAACAAACCACCAAAAAATTTCCTAAGTAATCAAACCAATCAAACAGATAGCAAATACTCTCGGAAACAATTCTGGGATGATCAGGGCCCATAAAAGACTAACAGAGCATCGATGGTTAGTTTCATGGCATCCACTGGAGGGCCACTAGGTGCAAGAACTTGAATCACCAAACCGCTTTCCCAGGATTACTGCCAGAGGGTTACCTTCTATGCATGTCCGAGGTGAAGTGGTAATAACCACGCATTCTACCTGTGTAGAATCCTAAAGGTATGATACTAAGTCTACCATCAATACGAAATAACTTGGGGGGATAGTCATCAGCCTAGTCGAAACGCATGGGCAGGGTAGCAAAGCCCGAAATCCAAAAGAATCCCTGTACGCGAATCGACTCTGGTCTATGGCCAAAAGGAAAGTGAGGGGATATCCTCAGCAATTCCAGTCTCCCACGGCCTCATGCTTAGCTCTGGTTTAAGTAGAGTTTCCCAAGACTATTTGATATAGATGGGGTTACCTAAATGAAAGTCTTACTACAATTTTTGCGTAATGAAGCCAGTTCCGAGCAGTTTAAGGTGATTTAAGCTCGAAACTCTAGCCTAAGCTAGTTGATGTCATGTATTCCTAAAAAGAAAATGTTGCTAATAAATTTTATTAATAATTTCTTTTTAAGGGTTACTTGTTACTCAAAGTTTGTAGTGTAGTGTGTGGAATGATCTGTTATGAAAGTAAAGTACTTGAAAAGATAACGCTTTCGAATTCACAAAATTTTCTCTTTTTCATTTACAATTCTTTCAAAACTTGAAACCTAAGCAATCCTAAAACATATTTTTGTATTTTCTTTTTGAATATTTCAAAGCAAATAAACAACCTCGAAATAAAGCAAGATCTTACTACTGAGCTATTGAAACAATTTTTTGTCTTTTTCAGATAACTATAAAAGAAAGAGAACTTTGTACAAAAGCAAGCAAGATCTAACTATAAAATGTGTGCAAGGAAAACATGTAAATGGCTCAAATCAAATGAATCGAAAGACTCGATGAAGACTTGACTTACCAAGTTTTTGCAAAAGAAAAACTTGAGGCTTGGAAACGAAGTGAAAAGAAAACAGTGGAAAGAGACACTTATGATGGAAAGGCAAACCTAAAAAGGGTGCTCCTAAGTATCAAAACCCTAAGAAACACTAAGCCAAATAAAATTAAGCAAGTGAACCAAGAATGACCTAAAAAACACACGGACTCAACAGCAAGAAGACTAAGAGGTTTTGACTTACTTGAACAAACTGATAAAAAAATCAGCAAGTGACTAAACCAAGCAACCTTCAGAAGTGACCCTAAGGACTCAAACTTGACTGTCAAACCCTACAGATAGATGAGACCAAGTGAAAGCGTGCTAAATGTTGTAACAGACAACAAACAATCAAAGTGCAGGTCTGTAAGACTGCAACAGCAACTAGGATGAAGAGATGCAGCTATGTCCAAAAAAAATAGTGCACAAACTTCAAGGAAGGGCTCGTAAGCGGAAAATACACTTAAACAAAGGGACAAGCAAGTAAAAACAAGCTCAAAGAGATTGGAGAGGCTTACAAGACTCAACAAATGCGTAAGAGGTTTTAGGGGTCAATGAAGACAACAAAGCAACAGGCTGGAACATCAACCAAAGCTTAAAAAACAAACCCTAACAGCAAAACAAGCCACTATAGGAACATACCCTACTGTGCAGTGTTGCAACCAGCGTACATCAAGAGATGTACGCTACTATGCAGTGCAAGGAGGGGCGTACATCAGGAGGCAATAGGGGAGACTAGCGTACATGCCTGAGTAGAGTACAAACGAGCTTTGCAAACCAAAAACTGAGTTGAATCAAGCAAATAGGAAAGATGACATAGACCTATAAGGCCTCTTAGGAAATCAGAAACTGAGAAAAGGGCTGGAAGAAAACCAAAATTAAGTCTCCTAGAGCAGAACAACCAAGCAGTTACTCCCCAGCGGAGTCGCCAGTCTGTTGTTCGGGATTTCTACCCTATAGTGAGGAGATGGACACTACCAACTGGGCGGGGTTGACAGGTAAACACATTGATTATACTGCATATGGTTATTGCAAAAGAAATAGATTGGGATTGAAGGACATACCTCTTTTCGATGTTTGATCCTAGCTTTCGCTTGGTCCTTCACTTGATCTCCCGCTCGACCTTCCGTTTAACGAACCTACAATACAAGAGATACCTTCCTCAACGTATCTTGACCATATAACATATAATGAAATCACAAAGCAATCTAAAATCAAATATAATCAAGAATTAACCCAAATAGACATGCAATCCAATAGATATCATATTTGGGACAGGAAGGGTGTTTCGACCTCTTTATTGTCAAAAAAACATGAAATCAGTACAATATACCTAATGTGTAGAGATGTTTCTGTGTAGAGATGTTTCTGCAACCGGATCCTAAACTCCTACTCTTCACTTTGACTTGGAGCTTTCCTCTAGTGTAACAATACTTCAAGCCTTCTCTCAAGATTGTATGGCTATTGTAAGTCTTCTCAACATAATGAGTAACCCCTCTCATGGATCCTCCTTGTATTTATGGGACAAGGTAGGCAGTTTAGATTGAGAGGTGGTTGGATTAGGAAGTTGGTGAAGTTGCAGAACCAACTGCAACTAATCCCAATTCGTCAAATTAATATATTTTTTATTTCATCTTAAGATGTACGTGGGTTTCATACAACAAGAGTAGCGTGCAGGAATCAACTTTTATGCTTTACGACATGCATTTACAAATTTTTTGGAGATGTACGCTGATTGCCCTCGAGGATAGTAGGGTACAGTATGCAGGTCTTGTACACAAAGAGGGGCATACAGGTGGCAAAATCAGAAGAAACTATTAAATTCTCAGGTGAGAAGTGTACATCGGGCAACAAGTCATCTAAGGCAATCATGCTCTTCAATCGTTTGTGTCCTTTTGTGTGATCTACAAGGCAAGGTGATCACGGGATGGAGAAGTGCAGATTTGACCTATAACAATTTTGTTTCCCAAATGGAGAAAACCCAAGGCCTTCTTCCCTTTAATGAAAGTTCAGATGAAAATGAGGAGCTTGTAGTTGACAGGGAAAGGGATATTTTCGACCATGTTTTGTCTATGTGTAGTATTTCACAGTCTAAAGAGAAATTAATGGAGTTTAAGTGGTAGGGAAAGGATGTATTTAATTTTTTTGGTTCTTTTCTGTATTATTTTTGTGTCGAACAAACCTTGCACTTCCCCAGATTTTTTTGTTGGTGTGAGGCAAATTATTCGCAGGCTGAAAGGGTCATCATGAATGTAAATATGACCAAAATTCTATGTTGAGTAAATGCGTAGACTTTCCGTGAGGTTCTACGTTTACCTGAAACATTTCCCAAAATCTCTGAGTCATTTAATGAAGAAAATTGGTAAATTTTTATAGAAACTGCAGTCCAGTAGAAAAAGACAAGTTTTTATTACAAGTCTTGAAAGATGGCCAGTCGCATGAAAACCTATCGTTCCCTTTGAGTATTGATTTATTTCAGTGAGATACCCAGTTAGTTTTTTCCTTTTTGAGTCAAATTTTAGGTTTAGATAGTGATAAGTCAATCACATAAGTTATGTTAGGTTCCCTTCTGCAAGTAATTTCACCTGAGTCACAGTCGAGTCTGGTGTGTTGTTTTAATTTTGATGAATTCCTAGTTGAAGCGATTCATGTCTAGTTGGTGAGATTCCATGAGTTGAAGCATTTCAAATATCAGTCATATCTCTTGAACCTGTTCTTGTGTTCAAATATTTCAGAATCAAAGTTTCTTGGTACCATATTTTCTCATGACCTTCCTAAACAGGTCAATATGTTCGAGTTCACCTATACAATCATGGCAGAAGTTTACAGAATTATTTTAATGTTGAATTTCCCTGAGTGTTAGAAGAAATGAAACAAACTTTGCAGCCTACACCAGAAGGCCAAACAGGTGATTGGTTTTTGTATAAAGAACATACTATAATTAGAGTGTATGGTTTTACTGGAGCACCATATCTGTTTCCCGCCTTTTTAACACCGAGGGTTTTTTCCTTAGAATTTATTCGACAAAGGTTGCATTCAGAAGAAGAACATTTCAATGTTTTAAAAAACTCATCAAATGTGAAATTCCCTCTTAAAGTTGGTCCATTCATCATTAAGACTAAGGCAGCCCTATCTGTAGTAGAAAAATGATTGAAGATCATGGATTTCCAAGAGGATGAAAGGATTAATTATGATCCTCATCAAATTATATCGCAACGGAGAAAACAAAATAGAAACAAGGCTTTTGATCATCAAAGAGTAGAAGGATTAAAAGAAATGGCAAATTTATTCAAATTTGAACAAGATAAGAAAGAAGTGAATATGGAACAAACATGCAATTTGGCAATGTTGGTTCAAAGGCCAATTAAATCGGATATCACCAATAAGAGAAGTATTTAAAAATATGACAGTATAGAAGTCGATGAAGAAGTTTCAAGCAAGAAATAAAAAATGGAATGACAGAAGGAAATTATTAGTATGGAGGAACAAGATTTAATTGTTCCAGAAAAAAACTACTTTGATTTTGCAACCACCTGCAAATATGCAGCAATATTATTTTTCAAAAATAAAGGAATCTGGAAGTAACTCTCAGTATAAGTCCAGATTTGATGTCCTTTCACAATATGGAGAAAAGAAGAAGAATTCTTTGGAAGAAACTCAAAATTGTACACTCAAGTAAGAATGTTGGCAGAACAAAAAGTTTCCCTTCTTACAATTACGGATCTAGGAAGAAACACTATAAGGTTTGTAGTGGTGAACGATGAGAAAGTTTTTGAAATGGAAGTCAAACTTGATGCGATTAATATACCCGATAAGATTCAATTGCATAAACAAACAAGAGATGTCCTATATTTTGACTTATTACAATCAACTTAAAAAATTTCTAAATTGCAGTTTGTGCTAGCGAAGCTGGAGAGTCAATTGAGGAAAGAGAAGGAAGAGAACAAATCAAATTCGATCCAGATTAAAAGACTACAAATGGACCTTGTGACCATCGGAGCCGAGACAGGGAACAACCAGTGTCCCAAAAGGCTCCTTGATGAAAAAGAAAATACCATTCAAATGCTCAAGAAAAAATTGAAGGTGCCAAATAATCAACATGTGCAATCTCCAGAGTTGACAGCATTACAACAAGAAAAGGAATCCATATATCAAGAAATGATGGATCACAAAGGTAAAATGTTAAAGTTACAAGATGAAAAGCATGCTTGGGAAAAATAAAGGATTGAATTGTTGTCATAAATTTCATTGTTGAATACCAATCAGACTGAAACTGTGCAAGTGCCAGAGAAGCCAAGATATCAATCTCTATGTACGGATGAAGTACAAATGGAAAATTCCTCCACTGAGGAACTGACCAATTCTATGTCACAAATTAGTCTAAAATATGTAGAGATAGAAGAGTTGAAAGCGGAAAATCAGAAGTTGAAACAGGAAGCAATTCAAAATTCTGGAGAAAAGAAAAAGGCTTTGAGTGATATAAATCAACTGCAAAAGAAAGTTGATGAATTAAAAGATAAATTGACAGATCAACTTCCAATACAAGAAGATAAACATATTATATGGGATGCAATATCAATGGAAGCCACCAAATTCTGGTCACATTTGAATTTTATAGAAGATTGATCCACATCGCAGTTGGCATTGTTGTTGAATGATAACTCCGACAAACTCGACTTCGACATACTGCAACTCACTCCAAACCTTCGACATGTTCAACAACCTCACAGTTTCGCGACATTGACATGCAGCGTCAACATGTGACCAATGATTGTCGAACTTTGATAGACTGTCTCTTTGTCTTCTAGTCGACTGTAATGGTTGAACTATTGAACCATTATAACTTTTTCTTTGTAACTGAATGTAATGGGAAGGTACCCAAGCATCTCATAATTCTATATAAGCATGTATAATATTGTAACATATATCTATCAATCGATCAAGCTATCTGTTTGCAAGTAATAGAGAAGAATAGTTCGCATTCCTGCATATTGTCTGTGCATATTTGTGTTTATTTGTGTAGTGTAATACTGCTTTTTCTCATTCTGTTTCTTATTGATTCCGCCATAACAGATCCAACTCATTCAGTTGAACCATTGTCCCCCTCGTGCTTCCTGGACACGACCTGGACCATTGGTATCATAAAACACTCAGTTTTGTTCATGCTTAAGTTCTGCGTATACACTTCTCTCAAAGTTACCAACTTATGTCAGTTGAAACTCGCTAGCAATCTTAGTATTCCAAGCAGACACTACCTCCAGAAATGACAGAAGAAACAGATGATAGACATGCAACAGACGAGACAACACAACTTATTGAGCAAGATCTGGCTCGACAACGGACTGAAATGTTCACCCAGTTCAACGAGATTCTCATGTGATTTTCTTCAACATCCGGAGGATCTTCGATGAGAATTCACTCTGATAAAATCAGCCCCTTCAAAGTGCAAATGAATTTGGACATACCAAATCTTGAAGGTAAGATTGATGCGGAATCCGTTGACAATTGGGTACTACAATTGGAATCCTATTACGCTTTGAATCAACTCTCAGAAACTGAAAATATCACCATTGCATCCTTAAAGATGTCAACATATGTGCACTACTGGTGGGAGAACCTCTTGAAAAAGATGGATAGAAGCGGAGACCCCATTGACACATGGGATAAATTCGTCGAACACATCTGAAAGGAATTTTACCTGTCGAAATACCTCAAGCAGCAGTATAAGAAGTGGCAGCAGCTAAGACAATGGAAAGACCAATCAGTACAGAGTTACACCGATGAGTTCTATTGACTCATGGATAGACTTGGTGTCCAAGAAGAAGAGAAATTGCTTGTTCTGAAGTACATCAACGCATTTTCCTAGTACATTTAGCAGGAGATGGAATTTTTTACTGTCAATATGCTTGTGGATGCATTTCACTATGCCAGCAAACTAGAAACCAAACAGACAGGGAAATCACGCTTCACGACAAAGTCGACATTAGGATGACCACTCGACAAGAAGGCACCAACCGACTTCGACAAGTCGAAATATTCTCAACTGACATTGCCAAAGCCAGATCACGGCAAGAAGCCTTTTCACAAGAGGGAATGTAGCAAACAACCACCTACCGGAAAATAAAGCAATTACTACCACTCATCTTGGCATGATACATCTGAATGCAAATCTTGAAAGACATTTTTGGCAAAAGTGTCGACCTCCGAGGCGTTCGACAAGACGGTGGAAGAATTTGATCTAGACGCAACGACCCTTTTGACATCTACCACTCCAGCAGCCTCGACTATCTTCGACGAGGAGGAACGAGATCACCTGTTTCATACATGGATATGGGTCCAAAGTAACCCATTGCATCTGATTGTGGAAAAATGTAGCCAAAAAAACTTCGTTTCTAAATATCTCATAAAGAAACTAGGTCTTGTTACCACTCTGCATCCTCATCCTTACAACATTGGTTGGATGAAGGATGGACAAGAACTACGGATCACTCAACAATGCAAGCTCGCCTACTTCATAAAGCCTTTTGAAGATGAAGTACTCTACGACATGGCACCACTCTACGTAGCCGATGCCCTGTTTGGGAAACCTTACCTCTGGGATAGACATGGAAGTTATCAGTCACGGCCTCAGAAGGTGATTGTCAGAATCTGAAATCAATGGTTCAGCATACTAGAGCGTCAGCCTACACCAACGGTTTCACTGATATTTTCCAAACAACCAAAGAAGCTCATTAATCATGCTTAGAAGTTTGCATTAATCATGATCAAGCCGCAACATTCTAAGAAGACTACATCGACGAATCAAGTCACCGACCAATGCAGCTCCTGAGAAGCAACAAGTCAGTCATATTCTCGATGAGTACCAGAACCTCTTTCAAGCTCCCGATCGAGTACCTCAACATTGTTAGTTTTTCAGAATTTACTTCAATCTGATCTAGGATCTTAACTAAGAGAACAACATGTACATCATATCTATAGCATATCAATCATGGACACAATAATGCAAGCACACAAGAGACACAGAGTTTACTTGGGGAAAACCATAAAGGTGAAAAACCCCAAGAACTTCCTCAGAGATAGATAGATCAATGATACAACCCAAGCATAAGAGATAGACATCTCCTACTAGTAGCTTCTCCTCCTCCACAAGTGCACCACTCTCCAAAGAGTGTGTGTGAGAATAGAATGATCAAATAGAGTGCCTCCCGCACTCTATTTATACTTGACTTGACTTTCCTAATAACCTTTAGTAGGTTGGCCTTAACTTAACCACATAACATAATGTTGACTGTGCTGACCCCCAATAGGGTGGTCTAATAACCCTTTGACCCACATGACTTATACAGGGCCGACCCCAACAACAAGGTGGTCTAATAACCCATCAAGTATAAGTTACAACACTTATAATATAAATGACGACACTTCTGTATAGAGGAATAATAACATCTCTATAGGAATACAATAAACATATATGTGAAATACATCCCAAAGTTACATATACATCAACACTCCCTCTTAACTAGGAAGGTATTTCTCGACACTGGTCTTCTAGCACAAGTCTTCTTCTCTAGATCATCATCACTGTTGCTGCTATCTCAATCAATCTCTAATCTACTCGTCATAGGAATTTCTACAGAGCCAGTCCTTTTTCATACTGGATGTAGGCCCACCACCTGCAGGTCTTCATCATCACTGGCCATACTGTGGAATCCTCAGGACATATTATGTGAGTCAACAAAACCTTGAAAGAGCATCCCAGGACTGATTACAAGCACACAGCTCAACCTATCGGATCTCCCAGGGCCTTTTACATGCTACTACACAACCTGTCCACGGCCACAGAGTATCATCCTTATACTCATGATCATCGTTCATGAAGCACAACCCATATGCACATCACACAACACTTACATCTACGCCATGGGAGAACACATCTACAAGTATGTGAGAATGGCACAACACTTATATTGTAGCCATGGGAGAACACATCGACAACCATGCTCAAATGGCCCAGCACTTATATCGCAGCCATGGGAGAACACATTTACAACCATGCTCAAATGGCCCCAACACTTATATCGCAGCCATGGAAGAACACATCTACAACCATGCTCGAATGGCCCCAACACTTATATCGTAACCATGGGAGAACACATCTACAACCATGCTCGAATGGCCCTAACACTTATATCACAGCCATGGGAGAACACATCTACAACCATGCTCGAATGGCCCTGGAAATTACATCACGACCATGGGAAAACACATCTGCCACCATGTCGGAAAATCCCAACAATTACATCGCAACCATGGGAGAACACATCTACAACCATGTCCGAAAATCTCATGTGCATCTGTGTCTTCGGAACTCATCACACATAATCCAACTGATTATGTAATGTATCCACCTTATACATGTCATCACATATGATCATCTTGATCATCATCACTGCATCATCCTAATGCATGTCATCCAAAGTATCATCCTGATACTCATCACACATGATCATCCTGATCATCATCACTGCATCGTCCTGATGCATGTCATCTGGAGCAACATCTTTAAGCTCATCATCCATGATTATCCTAATCATACAATGCATCCACCTGATGCATACCAAGTATCTACCTGATACATATCATCATACATGATCCACCTAATCATATAATGTATCTACCTGATCATACAATGTATCCACCTGATATATATCAACATACATGATCTACTTGATCATACAATCGTATCCACCTGATACATATACAGATACATGGTCCAAGCATCCAACATGATGCATATATACATACATATAAATGATCCAACTGATCATATCTAGCATCCAACATGATGCATACATACATAAATGATCCAATTGATCATATGGAGCAGAAACTAGAACATCATCCTGATGCTCATCATCCAGTGCTTACATCCATATCCATGTGAAGGATCCTCCTTCCACCATGCTTGGAATGGCTTCAGCAAATTTATCCATCAATTCTTCCTCGAAGTGTCATCAATCTGAAGAACACCAAGCCTCTCTCTGAAGTACTCGAACTTCACTCTAGCTAGTGGTTTCGTCAGTACATCTGCAATCTGCTCATCCATCTCAATATACAGGAGCTTCATTGCTCCTCTCTGTACCATATCCCTGATATAGTGATATTTGATCTCAATGTGCTTCGACCTATCGTGGAACACCGGGTTCTCAGACAGATTCACACAACTCTAGTTGTCACAAAAGATACCAGTAGCCTCCAGCGGGAGATCAAATAACTTAGACAGTAGCTTCTAGAGCCATACTGCCTCACAACTAGCCGAACATGCTGCAACATACTCTGCTTCGGCTGTACTCAGTGCTACGTAGGATTGCTTCCTGCTAAACCAAGAGATCACACCTGATCCCATACTGAAGCAGCACCCAGATGTGCTCTTCCTATCTGCAGCACTGCCTACCCAATCTGAATCAACATAACCCTGCAGGTTAAACTTTTGATTCGCATCATACTTGAGCCCATAGTCAACTGTACCCTTCAGGTACCTCAGAATATGCTTTACAACAACCAGGTGAACACCTCTAGAATCCTTCAGGAACTGGCTCAATGTGTTCACCGCAAAGCAAATATCTGGTCTAGTGTTCACCAAGTACATCAAGGACCCAATCATCTGATGATACACAGTGACATCAACCGGATCAGATGAAGCATCACACAGAAGCTTCAGGTTCGATGCCATAGGTGTGGCCATGGCCTTGTAGTCCATCATCCCGAACCTCTTCAGGATATCTACTGCATACTTCCCTTGTCCAAGGAAAATTCCATTTGCACTCTGCCATACCTCCATGCCTAGAAAATAGTGCATCATCCACAGGTTCTTCATCTCGAACTTGGCATCAAGCTTCCGCTGCATGCCGGCAATCAATCTATCCTCACCTGTAACAAACAGGTTATCCACATACAAAAGTAGTATCACTGGATTGCCTTCCTCAACCCTGTAGTAAAGGTTGGAATCCGCTTTACTCTTGGTAAAGCCCAAACTGGATAGAAAGTTGTCTATCCTACCATACCAAGTTCTACACATATATGACTTCCTGTCATGTGTCTCAAAACCAAGTGGTTGCTCTACATACACTTCCTCTTTGACTACACCATTCAAGAAAGTTGTCTTGACATCCATCTGGTGTATCTTCCATTTCATCACTGCAGCCAGGGAAAGTACTGATCTGATGGAAGTGCACCTGGCTACAGGAGCAAAAGTCTATTCCCTCTTTCTGAGAGAAACCACGAGCTACAAACCTTGCTTTGTATTTTTCTATTCTACCTTCTACAGCATGCTTGATTTTATAGATCCACTTGGAAGTAACAACAGACTTCCCTTCTAGTTTTGGGAATACATCCCAACCATCATTCTTCATGATCGAATGGTACTCCTCGATCATGGAATTCTTCCTGAATCCTGGGAACTTCAATATTTTTAATATCTTCAATAGATAACTTTGTTGTTGAACAAATGTTGTAGTCCTTGTTTTGTAGGTGATGGTATACGATCTTTCCTACAAAAAAGTTAAATTGCATGATTAGAAAACATCTCATCGTTTTCAGAACAAATTCTTATACATAAATAAATATGTCATACAGTCATGAAATTATCTTAGCCAATGCTTCAATACAACATTTATCCATATCCCGTAACTTTCTAGATGCCTTCCAATCTCTACCAGAACATTGTTAAGAGTGTGCACAACTCCCAACATGTCAGCAAAGAGGTTTCATTCTAGATAATTATCAATGGAATGTTGTACAGTGCCATAGGCCACTTACCCATGTATATTAGTAGTATACTGATCATCAATGCAGCTATTCTAATATGCACAACCTAATTCTAGGAACATCAGTATATACATTATTGAACAGTATTATTTAAACAATCAGATATGCAAGAAATGATAATTCAAATACTTATCTTTGTTTTTTTGTTGGGTGGACTCCCTCTGAATCTTTGCAACTCCATTTTGATGTGGATTGTGAGAAGTGGTCGACTCCCTCTGAATATCTGCATTCTTGCAGAAACTACTAGAGTGTGCTCCCTCTTGATCTTTGCTTCCTGGATTACCTATCCTTGAACTTATATCCATCCTCGATCACTATGCATGCTTACAAGTATCATTATTGTGATATCCTCGAGATCTCATACATAATCATACATTTATTAGTATATTATCAATACTATCAAAACACAATAATCTTAAGCATGTATAGTCATGATCATTTCAAACAGAAATAATAAGCATTAGTATTCAAGGAATCTTATGGTTAGTCATATCATAAATTAAGGTAAGAAACATAATATGCCTACACCCGTGATTACTCAAACCTATACTTTCATGACTCTTCTGGTTAGTCATATCATCAATTAAGGTAAGAAACATAATATGCATACACCCATGATTATTCAAACCTATGAATAATCATTATCAATCATGCCATGTATACTTATATAAGAGATTCTAACACAAGGTAGGATTCTAACTTGATATAGGAAAAACATACCTGGATTAATATGTTAGCCGGTTATTGTCTAACATACCCACATGATGTCTTCTTGTTCTCTTAAGTGACTTGTGCTAGTAACCTGCATATCTCATAGGTTAACCAAGTTATACATACCTCGTAAGTAGATCTTCTATGTGATCCATGGCAATGGATGAACCTTTGTGTTCATGTCACCATGGTCATATGTTCTTGAACTAGAACATGATTTGTCTTTCTTGATGTACCTTTCATGTTAGTGGACAACATCAACCTCATACAACATCACAATGCATTAGTACAATCATAAGTGTCAAAAACCCTAATCAATGAATATCTTCTATCATGCATTCATAATTTTATTAAGGTGATACGACAAGTCTAAAATTAACCAAGATTGTACTAACCGTAATAATATGATGACAAACATATCATAAACTTAATTATGAACAGAATTCGAAACATACCTATATGAGTCACACTTGTCGAGATTGCTTGTAATCTTCTTATGTAAGGCCTCAGCCTCATCTCCCTCTGAAACAGGAACTTCTTCACTTATGCAGGTGACCAATCCATTCTCTTCTAGGATTAGCCCAATCCACTTGATTTGCAGGAACTGGATTTGGAGCTCGATTAGGGTTTGTCAGAAAAACCCTAAAAATTCAAACTTTGAATTTCAAACTTCTGAAAGGATAGAAAGATGCGCCTTGATGAGTTGATCAAGACAGTATATTCAGAATTTGAAAACTGCAAAGTTTTACCCCTCAAATTTGCCTTTGAAACTTCTGAATTCACTAGACATGACCCCGAACTAGGGTTTGATAAAGCCCACCCTTCTACCCCGAAGCCATGAATGAAGGTGCTAAAAAATAATTCTGTTTAGACAAAAATATGTACCTGATTGTTTTTGGTGTAACTCCGAACATTCCAATCCATAGGGTCTTCAAATTCTACCTGTGGTATCCCAACCTGTCATCTTTCCAACCCCACAAGTCTGACCTCAATTGGATTCTCTGAGAGAGAGTTATGCCAAGTGTCGCAACGTGACCTGTTTATGGGATAAAACAGGAGAGCAAACTTGTACTGCATGCCACGTGTCATTGGTTCCGTTTCGGCCTCTAAAAATGTTAATCGAGAAATTAAAGTCTGTGCACTACCTATCACTTTTTACAAAATTTCATTTGGATCTTCCTAGCCTAATTTATGACCTTTTTTCCTAGGTCACCTATTTATGACTCAGATCTAGAAGAGGCAGAAACCCTAGATTGCACAGATCATAAAACACAAAGTACAATGAATTAGAAGTTTTCCTTTGGACACAAGGTACATGGGGATCTGATATTCGACCTGTAAAAGTTTTAGATCCGAAAACTTTTCCAAAACTGATTTATAGCGAAAGTTCTATGATGACTGGTTTTTTCTATATCAAGCCCTAGCATCATAAGTGCAACAAGTGTCATACATGCCATACCATGCCTTTTTTCAGGTTAGCTCTGATAACATGTTAGTTTTTTAGAATTTACTTCAATCTGATCTAGGATCTTAACTGAGAGAACAACATGTACAGCATATCTACAGCATATCAATCATGGACACAATAATGCAAGCACACAAGAGACACAGAGTTTACTTGGGGAAAACCATAAAGGTGAAAAATCCCAATAACTTTCTTAGAGATAGATAGAGCAATGATACAACCCAAGCATAAGAGATAGACATCTCCTAGCAGTAGCTTCTCCTCCTCCACAAGTGTGCCACTCTCCAAAGAGTGTGTGAGAATAGAATGATCAAATAGAGTGCCTTCCGCACTCTATTTATAGTTGACTTGACTTGCCTAATAACCTTTACTAGGTCAGCCTTAACTTAACCACATAACATAATGCTAACTGGGCCGAACCCCGATAGGGTGGTCTGATAACCCTTTGACCCACATGACTTATACAGGGCCGACCCCAGCAAGGTGGTCTAATAACCCATCAAGTATAAGTTACAACACTTACAATATAAATGAGGACACTTCCGATAGAGGAATAATAACATCTCTATAGCAATACAATATACATATATGTGAAATACATTCCGAAGTTACATATACATCAACAAACATTGTCAGGTAAAACACTCCATTGAACTTGTTCCTGGTTCTTCTTTGCCTAACGTGTCTGTTTACAGAAGATCCATTCTCGGAAATGAAGAGATTCGCAGATAAATCCAAGAATTAATTGACAAAGGACATATTCGCCCCAGCTTCTCTCCTTGTGGAAGTCCAATTATCCTAGTTCCGAAGAAAGGCGGTACTTGACGCATGTGAATTCACTACAGATCTCTCAACAAAATTTTGGTAAAGAATCGCTACCCTCTACCGCGGATAGATGTGCTCATCGACTGTCTGAAAGGTGCTAAATTCTTAACTAAGCTCGACCTCAAGTCGGGATACCATCAGAATCCAATCAAGCCCTCAAATGTGTGGAAAACTGCTTTCAAGACCAAGGAAGGATTGTTTGAATGGTTAGTCATGCCTTTCGGCTTAACCAATGCACATGTGACCTTCATGCGACATATGGATACCCTTCTTGGACCTTTCATTGGCAAATGGGTCATTGTCTATCTTGACGACATATTGATTTTCAGTCGATCATGGGAAGAACATGTCAGACATATTCAACAAGTCCTTGACACTCTCCAGCAACATCGGCTCTATTTGAACATGGACAAGTGCTCTTTTGCAATGACCAACATCAAATATCTAGGGTATGTAATTGACCCTGCTAGCATTCACATCGATCCAGACAAAGTACAAATCCTCAAAGATTGTCCCATTCCTAGAAGCATTCAAGAACTAAGAATTTTTCTTGGTTTGGTGAATTTCTATCGACGATTTGTAGTCGGCTTCAGTCACATAGCTTGGCCCTTGAATCATTTGACGAAGGGAAGTGGGAAAACTGTCTTCCAATGGACAGCAACACATCAAGCAGCTTTTAAACATCTCTAACACAAGCTCTGCACTACACGAATACTTGTGTTCCTGATTTGCATCATCCCTTTGAGATTGAGATGGATGCATCGGACTATGCCTTGGGCGCACTGATCACTCAGTTTGTTCACCCAGACACTTTTCATTTTGAGACTTTTAATGAAACAGTTAGAACATACTTGATGTACAAAAAAGAAATGTATGCCATTGTGCAAGCTCTCAGGCAATGGAGGAATTACATCCTTAGCAAGGAAACAATCATTCTCACTAATCACAAGCCTCTACAGTTCGCTTCGACACAATCAAAGTTGCATACAAACCGACAAATCAAGTGTATTAATTACCTACCGCAATTTCAATTGGTGATTAAGTATGGGAAAGCTAAAGCTAATGTCATCGCTAATTTCCTCAGTCGACCACCCATTACTCTCCTTTTGACAGTGATGAGTATGCAGGAATACGACACGACCACTTGGCCACAGTTGTATGAGGACTAAAATGACATCTCAGCAGTCTACCGACAGTTACAGACTAACAAGTCATCTACCTCCGACTATTTCCTGTAAGACACCTTGCTATACAAGCTTGGACAACTTTGTGTACCAATCGGTGAGCACCGACGGCAGCTCATTTGGGACGTGCACTACAATAAGACCGTAAGACACTTTGGAGTAGCAAAGACACTTGTTATTCTTCAAAAGTATTTCTTTAGGCCTACACTTAAATTAACGTCAACAAGTACATTCGATCATGCGTGGTTTGTGCCATTGCTAAACTTCCTAAACGATGATAGGGATTGTACACACCTCTACCAATTCCTAGTCGACCATGGGAATCTATTTCTATGGATTACTTGACGGGTTATCCTACTACGATACATCAGCATGATGCGATATTAGTAGTATTCGACTAATTTTCCAAGATGGCCATTCTCATACCATGTAAGAAGACCACGACAGCACAGTAGATCGCTCCGCTCTTCTTTACACATGTTTGGAAACACTTTGGTTTAACCACGACCATTATTTCCGGTCGAGATTTGGAAGACCCTTTGGAAACAGCTAGTCACACGGCTCTCACTGTCGACAGCTTTCCATCCTCGGACCGACAGACAAATGGAATTTTTTAATAGCTTGGTCGTACAACTACTTCACATGTACAACCACAATCATCGACGCACATGGGATGCAAGTCTTCCATACATACAACACAGATACAATCGTGCTCATCACAGCTCTACAGGAAAGATTCCATTTGAGATCTGTTATGGATTTCAACCCTCATCGCCTATCGACTTGATCATCTCCTCGACACAGCTGAACTCTACCACTGACTACAACCAGCAAGAAGTTCATCAAAGCAGTCAAGTTTAGAGATCAGATATGTGACATCCAGAAGCAAGCACATGAAATGTTGCAAAGAGAAAGCGAGGAAGCTAAGGCCCGACATGATAAGCATCTTATTCCTCATTCATTACACATTGGGGATAAGGTCTTGTTACATCTCAAGAAGGAGCGCTTCAGAGGTCCTTTCAAGAAGCTAAAACCTTTGCGATATGGTTCGTACCGTATTCTACAACAAATTGGCGAAAATGCTTTCCAGCTCGACATTCCTGCATGCATGGGTCTACATCCGGTATTTAATGTGGATCTACTTCGAACATACCATGCACCATTGTTGAAACAGAACGACTTACCGAGAGAAAAACCTGAAGACATCCATCCAGATGTTCAGGAACCTCTTCCTTGTGACACCATCATGGGACGACGAGTACGCCTTACAAGGACGAACACAATTCTCTTCTTTCAGGTTGCCAAAGCTGGACAACTCCCATCTCAAGGAAAGTGGTACTCTGTTACTAAAATGACCGACAAGTTTCCTCACCTTCGCGAGCAAACAATGGGGACCATTATTTCTTAAGGAAGGAAGTCTGATCCACATCGCAGTTGGAATTGTTGTCGAATACTAACATTGACTGCGACAAGTCATCGATGTCAATACAACTTCGACAAGTTTCGACTCGACGTGAATTTGACAAACTCAGCAATTCCGACAGGTTCCGATTTCGACACAAATCTGATGAGACTCGACTTCGACATACTGCAGCTCACTCTGCACCTTCAACATGTTCAGCAGCCTCACAATTTCATGACATCGACATGTAGCATCGACATGCGACCAACAACTGTCAAACTTTGACAAACTGTCTCTCTGTCTTCCAGTCGACTGTAACGATTGAACTGTTGAACCATTCTAACTTCTTCTTTGTAACTAAATGTAATGGGCAGGAACCCAAGCATCTCATAATTCTATATAAGTATGTATAATATTTTAACATACAACTATCAATATTCGATCAAGCTATCTGTTTTCAAGTAATAGAGAAGAACAGTTCGCATTCCTGCATATTGTCAGTGCGTATTTTTGTTTATCTGTGTAGTGTAATCCTTATTTTGCTGATTCTATTTCTTATTTCTTCCGCAATAACAGAGCCGACTCATTCAGTTGAATTGTTGTCCCCCGTGTGCTTCTTGGATATGACCTGGACCATAGATAAAGATACTATAGCAAACATAGCTCTCCAGAGGTGTTAAGTGGCAAACGAAACATTATGAAAAAGGCCTTCAAAAATAGCTCAAAATACAATTAGATTTTTAAACACTCTAAGCCAATTAGATATGCAGAGTTTTGGAATCAAAGATAGATCATCAACCATCATTTGGACAAGAAGAATTACTGGCAAGCATGATCGTGTTAAAGAAGTAGAATACATGGTGCAACAGATGGTCCTTGAAGTTCAAAATTTTAAGGAATTATTTCTGGGGCCTTTTGAATGTGGTCTACCTTCTTTTTGGAGTGACGATGGAAAATTAATGACTCAATAAAATTATCACAGTTTGATAGTACACGCTTGTATGGATCACTCGAAATTTGAAGGTTTGGTCAAAGGATTAAATGGAAAGACAATAATTGATAAATTGACCAATGATTTTGAAATACTTGAACAATTTATAATGATTAAGAAGGATCTTCCACATGTATGTTACACAGAATACATAGAATTGGAGGTGATGGTGAAAGAAATGATGGATTATGAAATACCAACTCAAGAGCAATGGAAAATTGTTCAAAAATTTTGGAAAGCAAAATATAAGTTATATCAAGAATGAATATTCAGGTGTCTTAATTTTAAATGATGTTGCGGTTCATTTTTTAATTGTTGAATGTGGTCTACCTTCTTTTTGGAGTGACGATGGAAAATTAATGACTCAAGAAAATTATCACAGTTTAATAGTACAAACTTGTATGGATCACTCGAAATTTGAAGGTTTGGTCAAAGGATTAACTGGAAAGACAATAATTGATAACTTGACCGATGATTTTGAAATACTTGAACAATTTATAATGATTAAGAAGGATCTACCATATGTATGTTACACATAATGCATAGAATTGGAGGTGATGGTGAAGGAAATGATGGATTATGAAATCCCAACTCAAGAGCAATGGAAAATTGTTCAAAAATTTTGGAAAACAAAATACAAGTTATATCGAGAATGAATATTCATGTGTTCTTATTTTAAATGATGTTGTTGTTCCTTTGTTAACTACCTGAGTGTTACAGCATCCCAAATCAAAGAAACATTATACCATCTTGGTCGACAACAAAACAAATGTTCTTGAAGTTTAGAGATTTCTTTGAAATTTATTTTTTTAGTGAAGAATTCGAAGAACATTTTGTATAAATTTTGATTTTACAAAGTAATAGGGCTTGGATCCAAGAGTAAAAAATACAGTGATGTAATATTCTTTGAATACTTTAATGAATAGCATAAGTATAAGTCTATGGGAAACAAAGATTCATATGTTGTCACTTTCTTCAATCTTTTAATTTCTCTTTTGTGAATGTATTTCATGTTACACCATCTTATCGCTTTGCCTCATATTCGAATGTAATATGTGAGTTAGAATTTATTTTATATGCTTTGATTCACACATTTAAATATGTTTAATGTTCTTTCTTCCAAATTAATGCAGAATTCATACTAGTTAGATGCTCTTTTGTTTTCCCGGAAGAAAAAGAGTCTCTTGCTATTCATATAATGAATCAAATAAACTACACATATTTGTGTCCATAAAATTCAATGATCATGATAATCATTTATTGCATGTGAAACATAATTGTCTCCCAAATGGCCACTATTCCTGAGTGAGCTTTCCTGACTTCTGACTTCTTCCAAGAAGGATCGGTCACCCCTTTGTTTAGTAGATAACTATGAACACCTATATCCACCAATTCAAATGTATCCAGAATGGTCAACACAAGAAATATCGTCCGACCCTTCTTGCAGTCTAGAACTATTATGAATATAATACTGGGCAGAAGAAGGGACGGCCGCCCCTTCATTTATGAGGAAATTGTAGCAAAACTAAACCTATGAAGGCTAGGTCGTCAATTCATCTATATCTAGAATGGTGAACAATGGAAAAATACTGAGCACAAGAAGGGTCGACCGACACTTCATTTAAGAGAGAAATGTAAAAATATTTAATTTGTGAAGGTTAGGAGGACAAATCCCGACTTCCGACTTCTGCAGTAAATAGTAGGGATTGGTAAATTGGCTAAGTTATGACATATAAACAATATTTATCCCGACTTGCAAAAAGAAGGATTGACCGCCCTTTCATTTAGTAGAGAAGTGTGAACACCTATATTCAACAATTTACCTGTATCCATAATGGTGAACATAAGAAGGATCGACCGACCCTTTTTGCAGCCTAGAACTATTAGGAAAATAATAATGGGAAGAAGAAGGGTTGGTCGCCCCTTCATTTATGAGTGAATTGTGCAAATATATCAAAGTGGGGTTTTAAAAACTTTTAAATAACACTTATTTTTATATATTCTCATGATTTGTGGGAGGCCTTGTTTTTCTTGGAAATACATCATTTCCGCAATCTTGCAATATGCATTTTTTATGAGTTTGAATTTCTTGCTTCTACATTTCCGAAACCCGCAATGCGGATTGTAGAAGTCAGAAAGCGTTCGATCAATAAAAATCAAATTTATCGTTCCGCCTTTACGCATTCTGGAATGCGGATTGCGGAAAGCGGAAACCAAACTTAAAAAAATAAAATTCCATCGCCTTTTCCGAACCTGCAAATATATTGCGGATTGAGGATACCTAAATTTATTAGAAACGTTCCCGCAATCCCGCAACTCGCAATGCAGATTGCAGGAAGATCGAATTTATGAGCGAAATATTTCACTGGCCCTTCTGGCATCACCCTCTAAAAAGGTTGAAGTCTCACCTGAAGCAAATATGGGGGGTTAGAGAATCAAGCTTTCTTAATCGTGCGATCGGGACATTGCCTAAGTTATAACATAAAAAACAATTTATCTCGACTACCAACATCTGACAAGAAGGATCAGCCGCCCCTTCGTTTAGTAGAGAATGGTGAATTCACATGTATCCAGAATGGTGAACACAAGAAAGATCGACCGACCCTTCTTCTAGTCTAGAACTATTATGAACAGAATACTGGGCACAAGAAGTGTCGGCCTACCCTTCATTTATGATGGAATTGTAAAAATATCTGGAAGCGGGGTTTTATGATTGATGTTTTTCATTCTCACCTTGCATGCTTTGATCTCAATAAAAACTTTTAAATAATACTTGTTTTTATGTATTTTCATGATTTGCGGGAGGCCTTGTTTTTCTTGGAAATACATCATTTCTGCAATACATAGTTTTATGAGTTAAATTTCTTGCTTCCGCATTTCCACAACCCGCAATGCGGATTGCCAAAGTTGGAAAGCATTTGATCAATAAAAAACAGATTTTCGATTTCGTCTTTCCGCATTCCGCAATGCGGATTGCGGAAATCGGAAACCAAGGTTAAAAAAATAAAATTTCATCGCCTTTTACAAACTCGCAAATATATTGCGGATTGCGAATACCTAAATTTCTTAAAAACATTCCCGCAATGCTGCAATCCTGCAACCCGCAATGCGGGTTGCAAGAAGATCGAATTTACTAGCGAAATATTTCACTAGCCCTTCCAGCATCACCCTGTAAACGGGTTGAAGTCTCACCTGAAGCGAATATGGGGGGTTAGAGAATCAATATTCTGTAATCGTGGCGATCAGGACATTGGCTAAGTTATAACATATAAAAAAATTATCCTGACTTTTGAAATCTGACAAGAAGGATTGACCGTCCTTTCGTTTAGTAGAGAATTGTGAATTCACCTGTATCCAGAATGGTGAACACAAGAAGGATCGATTGTCCCTTCTTGCAGTCTAGAACTATTATGAACATAATATTGGGAACAAGAAGTGTTGGAATGCCCCTCATTTATGAGAGAATTGTAAAAATATTCAACCTCTGAAGGCTACGATTTCGATTCATTTATATGAAGAATGGTGAACACTAAAAGAATACTGAGCACAATAAGGGTCGTTCGGCCTTTCATTCACGAGATAAATGTAGGCACAACAAAACCCCTTTCACTGGTCCCTTTGTCATCACCTTGTAAACAGGTTGAAGTCTCACCTGAAGAAAATATGGGGGGTTACATAATCAAGCTTATGTAACCATGGCAAAGGGGCCAAAATAACAGATGACTTCACACAAGAAGGATCGGTTGCCCCTTCTATGATGATTGCTCATTTTATGATCGATCTTATCTCAAATGACTATATAAAATGTGCATTCGATCTCTCATGGATAATGCTAGTAGATTTGTTCTTAATCAATCAATTGATTTTGAAAATGAGCGGTCGTTCCTTGTCCATCAATTATTAGCACGAACATTTGCAAGTATACATCTCATATTAAAACACTAATTTATAATTATAAACATTGTATGCATTCTTATATTAACTATTTTATATTTACTATTTTGCAGATAAAATAGGTCTTCGTTGTTGAGCCTTAATCAGTACTAGGAAATCTCGTTCCTTGAATTGTTAAAAGATCACAACCTTGGTTTATTCAAGCACGGATTGTATGTTGAGATGGATGAACCTGATAATTTGTACTCGGATTTATATCTATTCTACCTGGATGAGGAAGGAGCTCCAACTTGAGCTGGAATATTGACATCTGCGGATCCCATTTCTAATGGTTTATTGCGTGTTCAAGTTGAAGTGGTCAAGAGAGACCATTGTTTCATTCTACAAGTTGATCTTATGGTTTGTAATTTTTGACCAGATCTAATGAAGAGTGGTCCCGATTCAGATCTGGGTTCCTGTCCGAAGAAAGGGTGGGTTTTTCCCTTGTATGATGTTTCTAATCGGTCTAGAATTAATACCGCATCATCTTTGAAGAAAGGAATTTTGACAGTATGGAAGAAAAGAATCCTGGCTGCGAAAACTTCGTCTGTATTTCATTACATGAATATTGAAAAGAAGTTGACAAATGTAGGACATGAAAAGATTCTTATCTAACTTAGAAGAACATTCATCCATCATATTGTAAAAGATGTGGAAAAATATTCCTTCAAACCACTCAAATCAAGTCCTTCTAAAGCGATGATGCGGAGGGCAACTAAGAGCTTTGAAAGTTAAAAAGAAGTTCAACAAGAGCATATCAAATACTTTGTGTTCAATGAGAAAAAAATTTCTATTGACGTAAGAATATGTGTTGTTGTGCCTCCGCAGTTACAATATTGAAAAGTTGATGAGTAGGTTGTGCAAAAGATGGTTGTATGTCTTCTCTTAGAATTTACAACAACATTGAGAGATGTTATTCTATTTTCTTTCAATAAGGAGACCACGTTGGGATTTCTTCCTGGAAATGAAGACGAAATTAATTATCCTTCAGTAAAAAATTTATATATTGGATGGGCAGCATACTATTTATGCGCATAAAAAAATCATTGAAAATGATAGATATGAATTGGTCCATTCAAGGTATTGGCATCGAACATATCGTCTTCTACATAAATATGTTCCTCAACACATTATCAACAAATTATGCAAACAACAAAATTGTCATGTCCCAAATTTGACATTGGGTCACAATGGCCTAATCACATTGGCCATATTCATTAGAGTTTGTCAAATTGATGTTAAGGGTCAAATAATTGCCAAGGAGGAAAATTATTAGTTTCCTAGGTTTGGAATGGAAGCTTTGGGATTTGGAATAAGGGTGATAATAAATTATGTTTGAAAATTAGAATGGCATAAATATTTAATAAAGGATCTAAATAAATATTTACAAGTGAAAATAAAAGTGGCATTTGATCATGAAGACACATGGAAGAAGTGGGACCCACATATGGCTAGATTTCCCCACTACACTTGGCATCATTTCTTCACCAATTCGAATTCAAGGTGAATGGTAACATACTTGGGGGAGTTCAAAAGGTATTATTCATGGCATTACTCATCCAAGGTTGAAATATAGAGGAAGAGTAACTCCCATGGAAGAGGAAGAGGCAATTTGGAGCTAGTGAGACACTTGGGGTAGATTCCCTAGCTCTATGACAACAATGATGAAGATGATATGACACAAATCAGACCTGAAGGCTAAAATATGACATATATGACATGTCAAGGATAAAACTAGCCTCCAAGAGGGCGCTCAAGGGATTTAGGGCAGCTAAGATGCTTCCACATGTGATTTGGTGGAAGTGGAAGACTAGGAATTGTTGTATAAGTGGCGTTCTTTGGAATCTCTTCCCAACTTGAGTTGGCATGAGTCTCTTGGAAGGAATTCGACCCATAGAGGACATTAGAAGTTTATAATTGTCAATAAAAAAGAATGAAACCATATTTTTATCATTTGTAGAATTTGCAATTGCATTTGTGAAGAGGGAGAGCTAGTGGATGACTAGTTTCTTGACTTAGCCAATTTCGAGGGTGAAAGATTCCCATCCAAGTTGGTAATTGGAAATGCCATTCAAACCTTTCATTTGGATATTTAATAGAGTCTTTATTTGCAGGTATAAACTATAGGGAATCTCATGGTTTATTCTATTACAGCTCGCTCCTTCAACCATTTCCAATTTTGATGGCATATTCTTGATCCTTGTGGGAGGGTGGTTTTGGTGAGTTGTTATACTCTTTGGGGGAGATTCTAATGCCCCATTTATTTTTTAATAGGAATTAAATACTTTTTTCTCCATCTTTAGAAATTTTCAGGTCGAAATTCAAACTAGAAATGTGTAAATCTCATTTTTAATGAAAGAACAGTGTCATTTCCCCACTACCTTGTTGTGAACCAATATAATGTTGATGGATTTGAATGGATAAGTAGAATATTGATGGTTTATTGATGAATGGAATTTTATTTATGGATTATACAAGTTTCATGTTCAGTACTTAAGCATTTGAAGTCATTTTACTCAGTTTATTTACATTTGGAGAAGATTTGGTGCCATTTCCCCAAGGGTCGAATTAGTGATTTTTGCTGCAGTTTTGGATAATGTTAGAATATAATTAATAACTTATTAATGGTGCACATGAGACCTAAATAATTTTTCTTATTCATCCCCTACCTCTGTTCAGAATTTCAAGTGGGTTTGGAGGCGTTTGGAGAGCCATTTTCAGAACTTACCCTGGGAGGATTTGAACCTCAAATTGCTAGTTAAATTCCATACTTTGTCCAAAATATTAAACAAGTTTGAAGAATTATTTTGATGGTCATAAATAATTCTTGAACATCATAATCAAGTACAAATATCATTCATACACCTTCCTTGAATATTTGAATGCATTTGGAGCCAATTGGAGACCTAGATACCAATACTAGTCAAAGGAAAATTACTAGTAAAGTTCCCTACATTGGCCAAAATTGAAAGAGGATTTGCAGAAGTATTTTAAAGGTACAAAAGAATCCTTAAAACACATATTTATGTTCTAAAATCATCCATATACCTTCTCAGAATATTTGGGAGCAATTGTAGCAATTTGGTGACCTAGAGATCAAAACTAGTCAGAGGTCGAACTAGGGAAAAAAATTGGAAAATTGTCATTTTAATAAAATTCCTAACAAGTGTCATTACAAAAATTTATGAAACAAGGAATTTGCATAAACTCCATTCATTTATCAAGTTGTAAAATCAAGGTAGAAATGGATATCCTGCAATAAGCCATCCCGCTCGGGAAAGGGAAACATTTCCAGTGATGCTTGGCATGTATAGAATTTTTCTTCTTATCAATCAAAGTCTTTAGATTACTGCCTATGTTATGAAATTAGAAAATTAAATATTATCTTCAATTTTATATGTTTGTATAACTTCCAAGCTGAATGTATGGATATATTTGTTGTTCAAACAAAGGACATCCTTAAAGACAAGCTAACTCTTGTTTTGACATCAAATCGACTGTGGAGCAAATGGATTTCTGTATTCGAGCTTTACAAAAGTGGTTGTTTGCCATGCTCACCCAAGAGCATCAGTCAGGTTTATTTTGTTCAAAATAAAATAAAGAATCATGGATCTAATTATTTTATACCATTGCGTGATCTTGATGAAGATGAATTGACCGTTGTGACGGATAATATAATCAACGGATCAGTTTTGGATGAGCACATTAGTCGAGAAAAATGTTTCCGCAGAGAATTTATATCAATATTGAAAGCGAATCAAGGACGAGAGGTCAACCAGGCATTCTATCATTGAATATTTCAAAGTTCATGATGTTCAAATTGATCGATCACATATTATCACTGACCATAGTGTCATTGAAATCTATAAAATTGCACCAAATCATCTCCAGCAACTGTGCAATATTTTAGGCTCCAAAAAGCAAGCAAAATCTCCAAGTAAAAAGAGAAACAAAGAATCTGAAGAGGATAATGGTACCAAACTACGAAATGATGCTGATAAAATATTGAATATATATATATAAATAAAGAGGGGATGGGTATGTCCATTAACGACGTCAAAGATAGTTCACAATTTGCTTGTCAATGTTGTTATCATGTGTGTTAATCAGCTGTGAATTGGTTGTTGCTGATATGTGTAACTGCGATAGTCCCTGGATAGAAGAAGATATGCTTGCATTGTTGTACTACTTAGAATCAAATGAAGCGGCATGTACTTTAATTTTTTTAGCTGATATGGAAAACTCTTGTATGGTTTCCAAAGCTTTCACACTTTTCAACAAGAAATAAAAAAAAAGGTAACACAGAATCCTACCAAGGGAGTTTATAGAGATTTCTCCAAGGACTTGTTTATAGGATTCTCTATTATACATAGTTGGAGAATTGGAAGGGATGAGGATAGTTTGTCCAACTTTCAAATGGATATGGATTGGAAGGATGAGGGCCTACCAATGATTGGTTTACCTTTTCCCAAGGTTAAGAACGATAGTTCGAGAAGCCATGGTTTTGCAAAAGAAAGGACACAGGATTTATGGGATCACATAGTTTCTAGATTGGTCACTTCTTTAGGTACAGTTCTTTCGTTATACATAGGAGGTAGACTTCTTTGTTGGTTGATCAAGTCGTTAGATAGAATAGTTATTTTTATTGTGGAGACATTACAACAAGAGTTGTTTATGAACAGTTTCTATCATGATTTAGGTATAAAACAAGGTATTTGTATTAACATTTTCAGATGTCTTCTTTCATTGTATTTTACTTTTCTCGGTCGGTTATGTTCAATAACTTCTTCAAACTCCTATTCTACTATAGCTTCAAATAAAGAGCACACTCAGGTATCATCCAATCAAATTATTGTATCTGAGGATGACATTCAATGTGATAGAGAATCCACAAAGAACTACCAAACTGGAGAACAAGATGGACAAGAAGGTAAAATTTTATTTTTCAAAGATCGTGGTTAAATTAACTAAATTATGAAAGGGGATAGTGACCTTGAATACTTTCAAAAAATTATATAAAATATATACCTGCAAATTTCCAGGTCAAGATGATTGCATTGCTATTCAACATGTGGATCATCCACAACCAAAGCTAGCATCGACGATGTCCATGGATATTAGCTAACAAATCACATTGGATAGTAATGAACCAAGCGAAAGCTTGGACAATAATGAACTAGGCGAGAGCTTGGACAATAATGAACCAGAAGAGGGCTCAAATGTTGGCCTGACATTGACAGGTAAAAGACAAAAAATATTTTTTACTTAAATTGATAAAAAAAAAATTATTCCAAAATATATAATGACAAGCAATATTTCTGTGCAGCTCCCCATACAAAAATTTTATTGATATTAGAAATGGAAGGTTTTCTATTTCGCAAGAAAGTCACAGAAAATGACTCTAAAAGAGAAAAAAAGGGAAATCAAAAAAATATTGTTGGGGGGGGGGGAAGTAAAAAAGGGGGAAGAAAGTATTTTTGGTGATTTTGAATTTAAACACAAAGAAACTTCATGAGTCACGAATACATGCCATGGAATTTTTGGGATTATGTCTTTCCAAATTCAATGTTGGGATTTGGTCATCTGAATGTGGGTTCAATGAGGGGAAGTCACTGTTTACAAAGTTTTTGAGGGTAGGAAGTGCAGAAAAATCATATGGAGGATTATGTTTATGGTTTCAAGAGAGATGTACCAATGATGAAGAAGGACATACACAAAAAAATTTGGAGAGTGTGTGGGAGGAGTTCCCAGTGCAATCTTCCCAAAAGTAATACATCAATGATTTTTTTGGAGGGTGATGATGTGAAAGCACATCCATGTGAAAACTGTATTTTGAGTAATCCCTTTTGTTGACACCAGGTCTGAGAAAACCCAAAATTTTGCTAAAATATCCTAAAATAGAAGAAATTCTCACAAAATGGTTGAATTGAAGGTTTTTTATATATAAAAATATAGAAGAAAAATCCATATTTACAAAGTCCGCCAACAAATATATGCAAGTGTTAAACCCCGATCAAGTTCTACCGGCGGAGATAATGGAGATCGAGATCTACGGCTAATATCACCCCCGCGTCGCCAAAGTGATCGTCAACAAACAGTGGTGGGTGGTAGCGGACATAATACCACCAAGGAACGTGTCCCAGGTTCATTCATCCGCGTATGTGATAGAGTGGTATCGGAAACCACCATAGCGCCGGGCGGAACCACCGATTATGGAAATATGGAGAGATACATTATGTGGCAAGGTGGGGCCTAACACGTGGCGAACAGGGAAAGCTTGGCAGGGCCATGGCACGTGGCATTATACTTTGTAACGATCGGAAGGCTGATACATACCTAAATCAAATCAACGGCCAACATTTCATCCGCAGCTAGGAACATGCACACGGGATATAAGGAGAAGCGGTCGCAGAAAATAAACCGCTATAACATGTGTCAATAGGTGGTTAATCTGCGCAGGGAGCAAACCGGTAAAGGAAACAGCCTTTTCAATCGCGGATACCACCGGATGGAGTAAAGGGGGACGAGATCTGACGGCCCAAAACAAAGCCTTAAGATCAACGGTTGGATATGACCCGCATTCATAAAGGTGCAAGGATGTTAATTTAAAAGCGCTTATATAAAACAGAAAGGGCTCCACATAATGGCATTTTGCATGTGTCGTTATCCTGGAGAGCTCTGAAGACTGGTGGAAGCAGGCGATTGCGACAGAAGGCGAAAGGCGAGTACATACAGGTAGGGTCTGGTGACCTGTCACACTTTTTAAACGGAATTTTGTTTAAAAGAAGCGTTTAAATGGAGACTGTGCAAGATATAGACGTTTTTAGGTCAAAAGATGCCCTAGAAGATAGAGACGAAGATGTTTACGATACCCTAATTAGGTTTCCGGTCTCCGATATAAAAATTAGGTTGTCTGAGTTATTAAAGGAGGGTACAGACCCCCATAGGGTTCACCTGTCGTCTTTGATAGCCTTTTGCCCAGACCAAATCCCGTGTTTCCCAGAATTCATCTCATGGTGTGTCGAAAATTACTCCCGGGAAGAAAAAGTCGTTTTAAACAGCCAAAAAACCAGAGTCATTTGTAAAATCAAGCCAGCCGAATTGATTAAAGCCCTAGAAGTAGATTTATCCCAAACCCTGGACCCTGAGGTTTTCTCTGAAGTCTCAATTATTGAAAATTATCATCATGCTTCTCAAAGTGATAGGGAAATGTTTTTGTCAACGTGTCTCAGGCCAGAGACTAGCATTTCAGAACTTCCTTACCCTTTGGATATCAATCTTTTTAATGAAAGTACTCAGTTGGTCTTGAAACTGTTGGCTGTAGTTTTAGGGTTAGATACGGATTTGTATATAACTGAGTTTCAATTGAGTCTGTTGTACAAAATAAGTATAATCCAGTCGGGGATTGACGAAAGTCAAATCCCCCGACTTAATTTTGAAACATTTATAACAGAAAGGATTCATGACCAGATGGTCAATTTTTCCACCCACCGACATTTCAGGTTTCAGGCCTTTTTAATGAGAATGATTATGGTTTCCAGCCAAGAGGAATTTCAATCACCAGAAATCATTTTCACGACTCTACTGGAAAATAATATGTTCAATTATATCAACTACATGCTCTCAGAGGTTTATAGGATGATTTTCGGAAAAAATCTGCCTAGAGTACTGCTGGAAATGCAGGTATCCATGCAATTGAATACAGAATATGCTACAGGAGATTGGTTTTTATCGAAAGACAGTACAATAATCAGATTGTATGGGTTCAGACATAAACCCTATGTGTTACCAGCCTTCCTTACTTTGAGGATTTTTGCCTTGGAATTCTTGAGACAGAAGTTGATTGTGGAAGACAACAATTTTTTAGTTCACAGACAAGCAACGGACATTAAATACCCATTCACATTGGGTCCGTTCACCATAAAGAATAAGAACGCTGCTGTGTATATAGAGAAATTGTTAAAAGATATGAATTTTGAGACAGATGCAGCTATGGAGTATGACCCATTAAACATCATATCCAAACGAAGGACTGAGCATCGTATCAAGGCCCTGAACCATCAGATTGTTGAAGGAATGTCGGACAGAGCTAATTGGCTCGAATACAAAGAAGAAATTATTCCGGATACGTCCGACAAAGAAATATCATTGATAGAAACAACAGCAGAGACAGAAAGCGAAATAGATACTGCATTGGTGGGGTCCAAAAGACCTATACAAGACATTATGATCATTGAGGATGAAGAAACTGAAAGAGGAAAAAGATTGAAAACTGATGAATCACAAGAGTTAACAACAGTTTCAGAAGAAGCAAAAACAACAGAAGATGAAATACCAGAGGTTACAGTGAAAGAGTACAACATTGAAGAAACCCCTGTAGGGGGTGATGTAAATAAACCCCGGAATATCATGGATGTATTTGATGAGCATAGTAAAAATAAACAGGAGTCCGCAAAACAAACAAGCCAATTGTTTCCAAAGGTCAGGAGTATATCTAATAATGAGGTGAGCTTATTTACCAGCAGAAACATCAAAGAGAATTCTTTAAAATTCTCAGTTGTAACAAAAAGCAAGATCTCAGAGATAAAGATAGACTTGTCGAAAGTAAATGCCCCTGATAAAATTTTATTACATAGACAAACTGGAGAAGTCATATACTCAGACTATTTGGGGGCTACATTAAGAGCAGACAAGCTGAAGAATTCAGTGGACAAATTAAGTAATCAGTTGAGACAGGAAAAGGCGGAGAATAAGTCTCGACAGCAGCAGATTAAGAAATTGCAAATAGATTTGACTAATAAAGAGGGAGATGCAGCTACAAAACTGCTCAAGGAAAAGGAAGATATGATCTTAACGTTAAGACGAAAATTAAAAATCCCAGACACTGTACTTATTCAAGGTGCAGAATTGACAGTATTAGAAAAAGAGAAAGAAGAACTATCTAATGAAGTCAATGATGTCACTGCTAAAATGTTAAAGCTTTCTGACGAAAAAGATTATTGGGAAAAAGAAAAGATCATTTTAGAAGAACAGTTGGCAAAAGCAAGAAAACAATTAGCAGAGAATAGCCAGCAGCAAGTACAGACAAGCTCAGAAGAAGATAAGACCGGAGTAAATGGAATTTTACAGGCAATGTCACAAATAAGTGTAAAAGATAATGAAATCAAATTTTTAAAGACAGAAATACAGAAATTGAAAGAATAAAATGAAGTCAAAGAGAAAGAAATAAAAACTTTGCAGGCCAAGAATCAGGAATTGAGCAATAATAATAAAGGATTAGCAGCTCATGCAACAGGGCAAGCTGCTATGCAGGGGTGTAAGCACATGGTGTGGGACCAGATCATAAAAGAGGTTGAGAAACTTAGGCCATATCTGGATTACATAAGAGTTAAATAAAAGGTAGCTAAAGATGCCTTCGAAAGTTGCCGAGCAGTCAGGGAGAACCTAAATAGAAAGCCGAAAGAAGTAGCCCAGAGAGCGATAACATTTTTAAATAGTCTAACTGAGGCAGACCTGACAGCCATGAATATAACGAACATAATTTCTGTCATCACTTGGGCCAGAAGGATCTTGGGGAAATACTCGCATGTTGAGAATGTCGAGGCCAAAGCAGAAGAAATAAGGGAAGAAGTAGTCAAGTTCAAAAAGCAGTTTGAAAAGTTAGTAAACAAGGGATTCCCAGCTTTCTGGAACGAAAAGAATGAATTAATTCCTCCAAGTGAATATAAAATATTACTGTTTGATATAAGGATGGATCACAGAAATTTCCAGCAGCTAGATCATATGCTCATAGGAAAAATTTTAATGGAGAAAATGTCAGGGGAATTTGAAATTTTAAATATGCTAATTTCAACTTGTGGAAACCTTCTTCCTGTTTCTTATGCAGGTCATATTGAGATGCGAGTCTTGGTGAAGGAAATGACCAACTATGACTTACCCACAGTTGACCAGTGGAATTATGTGGAGAAGTACGGAAAGACCAGATATTCTGTTCATACCTAGATGCACTTAAAACTCTTGCCATGTGGCGAAAGGATGATATCCAAAAAGTTTTGCCAAGTGGCAAAAAGGACATTTTATTTTAAATTTGTAATATTATTTGAAAGACAGTTATGGGTTGCTCGAAGACAGTTATCTTTTAAGTTAAACATTTTTAATTGTTGGTTAGAAGAAGCAGTTATGTGGAGCTTCTTCTAAAATTTTTTGTATAAAAACAATGAGGGTCATTGTTGAAAGGGTTGGAAATTTTTTGGGAAACAAGTATGTTTTGAAGACTATTTTTTGAGAAATAAAAGCAGTACAGTGATGGTACCTATCTTTTGATATCAGAGATTCATGAGTTAATCAGCTTTACAGTCTGTTATTCTCCTTTATCTTTATATGTGCATGTTTACTTTCTTCATTATATCTCCCATGGTGTTTTTCTTCCATATTTAAATGAGCACTTGAAATAACTTGAGATTCATACTGGTTATGCCTCATTTTATTGCGTTTAAATATCCACTATATTCTCCAAAGTTGACAATAGATTCATCCTAGATAGATGCCTGTTGTTGATGGAATGTCTTTACTTCTTTCTATATCACCTAAAAAAATCAACTTGACTGTAATATGATTACTATCTTGCCTCTGTGTAAATCTGTATGGTGAAAATCTCTTACTGGTTTATTATACATTTGAAAACTTCGACTCCATGCCCAATGTTTCTTGTTTACCTTTTCGACCAGAAAATATTTTTTGAGAAATTTTAAGAGAACCTTTGTATATTTTATCCTTCACATATATATCAAGAGAGAGCCCTCTCTGGTGGAGAAAATGGCTAGTTTTTCTACCTAAAGCTTGGTTTGAAATAGGTTACCTTAGGTCTTATTTTCTTACAACCGGAATAAAATCTAAGTGCTAACACCTTTATTGCATCGTCCACTAGGATAGAGAGTGAATTGGTAGATCGAATTTGGCAGGGTTTTAGTAAAATGCTTGAATCAGCTGATATCAGAACCTTCAATGCCTTCTCCTGATTGAGTGACAGCCATCACATGTAACCTGTCATTGCCTATTTTTAGATGTAACCTATCATTTCCTATTTTAAATAATTCAATGTGTTTTCTGTTTTTTTCGGTGACGTTGTTATTTTCGTCTGAATCGAACATATTATTAATTAAGTGTGATGCTTTTATTAAATCATTTGAATCTGTGATATTGTGGGTGATTTTTGTATTAATATTTGGAAATCAACATCTTCATTTACAATTGCATGTTTGTGATCATTAACTTCATGAACAAAGTGTTGTTGTTGTTGTTGTTGTTGTTATATATATAGTCACGGTTCTTGTATGCAGTCCGGATATCACCGCAAAAGAAACTATTGGTCCTGGGAATAGAGGGATTTCTCTTTGGAGTTCGAATGTTATCCAACATTGAAGATTCTTCCAAACAACCTCATTTTGTCCATAATTGCTATCATTATTATGCACGAATTTTCAGCCCCAATATTATCAGTGTTTCCAGAGAAAATTTCGACATTGCTCTATGGTTTTCCTCACTCGACAACATGGAAATTAAAAAATTCCTTGGCATATATTTGAAAGGTTGAGGAGTGAAGACTTTGTATTTATTTGGGGTTGAGATCAATGTAAACTTAGTACTATTTATAATTACCCAATGTCTGGATACTATAATGTTGGTGAAGTACCGAACATATACAAAAAGTCGTTCAAGGATGTACTTATCCAATATGGAGATATATATATAAAAATGGACATGTTGTTTATAGATGAAGGGAAATATCAATCAGCAAATAATAGCAAGGAAAACTTCTTGAAAATGCCAACTAGTTGGACATTTGATGGTTCACAAGATAGAGAAATAACTATAAAAACAATGTTGTGTTCTCTGTTGAATTATCTCGAGCCTCGTTCAAAAATGGGGCGTTGGTTAAAGAAATTCAATTTCAAATGACCTTAATATTATACAAAAAAAATACATTTAGTGATTTGTATATTTTTGACAACTTCCACATTTAATTAATGTAGGTTTTATTGCACAATTCTCATATTATTTACGGACATCGTACCATGTATCTGGTAATGTGTTTCAAAAATTGTTGAACATGAAAGCAATATACTTAGAAACATTGAAGCATAATATTTTATTGAATGGGTTGCATGTGTGTGTTTTTTTTGCAGATAGTACTAGAAGATTTGTTTCTAGTAAACCATTGATTATTTTCAATTTCAATGGAGTTTTGTTACACGCATTTCATAAAAAAAGGAAATTCGGATTGCCACGAACACCGGATATCGAATCAACCACAAAGTATTATTTTATACATCCAGGATTAGGGAAGTTTTTGAAAAGAAATTTAGTATATTTGATGTTGGGATATGGACATCTGCACAACAAAAAAACGTTGACAAGTTTTTGCCAAAATTATTACAAAGAACGGGATTGCAAAGGGAACAATTTAGAGTAATTTTAACACCAAAATATTGTTCTTGCATAGCCAAAGAGGGTTATCAGGGTGATGGAAATCCTTATGTATTTCTCAAGCCTTTAAATAAAGTTTGGGACATTTTGGTCCATGGTTGGGATGCTACAAATACAATCATTGTAGATGACTCAAAAGAAAAACATGTTTGTAATGAGGAAGGGAACTGTATTATAACAAAAACTTATACTTGCCAAGAAGTCAATTACACATTCTTGTTAGATCGAGTATGTCCTTGCTTGCTGCACCTGAATGGTGCAGGTGATGTGAGGCTAATTATGAATAAAATGAAAATGAAAGTATTTTGTTAAATAATACACTTATGGTTTTGTGTACTAGTATGTTAAATAAAGTTTGGGACATTTTGATCCATGGTTGGGATTCTACAAATACAGTTATTGTAGATGACTTGAAAGAAAAACATGTTTGTAACGAGGAAGGGAACTGTATTATAACAAAAACTTATACTTGCAAAGATGTCAATGACACATTTCCAATTGTGAATAAAATGAAAATGAAAGTATTTTGTTAAATAATACACTTATGGTTTTTTGTACTAGTATGTTAAATAAATTTTGGGACATTTTGATCCATGGTTGGGATGCTACAAATACAGTGATTGTAGATGACTCGAAAGAAAAACATGTTTGTAATGAGGAAGGAAACTGTATTATAACAAAAACTTATACTTTCCAAGATGTCAATGACACATTCTTGTTACATCGATTTTGACCTTGCTTGTTGCACCTGAATGGCATGAGTGATGTGAGGCCAACTGTAAATAAAATGAAAATTAAATTATTTTGTTAAATAATACACTTATGGTTTTTTGTACTAGTATGTTCAATTTCATTGTGATTATAATTCTTGTAAAGTGTCGAGTTTGGTTTTTAAAAATCCAAAATTAGAGTTTGAAAGTGTTCAAATATGTTTTAAAATTTCAAAATTAAGAATTGGAAGTGTCAAAAGTAGCCTTACAAAAGGGAAAAATCAGGTTCTAAATATTTTTTATATGAAGTATGTACATAGCATGTTTATTGTTTTAATAAAAAAATTTCAGTTGGCTACATGGTGAGCAATACGCTGAAGAGGAGGTCCAGATATTAACTAAGGATTGTGAGGGGGGAGATCTAGAATGGTCAATTTCTAAGAAGAGGGAGATCGAGGCTTTCACTTTCAAGGCACAATTACAGCTTGAGCATGAAAAGTATCAAGATTTTGATGATCTTTTGGATGTATTTTCCAAGTGGCAATCTACCCTTGGCAAATTGCATGAATGGTGGGGGGGAGGGGCATCGAAGGAGAGAGCTGGAGACACTTTGTACTTGGATAATTGTAATGTTTTACAATCTTTAAAGAATTTCAGTTAGTTTATTTTTTACTTTCTTTTTATGTGTATCAAGTTTCCTTGATTCATTTTGGTTTTTCATACATACATCTAATAACTTTGTTTTGTATTGTTAAATCATAAAACATATAAATTTGTGTGCTTGATTTATCATTCATATGATTTATATGTAGGCTATGCATCAGTCAATTTCTTTACTTGATTCACATTGTTTCACATTCTGCAATTACATAACAGTCATTATCATCATAGTTTAATTTGTTAATTAGCTTATCATTGACAAGACAGTCACATTCTTTTTAATCATTTGAATAAAATAACACAGGAATATTTACTCTTGAAAATATGCATCAACTCTGCTTGGCCATCTTTATTCAAAATTGAAGGGCTCAATACAAAATGAGTATCTCTTCACGGGTTCCAACCCTTACTACATTGCCAGAAATTGTCCTTTATACATTGTAAAACCTCTAATCCTTTGAATAAAATAACATGGGAATATTTACTCTTGAAAATATGCATCAACTCTGCTTGGCCATCTTTATTCAAAATTGAAGGGCTCAATACAAAACGAGTATCTCTTCATGGGTTCCAACCCTTACTACATTTCCAAAAATTTTGTTTTAAACATTGTAAAACCTCTCGAGGTAAAACCCTAACTACTTCATAACTAAAAATAGAAAATTATAAACTAACTCTTACATTCCATTTCAATCAAAAATTATACAATTTCCAAAATTTCTCAGAATATAACATTTGATGTCTTTCTATTGGTTGTAGCTGCTGATAAGGCTTCTTTCTCGAACAGAAGTCTTTAAGTGTGCAAGTTGTACTTCATTTTCCCATATCTCTCCATTGTCTTCCATTGCTCTGTAGAAGGTATCTCATAACTAGTCATATCCTTAACCAAAACTTTCATCTCTATGTGCTCTGCAATAGAAATTGGAGGAATCTTTTCAACTACCATGGCCAGCTGGTTTAGAATTTCAAAATCATCTAAGAGTTTCTCCAATAGAATTTTCCCTGTTAGAACATGAGTCAAATCTTCAAATTTCTCATGGTTCATCCTGAAGTTAAATAGTAAATCTTTATAATTGTTCTGGGAAATTATCTCATTATTTTCATCCCAAAAAGAAGGCAGTCCCTTTTGTATTAGATTTTCAAATCCCTTTTTGAAGGCTTCAACTTATTTCTTCATCTGTTCTGCTCTAGCCTAAACATTCTCAATGTGGGAATGTTTTCGAAGGACTCTCCTAGCCTAAGTTATGACTGTTACCCTGTTTTTGATAGCCATTGCTTTTAAATCATCTTCTGTCAGAGTATTTAAGAAACTTATGGTATTTTGGGCTGTGTCTTTTGGTTTCTTATCTAAAACTTATGTCATTGATGTACATCTTTGTAAGCTATTATCTGCTATGGATTCCTTTGTCTTCATAAAATTTAAATCAAATACTTCGCACCTTGCAATGGTAGTTATCCTATCACTTGACTTATGAACCTCTGATGTCTGTCTACCAAATCTTTATTCTTATTTGTCAACTATTTTATTTCATTTTCTTTTTTCTGATTTTCCTCTTCTAGTCTTTGTTTTTCTTCTTTTAGTTCTTTGATCTCCACCTCTTTCAAGCTAACTTGGGACATAGTTTGAATTATATCATCTGTGCTTTCTTCTTTGATTCCTTGATCTGTTCCTTGCTTCTCTTGTGCTATATTTTCCAATTTGGCCTTTAGATATTCAATTTGAGTCTTAAGACTCAATCTATCTTTCTCCCAACTTACCTCTTTTTCCTCAAACTTGAGAAATTTAGCATTACAGTCATCCAATTCTTGAGATAAAGTTTATTTTTCTTGTTCTAACACAGTTAATTCAAATGATTGAATTAACTGAGTTGTTGGAACTTGAAGCTTTTTCTTAAGTAATTGGATAGTGTTTTCTTTCTCAGCTAAAACATTTTTACTTGACTCCCTTCTATTTGGTTCATCATTGCTCTCCACCAGGTCATCTTGCAATATTTTTATTTGTTGTTGATGAGCTTTGTTCTCTGTTTTCTCTTGCTTCAACTAGATTTCCAGCATGTTCACTGTATTCTGTAGTTTTGCCACTTTTAAAGTAGCTTTCATCAAATCAGTATAAATCACCTCTCCAGTCTTGTTTATGTAGTTGAATTTTATCAAGGATTGGTATCTTCTTCAAATTCAATTTCATTTATGTGACCTTATCATCAGACGATATGGCCAAATTCAAAATATTTTTGGCTAGATCTTTGCTGGTCATCAGAGTAATTTCTGAATCAACAACATTCCTGACTTTTGGTAACAACTTATGCATTACTTCTGCTATTGTTTTTTTTCCTTGCCCATATTTTAAATATATTTCAGATCTTGATTGAAATTTGCTAGAATCACCTGCATCTCTTGCCTCATCAAATTTGTATTCCTGTACTTGAATTTCTGGCCCTTGGTATTTTTCTTTCTTCTTTCCCTTTTCTTTTCCAAATATAACTACTTCATCTTGTTGTCTTGATTTTAATCTTTTGGCTTCTCTTTCTTCCTCCATCTGCATATCAGTACTTTCATAAAAACTTCTTTTACTTGTTACTTCAATATTTCCTGGGGTAGGTACCAACTCAACTGAAACTTTATCCAAGGTAGAAGGATTAGCATGTGAACTTCCTGAAACTTATGTGTTTGATTCATATTGTAGTAAATTTTTCATCTCCGCCAATCCTTCAACCTCCTGGTGATCAAAGGCTTTACTTTTGTTATGTTTCCTTCTTTGAGAAATAACATGACAAGGATCATAATTTATAGCAATAGATTTCCTAAAACAAAGTGCTTCTAATTTTTTTTCTACAAAAGGGAGAGCAATCCTATTCTTGATGATAAAATGACCAATTTTTAAAGCGAACTTTATATCTGAAGCTTTCTTGAAAGCTAGAAAATGGTCACTTTCTACTGTCAATTTCTATCTGATAAACTCCAAAGCAAAAACTCTCACAGTCAAAAAGGCTGGTAGAATATAGGGCCCCTTAGAAAATCCATAAAGTTTGATTACTGTATGTTTCTTCAGTAAAAACCAGTCTCCAAATGCTTTTTCTAGGCTTAATTGCATCAAGGTCTTCATCTTTGATAATACTCTAGGAAAATTTTCTCCAAACATCAATCTGTATACTTCTGATAAAATAAAATTCATAAAATTAAACATATTGTTTTCC